>CM060919.1:206643141-207954391 GCA_030737875.1 Allium sativum
TCGACTCGACTAACCCCTTTCGAATAACTAATTCGATTTACTACTTTCGAATACCATATTCGATTTAACTCCTTTCGAATAACTAATTCGATAAATCCTTTTACTCTATTCGAATAAACTATATTCGATTAACTCTATTTACTTTCTATTCGAATAAACTATATTTGATTAACTCGTTTGCTTTAACTCTAATCGATTAACTCCACCTGGTTTGACTCTAACTGGTTAACTCTAATTGATTAACTCCATCTGGTTAACTCTTATTCGAATAACAAATATTCGATTAACTGTATTCAACTGACTCGACTCGACTAACCCCTTTCGAATAACTAATTCGATTTACTACTTTCGAATACCATATTTGATTTAACTCCTTTATTCTCTTCATAAAGCTTTCCTTTTTAACAACATTTATTCATTTTAAAGATTTACTTTTAGTAACGGTTCTCCACTTTAAAATGATTTCCTTCTTATAACAGATTCCTTTTAATAAGTTTTCCCTTTTTCTAAATATTTCCTTTCTAATTCTATTTGTAAATGATTTTACAAATATCTCTTTTTCGATTTCATTTGTAAAGGTTTTACAAATATTCCTCTTTCGATTCCATTTGTAACTGGTTTACAAACCTTTCTCGTTCTAATCTATTTGCAAATGGTTTGCAAATAATTCCTTTAGGGTTTCTTTTCTAAGTATTTTCTATTTATAAATAATCCATTTATAAATAAATTTCTATTTATAAATATTCCATTTATAAATAATTCCTTTTATAAAATCTCCTTTGATTGTTATAAATATTATCTCTTTTATAAAATCCTTTCATTTTATAATTAATCTATTTTCAATATTCATTTTGAAAAATTCCTTTTCACCATTCCGGTATGTTATGGTATTCAACATATCAAATCACGATGATCAGTATCGCCCAAGCACAGAAAATTGACAACAGATTATATATCACATCATATATCACAGTATATGAAAAACAATAAAATAACTGTTGAGGAATCCAGTCGGATTCCTCCAACCTGTTTCCCTGCATCCACAGATGTTACACAATAAAATCAACATCACTTTCAGTTCCATATGATATATTCTGTTAAACAGAATCAATGTAGAAATTCAACTAACTGACTAGTAGTTTAATCAAACAGTCAACACACAGTCAATCAGCCAATATTTAATAGTTCTAAAAATACAACATGAAATTATATACTGTTAAAAGTTAGTGAGATTTACTCACATTGGACGATCATCATTAATAACGATAACCATCACTTGATTCTGACGGACAATTTATTTTGTTATAAATTGTAACGGGCTCCAAATTGACTCGCGGTCAGTTCCATTGTGGAGTGCTCGTCCATACGATCCCAACGCAACTTACGGTTCGTCAATCTGATTACGTATGAACGAGATATTTCTTTTCAAAGTTTGAACAACTTTAAATTAAATTTAAACTAAACTTTGAATTAATTATATTGTTTGGGCATTACCCTTTCACACCGGCCCAACAACCCTTTGCACCACCTGTTACCACTCCTTCTTCCCAAACAAACACGCCGTAACCTGCTCCTCTAACAACGTCATTCCTCCTTCTTCAGCCACCAACTGCTCCTCCATTCTCAAATGAAAACTCGAACAGACACTACCATTAACCACCTCGTTTTCAACTCTACCACCTCCTCTCCATTTGTACCACTCGACCCACTTCCTCCGTCCGCGTCGAACGGTTCCTTGCTACACGCATCGATCAAAATAACAACCGAAACCCACATATCTTTCACAACTCGTGCGGTTTCCTCTACTGAACTCGAATACAATACCCATTCCTCGAATTAGAGCCTAAATGCGATGATTCTCCAAACCCTAATAATCGCTGTACAAAACCGTGACCCCAAAAACTATCGTCGGACCCAGAGATTCTTATATGAGGATGAAGAGGATTTGAATACGGCTTTATATATATATATGTATATGGGTTTATAGGATTTGATTTTATTTTCTTTTGATTTTCCAATGGACGATCTATGTTTTTACTGAGAGCAACAAGCGACGGCGCAATATTTGACCAAGGGAAAAATGAATTAGGTTTAGGTTGGTAAGCGGTTATATATAGGATAGGTTATATATTTTTTATTCGATTTAAATATTTTATTTTAAGCCATCGCTAATTTTATTCGTCCTCTAAAATTCCGGCGATCACACACGATACCCAAAAATCACCAAACTGGACATGCAGCTACAGTTCGACATTACGGTCCCAACGAAACTAGTTTCGTCGAATTCTGACTTCGTATGCTCACACAACGTATTTTTAACCGTCAAAATACTGATTCTTTCTAACTCTAAAAATCCGTATGACCACACAGTGGCCCTAAAAATCACGGAACTTGGAAACTAACAATAATTTGACATTGCAGATCCAACGAAATTAGTTTCGTCGAATTCCGACTTCGTTTGCAAAAGTGGCTATTTTTTTAAAGCTCTGAATGACCCATTTAAATATATAAATATACTTAAATATAATTAAATTTAATATTTAAAAATAGATATTATCGTCTATATTCATAATAGAATATCATACAGCTCCACTGGGATTTATAACTCGTCCTTTCAAATCTGGGTCAACCCAATATTCGATTTATATTGAAATTCCTTTTTAAAATATAAATAATTCCTTTATAAATTATAAAGGAATTCCACAGCGACTTTTCTAAAATTTGATTTGGGCGTAAATCAAAATCTATACGACGAAATCCTGATTTTTCTCTTCCACTAGAAAGATATACTCCACCAGCTCCACACATTTCTTGTTTCACAGAAATCTGGCTTAAAATGAATCCTGTACATTCAGTTGAAGTTCAAATCGCCAAATATCGAACTGCAGCGCCATTTCAAGCTCGATTTTAATTATATTATAATTATACATTCAAACTGTCGTTCAAATAATATATTCGTTATTCTAATTCAATTCTAAACTGAATTAAATATCACAGATGATCCAGTTCACACCATATCACCATTTCAGCCAATCTTGATTATTTCAGAATTAAATATATTATTTAATTTATTATTTTAATTAAATATTCACCATTATTTAATTCCACGACCATTAAATTCACTATATCACCATTTATATAATTAAATTAATTAATTATAATACCTCTGCCAATGCGGGTCATTACAATGATTTTGGATCCAACAGCATGATTGGCAAGCCGAAGCTATGTCTGGATGTGCTAACAACATATTGGCTCATGGCCATAACCAGTATTGTTATCTGCATGAGGGGTACCCCATACAACATGATTGACCCGAAGGTCGAATTACAACATGATTGACCTGAATGTCGAACAATATGATTGACCCAAAGGTGTAACAACATGATTGACCCAAAGGTCTAGTATTGGCGAAACAACATGAGTTTGTCACAAATTCACAGCCAATAACCCAACTAGTGGTAACTGTGCATCCCATGCCACATGTTCCCAGTACTGGTTCACTTCCACTAGTCAGCTCCATGCAAGAAATCACGAGAAACGCATTAAATCCAAAAAACACTGGAAATAATGGCTTCAATTAGACGAGTTTTCAATTAACCGATAAAACTTATCTTCGTGTACTATACCACGAGGTATACTATATCGTTTAACATAATCGTGCCCTCTCGAAGGGTACAAAGATGTGTGATTTTATATAATAAAATATACCATATAAAACGGTTTGAAAATTGGTATTTAGAAAATATTTGAAAATTACTAAACTTATAAAACTCTTATGTAAATAAAAATATTCGTAAATTTACTAAATCCTGTTATAATTATTTTCTTCGAAAATCATATAGCTTTACTCAAAAACGATTTTAAAATCCGAGTACATGTACTTGGAAAACCATGGGAAATACCACTCAAATGCGCACCAAACATGTTAATAAAACTACTAGGAATTCATGATATACAATTCTTTTTATTACCGAAGCAAACCAAAAAATTATTACAAGCACTTGTGAAGATACACTTGATTACAAGTGCATGAAATGAAACTTTGAATTGTATCATTAATAGGCTCAAGAATGCAATAGGGAGGATTAAAAACAATGAGAACTTCACTAGAAAACATAGAAGACAACCTTGGCATTTTCCCAGGTTCGTTCGACCCAATATGAGCTTGGGTCGACCCAACTCCAGTGTGGGTCTACCGAGGCAACACAAATATGCCCAGGTCGGGATCACGACGACGTTAGCTCTTTCATGCCACAAAATCGACTCAGAATCTGATGAAATTTTACAAGTATACACTAGAATTATATGGAAACACTAAGGAAAAATAATATCATTATTTCATTGAGAAATGAAGAAATTGTACAGCCTCAGACATGGACCTATGACATGGTTTGCCGCCTTAGAAACTTAAGTAAAACTATGAACGAAAACTGACAGTATCAAGCACAAGTTCTACATTTTCTTACTGAAAGAAAGTTAGAATGCATGAGGGGGAACCTCACCTTGATTTGCAATGAATATTGGTAGAAATAAACTTTAAAATAAGTCAAGAAATGGATTTTGGAGTTCCTTCTTAAGCTTCAACACCTATAGGAAGAACTACCTAGACATGCAATATGATTTCAATGCACAGTAACTCAAATTCATGGATTTAAATTGAAATGAGATTTAACTTGTTGTCTTGATGGATTACCTGCAATTAGCGCATGATTTATTCCTTGCTCTACTTTAGATTAGGATTAAAAGGCTAGAAAATCAAATTTGCAAAAGGTGGCCACGGAAATTCTTGTTACTGTAAAAGGAAAAGAGTTTTTTGTAGGAGGACGAAAACTACGTAAATTTTCCAGAAAGTGCCTCCCTAATCTATTTTAATTAATAAATTAGGCCTTAATGAAGTAATTAAGCTAGAGTTTGGGTTTAAGGAAGTAATTAAAGGGTGTAAGGCCCTATTTACACGAGTTTTCAGTGTTTTTCTTCTCTAATTAAATAAGTACAAATTTAAAACTCACAAAATTTAAATTAGGTCGTAACAAAAATCATCAAAATGTGTTTTAACATATTTTTAACCAATCTTGTCAATATATTAACTCAATCCTACTTAAAATTTTCAGTTTTCACATAAATGAGCATTTCAAGTTAATTTGAACAAAAATGAACATTTCAAAAGTTCTAATTGTTTGATACACACTATTTTAACCTAAGAAAATTCTCATTAGCACATAATTATTTTTCCAACAAATTTCTTATGCTCTACAAATTTATTTCAATATAAACTTTATTTAAATACATAGTTTCACTAAAATTAACTTTTTATTAATTTATTGAAATTTTTAGTAGTAAGCTTCTAGGAATTTCAATAAGTTCCTATTTATTAACAACTTTTACACTTTTAATGTTTCCAAATTTTATATAACTATATTTATTTTTTTCCAACTTTTAAATACACATACCGGGTGTTTAACCCTTAACTTATTATAAAACTCCACTTTAACACAAATTACACATATTTATCTCTAATTTAACAAAAACAATGTTAAGTTTTTTCTCATAAGCTTAATTTCCATCCAACTATAATTCCTATAAATCACGCTTTTACACACATTTATATGATTGATATTCATTTTATTAAATCCCCATCTAATTGAATAATTAACACTTGACTTATAATTTATAATCTCATTATAATTCATTTGAAAGGCAGGCACATTTTTTTTATTACACAACAAGACTAGTTACAATATTTACAACATCATATATATACATACTTCTACTCATCATTTATCTATACTCAACTAACCACGTAATCACTCATTAAAATGACACACAATACAACAATAAACTCCAATACCCAAATATCAATGCAATGCAAATAAAACCAGTAACCTATTCACATCAAAACAATAACTCCAAAAGTACTCACTAACTTCACAAAGAAATCAACCGTCGATAGTGCTTCCACCCATTTTCTTCAGATATAAAATTTCATAACTGCACAACAAAGACTTGCATGAATCCAAAAATTACCCACAAGAAAATTGCCAACATCAAATGTCTCTGGCTTCAACGTAGCATCATACAAAACAGTTCAGAAAGCTGGCTTCATCAGCGCCGCATCAAATAGGATTCCTTCTAGTATGTATGGATGATAACTTCAATGAACGTGGTAGAAGATCCTCTAACCAAAACTCCATACCATCATCCAAATCTTCAGTACACTCTGAAGCCTTTTTTCCTTCTAGCATGCCTCTTAGCATTCTTAGATGACCTAGAAGGAGCTGAGGTTGGTGGAGTAGAGTTAGATGAATTTAGTGCAGATCTAGAAGACACTGTATTAGCCATAGAGGAACAAACAACATTTGAAGCATCTCCATGGAAAGTAGCATTGTTCAAAGATGCCATAGAAGGCATAGATGTAGATGACAACATATTAGGACCATGCAAACCACTTTGCTTGAAAAAAGATGAGAAGATAGTTGATGATGACTAAATAGATGTTAAAATAGAGGATGAAGTGGAAGACATTGAGTTTGAAAAAATTGAACCTTGCATGACATCATGTTAGAAATATGCTATTAGAAACTGCAATAAAACGTTTCATTTTCCTTTAATGTTATGCTATTTCTAATATCAATGTGACCCCATTAATTGGGTCATAAGTAGAATGTTTCAGTTTCCATTATAAAATTTCTAATCTTAACGTGACCTTATTAATTGGGTCATAAATAGAATGTTTCATTTTCCGTTATGCAATTTCTAATCTTAATGTGACCCGATTAATTAGGACATAAACAGACCTTTCATATTTAGAATGTTAGTTCTGCGATTAATTTTAAGCATTGAATTGGTATATGATGGACGTACCAGATTTAGAGTTAAATGTTATGTAAAGGATTGGGTCCTTTCTCTCCCAAAGAAAAGAGTTGTATTCTTCTCCATCTAGAAACACATAAGGAAATAGGGTAAGAGAGAGAAACTGAATTCTGAGAAGAAGAGTAAACATTAGAAGTCAAAGAAAGAAGATGACAACCATTAGACCTTCTGCTTCTAATCATGGTACGCCATCTTAAACAATAGATCATATTAAGTTTCTCCCTTTTGTTTGTGAAATATTCGATATTGGTGATCCTAGGGCTATTCAATTGAATTGCACATCACTAATCATGAAAGATCGAATAATAAAGAAATTTCTAACATTTGGTATTAGAGCCAACCAATAACTGAATATCTCCTATGATTTCAATTGATTTATTCTATGCTTTACTCATGATGTTTAGTCGAGTATGTGTTATATGTCATTTATGCACATGAGATTTATTATTTTGTTAATAACTAAAGTGGTTAAAATCAGAATGAACATTTCATGCATAAGTGACATAATGATTATTGATAAAAAATGCTAGTTATAGTCATACCAATCAAGAAAAAAAATCTGGCATCACTAATGTTAGAACCTGAGAACTTACCTAAAGGAAAGTCTTGTTCTACAATGAAGAAGTTTAACAGATATTTTGATTAAATAAATATTGATCATCCAAAGATGTCAGTTCTATTTAATTGAATTTATTTATTACTCACTTATGTTTTGGTTATTTAATTATGTTAAGTATAAATAGTATCTACCCAATGGAGTGCTATATTATACTGTTATGTGCATATCTGAATCTTGTTAGTTATGAGCTTATAGTTATTCCAATTTTTATTTGCAGTAGTTCCCATGAATACACATGCTTCATTTGTTACATTATTCACTGGTATTAATTTATCTGAATGGAGAGAACAAGTCAATTTCCATTTAGGTTTTCAGGATCTTGACTTGGCACTCCTTGAGGATAAACCTGCTGCTCTTACATTAGCTAGTACTGAGACAAAAAAATTACACCATAAAACATGGGAACATAGTAATAGATTAAGCCTTATGTTCATCAAGATGACTGTTGCTAACAACATCAAGTCAACAATTCCGCAAACAGAAAATGCTAAGTAATATATGCAATTTGTGGAAGGGCGTTTTCGTTCAGCAGATAAGTCACTTGCTGATACCCTTATGGAAGAACTTACGACTATGAAGTTTGATCTGTCGCGAGCTATACAAGAGCACATTATAGAGATGACTAATCTTGCAGCAAGGTTAAACTCTCTTGGGCTTACAGTAGAGGAATCTTTTCTTGTCCAATTTATTTTGAACTCGCTACCTTCTTAATATGGACCTTTTCAAATTAACTATAACACTATAAAGGATAAGTGGAATGTTAATGAATTGGCCAATAGACTTGTTCAGGAAGAAGGACATTTGAAAGTCAAGTGAATCACTCAGTAAGTTTTGTGAGTAATAAAGGTGGGAAAGAAAAGAATAAAAATCAAGAATTTTCAAGAAGAAAAAGGTGCCTGCTAAGAATGGGCAGAATAAGGAAAAGAAGGAACTAAAGGACGTTGATGTCATTTCTGTAAAAAGAAAAAACATTATCAAAATGACTGTCCGAAAAGGATAGTTTGGTTCGAAAAGAAAGGTAATCATCTATCTTTCATTTGTTTTGAATCAAATTTAGTTGAAGTTCCTATTAATACATAGTGGCTTGATACTGGTACTACACACATGTTTCCAATAATGTGTAGGGATTTCTTATGATCCGAACCATAAATCCAAATGAAGGATGTTTTCTCTTTATGGGAAACAGAATGAAATCTAAAATAGAAGGCATTGGGACCTATTGTCTAATTCTAGAGAGTGGATATGTATTAGACTTATATAGAACCCTTTATGTACCTTCCTTATGTAGACACCTTATTTTCTAAGTAAATTGGATATTTAGGGTTTGAGATGTATGTTTGGATCTTCTTGTTTTGATTTATATAAGTGTAATGACCCGGATTTTGAGCGACTTTGGTTATCGACATAAGCTCGATGTCGATAACCAAAACGTCGAAAAATCCTGGTAGTTAGTGAAAGAAATTAGAGGGTGAGGAAAGATAAGATAGAAAATTAGAATAGAAGAAGAAGAAGAACACAACATCAGAGTAACACGAATCTCACAGCGGAACGAATAAATATATTTCATAACATAACTTTGAAATACAAACTTGGTACTTGAATATACATATCATTATCAAAGTACAGTACTTACAACACAGCGGAAATAAACTATAGCTATATGATCCTGAAGCCTCCTGCTCCAAGCTCTTCCAGTATATCTGTAAATCCCGACTACTTGACTGCCCATACAAATTTAGGCACCCAAGAGTTTAGGGAAAACAACAAAGTAAACTCCGGGTCAGTCATGGGACTGGTATGAGTAAAACAGTTTAAAAACAGTTCGAACAAGTAAACGATATCTCATAAGACCACGCCGCATAACGGAACGGGTTTTTCCCTTATGAGAATCCAAAATATCTTTATATGAAAAACCTTTTGATATTATAATAATGTCTATCAACCACAGTATATATATAATCATCTAGCAGAAACGCTTTCATCTCACGTTCTACATATATAGTATACAATCAAAACCGCAAGCATGTATTGGGTAATGGATTTCCAACAATGACAAGGTATGGAATCACCTTTCGCTCGTGTACCTCTAGAGAGGAATACACTGGGTTCAACAAGAACATCTTGCAACCCGGCCACACATGACCGACCACTCATTTCGCTTGAGCGTATCGAATGTATATCACCAACGGCTGGGATCAGCAACCGTTTCCCGAATGGGACAGCGTCAACAATAGATTTTTAGAAATGAATGAAACTCTAGATCAGGTGATTATACACCCTACTTCGGTGCGACCGACTTAGCCATGCTGCCTGCCCGATTTCTGTCATTTACCGGATGATGAGGCTAGAAGCTACGCTTTATCATCACATCAGATTCACTTTGAATGTCACATCATCAAATCCATCCAATCACCGATTGACGTCCTCAACCATACATTATGCGTTAGCTAAAAGAAGTTTCCTTCTCCGCTTCCACTCTTGGTACAGTTGGAGAAATCAATATAGGTGATTGTCTGGAAATACTCTGTTAGACATCCGTCCATACAAGTCACCCAGGAACAGGATGAACCGAAGGCACTATTCTATAAACAGGATAACCCTTGCATAACTCCGTCTTCAATTTCCTTTGGCATATATGATTCGCAACGCTTATGCCAATACAGAGTGGTTCTTTGGATAATAATCCAACCGGTCTCTCCATATTAACAACGTTAAAATGGTCAAAACTTCGATAGTCTGTGATTTAACTATCGAATAAAAATAGGTGTGCAAACAATGATATTATTTCCAAATGGAAATTATATCGATCAAACATCATTCAACATTCATCTCTTTAGTTCATTAATTTACTTATCTCATGTTTCCCTACGTTCAATATTCCTTATTTTCTAAATTGGGAAAATATACGTTATTAACAATGGAAAACATTTCCATTTCTTGTTTCCTTTATTAGAAAACATTTCTGGTTTCTTATTTGGAAAAACATTTCCAAAGCTCCTTCATTGGACTTAGACAGATGTTTAAACAAACATTGCTATGCCAACTCAAACCATTTCCTTTACTGCTGAACCTTAACTATTCCTTAGTTAAAACGAAGCCAATCAAGTTGGGGTAGAACTACCTCTCAGACCTTAACTGAACAACATTCCTAACTTTGAAATAGGCAAAGTTCACTTTATATTCCTTTTACTGACTTCCTTACTTAACCCTCTTCGAATAGCTATATTCGATTGACTCTTTTCACTTAACTCTATTCGATTTACCCTTCGGATTAACTCTATTTAACTAACGTTATTGATTTACTCATTTCGCTTAACTCCTTTTGAATACTATATTTGATAATTCCCTTTACTTTCTTCGAATAAACTATATTCGATTAACTCATTTGCTTCTATTCGAATAACTATATTCGATTAACTCTTTTGCTTCTATTCGAATAACTATATTCGATTAACTCCTTTTAACTTTAACTCTAATCGATTAACTAACATCGATTAACTCCTTTTACTTTAACTCTAATCGATTAACTACATCGATTAACTCCTTTTACTTTAATCTCTAATCGATTAACTAACATCGATTAACTCCTTTTAACTTTAACTCTATTCGATTAACTACATCGATTAACTCCTTTTAACTTTAACACTAATCGATTAACTAACATCGATTAACTCCTTTTACTTTATTCTCTAATCGATTAACTAACATCGATTAACTTCTTTTACTTTAACACTAATCGATTAACTACATCGATTAACTCCTTTTAACTTTAATACTAATCGATTAACTAACATCGATTAACTCCTTTTAATTTAACACTAATCGATTAACTAACATCGATTAGCTCCTTTTGATAAACTACGTTTTCCGTTACAACTATTTCTTTTTTTTATAACGTTTACTTACCGTTACAAATATATCCTATTTATAACTTCTATTTACCGTTACAAATATTTCCTATTTATAACTTCTATTTACCGTTACAAATATTTCCTATTTATAACTTCTATTTACCGTTACAAATATTTCCTATTTATAACTTCTATTTATTTTCTAAATAAATATTCCTTTTCTATTTCTATTTATTTTCTAAATAAATATCCCTTTTATAAAACCGTGTTCGTTTTATAAATAATTCCTTTTATAAAATCTTGTGATTTTATAAAATTCGTTTATTTCAATACACATTGAAATACTTCTTTTTACATCCCAGGGTCTCTTATGATATTTAAAATATCGAATAAAAATGATCAACACCATTCCAACACCCATAATCCATAACAGATTATATAACACATCATATATCACAATATATGAAAACAGTAAAATAAATGTGGAGGAATCCAGTTGGATTCCTCCAACCTGTTTCCCTGCATCACAGATGTTAAACAATATAGATAATCATCACTTGTTAGTTCTATATGATATATTCTGTTAAACAGAATCAAATATAGAAATCAACTAACTGACTAGCAGTTCAATCAAACAGTCAACATACAGTGAATCAGCCAATATCTAACAGTTCTAAAAATACAACATGAAATTATAAACTGTTCAGAGTTAGTGAGATTTACTCACATTGGGCGATCATCGTTAATAACGATAATTGTCGCTTGATTTCGATTGGACAATTTATTTTGCCATAAATTGTAACGGGCTCGGATTCACTCCCAGTCAGTCTCATTGTGTTGCTCCCGTCCATACGATCCCAACGCAACTTACGGTTTGTCAATCTGACGTCGTATGACCAAGATATCGTCATTACAAGTTATAAGTGTATTTGAATTAAATTAAAAACATAAGTTTAACTTTAATTGGGCTTTACTTCTCTTCTGGCCCATTACCTTTTTAAACCTTCCTGGCCCGCTCGTATACTTCTTCCCCAAAGTGAATTCCCGTGACCTGCTAATTGCTTTCACCCAAAAACTGAACTTCTTCCATCCCAACTACCTCCCTCATCGATCAACTATTCTCCAAACGGATTCCACCATTGAGTTCCCCTTCGAAAACTGATCCTTCCTATGCTGTCCACCCTGAACTCGAACCTCACCACCCCCAAACTCCAGTAAAACCCGTCGCTCCAAAGGCTATTGCCAAGCTTCGAACGTAACCACTCACGCTACTCTCCATCGTCCACCTCCAAACTTTGCCTGTCTCGTTCCGACATTGTAGTATACAGGTGACCGCACAGTAAAAGGGACCCATAGCCGCCTATTCAAACACCTACTGCTCCCCACTCCACTGTTTCACCATCTCGTTCTCCCGTCCCATGCTTCCACTGATCACCCAACCGCTAAGACAGGTCCCAACCCTTCATCCCTTCACGTCAGTGCCACACCGACGTCCATCCACCAGCAGCTTCGAACTGCCCATGCTTCATTTCTAAAGTTTGCGTCATTTTTTTTTTGTTTTCCACTTTCATTCTTTTGGCTGAAGGGTTTTGTTGAGAGAGTAATAAGCTGGCGGCGTAACAAAATAAATATCTTTTAGGTTAGAAATGTTTGATATACTTATAGGAACAACTTTGGATACGTGGTCTCTTGAGGACCTAACGTGGTATTGTGGTTAAGGGGTAGGCACGCGTTGTTTTAAATTGTTTAAGAAAATGTTCGTATCCATTTCGTGAACTCCATTCACATACAAACTGCTATAGACAGAATTAGCTATATCGTTGTGACGAGCGATGTGCTAGGATCCGAAAAACATAATAATATCGGTAGATTAACTTATATTGTGAAACCCCAAAATGTTGATTACAGGGTGCAAAATACTCCACATAAAAAGTTGCTTACTTAATTAATTAAAAATTACAAAAAAATTCTAAAAATTAAATTAGCACTATTTCCCAAAAGAACCTTGTCTAAATTCAAACCCGATTTCTAGTTATATCGAATAAACCGATACAGTCGATAAACGATTCTATAGCGACTATTTTAAATTTTGATTTGGACATAAATCAAAATCTACATGACGAAATCCCGATTTTTCTCTTCCACTAGAAAGATATACTCCACCAGCTCCACACGTTTCTTGTTTCACAGAAATCCGATTTAAAACAAATCCTGTACATTCAGTTGAAGTTCGAGTCGCCAATTTACGAACTGTAGCGCCATTTCGAGCTCGTTTATAATTATATTATAAACTGTACGTTCAACTGTCGACGATTTAATATATTCGTTATTCAAATTCAAATCCAAGCTGAATTAAATATCACAGATGATCCAGTTCACACCATATCGCCATTTTAGCCAATTCTGTTTATTTCAGAATTAAATATATTATTTAATTTATTTTAATTAAATATTCATCATAGTTTAATTCCACGACCATTATATCCTTTTAATCACCATTTATATAATTAAATAAATTAATCATAATACCCCTGCCAATGCGGGTCATTACAATCTTCCCCACTTAAAATAATTTCGTCCTCGAAATTGCTAAAAGGTAGAGAACGACCCTATCGACTGGTTAGAACATATTTGTTCCCTTCCTAACTTCAGTTTCAACTGAACCAATTTAATTTCAATTAAATTATTAATTAATTCTTATTAATGAAAATTTTCAAAAATCCTGAAAATTTTCTAACACTTTAACTTTTTCGAAAAATTTCGCCAGCACCTCCTTTGTACTGGTCAATAGGTCAAACTCCAACTCGCCTCTCTAGGCCATCTCCATCCCAAAAGAAAATCAAACAGCCATGCGGCTTGCCCATTTCGGCTCATAAATCTTATATCCAATAGAAATATAAACTGATACCTTTTTTGTCGGCATATCATTATATCCTTTCCATCTGCTGTTAATTCGGCACATACCAATGTCATGCCAACCAAATTCCCATCTGCTTTTATCCACGACACAACCATTCGCTTATATCCTAAGTCGAATTTTATTTCAAATTCGAGTTTCATCTCGATTCCCAACTCTAAACTTGATTATCACATTACACTTCAAATTTGAATCTCACAATCCAATTTGTCTTGATATCATTCTAATTCAATCTCAGTTACCACTTTACTGGCTTTACTTTAATTCAAATTTGCTTTTACCAATTCCTATTTCATTTGGTTTTAATTCAACAGTCTTTCCCTGGGATTTTTTTAAACAGATTACTTTTTCAAAAATCAAATTTTCCTTTTTGAAATCCAACTGAGCCCATAATCAATATTCCATTAGTTAAATCACTTCTCTACTTCTTTATCAATATTTGTTAACCAAATATTTTCGATAACCATATTGGCCTTTCATGTTATTTGGAAAACATTTCCGAATATCGCCTTCCTTTATTTTCTAAACTTTAGAAAATATATGCTATTTATAACTGGAAAATATTCCAATTACTTATCTCTTTTCTGATCTCGTTTATTTCTATACTTAGGAAATATCCTTTATTCTATTTCCAAGTTTACACTATTTGGGTTAAAATGGATGTTGTGTAAATCATCGTTACGACAACCCAAATACTATATTCAACTAACTCTCATTCACATTGATCATCGAGCCTGGAATCTTACTATTTATTTGTTAATAATGAAATCAATCAAGTTGGGGTATACTACCTCTCAGACCTTGACTGAATAACATTTATAACGTCAAAACAGATATTACTACTTACTCAAATAATCAATACCATACAACTACTTATTCACTTTTAAACACGTATACACTTCCTCTTTCTATTCTTACTAGATTCTATTCTAGACTTCCTTTGATTTTAGTATTCTATTTCTAAGTTCGTTTCCTTATCGACCTCTATATACATAAATCGATACGATGATTTCTACCTATCAAATCATCTTAAAAATATTCTAACTCCCTAAATTCTCGGAAAAATTCGCCATAACCTCCTTTGTACTGGGAGCATCGGGATATTTCAAATAGCCTCCCATGGCCCTCACCAATCAAAAAGAAAAGGAGAGCCAAGCGGCTAGCCGATACGGCTCATAAAATCTCATATATGAATTAAACACGTACCTTTTCGTCGGGCATTCTATTTATATACTTTCATACCTTATCCATACCTATCTCATATATATCCATACATTTCTAATTCATTCCAGCTTAATCCAATCGTTTTAACTTAGTTCGTTTAAGTGATTTTCAAATTACTGGTTTGCCCATTTCACCTTTTTATTTGAATATAACATGTTCAAATATATTTTAACTTACTTATAAACTAATCAAATTCCACCTTTTCAAACTTAGGTTTCATATTCGATTTCAAATATAAATTTACCAGTCCCCTTTACTTATCTAAAGTTCAACTTCAATTCAAGATCATACATGTTCAAATATAAGTTTAACTTGTTTATCAACTAATTGATTTCCATTTCAATTTTATTTGAATTTCCTATATTCAAATTCCATTTCGATTCTCTTATTCAAATTCCATATTTGAATTTCATTTCAAATCTCTTATTCAAATTCTATACTTGAATTCCATTTTCAAATCTATTTTCAAACTCCATTTGAATTTCTATATTCAAATCTATTTGAATTCTCTTTATTTCATTTTAATTCCCTTTGAATCTTCTATATTCAAATTTCAAATTCAATTCTATTTGAATCCTCTATATTCAAATTTCATTTCACTTTCGATATTCAAATCCTATATTTGAATCTCTTTATATTTTCTATATTCAAATTCTATATTTGAATTCCATTTGAATTTCTATATTCAAATTCTATATTTGAATTCCATTTGAATTTCTATATTCAAATTCTATATTTGAATTCCATTTGAATTTCTATATTCAAATTATATATCACTCCCATTGAATTTCATATATTCAAACTCTCTTTGAATTTCTATATTCAATTTCTATTTCAACTTTATTTGAATTCTATATTCAATTTTCCATTTTTTTAAATCTTCTTTATTCAAATTCTATTTTGAAATTCAACACCACTTGTCTTTCTCAAAACAAATTCAAAACAGTATCTCTGGTAGTAATTCGTCACTTACAACTCGAAAATGAATACTGATGATGCAGCTGTCATCATCAGAATCTATTTTCCAGCGATCGAAGTGAGTTCAATACTATAAAACCATTTCTAAACATTTCCACTTTGAAATTCATTTCAAAATATAATTCACTCTGCTTGTAAAACAATTTAAAATCTCCCAGGATCTTAAATTTTCCTTATTTTTTATCCAAATCCGTTTACAAACAATTATCCAATTTTCCAGAGTTTTAATTCAATTCTGGTTTAAATTTCAGATTTAACTCATCTGATTTCACGTATTTCACTTATATGAATTCTGATTGGTTATTTACATAACCATTTAATTTATAATCTTACTTGATTATAAAAACAGCCAATATATCCAATATATTCAAAATATACGTTGGGTAAACTATTTCGTTTACCCTCTTTCAAAACATACCACGATGGTTCATCGTATTCAAGTGTTTAGTAACTCCTACCGATACAGTGGATCAGACTGATCGACCAGAACTCATAAACAACTCAACCAATGAATCTCCACAATGTAAAACAATTTTTTTTATATCAATAACAAGTACGCTCACTCGTATATATATACTCAATCTCAGTCTAGGGTATTACTAACCCTATCTCTACCGAGTCACGCCACAGAGCCAAGTAATTCTTAACTAAAGCTCTGATACCAACTGTAATGACCCGGATTTTGAGCGACTTTGGTTATCGACATAAGCTCGATGTCGATAACCAAAACGTCGAAAAATCCTGGTAGTTAGTGAAAGAAATTAGAGGGTGAGGAAAGATAAGATAGAAAATTAGAATAGAAGAAGAAGAAGAACACAACATCAGAGTAACACGAATCTCACAGCGGAACGAATAAATATATTTCATAACATAACTTTGAAATACAAACTTGGTACTTGAATATACATATCATTATCAAAGTACAGTACTTACAACACAGCGGAAATAAACTATAGCTATATGATCCTGAAGCCTCCTGCTCCAAGCTCTTCCAGTATATCTGTAAATCTCGACTACTTGACTACCCGTACAAATTTAGGCACCCAAGAGTTTAGGAAAAACAACAAAGTAAACTCCGGGTCAGTCATGGGACTGGTATGAGTAAAACAGTTTAAAAACAGTTCGAACAAGTAAACGATATCTCATAAGACCACGCCGCATAACGGAACGGGTTTTTCCCTTATGAGAATCCAAAATATCTTTATATCAAAAACCTTTTGATATTATAATAATGTCTATCAACCACAGTATATATATAATCATCTAGCAGAAACGCTTTCATCTCACGTTCTACATATATAGTATACAATCAAAACCGCAAGCACGTATTGGGTAATGGATTTCCAACAATGACAAGGTATGGAATCACCTTTCGCTCGTGTACCTCTAGAGAGGAATACACTGGGTTCAACAAGAACATCTTGCAACCCGGCCACACATGACCGACCACTCATTTCGCTTGAGCGTATCGAATGTATATCACCAACGGCTGGGATCAGCAACCGTTTCCCGAATGGGACAGCACCAACAATAGATTTTTAGAAATGAATGAAACTCTAGATCAGGTGATTATACACCCTACTTCGGTGCGACCGACTTAGCCATGCTGCCTGCCCGATTTCTATCATTTACCGGATGATGAGGCTAGAAGCTACGCTTTATCATCACATCAGATTCACTTTGAATGTCACATCATCAAATCCATCCAATCACCGATTGACGTCCTCAACCATACATTATGCGTTAGCTAAAAGAAGTTTCCTTCTCCGCTTCCACTCTTGGTACAGTTGGAGAAATCAATATAGGTGATTGTCTGGAAATACTCTGTCAGACATCCGTCCATACAAGTCACCCAGGAACAGGATGAACCGAAGGCACTATTCTATAAACAGGATAGCCCTTGCATAACTCCGTCTTCAATTTCCTTTGGCATATATGATTCGCAACGCTTATGCCAATACAGAGTGGTTCTTTGGATAATAATCCAACCGGTCTCTCCATATTAACAACGTTAAAATGGTCAAAACTTCGATAGTCTGTGATTTAACTATCGAATAAAAATAGGTGTGCAAACAATGATATTATTTCCAAATGGAAATTATATCGATCAAACATCATTCAACATTCATCTCTTTAGTTCATTAATTTACTTATCTCATGTTTCCCTACGTTCAATATTCCTTATTTTCTAAATTGGGAAAATATACGTTATTAACAATGGAAAACATTTCCATTTCTTGTTTCCTTTATTAGAAAACATTTCTGGTTTCTTATTTGGAAAAACATTTCCAAAGCTCCTTCATTGGACTTAGACAGATGTTTAAACAAACATTGCTATGCCAACTCAAACCATTTCCTTTACTGCCGAACCTTAACTATTCCTTAGTTAAAACGAAGCCAATCAAGTTGGGGTAGAACTACCTCTCAGACCTTAACTGAACAACATTCCTAACTTTGAAATAGACAAAGTTCACTTTATATTCCTTTTACTGACTTCCTTACTTAACCCTCTTCGAATAGCTATATTCGATTGACTCTTTTCACTTAACTCTATTCGATTTACCCTTCGGATTAACTCTATTTAACTAACGTTATTGATTTACTCATTTCGCTTAACTCCTTTTGAATACTATATTTGATAATTCCCTTTACTTTCTTCGAATAAACTATATTCGATTAACTCATTTGCTTCTATTCGAATAACTATATTCGATTAACTCTTTTGCTTCTATTCAAATAACTATATTCGATTAACTCCTTTTAACTTTAACTCTAATCGATTAACTAACATCGATTAACTCCTTTTACTTTAACTCTAATCGATTAACTACATCGATTAACTCCTTTTACTTTAATCTCTAATCGATTAACTAACATCGATTAACTCCTTTTAACTTTAACTCTAATCGATTAACTACATCGATTAACTCCTTTTAACTTTAACACTAATCGATTAACTAACATCGATTAACTCCTTTTACTTTATTCTCTAATCGATTAACTAACATCGATTAACTTCTTTTACTTTAACACTAATCGATTAACTACATCGATTAACTCCTTTTAACTTTAATACTAATCGATTAACTAACATCGATTAACTCCTTTTACTTTAACACTAATCGATTAACTAACATCGATTAGCTCCTTTTGATAAACTACGTTTTCCGTTACAACTATTTCTTTTTTTTATAATGTTTACTTACCGTTACAAATATATCCTATTTATAACTTCTATTTACCTTTACAAATATTTCCTATTTATAACTTCTATTTACCGTTACAAATATTTCCTATTTATAACTTCTATTTACTGTTACAAATATTTCCTATTTATAACTTCTATTTATTTTCTAAATAAATATTCCTTTTCTATTTCTATTTATTTTCTAAATAAATATCCCTTTTATAAAACCGTGTTCGTTTTATAAATAATTCCTTTTATAAAATCCTGTGATTTTATAAAATTCCTTTATTTCAATACACATTGAAATACTTCTTTTTACATCCCAGGGTCTCTTATGATATTTAAAATATCGAATAAAAATGATCAACACCATTCCAACACCCATAATCCATAACAGATTATATAACACATCATATATCACAATATATGAAAACAGTAAAATAAATGTTGAGGAATCCAGTTGGATTCCTCCAACCTGTTTCCCTGCATCACAGATGTTAAACAATATAGATAATCATCACTTGTCAGTTCTATATGATATATTCTGTTAAACAGAATCAAATATAGAAATCAACTAACTGACTAGCAGTTCAATCAAACAGTCAACATACAGTGAATCAGCCAATATCTAACAGTTCTAAAAATACAACATGAAATTATAAACTGTTCAGAGTTAGTGAGATTTACTCACATTGGGCGATCATCGTTAATAACGATAATTGTCGCTTGATTTTGATTGGACAATTTATTTTGCCATAAATTGTAACGAGCTCGGATTCACTCCCAGTCAGTCTCATTGTGTTGCTCCCGTCCATACGATCCCAACGCAACTTACGGTTTGTCAATCTGACGTCGTATGACCAAGATATCGTCATTACAAGTTATAAGTGTATTTGAATTAAATTAAAAACATAAGTTTAACTTTAATTGGGCTTTACTTCTCTTCTGGCCCATTACCTTTTTAAACCTTCCTGGCCCGCTCGTATACTTCTTCCCCAAAGTGAATTCCCGTGACCTGCTAATTGCTTTCACCCAAAAACCGAACTTCTTCCATCCCAACTACCTCCCTCATCGATCAACTATTCTCCAAACGGATTCCACCATTGAGTTCCCCTTCGAAAACTGATCCTTCCTATGCTGTCCACCCTGAACTCGAACCTCACCATGCCCAAACTCCAGTAAAACCCGTCGCTCCAAAGGCTATTGCCAAACTTCGAACGTAACCGCTCACGCTACTCTCCATCGTCCACCTCCAAACTTTGCCTGTCTCGTTCCGACATTGTAGTATACAGGTGACCGCACTGTAAAAGGGACCCATAGCCGCCTATTCAAACACCTACTGCTCCCCACTCCACTGTTTCACCATCTCGTTCTCCCGTCCCATGCTTCCACTGATCACCCAACCGCTAAGACAGGTCCCAACCCTTCATCCCTTCACGTCAGTGCCACACCGACGTCCATCCACCAGCAGCTTCGAACTGCCCATGCTTCATTTCTAAAGTTTGCGTCATTTTTTTTTTGTTTTCCACTTTCATTCTTTCGGCTGAAGGGTTTTGTTGAGAGAGTAATAAGCTGGCGGCGTAACAAAATAAATATCTTTTAGGTTAGAAATGTTTGATATACTTATAGGAACAACTTTGGATACGTGGTCTCTTGAGGACCTAACGTGGTATTGTGGTTAAGGGGTAGGCACGCGTTGTTTTAAATTGTTTAAGAAAATGTTCATATCCATTTCGTGAACTCCATTCACATACAAACTGCTATAGACAGAATTAGCTATATCGTTGTGACGAGCGATGTGCTAGGATCCGAAAAACATAATAATATCGGTAGATTAACTTATATTGTGAAACCCCAAAATGTTGATTACAGGGTGCAAAATACTCCGCATAAAAAGTTGCTTACTTAATTAATTAAAAATTACAAAAAAATTCTAAAAATTAAATTAGCACTATTTCCCAAAAGAACCTTGTCTAAATTCAAACCCGATTTCTAGTTATATCGAATAAACCGATACAGTCGATAAACGATTCTATAGCGACTATTTTAAATTTTGATTTGGACATAAATCAAAATCTACATGACGAAATCCCGATTTTTCTCTTCCACTAGAAAGATATACTCCACCAGCTCCACACGTTTCTTGTTTCACAGAAATCCGATTTAAAACAAATCCTGTACATTCAGTTGAAGTTCGAGTCGCCAATTTACGAATTGTAGCGCCATTTCGAGCTCCTTTATAATTATATTATAAACTGTACGTTCAACTATCGACGATTTAATATATTCGTTATTCAAATTCAAATCCAAGCTGAATTAAATATCACAGATGATCCAGTTCACACCATATCGCCATTTTAGCCAATTCTGTTTATTTCAGAATTAAATATATTATTTAATTTATTTTAATTAAATATTCATCATAGTTTAATTCCACGACCATTATATCCTTTTAATCACCATTTATATAATTAAATAAATTAATCATAATACCCCTGCCAATGCGGGTCATTACAATAAGATATTGGTAATGTTGGTTATGGTATTCTAATTGATGGTTTATATAAATTGAAACTGAATGACAATTACGTGAATTCCTTGCTGAATGTAGTAAATAATGTTGGATGCAAACATAGCATGTTGAATGAAAATTCTGTTTTCTTATGTCATAAAAGACTAGGTCACACATCCAAGGAAAGAATGATGAGAATAGTAAGTAATGAAATTTTGTCAAATTTGGACATTGTTGATCCATAATTATGTGTGGATTGTATTAAAGGTAAACAAACCAAATATAATAAGAAAGGAGCCACTAGAAGCAGCCAGCTCCTTGAAATAATTCACACTGATGTTTGCGGACCTCTGGACACTCTAGCCTTTAATAAAGAAAAGTATTTCATCACTTTTATTGATGATTTTCCTATTATGATTTTGTCTATTTTCTTCATGAAAAATCTCAATCTATAAATGTCCTTGAGACGTTTATAAAGGAAGTTGAGAGGTAATTAGATAAAAGAGTGAAAATCACAAGGTTTGATAGAGGTGGTGAATATAACATAATGAGTCAGGCCAGTCCAGTTTGCAAAATTCCTAGAAAATCATGGCATATGTGCGCAATACACAATGCTAGGTACACTTCAACAAAAATGGTGTAGCAGAAAGGCGCAATAGTTCGTTAATATATATGATTAGGAGTATGATGTCATATTCTACACTACTTAAGAATTTATGGTCGAATGCTCTCAAAATCGCTAATTATTTGTTGAATAAGGTTCTTGTACAACTGTTCAAAAGACTCCTTTTGAATTATGGACTAACAGGAAACCTAGCTCAAGATACCAGCATGTTTGGGGTTGTCCCGCAAAAGCAAGAATTTATAATCCACATAAAAAGAAATTAGATTCTCGAATGATTAGTGGGTACTTCTTAGGTGATCCTGAAAAATATAAAGGGTACGTGTTTTAATGTCTTAATCATAGTCCAATAATTGTAGAAACTGGTAATGGCAGATTCATCGAGATTAGTGAAGTCAGTGGGAGTACTAGAAGAGAAATAGTATAAATAAAGGAAGTAGGGGTAAATGTTACACTGCTTAGAATAGTTCCTCCATCTACTACTGCTCCAAATGTTGTTCCAGCTGTTGAAGAACAACATGATGATGAACAACATATAAATGAAGAAGTATTTCCTAAAGGAAATGACTTACATTATGCTGATGCACATGAACCACAACAAGTAGCATTAATAAGATCACCAAGTGATCATAGTCAACTAGTTCTAATGATTATGTGCAAGAATCAGATTATGATATAGGAATCAATAAGGACCCAGTTTCGTTTTCATATGCTATAGTAAGTAAAGATTCAAAGGAATGGATTAATGCCATGAATGAAGAACTGAAATCCATGCAACAAAGTGAAGCTTTTTATCTCATTGAGTTACCACATAAGTGTAAAAGAGTCGAATGCAAGTGGGTTTTTAAAACCAAACACGACTCTAGTGGTAATATCGAACGGTATAAAGTTAGACTTGTTGTTAGGGGTTACACTCAGGAAGATGGTGTTGACTACGAGGAGACATTTTCTCCTATTTCAAAAAAGGACTCACTAAGAATTATAATGGCATTAGCAACTCATTATGATTTGGAATTGCATTAAATGAATGTGAAAACAGCCTTTCTGAATGGCGATCTTGATGAGGAAGTTTATACGGATCAACCTGAGTTTTTTCTGTAAAAGGTAAAGAAAAATTGGTGTATAAACTTAAAAAGTCATTATATGTACTTAAACAAGAATATTGGCAATGGTATATTGAGTTCAATACCATTATTACGTCTTTTGGTTTGTAGGAAAATATGGTTGATCACTGTTTATACCAAAAGATCAGTGGGAGCAAGTTTATTTTCTAATCCTTTATGTTGATGACATCTTGCTTGCTGCGAATAATTTAAGCATACTGCATGAGACTAAGAAATTTCTCTCAATGAACTTTGAAATGAAAGATATGGGAGAGGCACCCTATGTGATTGGAATAGATATATTTCGTGATCGATCACAAAGAATATTGCGATTGTCTTAGAAAGGATATATCGAAAGTGATTCTATAGAGATTTGGAATGAGTAAATGTTCACCTGGGAAAGTTCTTATACAGAAAGGTGATAAATTCAGTCTCATGCAATGTCCTAAGAGTGATGTTGAATGAAAGGAAATGGAATCAATTCCATATGCATTTGTAGTTGGTAGTCTAATGTATTCTCAAACCTGTACTAGACTGGATATCAGTTTTGCGGCCCGTATGTTAGGGAGGTATCAAAATAATCCAAGAATGAAACATTGGCAAGCTGAAAAGAATGTTTTGAGATACTTACAAGGCATGAAAGATTACATGCTCTTGTATGGTGGATCCAATGAGCTGGAGGTTATTGGATATTATAACACCCCACCTGTGACGACCCAAACTTTCATAGAACGAAAGTAAGGATAATCATAGGAGTATAACAGAATTTAAAACATTAATAGATCACAGTTACATAGTAGAACATATAAATCATTTGCAGCGGAAATGAAATGTCATCACAAACATCATCACAGAACATCAGAGTACGCGGTACAGGATACGCTTACCAATTATGATGTCTCAAAACAGGGAAAGAAATAAAGTCTCAATCTCCCAAAATACATCAATATCCAATACTGTCTCAAATCTCAAGAAGAAAATAAAAGATAAAAAGAAAAGATCTTCCAACATCTTCAGCAGCAAGCTTGAGTTCAGAAAAACATCCCTACCTGAAACCTGTCAATTGGCTGTCCATGTGGAAAGATGGCACCCGAATTTGCAAAGTGAAACAAACTACGAGTCAGTCATGGGACTGGTATGAAAAATATTACTAAACTAATAATATGGCTAATCATTGGACCACGTCGCTATCGCAGAACGGGTTTAATTCCATTGGATTGCCAATGCATATCGTTTTATAAATTTTTAAGTAAAAAACAACGTAATGTTTTTTCGAAAATGAAATCATTATAAGCCTCGGGTCCCATCACACAATGCAACACAAACGGAGGATAGAGTTTTACCTTATAATGATCAAAAATGCTTGATACATAGAAAATAACATTTTTAATATTATTAGTGTATAGTATGTTTCAAAAATACTTCAAAGTAAATGTATCAATCCTAGACGGCATAGCTACCATATACTATGTCGCCGTTTATAGATTTACAATCAAGACCGAAATGTCGTATTGGAAGTTGGTTTCCATCATGACTCAAGGCTAGGAACAATCTCCTGACTGATTCGAGACACTCTAGCAATGCCTCAGGATTCAGACGTTGGCGAACCCTTGGTGTAACACCCCACGTTCATTAATGTCCCAACCTGAGCACCTTGGGGGGGGGGGAGAAAGAAAAGAGGAGGAAACAAAGGGGGTCAGACATAAAGTCTGGCGAGTGAGATAATTTTAACAATATAATTAACAAAGTAACTAGGCTAAGGCATAAGTTGGAAAATAAGGGAATGACCATGAACCATTGAGTATGGCTGAGTAAATAAGGAAACAAGATGAACAACGATATCGTTAAAGCGCCCCTAAACCACTATAAGATAATTACTAAACTACACCAACACTATAGAATCATTGCTATACTACACCACCACTAGTCACCCTAAGGTTGATCCCGCCTACAGACTTAATAATGATATTGGTAGTTTCGTGCACCCCTAGTTGCCTTCATAGGTGCCGCCTGCCCATATCTCCACTAGGTGTACCCACTACCCCCAAGTGATCGGCTCCCCAACTCGTAAATACTCGTGCTAGCCCCACAGTGGGGGTGTATCACTCCCCAAAGTGGCAACCCGATACAACCAACAATGCACGGCTTATACCTACACGATGCAACAACGTCTTACCTACCAGCCCGGGCCTACACACGCATATGAACCCGTTGGACTTGCTTTGCCACCGCTAGCCCGTTTTGGCCTCTTACAGTCAAGCCCAGTATGTGTGTCCCATCCTCGACTTGGGTCGAGCCCACAAAGATACATATGGGTTACTGGTTGAAATTGGCCCCCATTACTTGACACAAGCTATACACCTAAGCTTGGTCCCCTCTAGTACATCCCACTTAACCCACTTCTTATTCATGTTTCAATTAAAAGTTTCAATTTTGTTTAAGTGTTTCTAATCATATTTCCAAATGCCACCCAAGGCACCCACTAGATTCCACATGCCACCCAAGGCACCCACTTTACCCCTTCATATCCCGCTACATGTTTATCTGGTTAAGTGTTTCTTAATTCATTAAGACCGTAACCTCATAAAGACCTCTCACATCAGACTGGCATTTGTAGCAGCTGGATTTGCCGGGCGGGTCCGGGCAGTCTTACACCACAAAAGAGCCTAACCTCGTGTCTTTACAATTGTTATGTATTTAATTTATGCCACATTAGACTGGCATTTATGGCAGCTGGATTTGCCGGGCGGGTCCGGGCAGTCTTACACCACAAAAGAGCCTAACCTCGTGTCTTAGACGATTAATTACTCCTAATTAATCATTCCCCGATTTGAATTACTTTCCCTATTCAAATTATCGATCAATTCCAAACTTAACGATGTCATAATTGACTCAATTATGTCCATCCATTTATGTTATGTAAAATCATACCAATTTTCATCACAAATTTATTTTATGCCTTTTAAGGCATTTATGCCAAATTAAATCTTTTTAATATTATCCCCTTTACCCCCACATTGTACGTTTGCTCGTTTAATGTAAAATATACATTAGACTCAAATAGTCTAACTCATGGAATAAAGAGAAAACATCACAACATACACATAATTAAAACTTAGATCTATACATAGGGGTGAACTTGCATGTGTGAATAATGTTCTACATCTAAAACTTGCATAGGCTAAAGTTACAACTTGCATAAACAACATATGTCATGGATCCAAATCTAAAGGTGTGAAATTGTTGAGATAATGGTCACCAACTTGCATAAATCATGTATGTCATAGATCTACATCTAAAGGTGTAAACTTGCATAGAAAATAACCCTAAACTTGCATAACATGATTCATATTGCAAACTCATATATCTATATAAACTTGCATATGCGATTTATGCATCATAACAATGGTGTAAACTTGCATCTAACATGTAAATTATCATGTAGAATTTATCATATAACTCACACATGTAATAGCCTAACTTTAGATCTAAAATTGATGTCACAAAACATGTAAGGTTATACTAACTTGCCTATGATTCTGGTCTAAATCAATATCTAAACTTGCATACATACTTGTGATCTATCATATGAATTAACATAACCAAACTAGCATATGAACAACATGATGATTTAATTATACATAAGCCAAATCATAGAATTACAACATATGTGATAGTATTACATCATAAATGATAGCATCACAACATAACGTCACAGAAATTTCAACACAATTCTACAACATAATTACAACATGCGATCAATAATTCACATCACGTCCATACAATCCACATCATAACTTAATCCAATTAAATTGCTAATTATTTTATTAAAATTATCGAACTCACAACTCAAAGGCAGTCTTGAGTTCTGAATTCTGATTTCTGAAGTTGAATTAGCTTTCCTATGAAGAAGATTCGTTGTTAGGGTTGAATAGAACTGATTTGATTTGATGTTCTTCCTCTCTAATTGGTGGCGGCTACTCTAGGGTTCAAGATGACAACATGACGACCATAGTTTTAGTTTTAATTCTGATTTAGGGTTTGAGTCTATGGGTCTTTTTATAGAGTTTTGAATTAATTTAAGCCGTCGGATGATCTTAGTGTTAATCAAAACCATTCAGTCGGGATATGGTGACACCTCAGCCCTAATGACTCAGTAAGGAATCAGAAAGGACTCAGCGACATGGATCAGACTGAACCAGAAAGCTGTGCATGCCTACTGCCTTGGCCTGGGCGCACTTGGCAGTTGCGCCAGTGCAAATTTGTACTGGCACACTTCCCAAGTGCGCCAGTGCAATACTTTTTTTTCTTGTTTTGCCACCAATCTTCGTTCATCCATTACTCCTTCATCCGGTACCTGTTTCCCGCGAACTCGGGCTCTATCTCAACCATAATTCCGAGACGAACATGATGGCGCAACCCCATTCCCTTAATTCTCACATCTGAGATTAATTATTCTTTAATAATTCGATTATTCCAAAACCCAGGGTGTTACTTTCTCCCCTCCTTAAAGTATTTCGCCCCCGAAATCTCCAAGTTAAGGAGAATGCATATCCTACCATCCAAACAACCATATACTCAACCGTCAAACACGGGCATCCATTGTCCTTATAAAATTTCTAATGCTGTATTAACATATGCAAGAAGTGTGTGTATATGTTCCTTATCTAATGCAAAATCAGGCGGTCTACTGATTCAGTTGACCTCCTTAATGCAAACCATGATAGTGCCCTGCGTCCATTATGTATGCGAAAGAACCCTATCGATACATATTATTTCTACATGTGTGCACAACCATTCACCAAAATGCAACATCCATATGATGGTACAACCATTATACATCCATTACTTAAATATGTACACACATTTATATGCAATATGCAATATGAAGTGACTGAGCCAATCTAGTGCCTAAAGTGTGTGTATATGCATCCACGAGCAACCACGAGCAAACACTTGCATCCACATGCATCCATCATACATAACATGTCTCAAACACATGTTTCAATCATAGGACTACCCTAGCTAAAGGCCAAAGGTACTAGCGAGAGGACATACTAAAGATAAGATAAGTACAAGGTAAGCGATAAAGAGAAATTAAAAGACATACCGTAAAAAGAAAAGGGTATAATGAACGCATCTTCGCTTCCGTCTCCCAAGTAGTGTTGCTCTCATCATCTCCCCATTGCACTTTGACTAGTTTGACCTCTCGATTCCTCAACTTCTTAATCTCCGACCGAAGAATGCACGTAGGAGCTCGTCGAATCGTCGCAGCACGCTCTATCTCCACCTCTCTAAGCAAGCTCGGCTCTACCACTTCCGCGGTCTCGTGCAAGCACTTCCTCGAATGTGATACGTGGAATACATCGTGTACGCCACTAAGTCTCTCGGGCAACTCCACTCTATACGCCATCTGCCCAATCCTCTCCTTAATAGGAAACGACCCTACGAACATTGGTGCTAACTTCCCAATGGACCCAAAGCGAACGACATTCCGTAATGGAGACACCTTGACAATGAACATGTCCCCAATATCAAACTCAAGATCTGTCCTCCTCTTGTCCGCATAAGATTTTTGCCTATCTTGCGCCGTCTTCATCCTCCTTCGAATCAAATCGATCTTTTCCGAAGTCTCTCTAATCATATCGGGCCCAAGTAAGATCTTATCTGTAGACTCCCACCAACATGTAGGCGAACGACACGACCTCCCATAAAGAGCCTCGAACGGTGCCATGCCAATGCTAGACTGAAAGCTGTTATTATATGCGAACTCCACCAACGGAAGATGTTCCTCCCATGTACCTCCGAAATCTAAGACACATAACCTCAGTAAGTCCTCTAGAATACGACTTACCCTCTCGGTCTGGCCGTCCGTCTGAGGATGATATGCTGTGCTCAAACATAACTGAGTCCCTACCGCCTCTTGCAAGCTCTTCCAAAACTCGCTAGTGAAGATAGGATCGCGGTCGCTCACTATGCTAGAAGGAATACCGTGCAAATGAACTATTTCTCGAATGTATACAGAGGCTAACCATGGAGTAGTCCTCTTACTCTTTACGGGAATGAAGTGGGCGCTCTTAGTAAGTCTGTCTACCACGACCTAAATCCCCGTATTACCTTTCCTCGATCTTGGTAATCCGTCAACAAAGTCTATTGAAACACTTTCCCACTTCCATTGTGGGACCTCCAATGGGTGAAGCAATCCATCGGGCTTCTTTTGCTCTGCTTTTACTTGTTGGCACACCAAGCATCTAGCAACAAACTCTGCCACGTCCTTCTTCATACCGGCCCAAAAGTAAACTCATCTCATGTCCATGTACATCTTGTCCCCGCCGGGATGGATGGTCATCTTCGAACGATGTGCATCATCGAGAATGGTCTTCCTCAAGTTCTCGTCCTGTGGTACACAAAGTCTATCGTCCCTACGTAACCAACCCTTATCATCTAGGGTATACCTACGGAGATGCCTCGATGACTCCCCTCTTTTGAGCTTTTCTACTAACTCAACCAACTGTGGGACGTCCCGCTGTGCCTCGCCAATTCGTCCCAAAAGCGTAGGTCTGGCCTCCAAGGATGCTAGCAAACCGGGTACAAAGTCAACGGACGGTTTAAAGTCAAACGTAGAGATGAACTATAAGCTTTGCCGCTCAACAAACAACGGACTCAAGGATAACCTTTTTCTACTTAAGGCGTCTACCACCACGTTACCTTGCTAGGGGTATATGCTATATCGAAGTCGTAGGATGCTAAGAATTCCATCCACCTTTGTTGCCTTAAGTTCAAGTCCTTCTGAGAGAATAAGTATTTTAGTGATTTGTGGTCAGTGAATTATTTGAATTTTTCACCAAGAAGATAATGGCGCCAAGACTTAAGCGCGAAGACAATAGCGGCCAACTCTAGGTCATGTGTAGGGTAATTTCTCTCATGCACTCCCAACTGCCTTCCACCATAGGCTATTACCCTTCCCTCTTGCATTAAGACTGCGCCTAGTCCTGTCCCACAAGCATCGATATAAACAGTAAATGGCTTACTCCCATCTGGCAACACTAAGACTGGGGCAGTGGTCAAAGCTCTCTTTAAACGTTGGAACGTATCATCACAATCTACGTCCCACATGAAAACTAAGTTCTTCTTCGTCAAGCGTGTTAATGGGGCTGATATTTTTGCGAAGTCCTTAATGAACTTCCTATAGTAGCCAGCCAACCCTAAGAAACTCTTCACCTCGGTAGCATTTTTAGGAACCTTCCAATCTTGGATGGCCACTATCTTGGCGGGATCCACAGCTATCCCTTCTTTGGAAACCACGTTCCCTAAGAATCGCACTTCCTTCCTCCAAAAGTGACATTTAGAAAATTTAGCTTTAAGGCTATGCGCTCGAAGAGTCTCCAACACTTCCCTAAGATGTAGGGCATGCTCTTCCTCGCTTTTAGAAAAGATCAAGATGTCGTCCACAAAGACTACCACGAATCTATTAAGGTACTCCCTAAACACCCTACTCATCAAGTCAACAAAGTATACGGGGGCGTTTTTCAAACCGAAGGGCATCACAAGCCACTCGAAGAAACCGTCTGGAGTCCTAAAGGCAGTCTTGTCTATGCTATCCTCAGCCACTCTCAACTGATGGAAACCCGTGGCTAAGTCCAATTACAAAAACATTGAGGCGCCAACTAACTGATCGAAGAGATCGTCAATCCTCGGCAGTGGGTGTCTATTCTTCTTAGTAAGCTTATTAAGTTCTCTATAGTCCACACAAAGTCTAAGGGACCCATCCGCCTTCGTGGCAAACACTACTGGAGCACCCCACTCCGATATACTATGTCTGATGAACCCCTTCTCAAGCAAATCTTTCACTTGCTTACTGAGTTCTCTTCTCTCTCTTGGAGCCATGTAGCGCACTGGTAATGCAACTGGCTTTGCATTATCTACTAGATATATCCAAAAGTCTATCTCACGTTTTGGGGGTAAACCCCTCATCTCATCGAAGACATCAGCATATTCACGGACTATGGGAATGTAATGTAAATCATCATCGGATGCGTCAAGTGATTCTAGGTAGCTAAGCATTACTGGACCTCTAGGGTCACAAGAAATATCAAGGGTCTTTCCAAAATGAGTCAACAATCTAACTACCCTTCTTTCATAATCTAGGATGGCCCATATCTAGTTATCCAATCCATACCTAGAATTAAACCGTAGCCCATGAAGCCAAGAACAAAAGCGTTGCACTCAAACTCAACGCCCAAGGTAAACACTCTCAAATCACGACAAATCATAGAAAGATGAGCCGAACCACCAATAGGATTTGAGACTACTAAGGGATCAGTAACTAGACTAGTATCAAGGTGCAGTGTTTCAACTAATGATGTAGAAATAAACGAATGTGATGCGCCAGAATCGAATAAAGTACGGACAGGATGATCATACAGAAAAAATAAACTTTCAATGGAAATTGCTCTACCTTGTTCTTGCAGCGGTGGGACCATGAGAGCCTGAACTTGTCCCCTTGCCTGCCCTGGTGCCATAAGAGCCTGCACCTGTCCTCTCGAGGTAGACCCTTCCCTCTTCCCTTTCTTTGGGCAGTCCTTAATAAGATGTCCCGCCTCGCCACAGTGGAAACAACAAGTCTTCATTTTCTTCCTGCAATCTTTGCTTAGATAGCCGGGTGTCCCACAGTTAAAGCATCTTTTCTTTCCCTTAGCATTGTTACCTTTGCCACCTTTCTTGTTCTGTTGTTGTTGTTGCGGCTTCTTTTGATCCCCTTTCTTCTCGGGTGCCTTATTAGCATTGGCGCCCTTCTCCTCTTCATGCATGAGCGCCATGTCAACTAGTCTCTCGAAGGTAGCCCCCATGGGAATGTGGGTCATAGCTAACCCATGAAGCGGCTCGTTTAAACCCTTAACAAATCTTAGGGCCTTTTTTTCTGGAGTATTCACCAAGTCCAAGCCAAATCTCGCCAATTGGTTGAACTTGTTGACGTATTCTTTCACCGATAGATTCCCTTGCTTCAGCGCCAAAAACCTTTCCATGTATAGTTTCTCTTCAGCCCGCGAGAGAAACTTTGCCTCAAACATCTGCCTAAAATCTGGCCATGTATCGACTGGACGTCCCCCATTAGTGACCTCCCACCAAAACGAGGCCTCATCCTTGATTAGCCAGGCAGCCAACTGGACCTTTCTTCTATCATCCACTTCAAAGATTCCAAATAATTCTTCCACATCCTTTAGCCAGTTTCTAGATTCAACAAATGTCTCTGTCCTGTGAAAAGGTTTTCCACCCATTGCTCGAAAGTCCTTACATATCTTAGCAAAAGTATCGACGCGAGGAGGAGGGGGAGGAGGAGGAGCATTTGCTGGACCTGCGGTGGCGGCCCTAGTCTCGAGATATTGACGAAACCAATTGGGTACATGAACACCTTCTGGTATCTCAAATGCTTCAGACATGCTGAAACAAAAAGGAAAGATTCAATATAAAAGAACCGAGGGAAAGATATATGGCTCTTGGGGTTATGCTTTCTAAAATAGGCTTTTCTTTTGAAAATACTTTCCTTAAAACGTACTTTTGAAGGTACTTCTTTATAAAAATTGTTTTGAAAAATAGTTTTTCAAAATTCATATATGTTCTGGTAACCTTCAGCTCTGATACCATGTGTAACACCTCACGTTCATTAATGTCACTCACAAAGGGAATGCATTAACTTCTATGGAGCATTTTAAGTATGTATAGAACAGAAACTTAACAACAAGACAGATGTAAATAGTACTCAAAGATTTAAAACTTTATTTCATTGCAGCGGAAAACACATATGTTTGCTTACATAATCAAAAACCAGAGTCAAAGTACATAAAATCCATTGTGACTACCAAAAGTACATAAATTGAAAGACATAATCCCGAATACAAAATAGCCATAAATAAAAGAGAAGCTGAACTTTACTTCAGCGATCCAAGCGATCTTCTAAAAGCAGAAAAACGACAGTCCAAAATCAAGCTCCACTGGTGCTAGTCCCAACCTGAGCACCTTGGGGGGGGGGAGAGAAAGAAAAGAGGAGGAAACAAAGGGGGTCAGACATAAAGTCTGGCGAGTGCGATAATTTTAACAATATAATTAACAAAGTAACTAGGCTAAGGCATAAGTTGGAAAATAAGGGAATGACCATGAACCATTGAGTATGGCAGAGTAAATAAGGAAAAAAGATGAACAACGATATCGTTAAAGCGCCCCTAAAACACTATAAGATAATTACTAAACTACACCAATGCTATAGAATCATTGCTATAATGCACCACCACTAGTCACCCTAAGGTTGATCCCGCCTACAGACTTAATAATGATATTGGTAGTTTCGTGCACCCCTTGCTGCCTTCATAGGTGCCGCCTGCCCCTATCTCCACTAGGTGTACCTACTACCCCCAAGCGATCGGCTCCCTAACTCGTAAATACCCGTGCTGACCCCACAGTGGGGTGCATCACTCCCCAAAGTGGCAACCCGATACAACCAACAATGCACGGCTTATACCTACACGATGCAACAACGTCTTACCTACCAGCCCGGGCTCACACAAGCATATGAACCCGTTGGACTTGCGTTGCCACCGCTAACACATTTTGGCCTCTTACAGTCAAGCCCAGTATGTGTGTCCCGTGCTTGACTTGGGTCGAGCCCACAAAGATACGTATGGGTTACTGGTTGAAATGGGGCCCCATTACTTGACACAAGCTATCCACCTAAGCTTGGTCCCCTCAAGTACATCCCACTTAACCCACTTCTTATTCATGTTTCAATTACATGTTTCAATTTTGGTTAAGTGTTTCTAATCGTATTTCCAAATGCCACCCAAGGCACCCATAAGATTCCACATGCCACCCAAGGCACCCACTTAACCCCCTCATGTCCCACTACATGTTTATCTGGTTAAGTGTTTCTTAATTCATTTAGACCGTAACCTTATTAAGACCACTCACATTAGACTGGCATTTGTGGCAGCTGGATTTGCCGGGCCGGTCCGGGCAGTCTTACACCACAAAAGAGCCTAACCTCGTGTCTTTACATTGTTACGTATTTAATTTATGCCTAAGACCTCCCACATTAGACTGGCATTTGTGGCAGCTGGATTTACCAGGCGGGTCCGGGCAGTCTTACACCACAAAAGAGCCTAACCTCGTGTCTTAGACGATTAATTACTCCTAATTAATCATTCCCCAATTTGAATTACTTTCCCTATTCAAATTATCAATCAATTCCAAACTTAACGTTGTCCATAATTGACTCAGTTATGTCCATCAATTTATGGTATGTAAAATCATACCAATATTCATTACAAATTTATTTTATGCCTTTTAAGGCATTTATGCCAAATTAAATCTTTTTAATATTATCCCCTTTACCCCTACGTTGTACGTTTTCTCGTTTAACGTAGAATATACATTAGACTCGAATAGTCTAACTCATGGAATAAAGAGAAAACATCACAACATACACATAATTAAAACTTAGATCTAAACATAGGGGTGAACTTGCATGTGTGAATGATGTTCTACATCTAAAACTTGCATAGGCCAAAGTTACAACTTGCATAAACAACATATGTCATGGATCCAAATCTAAAGGTGTGAACTTGTTGAGATAATGGTCACCAACTTGCATAAATCATGTATGTCATAGATCTACATCTAAAGGTGTAAACTTGCATAGGCAATAACCCTAAACTTGCATAACATGATTCATATTCCAAACTCATATATCTATATAAACTTGCGTATGTGATTTATGCATCATAACAATGGTGTAAACTTACATCTAACATGTAAATTATCATGTTGAATTTATCATATAACTCACACATGTCATAGCCTAACTTTAGATCTAAAATTAATGTCACGAAACATGTAAGGTTATACTATCTAAATCAATATCTAAACTTGCATACATACTTGTGATCTATCATATGAATTAACATAACCAAACTAGCATATGAACAACATGATGATTTAATTATACAAAGCCAAATCATAGAATTACAAGATAGGTGATAGTATTACATCATAAATGATAGCATCACAACATAACATCACAGAGATTTCAACACAATTCTAAAACATAGTTCCGACATGCGATCAATAATTCACATCACGTCCATACAATCCGCATCATAACTTAGTGCAATTAAATTGCTAATTATTTTATTAAAATTATCGAACTCACAACTGAAAGGCGGTCTTGAGTTCTGAATTCTGATTTCTGAAGTTGAATTAGCTTTCCTTTGAAGAAGATTCGTTGTTAGGGTTGAATAGAACTGATTTGATTTGTTGTTCTTCCTCTCTAATTGGTAGCGGCTACTCTAGGGTTCAAGATGACAGCATGAAGGCCATAGTTTTAGTTTTAATTCTGATTTAGGGTTTGAGTCTATGGGTCTTTTTATAGAGTTTTGAATTAATTTAAGCCGTCGGATGATCTTAGGGTTCATCAAAACCATTCAGTCGGGATAGGGTGACACCTCAGCCCTAATAACTCAGCAAGGAGTCAGAAAGGACTCAGCAACATGGGTCAGACTGAACCAGAAAGCTGTGCAGGCCTGTTGCCTCGGCCTGGGCGCACTTGGCAGGTGCGCCAGTGCAAATTTGTACTGGCGCACTTCCTAAGTGCGCCAGTGCAATATTTTTTTTCTTGTTTTGCCACCAATCTTCATTCATCCATTACTCCTTCATCCGGTACCCTTCTCCCGCGAACTCGGACTCTATCTCAACCAGAATTCCGAGAGGAACATGATGGCGCAACCCCATTCCCTTAATTCTCATGTTTGAGATTAATTATTCTTTAATTTAGTTAATTCGATTATTCAAAAATCTGGGGTGTTACACTTGGATACAGCAGGGCCGGTCCACAAATACTTTAGTGGATTGGCAATTCCTGAACACACACTTCACAATCCTATTGGACCTATAAATTGGCCATTGCGACCAATAAAAATCCGAGGCACCTCTTCCATCAACCACATAAGTAAAAATGCCGGGCCGTGTGAAAACCCAACACTACTTCTGGCTAGAAAGAAATGTGTGCACTCCCTGCGTTCCCTTGTCCCGTTTTTGACTCCACCGGGGTGTGAGGCTCGCGAGGTAACGAAATACACAAAGCTATGCCTAAATAGGCTATGCTTTGATCATCATCCATATGGCTCTACTTTTCAACAAAAGCCCCGATCAATAGCATCTAGGCATGCCACATTGACAGTTCATACCATGCGATCGATAACTACCAATATATAACCTTCGACCTCGTATGTCTTAAAGAAGGGTGTTTAGAAAGAGGATAAATCCTTCGCCACCTTAGAAATATATTAATAGATATCAATTAATTTACATGGAACGAATTTCAATGTCGGACACGCATCCATTTACAAGTCCGTTCTGGGTCTGAATGAAACCGGAGTCACCTGGGTGCTCGCGTATCCAGACAATCAACAAGTTCGTCCGGACAACTACCACTTTAACCCTTTATTGGTAGCTATCCAGTGCCAGGCATCAGTACTTATCCTTTCGACGTGAAGATCGCCGGTCTTCAATCGCCGACTTTGGTATCTTTGATTTTAAATCGCCGTAAAATTGTTTGAAATGAGTTGAACTCGATCTTTTCAAATAATTTTTGACTTATTATCATTTAAACCATTTGATATCGTTAATATTAATTTATAACGATTTTTCGCTTTTTTTATTTATTTAAAATTAGCTCAATATAATTAAACGACGTTTCGGGCTAATGGGCTGCCCTGGCGCTGTTTTTCCAAAAAATTGATTTACACTTATCTTGAAATCTAACCATTGGATTTTGATAATATCATTGGAAAGATCTTCCCAAAATGGTCCTAGTGGTTCCAGTTTTGGGAAAATCCGACGGTTGGATCTTACGGTATAATCGTTTAAAGTTACGATTGCCAAAACGCGAACTACCGCACGCGATTCGTTAAATTTTAATTTTAATTTATATATAAATATAAATATAAATCATTTGGTGATTCTTACTAATTCTATTGCAATTAAAATGATAATAAACGTTCAACTTTCAAATCAATTCTTTTATTTCATACGCGATGTCAATAAAAAATGTGACTCTTAAAATACCAGCTTTTATTTACATCTAAAATGTAAACAAAATGAAACTTTTATTATAATGTTTTGTTTACAACCAACTTTGTAAACAAAATGCAACTTCCTCCTATGGTGTTGATTTTGCATCTAAATATGCATAAAAAATGAAATCTTTTCTACGTTGGTTATTTGCATCTACATATGCAAATAAAATTGAAATATTTGTTAAATGTTTTGTTTGCAACTTTATTTATAGACAAAAATGTAACCTTTTAAATCATATTTTTATTTCTATCCAATATACAAAATAAAAATGTAATATTCATCCTAATGTTTATGTTTACATCTAAAATGCAAGCAAAATGTGATTTTAATTCTAATGTTTTGTTTGCATCTAAAATTGCAAACAAAAATATGATTTTAATTCTAATGATTTGTTTGCATCTAAACTGCAAGCAAAATGTAATTTTAATTCTAATGTTTTGTTTGCATCTAAAATTGCAAACAAAAATATGATTTTAATTCTAATGTTTTGTTTGCAAAAAGTATGATTTTAATTCTAATGTTTTGTTTGCATCTAAAATTGCAAACGAAAATACGATTTTAATTCTAATGTTATGTTTGCATCTAAAATTGCAAACAAAAATATGATTTTAATTCTAATGTTTTGTTTGCATCTAAAACTGCAAACAAAAATGTGATTTTAATTCTAATATTTTGTTTGCATCTAAAATTGCAAACAAAAATATGTTTTTTCTTATTTCAATGCATATTTTCGTTAGAGAATGCAAATAAAAGAATAATTTATATTTCAAAGTATATTTGCATAAAGACGCAAGTAAAAGAACATTTTATATTTCTATGTATATTTGCATAAAAGAATGCAAATAAAAGAACAACTGTTTTATTCATTGGATATTTGCATCTAGGAATGCAAATAAAAGAACAATTTTATATTTCTAAATATATTTGCATTAGAGAATGCAAATAAAAAAAATCTTTATTTTGCAATGTATATTTGCATTAGCGAATGCAAATAAAAGAACAATTTTGTTAAAATGTATATTTGCATTGGAGAATGCAAATAAAAGAACAATTTTTATTTTGCAATGTATATTTGCATTAGTGAGTGCAAATAAAAGAACAATTTTTATTACAATGTATATTTGCATCAAGGAATGCAAATAAAAGAACAAATTATCTCAATTCGATGATGTAGATAAAAATGATATATTTTCCATTGTATTGACAATTCTATTTCAATACAATAAAAATGATCAAATAATGTTTTATGTTAAATTTACAATTCTATTTCAATGCTCAAAAATGATAAAAAGATATTTTTAATATTGAATTAACAATCTAATTCAATTCAACAAATATGATAAAAATAATAATTTTATATTGAATTGACAATTTAATTCAATTCAACAAAAATAATCTAAATAATGTTTTTATGTTGAATTGAAAATCTAATGCAATTCAGCATAATAAAATGATTTATTTTTATTGGAATGGCAATTCTATTCCAAATCAATAACATTACAAAATGGTTTATTTTTATTGATTTGGAAATTCTAATTCAAATCAATAATCTAACCAAATGATTATTTTTATCGATATGGAAATTCTAATCCAAATCAATATTTTAACAAAATGATTATTTTTATCGATTTGGAAATTATAATCCAAATCAATATTCTAACAAAATGATTATTTTTATCGATTTGGAAATTCTAATCCAAATCAATATTTTAACAAAATGATTATTTTTATCGATTTGGAAATTATAATCCAAATCAATATTTTAACAAAATGATTATTTTTATCAATTTGGAAATTCTAATCCAAATCAATATTCTAACAAAATGATAATTTTAATGGAATACAAACAAATCTGTATTATACATCACCAACAAACAGATTAAGCACCCACAATATCGTCACATAACAGATCTGAATTATACACATTCTAGTGTCACTTAAAAATTAAATTAAATAATTAATTATATAAAAGAAGAAATCTCACTGTCGTAACGCAATTTGGTCCAAAATTTGAATTGCTCGGAATTGGATCTATTCTGGACAGCAGCGTAGATCTTAGTTTCATGATTGAATAGGATCTGAAATTGTTCAGTTTCGGTATCGTATGTATTAGTTACGATCTATTTAAGATTGTAACATTTGAATATAATAAATTGATTAATTTATTTAAGGATTTATACCTTCTTCCTCAAACCAGAAATCGACCATTAGTTAATCCAATTACTTCAGAACTAGGGTAGAATTTTGCTTCCGATCTGCAGCACCAGAGGACGATCAGAAGGCGGCGCGTCGAAGAGCTTCAAGCGGCGCACCAGGGGGTCCAGGCGCGTGCAGCTCGGTGGATCCTAGGGGGAGGGCGGCAGTGATCTTTAGCGCGGGTTTGGGGGTCTGGTTCTCGGAGTTCGGGCCACCAGAGATCGATCAAGCCATATGAAAATGAAGAGCAAGAAAATCTCTTCAAAAGCTTGAACTGGAGTGAGAAATTTTATTGAGAGGATCGGTGGATTTTAAGGGATGAAAAGGAGAGCACAGTGGCCATGGATTTGTATGAAGGCGGCGACTAGAAGAAAGATGAATAGTGTTTTTAGGGTTTCTTTGTATTATTTATAATATTTAAATGTGCTTTTTACAAATAAAGCCATACATCTTAAGTTAATCCGATTTTAGTGCAACCGGAGTTGAGCCTAGCCAATAGCTCCCGTTCCGGATCCAATGGGCTAGGTCTCGTCGGCCCAAACGACTATCTGTTTCCTGAAATCTTTAATTTATTATTTAAATCATTTAAATAATTAATTAGATCGTATATTTAAATTCATTAGGGGCACATACGAACTCAGAAAAATCAAGAAAAATTATTTTTGGCTTTGTTTTGATGATACGGTCCTAACAAAATTAATTTCGTCGAATTCTGAGACTGTTCGAAAAATGGCTATTTTCAAGTCGATCAGATTTGACTGAAATTGACAAAACACATTTTTGTTTGCCACACTCACATATTAATTCGAAAAATTATGAAAATTGAAACCTAGCAATAATTTGACATTCTGAATCCAACAAAAGTGGTTTCATTGAAAACGGAGGTCGTTTGAAAAATGGCCTTTTATACGGGCTATAAATTATACTACAACGACCATCCTGAATATTCAATTGGCAATATCTTTTGATTCCCGCTATGAATTTTCGATTTTTCGGATTCGTTGAAAAGATATTTTCAAACATATTTAGATATTTTTTATTTCACTAAAATCCGTTAAATTTTGAATCCGGTACATTCAGTCAAAGTACAGGTTTGACTTTTCAAACTACCATACTATTTCTAATTTCTTTAGAAATCAGAATGAATACTTTTGCTCTAACTTCGATTAAAAATGAGTTTTTATTCGTTATTATTTAAAATGAATTATTTTAACTATTCAAAATCTAACGAATTAGCCAAAATAAAAATTTTAAATTGGTTCGGATTTTCCGGGTTGTTACAATCTCCCCTACTTAAAATATTTTCGTCCTCGAAAAGGGAATAATGATAAAGTACGAAACAAAACAGAAAATGCAAGGTATTGTAAACGTACCTCAACATAAAAGCTATTCGGAGATGTAACAACCCGGATTTTGAGCGACTTTGGTTATCGACATAAGCTCGATGTCGATAACCAAAACACCGAAAAATCCTGGTAATTAGTGAAAGAAATTAGAGGGTGAGAATAGATAAGATAGAAACTTAGAATAGAAGAAGAAGAAGAACACAACATCAGAGTAATACGAATCTCACAGCGGAACGAATAAATATATTTCATAACATAACTTTGAAATACAAACTTGGTACTTGAATATACATCATTATCAAAGTTCAGCACTTACAACACAGTGGAAATAACTATAGCTATATGATCCTGAATCCTCCTGCTCCAAGCTCTTCCAGTATATCTGTAAATCCCGACTACTTGACTGCCCGTACAAATTTAGGCACCCAAGAGTTTAGGGAAAACAACAAAGTAAACTCCGGGTCAGTCATGGGACTGGTATGAGTAAAATAGTTTAAAAACAGTTCGAACAAGTAAACGATATCTCATAAGACCACGCCGCATAACGGAACGGGTTTTTCCCTTATGAGAATCCAAAATATCTTTATATCAAAAACCTTTTGATATTATAATAATGTCTATCAACCACAGTATATATAATCATCTAGCAGAAACGCTTTCATCTCACGTTCTACATATATAGTATACAACTCAAAACCGCAAGCACGTATTGGGTAATGGATTACCAACTATGACAAGGTATGGAACCACCATTCGCTAGTGTACCTCTAGAGAGGAATACACTGGGTTCAACAAGAACATCTTGCAACCCGGCCACACATGACCGACCACTCATTTCGCTTGAGTGTATCGAATGTATATCACCAACGGTTGGGATCAGCAACCGTTTCTCGAATGGAACAGCATCAACAATAGATTCTTAGAAGTAAATGAAACTCTAGATCAGGTGATTATACACCCTACTTCGGTGCGACCGACTTGGCCATGCTGCCTGCCCGATTTCTGTCACTTAACGGATGTGAGGCTAGAAGCTACGCTTTATCATCACACCAGATTCACTTTGAATGCCACATCGTCAAATCCATCAAATCACCGATTTGACGTCTACAACAATACATTATGTGTTAGCTAAAAGAAGTTTCCTTCTCCGCTTCCACTCTTGGTACAGTTGGAGAAATCAATATACGTGATCATCTGGAATTACTCTGTCAAACATCCGTCCATACAAGTCATCCAGGAATAGGATGAACCGAAGGCACTATTCTGTAAACAGGATAGCCCTTGCATAACTCCGTCTTCAATTTCCTTTGGCATATATGATTCGCAATGGTTATGCCAATACATAGTGGTTCTTCGGATAATAATCCAACCGGTCTCTCCATATTAACAACGTTAAAATGGTCAAAACTTCGATAGTCTGTGATTTAACTATCGAATAAAAATAGGTGTGCAAACAATGATATTATTTCCAAATGGAAATTATATCGATCAAACATCATTCAACATTCATCTCCTTAGTTCATTTTTCATCTCCTATTTCCCTATATTCAACATTTCTTATTTTCTAAATTTAGAAAATATACGTTATTAACAATGGAAAACATTTCCATTTCTCGTTCTCTTTATTAGAAAACATTTCTGGTTTCTTATTTGGAAAACATTTCCAAAGCTTCTTCATTGGACTTAGACAGATGTTTAAACAAACCATCGCGATGCCAACTCAAACCATTTCCTTTACTACCGAACCTTAACTATTCCTTAGTTAAAAACGAAGCCAATCAAGATGGGGTAGAACTACCTCTCAGACCTTAACTGAACAACATTTCTAACTTTGAAATAGGCAAAGTTCACTTTATATTCCTTAACAAACTTCCTTACTTAACCCTCCTTCGAATAACTATATTCGATTGACTCTTATCAATTAACTCTATTGGACTAACCCCTATCAATTAACTCTATTGGACTAACACTATTTGACTAACGCTATATATTTACTCATTTCACTTACTCTTTACGAATAAACTATATTCGATAATTCCTTTTACTTTCTACTCGAATAACTATATTCGATTAACTCATATGCTTCTATTCGAATAACTATATTCGATTTAACTCATTTGCTTCTATTCTAATCGATTAAACTAACATCGATTATCTCCTTTCAACTTTATTCTCTAATCGATTAACTAACATCGATTAACTTCTTTTAACTTTATTCTCTAATCGATTAACTAACATCGATTATTTCCTTTTAACTTTATTCTCTAATCGATTAACTAACATCGATTAACTTCTTTTAACTTTATTCTCTAATCGATTAACTAACATCGATTAACTTCTTTTTAACTTTATTCTCTAATCGATTAACTAACATCGATTATTTCCTTTTGACTTTATTCTCTAATCGATTAACTAACATCGATTAACTTCTTTTTAACTTTATTCTCTAATCGATTAACTAACATCGATTATTTCCTTTTAACTTTATTCTCTAATCGATTAACTATCATCGATTATTTCCTTTTAACTTTATTCTCTAATCGATTAACTAACATCGATTAACTTCTTTATTCTATTCGAATAAACTATTCATTTATAAAGATTTACTTTTAGTAACAGTTCTTCACTTTACAAATGATTTCCCTTTTATAAAACTCTATTCGTTTTAAAAATGTTTTCCCTTTTTATTCATTTTCGAAATATTTTCTTTTATAAAATCTGTTGATTTTATAAAATCCCTTTATTTCAATATACATTGAAATAATTCTTTTTACATCCCAGGGTCTTTTATGATATTTAAATTATCGAATAACAATGATCAATATCATTCCAACACCCATAATCCATAACAGATTATATAACACATCATATATCACAATATATGAAAACAGTAAAATAAATGTTGAGGAATCCAGTTGGATTCCTCCAACCTGTTTCCCTGCATCACAAATGTTAAACAATATAGATAACATCAATTTCAGTTCTATATGATACATTCTGTTAAACAGAATTAATATAGAAAATTTAACTAACTGACTAGCAGTTCAATCAAACAGTCAACATACAGTCAATCAGCCAATATCTAACAGTTCTAAAAATACAACATGAAATTATAAACTGTTCAGAGTTGGTGAGATTTACTCACATTGGCGCACTAATCGTTAAATAACGGTTTGCGTTATTTGACTACGACGGACAATTTATTTCGCCATAAATTGTAGCTAGCTCGGATTCACTTCCGGTCAGTCTCATTGTGTTGCTCCCGTCCATACGATCCCAGCGCAACTTACGGTTCGTCAATCTAATATCGTATGATCAAGTTATAGCTTTTACAAATTTGTACACTATTTAAATAAAATAAACATGCGATATATATTTGTGGGCTTTACTTAACTTTCCCGACCCAACCCAATTTCAAAAACTCGGCCCCTTAGTGACCGATGGCCCCTTTCTTCTCCCTTGGTCACAAACAAGCTCCTACTTCCTGTAACAAACCACGCCATTTTCCAGTCCTTTGGACCCTGCATTTTCCTCCATCTCATCACAAAAACCCAGACGAAAGTTATCACCGCACTCCTCTTTGTCTCCTCTGTAATACCATACCTGAACATCAGCGTTCGAACTCAAAAACTGGATCGCGATTTTCTGCTTGAAGCCGCAATGAATAGTAAACCCATGACCACTTTTAAGTCTATCTTTTTCTTCAAATACAACGTACTCCTGTACCATTTGAACCCCTTTTATCACACTTCGAGCTTCACTTACTACTTCCGCATAGCACTGCTCCCATTCCTGTTAGTATTTCAAACTCTAAAATAGTTTAAATAACCACCTACTATCCTAACTGCTACCGCTCTCCTCTCCCTTACAAACACCCTCCGTCCTGTCTTCCTTTTCCCAAAGTAAAACACCTTCCAGCATAGTTAATTAGGCCGACAACTCCCCTTCACTACAGTTCCGAAACACTTCCCCATACACAGTCCCTCTTCCTCCTACCCTTCTTTTCGTTCAACACTCCACTCCACTGTACCCACCAATCAAAACTCGAAACTCCATCCTCCTTTTCACTTCAGGTCCCTTCCCCTAAAACCGACGCTAACACTGATGATTCCTCCAAACCTGTAACCGCAGTTGCCAACTCGTCAAACTCCAGAATGGATGTCGAACTAATCCAAAGCGGTATAGAATGGAAACTAATTCTATTCGAAAGCCAAAAATATCAGTTCTGGAATTTAAAATATTTTGTATGAATTTATTTGGATTTTCCATTGTGCGGTTTTTGGGCTCAAGCAAACTTTGTGGCGGCTGAACAATTTGATCGGGGAAAAATATCTGATTAGGTTTAGAAGGGGAGTTCGGGTATTTATAGGGAATTATAATATTGTGATAAATTTTTGTGGAGGCTTGAATTCCACGTTTCAAATTGCTTTAGTGGCTGAGTAAGAGGGTGCGTGGCCCTAGTTTGATCATGGAAATTTACTTGTAGGTTTTTGGGATGTCACTTTCATTTTAGTTTTAAGTTTTAAAAACTACCTACCCGCTATGTCCAATTATTTTCATATATGAGTGCTACGGACTGAAATAAAGATGTCGTTGTGATTAACACCATCTCGCGATCCCAAAAATATATTAATACCGGTAGATTAACTCATATTTTGAAACCTCAAAATATTGATTACAGGGTGCAAAATACTCCCAAAATAAAAAGTGCTTATTTAATTACTTAAAAATTACAGTAAAATTCTAAAAATTAAATTATCGCTACGCCTCAAAGGAACCTCGTCTAAATTCGAACCCAATCTCTAGTTATATCGAATAAACCGATACGGTCGATAAAGGATTTTATAGCGACTATTTTTAAAATTTGATTTGGACATATCTCAAAATCTATACGACGAAATCCCGATTTTTCTCTTCCACTAGAAAGATATACTCCACCAGCTCCTCATGTTTCTTGTTTCATAGAAATCCGATTTAAAACGAGCCCTGTACATTCAGTTGAAGTTCGAATCGCCAATTTACGAACTGCAGCGCCATTTTAAGCTCTATTTTAATTATATTATAATTATACGTTCAAACTGTCGTTATTTAAATATATTCGTTATTCTAATTCAATTCTAAACTGAATTAAATATCACAGATGATCTAGTCCACACCATATCGCCATTTCAGCCAATTCTGATTATTTCATAATTAAATATATTATTTAATTTATTATTTTAATTAAATAATCACCATTATATTATTTCACGACCATTTAATTCACTATACCACCATTGATATAATTAAATAAATTAATCATATTACCTCTGCCAATGCGGGTCATTACAATCTTCCCCACTTAAAATAATTTCGTCCTCGAAATTGCTAAAAGGTAGAGGACGACCCTATCGACTGGTTATAACATATTTGTTCCCTTCTTAACTTCAGTTTCAACTGAACCAATTTAATTTCAATTAAATTATTAATTAATTCTTATCAACGAAAATTTCCACAAATCCTAAAAAATTTCTAATGCCTTATCTCATCGAAAAAATTTCGCCAGCACCTCCTTTGTACTAGTCAATCGGTTAAACTCCAACTCGCCTCTCTGGGCCATCTCCAACCCAAAATAAAATCAAACAGCCAAGCGGCTTGCCAATTCGGCTCATCAAAACCTCATACCCAATATATATTATAAACTGGTACCTTTTTGTCGGGCATATCGTTATATCCCTCACATCTGCTATCAATTCAGCATACAAGGGTCATCCCAATCAAATTCCAATCAGCTTTTATCCCCACACAACCGTTCGCTTATATCCAAGCCACATCCCATTTCAACTCAAGTTCAATTCTTGATTTTCAATTCCTTAACTTGATTGTGCCATTATACTTCAAATTTGAATCTCACAATCCAATTCGTCTTGATATCATTCTAATTCAAACTCAGTTACCACATTACTGGCTTTATTTTAATTCAAATTTGCTTTCACAAATTTATGTCTAAATTTGCTATTAATTCAAACAGTCTTTCCCTGGGAGTTTTTTTTAAACAGTTTACTCCTTTCAAAAATCAAATTTTCCTTTTTGAAATTCAACTGAGCCCTTAATCAATATCCCATTAGTTAAATCACTTCTCTATTTCTTTATCAATATTTGTAAACCAAATATTTTCAATAACCATATTGGTCTTTTATGCTATTTGGAAAACATTTTCGAATATCGCCTTCCTTTATTTCCTAAACTTTAGAAAATATATGCTATTTCTAATTGGAAAATATTCCAATTACTTATCTCTTTTTCGATCTCGTTTATTTCTATACCTAGGAAATATTCTTTATTATATTTCCAAGCTTACACTTATTTGGGTTAAAACGGATGTTGTGTAAAACATCGTTACGACAACCCAAATACTATATTCATCTAAATCTTATTCAACATTGATCTTCGAGCCTGAAATCTTACTATTTATCTGTTAATAATGAAATCAATCAAGTTGGGGTATAACTACCTCTCAGACCTTGACTGAATAACATTTATAACGTCAAAACAGATATGACTACTTACTCGAATAATCAATACCATACAACTACTTATTCACTTCTAAACACGTATACGCTTCCTCTTTCTATTCTCACTAGATTTTATTCTTAGTCTTCCTTTTTGATTTTACTATTCTATTTCTAAGTTCGTTTTCTTATCGACTTCTATATATATATCGATACGTTGATTTCTAACTATCAAATTATCTTAAAATATTCTAACTCCTTAAATTCCCGGAAAAATTCGCCATAACCTCCTTTGTACCGGGAGCATCGGGAAATTTCAAATAGCTTTCCTGGTCCTTCTCATCTCAAAAAGAAAAAGAAAAGGCCAAGCGGCTAGCCGATACGGTGCATAAAATCTCATATATGAATTAAATACATACCTTTCTGTCGGGCATTCTATTTATATACCTTTACACCTTATCCATACTTATCTCATGTACATTCATACATTTCTAGTTCATTCCAACTTAATCCAATCGTTTTAATTTATTACGTTAAGTGATTTTCAAATTACTGGTTTGCCCATTTCACCTTCATATTTGAGTATAACATGTTCAAATATATTTTTAAATTGTTTATCAACTAATTGAATTCCATTTCAATTCTATTTGAATTTCCTATATTCAAATTCCATTTCGATTTTCTTATTCAAATTCTATATTTGAATTTCATTTCAAATCTCTAATTCAAATTCCATATATGAATTTCATTATTCAAATCTATTTTCAAACTCCATTTGAATTTCTATATTCAAATCTATTTGAATTCTCTTTATTTCATTTCAATTCCCTTTGAATGTTCTATATTCAAATTTCAAATTCAATTCTATTTGAATCTTCTTTATTCAAATTCTATATATTCAAATTCCATAGTTAAATTCCATTTGAATTCTATATTCAAATTCCATAGTTAAATTCCACTTGAATTCTATATTAAAATTCCATAGTTAAATTCCATTTGAATTCTATATTCAAATTCTATATCACTTCCATTGAATTTCATATATTCAAACTCCCTTTGAATTTCTATATTCAATTTTCCATTATTTAAATCTTCTTTATTCAAATCTCATTTGAATTTCTATATTCAAATACCCTTTGAATTTTCTTATTTACATCCTATGTTTGAACTTCCTTTATTCAAATTCCTTTAAATAAGTCTCGGTTTCAATTCCTTTTGAAATCGATATTTCTACCTTTGGAAAATAGATTTCCCTTTCAACTTCACACTCGTATTTTTATTTCTGAATTATCCAATGATAATTCTTTTCACTTCATTTATAAACTTCATTTATAAAGGAACTTCTCGTTTTATTTCTTTTAAACAAGTTAATATTTCAAATCTATTTAAAAATTCAAATTCTCTATTATTCAAATCCCATATTGAAATTCAACACAACTTGTCTTTCCCAAAACAAATTCAAAACAGTATCTCTGGTAGTAATTCGTCACTTACAACTCGAAAATGAATACTGATGATGCAGCTGTCATCATCAGAATCTATTTTCCAGCGATCGAAGTGAGTTCAATACTATAAAACCCTTTTTAAACATTTCCACTTTGAAATCCATTTCAAAATGTAATTCACACTGCTTGTAAAACAATTTAAAATCTCCCAGGATCTTAAATTTTCCTTATTTTTAATCCCAATCCATTTACAAACACTTATCCAATTTTCCAGAAATTTTAATTCAATTTCTGGTTTACATTTCAGATTTAACTCATCTGATTTCACGCATTTCGCTTATATGAATTCTGATTGGTTATTTACATAACCATTTAATTTATAATCTTACTCGATTATAATAACAACCAATATATCCAATATATATCAAAATATACGTTGGGTAAACTATTTTCATTTACCCTCTTTTCAAAACATATCGTGCCGACCCATCGTATTCGAGTGTTTAGTAACTCCTACCGATACAGTGGATCAAACTGATCGACCAGAACTCATAAACAACTCAACCAATGAATCTCCACAATATAAAATAATTTTCATATCAATAACAAATACGTTCACTCGTATATATACACTCAAACTCAATCTAGGTTATTACTAACCCTATCTCTACCGAGTCACGCCACAGAGCCAAGTAATTCTTAACTTAAGCTCTGATACCAACTGTAACGACCCGGATTTTGAGCGACTTTGTTTATCGACATAAGCTCGATGTCGATAACCAAAACACCGAAAAATCCTGGTAATTAGTGAAAGAAATTAGAGGGTGAGAATAGATAAGATAGAAACTTAGAATAGAAGAAGAAGAAGATCACAACATCAGAGTAATACGAATCTCACAGCGGAACGAATAAATATATTTCATAACATAACTTTGAAATACAAACTTGGTACTTGAATATACATCATTATCAAAGTTCAGCACTTACAACACAGCGGAAATAACTATAGCTATATGATCCTGAAGCCTCCTGCTCCAAGCTCTTCCAGTATATCTGTAAATCCCGACTACTTGACTGCCCGTACAAATTTAGGCACCCAAGAGTTTAGGGAAAACAACAAAGTAAACTCCGGGTCAGTCATGGGACTGGTATGAGTAAAACAGTTTAAAAACAGTTCGAACAAGTAAACGATATCTCATAAGACCACACCGCATAACGGAACGGGTTTTTCCCTTATGAGAATCCAAAATATCTTTATATCAAAAACCTTTTGATATTATAATAATGTCTATCAACCACAGTATATATAATCATCTAGCAGAAACGCTTTCATCTCACGTTCTACATATATAGTATACAACTCAAAACCGCAAGCACGTATTGGGTAATGGATTTCCAACTATGACAAGGTATGGAACCACCTTTCGCTAGTGTACCTCTAGAGAGGAATACACTGGGTTCAACAAGAACGTCTTGCAACCCGGCCACACATGACCGACCACTCATTTCGCTTGAGTGTATCGAATGTATATCACCAACGGTTGGGATCAGCAACCGTTTCTCGAATGGAACAGCATCAACAATAGATTCTTAGAAGTAAATGAAACTCTAGATCAGGTGATTATACACCCTACTTCGGTGCGACCGACTTGGCCATGCTGCCTGCCCGATTTCTATCACTTAACGGATGTGAGGCTAGAAGCTACGCTTTATCATCACACCAGATTCACTTTGAATGCCACATCGTCAAATCCATCAAATCATCGATTTGACGTCTACAACAATACATTATGTGTTAGCTAAAAGAAGTTTCCTTCTCCGCTTCCACTCTTGGTACAGTTGGAGAAATCAATATATGTGATCGTCTGGAATTACTCTGTCAAACATCCGTCCATACAAGTCATCCAGGAATAGGATGAACCGAAGGCACTATTCTGTAAACAGGATAGCCCTTGCATAACTCCGTCTTCAATTTCCTTTGGCATATATGATTCGCAACGGTTATGCCAATACAGAGTGGTTCTTCGGATAATAATCCAACCGGTCTCTCCATATTTACAACGTTAAAATGGTCAAAACTTCGATAGTCTGTGATTTAATTATCGAATAAAAATAGGTGTGAAAACAATGATATTATTTCCAAATGGAAATTATATCGATCAAACATCATTCAACATTCATCTCCTTAGTTCATTTTTCATCTCCTATTTCCCTATATTCAACATTTCTTATTTTCTAAATTTAGAAAATATACGTTATTAACAATGGAAAACATTTCCATTTCTCGTTCTCTTTATTAGAAAACATTTCTGGTTTCTTATTTGGAAAACATTTCCAAAGCTTCTTCATTGGACTTAGACAGATGTTTAAACAAACCATCGCGATGCCAACTCAAACCATTTCCTTTACTACCGAACCTTAACTATTCCTTAGTTAAAAACGAAGCCAATCAAGATGGGGTAGTACTTCCTCTCAGACCTTAACTGAACAACATTTCTAACTTTGAAATAGGCAAAGTTCACTTTATATTCCTTAACAAACTTCCTTACTTAACCCTCCTTCGAATAACTATATTCGATTGACTCTTATCAATTAACTATATTGGACTAACCCCTATCAATTAACTCTATTGGACTAACACTATTTGACTAACGCTATTTATTTACTCATTTCACTTACTCTTTACGAATAAACTATATTCGATAATTCCTTTTACTTTCTATTCGAATAACTATATATGATTAACTCATTTGCTTCTATTCGAATAACTATATTCGATTTAACTCATTTGCTTCTATTCTAATCGATTAAACTAACATCGATTATCTCCTTTCAACTTTATTCTCTAATCGATTAACTAACATCGATTAACTTCTTTTAACTTTATTCTCTAATCGATTAACTAACATCGATTATTTCATTTTAACTTTATTCTCTAATCGATTAACTAACATCGATTAACTTCTTTTAACTTTATTCTCTAATCGATTAACTAACATCGATTAACTTCTTTTTAACTTTATTCTCTAATCGATTAACTAACATCGATTATTTCCTTTTAACTTTATTCTCTAATCGATTATCTAACATCGATTAACTTCTTTTTAACTTTATTCTCTAATCGATTAACTAACGTCGATTATTTCCTTTTAACTTTATTCTCTAATCGATTAACTAACATCGATTATTTCCTTTTAACTTTATTCTCTAATCGATTAACTAACATCGATTAACTTCTTTATTCTATTCGAATAACTATTCATTTATAAAGATTTACTTTTAGTAACAGTTCTTCACTTTACAAATGATTTCCCTTTTATAAAACTCTATTCGTTTTAAAAACGTTTTCCCTTTTTATTCATTTTCGAAATATTTCCTTTTATAAAATCTGTTGATTTTATAAAATCCCTTTATTTCAATATACATTGAAATAATTCTTTTTACATCCCAGGGTCTTTTATGATATTTAAATTATCTAATAACAATGATCAATATCATTCCAACACCCATAATCCATAACAGATTATATAACACATCATATATCACAATATATGAAAACAGTAAAATAAATGTTGAGGAATCCAGTTGGATTCCTCCAACCTGTTTCCCTGCATCACAGATGTTAAACAATATAGATAACATCAATTTCAGTTCTATATGATACATTCTGTTAAACAGAATCAATATAGAAAATATAACTAACTGACTAGCAGTTCAATCAAACAGTCAACATACAGTCAATCAGCAATTATCAAACAGTTCTAAAAATACAACATGAAATTATAAACTGTTCAGAGTTGGTGAGATTTACTCACATTGGCGCGTTAATCGTTAAATAACGGTTTGCGTTATTTGACTACGACGGACAATTTATTTCGCCATAAATTGTAGCTAGCTCGGATTCACTTCCGGTCAGTCTCATTGTGTTGCTCCCGTCCATACGATCCCAGCGCAACTTACGGTTCGTCAATCTGATATCGTATGATCAAGTTATAGCTTTTAAAAGTTTGTACACTATTTAAATAAAATAAACATGCGATATATATTTGTGGGCTTTACTTAACTTTCCGACCCAACCCAATTTCAAAAACTCGCCCCCTTAGTGACCGATGGCCCCTTTCTTCTCCCTTGGTCAAAAACAAGCTCCTACTTCCTGTAACAAACCACGCCATTTTCCAGTCCTTTGGACCCTGCATTTTCCTCCATCTCATCACAAAAACCCAGACGAAAGTTATCACCGCACTCCTATTTGTCTCCTCTGTAATACCATACCTGGACATCAGCGTTCGAACTCAAGAACTGGATCGCGATTTTCTGCTTGAAGCCGCAATGAATAGTAAACCCATGACCACTTTTAAGTCTATCTTTTTCTTCAAATACAACGTACTCCTGTACATTTGAACCCCTTTTATCACACTTCGAGCTTCACTTACTACTTCCGCATAGCACTGCTCCCATTCCTGTTAGTATTTCAAACTCTAAAATAGTTTAAATAACCACCTACTATCCTAACTGCTACCGCTCTCCTCTCCCTTACAAACACCCTCCGTCCTGTCTTCCTTTTCCCAAAGTAAAACACCTTCCAGCATAGTTAATTAGGCCGACAACTCCCCTTCACTACAGTCCCGAAACACTTCCCCATACACAGTCCCTCTTCCTCCTACCCTTCTTTTCGTTCAACACTCCACTCCACTGTACCCACCAATCAAAACTTGAAACTCCATCCTCCTTTTCACTTCAGGTCCCTTCCCCTAAAACCGATGCTAACACTGATGATTCCTCCAAACCTGTAACCGCAGTTGCCAACTCGTCAAACTCCATAATGGATGTCGAACTAATCCAAAGCGGTATAGAATGGAAACTAATTCTATTCGAAAGCCAAAAATATCAGTTCTAGAATTTAAAATATTTTGTATGAATTTATTTGGATTTTCCATTGTGCGGTTTTTGGGCTCAAGCAAACTTTGTGGCGGCTAAACAATTTGATCGGGGAAAAATATCTGATTAGGTTTAGAAGGGGAGTTCGGGTATTTATAAGGAATTATAATATTGTGATAAATTTTTGTGGAGGCTTGAATTCCACGTTTCAAATTGCTTTAGTGGCTGAGTAAGAGGGTGCGTGGCCCTAGTTTGATCATGGAAATTTACTTGTAGGTTTTTGGGATGTCACTTTCATTTTAGTTTTAAGTTTTAAAAACTACCTACCCGCTATGTCCAATTATTTTCATATATGAGTGCTACGGACTGAAATAAAGATGTCGTTGTGATTAACACCATCTCGCGATCCCAAAAATATATTAATACCGGTAGATTAACTCATATTTTGGAACCTCAAAATGTTGATTACAGGGTGCAAAATACTCCCAAAATAAAAATTGCTTATTTAATTACTTAAAAAAATTCTAAAAATTAAATTATCGCTACGCCTCAAAAGAACCTCATCTAAATTCGAACCCGATCTCTAGTTATATCGAATAAACCGATATGGTCGATAAACGATTCTATAGCGACTATTTTTAAAATTTGATTTGGACATATCTCAAAATCTATACGACGAAATCCCGATTTTTCTCTTCCACTAGAAAGATATACTCCACCAGCTCCACATGTTTCTTGTTTCACAGAAATCCGATTTAAAACGAGCCCTGTACATTCAGTTGAAGTTCGAATCGCCAATTTACGAACTGCAGTGCCATTTCAAGCTCTATTTTAATTATATTATAATTATACGTTCAAACTGTCGTTATTTAAATATATTCGTTATTCTAATTCAATTCTAAACTGAATTAAATATCACAGATGATCTAGTCCACACCATATCGCCATTTCAGCCAATTCTGATTATTTCATAATTAAATATATTATTTAATTTATTATTTTAATTAAATAATCAACATTATATTATTTCACGACCGTTTAATTCACTATACCACCATTGATATAATTAAATAAATTAATCATATTACCTCTGCCAATGCGGGTCATTACAGGAGATGTCCCATCTGCACTCGGGATAAGCCTGTTTGATGCTATCCTCTGTCTCCCAAGTACAGTCTCTAGGATCCCCGCTCCACTGCACCTTGACCAGGTGGATCCTCTTATTACTCAACACTTGGGTTTCTTTACCCACAATCTTCACTGGCTCCCTTCTCACTGCTAGGGCCAGGTGTGATGGCCCACCCCGCATTAACCGAATTTCCCCCCAAAAGTGCGTTGTACACATGTCTGCTAGCACGGGACTGTCGTCAAAGAAAGGAAAGAAGATGAAAGAACTAACAAAGAAACATGTAGAATGTCTCACAGTGCATGGAATAAAATATAATAGTAACATACTTGACATAAAACAGGCGAGACAGAGCATAAGCTGAAAACTAAAACCATCATCAACATATCAGCGGAAATCCAAAATTCAGCTTATGATCCAGCATCATTATTACAACTTTAAAACCGTCTCTAAAGCAAAAGAAAGTAAAAGAAGAAGGTGAACTACTAATGCCTAAGCAGTGACCTTCAACAACATAGGGAGAATATCTATATATCATACGTGGAAGCCTCATGCTCGTCTCCGGTACAGCTACTCGTGCATACCACCTAACCTGTCTCTAGTCTGCTCATTTAGGAGCACCTAGATTAATAAGAAGATACATAAAACTCTGGGTCAGACGAAAGTCTGGTATGAGCGTTAAGCAACATAACAGAACAATAACAGGTATAATCCAATCATTCCTGAACCTGGACCTACAACCAAAGAGTTAGCACAACATACCGCTTAATACTCTAAGGTGCCACTAACATTTGGTGTAAAGAATACGAGGGTGGGGGTGTGCATGTCATAGTGATGGCAAAAAAATCAAGCATGACAACCATCCTCACGTCTCTCACTCATTGCGTAAAGCATACGATGTCCACCACTGTCAATCATTAGACCCATCGAAGTTGTGACGGAGTTCGACTTGTACGACTACTACCACTACCAAGCTTACCCTATGGAGTCATGGCTAAATCTTTACAAATGACCCCGTTTCATTGGTCTATAGCCCATTAGTCGTACCTAGACCACTGTGGTCCTAAATCCGTTCACGTACCCCTTACACATAGTGATCCAAAGTCATAGACATCGACAACCCCTTAGCACATGTCCCGCAGCAAAGCCCAACTCATGAAGTTAACTCGTTTGTTCCCAACTAGATCTTGAGTTCACCTTCCCATTTGGGCTTCCTTTACATCTCAGGTTTTGGTCGAATTTGAGTTGGTCTTTAGAAGAGTCATCGCGTAATCGCAGCTCCAATCCGGTTCGGTTCGGGTTACTTCAGTCAGTTCGATTCGAATACATCACTCCTAGGCTTCCTATTCGGTTCGGTGTTCCACGTCAGGTTGGTTCGGTTCGGTAGTTCCCATCATTCCACTTCAGTCGGTTCGGTTCGGTGCTAACCTTTTTCATTCTGTCGGTTCGGTTTGGTGCTCATGGGTCCTGATCCGGTTCGGTGCTTCACTCCAACTCCAGCTCCAAGCTTTGTCCTCCGATTCGATCCCGCTCCCTAGCTCTAGTCCGATCTCCACGCCCTTGCTTCCGATTCGATCCCCTACTCAGCTCTGATATGATTCCCAACCCAACTCAAACTCTTTGCAAATGGCCCTCCTTCTTGCCAAGGCCCAGCTAGTGCCAAGTTCTGATCCGGTTCGTATTCCCCTTGCCCGATCCACCGATCTGATCCCTATAATCCGATCCGATCCGGTCCGAAACTCTACACATTTCCAGCGACTGTTTTACATCATACGACGGCGTTTTCGACCAATCTAACAGTTCTAATCAATCACAAAGAACACCATACAATCATAGGAACATGTATAATCAACCACAAACATCAAAACAACAATATAATGTATTTAAAATGGGTCAAACATAGCCAAAAATCCATATTTTCCCTTAATCATGTTTAGGCATAACTATGATATGATTAGCAAAACATAACCAAATTATCCAAACTTTCTAACAGAGGCTTAAAACATAATTTCGAGTTTTATAAATATTTTTCCAGATTTTTAACATGTATAAATTCGCTAATTATCACTAATTACTCTTAATTAACAATAATTAGTGAGGAACTATGCAAATCACTCACCTTGGCCACAAATTAACTTTAGATATGAAATAAATCTCTGTTATGGCGTTGTTCCCAAGGCTATGCAGCGGTTCTACCTCGATTCTTGTGCTAATCCTCTTTGATTTGATGTAGATTTGGCTTAATTAGTGATTAGGAGGTGATTTTGGGTGTTTTAGATGTTCGAGGCCATTATTAGGGTTCCAAGAATGAAAGTGGCGGCTGTGAAAGTGAGAAAAAGGGGTGTTCTCTAAACCCTAACAGCCCTTAAATACTCCAAATCCCAAAATTCTCCTTTGGGCCTAGCTGTTAATCACCCGGTTAATCCCAATTAATCTGTTTTTCACCATCTGAAACTTGTTTCAGCCATATCTCCCAAACGGTGAGTCCGTTTGGCTAATCTGACCACTCTACTGAAAGGTAAACCATCATCCGGATCTAATGGAAGTGGTTCAAGTCAAAACTCCTTACCAATCAAAAGTTATGGCCAAAACAAGATCAGCTAGGGGGAAAATGGTCATTTAAAAATCGGTAAAAATCATGAACATGGGAAATGACCCCAATAGTCGTCTCCCAAAGTTACATGACCATACGACTACGTATGTGAGAGAAATAAATATCCTACGATCCTTCGATGCGTAGAATGCGGGTCATTACATTCTCCCCCCTTAAGAAATTTCGCCCCCGAAATTCCTTAACTAAGAAACAAGCAAAGGATTCTGCATGCCTACCAACCATTCACAACCATCAAACATACAAAACCACAAACAAGTCTATCCTAGCATGCGGAAAACTAAGTCACAATTAAAATCTTACCAGGCAAAGAGTTCTGGATACGTCTTCCTAATGCTCTCCTCTGTCTCCCAAGTACAGTCATTCTCATCCTCGCCCCACTGAACCTTGACTAGATTCACCGCTTCATTTGAAGTTTCTTCGTATCGTGCTCGACAATACGAATCGGCTTACGGTTCCCAACCGCCTCGGGGTCTTCTTCGATATCAACCAACTGATCAGGTGAAATAGTCGTATCGGGGTCGTGCATGAATTTCCTTAACTGGGAAACATGAAATACGTTATGAACTCCTGCCATCTTCTCTGGTAATTCAACTTTATATGCCAAATTCCCATCTTTCTCGAGAACTGAAAATGGACCAACAAACCTTGGTGCTAACTTACCTTTCCCACCAAAATGAATCACATTCATCAACGGAGAGACCTTGATGAACACCAAGTCGTTAACGAAGAATTCCAAATCTCTTCATCTCTTATCGACATAAGTCTTCTGCCTATCTTAGGTAGTCTTCATTCTCTGTTGGATAACCTTGATCTTGCCTGAAGTCCCTCTTATTATTTCTGGTCTAAGCTCAAATTTCTCACCATTCTCCAACCAACATGATGGTGCCTTGCACGGTCTTCCGTACAAAGTTTCAATTGGAACCATACCAATACTGGGCTAATAACTATAACTCAACCAGATACAAATGGCCATCACATGACCCTCCAAAATCCAATATATAAGTTCTCAAAAGATCCTCTAGTATACGATTCACTCAAATACCATCATGACCTGACCTAGTCCTTGGTAAACCGTCAATATAATCCATTGAGACTTGTTCCCATTTCCATTTAGGAATTTCTAATGGTTGTAACAACCCACTAGGCTTCTTTTTCTCAGCTTTAGCTAACAGGAAATTCATGCATTTGGACATTAACTCCCCAACGTCCTTATTTATCCTTTCCCAGTGGTAGGTCTAATCCATGTCTCAATACATTTTGTTACCACCGGGATGTATAGTCAGTTTCGAGTGATGATATGCTCTAAGCACTTCATCTCTCAGTCTGTCTACGTTGGTACAACTTGCCCCCATTCTTTCGAAGCCATCCTTCTTGATCAAATCCTTGCTTGATCATTCTCTTTCCATCGATACCCATCTCTACCCTAGAGATAATTTCCAATAGGTTAGGATCGCCCTTCTAACTGGAACCAATCCACTCAATCAAAATCGATCTAATCGTCAAGCTTACTAGCGTTTCTGAATCCAATTCACTCTTGGATCTGAAATCAAATCCTGTGATACACTCTAGTTGCTTCCAACCCAAAAACATAACCTCTAGACTGGCATGCCTCTTACTCAGTGCAACTGTTACCGCACCTAAATCCTTTGCTATGTCCACTCTGCCCCATGAAGATATGAAAACTTCATTGTACTGGCTCATAGCCTTGCTACGATCACACTGCCCCATGGAGTAATGACTACCCCACTGCACTGATATGTAGCCTAATGTTCGTCTATACTACCATCTCTTTGTTCCCCATCGCTAGGACCCTACAGGTGATAGTCTACTCAAGAGAAGAAAGATAGGGACAAACATAGCAACCATAGCATCCATCAAACAAGTTCTACCTATCACCTGCTAAAGCCATGAACACGTAGACACCTACATGACTGGTCTAACCAATCCCAATATGTCGATTCTTGTATGTCTGGTCTAACCAATATCAAGAACTAATGGAAGCCCAGCCTCCAAACGGACTACCATACGTCCAACGTACGTTTTATCCTCCAAGGGTAACTAGATCACGTCCAACGGATCTAAGGTAACAGGCGTCCCCAGATACCCCTTCTTTAAGTCTGCATAAAATACTTGAGTCCAACCCAAGTCTATCTATTATCTTGCTGCCCTCTCGAGTCCAACTCGAGCCAAATCCAATTCCTTGCAGCCTTCTCGAGTCCAACCCGAGTCAATCTATAACTCAGACTCAGTATTGAGTATCCATTACTGACAAACTCTAGTCCAACGTGAGTCGTCTCCCTATTCGTTGCATCTCCAAGATCATTAAACACCCATTTTCTTTTATGAGTTCAAGTCCAACTTGAATCGTCCTAATCTTCGTTGCATCTTCCATGATCAACAAACACATCCTATTTCTTCAAAGTTCTACTATCCAAAGAGAACATTAGCATAGGGTCCTAAACAATCCATTACTTTGCATCTTTCTCGAGTCCCAGTCGAGCCATCTCATAACCCTATCGAGTCTAACTCGGGGCAATCTATACCATTGAATAGTCTTATCATGTCACGGCTGCCCATCACTCCTCGAGTAACCCAAGATATCATCCAATGAAGAATTGCAACAACTATTTATCTCTCACGCAAACCATCCTAGACGAACTCGACATTCCCCAAGCACAAGCCCCAAATGCCTAAACCAATATCAGACAAGCACCCAAGGAACATCTCCTCCGAATTTGGACAGTCATGTGAGGTGATACTAGCAAAACAACTAAGCACTGGAGCACTCATTTGCCTCCCAGAGACAACTAGCACTTATTACAATGATAACATCTCAGCTTCCTTAACTCCAGTTACTATCACCATCACTAGGTAGGTACCTAATACCACCCTATTCCTTTAGAGTAGATCGATTCCTCAAAATAATGCTAAACCCAGTAAAGCCCAAAACAAAGCAATCACAAACAAACATACATCCATGACTCGATAAGACCACGTTACTGCAAATCATACTAAGGCTAGTCGAACCGCTAACTGGGTTCGTCACTACTAAAGGTCTAACGACCATCTCGGGTTTGTCAAACAATACTCGAACAGAAGCATCTTAAATAGAAAGCATACCTTTGATAATGATGCCTTTTCCCTTCTGCGCCGCAGTTGAAGCATTCGACGAAGAAGGAACAACATTGATAGCATACGCTTTCACAATATGCTTCTCCTTAGGAGCTTGTGGACAATCATCCTTGTGGTGTCCCGCCTGGCCGCAGTTAAAGCACTTCCTTTCCCCAGGCTTTTCTCGATAATCTCTGGCATAGTGGCCCTTCTTGCCACAACTAATGCACTCGCCACCATTCTTATTCTTCTTATTCTGACCATCCTTGGTCGGGTTCTGCTTCCTCTTGTTCTGAGAATTCTTCTTGCCTTCACCACCTGCTTGCGACTTTGGTTCCTCTGTAGATGCAATAGCAACTTCGGTCTTTGACCTAGGGAAAAGGCTCTCTGACCTTAATGCCTTTCCTACAATAGACTCGAACGTCTCATCGATATGGTTTATAAGTCTTTCCCCCAAGTACCCATCTAAACCAGTTATGAACTTTTCGTTCTTCTTTTCGATTGTATCGATAAGGGACAGTCCATATTTCGATAAAGTGTCGAATTCAGCGATATATTCCGATACTGCTCTACCATTCTGCTTAAGCTCCAAGAACTTCCTGAACAATTCTGATTTATGAGCAGCTAGAATAAATTTACCGCAAAAGTGAGTCTTAAACTGATTCCAAGTAACTTGATCCTCAGGAGTAGCTGCCTTAATAGCATTCCACCAATTCATAGCTCGTCCTTGTAGTTGACGCGATGCTAGCTTCCTCTTCATTGCGTCTTCGATTCCCAATCTTCGACGATGCGCTCACAACTATCTAACCAATCTTGAACTTTTGTAGCCGACTCGGTTCCTTGGAACGACTTCCCACCAAGACTAATGTAATCCTTGCACAGCTTGGCAAAATCGGCCCTAGGCGCCTGCATTACTGCACCACCACCGTTAGCAGCATTAGCAACTGCTCCCCGAGCATCCCTAAGCATATCTCTCATGAAGTCAGTGAACATAGGTCTCATATCAGGAGCATTCCCATTATTGGCTCCTCTACCAGTACCCTTCGTATATCGGCTCATCGTTAAATCTGTACACAGAAAACGATTAACCGTCTCCATAGTAGTGCTAGTGCAATGCGACTTCATCCTTAGCTGTACTAACAGTATATATATAGCTTTTGAAATCCAAAATAATCACAAATACGCGCTCTCATATACGTGTACTATCTCTCCCTGATGACTTCCCTAGGTCAACTACGCAACCTAGAGCTCTGATACCAAGTGTGACGGCCTGCCCCCATTAACCGACATTTCCCCCGAAAGTGCGTTGTACACATGTCCGCTAGCACGGGACGGTCGTCAAAGAAAGGAAAGAAGATGAAAGAACTAACCAAGAAACCTGTAGAATGTCTCACAGCGCATGGAATAAAATATAATAGTAACATACTTGACATAAAACACGCGAGACAAAGCATAAGCTGAAAACTAAAACCATCATCATCATAGCAGCGGAAATCCAAAATACAACTTATGATCCAACATCATTATTACAAATTTAAAACTGTCTCTAAAGCAAAAGAAAGTAAAAGAAGGAGGTGCACTACTAATGCCCAAGCAGTGACCTTCAACAACACAGGGAGAATATCTATATATCATACGTGGTAGCCTCCTGCTCGTCTTCGGTACAGCTACTCGTGCATACCACCTAACCTGTCTCTAGTCTGCTCGTTTAGGAGCACCCAGATTAATAAGACGATACATAAAACTTTGGGTTAGACAAAAGTCTAGTATGAGCAATAAGAAACAAAACAGAACAATAGCAGGTATAATCCATTCATACCTGAACCAGGACCTGCAACCAAAGAGTTAGCACAACATACCGCTCAATACTGTAAGGTGCCACTGACATATGGTGTAAAGAATACGGGGGTGGGGTGTGCATGTCATAGTGATGGCAAACAAATCAAGCATGACAACCATCCTCACGTCTCTCACTCAGTGCGTAAAGCATACGATGTCCACCACTGTCAATCACTAGGCCCATCGAAGTAGTGACGGAGTTCGACTTGTACGACTACTGCTACTACCAAGCTTATCCTACGGAGTCATGGCTAAATCTTTACAAATGACCCCGTTTCATTGGTCTATAGACCATTAGTCGTACCCAGACCACTGTGGTCCTGAATCCGTTCACGTACCCCCTACACATAGTGATCCAAAGTCATAGACATCGATAACCCCGTAGCACACGTCCCGCAGCAAAGCCCAACTCATGAAGTTAACTCGTTTGTTCCTAACTGGATACTGAGTTCTCCTTCCTATTTTGGCTTCCTTTGCATCTCGGGTTTTGGTCGAATTGGAGTTAGTCTTCAGAAGAGTCATTGCGTAATCGCAGCTCCAATCCGGTTCGGTTTGGCTTACTTCAATCAGTTCGATTCGAATACATCACTCCTAGGCTTCCCATTCGGTTCGGTGTTCCACGTCCGGTTGGTTCGGTAGTTCCCATCATTCCACTTCAGTCAGTTCGGTGCTCCCCTTTTTCATTCAGTCGGTTTGGTTCAGAGCTCATGGGTCCTGATCCAGTTCGGTACTTCACTTCAACTCCAGCTCCAAGCTTGGTCCTCCGACCCACTCCCTAGCTCTAGTCCGATCCGATCCCGCTCCCTAGCTCTAGTCCGATCCGATCTCCATGCCCTTGCTTCCGATCCGATCCCCTACTCAACTCTGATCTGATTCCCAACCCAACTCCAACTCTTTGCAAATGGCCCTCCTTCTTTCCAAGGCCCAGCTAGTGCCAAGTTCCGATCCAGTTCGTATTCCCCTTGTCCGATCCACCGATCCAATCCGAGCCCTATAATCCGATCCGATCCGGTCCGAAACTCTACACATTTCCTGCAACCTTTCCAACGACCGTTTTACGCCATACGACAGCGTTTTCGACCAATCTAACAGTTTAATCAATCAAAAAGCACACCATACAGTCATAGCAACATGTATAATAAACCACAAACATCAAAACAACAATATGATGTATTTAAAATGGGTCAAACATAGCCAAAAATCCATATTTTCCCTTAATCATGTTTAGGCATAACTAATGATATGATTAGCAAAACATAACCAAATTATCCAAACTTTCTAATAGAGGCTTGAAACATCATTCCGAATTTTATAAATATTTTTCCAGATTGTTAACATGTATAAATTTGCTAATTATCACTAATTACTCTTAATTAACCATAATTAGTGAGGAACTATGCAAATCACTCACCTAGGCCACAAATTAACTTTAGATCTAAAATAAATCTCTATTATGACGCTGTTCCCAAGGCTATGCAGCAGTTCTACCTCGATTCTTATGCTAATCCTCTTTGATTTGATGTAGATTTGGCTTTAGTGATTTGGGGTGTTTTAGATGTTGGAGGCCATTATTAGGGTTCCAAGAATGAAAGCGGCGCCTGTGAAAGTGAGAAAAATGGTGTTCTCTAAACCCTAACAGCCCTTAAATACTCCAAATCTCGAAATTCTCCTTTGGGCCTAGCTGTTAATTACCCGGTTAAGCCCAATTAAGCTGTTTTTCACCATCTGAAACTTGTTTCAGCCATATCTCCGAAATGGTGAGTCCATTTGGCTAATGTGACCACTCTACGGAAAGCTAAACCATCATTCGGATCTAATGGAAGTGGTTTCAAGTCAAAACTCCTTACCAATCAAAAGTTATGGCAAAAAAAGACCAGTTAAGGGCAAAATGGTCATTTAAAAATCGGCAAAAATCATGAACATGGGAAATGACCCCAATAGTCATCTCCCAAAGTTACATGACCATACGACTTCATATGTGAGAGAAATAAATATCCTACGATCCTTCGATGCGTAGAATGCGGGTCGTTACACCAGAGTAATCTCCAAATCTCGTTGTGCTGCTTCCTCCACGACTAAATCTGGATCGTGAACATGCTTCCTGAGTTGGGACACATGAAATACAGTGTGGACCCCTGGCAACCAGTCAGGTAGCTACACTCTATATGCGAGAGTTCCAATCCTTTCGAGAATAGGAAATGGACTAACGAATCTCGGCGCCAATTTCCTAGTTTTCCCAAATCGAATTACACCTCTCAGTGGGGAAACCTTCAAGTATACAAGATCGCCAATAGATAATTCTAAATCCCTTCTTCAAGTGTCTGCATAGCTCTTTTGACGTCTTTGGGCAGCAAGCAAACACTTCTTAATAAAGTCAACTCTTTCCGAGGCTTCGCGAATCATGTCGGGACCCAATACCAATCGATTTCTGGGTTCTACCCAACATGCTGGAGATCTGCATGGGCTGCCATATAATGCTTCAAATGGCGACATCTGTAGGCTTGCTTGGTAGCTGTTATTATAAGAGAATTCGACCAAGTGCAAATGATCTTCCCATGACCCTCCAAAATCTAAGATGCATGCTCGCAACAAGTCCTCCAATATACGGTTCACCCTCTCAATCTGGCCATCTGTCTGAGCGTGGTAAACAGTGCTCAAATTCAGCTTAGTCCCTAGCTCTTCTTGGAAAGCTTCGTAGAACTTGCTAGCAAATATCGGATCACGGTCACTGACAATGCTGCTGGGAACTCCATGCAGTCTGACAATCTCTCTAAAATAAAGTTATGCCAAACTCCAAGCCGTTCTATTGGATTTGACAGGAATGAAATGGGCTGTCTTTGTGAGGCGATCTACGATCACCCATATACTGTCATTGCCTTTCCTAGTCCGGGGCAAGCCATCAATAAAGTCCATAGAAATTTCGTCCCATTTCCAACCGGAACCCCTAGCGGTTGCAATAGACCTGCTAGCTTTTGCGGATCGCTTTTAACTTGCTGGCAGGTGGGACATCTAGAAACATAGATAGAGATATCTCTCTTCATATATCTCCACCAAAAACTACGCTTGAGGTCATGGTACATCTTGCTCACACCGGGATGAATGCTGAGTTTAGACTTGTGACATTCGTCCACACTTCCTTTCTGAGTTCAGGAAGATTCGGAACACAAATTCGTCCCAATAGCCTCAGAACTCCTTTGCCATCAGTCTGGAAACTCGTGGATTCTCCTTCCCTTATCCTTTTGATGATTCTCTGAATAAATTCATCATTCTTTTGAAGAGCCGAGATCTTATCGATCAAGGTAGGGGTAATAATGAGATTTGCAAGGATAAAGTTGGTGCTGGCCGTATACTTTATACTCAGAGCATCTGCCACTACATTGGATTTCCCTGGAGTATACAACATGTCCCGGTCATAGGGTGAAAGGAATTCAACCCAACGTTGTTGCCTCAAGTTCAAATCTCTTTGGGTGAATAGATTCTTTAAGGATTTGTGGTCGGTATATGTGATACCCGGTATTTTAATAACATGTTAAAACCATAAATCAAGGCAGAATTAAATTTTAAAACAAGAATCAAGGAAAACGGGTTGTGCCATTGCGTTCGACTCGAAATTCTGCTTGGAAACGAGTCCAAGTTTTCAAGAAACGGAGTACGTATGAGGGAGATATGACCCACCGAAGTTTCAATAATTTTCAGAACAGAAAAATAGCTTGAATTCGAATTCGAAATTCGAATTCAAACCCCAGCGCAGACTGGGCGGGAATTTTCCTGCCCAGGACCAGGTCGACCTGGGGGTCGACACTATGGTCGACCTCCCAGGGACCAAGTCGACCCTATGGTCGACCTGGTGCTGAAACCCTGTTTTGAGCCTGGGTTCATCCTGATGTTTCTGGTCTCGTTTTCAGTCTAGGTTCGTTCGTCTAATCCTATATAAACAGCTCCCTAGCCCCATTCTCTTTACATCATTCTTCTCTAACCTTATGCTGCACAAATTCTTGATGGACATGGCTTCTTCTTCAAAATTAAATTAAAATAAAACATGAAGACTATTTCTTAAAGACTACGGCTAGGAATTGCATATTGGGGATTTTTCAAATCAAGATTCAACGATTCAACAATTCGACGACTAGTTTCTGGATTCAACTTCTACATCTCAATTTCTTAGTCCACGATCTGTAAGTTCTAGTTACTTTGAGATTTAAACTTGTTAATCGTAATATCGACATGAGATAAAGTGAAATTGGACTTAAGTATGATAATCGATTCACATCTATTCTAGTTTCCATCTTGGATCTTGACATGTGGGAATATTGCTATGAAATCAGTTTGGACCTATTCATGTTGTAAATCAAACTCTTTCATGTCCATAACATTATCATGCATGTGATGTTGAATCAATCTTTTATTTACAAGTTTGGGATTATCACCTTATGCCATGACTATCACCTTATTATGCTACATTTGAAATACTATTATTTTCTATATGCCAGTGATGTTGTAACCAATTAGCTCAAGTTATATCATGCTAGTCTTGTAATCCCTTTTATCACTTTATGCTCTTCCTTTGTGCCTATCATAGTTTTGATGTTATTCCCTTTATTTCTGGATCTGGATTTACTTGTAATTTAGATCGATTCACAATTACATGCGATGGGAATATGATTTGGGTAGATTAGGCAAAACATGAATTGGTTATGAACATGAATCATGAACTTGATAATAGGCATAAATTGAAACATGAAACTTGACATGAAACTTGCCATGAAACTTGACACGAACTTGACATGAAATTTGAACATGGAAATGACACTAGAATGAACTTGAAAATGGCCAACTCGAGATTGGGTTGAGTTTGCAGTGTAATTCTGCCCGGAACCGCCCGATAAATCCAGTGACTACAAATAATAGGATCCAATGTGGGTAGTTGGTCATATCGCGCTTGAAACCCGAGGTCAGACTGAGTTGTGGTGTAATTCTGCCCGGAACCACCCAACATATCCAGTAACCACAACAACAGGTCTGATGTGAGAGGTTGGGGTGCATTAATGAATTAATGCCACATGATAGGGGTTAAGTCATGAACATGAAAGACAACACTTAACCAACTTGACACAAGATTAGTGGGGTTAAGTCATGAAATTGAAAGACAACACTTAACCAACCTGACATGCTAGGCTGATAAGGGTTAAGTCACGAATTTAAATGACAACACTTAACCTGTTGGACGGAAACCCTAGTTACGCGGTCCATTTCAGCAGTAACCCACTTAGATGTATCAGGGTACCATGGAACTAGGCAGGGTGGGGCACGATTACTGGCTGATTGTAAGCGACCAGAACGACGGCTGAGTTGGGGCGCCAGTGTAGGTTCAGGCGGACTATGGTCGTGCACGTAATTCGGAGTTGAAAATGCAGGCATTGGGCATCATTAGGTTAACACTGTGCATGCTTGATTCGTGTCGGTGGTTGGCACCCTAGGGCTTGATACACCCTATGGTGGACCTAACACATGTGACTACATTCATGATAGGGCTGTATGACACAGACACACGATGAGCTAGAACTTGTAGGGAGCCGATCGTTTAAAGGATCGCTCAGTAGACCCCGAAATGGGTCATTTCATGATATTGGGCAAAGGGATCATTTCATGGTTAATATATGACATGGGTTTGGGATACTAGTACAGTTGGTGCAGCGAATCTTGAACATGCGATATTATACTTGATTTATCATGTTATCTTAGTCTATCTTGCCCATCTTGCCATCATCCTTATGTTTACTTTCAGTTTATACATGTCATGTTACCTTTACTTGTTTTTATGCTGAAAGTGACTAGGACTTACCAGTCTTTATGACTGACCCGTTTTCTTTCGCCTCTTTTTCTTTCGTTTCCCCCCTCCCCAGGTTCTCAGGGAGGAAACTCTAGCACTTAGCTTGGATTTCGCTTGCTTTCGGTTCAGCTCATGTATGGTTTGATCTTGAGCTATGCTATGGTTGCATTTCTACTACCTTTGGGTAATTAAGCTACTTTTGTTGTTTTAAGTTTTATGCTTCTTTATTTATTCAAGGCAGAACTTGTTATAATGGAAAATGATAGTTGGTACTTTGGATTTAAAAGGTTTTGACTCTTTTTGAAAGTAATGAAATTTAGCTTTTGAATTTTCTGTTGTTTTATTATGTTCTGTCTTGTAATATTTCTATGATTGTTTACCTCGATAACGCTCCTCCAAAACTAGTGCATTCCCTTTGTGAGTGACCCTAGTCGAGGTGGGGTGTTACACTTGGTATTGGAGCAGAAGGTTACCAAACTCGGCAAAAGTTTTTAAAACCTCCTAAAACTATTTTCAAAACCATTTACAAAGAAGCATTTTTCAAGAAAAGTCTTGTTTTATTTAAAGGCTATTCCCCAAAAGCCATTAGCACTATCCTTTGTTTCCTCGTTTTGAATCTCTTCTTTTTCATTTCAGCATGTTAGGGAATCTTAACCTTTCAGAGGGCATGCCAATACCTGGCTGGTTCAGGAGGTACTTAGAGGCTACGGCCAATGATGCAGGCCCAGCAGATATTCCTCCTCCAGCTGCAGCGGTTCCTCCTACTCCTTCTCATGCAAGTCTGTAGAGATTTTAGGGCCATGGGTGGAAAGGATTTCAAGGGAACTGAATCATTCGTAGAAGCAAGGAACTGGCTCAAAGAAACTGAGGATCTGTTCGTTATCTTCGAGGTGGACGATAGGAAGAAGGTACAGTTAGCAGTATGGTTGCTCAAAGACGAAGCTTCCTATTGGTGGGAAGTCATTAACGCTGAAAGACCTGTTGATACATGGATGGATTTCAGGATAAGGTTTGAGTTGAAATTCCTCTCACAAGCTGAACGAAGTCTACAGCTGGAAAAGTTCTTATCTCAAGCAAGGAAGTATGACGATCAAGGAGTACGTCAATCAATTCAATCAACTGGCCTGGCTTGGACTGGACTTAGTGAATACTCCTCATAAGAAGGCTCTCCATTTTTTCAAGGGATTGAATGAGCCACTTCACAGCATAGCTATGACCCACATACCTATGGGGGCTACTTATGAAAGGTTAGTGCATATGGAACTCTTAAATGAGGAAGACAGTGGAAAGAATAAGGCAAAAGCAGAAGTGCCTCAAGATAAGAAGGGGGAAGGGCCACAGAACAAGTAGGCCGATCCAAATAAAGGCGGGAAGAACAAAAAACCCCGTGAAAAGAGAAAGTGTAATTTTTGTGGCATTCCTGGACATCTGGTCGAAGACTGCAGGAAGAAGAAAAGGAAGACGGGTGGATGTTTCCACTGTGGTGAGACATGACACATGGCTAGGGCCTGCCCAAGGAAGCAAGTGCAGGGAGCTGGACCTTCTTCTGGAGGAAAAGTCCACGCTCTCACGTTACCTCCACAAGAACGGGGTAGAAATATTTCTGTCGAAAGTTTAGTCTATCTTTTTTATCATCCTTTTCGAACCTTGTTTGATTCTAGCGCATCGCATACTTTTATTTCTTCTGATATTGTTGAAACTCTGCACCTAAGTACTATTCTAGTTGAGGATCCCGTTATTGTTTCAAATCCAATTGGTGGCTCCACTCATTTATCTATGATTTGTGTGGATTTGAGGATTTCTATCTTAAGCGTAGAATTCAAGTGTAATGCTTATGTTCTCGGATTTATGGGATACCGTTTGATTCTAGGCATGGATTAGCTGTCCAATAATGGAGCCATTCTCGATTGTGAACGAAGGGTAGTTAGACTCGTGACTCGCCTTGGTAATACCCTTGAAATTTCTTGTAACCCAATAGGTCTTGTCATGTTATGTTATCTATAATCTCTTGACTCGTCTATTGATGATTTGCAATCAGTAAGGGTAGTCCGAGAATATCCCGATGTCTTTGATGAGGTTAAGGGGTTACCCCCTAAACGCGAGATAGATTTCCGTATATATCTTGTTGATAATGCTAAGCCAGTTGCATTTCCCGTTAGACACATGGCCCCGCAAGAGAGAAAATAGCTTAGTAAGCAAGCTAAGGAGCTTCTTGAGAAAAATTTCATTAGGCGAAGCATTTCTGAATGGGGTGCTCCGGTGGTATTCGATACTAAGGGGAATGGTTCGCTTCATCTATGCGTAGATTATCATGAGTTAAACAAGCTGATTAAGAAGAATAGGCACCCACTACCGAGATTCGACGACTTGTTCGACCAGCTTGTAGGAGCGTCTGTTTTCTCCCAACTCGATCTAGCTATAGGATTCCATCAGCTTAGAGTGGCTGAGGATAGCATTGACAAGACTGCGTTTAGGACTCTGGATGGTTTCTTCGAATGGATCGTCATGCCGTTTGGTTTGACGAATGCACCCGCGTACTTCGTAGACTTGATGAGTAGGGTGTTTAGGGAGTTCCTTAACAAGTTTGTGGTGGTCTTCGTGGACGATATTTTGATCTTCTCAAAGGATGAGGAAGAACATGCTAGACATCTCAAGGAAGTAATGGATACGCTTAGAGAACACGAGTTAAAGGCTAAGTTCTCCAAGTGTCATTTTTGGAGAAAAGAAGTTCGGTTTCTTGGACATGTAGTTTCTAAGCAAGGTATAGCTATGGACCCCGCAAAGGTAGTTGCGGTGCAAGACTGGAAAGTTCCTAAGAACGCAACAGAAGTGAGAAGCTCTCTCGGTTTGGCGGGCTACTATAGGAAGTTCATTAAGGACTTCGCTAAGATTTCAGCCCCTCTTACTAGGTTAACGAAGAAGAACCTAGCCTTTGCATGGGACATAGAGTGTGACGTTGATTTTCAAAGGCTTAAGAAAGCCCTTACCACAGCTCCAGTTTTGGCATTACCCGACGGAGGTTAGATGTTTACGGTGTACACAAACGCGTGCGGCACGGGATTAGGCGCTGTCCTAATGCAAGAAGGGAAAGTGATATGCTACGAGGGTGGACAATTAAAGTTCATGAGAAAAACTATCCCATACATGACTTGGAATTGGTCACGATTGTTTTTGCGCTTAAGTCTTGGCGCCACTATCTTCTAGGTGAGAAGTTTGAGTTGTACACCGATCACAAGTTGCTTAAGTACCTCTTTTCGCAAAAAGATTTGAATCTAAGGCAACAGAGGTGGATGGAATTCTTGGCATCGTATGACTTCGATATAGCTTATACCCCTGGCAAGGGTAACGTGGTGGCGGATGCGCTAAGTAGGAAAAGGTTGACTTTGAGTCCTTTGTTTGTTGAAAGGAAAAGTCTAGAGTTTATAGCAACCTTTGACTTGACACCTGTTGTTGAGTCGTTGGCTAGCACGTTAGCATCTCTCGAGTTAATGCCTATGCTTCTAGACCGAGTAGGGACTTCACAGAAGGAAGACCCACAAATAGTTGAGATCATGGACAAGTTGATTAGAGGTGAGATGTCAAGTCACCTCAGTAGGTATGCCATAGATGATAAGGGATGGCTAAGGCGTGATGGTAGACTATGTGTCCCATAAGTGGGAGACTTAGTAAAGAGAGTTCTCGAAGAGGCGCATCACTCGAAGATGACTATACATCCCGAAGGGGATAAAATGTACAAGTATATGAAGCGCATTTTCTTTTGGAACGGGATGAAAAAGGATGTGGCGGAATTCGTTTCTAAGTGCATGGTGTGCCAACAAGTAAAGGCCGAGTCGAAAAAGCCCGGCGGGCTATTACATCCTTTGGAGGTTCCGCTGTGGAAATGGGAGAGTGTCTCGATGGATTTCGTGGATGGATTGCCTAGGTCAAGGAAGGGAAATACTAGCATATGGGTTATAGTAGATAGACTCACGAAGAGCGCTCACTTCATTCCTGTGAAGAGCAAGAGGACCGCATCACAGCTAGCGTCTATATACCTTCGAGAAATAGTACGGCTGCATGGAGTTCCTTCTAGTATGGTTAGCGATTGTGACCTGATTTTCACTAGCGAATTTTGGAATAGTTTACAAGAAGTAATGGGTACACGACTAAGTTTAAGCACGGCCTATCACCCATAGACGGATGGACAAACCGAAAGGGTAAATAGGGTACTGGAGGACCTTTTGAGACTATGCATTTTTGACTTTGGTGGTACTTGGGAAGATCACCTACCTCTCGTTGAGTTCGCGTATAATAATATTTATAAAGCTAGCATAGGAATGGCACCATTCGAAACTTTATACGGAAGACCGTGCAAGTCACCAACTTGTTGGTGCGAGTCGACAGACAAGCTCATACTTGGACCTGACATGATAAGGGACACTTCCGAGAAGGTTGAATTGATACGAAGACAGATGAAAACGGCCCAAGCTAGACAGAAATCCTACGCGGATAAGACAAGGACAGACCTAAAGTTCGAAGTCGGAGTTATGGTCTTTATAAAAGTTTCCCCTTTACGCAATGTGGTTCTCTTTGGAGCGGTTGGAAAGTTAGCACCGAGGTTCGTAGGACCGTTCCCTATCATCGAGAGGATTGGGCAGATGGCCTATAAGGTAGAGTTACCCGAGAGATTGGCCGGAGTACACAATGTCTTATGCAATGTGGTTCTCTTTGGAGCGGTTGAAAAGTTAGAACCGAGGTTCGTAGAACCGTTCCCTATCATCGAGAGGATTGTGCAGATGGCCTATACGGTAGAGTTACCCGAGAGATTGGCCGGAGTACACAATGTCTTTCACATTTCGCATCTCCGAAAGTGCTTACATGAGCTTGCCGAAGTGGTTGAGCCAAGCATCCTTGAAGGCGTAGAAGTGGAAAGAGAAGCAATATTGAGGCGAGTTCCGATTCGTTTCTTAGGAACGGAGATCAAGAAGCTAAGGAGTCGAGAAGTCAAGCTAGTTAAAGTACAGTGGAGTGAAGCCCAAGAAGACGCAACTTGGGAAACTGAAGAGAAGATACGCTCGATATACCCATTTCTTTTTTAGGGTACTTTCTCGATTTCTTTTTCCTATAAGTTTACATACCTTTGTATCATGTACAAGCTTTTGCTATCCATGTTTGTGTTGTTATCTTCTTGATCTTATCTTGAGAACCTTAGGTAGAACCCTTTTGGATGTAAACATGTAATTGAAACATGTTATGGTTGATGATTGCAAGTGGTTACATGTGGTTGCTCGTGGTTGCATAACACACATTAGGCACTAGATCGGCTCAGTCACAATGTTCATATTGCATATGCATGGGTGCTTATACTTGTATATGGATGGAAATTTGATATGTTGTTATATGGATGTTGCATATGAATGAATGTTTGTGCACTCATATAGAGATTATAAAATATGTTTGGAATTTGCATACATGTTGGACTCATTAAACTAACATATTTTGCATTAAGGAGGTTTACTGAATCAGTAACCGCCTGATCTTTTGCATTAGATAAGTACACATACAAACACTCTTGCATAAGTTCATACAGCATTAGAAATCTTTTAAGGACAATGGTTGCTTGTGGATGATGGTTGAGTAGATGGATGTTGGATGGTAGGACACATTCTTCCTAACTTGGAGATTTCGGGGACGAAATCCTTTAAGGAGGGGAGAATGTAATACTCGGTATTTTAATAACATGTTAAAACCATAAATCAAGGCAGAATTAAATTTTAAAATTAGAATCAAGGGAAACGGGTTGCGCCATTGCGTTCGTCTCGAAATTCTACTTGGAAACGAGTCTGAGTTTTCGAGAAATGGAGTACGTATGAGAGAGATATGACCCTCCGAAGTTTCAAGAATTTTCAGAACAGAAAAAAGCTCGAATTCGAATTCTAACCCCAGCGCAGACTGGGCGGGAATTTTCCCACCCAAAGCCAGGTCGACCGGGGGTCAACACTACGGTCGACCTCCCAGGGACCAGGTCGACCCTATGGTCGACTTGGTGCTGAAACCTTGTTTTGAGCCTGGGTTCATCCTGATGTTTCTGGTCTCGTTTTCAGTCTAGGTTCGTTTGTCTAATCCTATATAAACAGCTCCCTAGCCCCATTCTCTTAATACCATTCTTCTCTAGCCTTATGCTGTACAAATTCTTGATGGACATTGTAACACCCCACTCCCGCTATGATCACTCACTAAGGGAATGCCATAGCATCGGTGGAGTATTTTAGTGAATATAGAACAGAAAAATTACAACAAGACAGATATAAATAGTACTTGAAATTTTAAAACATCATCTCATAACAGCGGAAGTAAAACATGTCTGGTTACATCATAAAACCACAATAAAGGTCAAGTACAATATCCATCAAAATAAAGAAGTACATAATCCCACTCTCATACAATAGCCAAACAAAAGAAAAGATAACTGGATAACTGGAGCTTTACATCTATCCAAGCTCCTAAAGACTGGAACAGCAATCCGATCAAGCTCCACTACTGCTAGGATCCACCGTAGGACCTGAGGGTTGGGAAAAAGATAAAAACAACGGGGTCAGACATAAGTCTGAGCGAGTCCTATAACTTTAACAATACAATCGTTAAAGTAACCAGAGAAGACATAAACTGATATACGGTAACATATAGGGATGAATGGCTACCCTAAGCAGTCAACTAAACGAAGATAAAGGATAAAGACGCATCTACCCTCCCTAAGGTAAATTACTAAACTGCACCACACCAGTCGTTCCTAACTTAAAGGTTGATCCCACCCAAGGACTTATAAAATTTACTAATTAGTACTTGCGTACCCCTAGGTGACCAAGTAGGCGCCACGGGGCCCTACAATCCACTAGGTGTACACACTACTTCCCATTCGATCGGCTCCCTAACGTAGATACCCGTGCTGGCCCCACCGTGGGATGTATCATTCCCCAATGTGGCAACCTGATGAAACTAAAGGTGCACGGCTTATATCTACTCGATGCAACAACGGCTTACCTACCAGCCCGGGCCCACTCACGCATATGAAGCCCGTTGGACTTGCGTTGCCACCGCTAACCCGTTTGCCTCTTACAGTCAAGCCCAGTATGCGTGTCCCGTCCTCGACATGGGTCGAGCCCACAAAGATACGTATGGGTTACTGGTTGAAATGGGCCTCCACAAGCTACCCACCTAAGCTTGTCCCTTTTTCTAGTATATCCCACTTAACCCTTTAATCATGTTTTAATTACATGTTCCATTTTGGTTAAGTATTCTAATAGTATTTTCTATTGCCACCCAAGGCAACCACTAGATTTTCTCATGCCACCCGAGGCACCCACTTAACCCCTCATGTCCCTCTACATGCTAATGTGGTTAAGTGTTTCTTAATTAATTAATTAAGAACGTAACCTTTGTAAAGACCTCTCACATTAGACTGTCTTTTATGACCGCTGGTTAAGCCGGTTGGGTCCGGGCAGCCTTATGTCATAACAGAGTCTAACCTCGTGTCTTTACATTAATTACGTATTTAGTTTGTGCCTAAGACCTCTCACATTGGGCTAACATTTGTAGCAACTGGTTAAGCCGGTTGGGTCCGGGCAGTTTTACGCTACAACTGAGTCCAACCTCGTGTCTTAGTCAATTAATTACACCTAATTAATCACCCTCATAATTTTATATTAATTATCCCTAATTAATCAAGTTTTCTTAACATGGGTAGACCTAACTTAATAGGTAAATTCCCATGGGGTAGACCTAACTCAATAGGTAAATTCCCAACACATAGTATGGGTACACCTAACCAAATAGGCAAATTCCCATACTATGTTTATTTATTTTGTGTTATGCATAATTATATTAATTTCACACAATCTTATTAACTTATGCATTTAATTACCCCATCGTTCCCACGTAATTTCGTTCATGATATAACACATATAAAAGGTGTCAACTTGCATATGAATGAACATGTTTCAAAGGTGCCATCTTGCATATTAACAAACACATAACTTGCATATGAACTTGCATAACATGTCACATAACTTGCATATAATATGTCACATAACTTACATATTCATTTTGCATAACAAACTTGCATATTAGCTTATAGACTTGCATAATGTGTCATCATGAACTTGCATATTAATAAACATGTAACTTGCATATTTACATACATGTAACTTGCATATTAACAAACATGTAACTTGCATATAAAGAAACATGTAACTTGCATATTTACATACATGTAACTTGCATATTAACAAACATGTAACTTGCATATTTACATACATGTAACTTGCATAGCATATTACCATGAACTTGCATAACATGCATATGATTACATAGCCCACAACTTGCATATTTAGCATCATGCAAACATAACATACATCATATTAAACTTGCATAAGCTTACATACTCAACATGCATAAACATAAGATTAATGCTAACATCATATCATATGATTCAAAGCTCATTAACCCACATACAAAACCATAAATCTCATCACATCTCATCTAATTAGTTTACCAAAAGATCATCAAAGTGATAGAAACTCACAACTAGCAACTTTGAACACCAAATGAAGAAGATTAAGATGCTAAGAAGGGATTAGAAGTTGATTAGAGAGTGATTAGTATGCAACCCTCTTCATAAAATTAGTGGAGGCCATGAGAGCTAGCATTTTGCCATAGTTTAGTTACTAGGTTTAATTATGAATGAATTAGGGTAGGTTAGGGTCTTATTTATAGATTAGGCAAGTGTTTTAGGCCATAGGATTAACCCTAGATTCAATCCAAGCCATCAAAGCATGTCTTGGGGAAGAAGTCAAGTGTAGGAACCATCTAGGGCCTTTAGATTAAAGATGGACCATGAGAACCATTCAAATGCAAAATCTGCACTTGAGCGAATCGGCCCACGGGTTGACAGCCAAACACCCTGGATTAACCCCTAGTCGACCCAGCGGGCTCGGGTCGACTTCAAAAATCGGCCGGTTCGGTTATTCCCCTCTCCCAATTCGCTGTTTTGAGCATTTTTGCATATTTATTTATTAAATTTTCAATTATATATATATATATATATCAATATATATATATATATATATATCTACACAACCCATTTCACTTAATTAAGTATACTTTAATTTGGGAATTTTCGTGAAACTTCGCGAGGCCATATCTTGGTCATACGGACTCCGATTTTCGAAAACTCGGACTCTATTTCGCGTATTTTTCCGAGACGAACGCAATGGCATAGCCCGTTTCCCTTGATTCCCATTTTAGAATTAAATTCTGCCTCGATTTATGTTATTACAGGTTATTGAAAATACGGGTTGTTACATTCTCCCCTCCTTAAAGGATTTCGTCCCCGAAATCTTCAAGTTAGGAAGAACGTATCCTACCATCCAATCATCCATCTACTCAAAGCATCATCCACGAGCAATCATTGTCCTTACAAGATTCTAAATGCTGGATGGATATATGCAAAAGTGTGTGTATATGTACTTACCTAATGCGAAAATCAGGCGGTTACTGATACAGTAAACCTCCTTAATGCAAACCATGATAGTGCCATGCATCCAATATGTATGCGAAACCCTATTGACACATACAAATTTCTACATGCGTGCACAACCATACACAAAAATGCATCATCCATATGATAACACAGCCATGATACATCCATCAATCTAACTACCACATCCATTTATGCAATATGCAACATGAAGTGACTGAGCCGATCTAGTGCCTAATGTGTGTGTATATGCATCCACGAGCAACCACTAGCAAACAATTGCATCCATATGCATCCATCAACCATAACATGTTTCAAACACATGTTTCAACCATAGGTTTTACCCTATCTAAAGGTCATAGGTATTAGCGAGAGGATATACTAAAGATAAGATAAGTACTAGACAAGCAATAAAGGAGAAGTTAAAAGACATACTCTCAAAAAGAAATGGATACAAAGAACGCATCTTCGCTTCCGTCTCCCAAGTAGCATTGCTTTCGTCATCTCCCCATTGCACTTTAACTAGCTGGACTTCTCTGTTCCTCAACTTCCTAGTTTCTGACCCAAGGATGCGAGTAGGAGCTCGTCGAATCGTCGCGTCACGCTCTACCTCTACATCTCTAAGCAAACTCGGCTCTACCACCTCTGCGGTCTCATGTAAGCACTTCCTCAAATGTGATACATGGAATACATCATGAACACCACTAAGTCTGTCGGGCAACTCCACCCTATATGCCATCCGTCCAATCCTTTCCTTAATAGGAAATGGCCCAACAAATCTCGGTGCTAACTTCCCAACGGACCCAAAGCGAACCACATTTCTCAATGGAGATACTTTGACAAAAACCATATCCCCAACCTCAAACTCAAGTTCCGTCCTTCTCCGATCCGCATAAGATTTCTGTCTATCTTGCGCTGCTTTCATCCTTCTTCGAATTAAATCAATCTTCTCTGAAGTCTCTCTAACCATATCCGGCCCAAGCAAGATCTTATTCGTAGATTCCCACCAACATGTAGGAGATCGACAAGGCCTTCCATAAAGAGCTTCGAAAGGAGCCATACCAATACTGGACTGAAAGCTGTTATTATATGCGAACTCCACCAAAGGAAGATGTTCTTCCCATGTACCTCCAAAATCCAAGATACAAAGCCTCAAAAGATCTTCTAAGATACGGTTCACCCTCTCAGTCTGACCGTCCGTCTGAGGATGATATGCGGTGCTCAAACACAACTGAGTCCCTACCGCCTCTTGCAAACTTCTCCAAAACTCACTAGTGAAAATAGGATCTCGATCACTCACAATGCTGGATGGTACGCCATGCAATCTAACAATCTCTCTAACATAGACTGAAGCAAGCCATGGAGCGGTCCTCTTACTCTTTACGGGTATAAAATGGGCACTCTTGGTAAGTCTGTCTACCACAACCCAAATTCCCGTATTGCCCTTCCTCGATCTCGGTAACCCATCGATGAAATCCATCGAGACACTATCCCACTTCCACTGTGGAACTTCCAATGGGTGTAGCAACCCACCGGGTTTCCTTTGCTCCACTTTAACTTGTTGGCACACTAAGCATCTAGCCACATACTCGGCCACATCTTTCTTCATACCGGCCCAGAAGAAAACTCTCTTCATGTCTTGGTACATTTTGTCTCCACCGGGATGAATAGTCATTCTTGAACGATGTGCATCATCCAAAATAGCCTTCTTCAAACCCTCATCTTGCGGTACACAAAGTCTACCGTCTCTATGCAACCATCCCTTATCATCTATGGTGTATCTACCCAAATGGCTGGACGACTCCCCTCTTATAAGCTTCTCTACCAACACAACCAACTGTGGGTCGTCTCGCTGAGCCTCGCCAATCCGTCTCAAAAGAGTAGGTCTAACCTCCAAGGATGCCAACAAACCAGGTACAAAATCAACAGAAGGTCTGAAGTCGAACAAAGAAAGAAACTCCAAGCTTCGCCGTTCTACGAACAATGGACTTAAAGATAGCCTTTTTCTACTCAAGGCGTCAGCCACCACGTTACCCTTGCCAGGGGTATATGCTATCTCGAAATCATAGGATGCTAAGAACTCCATCCACCTTTGCTGTCTTAAGTTTAAATCTTTCTGAGAGAATAAGTACTTCAATGATTTATGGTCAGTGAACAACTCGAATCTCTCACCAAGAAGATAATGGCGCCAAGACTTAAGTGCGAAAACAATCGCGGCCAACTCTAGATCATGGGTAGGGTAATTCTTCTCATGCACTCTCAATTGTCTCCCTCCATAGGCTATTACCCTTCCCTCCTGCATCAAGACTGCGCCTAATCCTGTTCCACAAGCATCGGTATAAACAACAAACGGCTTACTCCCATCTGGAAGCATTAAAACTGGAGCGGTGGTCAAAGCTCTCTTTAACCGTCGGAAAGCATCATCACAATCTACATCCCATGAGAAAACCAGATTCTTCTTCGTCAAGCGGGTTAATGGGGCTGATATCTTCGCGAAGTCTTTGATGAACTTCCTATAATATCCTGCCAACCCCAAGAAACTTCTTACTTCGGTAGCATTTTTAGGAACTTTCCAATCCTGGATAGATACTATCTTTGCGGGATCCACAGCTATCCCTTCCTTAGAGACCACATGCCCTAAGAATCGCACTTCTCTTCTCCAAAAATGGCATTTAGAGAATTTAGCTTTAAGACTATGCGCTCGAAGAGTCTCCAACACTTCCTTGAGATGTAAGGCATGCTCTTCTTCATTCTTGGAAAAGACCAAGATGTCATCCACAAAAACTACTACAAACTTATTCAGATACTCTCTGAACACTCTACTCATGAGATCAACAAAGTATGCGGGGGCGTTTGTCAACCCAAATGGCATCACTAGCCACTCATAAAAACCATCCGGAGTCTGGAAAGCAGTCTTCTCTATACTGTCCTCCGCCACTCTCAACTGATGAAACCCTGTAGCTAAATCCATTTGCGAAAACACTGAGGCGCCAACCAACTGATCAAAGAGATCATCTATCCTCGGTAATGGGTGTCTATTCTTCTTTGTGAGCTTATTAAGTTCCCTATAATCCACACAAAGTCTGAGGGACCCATCCGCCTTCGTGGCAAACACTACTGGAGCTCCCCACTCCGATATACTTCGCCTTATAAACCCCTTCTCAAGCAACTCCCCTACTTGCTTATGAAGTTCCCTTCTCTCCCGAGGAGCCATGTGGCGCACTGGCAAAGACACTGGTTTGGCATTATCCACCAAATAAATTCGGAAATCTATCTCCCGCTTCGGAGGCAAACCCTTTACTTCTTCAAACACATCCGGATATTCCCGGACTACTCTGACAGAATGCAAACTCTCGACCGAAGCATCGAGCGATTCAAGATAACTTAGCAAAACAGATTCCATGGGATTGCAAGAGATCTCGAGAGTGTTACCCAAGCGGGTCATGAGCCTGACAACTCTCCTTTCGCAATCAAGAACGGCACCATTACTGGATAACCAGTCCATGCCCAAGATCAACCCATAGCCCGTGAAGCCCAATACAAAAGCATCACATCTAAACTCAACGCTAAGCATAGAAATCTTCAAACCCAAACATATCATAGACAGATATATGGAGCCCCCAATTGGGTTTGAGACAACCAAGGGATCATCAACTAGACTGGTGTCTAAGTGCAGTGACTCAACTAACGATGATGAGATAAAAGAATGCGATGCGCCAGAGTCAAACAAAGTACGAACTGGATGATCAAACAGAAAAACCAGACTTTCAACGGAAATAGTTCTACCTCTCTGCTGAATCGGTGGAACTGAGAGAACCTGAACTTGCCCCCCTGACTGAGGTGGTGCTATAAGAGCTTGCACCTGCCCTCCTGAGGTAGACCCCGTCTTCTGCCCCTTCTTTGGGCAGTTTTTCACAAGATGCCCTGCTTCACCACAATGAAAGCAACCGGTCTTCTTCTTTTTGTGACAATCCTTACTGAGGTGTCCTGGTGTTCCACAATTGAAGCACTTCTTCTTCGTCTTCTTTTTGTCACCATTGCCTTTTCCGCCCTTGCCTTGTTGTTGTTGTTGCGGTTTCTTCTGATCCCCCTTTTTCTCTGGTGCCTTAGAATTCTTATCATCCTCATGCATAAGTGCCATGTAGACAAGCTTCTCAAAAGTGACCCCCATAGGAATGTGAGTCATAGCTATTCCTTGCAATGGTTCGTTCAAGCCTCTAACGAACCTCAAAGCCTTCTTCTCCGGTGTATTCACCAACTCTATGCCAAACCTTGCTAATTGATTGAATTTGTTGACATATTCTTTCACCGTGAGATTCCCTTGCTTCAAATTCAAGAACTTCTCCATAAACAGATTCTCTTCCGCCCTTGAGAGAAACTTAGCCCCAAACCTTTGCTTAAAATCTGCCCAAGAGTCAACAGGGCGTTCTCCATTAGTGACCTCCCACCAGAATGAGGCCTCTCCCTTCATTAACCAAGCCGCCAACTTGACTTTCTTTCCCTCTTCCACTTCAAAGATATCTAGCAACTCTTCCACTTCCTTAAGCCAATCTCTAGCCTCTACGAAAGTCTCTGAACCAAGAAAAGGTTTTCCTCCTATAGCCTTGAACTCCTTGCAAACCTTAGCAAAATTATCCACTCTAGGCTGAGGAGGAGGAGCGGTTGTCTCTGGTGTAGTAGCATTGGCCGGACCCGCAGCCGCGGCCCTAGCCTCTTGCAACCTCCTATACCATAGTGGTATAACTAAACCCTCCGGGATGTTAAGATCTTCAGCCATGCTGAAACGAAAGAGGAAAGATTCAAAAAGGAGATTCCGAAAGATAAAGATATGGCTATTGGGGATTATGCTTTTCTTTTTCAAAAACTTTTTCTCTTAGAAGACATGCTTTTGAAAATACTTTCTTCGAAAATACTCTTAGAAAATAGTTTTTCTCAAAAATTTTATCTGTTCTGGTAACCTTAAGCTCTGATACCACGTGTAACACCCCACTCCCGCTATGATCACTCACTAAGGGAATGCCATAGCATCGGTGGAGTATTTTAGTGAATATAGAACAGAAAAATTACAACAAGACAGATATAAATAGTACTTGAAATTTTAAAACATCATCTCATAACAGCGGAAGTAAAACATGTCTGGTTACATCATAAAACCACAATAAAGGTCAAGTACAATATCCATCAAAATAAAGAAGTACATAATCCCACTCTCATACAATAGCCAAACAAAAGAAAAGATAACTGGATAACTGGAGCTTTACATCTATCCAAGCTCCTAAAGACTGGAACAGCAATCCGATCAAGCTCCACTACTGCTAGGATCCACCGTAGGACCTGAGGGTTGGGAAAAAGATAAAAACAACGGGGTCAGACATAAGTCTGAGCGAGTCCTATAACTTTAACAATACAATCGTTAAAGTAACCAGAGAAGACATAAACTGATATACGGTAACATATAGGGATGAATGGCTACCCTAAGCAGTCAACTAAACGAAGATAAAGGATAAAGACGCATCTACCCTCCCTAAGGTAAATTACTAAACTGCACCACACCAGTCGTTCCTAACTTAAAGGTTGATCCCACCCAAGGACTTATAAAATTTACTAATTAGTACTTGCGTACCCCTAGGTGACCAAGTAGGCGCCACGGGGCCCTACAATCCACTAGGTGTACACACTACTTCCCATTCGATCGGCTCCCTAACGTAGATACCCGTGCTGGCCCCACCGTGGGATGTATCATTCCCCAATGTGGCAACCTGATGAAACTAAAGGTGCACGGCTTATATCTACTCGATGCAACAACGGCTTACCTACCAGCCCGGGCCCACTCACGCATATGAAGCCCGTTGGACTTGCGTTGCCACCGCTAACCCGTTTGCCTCTTACAGTCAAGCCCAGTATGCGTGTCCCGTCCTCGACATGGGTCGAGCCCACAAAGATACGTATGGGTTACTGGTTGAAATGGGCCTCCACAAGCTACCCACCTAAGCTTGTCCCTTTTTCTAGTATATCCCACTTAACCCTTTAATCATGTTTTAATTACATGTTCCATTTTGGTTAAGTATTCTAATAGTATTTTCTATTGCCACCCAAGGCAACCACTAGATTTTCTCATGCCACCCGAGGCACCCACTTAACCCCTCATGTCCCTCTACATGCTAATGTGGTTAAGTGTTTCTTAATTAATTAATTAAGAACGTAACCTTTGTAAAGACCTCTCACATTAGACTGTCTTTTATGACCGCTGGTTAAGCCGGTTGGGTCCGGGCAGCCTTATGTCATAACAGAGTCTAACCTCGTGTCTTTACATTAATTACGTATTTAGTTTGTGCCTAAGACCTCTCACATTGGGCTAACATTTGTAGCAACTGGTTAAGCCGGTTGGGTCCGGGCAGTTTTACGCTACAACTGAGTCCAACCTCGTGTCTTAGTCAATTAATTACACCTAATTAATCACCCTCATAATTTTATATTAATTATCCCTAATTAATCAAGTTTTCTTAACATGGGTAGACCTAACTTAATAGGTAAATTCCCATGGGGTAGACCTAACTCAATAGGTAAATTCCCAACACATAGTATGGGTACACCTAACCAAATAGGCAAATTCCCATACTATGTTTATTTATTTTGTGTTATGCATAATTATATTAATTTCACACAATCTTATTAACTTATGCATTTAATTACCCCATCGTTCCCACGTAATTTCGTTCATGATATAACACATATAAAAGGTGTCAACTTGCATATGAATGAACATGTTTCAAAGGTGCCATCTTGCATATTAACAAACACATAACTTGCATATGAACTTGCATAACATGTCACATAACTTGCATATAATATGTCACATAACTTACATATTCATTTTGCATAACAAACTTGCATATTAGCTTATAGACTTGCATAATGTGTCATCATGAACTTGCATATTAATAAACATGTAACTTGCATATTTACATACATGTAACTTGCATATTAACAAACATGTAACTTGCATATAAAGAAACATGTAACTTGCATATTTACATACATGTAACTTGCATATTAACAAACATGTAACTTGCATATTTACATACATGTAACTTGCATAGCATATTACCATGAACTTGCATAACATGCATATGATTACATAGCCCACAACTTGCATATTTAGCATCATGCAAACATAACATACATCATATTAAACTTGCATAAGCTTACATACTCAACATGCATAAACATAAGATTAATGCTAACATCATATCATATGATTCAAAGCTCATTAACCCACATACAAAACCATAAATCTCATCACATCTCATCTAATTAGTTTACCAAAAGATCATCAAAGTGATAGAAACTCACAACTAGCAACTTTGAACACCAAATGAAGAAGATTAAGATGCTAAGAAGGGATTAGAAGTTGATTAGAGAGTGATTAGTATGCAACCCTCTTCATAAAATTAGTGGAGGCCATGAGAGCTAGCATTTTGCCATAGTTTAGTTACTAGGTTTAATTATGAATGAATTAGGGTAGGTTAGGGTCTTATTTATAGATTAGGCAAGTGTTTTAGGCCATAGGATTAACCCTAGATTCAATCCAAGCCATCAAAGCATGTCTTGGGGAAGAAGTCAAGTGTAGGAACCATCTAGGGCCTTTAGATTAAAGATGGACCATGAGAACCATTCAAATGCAAAATCTGCACTTGAGCGAATCGGCCCACGGGTTGACAGCCAAACACCCTGGATTAACCCCTAGTCGACCCAGCGGGCTCGGGTCGACTTCAAAAATCGGCCGGTTCGGTTATTCCCCTCTCCCAATTCGCTGTTTTGAGCATTTTTGCATATTTATTTATTAAATTTTCAATTATATATATATATATATATATATCAATATATATATATATATATATATATCTACACAACCCATTTCACTTAATTAAGTATACTTTAATTTGGGAATTTTCGTGAAACTTCGCGAGGCCATATCTTGGTCATACGGACTCCGATTTTCGAAAACTCGGACTCTATTTCGCGTATTTTTCCGAGACGAACGCAATGGCATAGCCCGTTTCCCTTGATTCCCATTTTAGAATTAAATTCTGCCTCGATTTATGTTATTACAGGTTATTGAAAATACGGGTTGTTACAGACATGGCTTCTTCTTCAAAATTAAATTAAAATAAAACACGAAGACTATTTCTTGAAAACTATGGCTAGGAATTGCATATTGGGGATTTTTCAAATCAAGACTATTTCTTGAAACCCTGTTTTGAGCCTCAGTTTTCTTGTCCGACTCCTTCTTGTTGTTGGCTTGGTTCTTCTCTTTCACTTGCTCGGAACCCTTCTGATCAATCCCTTTAAATCTACAAGCCATCTCGATTACCTTAGCAAATGGGCGCTCAAAGTGTGCAGTCACTGTGTTATGGTATCTCCTTGCCAGACCATTGATAAACCTTTTATTTTTCTGTTAGCGGGTCTTGGACTAATTCTGAGGCGTATCTGGAAAGCTCATCAAATTTCTTAACATACTCTGAAATAGTCATGCCCCCTTGCTGGAGGTGGGCGAACTCATCGTGGAGGCGCTCAACTTCGTGGGGGTGGAATGAACTTCTCATTGAATAGCTCCTTGAATTTTCCCCAAGTCACATCGGCCTCATTACCCCCAACCATAGCTGTTTCCCACCAAATTTGGGCCTGGTCTTTCAGAAACCAAGCTGACATAAATCGCTTTCTGTGGTCCTCGTGCTCTAATCCTCCCAAAATCTTTTCCATCGTCTTAAGACATGCTTGCGACTCTGTGACTGTCTCTTGTCCTGTATAATGCGCACCTCCTAGATTCTTTATTTTCTTAGCCACTTTGTCAAGATCGAAAGCACGTGGGGTTGGCAGTGGTGGTGTCTCAACCTCCGAAGTAGTCACTTTCTGTGCAACCGGAGTCTCTTCTCTAGCGGGCCCTCTAGCCCCACCTCTACCACGGGCTCTTGTACGTGCTTTGGTACTCACTTCTCAATCAGTCTGTATCATCAAAGAAAGGGTCAGACTAAGAGAAATGATAATTCTTAAAGGAAAGATTTCTAAAATAGAGACATATGATGAAATGATAATGATGTAATGACTGATTGTTATTCTGCTGTGCTCATTATAGGACATTGTTAATCCAATCACTAATGAGCCACTCGTCTTAGAATATTTCTGATTCTATTTAGATGAATTGTTCTAAAAAATTTATACTCCGTAGCTAAGGTTAACCTTTAGCTCTGATATCAAATGTGATGACCCAAACTTCCGTAGAACAAAAGTACGGATAATCATAGGAGTATAACAGAATTTAAAACAATAACAGATCACAGTTACATAGCAGAACATATAAATCATTTGCAGCGGAAATGAAATGTCATCACAAACATCATCACAGAACATCAAAGTTCGCAGTACAGGATACACTTAGCAATACAGATGTCTCAAAACAGGGAAAGAAATAAAGTCTCAATCTCCCAAAATTCATCAATATCCAATACTGTCTCAAATCTCAAGAAGAAAATAAAAGATAAGAAGAAAATATCTTCCAACATCTTCAACAACAAGCTTGAGTTCCGAAAAACATCCCTACCTAAAACCTGTCAATTGGCTGCCTGTGTGGAAAGAGGGCACCCGAGTTTGCAAAGTGAAACAAACTACGAGTCAGTCATGGGACTGGTATGAGAAATCTTACTAAACTAATAATATGGCTAATCACTGGACCACGCCGCTATCGCGGAACGGGTTTAATTCCATTGGATTTCCAGTGCATATCGTTTTATAAAATTTTAAGTCAAAAACAACGCAATGCTTTTTAGAAAATGAAATCATCATAAGCCTCAGGTCCCATCACACAATGCAACGCAAATGGAGGATAGAGTATTACCTTATAATGATAAAAAATGCTTGATACGCAGAAAATAACATTTTTAATATTATTATTAGTATATAGTATGTTTCAAAAATACTTCAAAGTAAATGTATCAATCCTAGACAACATAGCTACCATATACTATGTTGCCGTATATAGATTTACAATCAAGACCGAAATGTCGTATTGGAGGTTGGTTTCCATCATGAGTCAAGGCTAGGAACGATCTCCCGACCGATTCGAGACACTCTAGCAATGCCTCAGGATTCGGACCCTGACGGACCCTTGGATACAACAGGGCCAGTCCACAAATACTTTAGTGGATTGGCAGTTGCTGAACACACGCTTCCCTATCCTATTGGACCTATAAATTGGCCATTGCGATCAATTAAAATCCTAGGTGCCTCATTCCATCAACCACATAAGTAAAAATGCCGGGCCATGTGAAAATCCAACACCACTTCTAGCTAGAAAGAAACGTGTGCACTCTCTGCGTTTCCTTGTCCCGTTTTTGACTCCACTGGGGTGTGAGGCTCGCGAGGTAACAAAATACACAAAGCTATGCCTAAATAGGTTGTGCATTGACCATCACCAACAGGGCTCTGCTTTTCAACAAAAAGCCCCAATCAATAGCATCTTGGCATGCCACATTGACAGTCCGTAACATACGATTGATAACTACCAATATATAACCTTCGAGCTCGTACGTCTCAAAGAAGGGTGTTTAGCAAGAGGATAAATCCTCCGCCACCTCAGAAATATATTAATAGATATCAACTAATTTACATGGCACAAATTTCAATGTCGGACACGCATCCATTTACAAGTCCGTTCTGGGTTTGAACGAAACCGGAGTCACCTGGGTACTCGCGTATCCAGACGATCAACAAGTTCGTCCAGATTACTACACTTTAACCCTTTATTGGTAGCCGGCCAATACCAGGCATCAGTAGTTATCCTTTCGACGTGAAGATCGTCGATCTTCAATCGCCGTCTTTGGTATCTTCGATTTTAAATCGCCGTAAAATTATTTGAAATGAGTTGAATTCGGTCTTTTTAAATAATTTTTGAATTATTATCATTTAAGCCATTTGATATCGTTAATATTAATTTATAATGATTTTCGCTATTTTTATTTATTTAAAAATAGTTCAATATAATTATACGACGCTTCGGGCCAATGGGCGGCCCTGGCGCTGTTTTTCCCAAAATTTGATTTACACTTGTCTTGAAATCTAACCACTGGATTTTGATAAAGTTTATATCATCGGAAAGATCTTCCCAAAGCGGTCCTAGCGGTTCCAGTTTTGGGAAAATCCGACGGTTGTATCTTACGGTATAATCGTTTAAAGTTACGATTGCCGAAATGCGAACTACAGCGCGCTATTCGTTAAATTTTAATTTTAATTTATATATAAATATAAATATAAATCATTTGGAGATTCTTACTATTTCTATTGCAATTAAAGTGACAATAAATGTTCAACTTTTAAATCAATTTTTTATTTCATACGTGATGTCAATAAAAAATGTGACTCTTAAAATACCAGCTTTTATTTACATCTAAAATGTAAACAATATGTAACTTTTATTATAATGTTTTGTTTACAACCAATTTTGTAAACAAAAATGCAACTTCCTCCTACGGTGTTGATTTTGCATCTAAATATGCATAAAAAAATGAAATCTTTTCAACATTGGTTATTTTCATCTAAATATGCAAATAAAAATGAAATCTTTATTAAATGTTTTATTTGCAACTTTATTTACAAACAAAAATGTAACCTTTTAAATCATATTTTTATTTCTATCCAATATACAAAATAAAAATGTAATATTCATCCTAATGTTTATGTTTACATCTAAAATGCAAGCAAAATGTGATTTTAATTCTAATGTTTTGTTTGCATCTAAAATTGCAAACAAAAATATGATTTTAATTCTAATGTTTTGTTTGCATCTAAAATTCTAGCAAAATATGATTTTAATTCTAATGTTTTGTTTGCATCTAAAATTGCAAACAAAAATAAGATTTTAATTCTAATGTTTTGTTTGCATCTAAAATTGCAAACAAAAATATGATTTTAATTCTAACGTTTTGTTTGCGTCTAAAATTGCAAACAAAAATATGATTTTTCTTATTTCAATGCATATTTGCGTTATAGAATGCAAATAAAAGAATATTTTATATTTCAAAGTATAATTGCATAAAGAAAGAAAGTAAAAGAACATTTTATATTTCTATGTATATTTGCATAAAAGAATGCAAATAAAAGAACAACCTTTTTATTTAATGGATATTTGCATCAAGGAATGCAAATAAAAGAACAATTTTATATTTCTAAATATATTTGAATTAGAGAATGCAAATAAAAGAACAATCTTTATTTTGCAATGTATATTTGCATTAGCGAATGCAAATAAAAGAACAATTTTATTACAATGTATATTTGCATTGGAGAATGCAAATAAAAGAACAATTTTTATTTTGTAATGTATATTTGCATTAGCGAGTGCAAATAAAAGAACAATTTTTATTACAATGTATATTTGCATCAGGAAATGCAAATAAAAGAACAATTTTTATTTTGCAATGTACATTTTGCATTAGCGATGCAAATAAAAGAACAATTTTTATTACAATGTATATTTGCATCAAGTAATACAAATAAAAGAACAATTTATCTCAATTCAATGATACAGACAAAAATGATATATTTTCCATTGTATTGACAATTCTATTTCAATACAATAAAAATGATCAAATAATGTTTTATGTTAAATTTACAATTCTATTTCAATGCTTAAAAATGATAAAAAGATATTTTTAATATTGAATTGACAATCTAATTCAATTCAACAAATATGATCAAAATAATAATTTTATATTGAATTGACAATTTAATTCAATTCAACAAAAATAATCTAAACAATGTTTTTATGTTGAATTGAAAATCTAATGCAATTCAACATAACAAAATGATTTATTTTTATTGGAATGGCAATTCTATTCCAAATCAATAACATTACAAAATGGTTTATTTTTATCGATTTGGAAATTCTAATCCAAATCAATGATCTAACCAAATGAATATTTTTATCGATGCGGAAATTCTAATCCAAATCAATATTTTAACAAAATGATTATTTTCATCGATTTGGAAATTCTAATCCAAATCAATATTCTAACAAAATGATTATTTTTATCGATTTGGAAATTCTAATCCAAATCAATATTTTAACAAAATGATTATTTTTATCGATTTGGAAATTCTAATCCAAATCAATATTTTAACAAAATGACTATTTTTATCGATTTGGAATTTCTAAGCCAAATCGGTATTCTAACAAAATGATTATTTTAATGGAATACAAAAAAATCTGTATTATACATCACCAACAAACAGATTAAATACCCGCAATATCATCACATAACAGATCTGAATTATACACATTCTAGCGTCATATAACAATTAAATTAAATAATTAATTAAATAAAAGAATAAATCTCACCGTCATAACGCAATTTAGTCCAAAATTTGAATTGCTCGGAATTGGATCTAGTCTGGACAACAGCGTAGATCTCAGTTTCACGATTGAATAGGATCTGAAATTGTTCAGTTTCGGTATCGTATGTATTAGTTTGGATTTATTTAAGATTGTAACATTTAAATATAATAAATTGATTAATTTATTTAACGATTTATATCTTCTTCCTCAAACCAGAAATCGGCCATTAGTTAACCCAATCAGAACTAGGGTAGAACTTTGCTTCCGATCTACAGCACCAGAGGACAATCAGAAGGCGGCGCGTCGAAGAGCTTCAAGCGGCGCACCGGGGGGCCCACGCGCGTGCAGCTTGGTGGAGACTAGGGGGAGGGCGGTGGTGATCTTTGGCGCGGGTTTGGGGGTCTGGTCCTCAGAGTTTGGGCCACCAGAGATCGATCAAACCATATGAAAATGAAGAGAAAGAAAATCTCTTCAAAAGCTTGAACTGGAGTGAGGAGTTTTATTAAGAGGATCAGTGGATTTTAAGGGATGAAAAGGAGAGCATGGTGGCCATGGATTTTTATGAAGGCGGCGGCTAGAAGAAAGATGAATAGTGTTTTTAGGGTTTCTTTGTATTATTTATAATATTTAAATGTAATTTTTACAAATAAAACCATACATCTTAAATTAATCTGATTTTAGTCCAACCAGAGTTGAGCCTAGCCAATACCCCCGTTCCGGATCCGATTGGCGAGGTCTCGTCAGCCCAAACGACTGTCTGTGGCCTGAAATCTTTAATTTATTATTTGAGTCAATTGAATAATTAATTAGATCGTATATTTAAATTCACCGGGGCCACATACAAACTCAGAAAAATCCAAAAAAATTATTTTTGGCTTTGTTTTGACGATACGGTCCTAACAAAATTAATTTCATTGAATTTTTAGATTGTTCGAAAAATGGCTATTTTCAAGTTGATTAGATTTGACTGAAATTGACAAAACACATTTTTGTTTGCCATGCTCACATATTAATTCAAAAAATTATGAAAATTGGAACCTAACAACAATTTGACATTCCGATTCCAACAAAAGTGGTTTGGTCGAAAACGGAGGTCGTTTAAAAATGACCTTTTATACGGGCTATAAATTATACTACAGCGACCATCGTCAATATTCAATTGGACATATCTTTTGATTCCCGCTATGAAATTTCAAATTTTCGGATTCGTTGAAAAGATATTTTCAAACAGATTTAGATATTTTTGGTTTCACTAAAATCCGTTAAATTTTAAATTTGGTACATTCGGTCAAGGTACAGGTTTGACTTTTCAAACAACCATACTATTTCTAATTTCTTTAGAAATAAGAATGAATACTTTTGCTCTAACTTCGATTAAAAATGAGTTTTTATTCGTTATTATTTAAAATAAATTATTTTAACTATTCAAAATCTACTGAAATAGCCAAAATAAAAAATTTAAATTGCTTCGGATTTTACGGGTTGTTACACCACGTTTGTTAAGGTCACTCACAAAGGAATGCATTAACTTTAGTGGAGCATCATAATTGTATAGAACAGATTAATTACAAAACAGACAAAATTTAAACAGCGGAAAATAAATAAAACTTTACTTTATTGATAAAGCAACAGCTTGTACAAAGATTGTTTTCCAGCACCAAAACACTAATACCCATTACAATAAAGCATCTGTCTTGTTTAACAAAATAAAGAAGCATGAAATGGCAATGATATTCCCCAATAAAGCATGAGCCAGCCACAGCAGTGGAAAAGAGAGTCCAAAGCAATACATCGTCTATCTTCAACCTTGGAAAGAAAACTGAGTAAGTGGTAATATTCCCTCCTTGTGAACTTTAAGGGGGGAGGGGAACGGAAGAAAAGAGGGTGAAACAAAACAGAGTCAAACATAAAGCCTGGTATGTCCAGTGATTATTTATCATGTAAACAGGTAAAAGGATCATGACGTGAATAAACTGGATACCAGGCCATAACCATGATAATAAGCATAGCAAGACAACAAATGATGATCGTTAGATATGACAAGGTAAGATACACTTAATGCGCTTCGGTTCTTTCTCCGATTTCCTGTTTTCTCTGCACCACCCAACTGGCATCCTAACTAGTGTCTTTTATAGAACGATTCGTATTCCCTGCTAGTGTCCCAACTAGTATCCTATGAAAAAGGATCTGTATCCCCTACTAGTGTCCCAACTAGTATCTTGTGTTATAAAATAAGGTGATCCCAACCCCGCAATTGTGGTAGCCTTCAGGTGTACATCTAGTATGAAGATCTTACCTCAACCAACCTAATTGCCATGAAGATGTTAGATGTAAACTTACTACCCTATCGATCGACTCCCTACTTGTATTAACTTTCCTTGTGTCAGTGTCAACCGGCCCACTCTTGCATGTAGATACACTGGGCTGGTCCCACCATAAGGTGTATCAATCCCTATGATAGCAACCCGACACAAGTTCTAGATGCACAGTGTATACTACTGATACCCAGTGCCTGCTTTTCCACTCCAGAGCACGTGCACGCCCATACTCCGCCGGAACTACACTGCTGCACCCCCTGCCGCTATTTTTACCGCTTATAATCAGCCCAGTAATCGTGCCCCACCCTGCCTAGCTCAGGGTACCGTGATACATCCTTGTGGGTTACTACTGATATGGGTCCCTGTTACTAGGGTTTCCTAGGGTCTATTCGTATAGCCCCCAAACTGGCTAGGTGTTATCCATCCATTCAGGTTAACTTAAACCATCCACATGTCATGTCATGTTGGTTAAGTATTTCTTATTAAATTATCCCTTCTCACTCAATCGTGTTGTAATTGGTTAAGTGTTTCCCCTTAGCTTAACCTTATTCGTTCATCATGTTACATTGGTTAAGTGTTTCCCATTTACTTAACCCCACTCGTTCATCATGTTATATAGGTTAAGTGTTTCTCATTAACTTAACCCCACTCGTTCATCATGTTATATTGGTTAAGTGCCATCAATCCAGTCAAATTAACTTAACCACCCCCCCCCCCCACTTGTCATGTTACATTGGTTAACTGTTGCCCTCTTGTGTTACTTAACCCTATCACACATCATGTTTTATTGGTTAAGTGTTGCTTTCTTGTGTTAACTTAACCTTACCACTTGTCATGTTACATTGGATAAGTGTTGCCCTCTTGTGTTAACTTAACCCTACCACTTGTCATGTTATATTGGTTAAATGTTGCCCTCTTGTGTTACTTAACCCTATCACACATCATGTTATATTGGTTAAGTGTTGCTTTGATTAACTTAACCCTACCACTTTTAGCCTGTCTGTCTCTTAGCTTTAATTTGTTCATTAAAGCACCAACCTCTCACATTAGATATGTATTGTTGCGGTCGCTGGATGTGCCGGGCGGTTCCGGGAAGTCTTACACTACAACTCAATCTAACCTCAAGCTTTTCGGGCTTAATGCGGTAACCTCTCACATTAGATCTATATTGTTGCGGTCTCTGGATGTGTCGGGCGGTTCCAAGCAGTCTTACACCGCAACTCAATCTAACCTCGGGTTAGGCATATTCATCTTTTAATTAATTTACATATTTCCCATTCATGTTCATATGTAAATTTTTCCACGAGTGTTGTCAATTCAAGTCATGCCCCATTTACCCTCTAAATTATGTCCATAATTCTAGGTATACAAATTCTACCATTTTATGCTACTAATCATTTACATGATTATGAGCCAATCTATGCCAATATCATGTAGTTTAATATTTTTTCCCTAATGTCTCCCCCGTTATTCGTTCGCATAATTCACATAGAACGATAGGCTCGCAAATTAGCCTAACTTATAAACAAAAGGGGTAAAGAAAGGGACATGTAACATTCCAACAGGCATAAACAATATAAATCAACATGTGTAGTATAAATTTGGGATAGAATTACATAAACTTAATTAAGCACATAAACGTGATCTTACATTTAAATTAGATCCAATTAACATGCAAACTATCATAGATCTAATTGTATAAGCATGAACTTATATAGATCTTAAACATGGGTACTAGCTTGGATCTAAACATGTAAGAATGTATGAATATAACTTATCATGTAATTTGCATATACAGCACGGTAGGTTCAATTGTGTTAGTCCAATAGTCTCATAGGCATAGGAAATACAACATGATAAATTAATCACAACAGTCCCGTAGGTATGATAGGTTCCATTTTGTCAATCCAACAGTCTCATAGGCATGTTAGGTTTCATTATGTCAATCACAATAGTCTCATAGGCATAGGAAATTCAGAATTGACAAAAGGATAGGAACAAATAGAATTAGGCATAGTTCTAGATCCAGTTAATACAGTCATGATTTCTTATTAGGTGTTCACATTTAAACAATAACTGTATTACAGAAAAAGTACGGATCTTGATTTCCGGGATCTGAGTTCTGAATATGAAAAGCTATCCTTTGATGTAGACGTTTGATTCTCTAGTTCTTCTAATTGATTCCTCGTTTGAATTAAATTCTCTAGTTTAGGGTAGATGAATAGAGGCTAGGCCAGTTTGTAGACGAACAGCGTGATGGCTTCATAGAATGAGTTCTAGGGTTGAGGTTTGGGGTGATTATATAGATGTCTAGGTTTAATTCTAGCTTTTAGATTAGTCTAGGGGAATCAGAGCCATCAAATCAAAGAGATGTGTCACCCAACCAACCATAGCATGACACATATGCCCTAATACCTCAGAAATCAGTCATTGGCCAATCAGAGAAGGCCACATCGTCACAGGGCTGTAAAAATTTGTCACAGGAGCTGGATTTGGGAGGGGCCGACTCCCTACAGGGGGTCGACACCTATGTCGACTTCCCCTTTGGGGGGGGGGGTTCGACACCTCTGAGCAGGAAATTTCCCGCTCAGGCCGCTCTTACTAGATTTTGAAATTTGAACTATTTTCTGATTTGATTTATTATTATATTTAATTATTGTTTAAACTTGAAAAATTCAGAACTCTATAACTTCTTCATACGGAGTCCGATTTACACAAACTCGCACTCTATCTCAAGTAGAATTCCGAGATGAACGCAATGGCGCAACCCGTTTCACTTAATTCTTCTTCTAAAAATTAGGTGTTCTTAAATTTGTTAATTTTAATATTTAAAATTGCGGGGTGTTACTTTCTCCCCTCCTTAAAGGATTTCGTCCCCGAAATCTCAAAGTCAAGAAGAATGTATATCCTACCATCCAACAATCATCTGCTCAACCATTCAATCACAGGCATCCATTGGCCTTAAAAAGATTCCTAATGATTTCATGATCATATGCATAGTGTGTGTATATGTCCTTATCTAATGAAAAATCAGGCGGTCTACTGATTCAGTTGACCTCCTTAATGCGAATTATGTCAGTGCCATGAGTACAATATGTATGCAATTATTCCTAATCGTACCATATAACCTCTACATGAGTGTACAATCATTCATACAAATGCAACATCCATATGATGACACATCAAGTTTCAATCCATATACAAATACATATATGCATATGCAATATAAAAGTGACTGAGCCGATCTAGTACCTAGTGTGTGTGTATATGCATCCACGAGAAACCACTAGCAAACACTTGCATCCACTTGCATCCACCAAACATAAAATGTCTCAAACACATGTTTACATCCATTGGCTTCTACCTAAGGATCGAGGATAGGTCTGAGAGGATATACTTAAAAGATAAAGACTAGCATGCAAACAAACTTTACAGAAAAAGAGCAATCAAGTATATACCCTGAAAAAAGGGTATGATGCGCGCATCTAGTCTTCAGCCTTCTAAGACACATCTTCTTGAGATTCACCCCAGTGTGCTCTGACTGTATTAACTTCACGATTGCGTAGCTTCTTAATTTCTGTTTCCAAAATATGAGTTGGAACTCATTTCACTATCGCCTCTCGTTCCACCTCTTCTCCTTCTAGTATACTGGGGACTACAACTTCTGCTATGTCATACTAAAAAGGTCTTCCAAAATTCACTAGAGGGTATTCCATATGGAAGAACTATCTCTTGTAAATAAACAGATGCTAACCATGTTACTAGGTGTAGTTATTAAGGTGATTAGAGGTCTCTTCTCTACTTAACTTATCCATTGCGTCAACTATCTGAGAGTGTTTTCTTTGTGAAGTCCCTATTTGATCCAAAAGCGTAGGTCTTACTCTAAGCGACGCCAACTACTAACCTAACCGAAGGTTTTAAAATCAAAGGTTGATATACATTCTAAACTTTTCCTTTTCACATAAAGGGGACTTGAAGTCAACCTTTTCTTATTAAGGCGTCCGCTACGACCTTACCCTTCCTTCTTACATCAAAATGGTGCCTAGTCCCGTGCTGCATGCATCCGTGTATACCATAAACCTTTTACTACCGTAAGGTAAAAGTCAAAATTGGGGCCGTTGTAAGAGCCCTCTTCTATCATTGGAAAGCGACATCACAATCAATATCCCGAGCAAAGGTTAGATTCTTATTCATTAATCCAGTAAGTGGGTCTAATACCTTCACAAAGTTCTTAATGAAATTCCTATATTAGCCCGCTAGTCCAAGAAAGCTTCTTACTTCTATTGCATTCCTTGGGACCTTCCAGTCTTGCACCACAACTACTTTTGCGGGATCTACTGCTATCCCTTCTTTGGACACCACATATCCTAGAAACCTTACTTCTTCTCTCCAAAAATGACATCTTGGAGAACTTTGCCTTAAGTTGATGTGCTCGAAGTGTATCCATGACTTCTCTTAAATGCAAAGCGTGTTCTCCCTCGTTCTTTGAGAAAATCAAGATATCGTCCACGAAGACTACTACAAACTTATTAAGGAACTCCTAAACACCCTACTCATTAAGTCAACAAAATAAGCGGGTGCATTCGCCAAACCGAGCTACTCAAAGAAACCGTCAGGGATCCTAAAAGCAGGCTTGTCTATATTGTCCTCAGATTTTCTTAGCTGATGAAACCACATAGCCAAATCTAGTTGGGAGAAAACATATGCACCTACAAGCTGGTCAAACAAATCATCTATTCTTGGAAATAGGTGCCTATTTTTCTTAGTTACTTGTTTAATTCTCTAAAATCCACGCATAAGCGAGGTGAACCATCCGCTTTGGTTGCAAACACCACTGGAGCAACCCATTCAGAAATACTTCGCCTAATAAACCCCCTTTCAAGCAACTCTTTAACTTGCTTGTTGAACTCTTTCCTTTACCTTGGAGCCATGTGTCTAACAGGTAAAGCAACAGGTTTTGCATTATCAACAAGGTGTATGCGGAAGTCTATCTCTCGCTTTGGAGGTAAGCCCTTCACCTCTTTAAAGACATCCGAGTATTCACGGACTACTCTAATAGATTGCAAGTTTTCAACAGACGCATCAAGAGATTCTTTATAGCTAAGCATGACAAAAATCATGGGATTATAAGAGATTTCGAGAGTGTTACCGAGGCGAGTCATAAGTCTAACCACTCTCTTTTCACAATCGAGGATGGCACCATTACTGGATAACCAATCCATGCCTAAAATCAACCTATAGCCTGTGAAGCCCAAAACATAAGCATTACCTCTAAGCCCAACGCTTAGTATAGAAATTTCCAAATCCAAACAAATCATGTTCAAATAAGCTAAGCCCCCAATTGGATTTGAAACAACCATGGGATCCTCTACTATACTGGTATTTAGGTGCAGAGATTCAACTAAAGCAGTAAATATAAAAGAATGTGAAGCACCATAATCGAACAAAGTTTTAACAGGATGATTGAAAATAAAACCTAAACTTTCAATAGAAACGTTCCTACCTTTCTTAGGTACACTAGCAGTGAGAGCATGCAATTGCCTGCTAGAAGATTTTGTCCTTTTCCCTTGTTCTTCGACAATCCTTGATAAAATGCCCTGCTCCACCCTACTGAAATCAACACCCTGCCTTCTCCTTCCTACAATTGAGTGACCCACTATACCATAAAGAAACTCCCTCTTGTCGCCGGATCTGCTATTTCTTCCATTCTTCTTGTATTCCATTGCCTTGTTTGTGATTCTTCCACTTTGGCCTCTTTCTTTTCACCTTTCTCTTTATGCATGGATTAAGCCATATCAACAAGCTTCTTATCCTTGGGCTTGGGCTCCTTAGCCCAAACTCCCTTATTCTCATCCTTATTATCCTTGTCTAGCTTGATGACAAGTTCCTCGAAACTCCCTCCATCGCACGACAACCTACAAGGCTTGAAAGAAAATTAGCCGCAGGTGAAACTATTGCGGCTATAGATGGAGGTTGGGCATTACTTCGCCCTCGACATGTGCCGTAAGCGTACGAAACTATGGTGAAAAGAAAGGAAAAAGAGATTCAAATAGAGAATCGATAGGTAGTACATATGGCTTTAGGGAATATGCCTTTTAAAAACAATACTTTTCTCTTGAAAAACACTTCTTTAAAACATGTTTTAAAAATACTTATTTATAAAAATGCTTTTGAAAACAGGTTTTCAAAATCCTTTATCTGTTCTGTAACCTTCAGCTCTGATACCATATGTAACACCCCACCTCCGTTAAGGTCACTCACAAAGGAATGCATTAACTTCAGTGGAGCGTCATAAGTATATAGAACAAATAAATTACAAAACAGACAAAATTTAAATAGTGGAAAATTAATAAAACTTTATTTTATTGATAAAACAGCAGCTTGGTAAAACAGCTTGTACAAAGATTGTTCTCCAGCACCAAAACACCAATACCCATTACAATAAAGCATCTGTCTTGTTTAACAAAATAAAGAAGCATGAAATGACAATGATATTCCCCAGTAAAGCATAAGCCAGCCATAGCAGTGGAAAAGAGAGTCCAAAGCAATACATCGTTTATCTTCGAGCTTGGAAAGAAAACTGAGCTAAGTGGTAATATTCCCTCCCTGTGAACTTGGGGGGGAACGGATGAAAAGAGAGTGAAACAAAATAGAGTCAGACATAAAGCCTGGTAAGTCTAGTGATTATTCAGCATGTAAACAGGTAAAAGGATCATGACGTGAATAAAATGGATACCAGACCATAACCATGATAATAAGCATAGCAAGACAACAAATGATGGTCGTTAGATATGACAAGTAAGATACACTTAATGCGCTTCGGTCCTTTCTCTGATTTCCTATTTTCCCAGCACCACCCAACTAGCATCCTAACTAGTGTCTTTTATAAAAAGATTCGTATTCCCTACTAGTGTCCCAACTAGTATCCTGTGAAAAAGGATTCGTATCCCCTACTAGTGTCCCAACTAGTATCATGTGTTATAAAATAAGGTGATCCCAACCCTGCAATTGTGGTAGCCTTCAGGTGTACATCTAGTATGAGGATCTTACCTCAACCGGCCTGATTGCCATGAAGATGTTAGATGTACCGTTACTACCCTATCTATCGCCTCCCTACTCGTATTAGCTTTCCTTGTGTCTATGTCAATCGGCTCTCTCTTACGTGTAGATACCCTGTGCTGGTCCCACGATAATGTGTATCAATCCCTATGATAGCAACCCGACATAAATTCTAAATGCACAGTGTATACTACTGATGCCCAGTGCCTGCTTTTCCACTCCGGAGCACGTGCACGCCCATAATCCGTCGGAATAACACTGTTAGACCAAAAAATGGTCCTAACACCCAAATTATCGTATTTAGAGCGTAGGATATGAAGAAATAACTGAAAAAGTGAGAGAAAAGCAAGACAACAGGATTTTTATAGTGGTTCGGCGTTAACAAGCCTACATCCACTTCATAGTTTCTCATTTCATTCATGTCTTACAATTACAAGGAATTCAATCACTCAATCGCTCCAATACAATGAATAATTCTCTCCGAATTCATTGATTTTCATTGATTTTCATTGAAGAAGAAGAAGGTTATTGGTGGGGGAATTCGGCCATGGCTACCATGAATGAATGAAATGCCAAAAGTCACTTCAAATGGCCATGTTGTGGTGTATTTATAGCTGTAGAGAAGCTCTGGGCAGTTCCGGTTCGGATGGGCCACGTGGCGTGACCGGAGGAAATTTCAGAAGTAGTGGAGAACGTGGAAAAGTGGCTACCAGGTCGTGCTTTGCCAAGTGGAGTCTGATCCGCAATTGTAGGAGTCGGTTATGCCAAGAGAAGAGGTCAAACTCCATGTGTAGAAGCAGGTCCAATCGGTTCGGATCGGACCCAAACCGAACCAGTTGTTCGAGCAGAATGCCTGCACGCACTTCTGTACAGAATACTTCAGGCGGTTCGGGTAGAGGGTACTCCGATCCGATCCGGGGAAGGGGATCCGACCCGATCCGAATGGAAGGATCTGATCCGATCCGATTCAAAAGGAGGGATCCGATCCGATCCGATAGGGGGATCCGATCCGGTGACATTTGCATGTATAATTCAAATTTTCCATCTTTCTATCACTCCATCCAAGTGATCGCCAATCAATGTAAGTTCATACTCAAGTCCCTGGCTTTGGGTAGCCTGGTCACAAAGCAGGCTAACAAACACTGCTGCACCCCCTGCCGCTATTTTGACCACTGATAATCAACGCAGTAATCGTGCACCACCCTGCCTAGCTCATGGTACCGTGATACATCCATGTGGGTTACTACTGAAATGGGTCCCCATTACTAGGGTTTCCTAGGGTCTATTCGTGTACCCCCTAAATTGGCTAAGTGTTATCCATCTATTAAGGTTAACTTAACCCATCCACACGTCATGTCATGTTGGTTAATTGTTTCTTATTAACTTAACCCTTCTATTTCAATCATGTTGTAATTGGTTAAGTGTTTCCACTTAGCTTAACCCCGTTCGTTCATCATGTTATATTGGTTAAGTGTTTCCCATTTACTTAACCCCACTCGTTCATCATGTTATATTGGTTAAGTGTTTCCCATTAACTTAACCCCACTCATTCATCATGTTTTATTGGTTAAGTGTCATCAATCCAGTCGAGTTAACTTAACCCGCCCACTTGTCATGTTATATTGGTTAAGTGTTGCCCTCTTGTGTTACTTAACCCTATCACACATCATGTTGTATCGGTTAAGTGTTGTCTTCTTGTGTTAACTTAACCCTACAACTTGTCATGTTACATTGGTTAAGTGTTGCCCGCTTGTGTTAACTTAATCCTACCACTTGACATGTTACATTGGTTAAGTGTTGCCCTCTTATGTTACATAACCCTGTCACACATCATGTTATATTGGTTAAGTGTTGCTTTAATTAACTTAACCCTACCATTCTTAGCCTATTTATTTCTTAGCTTTAATTTATTAATTAAAGCACCAACCTCTCACACTAGATATGTACTATTACGGTCGTTGGATGTGCCGAGCGGTTCTGGGAAGTCTTACACTATAATTCAATCTAACCTCAGGTTTTTCGGGCTTAATCCGCTAACCTCTCACATTAGATCTATATTGTTGCAGTCGCTGGATGTGCCGGGCGGTTCCGGGCAGTCTTACACCGCAACTCAATCTAACATCGGGTTAGGCATATTCATCTTTTAATTAATTTACATATTTACCATTCATGTCCATATGTAAATTATACACAAGTGTTGTCAATTCAAGTCATGCTCCATTTACCCTCTAAATTATGTCCATAATTCTAGGTATACAAATTCTACCATTTCATGCTACTAATCGTTTACATGATTATGAGCCAATCTATGCCAATAGCATGTAGTTTAATATTTTTCCCCAACGTCTCCCCCGTTATTCGTTCGCATAATTCACATAGAACGTTAGGCTCGCAAATTAGCCTAACTTATAAACAAACGGGAAAAGAAAGGGACATGTAACATTCCAACAAGCATAAACAATATAGATCAACATAAGTAGTATAAATTTGGGATAGAATGACATAAACTTAATTAAGCATATGAATGTGATCTTACATTTAAATTAGATCCAATTAACCTGCAAACTAGCATAGATCTAATTGTATAAGCATGAACTTATATAGATCTTAAACATGGGTACTAGCTTGGATCTAAGCATGTAAGCATGTATGAACATAACTTTTCATGTAATTTGCATATACAACATGGTAGATTCAATTGTGTTAGTTTAATAATCTCATAGGTATAGGATGTACAACATGATAAATCAATCACAACAGTCCCATAGGCATGATAGGTTCCATTTTGTTAATCCAACAGTTTCATAGGCATGTTAGGTTTCATTATGTCAATCACAATAGTCTCATAGGCATAGGAAATTCAGAATTGACAAAAGGATAAGAACGAATAGAATTAGGCATAGTTCTAGATCCAATTATTACAGTTGTGATTTCTTATTAGGTGTTCACATCTAAACAGTAACTGTACTTATAGAAAAAGGACGGATCTTGATTTCTGGGATCTGATTTCTGAATTTGAAAAACTATCCTTTGATGTAGACGTTTGATTCTCTAGTTCTTCTAATTGATTCCTAATTTGAATTTGACTCTCTAGTTTGGGGTAGATGAATGGAGGCTAGGCCAGTTTGTAGATGAAATGTAACACCCCGTATTGTCTGTTAACAGTATAGTAATGAATTAAACAATACTTAATTTAAAATGTGAGAATTAAGGGAAACGGTTACGCCATTGTTTTCGTCTCGGAATTCTGGTTGAGATAGAGTCCGAGTTTCCGTATATTGGACTTCGTATGAAGAAGTTATTGCTGTCGGAAATTTCCAGAAAATTCAGATAAATTCAAATAGCTCGAAAACAAATTCAAATTCGAATAAGAAGTCAGAAGCGGGCCGGGCGGGAAAATTCCCGCCCAGGACCTAGGTCGACCCTAGTATCGACCCCCCCTCTACAGGTCGACCTACCCCCCCCCCCTCGGGCAGATCTGAATGGTGACGATTTTGTGACTCAGTGCGGAGTCACTTGGGCTGCGGTTCACCCTATCTTCACTGGATGGCCGTGGTTAACCCTAGGATCATCCGACGGCTTAAATTGAGTTGAAATTCTATATAAACAACCCAATGCTCAAACCTGAAAATCACACAAAAATATTCCTAGAACTATCATGCTGTCAGTAGAAAACTTGGAGTAGCCGTCACCAATTCAAAGATAAGATAAGAACTTGAATCAAAAATCAAATTAAAATATTATCAAATTCAACGATCTACACCAAAGGCGAGCTTACCAATTTCAGAATTCAGATTTCAAAACGCAAGAATTCCTTTTTAGTTTGTATGGTGGTTATTACGCAGATTTAAACGTTCTTTCAAATGAATCATGACATGTTGTAATGTGAATACAGAATGATGCTTATGTATAAGATTTGATTCTCATTTATCTTAACGTATCGTTGTAATTAATCATGTCTATATGCTTATGGCGATGAACATGTTGTATATTAATCATGTCTACATGCTTGTGGTGATGAACATATTGTATATTAATCATGTCTATATGCTTATGGTAATGAACATATTGTATGTTATTGGAATCTATTATGATTGGGTAATGGATTTATTTTACCAATTAAATGGTAGAACATGTCATGTTATAAGTTGGTGGTTATTTGCATGTTTATGATCTAAGACACATGCTTATATGTTAGATCAACACTCATGTATATTCATGTTAGGTTGAATCTATTTAGGCTGAAAAACTTGGAATTGTAGCCCTCATATGTTTTAACACAAAAGTCATCATGTTAAGTTATGATCCGAATATGTTGATAATAGTTTTCTTATGTTTTGACATACATAAGTTAATATGCTAAGTTATGGGTTGTAACTGTGATTATATGTTAAACCTCCATGCTAGACCTTTTTCAAGTTTACATGACAATTAGACCCAACTTAGTCACAAGTTCACCTTTACCCATTTAATTAAAGTTAATGATACCTCTATGCCAAGTTACACATGTCAAGTTGAAAAGTATGCTATTTTATGTCCCTTGTTTATTACCCTTTTTGTTTATGGGTTTGGGCTAATTTACTAGCCCAACATTTTATGTGATTCATGCATACGTTCCACGGGGGTATCGATGGGAAAATATGAAAATTCATGGCATAGATTTGTTCATAAAATGGTATATTTGATATACCATTTATGGTGAGCATAATCAAAGGATAATTATGACATGATTAAATTTAGTTTAATTTACATAAAGAAATTAGACATATATAGAAAAAAATGTGAATATAGAAAAAGACGAATATGCCTAACCGAGGTTAGACTAAGTTGTGGTGTAAATTTGCCCGGAACTGACCGGCATATCCAGTGACCACAACAAGTCCTGTCTAATGTTGGTGGTTAGTGCATCAAGCCCAAAAAGAACCCGAGGTTAGACTGAGTTGTGTTGTAAACCTGCCCGGAACCGACCGGCATATCTAGTGACCAAAACAAGACCTGGCTAATGTGAGTGGTTGGTGCTTCAATAAATTAAAGCTAAGTCAGGATTGGTAGGGTTAAGTCAATGAAGAAAACACTTAACCGATTCAACATGTTAACTAAATGAATGGGTGCGGTTAAGTAAACTTGGACACTTAGCCAAATAAACATGTTGATTAGAAAACACTAGTAACGGGGACCCATTTCAGCAGTAACCCACATAAATGTATAATGGTACCCTAAAACTAGGCAGGGCGGGCCACGATTACTGGGCTGAGTATAAGCGATCAAAACGTCGGCGGTTGGTGGGCCAGTGTAGGTTCCAATGGAGTATGGGCGCGCACGTACTCCGAAGTGGAAAAATCAGGCACTGGGCATCAGTAGTATACACAGTGCATCCTGAATCATGTCGGGTTGCCACCAGAGGGGCTGATACACCCTATGGTGGGACCAACACGGTATCTACAGTCAAGTGAGGCCGAATGACAAAGGATATGAATGCATACGAGTAAGAGCAGATCATTAAGGGGATCGTTTGTAATAAACACGTAAGGCTGGTTGAACCAATGGTTAAGTAGGTGCAGAGATTATAGTAATGGGTGCGATCACATGTTCCTCTTATCTTATATTAGGGTATTGTCCTATGTTCTGTTATTACTGTCATAATCCCTTTCCTTGTTTAAATACTAGTAATCACCGAACTTACCAGACTTATTGTCTGACCCGTTTTCTTTCATCCTCTTTTCTTTCGTTTCCCCCCAAGGTCCACAGGGAGGGAATACTGCAGCTTAGTTAGACCCTTTACAAGCTTCAAGAAAGTAGATGTATGATTTGGACTCTCTCTCAATCTTGGCTATGGCTCTTAGACATTATCCTTGGGGATTTATGCAGTTTTATTTGTGATTTATGCTTCTTTATTAAATAATCAAGAAAGATATTATGTTGTAATGTTTTGGAAGTTGTTTTGAGACAATTTGATGGAATGCTTTTGTATTGAACCACTTATTCAATAAATAATTTGAATTCCGCTGCTTATATTTATCTGTCTTGTAAAATTTTCTATGTCTTGTACCTATAACCCTCCACCAAAGTTAAGGTATTCCCTTTGTGAGTGCCCTTAACGGAGGTGGGGTGTTTCACCTGGTATCAGAGCATAGGTTTACCCGATCAGATAAGAGTTTTTGAAAATTATTTTCAAAAAGAAATATAAAGAAGCATTTTTCAAGAAAGAATGTTGTTTTAAATTTAAAAAGGCATAATCCCCAAAGCCATATGCACTATCTTTCTATCCTTTGTTTTGAATCTTTTCTTTTTCATTTCAGCATGTCTGGGAATCTTAACCTTCCAGAGGGTGTACCGATACCTAGCTGGTTCAGGAGGTACTTAGAGGCTAGGGCCAATGACGCAGGCCTAGCAGATATTCCTCCTCCAGCTGCAGTGGTTCCTCATCCTCCTCGTGCAAATGCTTTCTCAAAGATTTGTAGAGACTTTAGGGCCATGGGTGGAAAGGATTTCAAGGGAACTGAATCATTCGTAGAAGCTAGGAACTGGCTCAAAGAAACTGAGGATCTGTTCGTTATCTTCGAGGTGGACGATAGGCAAAAGATACAGCTGGCTGTATGGTTGCTCAAAGACAAAGCTTCCTATTGGTAGGAAGTCCCTAATGCTGAAAGACCAGTTGACACATGGATGGATTTCAGAATAAGGTTTGAGATGAAATTCCTCTCACAAGCTGAACGAAGTCTACAGCTGGAAAATTTATTATCACTTAAGAAAGGAAGTATGACGATCAAGGAGTATGTCAATCAATTCAATCAGCTGGCCCGATTAGGACAGGACTTAGTGAATACTCCTCATAAGAAGGCTCTCCGTTTTGTCAAAGGATTGAATGAGCCACTTCACAGCTTGGCTATGACCCATATACCTATGGGGGCTACTTACGAGAGGTTAGTGGACATAGCACTCTTACATGAGGAAGACAAGGGCAAGAATGAGGCATAAGCGGAAGTGCCTCAAGATAAGAAGGGGAGGGGTCGCAGAACAAGAAGGCTGATTCAAAGAAAGGCGGGAAAAACAACAAACCCCGTGAAAAGAGAAAGTGTAATTTATGTGGCATTCCCGGACATCTGATCAAAGACTGCAAGAAGAAGAAAAGGAAGATGGGTGGTTGTTTCCACTGTGGTGAGACATGACACATGGCTAGGGCTTGCCTAAGGAAGCAAGGGCAGGGAGCTGGACATTCTTCTGGAGGATAAGTTCACGCTCTCATGGCACCTCCGCAAGAACGAGGTAGAAATATTTCTGTCGAAAGTTTAGTCTATCTTTTTGATCATCCTGTTCGTACACTATTTGATTCTGGCGCATCACAATCTTTTATATCTACTGCTTTAGTGGAGTCTCTGCACCTAGACACCAATATAGTAGAGGATCCCTTGGTTGTTTCAAATCCAATTAGGGGCTCAGCTTATTTGTCAATGGTTTGTTTGGATTTGAAAATATCTATACTAAGCATTGGGTTTAGATGTAATGCCTTTGTTTTGGGCTTCACGGGCTATGGGTTGATTCTAGGCATGGACTGACTATCCAGTAATGGTGCCATCCTCGATTGTGAAAAGAGAGTGGTTAGACTCCTGACTCACCTCGGTAACACTCTCGAAATTTCTTGTAATCCCACGAACTCCGTTAAGCTTAGTTATCTAGAATCTCTTGATGCGTCTATTGAGAACTTGTAGTCTGTAAGGGTAGTCCGTTAATACTCTGATGTGTTTGAAGAGGTAAAGGGCTTACCTCCAAAGCTGGAGATAGACTTCCGCATATACCTCGTGGACAACGCAAAACCCATTGCTTTACCAGTTAGACACATGGCTCCGAGGGAGAGGAAAGAACTCAGCAAGCAAGTTAAAGAATTGCTTGAGAAGGGGTTTATAAGGCGGAGTATTTCTGAGTGGATGCTCCAGTAATGTTCGCCACTAAAGCGGATGGTTCGCTTCACCTATGCGTTGATTATAGGGAGCTAAACAAGCTGACCAAAAGGAATAGGCACCCACTCTCGAAATAGAAGATTTGTTCGATCAGCTTGTAGGTGCATCGGTTTTCTCCCAATTAGATTTGGCTACCGGGTTTCATCAGCTAAGGGTGGCTGAAAACAACATTGATAAGACGACGTTCCGAACTCCAGATGGTTTCTTCGAGTGGCTGTCATGCCTTTCAGCTTGACAAATGCACCCGCTTACTTCGTTGATTTAATGAGCAGGGTGTTCCGAGAGTTCCTCAATAAGTTTGCGGTGGTCTTCGTAGACGATATTTTGATCTTCTCAAAGAATGAGGAAGAGCATGCTCAGCATCTAAAAGAAGTCATGGATACTCTCTGTGCACATCAGTTGAAGGCGAAACTCTCCGAATGCCATTTGTGGAGAGAAGAAGTTAGGTTCCTTGGACACGTGGTGTCAAAAGAGGGGATAGCTGTGGACCCCACGAAAGTGGTTGCTGTGCAAGATTGGAAGGTTCCTCGAAATGCAACCAAAGTCTAAAGCTTTCTCGGACTAGCAGGCTTTTATCAAAAAATTTGCAAAAATCTCAGCTCCACTGACATGGTTGAAAAGAAGAACCTAGCTTTCAATTGGGATTTGGATTGCGATATTGATTTCCAACGTTTGAAAAGGGCTTTAACAATAGCCCCAGTTCTGACATTGCCTGATGGAAGCCAGTTGTTTATAGTTTACCCAGATGCTTGCGGAACAGGACTAGGCGCTGTTCTGATGCAAGAAGGGAAGGTAGTAGCTTACGGTGGAAGACAGTTGAAAGTACATGAGAAAAACTACCCAACCCACAACCTAGAGTTGGCAGCCATGTTTTTGCGCTTAAGTCTTGGCTCCATTATCTCCTAGGTGAGAAATTTGTGCTGTATACTGACCATAAATCATTGAAATACCTTTTCTCGCAAAAAGATCTCAATTTGAGGCAGCAAAGATGGATGGAGTTTCTTACCTTGTTCGATTTTGAGATTTCCTACACTCCTGGCAAGGGCAATGTAGTAGCGGACGCCTTAAGTAGAAAGAAGCTGTCCTTAAGCCCTCTCTTTGTGGAAAGGCAAAGCTTGGAGTTCATAGCAATCTTTAATTTCAATCCTTCCTCTTACTTTGTACCTGGCTTGCTAGCAACATTGGAAGTGCGACCAACTCTATTAGGCTCAATCGGAGCCGCGCAAAGAGAAGACCCTCAACTAGCCAATGTGATGGACAAGTTAATTAGGGATGAGACTTCTGGTCACCTCAATAGATACTCCATTGATGCCAAGGGCTGGTTGGGATGAGATCGAAGACTATGCGTCCCCCAAAGCGATTTGGTAAAGACGGTTCTAGAAGAGGCACACCATTCCAAGCTGACCATACACCCAGGCGGAGACAAAATGTATAAAGACATCAAAAGAGTTTTCTTTTGGAATGGCATGAAGAAAGACGTAGCTGAATTTGTTTCTAAGTGTTTAATATGCCAACAAGTCAAGGCAGAGCAGAAGAAGCCTAGTGGTCAGGTCCATCCTCTAGAAGTCCCGCAGTGGAAATGGGATAGCATCTCGATGGACTTTATAGACGGGTTGCCTAGGTAAAGAAGGGGCAATACCAGCATCTGTGTAATAGTGGACAGGCTCACAAAAAGCGCCCACTTTATACCCATCAAAAGTAGAAGGACTGCCTCATCTCTAGCATCCATATATCTTAATGAGATAGTTCGACTCCGTGGGATACCCTCCAGCATAGTGAGTGATCAAGACCCTATCTTCACAAGCGAGTTTTGGAAGAGTTTACAAGAGGCTGTAGGGACACAGTAATGCTTAAGCACGGCCTATCACCCTCAAACCGATGGCCAGACGGAAAGAGTCAACAGATTATTAGAAGACCTCGTGAGATTATGCATTATTGACTTCGGAGGTACAATGGAGGATCATCTACCTTTAGTGGAATTCTCCTACAACAATAGCTACCAAGCCACCACAGGCATGGTGCCTTTCGAAGCTTTATATGGAAGACCGTGCAGGTCACCAACTTGCCGATGGGAGTCCACAGACAAGCTCATACTTGGACTAGACATGATTAGGGAAACTTCAGAGAAAGTAGACTTGATACGAAGAAGAATGAAGAATGCCCAAGACATAAAGAAGTCCCACGCAGACAAAAGAAGAACTGACCTTGAGTTCGAAGTTGGAGACAAGGTGTCCTTAAAGTATCTCCTTTGAGGAACGTCGATCACTTTGGATCCACAGGAAAGTTAGCACCAAGATTTGTAGAGTCGTTCCCTATTATCGAAAAGATTGGGAAGATGGCTTATAGGGTACAGCTCCCCGAAAGGTTGGCTGGGGTTCATAATATCTTTCATATCTCTCACCTGCGGAAATGCTTACACGAGTCTGCGGAAGTGGTAGAACCAATTATGCTAGAGGAAGTTGAAGTTGAATGAGAAGAAACTGTGAGGAGAGTTCCAACCCGTATCTTGGGAACAGAAGTCATAAAGCTACGCAACCGTGAAGTTAAGCTTGTCAAAGTTCAATGGAGCGGCACCGAGGAAGACACGACTTGGGAAACTGAGGACAGAATACACGCATCCTACCCTTTTCTTTTTGAGGGTACATCCTTAATCTCTTTTTCCTTAAGTTTATGCTCGTATCTATCTTTATAGGTATATCTCCTTGATCCTATCCTTTATCCTTAGGTAGGAACCCATTTGGATGTAAACATGTAATTGAAACATGTTATGATTGATGGTTGCAAGTGGTTGCTAGTGGATGCATATACACACACATTAGGTATTAGATCGGCTCAGTCACTCCCATATTGCATATGCATATATGTATTGGTATATGGATTGAAACTTGATGTGTTATCATATGGACGTTGCATTTATATGAATGATTGTGCACTCACATAGGAAGTTTTGAGTAGGAAAAATTGCATTCATAATGGACTCATGGCATTGACATAATTTGCATTAAGGAGGTCAACTGAATCAGTAGACTGCCTGATTTTACACTAGACAAGGACATGTACACACAATGCATATGATCATAAAGCATTAGAAATCTTTTAAGGACAATGGACGCCTGTGTTTGATGGTTGAGTAGATGGGTGATTGGATGGTGGGATATAAGTTCTTCTCGACTTGAAGATTTCAGGGATGAAATCCTAAAAGGAGGGAAGAATGTAATACCCCGTATTTTCTGTTAACGGTATAGTAACGAATTAAACAATACTTAATTTAAAATGTGATAATTAAGGGAAACAAGTTACGCCATTGTGTTCGTCTCAGAATTCTGGTTGAGATAGAGTTCGAGTTTGCGTAAATTGGACTTCGCATGAAGAAGTTATGGCTGTCGAAAGTTTCCAGAAAATTCAAATAAATTCAAACAACTCGAAAACAAATTCAAATTCGAATTAGAAGCCAGAAGCGGGCCAGGCGGGAAAATTCCCGCCCAGGACCCAGGTCGACTAGGGGGTCGACCCTAGTGTCGACCTCCCCCTACAGGTCGACCTGGGGGTCGACCTGCCCCTCCTCTACCCCCCGGGCAGATCTGAATGGTAACGATTTTGTGACTCAGTGCAGAGTCACTTGGGCTGCGGTTCACCCTATCTTCACTGGATGGCCGTGGTTAACCCTAGGATCATCCGACGGCTTAAATTGAGTTGAAATTCTATATAAACAACCCAATGCTCAAACCTGAAAATCACACAAAAATAATCCTAGAACTATCATGCTGTCAGTAGAAAACTTGGAGTAGCCGTCACCAATTCAAAGATAAGATAAGAACTTGAATCAAAAATCAAATTAAAATATTATCAAATTCAACGATCTACACCAAAGGCGAGCTTACCAATTTCAGAATTCAGATTTCAGAATGCAAGAATTCCTTTTTAGTTTGTAAGTTGGTTATTACGCAGATTTAAATGTTCTTTCAAATGAACCGTGACATGTTGTAATGTGAATATAGAATGATGCTTATGTATAAGATTTGATTCTCGTTTATCTTAAAGTATCGTTATAATTAATCATGTCTGTATGCTTGTGGCGATGAACATGTTGTATATTAATCATGTCTACATGCTTGTGGTGATGAACATATTGTATATTAATCATGTCTATATGCTTATGGTGATGAACATATTGTATGTTATTGGGATCTATTATGATTAGGTAATGGATTTATTTTACCAATTAAATGGTAGAACATGTCATGTTATAAATTGGTGGTTATTTGCAAGTTTATGATCTAAGACACATGCTTATATGTTAGATCAACACTCATGTATATTCATGTTAGGTTGAATCTATTTATGTTGAAAAACATGGAATTGTAGTCCTCTTATGTTTTAACACATAAGTCATCATGTTAAGTTATGATCCGAATATGTTGATAATAGTTTTCTTATGTTTTGACATACATAAGTTAATATGCTAAGTTGTGGGTTGATACTGTGATTATATGTTAAACCTCCATGCTAGACCTTTGTCAAGTTTACATGACAATTAGACCGAACTTAGTCACAAGTTCACCTTTACCCATTTAATTAAAGTTAATGATACCTCTATGCCAAGTTACACATGACAAGTTGAAATGTATTCTATTTTATATCCCTTGTTTATTACCCTTTTTGTTTATGGGTTCGGGCTAATTTACTAGCCCAACATTTTATGTGATTCATGCATACGTTCCATGGGGATATTGATGGGAAAATATGAAAATTCATGGCATAGATTTGTTCATAAAATGGTATATTTGATATACCATTTATGGTGAGCATAATCAAAGGATAATTATGGCATGATTAAATTAAATATACATAAAGAAATTAGACATATATAGAAAAAAATGTGAATTTAGAAAAAGATGAATATGCCTAACCCGAGGTTATACTGAGTTGTGTTGTAGATCTGCCCAGAACCGACCGGCATGTCCAGTGACCACAACAAGACCTATCTAATGTGGATGGTTAGTGCATCAAGCCCAAAAAAAACCTGAGGTTAGACTGAGTTGTGGTGTAAACCTGCCTGGAACCGACCGGCACATCCAGTGACCACAACAAGACCTGTCTAATGTGAGTAGTTGGTGCTTTAATAAATTAAAGCTAAATCGGGATTGGTAGGGTTAAGTCAATTAAGAAAAGACTTAACCGATTCAACATGTTAACTAAACGAATGGGTGGGGTCAATTAAACTTGGACACTTAGCGAAATATACATGTTGATTTGAAAACCCTAGTAAGGGGACCCATTTCAGTAGTAACCCATATAGATGTATCATGGTACCCTGAAACTAGGCAGGGTGGGGCACGATTACTGGGCTGAGTACAAGCGGTCAAAACGTTGGCAGTTGGTGGGCCAATGTAGGTTCCGATGGAGTATGGGCGTGCACGTACTCCGGAGTGGAAAAATCAGGCACTGGGCATCAGTAGTATATACTGTGCATCCTGAATCGTGTCGGGTTGCCACCAGAGGGACTGATACACCCCATGGTGGGACCAGCACAGTTATCTACCGTCAAGCGGGGCCGAATGACACAGGATATGAATGCATATGTGTAGAAGCCGATCATTAAGGGGATCGTTTGTAATGAACACGTAGGGTTGGTTGAACCAATGGTTAAGTAGGTGCAGAGATTATCGTAATGGGTGCGATCACATGTTCCTCTTATCTTATATTAGGGTATTGTCCTATGTTCTGTTATTACTGTCATGATCCCTGTAACAACCCGTATTTTTGAATAACATGTTATAACATAAATGGAGGCAGAATTAAACTGTAAAATCTGAATCAAGGGAAACGGGCTGTGCCATTGCGTTCGTCTCGGAAAAATACGCGAAATAGAGTCCGAGTTTTCGAAAATCGGAGTCCGTATGACCAAGATATGGCCTCGCGAAGTTTCACGAAAAATTCACAAATTAAAGTATACTTAATTAAGTGAAATGGGTTGCGCAGAGAAATATATATATATTGATGTATATATATATATAATTGAAAATTAAATAAATAAATATGCAAAAATGTTCAAAACAGCGAATTGAGAGAGGGGAATAACTGAACCGGCCGATTTTTGAGGTCGACCCAAGCCCGCTGGGTCGACTAGGGGTTAATCCAGGGTGTTTGGCTGTCAACCCGTGGGCCGATTCGCTCAAATGCAGATTTTGCATTTGAATGGTTCTCATGGTTCAGCTTTAATCTAAAGGCCCTAGATGGTTCCTACACTTGACTTCTTCCCCAAGACATGCTTTGATGGCTTGGATTGAATCTAGGGTTAATCCTATGGCTCATACTATCCTAATCCTCTATAAAAAGACCCCTAAACCTAGCCTAAATCACCATTATTCAATCCTACAACTAAACTATGCCAAATTTGTTCCTCTCATGGCCTCCACTCTCATGCTAAAATTTCTAAGTTAATTTCTATGAGAGATTTTGAGTTCATACAAGTGTTTTCAAACTTGTATGAGTGTACTTAGCTTGCATTCAAGTCAAGTTGCAACATTTCTATTTCAAAGCAAGGGTTTTTATTGAATTGGCTCAAGGGTTTTCATTTGGAGCTTGCATATTTGGGTTTTTGGTGCTTGCATAAGGGCTTCATCTCAATCTTTATAATAAATATTTATTTGTGTCTTCATAGCATTGTAAGCCCTTTTCTACTTTCTTTCTTTGAACTCTAAAGTTAAATGAATGATGCAAGTTTGGGGTTGATCATTATATGCAAGTTTGGTTGGTCATTATATGCAAGTTTGGTTGATCATTATATGCAAGTTTGGTTGATCATTATATGCAAGTTTGGATGATCATTATGCAAGTTGGTTTAATCATTATGTATGACACATGTTGCTATGTTATGCAAGTTTGGGTTGATCATGTTATCATGTTATGCAAGTTAAACTTGAGGTTTTGAGCATAAAGCTCCAAGCTTTATATTAAAGGTTGCATTTTGGCAACATGAAAGTTATCATATCCCTTATGATAACTTGCATGTGAGGCAAAATGCGAACATCTAGCAACTTCTACATGTCATTTATCACCATGTATCACTCATATACTAAGTTTGGTTTTATGCATGCTTTTGAAGCCTAATAATGCAATATGCAAGTATATGAACATATGTACATTTCATATGCCACCATGTTAAACTTGTGGCTTCAACACCTTTATGTCATGGTTATGCCAAGTTCCCTATTTTATCCTTTATGCGTTGTTGCGATTATGTAAACGATGGGATTACGTTGGGGTTGGGTAACATAATGACATGAACATGATTTTTGTAACATGACGTGATATGTTAACTTGTAATTATGTTTTGGAAACATAATGGACATGACACTTAGAAAATATGAGCGTGGCCAACTCGAGGTTGGGTTGAGTTCGTAGCATAAATCTACCCGGACCCGCCCGGCTTAACTAGTGGCTACAAACAATAGGACCCAATGTGAGAAGTTGGTCATGTTGTGCTCGAACCCGAGGTTAGACCTAGTTGTGGTATAAAGCTACCCGGACCCACCCGGCTTAACTAGTAACCACAACAAAGTCTAATGTGAGAGGTTAAAGCGCATTAAGTTAATTAATGCCTCCTGATTAGGGTTAAGTCATGGTCCACTTAATACTTAACCAATTTGGGCTTAATGGATCAATCGAGGTTAACTCAGGAGCCTTGGGTACTCTTAACCGATTTAATCCACGTTTGGATCGGGTTAACCACATTTAACCCGTTAAGAGACCCTAGTTGCGTGGTCCTTTTCAGCAGTAACCTTCTAGATGTATCATAAGACCCTAGGACTAGGCTAGGGTGGGGCACGATTACTGGGCTGATTGTAAGAGACCAAAAGAGACGGCTGAATGATGCCCCGGTTGTTCAGGCGGACCATGGTCGTGCACATCAAGTCCGAAGTTGAACACGGGCAACGGTAGGTTTGGACTGTGCATCATGGTATGGTGTCAGAGGGTTACACCGTAGGGCCAGATACACCCTAGGGTGGACCCTGCACAGTCAACTACATTACATGATTAAGCCGCATGACACCGACACTTGACGAGTTTGGCTTATAGGGAGCCGATCGACTAGACTGTGTAGTTGGACCTTGATTTAGGTCATCTCATGATGTTGGGCCAAGCTTGGGCCAAAGGATCAATTCTTGTTTTTACTTGACATGTTAGAATGCTAGTACACCCGTGGTGCAAAACTTAACCTTGATTATGCGATGACACCTTTATCTATCTTGTTAGTTAATCATCATGCCAGTATGTTGTTGTCCTCATGCCAGTATGTTGTTGTCCTCATGTTCATCTCAGCTTCTCATGTCAGTTAACTTTACTAGTTCATGGACAGATAGTAGTAGGGCTTACCAGTCTTTTTGACTGACCTGTTTTCTTTCGCCTCTTGTCTTCCGTTCCCACCCCCCCCCCCCACCCTAGGTCCTCAGGGTGGGAACATTGGAGCTTAGCTTGGATCTTTCTAGCTTGCTTACTGGATTCGCTCATGTACGGGTTTGGACATTGAGCTAGCTATGGTTTATCACTTCACTTTGGGGATAGTACTTTATGTATTTCAGTTTTTCAGTTTATGCTTTTATCTAGACTTTGTTTGTTGGAAAATAATGCTCAAGTACTTTGTTGCAATATGACTATGGTTTTGAAATGCTAGTTTAATCCGCTGCTTTACTACTCTGTTTTACTTATATGTTCTATCTTGTGATATCTGCATGCATGTTTACCTTGTTTAAACGCCCCTCCAAAGCCAGTGTGCTTGCAAGAGTGGCACTGGCGGAGGTGGGGTGTTACATTTGGTATCAGAGCATAAGGTTTACAAGATTTGAGCAAAAGTGTTTTTGAAACTTACCTTTTGAAAAACTATTTTCAAAACCAATTAAGTATTTTCCAAGAAAAGTCTAGTTATTTTAAAAAGGCTATTCCCCAAAAGCCATAGCACTATCCTTCGTTTCTTCGTTCTGAATCTATCTTTTTCTTCGTTTTAGTATGGCCGATCGCTTTAACATCCCGGAAGGCGTACAAGTACCCGTCTGGTTCTGGAGATTTATAGAGGCAAGGGCGAATGAAGCCGGCCCCGCGAACATTCCTCCTCCTTCCCCCGTCGCTAACATCTCTCCTCCTCCCGTAGCTGAGGTTCCTCCTCCCCCTCAGCATCCGCAAGAGGATTTCGCAAAGCTTTGCAAAGACTTTAAGGCGATGTGTTGCAAGAATTTTGTCGGAACGTAGACTCCCGTGGAGGCAAGAAACTGGTTAAAGGAAACTGAAGACCTCTTTGCTATCTTTGATGTGGAAGATTGTAGGAAAGTTCTGTTGGCGGTATGGCTATTGAAAGGGGAAGCTGCTTATTGGTGGGTAGTCACCACCACTACTAGACCCATTGAGACTTGGGATGACTTTAGGAGAAGGTTTGGACTAAAGTTTCTATCATCGACAGAAGAGAACCTTCAGCTAGAGAGGTTCCTATCACTAAAGCAAGGGGACATGACCGTTAGAGAATACGTGGATAAGTTTAATCAACTTTCTCAGTTCGGTCTAGAATGGGTTAACACCACTCGGAAGAAGGCCCCATGCTTTGCTCTAGGATTAAATGAGCCCTTGCGCGGTTTGGCCATATCTCATATACCCCTGGGGGCGACCTTCGAGAGTTTGGTGAATATGACCCTACTTCAGGAGGAAGATAAGAGTGGCAAGAAGGAGGTCAAGGCAAATGAGTCCCAAGGCAAGAAGGAAGATACCGAGAAAAGAGATAAGAACAACAACAACAAGGCAAGAAAGACAAGAAAGTGCAACTTCTGTAGGATCACTAGGCACATAGCCAAGGATTGCAGGAAGAAGAAGAGGAAGTTAGGCAAGTGTTTTCATTGCGTAGAATCTGGACATCTTAGCAAGGATTGTCCCAAGAAGCATGGATAAGGGCAAGGACAAACTCAGCAAGTAGGACCCTCTGGAGGGCAATTGCAGGCTCTCCTTGCTCTTCCAGCTTTTGATCGAGGTAGAGTTTTTATAGAAATTCATGTTTACATTTCTGATTTTCCTGTTCGCACCTTATTTGATTCTGGCGCATCGCATAGTTTTATCTCTTCTGATATTGTTGAAAGTTTGCACCTAAGTACTAGCTTAGTTGAGGATCCCGTTTATGTTTCAAATCCAATTGGGGGTTCCGCCCATCTGTCTATGATTTGTGTGGATTTGAAAATTTCTATCTTGGCCGTAGAATTCACGTGTAGTGCTTATGTTCTCGGGGTCATGGGATATGGGTTGGTCTTGGGCATGGATTGGTTGTCCAGTTATGGAGCCATCCTCGATTGTGAGCATAGGGTGGAGAGGCTCATGACTCGCCTCGGTAACACCCTAGAAATTTCTTGTAACCCTAGAGGTCCCGTCATGTTATGTTATCTTGAATCTCTCGACTCGTCCATCGATGATCTGCAATCTGTAAGGGTGGTCCGAGACTATCCCGATGTCTTTGAAGAAGTTAAGGGGTTACCCCCTAAACGAGAGATAGATTTCCGCATTTATCTAGTTGATAATGCCAAGCCAGTATCATTGCCCGTTAGGCACATGGCCCCCCGTGAAAGAAGGGAGCTCAGTAAGCAAATCAAGGAGTTGCTTGAGAAGAATTTTATTAGGCGAAGCATTTCTAAATGGGGTGCTCCGGTGGTATTCGCTACTAAGGCAGATGGTTCGCTTCGTCAATGTGTTGATTATCGAGAGTTGAACAAGCTGATAAAGAAGAATAGGCACCCGTTACCGAGAATTGATGATCTCTTTGACCAGCTTGTAGGTGCTTCTGTTTTCTCTCAGCTCGATCTAGCCACCGGATTCCATCAGCTTAGAGTAGCTGAGGATAGCATTGATAAAACTGCGTTTAGGGCTCCAGACGGATTCTTTGAATGGCTTGTCATGCCATTCGGTTTGACTAATGCACCCGCCTACTTCGTAGATTTGATGAGTACGGTGTTCAGGGAGTTCCTTAACAAGTTCGTGGATGATATTCTGATCTTCTCAAAGGATGAGGAAGAACATGCTAGGCATCTCAAGGAAGTGATGGATACGCTTAGAGCGCATCAGTTGAAAACCAAGTTCTCCAAATGTCATTTTTGAGAAGGGAAGTTCGATTTCTTAGACATATAGTTTCTAAGCAAGGCATAGCGGTGGATCCCGCGAAAGTGGTTGTGGTTCAAGACTGGAAGACTCCTAGGAATGCAACCGAAGTGAGAAGTTTTCCCAGTTTGGCGGGCTACTATAGGAAGTTCATCAGGGACTTCGCTAAGATTTCGGCCCCTCTAACTAAGTTAACAAAGAAGGACTTAGTCTTTGCATGGGACTTGGAGTGTGAGCTTGCTTTTCAAAGGCTCAAGAGAGCCCTTACCTCAGCTCCAGTTTTGGCAACATGGATTGGCACTTGTTTTCAAGAGATAGTTTTCTGCGTGGGATACCGTGTAATATGTAAACGAGATCCAAGATCCACTAACGAATTTTGGAAAGCTTGCATGAACCATGAGCACGCAGTTATGTTTAAGCCAAGTATTTTAGGCAAAGAATAAGTGGAAGTGGAACGAGAAGCAACGGTGAAATGAGTTCTAACTCATATCTTGGGAATAGAGATCAAGAAGCTAAGGAATCGAGAGGTCAAGTTGGTGAAAGTTCAGTGGGGTGAAGACTTACGAAGAGTGCTCACTTCATCCCAGTAAAGAGCAAGAGGACCGCATCAGGGCTGGCGTCTATTTATCTCCGAGAAATAGTGTGGTTGCATGGAGTTCCTTCTAGCATAGTTAGCGATCGTGACCCGATTTTCACTAGCCAGTTCTGGAACAGTTTGCAAGAAGCGATGGGTACGCGATTGAATTTGAGTACAGCCTATCACCCCCAGATGGATGGCCAAACCGAAAGGGTGAATAGAGTGCTAGAAGATCTCTTGAGGCTTTGTGTTCTCGACTTCGGTGGTACTTAGGAAGACCACCTTCCTCATGTAGAATTTGCTTATAATAATAGCTATCAAGCCAGCATAGGGATGGCACCATTTGAAGCTTTATATGGGAGGCCTTGTAGGTCACCATCTTGTTGGTGGGAGACAACAGATAGACTTATACTTGGGCCCGATATGATACGAGACACATCCGAGAAAGTTGAATTAGTAAGAAGAAGGATGAAAGCGGCCCAAGACAGACAGAAATCCTATGCAGACAAGCGAAGGACAGACTTGGAATTTAAAATTGGAGATATGGTCTATGTGAAGATTTCTCCTTTGCGAAATATGGTTCGCTGACACCAAGGATCGTAGGACCCTTCCCTACTATAGAAAGAGTCGGGAAGATGACTTATAAGGTGGAATTGCCGAGAAGCTGGCCGGAGTGCATAATGTCTTTCATGTCTCACATCTCTGGAAGTGTTTGCACAGACCCGCCAAAGTGGTTGAACCAAGTATTCGTGAAGACATGGAGGTAGAGGATGAAGCAACCCTGAGACGAGCTCCGATTCGTATCATGGAAATGAAGACAAAGAAGCTAAGAAGCAAAGAAGTTAAGCTTGTTAAGGCGCAATGGAGTGAAACAGAGGGAGACGCAACTTGGGAAACCAAGGAGAAGTGGCGCGTGCTTTATCCATTTCTCTTGGAGGATACATTTTCAATCTCTTTTCCTAGATTGGTATATCTTCCCTTTGCTATCCATGCTTATCTAGTTTATCTTGTTTCGTAAATCTTGTCATGAGAACCTTAGGTAGAAACCCTTGGTTGAAACATGTATTTGAAACATGTTATGTTTGATGTTTGCAAGTGGTTGCAAGTGTTTGCAAGTGGATACTCGTGGATGCATAATACACGTTAGGCACTAAGATCGGCTCACACACTTTCATACCGCATATGCATGAGTGTTTATGCTTATTCATGGATGAAAACTTGTTATGCTATCACGTGGATGTTGCATATGGATGAATGTTATGTGCACTCATGTAGAGATTATAAATTATGTTAGGAATTTGCATACATATGGACTCATTTCACTAACATATTTTGCATTAAGGGGGTTTACTGAATCAGTAACCTCCTGATTTTCGCATTAGATAAGTACATATACACACACCTTTGCATATGATCATACAACATTTAGAACCTTTTAAGGACAATGATTGCTCGTGGATGATGTTTTGAGTAGATGGATGATGGATGGTAGGATACGTTCTTCATAACTTGGAGATTTCGGGGACGAAATCCTTTAAGGAGGGGAGAATGTAACAACCCATATTTTTGAATAACATGTTATAACATAAATGGAGGCAGAATTAAACTGTAAAATCTGAATCAAGAGAAACAGGCTGTTCCATTGCGTTCGTCTCGGAAAAATACGCGAAATAGAGTCCGAGTTTTCGAAAATCGGAGTCCGTATGACCAAGATACGGCCTCGCGAAGTTTCACGAAAAATTCACAAATTAAAGTATACTTAATTAAGTGAAATGGGTTGCGCAGAGAAATATATATATATATATATATAGATATATATATATAATTGAAAATTAAATAAATAAATATGCAAAAATGTTCAAAACAGCGAATTGGGAGAGGGGAATAACCGAACCGGCCGATTTTTGAGGTCGACCCAAGCCCGCTGGGTCGACTAGGGGTTAATCCAGGGTGTTTGGCTGTCAACCCGTGGGCCGATTCGCTCAAATGCAGATTTTGCATTTGAATGGTTCTCATGGTTCAGCTTTAATCTAAAGGCCCTTGATGGTTCCTACACTTGACTTCTTCCCCAAGACATGCTTTGATGGCTTGGATTGAATCTAGGGTTAATCCTATGGCTAATACTATCCTAATCATCTATAAAAAGACCCCTAAACCTAGCCTAAATCACCATTATTCAATCCTACAACTAAACTATGCCAAATTTGTTCCTCTCATGGCCTCCACTCTCATGCCAAAATTTCTAAGTTAATTTCTATGAGAGATTTTGAGTTCATACAAGTGTTTTCAAACTTGTATGAGTGTTCTTAGCTTGCATTCAAGTCAAGTTACAACATTTCTATTTCAAAGCAAGGGTTTTTATTGAATTGGCTCAAGGGTTTTCATTTGGAGCTTGCATATTTGGGTTTTTGGTGCTTGCATAAGGGCTTCGTCTCAATCTTTATAATAAATATTTATTTGTGTCTTCATAGCATTGTAAGCCCTTTTCTACTTTCTTTCTTTGAACTCTAAAGTTAAATGAATGATGCAAGTTTGGGGTTGATCATTATATGCAAGTTTGGTTGATCATTATATGCAAGTTTGGTTGGTCATTATATGCAAGTTTGGTTGATCATTATATGCAAGTTTTGATGATCATTATGCAAGTTGGTTTAATCATTATGTATGACACATGTTGCTATGTTATGCAAGTTTGGGTTGATCATGTTATCATGTTATGCAAGTTAAACTTGAGGTTTTGAGCATAAAGCTCCAAGCTTTATATTAAAGGTTGCATTTTGGCAACATGAAAGTTATCATATCCCTTATGATAACTTGCATGTGAGGCAAAATGCGAACTTCTAGCAACTTCTACATGTCATTTATCACCATGTATCACTCATATGCTAAGTTTGGTTTTATGCATGCTTTTGAAGCCTAATAATGCAATATGCAAGTATATGAACATATGTACATTTCATATGCCACCATGTTAAACTTGTGGCTTCGACACCTTTATGTCATGGTTATGCCAAGTTCCCTATTTTATCCTTTATGCGTTGTTGCGATTATGTAAACGATGGGATTACGTTGGGGTTGGGTAACATAATGACATGAACATGATTTTTGTAACATGACGTGATATGTTAACTTGTAATTATGTTTTGGAAACTTAATGGACATGACACTTAGAAAATATGAGTGTGGCCAACTCAAGGTTGGGTTGAGTTCGTAGCATAAATCTACCCGGACCCGCCCGGCTTAACTAGTGGCTACAAACAATAGGACCCAATGTGAGAAGTTGGTCATGTTGTGCTCGAACCCGAGGTTAGACCTAGTTGTGGTATAAAGCTACCCGGACCCGCCCGGCTTAACTAGTAACCACAACAAAGTCTAATGTGAGAGGTTAAAGCGCATTAAGTTAATTAATGCCTCCTGATTAGGGTTAAGTCATGGTCCACTTAATACTTAACCAATTTGGGCTGGATGGATTAATCGAGGTTAAGTCAGGAGCCTTGGGTACTCTAAACCGATTTAATCCACGTTTGGATCGGGTTAACCACATTTAACTCGTTAAGAAACCCTAGTTGCGTGGTCCTTTTCAGCATTAACCTTCTAGATGTATCATAAGACCCTAGGACTAGGCTAGGGTGGGGCACGATTACTGGGATGATTGTAAGAGACCAAAAGAGACGGCTGAATAATGCCCCGGTTGTTCAGGCGGACCATGGTCGTGCACATCAAGTCCGGAGTTGAACACGGGCAACGGTAGGTTTGGACTGTGCATCATGGTATGGTGTCAGAGGGTTACACCGTAGGGCCAGATACACCCTAGGGTGGACCCTGCACAGTCAACTACATTACATGATTAAGCCGCATGACACCGACACTTGACGAGTTAGGCTTATAGGGAGCCGATCGACTAGACTGTGTAGTTGGACCTTGATTTAGGTCATCTCATGATGTTGGGCCAAGCTTGGGCCAAGGGATCAATTCTTGTTTTTACTTGACATGTTAGAATGCTAGTACACCCGTGGTGCAAAACTTAACCTTGATTATGCGATGACACCTTTATCTATCTTGTTAGTTAATCATCATGCCAGTATGTTGTTATCCTCATGTTCATCTCAGCTTCTCATGCTAGTTAACTTTACTAGTTCATGGACAGATAGTAGTAGGGCTTACCAGTCTTTTTGACTGACCTGTTTTCTTTCGCCTCTTGTCTTCCGTTCCCCCCCCCCAGGTCCTCAGGGTGGGAACATTGGAGCTTAGCTTGGATCTTTCTAGCTTGCTTACTGGATTCGCTCATGTACGGGTTTGGACATTGAGCTAGCTATGGTTTATCACTTCACTTTGGGGATAGTACTTTATGTATTTCAGTTTTTCAGTTTATGCTTTTGTCTAGACTTTGTTTGTTGGAAAATAATGCTCAAGTACTTTGTTGTAATATGACTATGGTTTTGAAATGCTAGTTTAATCCGCTGCTTTACTACTCTGTTTTACTTATATGTTCTATCTTGTGATATCTGCATGCATGTTTACCTTGTTTAAATGCCCTTCCAAAGCCAGTGTGCTTGCAAGAGTGGCACTGGCGGAGGTGGGGTGTTACAATCCCTTTCCTTGTTTAAATACTAGTAATCACCGAACTTACCAGACTTATTGTCTGACCCGTTTTCTTTCGTTTCCCCCAGGTCCACATGGAGGGAATACTGCAGCTTAGTCATACCCTTTGCAAGCTTCAAGAAAGTAGATGTATGATTTGGACTCTCTCTCAATCTTGGCTATGGCTCTTGGACATTATCCTTGGGGATTTATGCAGTTTTATTTACGATTTATGCTTCTTTATTAAATATCAAGACAGAAATTATGTTGTAATGTTTTGGAAGTTGTTTTGAGACAATTTGATGTAATGCTTTTGTATTGAACCACGTATTAAATAAATAATTTGAATTCCGCTGCTTATACTAATCTGTCTTGTAAAAATTTTTGTGTCTTGTACCTATAACCCTCCACCAAAATTAAGGCATTCCCTTTGTGAGTGACCTTAACGGAGGTGGGGTGTTTCACGAACAGCGTGATGGCTTCATAGAATGAGTTCTAAGGTTGAGGTTGGGGGTGATTATATAGAAGTTCAGGTTTAATTCTTTCCTTTAGATTAGTCTAGGGGAATCCGAGTCATAAAATCAAAGAGATGTGTCATCCAGCCAACCACAGCATGACACATATGCCCTAATACCTCAGAAATCAATCATTGGCCAATCAGAGAAGGCCAAATCATTATAGGGCAGTAAAAATTTGTCACACAAGCTGGATCTAGGAGGGGTCGACTCCCTACGGGCGGGGGGAGGGGGGTCGACACCTATGTCGACAGCCCTATAGGGGGTCGACACCTATATCGACTCCCTCTTGGGAGGTGGACACCCCTGAGCAGGAAATTTCCCACTCAGGCTGCTCTTGCCAGATTTTGAAATTTGAACTGTTTTGTGATTTGATTTATTATTATATTTAATTACTGTTTAAACTTGAAAACTTCTGAACTCCATAACTTCTTCATACGGAGTCCGATTTACGCAAACTCAGACTCTGTCTCAAGCAGAATTCCGAGACGAACACAATGGCGCAACTCGTTTCACTTAATTCTTCTTCTAAAAATTTAGTGTTCTTAAATTTGTTATTTTAATATTTAAAATTACGGGGTGTTACAGATATAGTGTAACACCCCGTATATTCGGTAAACATTAAAGTTACGAATTAAATAATAATTAATTTCAAATGTAAGAATTAAGGGAAATAGGTTACGCTATTGCATTTGTAACGAACCGGAATTTTGGGGCCAATTTAAAATTTTAATTTTAGGAATTTTAATGGATTTTTAATATTTAAAATAATTTATTTTATATAAGAATGACTAAAAATTTATTTTAAAATGAATAAATTTAGTTTAATTATAAAAGGAGTTTAAAACAGCGCTGCAGTTTGAAAATTTGAATTTGAAATTTGACTGAATGTTCAGGATTCAAAATAAATCAGAATTGAGCGAAACAAGAAACATTTAAATCTGTACAATCATATCTTTCTAACGGATCTGAAAACTGAAATTTCACTTTATAATTTGGAAGTTATGTCTAGTTTAAAATTTAGAAAAGTCGTTGTAGAATATATATATTTTTTAATATAATATATAGCACTTAAAAATGGCCATTTTTCAAACAGTCTCAGAATTTGACGAAATTAGTCTCTTTAGGACCGTATCGTCAAAACAAAACTAGAAATAATTTTTCTGGAATTTTTAGAGTTAGTATGTGGCCCCGGTAATTTAAAATGTACGTTTGAATTTAATAATTAAATGATTTATAATTTAATTTAAAGAAAAACATATTGTAACAGCCGAATTGGGTTACGAAAACTATTCCATTGTGTCCGGAATAGGGGCATTTGGCTAGGGACAACTCTTGTTGGGCTGAATTTGGAGCTGGTAAGGACTAACGGGCTTTTTGTTTGAATTAAAAAAACTAAATATTATAAATACCATGAGAAATATGGTTAAAATACTCTAAACCTAATTCTCCCGTACACAATTCTACAGCCGCCGCTTTCTCCTTCTTCGATGGCCGATACACTCCCATATTCTTCCCCTCTGATCTATGAATTTATACAACCGTTTCAAAAACTTCTAAAACAAAATTGTCAAGCTCTTCGACCTTTATAGATCTAATGGCGGTGATCGGGTTTCGGGTACTGGAGTGACCACAATTGGCCTGGGAAGTGGCGCCGGTCGCACACATCCTAAGGGCAGTGGAGGCCACCGAGTTGGCCAGGATTGGGCACGTGGAAAGGTAGCGGTCGGTGCTCTGACGTGGTGGGTTCAGATCGATCTCTAGTGGCCTTAAGGGTGGCGGCGCAAGGGGGTTTGAGGGACGATGTTGGGTTTCGGCGGCCGATGCTAAACCAGGAAGAAGAGATGTAAAAGGTGGATTAGATTAATTATTTTAATTAATTAAGTTAAGTGATTAAACTTTAAAGTGTCATATCTTATTCAGATCTAAACGAAATCGAACGATTTTCGTTGCGTTGGACTCGTATCAGGAAACTCTACAACATGAAGTTGACCAGAGCTTGAACAGAGCACATTGAAATTTCAGATCTAAATGGTTTGGTGAGATTTCTAGTTTTAAATTAAATGAACCAATTATTTATTTTATTGTGAAGTCCATATTAATTCAGTATGAAGTTCATGTGATGTTGTATATATTTATTTTAATGTTGACTGTGCTGTGATTGTGATGAACAATCGATTATGATGGTGTATTCATGTTTGTTAGGATTTATTGTACACAATAGAACCATTATATATAAAATTTATTATATTCACGTGTGTCAAAATTTATATATAAAGTAAAAATCATATTTTTTTTATTTTTTTATAAAGGTGACCCTGTTTGGTTTGATAAAATGAATGACAAAATAAAAATAACACTTGTGTTAAAATCTGTTTATTGAATTGAAGATAACACTTTTATCAATACATGATTATTGAATTTCAAACATAGATTGTGTCAAAACATGACTATCGAGTTAAAAATATATTTTTGTAATATAAAGTAGCAGCGACAAAATTCACAGACACGTTTACGCATATAACATTATTTTTATGATATCAAAATTCACACAAATGTTTACATATAAAATGTTATTTTGTATAATATTAGAATTCACAAGAGATTTGAACAAAATCATATTTTGATTACATAAGAAGGATTTGAACAAAAATCATATTTTGTTTACAATGAAAGAATTGAACAAGATTTACATTTTTGTTAATTAGATTATAAAGAACAAAATAATATTTTTGTTATGAAATGTTATATTAGAATGAAAATAACATTTTGTTATAAAATATTTATTGGATTAAACTTGTCACTTTTGTGTTAAATTAGAAAAGGACACTTTTGCCACACTAAAAGGAGTTAAAAGAAAAAGAATAGATTTTTATTAAACATTCCCTTTCAATAACATTCCTTTAAATAAAAAGAAATTATATTTTTATTATCATATTGATTTCCATAAAGAAGTGCAGAATTAGAAATATACATTTTTGTTAAAACTTGTTTTGTGAAATAAAAAGTCACATTTTTGTTAAATTGAAATTATCATTTTTGTTTACATGAATAAAAGAGATATTTCTGTCCCTTTTAAAAGAATGAAATAAAAAGAGACATTTTGTCACTTTTAAAAGAATGGAAATAAAAAGACACACTTATGTTATTAAATAAGGATTTTACAAAAATCACATTTCTGTCATTTAATAAGAATAATATTTTTGGTCAAAACATGATTTTAGAAAATAAAAATAGTACTTTTTTCAGAACATGTTTAATTAGATAAAAATGAACATTTTTATACCATAAAAAGAATTAGAGAAAAAAAATCAACATTTTCTTTACATTAAAAAGATTAGACTAAATTATCATATATATTTTTACATTAAAAAGAATAAATTAGAAATGTATTTTTTTATATACATTAAAAAGAATGAATTAGAAATGTATATTTTACACATTAAAAAGAATGAATTAGAAATGGGCATTTTTGTCACATTAAAAAGACCGAAGTAAAAATACACATTTTGGCATTTAATAAGGAATTTTCAAAAATACTCATTTTTGTTGTATAGAAAACTAGTGAAAAAAATTCATATTTTTGTTGAATAGAAATCGATTAAACAAAACCATCATATTTTGTCTAAACAAATAAAAATGACATTTTGATCAAAACCTTATTTATGAAAAGAATAACGTTTTTGTCAAAACTTGATTAGTGAAAAAGGATTACATAAAATGAACATTTCATGTATTAAGAAGGATCAAAGAAATAAACATTTCTATGCATAAAAAGAGTTTAACCAAATCATACATTTTTGTCCATTTAGAAGGGAGATTACTTTTTGATCAAAAAAGAGAAGGATTAAAGAAAAATTAGCATTTTTGTTTACCTTAAAAGAATGAAGACAAAAATGACATTTTCGTTTACATTGAAATTTTTGTCACTTTAAAAAGTACATTTTTGCTAGAAAATGAAGATTAGAATAAAAAGTACATTTCTGTTAGAAAATGTAAATTTAAAATGAAAAGGACATTCTTGTCACTTAAAAGGATTTCACCAAAAATATTCATTTTTGGTCATTGAAAAGGATTACACGAAAGATTAGAAATGAAAGTTAAGATTTTTATTGTCACTTGTTACAACAAAAAGAATAGGAATTAAAGACTAGATTTTTATTGTCATTTGTTCACAATAAAAATAATTGAAATATATATCTGTGATGTCGGAATGTTTGATGTGTTAAACATAATGTTAGTATATTCAAACTGAATCTTACACTTCCATTTACGAGTCATCTGACATGTTTATGTGCTTGGGTCGATAATGTTTACACATCGCCTAAGTGCACAAATATATTATTATTTGTTTGTTGGATGAAACCCCACACGGGTATTGGGATTATGTTGGATACACACACTAATCCCAATATTTAGTTATCTGTCAATCGATGGATTGACAGTCTGTGATGAGCATTATTTATTTACTTTAATGCTCACACAGTTATAAATTCCACTTTGGTCGTCATTTGGATGTTTGATAATTATTTATCATAATTGTTGATTTCATGCAATATATGGTTGTTGATTGAGTCACATTCCAATAAAGGATATTCTAGAAAAAGAATATTTTAGAAAATGTCTTAGAAAATATTTTAGAAAAGAATATATTTTGGAAAATATATTTTTATTTAAATGAACTAGTTATTAACTAGAATAGATCATTAAATTAAGATTTAATGAAGTTTTCCAATTAGGGAATTTTTAATTAAATTAAACAAATTTGATTTTGGGTTTTCATGAATGGTGTCTTCAATAACACCTTTCTTAAACCCAGTTGAAAAGAACAAATCTTTAAATTAAGATTACTAGAGTTTCAAACTATATATTATAATTGGAATGAAAATGATTTGTGAATTGAGTTTATCGTGAACAATGTTTTTAAACGACATCTGTTCTTTAACTCAATTAACAGTAAGAATATGATTTGGAATTTGTAAATTTTTATTTAAGATTTAAATGGGAATTTTCCAAAGGTCAGGTTTTCCAATTTAATATATTAAACTGGAATTGAATAGAATTCGAATTAATTATAACCGAGATAAGCTTCTGTAAAAGAAGACGGATACTACATATGGAATTTAAGAGGCTTTGCCGTTATTCCATTTATATTATTGGTCGGATACAGAAATTTATAACGATTATATATTGATTTGATTTCTGTGAAGATGATTTTGGGTTTATCGTGAACTACGTTTTAAATGACATTAGTTCTTTAACCCAGTTAAAGTTAAGATTAATTTCTTAAACTTAAATAATCATTGAATAATGATTTTTTTGTATTTAAAACCCAATTGAAGTTTTGGTAAATCTTTAAACAAAAGATTTAAGGATAATTTAAAGAATTTATCTTGGATATAATAATGCGAATATTTTATTAGATGAATATTCTGAATTGGAATGAGGCGTTGAATGTGTTTTATACAACATTTGATTTTTAATTAAAAAATACGCAAGTTATTCGGAAAGACCGGGTTTAACTCATTCCGAATAATTACTACGACGATGAAGAGTCGAAGGTGAAGACGGTGATTGAAGACCGACAATCTTCACATCGAATGGATGTGTTACTACAGAGACCATTGATGGGAGTAGCTACCTTGAAGGGGCTTCAGTAGTGGCCGTCCGGACTATTGTTGATTGTTCTGATTTGGTTTTCGCTCGGACCCAGAGCATAAGCTAGTAAATGGATGCGTGTTTGACATTGGATTTCGTTCCATGTGAATTAAATCGATTTCTATTAATGTATGTCTGTTTGGTGGTGGAGGATTTATTCTCCACTTAACACCCTGGTATATATTAATGGTGATTGATCGCATGGCGTGAATTGTCAATGTGGCACGCCAAGATGCAATTGATCAAGGCTTTTGTTGAAAAGCAGGGCCTTGTGGGATGATCAAAGCATAGCCTATTACGACATAGCTTTGTGTATATCGTGACATCGCGAGCCTCATACCCCGGTATGAGTCAAAAACGGGATATGGACCGTAGGGAGTGCACACGTTTCTTTCTAGCTAGAAGTGGTGTCAGTGCTTAAACTGGCTGGCATATTACTTATGTGGATGATGGATTTTGAGGCGCCTCGGATTTTTATAGGCCGTTAGTGGTCATACTATAGGTTCAAAGGAACCGGGAAGCGTGTGTTCTGGCATAACTAATCCACTACCGATAGGCGGGGACCGGCCCTACCTCTCCAAGGGTTCACTGCAGGGGATCCCGAGGCATTTGCTAGAGTGTCTCGAATCGGAGAGGAGCTTGCCCCTAGCCTCGACTCATGATGGAAATCCAATTTCCAATACGACCTTGTGGTTTTGATTGTAGAACTAGTATGGCGACATGATATATGGTACCCATGCCGTCTATGATTGATATGTTATGATTGAAATGGTTTTTAAAACATATACACACTAATACTAAATCCGTTTTATCGTATCAAGCATCTTTTGACCATTATAAGGTAAAACCCTATCCTCCGGTTTGCGTTGCATTGTATGATGGGACTTGGGTCTTATAATGGTTTCATTTTTCTAAAAATCATTGCGTTGTTTAACGATTTACTTTATTTTATGCACTGGCAATCCAATGGAGTAAACCCGTTCCGCGTTAGCGACGTGGTCCTGTGATTAGCCTTATTATTAGATTAGTTTAGTTAAGATTTCTCATACCAGTCCCATGACTGACCTGTAGTTTGTTTCACTGGCAAACTCGAGTGCCCTTATTTTCCACACGGGCAGTCGAGTAGCTTTTTGCAGATATATTTACAGGATCCTAGCTTACAGCTGAAGCGGTATTTGGAAAGCTCTGTATCCGTGTATTCCTTTCAGTTGTATATTTGTAATATTTTTCCGCTGCGATTTAAATGTAATTTAAAATCTCTGATATCATTGTATTTCTATTGTATAATAAGTATTCATACTCAATAATATCCTTGTACTCTGATGTAATTGTTGTAATCAGCAATAAAATGTTCTTCAGTTTGTGTTCTGATGTGTGTTGTTCTCAAAACAATCTAGGCTTTCCTTTATGGGGAAGTTTGGGTCGTCACATGTGGTATCAGAGCTTTGGTTTCACAGAGCTCGAGAACAAGACACATTAGAACCGAACGAAAGAATTCATCAGAGATTGAATTAGCAATATCCAATAAGAATAACTCGTTAGAGATGGGATCAGTACCATCCTAGAACGAGTGTGAAGAGTATTATTTTCTTTAAAAATAAAAGTAAAAACAAATTTAGTTTTGAAAATTTTATCTTAAAATACGTATTTTAATATATTATTATATTTTAATATGGACAATCAAGTATATAAAGTTTTCGAATATACGAGTAATTAACGGATATTCGAAGTTTTAATATACTAGATAGATATAGAATCACACTCTAGTCGCCCGGAGAAGATTCTGATGATCGGTGCACCATCACTAGTACTTATGTTCGAGTCTCGAAAGTGGGATTTCTATATATTTCCATTGACTGGTATGAGAAGCAAAACTTAGTTAGGACACGTTGCTGTGATCTGCACTAAAAATATGATTTTTGACTATATATAAAGTTATATATATTTGAAAAGTTAATCACCTAATTGATTACTGGTTGTGATGTTTGATAATTAGTTTCACTAATTAAAATATTAGAATGATAATTAATTGAAACTAATAAATAAAATTTAGTGGAGTTAGTTAACTAAACAACTTTTAACTACGTTCCTTTTCGAGGACGAAAAGATTTTAAGTGGGGCCGATTGTAACGACCCGGAATTTTGGGGCCAATTTAAAATTTTAATTTAAGGAATTTTAAAATTTAAAATAATTTATTTTAAATAAGAACGACTAAAAAATTATTTTAAAACGAATAAATTTAGTTTAATTATAAAAGGAGTTTAAAACAGCGCTGCAGTTTGAAAATTTGAATTTGAACTTTGACTGAATGTACAGGATTCAAAATAAATCAGAATTGAACGAAACAAGAAATATTTAAATCTGCACAATCATATCTTTCTGACGAATCTAAAAAACTGAAATTTCACTTTATAATTTGGAAGTTATGTCCAGTTTAAAATTTAGAAAAGTCGCTGTAGAATTTATATATATTTTAATATAATATATAGCCCTTAAAAATGGCCATTTTTCAAACAGTCTCAGAATTCGACGAAATTAGTCCCGTTAGGACCGTATCGTCAAAACATAACTAGAAATAATTTTTCTGGAATTTTTAGAGTTAGTATGTGGCCCCGGTAATTTAAAATGTACGTTTGAATTTAATAATTAAATGATTTATAATTTAATTTAAAGAAAAACATATCGTAACAGCCGAATTGGGTTACAAAACCTATTCCATTGTGTTCGGAATAGGGGCATTTGGCTATGGATAACTCTCATTGGGCTGAATTTGGAGCTGGTAAGGACTAACGGTCTTTTTGTTTGGATTAAAAAAAACTAAATATTATAAATACCATGAGAAATACGGTTAAAATACTCTAAACCTAATTCTCCCGTACACAGTTCAGCAGCCGCCGCTTTCTCCTTCTTCGATGGCCAATACACTCCCATATTCTTCCCCTCTGAAATCTGAATTTATACAACCGTTTCAAAAAATTCTAAAACAAAATTGTCAAGCTCTTCGAGCTTTATAGATCTAACGGCGGTGATCGGGTTTCAGGTACTGGAGTGGCCACAATTGGCCTGGGAAGTGGCGCCGGTCGCACGCATCCCTAGGGCAGTGGGGGCCACCAAGTTGGCCAGGATTGGGCGCGTGGGAAGGTGGCGGTCGGCGCTCTGATGTGGTGGGTTCGGATCGATCTCTGGTGGCCTTAAGGGTGGCGGCGCAAGGGGGTTTGAGGGACGATGTTGGGTTTCGGCGGCCGATGCTTAACCAGGAAGAAGAGATGTAAAAGGTGGATTAGATTAATTATTTTAATTAATTAAGTTAAGTGATTAAACTTTAAAGTGTCATATCTTATTCAGATCTAAACGAAATCGAACGATTTTCGTTGCGTTGGACTCGTATCAGGAAACTCTACAATATGAAGTTGACCAGAGCTTGAACAGAGCACTTTGAAATTACAGATCTAAATCGTTTGGTGAGATTTCTAGTTTTAAATTAAATAAACCAATTATTTATTTTATTGTGAAGTCCATATTAATTCAGTATGAAGTTCATGTGATGTTGTATATATTTATTTTAATGTTGACTGTGCTGTGATTGTGATGAACAATCGATTATGATGGTGTATTCATGTTTGTTAGGATTTAGTGTACACAATAGAACCATTATATATAAAATATATTATATTCACGTGTGTCAAAATTTATGTATAAAGTAAAAATCATATTTTTATTATTTTTATTTTTTTATAAAGGTGGCCCTGTTTGGTTTGATAAAATGAATGACAAAATAAAAATAACATTTGTGTTAAAATCTGTTTATTGAATTGAAGATAACATTTTTATCAATACATGATTATTGAATTTCAAACATAGATTGTGTCAAAACATGACTATCGAGTTAAAAGTATATTTTTGTCAATATAAAGTAGCAGCGACAAAATTCACAGGCACGTTTACGCATATAACATTATTTTATATGATATCAAAATTCACAGAAATGTTTACATATAAAATGTTATTTTGTATAATATTAGAATTCACAAGAGATTTGAACAAAATCATATTTTGATTACATAAGAAGGATTTGAACAAAAATCATATTTTGTTTACAATGAAAGAATTGAACAAGATTTACATTTTTGTTAATTAGATTATAAAGAAAAAAATAACATTTTTGTTATGAAGTGTTATATTAGAATGAAAATAACATTTTGTTATAAAATGTTTATTGGATTAAAATTGTCACTTTTGTGTTAAATTAGAAAAGGACACTTTTGCCACACTAAAAGGAGTTAAAAGCAAAAGAATAAATTTTTATTAAACATTCCCTTTCAATAACATTCCTTTAAATAAAAAGAAATTATATTTTTATTATTATATTGATTTCCATAAAGAAGTGCAGAATTAGAAATACATATTTTTGTTAAAACTTGTTTTGTGAAATAAAAAGTCACATTTTTGTTAAATTGAAATTATCATTTTTGTTTACATGAATAAAAGAGATATTTCTGTCCCTTTTAAAAGAATGAAATAAAAAGAGACATTTTGTCACTTTTAAAAGAATGGAAATAAAAATACACACTTATGTTATTAAATAAGGATTTTACAAAAATCACATTTCTCTCATTTAATAAGAATAGTATTTTTGGTCAAAAAATGATTTTAGAAAATAAAAATAATACTTTTTTCAGAACATGTTTAATTAGATAAAAATGAACATTTTTATACCTTGAAAAGAATTAGAGAAAAAAATCAACATTTTGTTTACATTAAAAAGATTAGACTAAATTTTCATTTTTTTTACATTAAAAAAATAAATTAGAAATGTATTTTTTTTATATACATTAAAAAGAATGAATTAGAAATGTATATTTTATACATTAAAAAGAATGAATTAGAAATGGGCATTTTTGTCACATTAAAAAGACCGAAGTAAAAATACACATTTTGGCATTTAAAAAGGAATTTTCAAAAATACTCATTTTTGTTGTATAGAAAACCAGTGAAAAAAATTCATCTTTTTGTTGAATAGAAATAGATTAAACAAAACCATCATATTTTGTCTAAACAAATAAAAATGACATTTTGATCAAAACTTGATTTATGAAAAGAATAACGTTTTTGTCAAAACTTGATTAGTGAAAAAGGATTACATAAAATGAACATTTCATGTATTAAGAAGGATCAAAGGAAAAAAACATTTCTATGCATAAAAAGAGTTTAACCAAATCATACATTTTTGTCCATTTAGAAGGGAGATTACTTTTTGATCATAAAAGAAAAGGATTAAAGAAAAATTAGCATTTTTGTTTACCTTAAAAGAATGAAGACAAAAATGACATTTTCGTTTACATTGAAATTTTTGTCACTTTAAAAAGTACATTTTTGCTAGAAAATGAAGATTAGAATAAAAAGTACATTTCTGTTAGAAAATGTAAATTTAAAATGAAAAGGACATTCTTGTCACTTAAAAGGATTTCACCAAAAATATTCATTTTTGGTCATTGTAAAGGATTACACGAAAGATTAGAAATGAAAGTTAAGATTTTTATTGTCACTTGTTACAACAAAAAGAATGGGAATAAAAGACTAGATTTTTATTGTCATTTGTTCACAATAAAAATAATTGAGAGATATATATCTGTGATGTCGGAATGTTTGATGTGTTAAACATAATATTAGTATATTCAAACTGAATCTTACACTTCCATTTACGAGTCATCCGACTTGTTTATGTGCTTGGGTCGATAATGTTTACACATCGCCTAAGTGTACAAATATATTATTATTTGTTTGTTGGATGAAACCCCACACGGGTATTGGGATTATGTTGGACACACACACTAATCCCAATATTTAGTTATATGTCAATCGATGGATTGACAGTCTGTGATGAGCATTATTTATTTACTTTAATGCTCACACAGTTATAAATTCCACTTTGGTCGTCATTTGGATGTTTGATAATTATTTATCATAATTGTTGATTTCATGCAATATATGGTTGTTGATTGAGTCACATTCCAATAAAGGATATTCTAGAAAAAGAATATTTTAGAAAATGTCTTAGAAAATATTTTAGAAAAGAATATATTTTGGAAAATATATTTTTATTTAAATGAACTAGTTATTAACTAGAATAAATCATTAAATTAAGGTTTAATGAAGTTTCCCAATTAGAGAATATTTAATTAAATTAAATAAATTTGATTTTGGGTTGTCGTGAATGGTATCTTCAATAACACCTTTTTTAACCCAGTTGAAAAGAACAAATCTTTAAATTAAGATTATTAGAGTTTCAAACTATATATTGTAATTGGAATAAAAATGATTTGTGAATTGAGTTTATCGTGAACAATGTTTTTAAACGACATCTGTTCTTTAACTCAATTAACAGTAAGAATATGATTTGGAATTTGTAAATTTTTATTTAAGATTTAAATGGGAATTTTCCAAAGGTCAGGTTTTCCAATTTAATATATTAAACTGGAATTGAATAGAATTCGAATTAATTATAACCGAGATAAGCTTCTGTAAAAGAAGACCGATACTACATATGGAATTTAAGAGGCTTTGCCGTTATTCCATTTATATTATTGGTCGGATAAAGAAATTTATAACGATTATATATTGATTTGATTTCTGTGAAGATGATTTTGGGTTTATCGTGAACTATGTTTTAAATGACATTAGTTCTTTAACCCAGTTAAAGTCGAGATTAATTTCTTAAACTTAAATAATCATTGAATAATGATTTTTGGTATTTAAAACCCAATTGAAGTTTAGGTAAATCTTTAAAGAAAAGATTTAAGGATAATTTAAAGAATATATCTTGGATATAATAATGCGAATATTTTATTAGATGAATATTCTGAATTGGAATGAGGCATTGAATGTGTTTTATACAGCAATTGATTTTTAATTATAAAAATACGCAAGTTATTTGGAAAGACCGGGTTTAACCCATTCCGAATAATTACTACGACAATGAAGAGTCGAAGGTGAATACGGTGATTGAAGACCGACGATCTTCACATCGAATGGATGTGTTACTACAGAGACCCTTGATGGGAGTAGCTACCTTGAAGGGGCTTCAGTGGAGGCCGTCCGGACTATTGTTGATTGTTCGGATTTGGTTTTCGCTCGGACCTAGAGCATAAGCTGGTAAATGGATGCGTGTCTGACATTGGATTTCGTTCCATGTGAATTAAATCGATTTCTATTAAGGTATGTATGTTTGGTGGTGGAGGATTTATTCTCTACTTAACACCCTGGTATGTATTAATGGTGATTGATCGCATGGCGTGAATTGTCAATGTGGCACGCCAAGATGAAATTGATCAAGGCTTTTGTTGAAAAGCAGGGCCTTGTGGGATGATCAAAGCATAGCCTATTACGGCATAGCTTTTTGTATATCGTGACTTCACGAGCCTCACACCCATGTATGAGTCAAAAAGGGGATATGGACCGTAGGGAGTGCACACATTTCTTTCTAGCTAGAAGTGGTGTCAGTGCTTAAACTGGCTGACATTTTACTTATGTGGATGATGGATTTTGAGGAGCCTCGGATTTTTATAGGCCGTTAGTGGTCATACTATAGGTTCAAAGGAACCGGGAAGTGTGTGTTCAGGCATAACTAATCTACTACCGATAAGCGGGGACCGGCCCTACCGCTCCAAGGGTTCACTGCGGGGGATACTGAGGCATTTGCTAGAGTGTCTCGAATCGGAGAGGAGCTTGCCCCTTGTGTAACAACCCGGAATTTTGGAACCAATTTAAAATTTTTATTTTAGGAAATTTTAATAGAAAATGCGTCAAAAAAAAGAGAAAGAAGTTATTAATGCATGATTGGAAAGTAGTAACAGTCCATGCAAAAGGAAATATGACAAGATTTGGGTCAATGAACATTTAATAAAAGTTATATTTTAAATTAATGCAAAGAGAGGGCATTAATTACTCTTTTTGAATAAACTGAAGTTAGAATAAAAGTTGCATGTTTTTTTTAAAACATGAATATATCTTAATAGGATGTTTGAAAAGTAAAAATGTACACATAGTATCATACTATAGGAAATGTATACGTAAAGATAACGTGTAATGGAAATTAATTAATATCAATCAATTTCAAATTGATTGTATTAATTAAATGATAGGAGGTGAACTTACTAAGTTATAGGAGTTAATAAAATAATTTGGCATAATGTAATAGTTTCATTAAATGAAGAAGAGAGAAAATGGTAATGAACATATTTAGGCAAATATTACAAGAGTAAATGAATAGCGAATAAATAGCCATTAATGAGGGTAATGTTAGTTAACATTTTCAGTATAAACTAATTCATAGTTAAACCCTGTTACATCAGCTAAATATTAATGTGAAATACTTTTATGCAAATAAATAAGCTGGATATAAATAAAGGGACGTTTTGTTAGATAAATCTTCACTTAATTTCTTTAAAAAGTGTAATAGGAAACAAATATGGGAAGAATATTAAGATGGTAATTATTTATTAATTTCTGACATGGGAAAATATTAACATGTTATTGTTTTAAAAATGGAAAATTATTACCATGTTAATTGTTTTATGCAACCATGGGGAAACAAGCATTGATTAAGGCTAGGAAAAAGGTAAAATATGTTTATACATAAACTATGTATGCGTGTGTCTATTTGGGTTTAAATATTCAGCAACACATGTATGTTATGCAAGTTAACAAATTAATTAACTTACTTAGGGAAAGAACCGAAATGTTGTAATAAAATTATATTTTTTTTTCAAATTTGAAGAAACGTTAACACATAATCAAATTCAAACTATTAAATAGTAATGAATGGTGCCACAACTATTCCTATTTACATTACCATATATTGTGGTTTAATTTGTGAGAACACATTTAATTTTTATACATATGATTTAATGCATAGTTAATGAATTTGAAAATGTGCGGTTGCTAAAGTTAATGCATTCCATTATGCATGTTTTAAACTTTCCACATTCTACTGTTTTCTTGCAACAAAAAAAACAAAGAAAAAAAAGGGGGGGCTTAATTAGAAATACGCAACTCCTATTCAATACCTCCTATTGCTCCTAAACCGAATCTCCATCTTTTCTTCCTCTCCAAGTCATAGCCACCATTCTCTTCTTCCTTCCTCCATTAAAAATCTCATCCTTTTCTTAAATCAAACACAAATTTCATTCTATTTAGTGATATTGGAATGACGACACACAACATAAAGTTTTAGAACGTTTTTGGTTTAAATCTGATCATAAACTCAAGGTGAATGTGGCGAGGGCTTCGATGTGAGGTGATTGGATCGGGTGCTGATGACCTTGGTGAAGCACGGCAGGTGGATTAGCCATCGAAGGGGATGGGTTCTCAGTCCAGTAATACAAAACGAAGGAGAAAAGGGATAAACGATGGATTAATTAAGGTCAAGGTTAATTAAATCTTTAGTTTATTCATTTAATAATACAATTAAATTGTTCAAGGATTTAAAGCTATGTATCTTTGTCAAACGGATTCAGAATTCAATGATTTCATATCCGTTAGGACCGTGGTGAAAATATCTTCGCAATGAAGCAGCCCAGATCTGAAACGGAGCTCTTTGGAAAACTCAGCTAAAATTCAATGCGAACTCCAGACAAAAACGATGTGAGAATTCTGATTTATTAAATAATTAAAATTTAATTATTTTTACTGTTCTTTAAATCCTCATCTGTATGATTTAAATTCAGATTTACGATGCTAGTTATTTGGAATTTGTTGATTTGTGTTATTCATGGTTTGTTGTGTTGATTGATATTGTATGTGATCTGTTAATATGATACATATTTTGTTAGAATACAAACTTGTTCATGATTAGAAATTATGTCATACATTAACGTTATATTTTTAATGTATTGAATATCAATAAATATTGGTTCATGTTAGTAAAACTTGTTTCACACTAAAAATTTATATTTTAATGCAGTGAATGCATACATAAATTGTTTATGTTTTAAAGGTGTAAAAAACCTGTTTACATTAAAAACTTATTTTTTTGTAATACATACAAAAGTAATCATCATTTATGTCTTGACACAGAAAACACTGTTTTTGTTAAATTGTGCATTTAGATTAGAAATCACCGTTTTGTTAACAAAGGTAACATTAAAAATGTTAGCATTATATGAAAAAGGACAAACCTTGATTTATAAAAAAAAGTGATTATTTACATTTACTTGTAAATATAAAAGAAGACAAAACATGAAATTAGTTTTATTTACATTTCTGTAGAAAAAGTACAGAAGATGAAAACTTGAAAAGTGATTTTTATTTACAATTTCCTTTGTAAATAAAGGATTAAAACTTGATTATGAAAAAGGGTGATATTTACATTACTTGTAAATAAAAGTAAAAGATTAAACTTGATTATGAAAAAGGTGATACTTACATTTCCTTGTAAATAAAAAGAAGTACAAAACATGAAATTAGTTCTTATTTACAATTTCCTTTGTAAATAAAAAGGTATAAACTTGAAACTTGAAAAGTGATTTTTATTTACAATTTCTTTGTAAATATACTTGTTAGGAAATGAACGTATTTATAGTGACGATTTTATTCACATTTCTTATGTGAATAAAATGAGCAAATATTTAACAATAAAATTTGTTCACATGAATAAAAAGAGCAAATTTGACAATGGAATTTTATTGACATTTTTAATGATTAGAACTTGACGATGCATTTTTATTGACATTCTTAATGAAATAAAAAGGGAACAAACTTGACATAGCATTTTATTTACATTTCTTTGTAAATAAAAAGGAATAAAACCTGACATTATATTTCAGTTATATTTCTTTGTAAATTAAAGAAAGGTATTAATAAAACACTCATATTTTGTTAAAAGAGAAAAAAAAGTATTAACAAAAGACTCATATTTTGTTAAAAGAAAAAGGATTAACTAAACTCTCAATATTTTGTTTACATAAAAAGGGAAATGAACAAAATCAATATTTTGTCTACATAAAAAGGAAATGAACAAAATCAATACTTTGATTACATAAAAAGGATTAGAACAAAAATGAAATGAGAATGTATATTTTTATACATTAAAAAGAGAATGAGTTAGAAATGAGCATTTTGTTCCAATTGAAAAGTATAAACAAAAATTAACATTTTTGTTCGCATTTGAAGTTATAAACAAAATTAACATTTTTTTAGCATTTGAAGTTATAAACAAAATTAACATTTTTGTTCGCATTTGAAGTTATAAACAAAATTAACATTTTTGTTCGCATTTGAAGTTATAAACAAAATTAACATTTTTGTTCGCATTTGAAGTTATAAACAAAAATTAACATTTTTGTTCGCATTTGAAGTTATAAACAAAAATTAACATTTTTGTTCGCATAATTTTTGTTCGCATTTGAAGTTATAAACAAAATTAACATTTTTGTTCGCATTTGAAGTTATTAACAAATTCTCATTTTGTTTGTATTAGAAGTTAAGAAACGATTATCATGTTTTATTTACAGAAGAAGGATGAAAACAAAAATTCTCATTTTGTTTACATTAGAAAAGATTAAAAAAAATTCTCATTTTGTTTACATTAGAAAAGATTAAACAATTCTCATTTTGTTTACATTAGAAAAGATTAAACAATTCTCATTTTATTCCATTAGAAAAGATTAAAGGAAAATGAGCTTGTTTATATGTTTGTCTGTGATGTTGAGATGTTTGAGGTGTTAAGTATATTCAAAACTGAATAGTATACTTCCATTTACAAGTTGCCTGACTTGTTTATGTGATTGAGACGATAATTTTCACACATCGCTCAAGTGCACAAATAATTTATCATTTGTTTGATTGGTTGAAAACCCCACACGGGTGTTGGGATGAAAATTGACATACACTAATCCCAATATTTAATTGTATGTCTATCGATAGATCGACAGGCTGCGATGAGCGTTATTATTTCATTTTTAATGCTCACACAGTTGTATATTGCACTCTGGATGTGGATGGATGTTTGATAATCATTTTCCTTGTTATATACATTCAATGTATGAAATCAATATAACTAAAGTTATATGGTGACTGATTGAGTCGCATTCCAATAAAGGATTTCTTTTATATAAAGAATATCTTTTTTTTTATAAAGAATATTTGGAATAAAGAATATTATAGTACAAATAACTTTTAAAATAAAGAATGCTGTTTTATAAAGAATATTTTATATATAGAAAATCTTTTCCTACAAAGAAAGTTTTATAATGAATATTTTAAAGAATATGTAACAAAGATAAAGGATATTCCTTTGAATAAACTGGTTAGTAACTAGAATGAATTTATTAAATTAAGATTTAATAGAATTTTCCATTTGAAAAATATTTATTTCGAATTGCTTAAATAAATTGATTTTGTGAACTATGTTTCTTAAACGACATTTGTTCTTTGACTCAAGTTAACATTTAAAAGTGATTTAGAATTTATAAATCTTTTTTTAAGATTTAAAAAGAATTTTCTAAAGTCAAGTTTTCCAATTTAATATATATAGAATTGGAATTGAATAGAAATTCGATTCGATAATAATCGAGATAGGATTCTGTAAAAGAAGACTGTTACTATATATGGAATTTAAAAGGCTTGGCCGTTATTCCATTTATATTATTGGTCCGATACAGAAATTTATACCAATTATTTATTGACTTGATTTCTGTGAAAATTCCATAATTAATGGAACATGATTTTGGGTTTATCGTGAACAATGTTTTAAATGACATTGATTCTCTAACTCGATTAAAGACAAGGTTAATTCCTTTAAAATTGGAATAATCATTTAATTATGATTTTTGATATTAAAGCCCAATTGTAGTTTTAATTAATTTTTAGAAAGGAGATTAAAGATTAATTTTAAAAGAATTTATCTTTGATAAAATTAATGGAAACCTTTTTCCTAATAATATATTCTATTTAAAAGAATATTCTAAATTGGAATGAGACGTTGGATGTTTTTATAGCATTTGATTTTTAATTATAGAATACGCTGGTTATTCGGGAAGACCGGGTTTAACCCATTCCGAATAATTACTACGCCGGCGAAGAGTCAAAGATGAAGATGGTGGTTGAAGACCGACGATCTTCACATCGAATGGATGTGTTGCTACAGAGACCCTTGATGGGAGTAGCTACCTTGAAGGGGCTTCACTGGTGGCCGTCCGGACTATTGTTGATTATTCGGATTTGGTTTTTGCTCAGACCCAGAGCATAAGCTAATAAATGGATGCGTGTCTGACATTGGATTTCGTTCCGTGTGAATTAAATTGATTTCTGTTAATGTATGTCTGTTTGGTGGTGGAGGATTTATTCCCTGCTTAACACCCTGGGATATGTTAGTAGTTATCGATAGCATAACGCGAATTGTCAATGTGGCCCGTTAAGATGCGAGTGATCAAGGTTTTGTTGAAAAGCAGGCCTTGTGAAAAATGATCAAAGCACGGCCTGTTTAGGCGTAGCTTTGTGTATAGCGTAACCTCACGAGCCACACACCCCGGTATGAGTCAAAACGGGATACGGACTGCAGGGAGTGCACACGTTTCTTTCTAGCTAGAGTGATGTCAGGGACCTACCAGCGCTGACATTTTACTTATGTGGTTGATGGATTTTGTGGTACCTCGTTGTTTATAGGCCGTTGGTGGTCACATTATAGGTTCAAAGGAACCGAGAAGCGTGTGTTCAGGTATAACTAATCCGTACACATATGTGTGTACCGGCCCTGAAGATCCAAGGGTTCACTGCGGGGGATCCTGAGGCATTTGCTAGAGTGTCTCGAATCGGAGAGGAGCTTGCCCCTAGCCTCGACTCATGATGGAAACCAATTCTCCAATACGACATTACGATTTTAGTTGTATACTTATATACGGCGGCATAATATATGGTACCTATGTCGTCTAGGATTAATACATTTATATTGAATGATTTATGAAAACATACACACATTGATAGTAATACGTTTGACGTATTTATCATCTTTTGATCGTGATAAGGAAAAACCCTTTCCTCTGGTGTGTGTTGCATTATGTGATGGGACTTGGGTCTTATAACGATCTCATTTTTCTTTAAATGCATAGCGTTATTTAAACGATTTACTTAATTATGCACTGGCAATCCAATGGAGTAAACCCGTTCTGCCTTAGCGGCGTGGTCCTGTGATTCGCCATATGATTAGTTAGTATAGAAAAATTTCTCATACCAGTCTCATGACTGACCTGTAGTTTGTTTCACTGGCAAACTCGGGTGCCCATATTTTCCACACGGGCAGTCGAGTAGCTTGTTTTGCAGATATCATATTTACAGGATCCTGGTCTACAGAAGAAGCGATATTCGGAAAGCTCTGTATCCGTGTATTCCTTTCGGTTGTATATTTGTATTATTTTTCCGCTGCTATTTAAATGTAATTTAAGTCTCTGATCTTGTATCTCCAATAAATATTATTCATTTATACTCTGGAATATTCTTGTACTCTGATGTAATTGTTGTAATCGGTAGTAAAATGTTCTTCTGTTCTGTGTTCTGATGTGTGTTGTTCTCAAAGCAATCCGGGCTTTCCTTCACGGGGAAGTTTGGGTCGTTTCATTTGGTATCAGAGCTTTGGTTTACAGAGCTAGAGAACAAGGCACATTAGAGCCGAATGAAAGAATTCATCAGAGATTGGATTAGTAATATCCAATAAGAATAACTCGCTAGAGATGGAATCAATAGTATCCTAGAACGAGTGCGAAGAGTATTATTTTCTTTAAAATCAAAAATATAAAAATGAAAACGGAATTCAGTTTTAAAATTTTTATCTTAAAATACATATTTGAGTATATTATACTTTAATGTGGACAATCGAGTATATAAAGATTTCGAATATACGAGTAATTATCGGATATTCGAAGTTTTAATATACTGGATAGATATAGAATCACACTCTAGTCGCCCGGAGATAATTCTGGTGATATGTCGACCATCACCAGTATTTATGTTCGAGTCTCGAAAGTGGGATTTCTGTATATTCCATTGACTGGTATGAGAACCAACACTTAGTTAGGACACATTGCTGTGATTTGCACTAAAAATACGATTTTTGACTATATATAACAGTTATATATATTTAAAAAGTTAATCACCTAATTGACTGCTGGTTGTGATGTTTGATTATTAGTTTCACTAATTAAAATATTAGAATGATAATTAATTAAACCAATAAATAAATAAAATATAACAGTTATATATATATATATAAAACGTTCCTTTTCGAGGACGAAAAGATTTTAAGTGGGGGCGATTGTAACAACCCGGAATTTTGGAACCAATTTAAAAAATTTATTTCAGGAAATTTTAATAGAAAATGCGTCAAAAAAAAAGAAAGAGAAAGAAGTTATTAATGCATGATTGGAAAGTAGTAACAGTCCATGCAAAAGGAAATATGACAAGATTTGGGTCAATGAACATTTAATAAAAGTTATATTTTAAATTAATGCAAAGAGAGGGCATTAATTACTCTTTTTGAATAAACTAAGGTTAGAATAAAAGTTGCATGTTTTTTTTAAAACATGAATATATCTTAATAGGATGTTTGAAAAGTAAACATGTACACATAGTATCATACTATAGGAAATGTATACGTAAAGATAACGTGTAATGGAAATTAATTAATATCAATCAATTTCAAATTGATTGTATTAATTAAATGATAGGAGGTGAACTTACTAAGTTATAGGAGTTAATAAAATAATTTGGCATAATGTAATAGTTTCATTAAATGAAGAAGAGAGAAAATGGTAATGAACATATTTAGGCAAATATTACAAGAGTAAATGAATAGCGAATAAATAGCCATTAATGAGGGTAATGTTAGTTAACGTTTTCAGTATAAACTAATTCATAGTTAAACCCTGTTACATACGCTAAATATTAATGTGAAATACTTTTACGCAAATAAATAAGCTGGATATAAATAAAGGGACGTTTTGTTAGATAAATCTTCACTTAATTTCTTTAACAAGTGTAATAGGAAACAAATATGGGAAGAATATTAAGATGGTAATTATTTATTAATTTCTGACATGGGAAAATATTAACATGTTATTGTTTTAAAAATGGAAAATTATTACCATGTTAATTGTTTTATGCAACCATGGGGAAACAAGCATTGATTAAGGCTAGGAAAAAGGTAAAATATGTTTATACATAAACTATGTATGCGTGTGTCTATTTGGGTTTAAATATTCAGCAACACATGTATGTTACGCAAGTTAACAAATTAATTAACTTACTTAGGGAAAGAACTGAAATGTTGTAATAAAATTTTTTTTTTTTTCAAATTTGAAGAAACGTTAACACATAATCAAATTCAAACTATTAAATAGTAATGAATGGTGCCACAACTATTCCTATTTACATGACCATATATTTTGGTTTAATTTGTGAGAACACATTTGATTTTTATATATATGATTTAATGCATAGTTAATGAATTTGAAAATGTGCGGTTGCTAAAGTTAATGCATTCCATTATGCATGTTTTAAACTTTCCACATTCTACTGTTTTCTTGCAACAAAAAAAAAAGAAAAAGAAAAAAAATAAAACAAAGAAAAAAAAAGGGGGCTTAATTAGAAATACGCAACTCCTATTCAATACCTCCTATTGCTCCTAAACCTAATCTCCATCTTTTCTTCCTCTCCAAGCCATAGCCATCATTCTCTTCTTCCTTCCTCCATTAAAAATCTCATCCTTCTCTTAAATCAAACACAAATTTCATTCAATTTAGTGATATTGGAACGACGACACACAACATAAAGTTTTAGAACGTTTTTGGTTTAAATTTGATCATAAACTCAGGGTGAATGTGGCGAGGGCTTCGATGTGAGGTGATTGGATCGGGTGCTGATGACCTTGGTGAAGCACGGCAGGTGGATTGGCCATCGAAGGGGATGGGTTCTCAGTCCAGTAAAACAAAACGAAGGAGAAAAGGGATAAACGATGGATTAATTAAGGTCAAGGTTAATTAAATCTTTAGTTTATTTATTTAATAATACAATTAAATTGTTCAAGGATTTAAAACTGTGTATCTTTGTCAAACGGATTCAGAATTCAATGATTTCAGATCCGTTAGGATCGTGGTGAAAATATCTTCGCAATGAAGCATCCCAGATCTGAAACGGAGCTCTTTGGAAAACTCAGCTAAAATTCAATGCGAACTCCAGACAAAAACGATGTGAGAATTCTGATTTATTAAATAATTAAAATTTAATTATTTTTACTGTTCTTTAAATCCTCATCTGTATGATTTAAATTCAGATTTACGATGCTAGTTATTAGGAATTTGTTGATTTGTGTTATTCATGGTTTGTTTTGTTGATTGATATTGTATGTGATCTGTTAATATGATACATATTTTGTTAGAATACAAACTTGTTCATGATTAGAAATTATGTCATACATTAACGTTATATTTTTAATGTATTGAATATCAATAAATATTGGTTCATGTTAGTAAAACTTGTTTCACACTAAAAATTTATATTTTAATGCAGTGAATGCATACATAAATTGTTTATGTTTTAAAGGTGGAAAAAAACCTGTTTACGTTAAAAACTTATTTATTTATTTATTTATTTGTAATACATAGAAAAGTAATCATCGTTTATGTCTTGACACAGAAAACACTGTTTTTGTTAAATTGTGCATTTAGATTAGAAATCACCGTTTTGTTAACAAAGGTAACATTAAAAATGTTAGCATTATATGAAAAAGGACAAACCTTGATTTATAAAAAAAAGTGATTATTTACATTTACTTGTAAATATAAAAGAAGACAAAACATGAAATTAGTTTTATTTACATTTCTGTAGAAAAAGTACAAAAGATGAAAACTTGAAAAGTGATTTTTATTTACAATTTCCTTTGTAAATAAAGGATTAAAACTTGATTATGAAAAAGGGTGATATTTACATTACTTGTAAATAAAAGTAAAAGATTAAACTTGATTATGAAAAAGGTGATACTTACATTTCCTTTTAAATAAAAAGAAGTACAAAACATGAAATTAGTTCTTATTTACAATTTCCTTCGTAAATAAAAAGGTATAAACTTGAAACTTGAAAAGTGATTTTTATTTACAATTTCTTCGTAAATAAACATGTTTGGAAATGAACGTATTTATAGTGACGATTTTATTCACATTTATTATGTGAAAAAAATGAGCAAAATTTTAACAATAAAACTTTGTTCACATGAATAAAAAGAGCAAATTTGACAACGGAATTTTATTGACATTTTTAATGATTAGAACTTGACGATGCATTTTTATTGACATTCTTAATGAAATAAAAAGGGAACAAACTTGACATAGCATTTTATTTACATTTCTTTGTAAATAAAAAGGAATAAAACCTGACATTATATTTCAGTTATATTTCTTTGTAAATTAAAGAAAGGTATTAACAAAACACTCATATTTTGTTAAAAGAGAAAAAAAAAGTATTAACAAAACACTCATATTTTGTTAAAAGAAAAAGGATTAACTAAACTCTCAATATTTTGTTTACATAAAAAGGGAAATGAACAAAATCAATATTTTGTCTACATAAAAAGGAAATGAACAAAATCAATACTTTGATTACATAAAAAGGATTAGAACAAAAATGAAATGAGAATGTATATTTTTATACATTAAAAAGAGAATGAGTTAGAAATGAGCATTTTGTTTCAGTTGAAAAGTAAAAACAAAAATTAACATTTTTGTTTGCATTTGAAGTTATAAACAAAATTAACATTTTTGTTCGCATTTGAAGTTATAAACAAAATTAACATTTTTGTTCGCATTTGAAGTTATAAACAAAATTAACATTTTTGTTCGCATTTGAAGTTATAAACAAAATTAACATTTTTGTTCGCATTTGAAGTTATAAACAAAAATTAACATTTTTGTTCGCATTTGAAGTTATAAACAAAATTAACATTTTTGTTCGCATTTGAAGTTATAAACAAATTCTCATTTTGTTTGTATTAGAAGTTAAGAAACGATTATCATGTTTTATTTACAGAAGAAGGATGAAAACAAAAATTCTCATTTTGTTTACATTAGAAAAGATTAAACAAAATTCTCATTTTGTTTACATTAGAAAAGATTAAACAATTCTCATTTTGTTTACATTAGAAAAGATTAAACAATTCTCATTTTGTTCCATTAGAAAAGATTAAAGGAAAATGAGCTTGTTTATATGTTTGTCTGTGATGTTGAGATGTTTGAGGTGTTAAGTATAATGTTAAGTATATTCAAAACTGAATAGTACACTTCCATTTACAAGTTACCTGACTTGTTTATGTGATTGGGACGATAATTTTCACACATCGCCCAAGTGCACAAATAATTTATCATTTGTTTGATTGGTTGAAAACCCCACACGGGTGTTGGGATGAAAATTGACATACACTAATCCCAATATTTAATTGTATGTCTATCGATAGATCGACAGGCTGCGATGAGCGTTATTATTTCATTTTTAATGCTCACACAGTTGTATATTGCACTCTGGATGTGGATGGATGTTTGATAATCATTTATTTTCCTTGTTATATACATTCAATGTATGAAATCCATATAACTAAAGTTATATGGTGACTGATTGAGTCGCATTCCAATAAAGGATTTCTTTTATATAAAGAATACCTTTTTTTATAAAGAATATTTGGAATAAAGAATATTATAGTACAAATAACTTTTAAAATAAAGAATGCTGTTTTATAAAGAATATTTTATATATAGAAAATCTTTTCATACAAAGAATGTTTTATAATGAATATTTTAAAGAATATGTAACAAAGATAAAGGATATTCCTTTGAATAAACTGGTCAGTAACTAGAATGAATTTATTAAATTAAGATTTAATAGAATTTTCCATTTGAAAAATATTTATTCGGAATTGCTTAAATAAATTGATTTTGTGAACTATGTTTCTTAAACGACATTTGTTCTTTGACTCAAGTTAACATTTAAAAGTGATTTAGAATTTATAAATCTTTTTTTAAGATTTAAAAAGAATTTTCTAAAGTCAAGTTTTCCAATTTAATATATATAGAATTGGAATTGAATAGAAATTCGATTCGATAATAATCGAGATAGGATTCTGTAAAAGAAGACTGTTACTGTATATGGAATTTAAAAGGCTTGGCCGTTATTCCATTTATATTATTGGTCCGATACAGAAATTTATACCGATTATTTATTGACTTGATTTCTGTGAAAATTCAATAATTAATGGAACATGATTTTGGGTTTATCGTGAACAATGTTTTAAATGACATTGATTCTCTAACTCGATTAAAGACAAGGTTAATTCCTTTAAAATTGGAATAATCATTTAATAATGATTTTTGATATTAAAGCCCAATTGGAGTTTTAATTAATTTTTAGAAAGGAGATTAAAGAATAATTTTAAAAGAATTTATCTTTGATAAAATTAATGGAAACCTTTTCCCTAATAATATATTCTATTTAAAAGAATATTCTGAATTGGAATGAGACATTGGATGTTTTTATAGCATTTGATTTTTAATTATAGAATACGCTGGTTATTCGGGAAGACCAGGTTTAACCCATTCCGAATAATTACTACGCCGATGAAGAGTCAAAGATGAAGACGGTGGTTGAAGACCGACGATCTTCACATCGAATGGATGTGTTGCTACAGAGACCCTTGATGGGAGTAGCTACCTTGAAGGGGCTTTAGTGGTGGCCGTCCGGACTATTGTTGATTATTCAGATTTGGTTTTAGCTCAGACCCAGAGCATAAGCTAATAAATGGATGCGTGTCTGACATTGGATTTCGTTCCGTGTGAATTAAATTGATTTCTGTTAATGTATGTCTGTTTGGTGGTGGAGGATTTATTCCCTGCTTAACACCCTGGGATATGTTAGTAGTTATCGATATCATGACGCGAATTGTCAATGTGGCCCGCTAAGATGCGAATGATCAAGGTTTTGTTGAAAAGCAGGCCTTGTGAAAAATGATCAAAGCACGGCCTATTTAGGCGTAGCTTTGTGTATAGCGTAACCTCACGAGCCTCACACCCCGGTATGAGTCAAAACGGGATACGGACTGCAGGGAGTGCACACGTTTCTTTCTAGCTAGAGTGATGTCAGGGACCTACCAGCGCTGACATTTTACTTATGTGGATGATGGATGTTGTGGTACCTCGTTGTTTATAGGTCGTTGGTGGTCACATTATAGGTTCAAAGGAACCGGGAAGCATGTGTTCAGGCATAACTAATCCATACACATATGTGTGGACCGGCCCTGAAGATCCAAGGGTTCACTGCGGGGGATCCTGAGGCATTTGCTAGAGTGTCTCGAATCGGAGAGGAGCTTGCCCCTAGCCTCGACTCATGATGGAAACCAATTCTCCAATACGACATTACGATTTTAGTAGTATACTTATATACGGCGGCATAATATATGGTACCTATGTCGTCTAGGATTAATACATTTATATTGAATGATTTATGAAAACATACACACACTGATAGTAATACATTTGACGTATTTATCGTCTTTTGATCGTGATAAGGAAAAATCTTTTCCTCTGGTGTGCGTTGCTTTGTGTGATGGGACTTGGGTCTTATAACGATCTCATTTTTCTTTAAATGCATAGCGTTATTTAAATGATTTACTTAATTATGCACTAGCAATCCAATGGAGTAAACCCGTTCCGCCTTAGCGGCGTGATCCTGTGATTCGCTATATGATTAGTTAGTATAGAAAGATTTCTCATACCAGTCCCATGACTGACCTGTAGTTTGTTTCACTGGCAAACTCGGGTGCCCATATTTTCCACACGGGCAGTCGAGTAGCTTGTTTTGCAGATATCATATTTACAGGATCCTGGTCTACAGCTGAAGCGATATTCGGAAAGTTCTGTATCCGTGTATTCCTTTCGGTTGTATATTTGTATTATTTTTCCGCTGCTATTTAAATGTAATTTAAGTCTCTGATCTTGTATCTCCAATATATATTATTCATTTATACTCTGGAATATTCTTGTACTCTGATGTAATTGTTGTAATCGGCAATAAAATGTTCTTCTGTTCTGTGTTCTGATGTGTGTTGTTCTCAAAGTAATCCGGGCTTTCCTTCACGGGGAAGTTTGGGTCGTTTCACCTTGCCTCGACTCATGATGGAAATCCAATTTCCAATATGACCTTGCGGTTTTGATTGTAGAACTAGTATGGCAACATGATATATGGTACCCATGCCGTCTATGGTTGATATGTTATGATTGAAACGGTTTTTAAAACATATACACACTAATACTAAATCCGTTTTATCGTATCAAGCATCTTTTGACCATTATAAGGTAAAACCTTATCCTCCGGTTTGCGTTGCATTGTGTGATGGGACTTGGGTCTTATAATGGTTTCATTTTTCTAAAAAGCATTGCGTTGTTTAACGATTTACTTTATTTTATGCACCGGCGATCCAATGGAGTAAACACATTACGCGTTAGCGACGTGGTCCTGTGATTAGCCTTATTATTAGATTTGTTTAGTTAAGATTTGCCGTACCAGTCCCATGACTGACCTGTAGTTTGTTTCACTGGCAAACTCGGGTGCCCTTATTTTCCACACGGGTAGTCGAGTAGCTTTTTGCAGATATATTTACAGGATCCTGGCTTACAGCTGAAGCGGTATTCGGAAAGCTCTGTATCCGTGTATTCCTTTCAGTTGTATATTTGTAATATTTTTCCGCTGCGATTTAAATGTAATTTAAAATCTCTAATATCATTATATTTCTATTGTATAATAAGTATTCATACTCTGTTATATCCCTGTACTCTGATGTAATTGTTATAATCAGCAATAAAATGTTCTTCAGTTTGTGTTCTGATGTGTGTTGTTCTCAAAACAATCTAGGCTTTCCTTTATGGGGATGTTTGGGTCGTCACAGCATTCATCTCGGAATTCTGCTTCAGATAGAGTCCGAGTTTCTGTAAATCAGATTTTGTATGAAGGAGTTATGACCTTCAGAAGATTCAAGAATTTAAATAAACAGTTCAGAATATAGTTCAGAAATTCAAAATTCAAAATCTGAAGTAGAAGCGGGCTGGGGGGAACTTCTCGCCCAAGCCCAGGTCGACCAGGAGGTCGACCTCCCCCCATACAGGCCGACATGGTGTTCGACCTCCCCCTCGGCTGAGATCTAAAATCTGACGTGTTTTCTCCTATGACGGATTTCTGTGTCATTAGGGCTTACGTGACACGTTCTGGTTGGTTCTCTTAGGTTTGAATGGCTTTGATTTTCTATAGGTTAATCTGACGGCTCCTATTAAATCAAATTCTATATAAGCAACCTAAATCTAAAAACCCTAAAGCCACACAAAAATATTCCTAAGACCGTCATGTTGTCAACACTCAACCTAGAGTAGACACCATTCTCATTCAACTAGAAAACAAGTAGGAATTGCAAATCAAATCTAATTCAACTAAGAGAATTCAATGTCTACAACAAAGGAGAGCTATTCAAATTCAGAATACAGATCCTAGAACTCAAGACTAGCCTCCTTTTTGTAAGTCCAGTTATCATTCAATCCTAAATGATGTTAGAACTGTGACTAAATAACTGGATATAAAACATCACTTAATGTAAATCTATGCCTATCTTTTTTTTTGTTAAAACCGAATTGATTGAGACTATGATTCTTTTTATGCTAAGTTGTGAATCTTGTTGTATGTAATTTGATGATCAAAGTTAAATGCTTTGGACCCATATGTTGTATAATTTGCCAATGACATATATGTTGTGTAGTTTAGTGATGACATATTATACTTTAGCAATGACATATCATGTTGAATAAATTAGAGATGAGATATTATGTTATATACTTGGTGATGACATAAATTGGCGATGACATAATTTGGCGATGGCATATCATATTGTGTAGTTTGGCAATGACAAACCATATTGTATAATTTGGCGATGGATATCACATTGTGTAAATTTTGGCAATGACATTTCATGTTGTATGATTTGATAATAACACCTATATGTTATATGACAACTCGGTAATTTTGTTATGGTTATGCAAGTTCAACCATCACATATATGACCAAAACTACATGCTAATATGATTAGGTTCATGTTAGATTAGATCCAACTAATTTGCGAAGTTCATAATTACATGCCTAATGTTAAGTTTATGTAATTCTATGTAAAACCCCTATTTCATGATCCATGTTAAGTAGATCTAAATTTGCAAGTTCATAATTGAACGTATATTGTTCTATGCCAAGTTCATATGATACATGTGTAGTTAGATCCATATTTTTATGATGTTGGAATTATTACATGTTCCTCTTTTTCCCCTTTTGTGTATAAGTTAGGATATGTATCGAGCCTAATATTTTATGTGATTCATGCGAATGTTTAACAGGGGTAACGTTGGGGGAAAAATATGAAATTATATATAGTTGGCATATTTGGCTCATGAACATGAAAATGTTTTATGGCATAAAGTGTTATAAATTTTTATACCTAAAAATTTTGAACTTGATTTAAAAAGGAAAGTGGGGCTTAACTTGAATGACAATAATTTACGTATAAATATAAAGAAGTAAATATGTAAATTTAGAAAAGAAAAATATGCCTAACCCAAGGTTAGATTGAGTTACGGTGTAAGACTGCCCGGAACTGCTCGGCACATCCAGCAACCATAAAAATATATATCTAATGTGGGAGGTTAGTGCATCAAGCCCAAAGGAACCCAAGGTTAGACTGAGTTGCGGTGTAAAATTGCCTGGACCCGACCGACACATCCAGTAACCGCAACAGTACCGTCTAATGTGAGTGGTTAGTGCTTTAATAAATGAATTAAATCTAAGTCAGGAATGGTAGGTTAAGTTAATTAAGGCAACACTTAACCAACGCAACATGTTAACTAAACTGATGGGTGGGGTTAGGTTAACTTGGACACTTAACCAATTTAACATGTTGACTAGGAAACCCTAGTAACGGGGACCTATTTCAGCAGTAACCCACATAGATGTATCATGTTACCCTGAACTAGGCAGGGTGGGGCACGATTACTGGGCTGATTATAAGCGGTCAAAACGACGGCGGTTGGTGCGTCAGTGTAGGTTCCGACGGAGTACGGGCGTGCACATACTCCAGAGTGGAAAAAGCAGGCATTGGCATCAGTAGTTATACACTGTGCATCTTGAATCGTGTCGGGTTGCCACCATAGGTTTTGATACACCCCATGGTGGGACCAGGGGCCGTATGGCACAAGTGGCAAACGTGTGCGAGTAGGAGCCGATCAATGAAAAAGGGATCACTAGGTTTTGAACTCACGATAATGGTTAAAATATCTAGTAGGTGCAGAGAATATGGACATGAGTGCGATAGTATGATTAGTTTATCTTGCCCTGTTTAGCTTACCTTATCCTATGTTACCTTATTTCCTTATTATTATCTTGTGTCCAACTTATTCAAGTCATGGTTCTCTTATCAGTTTACATGCTGAATAATCACTGGACTTACCAGACTTATGTCTGACCCATTTTCTTTCGCTCTCTTTTCTTCAGTTTCCCCCCGGTACCCAGGGAGGGAATAGCTTAGCCAAATTTGGACCGTTCGTCTTTCCAAGCTTGAAGACTCTGTGATGTAAAGCTTGGAACTACTTATCTTTGGCAATGGCTTTGGACACTGTGATAATCCCAAACTTCCACGGAATGAAAGTAAGGAATGATCATTTGGAATACAACATAAATATAACAATACAAATCACAGATACAACATAGAAAAGGAAAACTATAGAATAACAACATCATAGCAGCGGAATATGAATGTCATCAAACACAGAATCCCACAGCCACAGAGTTCTACATTATTACATCAGGTTTCAGCAAAAAGGAAATAAGTTTCAACTTCAAAATAGAAAAACTGGAAATAAATTGAGTTTGGATGTCTCAAGTTCTAAAGATAAAATGCGAATAAAAGATAAATGATAGATAATCTTCGTGGTCCAACATAAGCACCTCCAAATAAGCAACTCAAAGATAGATAAGCAGCTCCAAGATAGAAACTCCAAAGAAAGCTAGACCTGTTACTTGGTCGCCCGTGTGGAAAAGAGGGCACTCGAGTTTGCAAAGGTGAAAACAAACTACGAGTCAGTCATGGGACTGGTGTGAGAATTCTTAACTAATTTAACTAATAGTAATTAGGCAAATCCAAAGACCATGCCGCTAACGCGGAACGGGTTTATTTCAATGGATTGCCGTGCATAATTTAAAGTGACAGAACAAACAATAAGCAAATCGTAAAACAACGCAATGCTTTTGGAAAAATGGAATCACCATAAGACTCAAGTCTCATCACACAATGCAATGCAAACCAGAGGATAGAGTTTTACCTTATGGTGATTAAACATGCTAAATACGATAAATACGAATCTAATATTATCATTAGTGTATATAAAAACATTTCAAAATAAATGTATCAATCCTAGGAAGCATAGCCACCATATACTATGCCTCCGTACTAGTAATAAAATCAAGTCCGTAGGGTCGTATTTGGAATTTGTTTCCATCACGAGTCATGGTTAGGGAAGATCTCCTTACCGATTCAAGACACTCTAGCTAATGTCTCAGGATCCACCGCAGTGAACCCTTGGAAAGCTGCAAGGCCGGTCCACACATACAACTTCGTGGATTAGTTATTCCTGAACACACGTTTCCCGATCCTATAGGACCTATCATCCGAGGCGCGCCTCATTCCATCATCCACATAAGTAAAATATCAGCCAGTTTAAGCACTGACACTACCCTTAGCTAGAAAGAAACGTGTTGCTCTCCCTGCGTTCCCTTCTCTCGTTTTAGACTCAACCGGGTTGTGAGGCTCGTGAAGCTACGTAATACACAAAGCGATGCTTATTCAAGCTGTGCTCTGATCGTCACCACAAGGTTCTGCTTTCCAACAAGAAACCTGGATCATTACATCTTGGTATGCCACATTGTCAATCCATATCATACTATCAATCCTTTGCCAAAATATATAAAAGGGTGTTAAGCAAGAGAACGAATTCTCCGCCATCAATCATTCATACATTCGACAGAAAATTAATAAATACAATATAAAGGAGCACAATGTCGGAGACACATTCCATTTATAAGCCCGTTCTGGGTCTGAACGAAACTGGAGATATGTAACGACCCGCATTCTACGCATCGGAAGATCGTAGAATATTTATTTCTTTTTCTTAGTAAGTCGTATGGTCGTGTACTTTTGGGAAACGACTAGTAGGGTCATTTCCCATGTTCATGATTTTTGTCAATTTTTAAATGACCGTTTTGCCCCTAGCTGAACTTGTTTTGACCATAACTTTTGACTGGAAAGGAATTTTGACATGAAACCACTTCCATTGGATCCGGATGATGGTTTACAATTCTGTAGAGTGGTCATATTAGCCAAACGGACTCACCGTTTGGGAGATATGGCTGAAACAAATTTCAGATGGTGAAAAACAGCTTAATTGGGCTTAACCGGGTGATTAACAGCTAGGCCCAAAGGGGAATTTCGGGATTAGGAGTTTAAAAGGGCTGTTAGGGTTTGGGGAATACCTTTTTCTCATTTTTCAGCCGTCACTATTCATTCTTCTTAACCTAGCCATGGCCTCCACCCTCTAAATCTCTTCAAAACACCTTTTAGTCACTTTCTAATTGAAGATTAGGCTTAGCAAACATCAAATCAAGGAGTATTAGCACGAGAACCGAGGTAGAGCTGCTGTGTAAGATTGGGAACAGCGTCAAATCAGAGAATATTTCAGTTTTGGGGTTTTAGTTGTGGCAAAGGTGAGTGATTAGCTTGCTTTTACACTAATTACGGTTAATTATGGGTAATTAGTGAAGATTAGCGAATTTATACATTAATAAATTCTGGAAAAATTCCTAAAATTCTATAATGATGTTTTATGGCTCTGATAAAAATTTGGGCTAATTTGGATAAGTTTTGCTAATTGTATGCTTAATCATGGTTAAGAAGGATTAAGGGGAAAACATGGGTTTTTGGGTATGTTTGATCTAAAGTATTTCATGTAAATGATGTTTTAATGTTTTTGATTGATTCTATATGTTGTTACTGCTGTTTGGAATGTTTTGTAATGTCATAGGAAGTTCAGAATGGCTGAAAACGCCGTCGTTCGGCGAAAATAGCTTGCTGGAAAAAGTTGCAGATTTTCAGAACCGGTTAGGAAGAACACCCGATCCGAACCGGATAGGAGGAGGAGATCCGATCTGAAACGACCCGCAAATCCGTACCCTTTGAGTCGACTAATAACACCACACGTCCAACTCAAATTGCACAGAAATACGAATCATTATTAGAAAGAAGTTAGAGGATGAGAAATAGAAAGAAAGAAATATTAGAATAGAAGAAAACGAGGATCACAAACTCACAGTGGAACGAATAAAATATATTAGATAACATACCTTTGAAATATAAAACAGTAACTGTATATATATATATACATACCATCATCAGAGCACAATAGTTATCTCTGGAATAGTTATAAACACCTGTTTCCAGATACAACAAAATACACAGCGGAAAGTATGATAGTCTATAGCTAACAGGTGAAGTCTCCTGCTTCAATCTCCTCCAGGTGAATCTGTAAAATCCCGACTACTTGACTGCCCGTACAAATTTGAGCACCCAAGAGTTTAGGGAAAACAAACAAAATAAACTCTGGGTCAGTCATGGGACTGGTGTGAGTAAACTCCAACCACTTGTTTAACTTTCAAAATCCTTTCGAAGGAAAAGATAATCGTAAGACCGATCCACACATAAACACGGATGGTTTTTACCTTACGATAACCCAAAAATATTTTGATATCAAATCCAGTGATATTATAATAATGTCTAAATCAAATAAATAGAATCTAGCGGAACGCTTGCATCTCACGCTCCATATATAATATTAAATCAAAAACCGCAGGGCTCTTATTGGAGATTGGATTTCCAACATGACAAGGTATGGGACCACCTTCCGATAGTGTATCTCTAGAGACGAATACACTGGGTTCAACAAGAACGTCTTGCAACCCGGCCCACACATGACCGACCACTCATTTCGCTTGAGTGTATCGAATGTATACCACCGACGGTTGGGCTCAAACCACCGTCTCCCGTAAAGGGACAGCATCGAATATAGATTAAAGAACAAAATGGAATTTCTCTAGATAGGTGATTATACATCCTAATGGGTGCGACCCACATAGCCATACTGCCTGCCCGATTTTTGTCCAATTCCGGGTTGATGAGGCTTGAGGTTTGAATTATCTTCCTGAACATCTGGCCATCATTCACTTTGAATGCCACATCGTCAGATCCATCAGAAATCACTGATTGATTCCCACAAAAATACTCAGATTGTTAGGCTAAAGAAGTTTCCCTTCTATGCCACCAACTTCGTACGTTTGAAGGAATCAACGTACGTAACCCCTTTGGAAATACTTTGTCAGACACTCGTCCATACAAGTTGTCCTGGGTCTGGACAAACCGAAGGCACTATTCCGTACATCCATCTTAGGCACTGTTATCTAAGACTTATACAATAGCCCTTGCACTTTACTCCGTCTTCAATTATCTCTGACATATGTGATTCGCAACGCTTGTGCCAATACAGAGTGGTTCTTTAGATAATAATCCAACCGGTCTCTCCATATTAACAACGTTAAAATGGTCAAAAACTTCGATAGTCGGTGAGTTAACTATCAAAGAAAAACAAGTGTACAAACAACGATATCATTTCCAAATGGAAATTTTATCGATCAATCATCATTTAACACTTATCTCTTTAGTTCATAAATTTACTTATCTCATGTTTCTATATATTCTAAATTCTTATTTCTATTATCAGAAAACATTTCTGATTCTCGTTTGGAAAACATTTCCAAAACTCCTTCACGATCAAACCTTACCATTCCTTAGTTAAGAAGGAAGATAATTAAGTTGGGGTATAATTACCTCTCAGACCTTAACTGAACAACGTTTTAACTTTGAAATGGTCAAAGTTCATCTTTTAAATCTTTAACAACTTCTTATGTAACTCTCGGATTCTAATCTAAGAACACACTTCCTTTACAAAAAAAATGTTGATTATAACGGTAGCGTTATAATCGCTGTCTCCAAATATTTGATTTATAAAACATTGCTTTTAACAACAGCGTTACAACTGCTGTCTAAAAATTTAGAACATTTATTATAGCAATAGCGTTAAGATCGCTGTTAAGATTTACAAAACATCTTTTATAATAGCAGCGTTAAAATCGCTGTCTAGAATTTACCAACACTTATTATAGCGATAGCGTTAAAATCGCTATCTAGAATTTTCAAAACATTTATTACAATTTATATTCCAAATGTTGGAATAAAACTCATCATTTTCATTTAAATGCTTATCCATTTTCCTTTCTTATTCAAATTCCAATTTGGTTTCATATTTCAAATCTAAATCTCTTTTAGATATCTCGTTTGCAAAATATTTGCTTTAACCCATTCACTTTAAATCGTGCGTAACACTTTTTTTTATAGAATCAGTTCATTTGACTTCATTCCTTTGGATAATATTTTAAAAATCCAATTTTTCCCTTTATTAACTCCTAATGGTAGAATCATTTACAAAAATTGTTTTTATTATATCCCTTTATAATCTCGTTTAGAATTTCAGTTATAATTGCTAAGTTTTAAAAAAAATTACAAATATCAGTTTCAAACCCATCTCCACTTCCTATATAAATCCAAACTTGAATTTATATTTCAATTTATCCTAAGATAAATAATTTACTAGATCTATAAACGCCGTTATAATCACTTCTTGTTTTATTCATTCAAAACAAGTTTCATATTTTTCAGGACAATTCGAAATTAAAATTCCTATTTTATTAAATGGATTTCCCTTCTTAAAATCTCGGATTCTTTTTTCACATTCAAAAATATTTTATGGTATCTAAAATACCAAGTTTCTAGGGCCAGGGTAGCTCAAACACGACAAAGTCAATCACTGACTATATATATCACACCACGCATCAAAATCAAGGGAAAAACATTAATATAAATATTGAGGAACCCAGTTGGGTCCCCCCAACCTGATTCTCTGCATCCACAGATTTTAATCAACATCAATAATATTATTTCACATCAATATGAAATGTCAAACTAAAGATCGATCAACGATGTAATTCTATCAACCAATTTTATCAACTATTCAACCAAGCAACCATCACACAGTATAAAATAAATTTAAAACTGTTTTATATAAAAATATAAACGAGTCAGATTACTCACCTTGGTTTGTAGTTGACGATTCTGCTTCTGTTTCATTTAGAATTAGAAAGCCGTTTGATTAAATCACAGAATTGCACTGGCTCATTTCTTGACCACGGTAGTCGTACAACGTAAATTTCTTAGTTGCGATCCCAACGTCACTTGTCGCGTTCCTTTCGCGATTTACCCTTGATCCACGTGTTTTCGTTTCCATCTAAAATAATCCCGACTTTTCTTCTTCTGCCAACCAATACCTCTATCTCCTTCATTCCTTTGATAAATCAATAGCTAACCATCCTATCATTAACATTAATTATTCGCAAGTCTGCCTTAACCTCGTCCTCTCCATATTCGAAATACTGATTCCCTTATGTTCATCTTTGAGCCTGATACTGCTGTCATCTCTCTTCTTAAATGGTTGTACGGTGGAATCCCTTCACTTGCAAATCCACCATTCATTTCCTTTTGCACGAGCACAGACTTTACCACCTCATATGTACCAACAATTATTCCTTACCAACTCATCACTTTCTTCTCCGACAGTATTTCAAACGTTCCTAGTAAATACCGCACTTACTAATCATTTGTCCCTCTCACAAGCCATCACCGTGACTTTAAACTTCCCATTACCAAGTCATTAACCAATACCTAACAATTTCATTTCCAGGCGTCATTGAACCTGCTGTAAATACACCCTCCCTCCGCCAACGCAACTTCATCTCGCCGCCAATCTCGTGAACACTCCCCTTACAGTCACAGCCTTCAAAACTGTTGTTACCGTGTTATCCTCTATTTGAATTGCACCACACATTTTCTGGAAATAAACATAGTTAATATCAGACCCTCAAATTCTCGGATCCACTTCTCGCATGCTACGTGCTTCTTCCCAAAACAAACCAAATCCTCTGCAACTTTTTATCCAACCCCATGCCTTCCCGCAATTCTTTTCTACTCTTCACAGTTCGCACACACTAAATCACACAACACCCCTGCCTTTGAACTCCTTTTCACGTTAGGTCCCTTCCCTAAAACTGATCCTGACGCCACCCTTTACTGTAAGCTTCAACTCCAGGGCCGAGCTCCACAAACAGTCCTTACCAACTTTGATCCCTTCCAGCGTTCATCAGATCCACCCAGCTCAGCCCACCATTTGATGTTCATCTTTGCAGCATTCTCTTTTTTTTTATACACTATATAAGTATATATTCGAAGAAGTTGTTGCTGCCTTGTCAAGGCAACGGACAGCACGGTGTATAAATAGGGAAGAATGGGAGGTCTTTTAACAGTATGCAGTACCCCTATTACGGTAGCCATGTGCTTATCTGAACTCGAGAATGCTTATCCCAGATTCGACAGAGATGTTTGAAGAAAGGAACAGTTTGATAGCGAACAGATCTTGTACGGCTGCTGAAAATGTTGACGAAAATTTGATCCGAGATTTGTTCAGAGATTCTTTTGTTTAGTCTTAGCCCTCAAATCCCTGACCACGGTAAGATGGCTTTAATATGATCGGATAGGATGAAAACGACATCAAATATTTTGAAGATTTATGAAGATATAGATGGGAAATTCGATCTTGCCAGATATCATGCAACAACAATAACATTATGTGGCTTTATTTTGTAGGCATGTAGCCATGTAAAGGTTCAAGAATGTGATATTTGAGTAGACGTAACCTGAGTAGGCAGGTGGATAACATGGGTAGCTATTCGTATTCTATTTTCTCTACTTTATCGATCGCTTCGGACAGAAATAAAAATATGATCGTGGCCAGCAATACGCCACGATCCCAAAAATATAATAATATTGGTAGTTTGAATTATATTATGAAACCCCAAAATATTGATCTAGAGTGCAAAATATTCCAAGTAAAAAGTTGCATGTTTAATTAATTAAAAATTACAGTAAAATTCTAAAAATTAAATTATGACTACGCCTCAAAAGAACCTTGCCTAAATTCAAGACCGATATTTAAATATATTTAAATAACCGCTATGGCATATATAAGATTTCACAGCGACTTTCTGAAAATTTGATTTGGACGTAATTAACAATATATAAGACGAAATCTCGATTTTTCACTTCCATTAGAAAAATATATTCAAATAGATTCTAACGTTTCTTGTTTCACAGAAATCCGACTTATAACGAATGCTGTATATTCATTTAAAGTTCGAATTGCCAAATTACGAACTACCGCGCCGTTACGAGCTAGTTTTAAATATAATTATAAATTATACGTTTAAATATCATTTTATTAAATAAATTCCTTATAAATTCCTATATATAATTCAAATAAAATATTTAGACCAATTTAAATATTCAGAATTCAATGGCTGAAAATCCGGGTCGTTACAATCCTTCCCCCTTAAAATAATTTCGTCCTCGAAATTGCTAAGGTAGGAAAATGCCACCTACCCTATTAACTAGGTCCAAAAATCCTTTTTGTTCAATTCTTAACTTCAGTTCAACTGGACCAGTTTATTTCAATTAAAATATTCATTTATTCTTACTAACGAAAATTTTCAAAAATTCTGAAAATTTTCTAATACTTTAAATTCTGAAAAATTTCGACAGCATCTCCTCTGCACGGCTCAATCGGTACAACCACAATTCGCCTTTCTAGGCCTTCTCCAATCCAAAAGAAAATCAAAAGTCAAGCGGCTTGCCTCATAGGCTCATAAAATCATCAAACCCAAGTAATGTTGTAAACATGTACCTTTTTGTTGGGTATGCTTCTATCTCTAGCATTTGCTTCCATACAATACCTCCTCCACATACATACATATTTCCAGTCGGTTCCAAATCAATTCAACCTTTGGTCTTTAACTTTCTCATTAGTTCACTTATACTCACTAATCCAAACCGAGTTTTATCTTCAAAAATCAACCCTCTTATTCTGCTTGAGTTCAATTCCATCACAGTTTAAATTCCAAACAACATCGTCCAATATATATTCAACTTGTTTATTCATACGTCGAATTCATATTAATGTTTCGAATCCCAACATTTATCTTTATAAATATTTCATTTGGAATTATTTTTTTATACAATCCAATTTTATTTAACTTAAGTTAAATTCCAACTTATTTGATACATTTTTACCATTTCAGTCTATTCAACTTATACAAGTTAAATTTTTATCTCAGAATTCAAATTTCCGGGTTTTATTTCAAATTAGTTTGAACTTATAATTATGCACATATATTTATAATCAACTCAATTCAAAACACTTGAATTTCTAAAACATCTTGTCCTTTTTCGAACAAATTTTTCATTCCCAAATTATTATGGTAGCAATACATCACTCAAAAACTTGAAAATGAATACCGATAATGTCGCGACCCATTATCAGTACTATTTTCTTGCCCCTGAAGTGATTTCAGTGCTTAATCACTTTTAAAATCCATTCAAAATCATCCTTACTAAAATTTTCCTTTAAAACAATGCTATATTCATTTATAATATTTGAGAAAATATTTTCTAAACACCCGGAATTTAAATCCACAAATTTTGGTTTGAATCCAATTCCAATTTAGCTTATTAGTATATCTCATTCATACACCAATTAAATTTGGTTTGATATAACCTTTTCAATATTTCATAACTCATTTGATTGTAATAACAATCAACACATTCAATAATTTCAGAAAATTGTCACTTTTATATCAAAAATATCCTTTAGGAAAAATTATATCATTTACCCATTTTAAAACAATACTGCGTCAAATTGTTTTGTTCGAGAGTTTAGAAACACCTATCGATACAGTTGTACATCCTGTATCGACCAGAATTCATAAACCACTCAACAAACCAGCCAACACAATATAAACCAATTTTTATATCAAATCTACAAATACGTGCTCATATATATACACTCAAACTCAATCTAGGGTATTACAAACCCCATCTCTATTGAGTCACGTCACAGAGCCAGGGTTACTACTCAACCTTCAGCTCTGATACCAACTGAAACGACCCGCAAATCCGTACCCTTTGAGTCGACTAATAACACCACACGTCCAACTCAAATTGCACAGAAATACGAATCATTATTAGAAAGAAGTTAGAGGATGAGAAATAGAAAGAAAGAAATATTAGAATAGAAGAAAACGAGGATCACAAACTCACAGCGGAACGAATAAAATATATTAGATAACATACCTTTGAAATATAAAACAGTAACTGTATATATATATATATACGTACCATCATCAGAGCACAATAGTTATCTCTGGAACAGTTATAAACACTTGTTTCCAGATACAACAAAATACACAGCGGAAAGTATGATAGTCTATAGCTAACAGGTGAAGTCTCCTGCTTCAATCTCCTCCAGGTGAATCTGTAAAATCCCGACTAATTGACTGCCCGTACAAATTTGGGCACCCAAGAGTTTAGGGAAAACAAACAAAATAAACTCTGGGTCAGTCATGGGACTGGTGTGAGTAAACTCCAACCACTTGTTTAACTTTCAAAATCCTTTCGAAGGAAAAGATAATCGTAAGACCGATCCACACATAAACACGGATGGTTTTTACCTTACGATAACCCAAAAATATTTTGATATCAAATCCAGTGATATTATAATAATGTCTAAATCAAATAAATAGAATCTAGCGGAACGCTTGCATCTCACGCTCCATATATAATATTAAATCAAAAACCGCAGGGCTCTTATTGGAGATTGGATTTCCAACATGACAAGGTATGGGACCACCTTCCGATAGTGTATCTCTAGAGACGAATACACTGGGTTCAACAAGAACGTCTTGCAACCTGGCCCATACATGACCGACCACTCATTTCGCTTGAGTGTATCGAATGTACACCACCGACGGTTGGGCTCAAACCGTCGTCTCCCGTAAAGGGACAGCATCGAATATAGATTAAAGAACAAAATGGAATTTCTCTAGATAGGTGATTATACATCCTGATGGGTGCGACCCACATAGCCATACTGCCTGCCCGATTTTTGTCCAATTCCGGGTTGATGAGGCTTGAGGTTTGAATTATCTTCCAGAACAACTGGCCATCATTCACTTTGAATGCCTCATCGTCAGATCCTTCGGAAATCACTGATTGATTCCCACAAAAATACTCAGATTGTTAGGCTAAAGAAGTTTCCCTTCTATGCCACCAACTTCGTACGTTTGAAGGAATCAACGTACGTAACCCCTTTGGAAATACTCTGTCAGACACTCGTCCATACAAGTTGTCCTGGGTCTGGACAAACCGAAGGCACTATTCCATACATCCATCTTAGGCACTGTTATCTAAGACTTATACAATAGCCCTTGCACTTTACTCCGTCTTCAATTATCTCTGACATATGTGATTCGCAACGCTTGTGCCAATACAGAGTGGTTCTTTGGATAATAATCCAACCGGTCTCTCCATATTAACAACGTTAAAATGGTCAAAAACTTCGATAGGCGGTGAGTTAACTATCAAAGAAAAACAAGTGTACAAACAACGATATCATTTCCAAATGGAAATTTTATCGATCAATCATCATTTAACACTTATCTCTTTAGTTCATAAATTTACTTATCTCATGTTTCTATATATTCTAAATTCTTATTTCTATTATCAGAAAACATTTCTGATTCTCGTTTGGAAAACATTTCCAAAACTCCTTCACGATCAAACCTTACCATTCCTTAGTTAAGAAGGAAGATAATTAAGTTGGGGTATAATTACCTCTCAGACCTTAACTGAACAACGTTTTAACTTTGAAATGGTCAAAGTTCATCTTTTAAATCTTTAACAACTTTTTATGTAACTCTCGGATTCTAATCTAAGAACACACTTCCTTTACAAAAAAAATGTTGATTATAACGGTAGCGTTATAATCGCTGTCTCCAAATATTTGATTTATAAAACATTGCTTTTAACAACAGCGTTACAACTGCTGTCTAAAAATTTAGAACATTTATTATAGCAATAGCGTTAAGATCGCTGTTAAGATTTACAAAACATCTTTTATAATAGCAGCGTTAAAATCGCTGTCTAAAATTTACCAACACTTATTATAGCGATAGCGTTAAAATCGCTATCTAGAATTTTCAAAACATTTATTACAATTTATATTCCAAATGTTGGAATAAAACTCATCATTTTCATTTAAATGCTTATCCATTTTCCTTTCTTATTCAAATCCCAATTTGGTTTCATATTTCAAATCTAAATCTCTTTTAGATATCTCGTTTGCAAAATATTTGCTTTAACCCATTCACTTTAAATCGTGCGTAACACTTTTTTTTATAGAATCAGTTCATTTGACTTCATTCCTTTGGATAATATTTTAAAAATCCAATTTTTCCCTTTATTAACTCCTAATGGTAGAATCATTTACAAAAATTGTTTTTATTATATCCCTTTATAATCTCGTTTAGAATTTCAGTTATAATTGCTAAGTTTTAAAAAAATTTACAAATATCAGTTTCAAACCCATCTCCACTTCCTATATAAATCCAAACTTGAATTTATATTTCAATTTATCCTAAGATAAATAATTTACTAGATTTATAAACGCCGTTATAATCACTTCTTGTTTTATTCATTCAAAACAAGTTTCATATTTTTCAGGACAATTCGAAATTAAAATTCCTATTTTATTAAATGGATTTCCCTTCTTAAAATCTTGGATTCTTTTTTCACATTCAAAAATATTTTATGGTATCTAAAATACCAAGTTTCTAGGGCCAGGGTAGCTCAAACACGACAAAGTCAATCACTGACTATATATATCACACCACACATTAAAATCAAGGGAAAACATTAATATAAATATTGAGGAACCCAGTTGGGTCCCCCCAACCTGTTTCTCTGCATCCACAGATGTTAATCAACATCAATAATATTATTTCACATCAATATGAAATGTCAAACTAAAGATCGATCAACGATGTAATTCTATCAACCAATTTTATCAACTATTCAACCAAGCAACCATCACACAGTATAAAATAAATTTAAAACTCTTTTATATAAAAATATAAACGAGTCAGAGTTAGTGAGTTTACTCACCTTGGTTTGTAGTTGACGATTCTGCTTCTGTTTCATTTAGAATTAGACAGCCGTTTGATTAAATCACAGAATTGCACTGGCTCATTTCTTGACCACGGTAGTCGTACAACGTAAATTTCTTAGTTGCGATCCCAACGTCACTTGTCGCGTTCCATTCGCGATTTACCCTTGATCCACGTGTTTTCGTTTCCATCTAAAATAATCCCGACTTTTCTTCTTCTGCCAACCAATACCTCTATCTCCTTCATTCCTTTGATAAATCAATAGCTAACCATCCTATCATTAACATTAATTACTCGCAAGTCAGCCTTAACCTCGTCCTCTCCATATTCGAAATACTGATTCCCTTATGTTCATCTTTGAGCCTGATACTGCTGTCATCTCTCTTCTTAAATGGTTGTACGGTGGAATCCCTTCACTTGCAAATCCACCATTCATTTCCTTTTACACGAGCACAGACTTCACCACCTCATATGTACCAACAATTATTCCTTACCAACTCATCACTTTCTTCTCCGACAGTATTTCAAACGTTCCTAGTAAATACCGCACTTACTAATCATTTGTCCCTCTCACAAGCCATCACCGTGACTTTAAACTTCCCATTACCAAGTCATTAACCAATACCTAACAATTTCATTTCCAGGCGTCATTGAACCTGCTGTAAATACACCCTCCCTCCGCCAACGCAACTTCATCTCGCCTCCAATCTCGTGAACACTACCCTTACAGTCACAGCCTTCAAAACTGTTGTTACTGTGTTATCCTCTATTTGAATTGCACCACACATTTTCTGGAAATAAACATAGTTAATATCAGACCCTCAAATTCTCGGATCCACTTCTCGCATGCTACGTGCTTCTTCCCAAAACAAACCAAATCCTCTGCAACTTTTTATCCAACCCCATGCCTTCCCGCAATTCTTTTCTACTCTTCACAGTTCGCACACACTAAATCACACAACACCCCTGCCTTTGAACTCCTTTTCACGTTAGGTCCCTTCCCTAAAACTGATCCTGACGCCACCCTTTACTGTAAGCTTCAACTCCAGGGCCGAGCTCCACAAACAGTCCTTACCAACTTTGATCCCTTCCAGCGTTCATCAGATCCACCCAGCTCAGCCCACCATTCGATGTTCATCTTTGCAGCATTCTCTTTTTTTTTATACACTATATAAGTATATATTCGAAGAAGTTGCTGCTGCCTTGTCAAGGCAACGGATAGCACGGTGTATAAATAGGGAAGAATGGGAGGTCTTTTAACAGTACGCAGTACCCCTATTACGGTAGCCATGTGCTTATCTGAACTCGAGAATGCTTATCCCAGATTCGACAGAGATGTTTGAAGAAAGGAACAGTTTGATAGCGAACAGATCTTGTACGGCTGCTGAAAATGTTGACGAAAATTTGATCCGAGATTTGTTCAGAGATTCTTTTGTTTAGTCTTAGCCCTCAAATCCCTGACCACGGTAAGACGGCTTTAATATGATCGGATAGGATGAAAACGACATCAAATATTTTGAAGATTTATGAAGATATAGATGGGAAATTCGATCTTGCCAGATATCATGCAACAGCAATAACATTATGTGGCTTTATTTTGTAGGCATGTAGCCATGTGAAGGTTCAAGAATGTGATATTTGAGTAGACGTAACCTGAGTAGGCAGGTGGATAACATGGGTAGCTATTCGTACTCTATTTTCTCTACTTTATCGATCGCTTCGGACAGAAATAAAAATATGATCGTGGCCAGCAATACGCCACGATCCCAAAAATATAATAATATTGGTAGTTTGACTTATATTATGAAACCCCAAAATATTGATCTAGAGTGCAAAATATTCCAAGTAAAAAGTTGCATGTTTAATTAATTAAAAATTACAGTAAAATTCTAAAAATTAAATTATGACTACGCCTCAAAAGAACCTTGTCTAAATTCAAGACCGATATTTAAATATATTTAAATAACCGCTATGGCATATATAAGATTTCATAGCGACTTTCTGAAAATTTGATTTGGACGTAATTAACAATATATAAGACGAAATCTCGATTTTTCACTTCCATTAGAAAAATATATTCAGATAGATTCTAACGTTTCTTGTTTCACAGAAATCCGACTTATAACGAATTCTGTATATTCATTTAAAGTTCGAATTGCCAAATTACGAACTACCGCGCCGTTACGAGCTAGTTTTAAATATAATTATAAATTATACGTTTAAATATCATTTTATTAAATAAATTCCTTATAAAATCCTATATATAATTCAAATAAAATATTTAAACCAATTTAAATATTCAGAATTCAACGGCTGAAAATCCGGGGCGTTACACGATCCGAACCGGATTGGAGGAGGAGATCCGATCCGAACCGGATAGAAGGTGGAGATCCGAACCGAATCGAGTAGGAAGAACATCCGATCCGAACCGAATAGAAGGAGGAGATCTGAACTGAACCGGATAGGAAGAGACACCCGAACCGAATAGAAGGAGGAGATCCGAACCGAACTGGATAGGAGGAGACACCCGAACCGAACCGAATAGAAGGAGGAGATCCGAACCGAACCGGATAGGAGGAGACACCCGAACCGAACCGGATAGGAGGAGGAGATCCGAACCGAACCGGATAGAAGGAGACACCCGAACCGAACCGGATAGGAGGAGGAGATCCGAACCGAACCGGATAGAGGAAGAGACCCGAACTGAACCGGATAGGAGGAGGATGCCCGAACCGAACCGAATAGGAGGAAGAGACCCGAACCGAACTGAAGAAGACCATAACCTGAGATGCAAAGGAATTCCAAATGAGAAGCTAGATCTCAAGATCCAGATGGGAATCAACGAGTTCGCTTCATGATTGGGCTTTGCGGCGGGATGCGTGTTAAGGGGTTATCGATGTCTATAGCTTTGGACCACTATGTTAGGAAGGTCGAAGGAGGATTCAGGGCCATTATGGCATTGGTAGGACCAAGGGCTACGACCAATGTGGTGGGTCATTGAAATGTTTGGTCATGACTCCATGTGTTTACCTTGGTCATAGCAGGGTTTCTACAAGTCGGGATTCGTCGTTACCTCAATTTGTCTAGTGTTCCAAAGTGGTAGATACCGTATGCTTTACGCACTGAGTGAGAGATGTGAGGATGGTTGCCATGATTGAATTGTTTGCTATCACTATGACATGCACACCCCCACCCCGTATTTCTTTACACCATATGTTGATGGCACCTTAGAGTATTGTACAGTATGTAGTGCTAACTCTTTGGTTGCAGGTCCAGGTTCAGGTATGGTTTAGTATACATGTTATTGTTCTGTTTAGCTGCTTATCGCTCATACCAGGCTTTATGTCTGACCCAGAGTTTTATGTCTCCTCTTATTACTCTGGGTGCTCACACAAGCAGACTAAAGACAGGTTAGCTGGTGGTGCACGGGTAGATGATCCGGAGACGAACAGGAGGCTTCCACGTAACACATATATATAGTATTCTCCCTGTGTTGTTGAAGATCACTACTTGGGCATTGGCGGTGTATCTTCTGTTTTAATTTCCTTTTGTTAGAGACAGTAAATTTGGAAAGTTGTAATAAGCTGTATTTGGATTTCCGCTACTCTGATGTTGATGTTAGTTTTAAGTTATCAGCTTATGCACTGTCTCACCTGTTTTATGTCAAGTACATTATTATTATTATATTTTATCCCATGCGCTGTGAGACATTCTACAGGTTCCTTGATTAGTTCATTCTCTTCTTTTCTTTCTCCTGACGACCGTCCCGTGCTAGTCGGGCATGTGTACAGCGCACTTTTGGAGGAAATGCAGGTTGGTGCGGGGCGGGCCGTCACACTTGGTATCAGAGCTCTAGGTTGCGTAGTTAACCTAGGGACGTTATCAGGGAGAGATAGTATACGTATACGAGAGAGCGTATTTGTGATTATTTTGGTTTTCAAAAGCTATATATATACTATTAGTAGTATAAGAATGAAGTCGTGCTGCACTAGCACCACTATGGGGTCGTTAATCGTTTCCTTTTTCAGATTGACGATGAGCCGATATGTTAGAGGTACCGGTAGAGGGGCCAATAATGGAAATGCTGCTGACATGAGGACGATGTTTACTGACCTCATGAGAGAGATTCTTAGAGATGTACAGAGGGCAGCTCCCAATGGTGGAAATGGTGGTGGTCCAATAGTGCAGGCGCCGAGGGTCGACTTCGCCAAGCTGAATAAGGATTATACTAACCTTGGTGGGAAGCCATTTCACGGAACGGAGTCGGCCACGGATGTTCAAGATTGGTTGGATAGTTGTGAATGTATCTTCGAGGATTTGGGTATCGAGGATGCGATGAAGAGAAAGCTAGCGTCCCGTCAGCTGCAAGGGCGGGCAATGAATTGGTGGAATGCTATAAAGGCAGCTACTCCCGAAGATCAGATTACTTAGGAGCAGTTTAAGGCTCGCTTTAGCGAGAAGTTCATTCCAGCTGCTCAGAAGTCAGTGCTGTTTAAGAAATTCTTGGAGCTCAAGCAGAATGGCAGAGCTGTCTCGGAGTACATTGTTGAATTCGACACTTTGTCAAAATATGGGTTATCTCTTATTGATACTGCCGAGAAAAAGAATGAGAAATTCATAACTGGTTTGGATCAGTACTTGGGGGAAAGACTTATTAACCACATCGATGAGACGTTTGAATCGATTGTGGGGAAAGCATTAAGATCAGAAAGTCTCTACCCTGAGCCGAAGACTGAGGTTGCATCCGCATATGAGCCAAAGCCACAAGTAAGTGGTGGAGGCAAGGGTGGTTCCCAGAATAAAAGAAAGCAGAGTCAGACTAAGGATGGCCAAAAGAAAAAGAATAAGCAAGATGTTGAGTGCTTCAGCTGTGGTAAGAAGGGCCATTATGCTAGTAATTGTCGGGCCAAGCCAGCGGATAGGATGTGCTTCAACTGTGGCCAAATGGGACACCATAAGGACAAGTGTCCACAGCCCCCTAAAGAAAAGCAAATGGTGAAAGCATATGCTCTCAATGCTATTCCTTCTTCGTCGAATGCCCCAACTGCGGCGGAGAAGGGAAAGAATGTCGTCATTCAAGGTATGCTTTCTGTTTATGATGTTACTGTTAGAGTTTTATTTGATACCGGAGCTTCCAGTTCTTTCATATCTAGTGACCTGGTAGATAGGTTGGGATTGGAGCCCGTGATTGTCGATAGACCTTTAGTAGTGACGAACCCGATTGGTGGTTCGACTAGCCTTAGCATGATTTGTCGTAATGTGGTCCTATCGAGTCATGGATGCATGTTTGTTTGTGATTGCTTTGTTTTGGGCTTTACTGGGTTTGGCATTATTTTGGGAGTAGATTGGCTCCAAAGATACGGGGTGGTGGTAGACTGTGAGGGCTTTTTAGTGACAGCTAGAGCGGATGATGGGCGGAGGATAGTGTTTGGTGGTCTACCCAGTAAGGGGGTATTGGCTAGTTTTCTAAACTCCCTCGACATTCCGCATAGTGAGTTGTTAGGTTTGCCCGTGGTTGGCCAGTATCCGGATGTTTTCGAAGAAGTGACCGGACTTCCACCACACCGAGAGATTGAGTTTCGTATTGATTTGGTAAAGGATGCCAGCCCTATAGTGATGCCACTTCGTCGTATGGCACCAAGGGAGCAGCGAGAGCTCGAGGTACAAGTTAGCGATCTTTTGAAGAAGGGATTTATCAGAAGGAGTGTTTCTGAATGGGGAGCACCAGTTGTGTTTGCTACCAAGGCGGATGGTTCCTTTCGTTTGTGTGTTGACTACCGCCAGTTGAATAAAGTGACGAGGAAGATCAAGTATCCTCTACCGCGGATAGATGATTTGTTCGATCAGTTGAGTGGCGCGAGAGTATTTTCTCAGTTGGATCTCGCGACAGGTTTTCATCAGCTTAGAGTGGAAGCTGAGAGTATAGCTAAAACGGCATTTCAAACGCCGTCTGGATTTTATGAGTGGTTGGTCATGCCATTCGGACTGACCAATGCCCCAGCATATTTTGTGGATCTTATGAATAGGATATTCAGAGATCAGTTGAATAAGTTTGTCCTTGTGTTCGTTGATGATATTTTGGTCTATTCGAGGACAGAGGAAGAACACAAGGAACATTTAAGAGTAGTGATGGAGGTGTTGAGAAAACACCAATTGAAAGCAAAGTTTTCTAAGTGTCACTTCTGGAAGAGGGAAGTGAGGTTCTTGGGCCATGTTGTATCAGAGAATGGTATTGCCGTGGACCCAGCGAAAGTGGCTACGGTACAGGATTGGCCAACGCCCAAGAGTGCAACAGATGTAAGAAGTTTCTTGGGGTTAGCTGGATATTATCGTAAGTTTATCCAAGGTTTCTCCAAGATAGCAGCACCATTGACCCAGTTGACCAAGAAGAATCAAGCTTTTATCTGGGATGGAAGGTACGAGAATGCATTTAAGAGTCTGAAGGACAAGTTGACAAGCGCACCAGTGTTAGTCATTCCTAAGGGGAATGAAGAGATGCCAGTATACACGGATGCCTGCGGTACCGGATTGGGTGCTGTATTGATGCAAGGCGGTAGGGTTGTAGCTTATGCAAGTCGGCAATTGAAACCGCACGAGAGAAGATACCCTACCCATGATTTAGAATTGGCAGCGATCGTGTTCGCGTTAAAGATGTGGAGACATTATCTCTTGGGAGAAAGATTTGAGATGTTTACAGATCATAAGTCGTTGAAGTATCTCTTCTCCCAGAAGGATTTAAATCTCCGGCAACAAAGGTGGTTAGAATTCTTGGCTTCCTATGATTTTGACATCGCATATACACCGGGAAAGGGCAATGCGGTGGCCGATGCATTGAGTAGAAGACATGCCAGTTTAGGGGCTATGTTTCTAGAATGGAAGCAACTGGAGTATATCGCGGGGTTTGATTTCAGACCAAAGTGCGAACTGAATCCAGAAATGTTAACAAGTTTGACGGTCAGACCCACTTTGATTGAGCGGATCGGCTCTAGTCAGAGGAACGATCCTAACCTATTGGGAATCATCTCCAAGTTAGAGATGGGTATCAATGAGGAGATGAACAAATATGGGCTTGATCGAGATGGATGGCTTAGAAAGAATGGAAAGCTTGTTGTACCCAATGTCGATGGATTGAGGGATGAAGTGCTTAGAGAGTGTCATCACTCAAAACTGACTATACACCCCGGTGGTAATAAGATGTATCGAGATATGAAGCAAACTTACTACTGGGAAGGGATGAAAAGAGACGTTGGGAAGTTTATATCCAAGTGCATGAATTGCCAGCTAGTTAAAGCCGAGCAAAAGAAGCCTAGTAGGTTGTTACAGCCCTTAGAAATTCCCGAATGGAAATGGGAGCAAGTCTCGATGGATTTCATTGATGGTTTACCAAGGACTAGATCGGGACATGATAGCATTTGGGTAGTTGTGGATCGACTGACTAAAAGTGCAAGATTTATACCAGTTAAATCGACCAGAACGGCAGCTAAGTTAGCAGAATTGTATATGAAGTGGGTAGTGAGATTTCATGGAATACCTAAAAGCATTGTGAGTGACCGAGACCCGTTGTTCACTAGTGGGTTTTGGAAGAGCTTACAAGAGGCTCTAGGGTCAGAGTTACATCTCAGTACCGCATATCATCCTCAGACCGACGGTCAGACGGAGAGGGTGAATCGTATTTTGGAAGATCTCTTGAGAGCATGTATATTGGATTTTGGTGGATCATGGGATGACCATTTGCATCTAGTAGAGTTTTCATATAATAATAGCTACCAATCCAGTATCGGTATGGCTCCGTTTGAAGCTTTGTACGGAAGACCATGCAACTCACCATCATGTTGGATAGAGACTGGCGAGAAGTTTATGCTTGGACCAGATGTGGTGAGGGAAACTTCAGATAAAATCAAGAACATTCAACAACGAATGAAGGCTGCCCAAGATAGGCAGAAGAGTTATGCTGATAAGAGGAGAAGAGACTTAAAATTCTCCGTTGGTGACTTGGTGTTTGTCAAGATTTCTCCGTTGAAGAGCGTAATACGATTTGGCAGGGGAGGCAAGTTGGCACCAAGGTTTGTTGGCCCATTCCCAGTTCTCGAACTAGTTGGAAGTTTGGCATATAAAGTTGAATTACCGGACAAGATGGCGGGAGTTCACAACGTATTTCATGTTTCCCAGTTAAGGAAGTTTGTGCACGACCCTAATGTGGCTATTTCACCTGATCAGTTGGACGATATCGAGGTTGAACCTGAGGCGGTTGGGAACCGTAGGCCTATGCGTATCGTTGGGAACGATACGAAGCAACTTCGAAGGAAGGCGGTGAAACTAGTCAAAGTCCAGTGGGGTGAGGATGAGAAAGACTGTACTTGGGAAACAGAGGAGGACATAAGGAAGAAGTATCCAGAACTCTTTACCTGGTAAGATTTTATTAGCGATTTAGTTTTCCGCATGCTAGGTTATGTTTGTTTTGCTTGTTTGCATGTTTGATTGCTGTGAATGATTGTTAGGCATGCGGGATTCATTGTTTGTTTCTTTGTTAAGGAATTTCGGGGGCGAAATTTCTTAAGGGGGGGAGAATGTAACGACCCGCATTCTACGCATCGGAAGATCGTAGAATATTTATTTCTTTTTCTTTGTAAGTCGTATGGTCGTGTACTTTTGGGAAACGACTAGTAGGGTCATTTCCCATGTTCATGATTTTTGTCGATTTTTAAATGACCGTTTTGCCCCTAGCTGAACTTGTTTTGACCATAACTTTTGACTGGAAAAGAATTTTGACATGAAACCACTTCCATTGGATTCGGATGATGGTTTACAATTCCGTAGAGTGGTCATATTAGCCAAACGGACTCACCGTTTGGGAGATATGGCTGAAACAAGTTTTAGATGGTGAAAAACAGCTTAATTAGGCTTAACCGGGTGATTAACAGCTAGGCCCAAAGGGGAATTTCGGGATTAGGAGTTTAAAAGGGCTGTTAGGGTTTGGGGAATACCTTTTTCTCATTTTTCAGCCGTCACTATTCATTCCTCTTAACCTAGCCATGGCCTCCACCCTCTAAATCTCTTCAAAACACCTCTTAGTCACTTTCTAATTGAAGATTAGGCTTAGCAAACATCAAATCAAGGTGTATTAGCACGAGAACCGAGGTAGAGCTGCTGTGTAAGATTGGGAACAGCGCCAAATCAGAGAATATTTCAGTTTTGGGGTTTTAGTTGTGGCAAAGGTGAGTGATTAGCTTGCTTTTACACTAATTACGGTTAATTATGGGTAATTAGTGAAGATTAGCGAATTTATACATTAATAAATTCTGGAAAAATTCCTAAAATTCTATAATGATGTTTTATGGCTCTGATAAAAATTTGGGCTAATTTGGATAAGTTTTGCTAATTGTATGCTTAATCATGGTTAAGAAGGATTAAGGGGAAAACATGGGTTTTTGGGTATGTTTGATCTAAAGTATTTCATGTAAATGATGTTTTAATGTTTTTGATTGATTCTATATGTTGTTACTGCTGTTTGGAATGTTTTGTAATGTCATAGGAAGTTTAGAATGGCTGAAAATGCCGTCGTTCGGCGAAAATAGCTTGCTGGAAAAAGTTGCAGATTTTCAGAACCGGTTAGGAAGAACACCCGATCCGAACCGGATAGGAGGAGGAGATCCGATCCGAACCGGATTGGAGGAGGAGATCCGATCCGAACCGGATAGAAGGAGGAGATCCGAACCGAATCGAGTAGGAAGAACATCCGATCCGAACCGAATAGAAGGAGGAGATCCGAACCGAACCGGATAGGAAGAGACACCCGAACCGAATAGAAGGAGGAGATCCGAACCGAACTGGATAGGAGGAGACACCCGAACCGAACCGAATAGAAGGAGGAGATCCGAACCGAACCGGATAGGAGGAGACACCCGAACCGAACCGGATAGGAGGAGGAGATCCGAACCGAACCGGATAGGAGGAGACACCCGAACCGAACCGGATAGGAGGAGGAGATCTGAACCGAACCGGATAGAGGAAGAGACCCGAACTGAACCGGATAGGAGGAGGATTCCCGAACCGAACCGAATAGGAGGAAGAGACCCGAACCGAACTGAAGAAGACCATAACCTGAGATGCAAAGGAAGTCCAAATGAGAAGCTAGAGCTCAAGATCCAGATGGGAATCAACGAGTTCGCTTCATGATTGGGCTTTGCTGCGGGACGCGTGTTAAGGGGTTATCGATGTCTATAGCTTTGGACCACTATGGTAGGAAGGACGAAGGCGGATTCAGGGCCATTATGGCATTGGTAGGACCAAGGGCTACGACCAATGTGGTGGGTCATTGAAATGTTTGGTCATGACTCCATGTGTTTACCTTGGTCATTGCAGGGTTTCTACAAGTCGGGATTCGTCGTTACCTCAATTTGTCTAGTGTTCCAAAGTGGTAGATACCGTATGCTTTACGCACTGAGTGAGAGATGTGAGGATGGTTGCCATGATTGAATTGTTTTCTATCACTATGACATGCACACCCCCACCCCGTATTTCTTTACACCATATGTTGATGGCACCTTAGAGTATTGTACAGTATGTAGTGCTAACTCTTTGGTTGCAGGTCCAGGTTCAGGTATGGTTTAGTATACCTGTTATTGTTCTGTTTAGCTGCTTATCGCTCATACCAGGCTTTATGTCTGACCCAGAGTTTTATGTCTCCTCTTATTACTTTGGGTGCTCACACGAGCAGACTAGAGACAGGTTAGCTGGTGGTGCACGGGTAGATGATCCGGAGACGAACAGGAGGCTTCCACGTAACACATATATTTAGTATTCTCCCTGTGTTGTTGAAGATCACTACTTGGGCATTGGCGGTGTATCTTCTGTTTTAATTTCCTTTTGTTAGAGACAGTAAATTTGGAAAGTTGTAATAAGCTGTATTTGGATTTCCGCTACTCTGATGTTGATGTTAGTTTTAAGTTATCAGCTTATGCACTGTCTCACCTGTTTTATGTCAAGTACATTATTATTATTATTATATTTTATCCCATGCGCTGTGAGACATTCTACAGGTTCCTTGATTAGTTCATTCTCTTCTTCTCTTTCTCCTGACGACCGTCCCGTGCTAGTCGGGCATGTGTACAGCGCACTTTTGGAGGAAATGCAGGTTGGTGCGGGGCGGGCCGTCACAAGATACCCTCGTCCCGTATGTCTATTACGGAAAGGAGATACCCGCATATCCGTGAAATCAACATGTACGTTTGGGCAATTACCCCGACCCTTGAATTAGGAGCAAGTCAATTCAGGATCTTGATCGTTGTCCATTCGAGGGACGATTTACGGTCTTCATACGCCGTCTTCATACTTCGATTCTTAACGTCGTTTGATTATTTGGAATGAGAGTAACTCGGACTTTCCAAATAATCCTCGTATATATATATATATTGAAAATCCTTCCTTATTGTTAATATTATTTTTTAACAATTAATTCCTATTTCAATTATTTAAAATAGTTAAATCTTTATATAATGACTCCTCGGGTCAATGGCGACCCTGGCGCTGCTTTCAACCTATTTTGATTTTCACATTACTCAAAATCTGACTGTTGGATCTTAATGTAGTTTATATCGTTGGAAAGATCTTCTCAAGACGATCCTAACGGTTTCAGTTTTGGGAAGATCCGACGGTCGGATCTCTTGGTATAGTCGTTTTAAAAGGTACGATTTCAAAACGCGAACTACCGCGCTCGATTCGTTTAATTATACATATATATACATATAAGTATAATCGTTCAACCATAATAACGTCGTTTGATTTAACAACGAGCTAAACAACTACCGATCTCCATTAAATTTTAATTCATAAAAAAAATGAAGATAGTTTTTCATCATTCTGAATACATTCTTTTATTCCTTTAGTTACACTAAAGATGTGAATTATATTTCAAAGTCCAATTTCTCCCTTTGTTCTCTAATTCTTATATTCACATAGAAGTGTAAATTATGTTGAATCCCGTTCCTTATTCTTTTATTTACGTTAAAAAATGTAAATTCCATTCTTTATTCTTTCATTTACATTAGAGATGCAAATTTCGTTCTTTATTCTTTTATTTACAATAGAAATGTAAATTCCATTCTTCCAATTACACTGTAAAATCCTCTTGTAATTACGTTAAAATGCAATTAACATTCCCTGTTAAATTTTCAATATAATATAAATCCTTCTTTTTAAATTACATAAAAAATGTAATTTTCCTAACAGTGCCAATTTCTATCTTTTAATTTGTCTCTTAATTTACAATATAAAATCATACTTTTTAATAACATTAAAAATATAATTTATATTACATGTCAAATTTTGTCTTTTAATTTGCAAGGTAAAATCCTATCTCTAATTACATATAAAAAATGAAATTTTATATTACATACCAATTCTCATTCTTAATTTACAAAAAAAAGTGTACATTTAATTTACAATGTAAATTCTTCTCTTTAATTACAAAATAAAAATGTAATTTCTATTTACAGTGCAAATTCTCTTTCTTAAACTACATATAAAAATGTAATTTTTATTTACATGTAAATCCTATTATCAGTTACATATAAAAATGTAATTTCAATTTACAATGTAAAATCTCTTTCTTTATTTACATAACAAAAATGTGTTTTTAATTTACAATGTAAAATTTTACTCTTTATTTACATAACAAATATGTGTTTTTAATTTACAATGTAAAATCTTACTCTTTATTTACATAACAAAAATGTGTTTTTAATTTGCAATGTAAAATCTTACTCTTTATTTACATAACAAAATTGTGTTTTTAATTTGTAATGTAAAATCTCTTTCTTAAGTTGCATAATAAAAATTAGATATTTTCGCATCGTCATATTTCACCTTTTATTTTCAGTAAAAATATTGAATCTTTTCACATCGCCATATTTCACTTTTTATTTTCAATAAAAATATTGAATCTTTTCACATCGCCATATTTCACTTTTTATTTTCAATAAAAATATTGAATCTTTTCACATCGCCATATTTCACTTTTTATTTTATTCTATGTTATATTTGTGTTGAGAACACAAATAAAAGACATGTTTATTTTTCTATGCAATGTTTGTGCTTGAGAACACAAATAAGAATCATTCATTTTTCTATTCCAATTCAATCATGTATACAAAGTTGACAATATTTAATTGGCAATCCAATAAGGTGACAAAATGATATTATACATTGGATTGTCAAAATAATGCCTTTCAATTAGATTGACAATTTAAATCAATTCAACACAAATGATTCATGTTTTTATATTGAATTGATAAGCTAAATCAATTCAAATAAAGTGACAAAATATGAATTGATAAACTAGATCAATCCCATAAAAGTGAAAAACTACCAATTTTGATATTGAATCAATGATCTAAATCGACTCAATAAAATAAAAGGATTAATAATAATATTATTCTAAGGCATATAGATCTATAATTATCCATTATATATTAATCTTGAATTGATAATCTAAATCAATTCAATAAAATAATAGGATGAATAATCATATTTGGTTTACACACATGAATCTTATAATTATCCATCACAACCAACAGAACAATCATCATACAATATCAGCACAAACAGATCTGAAATATATAACTAAAAATAAAAAAATATAAATGAATTGAATAATTATTTTAAAATGAAAGAAATCTCACAGTCGTGTCGCGGTTTGTCAAAATTTCAAAGTGCTTTGAATTGTCCCGTTCAGTCTAGGATTGTAGACCTTCTTCGTACGAACACAACGCTTCTGAAATTGCGTTATTCTGAGTTAATATAACCAAGTTATGGATTAAACAAGGTTAATATTTAATTTAAAAATTAAATTAATTAAAGTCATTAAGCATAAACCTTCTTCTTCCTCCAAATGGAAATCGGCCGTTTGGTTTTGCTATTGTTCAAAACTTTGAATTAAGTTTTCAAGAGATCGGGTGAACGGTTTGAGGTGCCGTTGGTTGGAGGTGGTCGGCCTTGGAGAGGTGCTCGTGAGCTTGGAGTGGTGGAGGGTGCAGCTGCGTGTTGTGGGGTCGGCGGGGGTTCAAAGGCCATGCCTTTGAAGGCGCGGTTCTCGAGATATGGGGTACGAGAGGGGCTGATTTCAGTATGGAATCGAAGAGGGGAGAGAGGGCTTCGGAAAGTTACACTACGGCGAGTTCTGAAATCAAGTGGGGGAGGAGAAATTTGAGTTTGAAAATTTGATGAAGAAAAAGGGGGCGGCTGCTTTGAAAGGAACGGGGAAGCTGATGTGCTGTAGCGTGTATTTATACGCGTATTCTAGGGTATTTCATTATTCTGAGTTAATATGACCAAGTTATGGATTAAACAAGGTTAATAATTAATTTAAAAATTAAATTAATTAAAGTCATTAAGCATAAACCTTCTTCTTCCTCCAAATGGAAATCGGCCATTGAGTTTTGCTATTGTTCAAAACTTTGAATTAAGTTTTCAGGAGATCGAGTGAACGGTTTGAGGTGTCGATGATAGGAAATACCCTAGAATACGCGTATAAATACGCGCTACAGCACATCATCTTCCCCGTTCCTTACAAAGCCGCCGCCCCCTTTTTCTTCATCAAATTTTCAAACTCAAATTTCTCCTCCTCCACTTGATTTCAGAACCTGCCGTAGTGTAACTTTCCGAAGCCCTCTCTCCCCTCTTTGATTCCATACTGAAATCAGCCCCTCTCGTACCCCATATCTCGAGAACCACGCCTTCAAAGGCACGGCCTTTGAACCCCCGCCGGCCCTACCACATGCAGCTGCACCTTCCACCACTCCAGGCTCACGAGCAGCATTGTGTTCGTACGAAGAAGGTCTACAATCCTAGACTGAACGGGACAATTCAAAGCAGTTTGAAATTTTGACAAACCGTGACACGACTGTGAAATTTCTTTCATTTTAAAACAATTAATCAATTCATTTATATTTTTTATATTTTTAGTTATATATTTCAGATCTGTTTGTGCTGATATTGTATGATGATTGTTCTGTTGGTTGTGATGGATAATTATAAGATTCATGTGTGTAAACCAAATATGATTATTCATCCTATTATTCTTTTATTTCTCAACTCTCTAGTCTCTCTGCCAATAATTTTCAGTGGCTTCGTTCTCACTGCAAGGCTTGGGTAATCTCCAAATCCTGCTGTGCTGCTTCTTCCACAACCAGATCTGGATCATGAATATGCTTCCGAAGTTGGGATACATGGAATACATCGTGCACCCCAGGAAACCAGTCGGGCATATGAATTCTGTAAGCTAGGGTACCATTCTTTTCGAGAATAGGAAAGGGGGCGATGACTTTAGTTGCTAATTTTCCTGTCTTTCCAAAGTGGATTACACCTCGCATTGGAGCAACTTTCAAATAGACATAGTCACCCACTTCAAAAGCCAATTCTCTTCTTCTGACATCTGCATAGATCTTTTGTCTACTTTGGGCGGCCAATAATCGCTTCCTAATATAGTCAACTTTGTCTAAAGCTTCTCGGACCATGTTTGGACCCAATACTAGACGATCCCCTTTTTAAACCCAACATGCTGGCGATCTACAAGGCCCTACCATATAAGGCTTCAAATGGAGACATTCTCAAACTTGCTTGATAGCTATTATTATATGAGAATTCAGCTAAATGCAAGTGATCCTCCCAAGAACCTCCAAAATAGAGTATGCAAGCTCGCAATAAATCCTCAAGAATGCGATTCACCCTCTCAGTTTGGTCATCTGTCTGAAGGTGATAAGCGGTACTAAGATTTAACTTCGTTCCCAACTCATTTTGGAATGCTTCCCAAAATTTGCTAGTAAAGATAGGATCATGGTCGCTAATGATGCTATTAGGAACTCTGTTTCAAACAAAAGATTATTCTTTTATTATTTAATTAGAAAATGAAAATTTTCATTCAGATAATGATGAAAAGGAAAGATTTAGTTTTATTACCCATGTAGCCTGACGATTCCTTTGCAATAAATTTGCACCAGACTTTGAGCAGTTCAAGTGGACTTGACAGGTATGAAATGAGTGGTCTTGGTGAAGCGATCCACGATCGCCCATATGCTGTCATTTCCTTTTCTAGTACGAGGCAAACCATCTATGAAATCCTTGGAGTTTTGGTCCCACTTCCAACCTGGAACCTCCAATGGTTGCAATAATCCTGCCAGCTTTTGTTGATCACTCTTTACTTGTTGGCATGTAGGACATCTACTTACATAGATGGATATATCCATCTTCATAGATCTCCACAAAAACGTGTGCTTTAGATCTTGATATATCTTTCTCACACCTGGATGGATGCTAAGCTTTGATTTGTGACTTTCATCTAAAACTTCCCTTATGAGCTCTGGGATATTCGGAACACAAATTCACCCTTGCCGTCTAAGGACTCCCTTGCCATCTATTTGGAAGCTCGTGTTTTAACCTTCTTGAATATTCTTAATAATTCTTTCAATAAACTCATCATCCTTTTGAAGAGTAGAAATTTTATCAATCAAAGAAGGGGTAATGATGAGGCTTGCAACAATGGCATTCTTTCCACTGAGTGCATCTGCCACAACATCGGCTTTCCCCGACGTATATAAGATGTCAAGATCGTATGCCGCAAGAAATTCTAGCCATCGTTGATGCCTTAAGTTCAAATCCTTTTGATCGAAGAGACATTTCAAAGATTGACGGTCTGTGAATAATTCAAAATTTTCGCCCAAAAGATAATGTCTCCAAATTTTTAAAGCAAAGACTACGACCAACAACACCAAGTCATGAACACGATAATTTTTCTCGTGCGGCTTTAGTTGATGACTTTCATAAGCAACAACTTTGCCTCTTTGCATCAGTACCGCGCCAAGACGACCACTTTGAGAATCATCGGTGTAGGCTTTTAAATCTTGGTTGCCATCGATGATGGTTAGTATGGGAGCAGTGGTCAAACTCACCTTTAGCTTTTGGAAGGCCTCCTCACACTCCGTTGTCCAGATCAACTTGGTGTGTTTCTTGGTGATTTTTGTCAATGGGCTAGACAGTTTGGAGAAATCTTTGACGAATTTCCTATAATATCCAACCAATCCTAGGAAGCTTCTTACTTCAGTGGGTGTACTGGGCTGCTTCCAATCTCGAATGGCGGCAATTTTCTTGGGTCAACAGCAATCCCTTCTTTTGACACAACATGGCCCAAGAATTTTACTTCCTCTTGCCAAAATGTGCATTTGGAAAATTTTGCTTTTAAAACATTTCTTCGCAGAATCTCCAACACTTCCCTTAAACGCCCTTCATGCTCCTCCTCAGTTTTGGAATAGACTAAGATATCATCAATGAAGACTAGGATGAATTTGTTTAGGACATCTCGGAAGACCCTATTCATCAAGTCAACAAAGTAGGCTAGAGCATTGCATAAACCGAATGACATCACCAGCCATTCGTAGAATATGCCAGGACCTCTGAAGGTTGTCAAAGGTATGCATTCTTCGGCTATGCGAAGTTGATGGAAACCTGTGGCTAGGTCCATATTAGAAAACATATTGGCTCCATTTAATCGGTCCATTAAATCATCTATGCGAGGCAAGGGGTATTTGTTCTTCAATGTTTGTTTGTTAAGGTCGTGGTAATCCACACAGAGCTGTAAAGTACCGTCGGACTTGGGGACAAACACCACAGCTGCACCCCAATTGGAAAAACTAGACCGGATGAGTCCCTTCCATAAGAGCTGCTTAGTTTGGGCTTTCAACTCTTCTTTTTCTTTAGGGGTCATCCTTCGGATTGCATGGACTACAAGCCTCGCATTTGGAACAAGATTAATTCTGAAATCAATTTCCCTTTGCGGCGGTAAATTTTCTACTTCTTCAAATACATCCGCGTAATTTTTGACCACGGGAATATTTTCTAAAGAAATAGGAGTGATCTCAAGAGAAGACCAAAATTCCTTTCTATCAGATTTTGAACCATGGCAAGGTACTATTTTCTCTTTCACTTCTCTTTCTGAACATAGCACTTCAGCATCATATTTTGTTAGCCAATCAAGACCAAGGATGATATCAAACTCGGAAAAATTCATAGTGATCATGTTAAAGGGAAATTGGAAATAGGCACCCTACATCATAAATCAAGGACGATAGAACCTCCTATAGGATTATGAACATTAATTGGTTCTTTAAGATTTCTTCGTTTCAATTTCAATTTCTTGACCGTGTTGCTAGAAATAAAGCTCCTTGAGGCACCCATATCAAACAAAGCAGTAACAGGAATGTTTTTAACGGAAATTGTACCACGTAAAACATCCGGCTTACCTGCTCCTTCAGAAGAAGTAGGTGCGGAAGAAGATGGTGCACTTGCCCCTTCGTACACATGTGCAATCTGAGCTCCTTTCAATAGTGGACAATTAGGCTTGACATGACCCTTTTTGTGGCAGTTATAGCATTCTTTAGTGTCATCACTTCTGGACTTCTTTGGATTTCTGCAGTCCTTGCTGTAGTGTCCAAACTTCTGGCAGTTGTAGCATTGCACCTTTGCCTTATCATGGGTTTTAGCAGCTCCACAACCGCTTCCTTCATTCTTCTTTTCGTCTTGATTCCTTTTATTATTGTTAGCCAAGCTTCTGTCTCTAACTTTTTGTGATACCCTTTTTTCTTTCTCCTCATAGAGACAAGCAAACTCAATCAGCTTACTGAAAGGAAGGTCAATGTGAGCAGTAAACCTGTCAGTGTACTTCCTAGTAAGTCCATTAATGAACCTCTTGTTCTTTTGAAAATCATCCTGAATCAATTAAGGGGCATAGCGAGAGAGGTCTTCAAATCTTCTCACATACTCATAGATAGTTTTGTCACCTTGCTTCAAGTTGGCGAACTCGTCATGCAGCCTTTCCACTTCTTGCCTGGGAACGTACTTTTCGTTGAATAGCTCTTTAAACTTGGTCCAAGTCACATTTTCTTCATCACCTCCTATATTAACCAATTCCCACCAATTCTGTGCTTCGTCTTGGAGCAGCCATGAATCCGTAAATCTCTTTCTTTGATCATCTAGCCCTATCCCTCCAAATATCTTCTCACAATTCTTAAGCCATGCCTTGGCGAGCGTCACGTTCTCCGTACCTATGAATGGAACTCAACCTAAATTCTTGAACTTCTTCACTAGCTTGTCCAAGTCAAAGGTCTGCGGTGGTGGTGGCTGTTGAACTGTGGCCTCCTCAGTTTTAGCAAAATTTTGCCTCCTTGTTCTAGCTCTAGCGGCTCTAGCGGCAACAGTACTCATTTTTAGTTAATTCTGTACGATCTAGGAAAGAGTCAGAACAACTGTAATGGTGATTTTAAGAAATGATAAAGATAAAAGGATGGATAAAAGGATGGAGACAAATGAATGACTATTATGTATTCTCATGAAATGTTCGCCATAGAATGTTGTGATTCTATGTAAACGAATTATTATAAATATGTTATATTCCAAAGCTAAGTTTAACCAAAGCTCTGATACTAACTGTGATAACTCCAAACTTCCAAGGAATGAAAGTAAGGAATGATAATTTGGAATACAACATAAATATAACAATACAGATCACAGATATAACATAGCAAAGGAAAACTATAGAATAACAACATCATAGCAGCGGAATATGAATTTCTTCAAACACAAAATCCCACAGTCACAGAGTTCTACATTATTACGTCAGGTTTCAGCAAAAAGGAAATAAGTTTCAATTTCAAAATAGAACAACTGGAAATAAAATGAGTTTGGATGTCTTAAGTTCTAAAGATAAAATGCAAATAAAAGATAAATGATAGATAATCTTCGTGGTCCAACATAAGCACCTCCAAATAACCAACTCCAAGATAGATAAGCAGCTCCAAGATAGCAAATCCAAAGAAAGCTAGACCTGTTACTTGGCTATCCGTGTGGAAAAGAGGGCACCCAAGTTTGCAAAGGTGAAAACAAACTACGAGTCAGTCATGGGACTGGTGTGAGAATTCTTAACTAATTTAACTAATAGTAATTAGGCAAATCCAAAGACCATGCCGCTAACGCGGAACGGATTTATTTCAATGGATTTCAATGCATAATTTAAAGTGACAGAACAAACAACAAGTAAATTGTAAAACAACGCAATGCTTTTGGAAAAATGGAATCACCATAAGACTCAAGTCCCATCACACAATGCAACGCAAACCAGAGGATAGAGTTTTACCTTATGGTGATTAAACATGCTAAATACGATAAATACGAATCTAATATTATCATTAGTGCATATAAAAACATTTCAAAATAAATGTATCAATCCTAGGTAGCATAACTACCATATACTATGCCTCCGTACTGGTAATACAATCAAGTCCGTAGGGTCGTATTTTGAATTTGGTTTCCATCATGAGTCAAGGCTAGGGAGGAGCTCCTTACCGATTCGAGACACTCTAGCTAATGTCTCAGGATCCCCCGCAGTGAACCCTTGGAAAGCTGCAGGGCCGGTCCACACATACAACTTCGTGGATTAGTTATTCCTGAACACACGTTTCCCGATCCTATAGGACCTATCATCCGAGGAGCGCCTCATTCCATCATCCATATAAGTAAAATATCAGCCAGTTTAAGCACTGACAATACCCCTAGCTAGAAAGAAACGTGTTGCTCTCCCTGCGTTCCCTTCTCCCGTTTTAGACTCAACCCGGTTGTGAGGCTCGTGAAGCTACGTAATACAAAAAGATATGCTTATTCAAGCTATGCTTTGATCATCACCACAAGGTTCTTCTTTTCAACAAGAAACCTTGATCATTGCATCTTGGTATGCCACACCATCGATCCATATCATACTATCAATCCTTTGCCAAAATATATAAAAGGGTGTTAAGCAAGAGAATGAATTCTCCGCCACCAATCATTCATACATTCGATAGAAAATTAATAAATACAATATAAAGGAGCACAATGTCGGACACACATTTCATTTATAAGCCCGTTCTGGGTCTGAACAAAACTGGAGATACCCTCGTCCCGTATGTCCATTACGGAAAGGAGATACCCGCATATCCATGAAATCAACACGTATGTTTGGGCAATTACCCCGACCCTTGAATTGGGAGCAAGTCAATCCAGGATCTTGATCGTTGTCCATTCGAGGGAAGATTTACGATCTTCATACGCCGTCTTCATACTTCGATTCTTAACGTCGTTTGATTATTTGGAATGAGAGTAACTCGGAGTTTCCAAATATTCCTCATATATATATATATATATATATATTGAAAATCCTTCCTTATCATTAATATTATTTTATAACGATTAATTCCTATTTCAATTATTTAAAATAGTTAAATCTTTATATAATGATGCCTCGGATCAATGGCGACCCGGGCGCTTCTTTCCACCAATTTTGATTTTCACATTACTATAAATCTGAGTGTTGGATCTTAATGTAGTTTATATCGTTGGAAAGATCTTCCCAAGACGGTCCTAATGGTTTCTGTTTTGTGAAAATCCGATGGTCGGATTTCTAGGTATAGTCGTTTTAAAGGTATGATTTCAAAACGCGAACTACGGCGCTCGAATCGTTTAATTTTAATTATATTTTTATACATATATAAATATATAAATATAATCGTTCAACCATAATAAAGTCGTTTGACTTAACAACGAGCTAAACAACTACCGATCTCCATTAAATTTTAATTCATAAAAAAAAATGAAGATAATTTTTCATCATTCTGAATACATTCTTTTATTCCTTTAGTTACACCAAAGATGTGAATTATAATTCAAAGTCCAATTTCTCCCTTTATTCTCTAATTCTTATATTCACATAGAAGTGTAAATTATGTTGAATCCCATTCCTTATTCTTTTATTTACGTTAAAAAATATAAATTCCATTCTTTATTCTTTCATTTACATTAGAGATGCAAATTCCTTTCTTTATTCTTTTATTTACACTAGAAATGTAAATTCCATTCTTCCAATTACACTGAAAATCCTCTTGTAATTACATTAAAATGTAATTAACATTCCCTGTTAAATTTTCAATATTATATAAATCCTTATTTTTAAATTACATAAAAAAAATGTAATTTTCCTAACAGTGCAAATTTCTATCTTTTAATTTGTCTCTTAATTTACAATATAAAATCATACCTTTTATTTACATTAAAAATGTAATTTATATTACATGTCAAATTTTTTCTTTTAATTTGCAAGGTAAAATCCTATCTCTAATTACATATAAAAATGAAATTTTATATTACATACCAATTCTCATTCTTAATTTACAAAAAAAAAAAGTGTACCATCAATTTACAATGTAAATTCTTCTCTTTAATTACAAAATAAAAATGTAATTTCTATTTACAGTGCAAATTCTCTTTCTTAAACTACATATCAAAATGTAATTTTTATTTACATGTAAATCCTATTCTCAATTACATATAAAAATGTAATTTCAATTTACAATGTAAATTCTCTTTCTTTATTTACATAACAAAATTGTGTTTTTAATTTACAATGTAAAATCTTACTCTTTATTTACATAACAAAATTGTGTTTTTAATTTGCAGCGTAAAATCTTACTCTTTATTTACATAACAAAAATGTTTTTTTAATTTGCAATGTAAAATCTCATTCTTAAGTTACATAATAAAAATTGGGTCTTTTTGCATCGTCATATTTCACCTTTTATTTTTCAATAAAAATATTGAATCTTTTCACATCGCCATATTTCACTTTTTATTTTCAATAAAAATATTGAATCTTTTCACATCGCCATATTTCACTTTTTATTTTCAATAAAAATATTGAATCTTTTTACATCGCCATATTTCACTTTTTATTTTATTTTACGTTATATTTGTGTTGAGAACACAAATAAAAGACACGTTTATTTTTCTATGTAATGTTTGTGCTTGAGAACACAAATAAGAATCATTCATTTTTCTATTCCAATTCAATCATGTATACAAAGTTGACAATATTTAATTGGCAATCCAATAAAGTAACAAAATGATATTATACATTGGATTGTCAAAATAATGCCTTTCAATTAAATTGACAATTTAAATCAATTCAACACAAATGATTCATGTTTTTATATTGAATTGATAAGCTAAATCAATTCAAATAAAGTGACAAAATATGAATTGTTTAACTAGATCAATCCCATAAAAGTGACAAACTACAAATTTTGATATTGAATCGATGATTTAAATCAACTTAATAAAATAAAAGGATGAATAATAATATTATTCTAAGGCATATAGATCTATAATTATCCATTATATATTGATATTTAATTGATAATCTAAATCAATTCAATAAAATAAAGGGATGAATAATCATATTTGTTTAACACACTTGAATCTTATAATTATCCATCACAACCAACAGAACAATCATCATACAATATCAGCACAAACAGATCTGAAATATATAACTAAAAATAAAATAAAAAAATGAATTGATTAATTATTTTAAAACGAAAGAAATCTCATAGTCGTGTCGCGGTTTGTCAAAATTTCAAACTGCTTTGAATTGTCGCGTTTCAGTCTAAGATTGTAGACCTTCTTCGTACGAACATAACGCTTCTGAAATCGCGTTATTCTGAGTTAATATGACCAAATTATAGATTAAACAAGGTTAATAATTCACTTAAAAATTAAATTAATTAAAGTCATTAAGCATAAACCTTCTTCTTCCTACAAATGAAAATCGGTCGTTGGGTTTTGCTATTGTTCAAAACTTTGAAATAAGTTTTCAGGCGATCGGGTGAACGACTTGAGGTGTCGTTGGTCGGAGGTGGTCGGCCTTGGAGAGGTGCTCGTGCGCCTGGAGCGGTGGAGGGTGCGGCTGCGTGTGGTTGGGCCAGCGGGGGTTCAAAGGCCGTGCCTTTGAAGGCGCGGTTCTGGAGATACCGGGTACGAGAGGGGCTGATTTCAGTATGGAATTGAAGAGGGGAGAGAGGGCTTCGGAAAGTTACACTACGGCGAGGTCTGAAATCAAGTGGAGGAGGAGAAATTTGAGTTTGAAAATTTGATAAAGAAAAAGGGGGCTGTAATGACCCGCATTTTTCAGCGATATAATTAATTTATTTAATTATTTAAATAGTGATTTAGGAAATTAAATGGTCATTAAATTGAATAATACTGAATATTTAATTAAAATAAATAATATAATAATATATTTAATTTTTGAAATAGTCAGAAATAGTGGAATTCACAAAATGGTGTGAATTGGATCATCGATGATATTTAATTCATATTAGAATTGAATTAGAATAACGAATATATTATTTTAACGACAGTTTGAACGTATAATTATATTATAATTAAAATCGAGCTTGAAATGGCACGGCAGTTCGTTATTTGGCAATTCGAACTTTAAACGAGTATACAGAAGCCGTTTTAAATCGGATTTCTGTGAAACAAGAGACGTTGGGGGCTGGTGAAGTATATTTTTCTAATGGAAGAGAAAAATCGGGATTTCGTCGTGTAGATTTTGATTTACGTCCAAATCAAATTTTAGAAAAGTCGTTGTGGAATTCCTTTATAATTTATAACGATTTATTTCATTTTAAAAGGATTTTCAATATAAATCGAATATCGATATAACTGGGAATTTTGAATTATCGAGTTATAAATCCCAGTGGAGCTGTATGGTATTCCACTGCGAATATATACGATAATATTTATTTTTAAATATTTAGTTTAATTGTTTTTAAATATATTTATATATTTAAATGGTCTATTTTGAGCTTTAAAAATAGCCACTTTTTCAAACGACCTGAGAATTCGACGAAACTAATTTTGTTGGATCAGCAATATTAAATTATTTCTAGATTTCAGTTTCCGTGACTTTTGAAGTCAGTATGTGGCCGTACGGATTTTTAGAGTGAAAAACAGTCAGTATTTTGACAGTTAAAAAAACGCTGTGTGAGCCTATGGAGTCGGAATTCGACGAAACCAGTTTCGTTGGGACCGTAATGTCAAACTGAAGCTGCATGTCCAGTTTCGTGATTTTTGGGTATTGTGTGTGATCACAAGGATTTTTAAACAGTGAATACAAATAGCGATAGCTTAAAATCAATATAAAAATCAAATAAAAAAATAAAATACCTACCTATATAATACCACCAACTTCTCCAAACCCTAAAGATTTTTCTGTGATTGTCAAAAGGGGTCACAGCCGCCACCATTTTCCACAATACCAAAATCATGTCTTTGAAAAATCAAAAGAATCAAAACAAATTCCTATAAATCCTGATATATATACATTTGAGTTCACATCGGCTTCCTCTTCAATCCTATGAGGTTATTTCTGGGTTCGACGATCATTTTGGGGTATTAGCTTTTAACGGAAGTACCTAGGGTTCGGATTCAGGTCATTTGATGTGGTTATGGAGGAAATTGATGGGATAACTGAATTCGTGATGGAGTTTGGGTTCGGTTGTGGTAGTTTGAGGGATTTTGGTGTATAAAAGTGTCGCTCCATTTCCTGTACTCGACGAGTTGAGCTGACGACGCGTTTTGCTCCTGGAGACAGAGATTGGAGGGATGGTGATGGGATTGACGAGTGGTGGAAGTGAGGAAGGATGATGGTTTTAATTTGTTGAATAATGGGGAAATGGGGTCACCAAAGGAGGAGAAAATGTTACGTTAAAGGACCATTGAACGGGATGGTTTCAGTTTCATGGAGAAGAGAAATAGGAGCAGGAGTTAGTAACCGTTGATAACACGGGGATTAGGGTAATTAATAGTTTAGAGCTTTAAGTAAATGTTTATGGTGATGTGTTGAACGTAAATGAGGATGGGGGAGTATGGTCCAAACGTGGATAAATGGTGCGCTACAGGAAGCTATCGGAAAGAAAGGATGAGCAACGTGATTAACGGCTGATGAACACTTGAGGGTAATTAAGAAAAGTATTGTTTAAATCAATTAGTTAGTGGTATTGAATTATATAATACACACAAACTTATTAAATCAATAACTTTGCCATGCATTATCAGAATTCAACGAAACAAAATCCATTGGGATCGTATGGACGGTGGCTATACAATGGAACTGACCGGGAGTGCATTGAAGCTCGTTTCGATTTACGATGGAATTAAACGCCTGAATCAAATCAATGACCAATTATCGTTATTTAACGATAAACCACTAATGTGAGTAAATCTCACTAACTTTACTCAAGTTCAATTTTTTTAACGTATTTTTGGAATTAATAAATAATGGCTGTTTGTTGTGTGTTGGCTGTTTGCTTGAACTGCTAGTTAAATTGGTTGAAAATTTCTATAACGATATATATAAGTCGTATCGAATTATTGATTCTGTTTATCAGAATATTTTATATTGTGTTATTTATGTTAACTAACATCTGTGGATGCAGGAGAACAGGTTGGGGGGACCCAACTGGGTTCCTCAACGTTTATTTTACTATTTTGCATATACTGTGATATATAATGTGATTATAAATCAGTTCTTGATTTGGTATGTTGATCATGGTTACTGGGTAACTTTAAATACCAAAGTAAATACTAGCTGGGAAAGAGAAATTACAAAATATAATTTGAAATAAAATGTTTGTATAAAATCAAAGGATTTATATGAAAGGAAAATGTGAAGTGGTTATAGAACTGGAAAAAGGTTATAAAAATCAAGGTATTTTATAAAAAGGAATAAAAGGAATTTATTTGTAAAACATTTATGAATAAAATAGATAAGCGACATTTGTCAAACATGTAGCAATAGGATTGGAAAGACGAATATTTTTAAAACATTTTACAATAGAATTAAAAGGGGAATACTTGTAAAGTATTTACAAGTAGATTAAAAAGAAATATATATTTAGAGAATAAATGGAGTTATATAAAGGAAATATTTATCTGAGATAAATATAGACAAACAGAAAGTGGAATATTGATAAATCAAATAGAGTTAGTCGAATAGAGTGAATTGAATATTTGTTATTTAATTACAGTTTATCGAATATTCGTTATTCGAATTAAGAGTTGACCAAATAGAGTTAATCGAACTTAGTTAATCGAATTAGGATTTAGTCGAATATTTGTTATTCAATTAGAGTTGATTAAATTAGTTATTTGAGACAGAGTTAGTCAACCATCGTTGTTTAAGATGAGTGCCATCTCGTACGACTGCTAGCGTAATTCGCAGGGCTGTAGATAGCCTACGGCGGTCGGATGTTTCCTGAGGGAATCAGGCGTAACCATTGTGATCGTTGCAATCTAGAGTCAAGCGAATGGTGTTAAATCAAATAGTAGTTAATTGATAGAAGTTAATTAAGTCGAGTTAGTCGAGTCAGAGTTAATCAGTTAGAGTTAACCAGTTAGAGTCAATCAGTTATAGTTAATCAGTTAGAGTTAATCAATTAGAATTAATTGATTTGAGTTAAATCGAATTAAGGTTATTTAAATAGAACTAATCAAGTTCGAGATTGTCAAGTATTAGTAGATTAAATAGAGTTAGTAAAAGGGAAGTAATCGGATATCGCTTATTCGAAGTAGAGTTATCGAATAGCACTTATTCGAAGTAGAGTTATCGAATAGCACTTATTCGAAGTAGAGTTATCGAGTATAGTTTACTTGAGAAGAGCAATCGAATATAGTTCATTCGGAGTGAGTTAGATCGAATATAGTTATTCGAAGAAGAGAATTATCGAATACGGTTTATTCGAAGAGAGATAATTGAATATAGTTATTCGAAAAAAAGGATTATCAAATATCAGTTATTCAAACAAAAGGAATCAAATATAGTTTATTCGAAAAAGAAAGTTATCGGATAGTGATTATCCAAGAGTGAATTATACGTTGGAATCTGACTATATCGAATTAAGGGAAGTAATGTTTACTTTCCGTTTCAAAATTAAGTTTTACTTATTTGTTAAGAAATTAGTTGTTTATCATTTACCCAAATTAAGATATGAAAGCTATATTTAAGTTAATATATTTCGAAAGCATGGAGTTATAACTATTATAGATATAATCAAATGATTTTGTAAAGGGAGTGGATTCATAAACAAAAGCCGAGAGTTTCGCAAGGAAGTTTCTTAAAGAGTTAAAGTTTGAACTTTGTCTATTTCGAAGTTAGAAATGTCGTTCAGTTAAGGTTTGAGAGGTAATTATACCCCAACTTGATTGTCTTCAGTTTTTAACTAAGAAGTGGATAAGGTTCGATAGTGAAAGTTGGTTAAGTAAATTGAGTTAATGAACGTAATGGGTTAAGTTGGCATACCGATGTTTTTATTTAAACATCTGTTTAAATCCAGTAAAGGAGATTTGGACATGTTTTCCAAATAAGGATCAGAAATGTTTTCCAATACAGGAAATAAGAAAAGGAAGTAAATACGGTAATGTTTCCCTAATGATCTATAAAGTATATTTTCAAATTTTAGAAAATAAGAATTTACAAATAGATAGAAATGGGGAGATGGATAAATTAAGATAATTTTACAGAAAGAGAAAAATGTGGAATGTTAATTGATCGATAGAGTTTCCATCTGAAAATAATATCGTTGGTTGCACACCTGTTTTTCTTTGATAGTTAAATCACCGACTATCGAAGTTTTTGACCATTTTTCCGTCGTCAATACGGAGAGACCGGGATCAGATTCATTATCTAAAAACCACTCTGTATGGACGTTAGCGTTGCGATCAAATATTGAAGACGGAATTATGCAAGGGCTATTCTGATTACAGAATAGTGCCTTCAGTTTGTCCAGTCCCAGGACAAACGTGAATGGACGAATGTCTGACAGAGTATATCTAACGGATCGCGTAAGTTGATCTCTTCAAACGTACTTACGTTTGGTGGCCGAGGAATTCGTTTCTCTTAGCTTTATACCTGTGGTATTTTTGGGGAAATCAATCTGTGATTTGGAGGGTATGACGATGTGACATTCAAAGTGAATGGTGGTCAAGTGTTTCAAAAGATAAGTAATGACCTCAAGCCTCATCAACCGGGAAATGACAGAAATCGGGCAGGCATCATGGCTATGTGGGTCGCACCCATTAGGGCGTATATCACCTATCTAGAAAAAATCCATTTCATTCTTTATCTATGTTCGTTGATGTCCTTTTTTGGGAAGACGGTAGGTAGCTCCCAACCGTTGGTGATATACATTCGATACACTCAAGCGAAATGAGTGGTCGGTCATGTGAGGGCCGGGTTGCAAGATGTTCTTGTTGGACCCTGTGTATTCACCTCTAGAGATACACTATCGGCACGTGGTCCCATACCTTGTCAAGGTCTGAATCCAAGTTCCAATAAGCGCCTGCGGTTTTGTTTGTATACTATACATGTGGAACGTGAGATGCAAGCGTTCTGCTAGATTCTAATTACTTGTGATTATACATTATTATAATATCAGAGAAGTATCGATTTCCAAAACTGTTTGGATTATCGTAAGGTAAAAACCATCCCTGTTTATGTGTGGATCGGTCTTACGATTATCTTTTCTTTTGAAAAGGATTTTGAAAAGTTAAACCGATGATTTGAGTTTACTCACACCAGTCCCATGACTGACCCAGCGTTTATTTTTGTTTTGTTTTCCCTAAACTCTTGGGTGCCCAAATTTGTACGGGCAGTCAAGTAGTTCAGGTCTTTTCAGATATACGTGGAGGAGCTTGAAGCAGGAGGCTTTAGGATTATATAGCTATTGTTATTCCCGTTGTATGTAAGTGTTGTACTCTGACAGTGTTATTGTATATATATATACACTGTTTTATTGCAAAGTTATGTCATGTATTATATTTTATTCGTTCCACTGTGAGATTCGTGTTTACTCTGATTGTGTTCTTTTCTTCTTCTATTCTAATTTTCTATCTTATCTATTCTCACCCTCTAACTTCTTTCTATTAATGATCTGGGATGTTCGATGTCTGAATGGTCAACATGGTAGTTTGGTGTTGATTTTCAGAGTCAAAAATCCCAGTTCATTACAGTGGTATCAGAGCTGAAGATTAAGTGATTACCTTGGCTCTGTGGCATGACTCAGTAGAGATAGGGTTAGCAATACCCTAGATTGAGTTGAGTATATATGTATGAGTGAACGTATTTGTAGATTGTTTAGAAAAAATTGTTTTATACTGTGGAGATTTATTGGGTGAGTAGTTTGTGAATTTTGATCGATCAGTTTGATCCACTGTATCGATAGGAGTTTTTAAACACTCAAACACGATAAACCAACATAGTATGTTTTGAAAGAGGGTAAATGAAATAATTTTACCCAAAATATATTTTGATATAAAAGAAAATTATATCTTGGAATTATTATCATATATTGGATGTACTGGTTGATTATAATTGAAAAGGTTATGTATATAACCAATTTGAGTTTGTAAAATACAAAAGCAGATTAATTAAACCTGAATTAAATCAGAATTGGAATTAAAATTCTGGAAACTGGGGGAAAAGTGTTCGTAAATGGATTTGAGTTAAATATAAAGAAATCTTAAGATCTTGGGAGATTTTAATTTGTTTACAAGCATCGCGAATGATATTTTGAAAAGATTTCAAATGGAATTGTTTAAAAATGATTTTTAGAATGATATAGTATTGAACTCACTTCCATACTGGGAAATAACTCTGATAATGCTGGCCACATCATCAGTGTTCATTTTCGAGTTGTAAGTGACGGATTACTACCAAAGATTTTGTTTTTGAATTGTTTTGAGAAAAAGGAGGTTGTATTGAATCCTAAAAAGGGATATTTGACTTTTGGAAAAAAACTGAACTATTTAGTAAAAACTCCTAGAAAGAGACTGTTTGAATTAAAAACTAATTTAAAGAAATTTGTGAAAGCAAATATGAATTGAATTTAAATAGAACGATATCGAATAAAGTTGAAGTTGTGAGTTATGGATTTCTGTAAATATATTGGACGAGTATGTAAGAGTTGAAATTGGTACTGGATTTTGAGATTAAGAATGAGATTTGGTTTGAAAATAGGATGATTGGATTTGAGAACAGATGATTGGAAATCGTTTGGGATGACTTTGGTATATGCTGAATTGGCAGCAAAATAAAACGATGTAATGATATGCCCGACAAAAAGGTACACATTTATTTTTATGGATTTGGTGATTTATGGGCCGATTTGGCAAGCCACTTGGCTGTTTGATTTTCTTTTGGATTGGAAAAGGCCTAGAGAGGCGAGTTGGGGTTTGAACTATTGACCGTACGAAGGAGGTGCTGGCGAAATTTTTCGAAAATTTCGGGTGTTAGAAAATTCTTCAGAAATTTTGAAAATTTTCGTTAACTAAATTTAATTAATATTTTTATTGGAATTAAATGGGTTCAGTTAAAACTGAAGTTAAAGGTAAACAAATAGTTTTTAAACTAGTTAATAGGGTCTGTTTCCTACCTTAGCAATTTCGAGGACGAAATTATTTTAAGGGGTGAAGAATGTAACGACCCGCATTTTTCAGCGATATAATTAATTTATTTAATTATTTAAATAGTGATTTAGGAAATTAAATGGTCGTTAAATTGAATAATACTGAATATTTAATTAAAATAAATAATATAATAATATATTTAATTTCTGAAATAGTCAGAAATAGTGGAATTCACAAAATGGTGTGAATTGGATCATCGATGATATTTAATTTAGTTTAGAATTTAATTAGAATAACGAATATATTATTTTAACGACAGTTTGAACGTATAATTATATTATAATTAAAATCGAGCTTGAAATGGTGCGGCAGTTCGTTATTTGGCAATTTGAACTTTAAACGAGTATACAGAAGCCGTTTTAAATCGGATTTCTATGAAACAAGACGTTGGGGGCTAGTGAAGTATATTTTTCAAGTGGAAGAGAAAAATCGGGATTTCGTCGTGTAGATTTTGTTTTACGTCCAAATCAAATTTTAGAAAAGTCACTGTGGAATTCCTTTATAATTTATAACGATTTATTTCATTATAAAAGGATTTTCAATATAAATCGAATATCGATATAACTGGGAATTTTGAAATATCGAGTTATAAATCACCAGTGGAGCTGTATGGTATTCCACTGCGAATATATACGATAATATTTATTTTTAAATATTTAATTTATGAGACGACCCGAACTTCCCCGGTAAGGAAAGCACGGATAGAATTGAGGACAAGACAAAATAGAACGCAGACGGAAGAAATTTCATTGTTTATTACAACAATTCCATCAGATACAAGAATATACAAAGTATGAATAAATATTATACAACAAAGAATATCAAAGATTACAATAAATTACATAGCAGCGGAAAATAATACAAAACACAACTGAAAGTAATACACGGATACAGAGCTTTCCGGATATCATTCCAGCTGTAAACCAGGATCCTGTGAATATAAATCAGCAAAACCAAAACTACTAGCTGCTCATGTCGAAAATAGGGGCACCCGGAGTTTAGGTTAAAACAATAAACTCCAGGTCAGTCATGTGACTGGTGTGAGAACTAAAACAGTTATTTAAAGCTTTACTTTAAAAGAGAGTAATTCAAGGGACCACGCCGTATAACACGGAATGGGTTTCCTCCCAAGAATACCCGTGCATAACAATAAACAACGCAATGCTTTTTCGAAAAATGAAGCTATTATAAGTCCCAGGTCCCATCACACAATGCAACGCAAGCCGGAGGATAGGGTTTTCCCTTATAATAGCCAAACATGCTTGATACGTTTAAAACGAATCATTTGATACTATAATAAGTGTATAGTGTCAGAATATTTTCAATCATAAATATAAATCATAGACGACATGGGTACCATATATCATGTCGCCATACTAGTTCTACAATTAAAACCGCAATATCACGTATTGGAAATTGGATTTCCGTCATGAGTCGAGGCAAGGGGCAAGCTCCTCTCCGCTTCGAGACACTCTAGCAAATGCCTCGGGACTACACACTCTGGGTAACCCCTGGATGCTTCAAGGCCGGTCCTCTCTTACGTTTGAGGATTGGCAATTCCTGAACACACGTTTCCCGGTCCTTACAGACCTAAAATCGAGGCGCCTCATCCAACAACCACATAGGTGAAAAGTATATAAATGTCAGGGCTGGTAAGTCACTGACACCACCAAAGCTAGAAAGAAACTTCGTGCTCTCCCTGCAGTCCTTATCCCATTTTTGACTCATACCGAGGTGTGAGGCTCGCGAATTCACGTTATACACAAAGCTACCACGTAGGTCGTGCTTTGATCATCAATCACAAGACTTTGCTTTTCAACAGAAGCCTTGATCCATGCAACTCAGTGTGCCACACAGGCAATTCATGCCATGCAATTGATATCTATCGATATATAACCTCTAAGCTCGTACGTCTCAGAGAAGGGCATTAAGCAAGAGAATAAATTCTCCGCCGCCTAACAGATATATATTTAACAGAAATCAATCAACACAGAATAAAATCCAATGTCAGACATACAATCCATTTACAAGTTCGTTCTGGGTCTGAACGAAACCGGAGGCACTTTCCTCGCATATCCATCGATCTCCAAGTACGTCTGGACGACCACCAACTATTTCCATCCTCTTGGGTGTACAGCCCAATCAGGATCATCAGTAATTATCCAAACGATGTGGAGACTTCCGGTCTTCAACCACCGTCTTCATCTTCGACATATCGTCGAATCGGTTATTCAGAATGGGTGTAAACCCAGCCTTTCCGAACAACCCGCGTATATTAAAAACAAATGTTACACAAACACAACATATGCCTCATCCCAATTCATTAGTCACTAACCGTAAATCAGTAAGAGAGCAATCTCCCAAATATTAACCCCGAAGGCCTAAACCAACATCAGATCAATACCCAGGAAACTATTCTTCTTAACTAACCTACAGCTAGTTTCCAAATTTCATATTCTTAGGGAAAGGTTCCCATTAATTTTATCCAAGATAAATTCTTTAAAATTTAATTTTTAATCTTCCTTTGGATGTCATTTCAAACCAAATTATGGTTTTCCAAACTAGTCGAGATTAGCGAACCACACCGAAGTAATTATTTATTTTATTTCCCAATCCCAACCTATTCATCCTATGAAGAAAACTGGTAATACTCCATATCTAACACCGTGGTGTTATCGGTAAAATTAATTACCATTTCACGTTCAAATCTAATTAAAGATTTAACTATCACTTTGGAGCAAAACTGGTGATACTCCATCTCGCTCATTTTCTAAATTTGATAATTTAAATTATCAATTCACATTTCAATCTAATTGCAGATTCATTAAACTCCTTTTACTGGGTCAAAGAACTAATGTCATTCAAAACACAGTTCACGACAAACCCAAATCACATTCTATTTATCATTGGGTTAAAGAACAAGTGTCATTTAAAACACCCTACACGATAAACCCACAAATCAATTCTATTTAAAACCCATTTCAAATCCAATTTATTTATTTAAAAATAAACGGGTTTAATTTTAGTTCAAAACTAGTTCATTTCGATAAAAATTTATTTTTATCTTTTCAAATATGGAGTTTTTCATCCCAATTTTTCCCAAATCATTTCCTATGATTTTACACAAATTATTACTATTTTTAATAATTTTATCAAGGCCCGTACAGTTGATTTCCATCAACGGTCATCGAACTGCACTTACATCGACCTTTTCCAAATTTGATTTGGACGTATCTCCAAATCCAACCGTTAGATTTCAAATTTCTAATATTCATTGGCATGCTCTTTTCGATATGAACCCAACGGTTCCGGTTTTAGGAGAATCCGACGGTCGGATCTCCCGTAATGTCCGTTCGAAATAAATGGTCGAAATTCGCGAACTGCCGCGGCGCGGCGCGTTCTATTCAGGCCATTATATTATATATATAATATATATTTCGTTGATTTCTATTCAAAACGAATTTTATAAATAGTTTTAAACTCGTTTCAAAAACATTTCAACTTCTATTTTCAATTCAAATCAAAATTTAATTTTTCCTTATAGATTCATTTTAAAATTCATTTAATTTCAATTCAAATTTCAATTCAATTTGCATTCATTTCAAATCGATTTTTATTCTATTTCAATTCATTTTCAGTTCAATTCGAATTTGTTTTCTATTCAATTCAGTTCGAATTCGTTTTCTATTTAATTCAGTTCGAATTCATTTTCTATTCAATTCAAATCAAATTCGTTTTCAATTCAATTTGAATTCGTTTTCAATTCAATTTGAATTCGTTATATATTCAAATCAAATTCAAATTCGTTATATATTCAATTCAATTCAAATTCGTTTTCTTTTCAATCCAATTTGAATTCGTTTTCAATTCAGTTCGAATTCGTTTTCTATTCAATTCAATTTGAATTTACCTTCTACTTAATTCAATTCGAATTCATTATCTATTCAATCCAATTCGAATTCGTTTTCTATTCAATTCAATTTGAATTTGTTTTCTATTCAATTCAATTCGAATTCTAGTTCGTTTCAATTCAATTTGAATTTACCTTCCATTTAATTCAATTCGAATTCATTTCAAATTGATTTCAATTCAATTTTGGTTCGTTCTAAATTTCATTCAAAACGATTTCAATTCGTTTTTAATTCAATTTCCGTCTGAATTTTAATCAAATTAAATTTGAATTTCATTTCAAAATATTAGATTTTGAAATCACTTTTCAATATTCATTATAAAACGAATAAAATCGATATAAATATCGTTCGCGTCAAAATAACGCATCTCTAATCAACATGGCTTTATATTTCAATAATTCCGTTATTCTATTCAACAAATGAATATTTATTCTATTCAATACGTGAATCTATATTTTTGTCAACACATGACTAATCTCAACGAATGAGTACTGTCCACGTGTGACTATTTTTGTTATTCAATATATTTTATAAAATTATGATTTCTATCGTTAAATTTCAAATCAGACTCCAACCGTAAATTAGTAAGAGAACGATTCCCTGAATATTAACCCCGAAGGCCGAAACCAACATCAGATCAATATCCAGGAGACCACTCGTCTTATCTATTTTCCAATTAGTTTCTAATTTTATATATGATAAAGATGTAAATTTTATTGTTAAAATATTTCGTTCAACACATGACTAATCTCAACGGATGAGTACTGTCAACACATGAACCTTTATTTTATAATATTCTTTATTTTCTAAATTGAAATGAGGCCCAATCAATCACCATATAAAGTTAATTATATGGATTCCATACAACACATGTATATAATAGCAATGATAAATAATCAATCATCATCCAAAGTGCACTACATTGTATAAGCATCAAATATAGATATCTAACGCTTATCACAGCCTGTCAATCAATCGATCGACATACAACTAATTATTGGGATTAGTGTATGTCGTATTTTATCCCAATACCCGTGTGGGGTTTCAAATCAACAAAAACAGATTTTTATTTGTGCAGTTGGGCGATGTGTAAAATTTATCGTCCCAATCGATATCAGTCAAATCAGTGTATATAAACAAATCGGCCGATTTGTTTATAAATATTCATTTATTCACATTCACGTTAAAAATTATAGTTTTAACGATAAAATATTTTTAACTATATAAATATTTTATTTCCTTTCAACACATTAATTAATATTATCGATTTCACATCAACAACACAAACAAATTTCACAACACATCAATCAAACAAACAAGCCATCCATGGTCTATGGATGACGGGTGTCTGGTGCTACTGAGCACCGTCTACATCCTAGTATATATATATATATAACTGAAAAAAAAAGAAATTGAAGAGTGAGAAGTTCTCACCAATAGTTAACCCAACTCCACGACACTTCATTTATAGAAATCTTCGTCGTTCTCGCCTTTTTGTCATCTTCGTTGCCCGTATTCTCTACATATGTAAAAACCATATTTTTATATTGTTGCTATGTATATAAAAATCATATTTTTATAATTACTCCATATGGATAAAAATTCTATTATTACATCGCTACTATATAGATAAAAATTCTATTTTTACATTGCTACTATATAGATAAAAATTCTACTTTTACACCGCTATTCTCTATATAAAGATTTCGCCTTTTCAAATATAAAGATTTCGCCTTTTCAAATATAAAGATTTCGCCTTTTCAAATATAAAGATTTCGCCTTTTCAAATATAAAGATTTCAAATATAAAGATTTCGCCTTTTCAAATATAAAGATTTCAAATATAAAGATTTCGCCTTTTCAAATATAAAGATTTCGCCTTTTCAAATATAAAGATTTCGCCTTTTCTATTTTAAAAATCTAATCTTTTCTATTTTAAACTATGTAGCTAAAAATCAAAACTTCATTCGCCATTTCCATATATAAAAATCAAGCCTTTATCCTAAAAAAACATAACACTATATAAATTTCAGATTTTTTTTCCACACTAAAAATTATACCTTTTCATTAGAAAAATTTATATTTTTACTCTATGTTTTCATATATATAAAATCAGATATTGAACTATGTTTTACACAAATTAAAAAGTGATTTTAAACTTAAACACTAATCACATTGTAAATAAATGAAATTAAAAATAGGCTTATAGTTCAAATCGGAAAGGGGGATTTTAGCACGTTGACCTGCGAAGGGGGGAGGGGTTCCTTTTGCTGCGTTCGAATTTGAGGGAGGCGGGGTCGGATTGGGGTTCGTGGAGGTGGCTGACGCGAGGCCAGAGGGAGAGGGTGCGGGTTCGGTCGGGGAGAAAGGAAGAGGAGGAAGAAGAGAAGAGGGGGGCGGCGGCACAGGGGGGGCTCGCGGTGGTATCGATCGATTTGAGGTGGGGGGCTTCTTCGCGTTAGGAAGGAACAGGGGAGGAGGAGGAAGAAGAGGAGGCGGCGGCAGGTGGTTGTGCCCCACCTGGGCGGCGGCGACGAGCGAGGGGGGGGGGGGGGAGGGCGGCGAAGAGTTCTTCCCCCCGTCTTCCTCTTTCTATTTTTTTTTGAAATGATTTTCTAATCGGGGGGCCTGAGTATAATAGGGGAGAGGGTTTTAATTTTTAATTATTTTATTTTTCACTAAAAAGCAACTTTTATTTTTGACCTCAAAACGAGGCCCACCGCCTGTCGTCCATAGCTAATTACCCCCATTCCGAACACAATGGGATATGCTTCGTAAGCTGATTCAGTCATTTCGATCAGTCTTCGTTAAAATCCAAATATAACTCTATATATTGAATTTGAACGCGCATATCATTTTACCGGGGTCACATACGAACTCTATAAATTGCAGAAAAATATTTTCTAGCTTCGTATTGACGATACGGTCCTAACAAAACTAATTTCGTTGAGTTCTGAGACCGTTGGGAAAATGGCCATTTTCCAGTCAATTAAAATCAACTAAAACTGGTCAAACGCGTTTTCCTTTGCCACACTCACATATTGATTCGAAAAATTATGAAATTTGGAATCTAGCAATAACTTTACATCCCGGATCCAACAAAAGTGGTTTCGTCGAAATCCGAGGTCGTTTGCAAAATTCCCATTTTTAAGGGCCTGAATTCCATAGCGACTATTCAGAATTTTCAACTGGGCATATCTTTTGATTCCCGCTATGAAATCTTGATTTTTCAGATTCGTTGGAAAGATATTCTCAATTAGATCCTAATATTTTTGGTTTCACTAAAATCCGGTTTGTTTTGCACCCGGTACATTCAATTGAAGTTTGAAATCGAATTATCGAACTACTGCGCCATTTTCAATTCTATTTATAATTATACATAATTATTTATATTCTAACGACGACGTATATAATATATACGTCGAATTCTATTCAAAATAAATTTCTCGTCGATTTTATTTAAAATATTCTATTTTAAATGTTCAAAATTCGCTAAAATTGCCAACATAAATTTTTTTAAACTGGCCCAGATTTTCGGGTTGTTACAATTTAATTGTTTTTAAATATATTTATATATTTAAATGGTCTATTTTGAGCTTTAAAAATAGCCACTTTTTCAAACGACCTCAGAATTCGATGAAACTAATTTTGTTGGATCCGGAATATTAAATTATTGCTAGATTTCAGTTTCCGTGATTTTTGATGTCAGTATGTGGCCGTACGTATTTTTAGAGTGAAAACAGTTAGTATTTTGACGGTTAAAAATACGTTGTGTGAGCCTACGGAGTCGGAATTCGACGAAACCAGTTTCGTTGGGACCGTAAAGTCAAACTGAAGCTGCATGTCCAGTTTCGTGATTCTTGGGTATTGTGTGTGATCACAAGGATTTTTAAACAGCGAATACAAACTGCGATAGCTTAAAATTAATATAAAAATCGAATAAAAAAATATAAAAACCTACCTATATAATACCACCAACTTCTCCTAACCCTAAAGATTTTTCTGTGATGGTCAAAAGGGGTCACAGCCGCCACCATTTTCCACAATACCAAAATCATGTCTTTGAAAAATCAAAAGAATCAAAACAAATTCCTATACATCCTGATATATATACATTTGAGTTCACATCGGCTTCCTCTTCAATCCTATGGGGTTATTTCCGGGTTCGACGATCATTTTGGGGTATTGGCTTTTAACGGAAGTAACTAGGTTTCGGATTCAGGTCATCTGCGGTGGTTATGGGAGGAAATTGATGGGATAACTGAATTCGTGATGGAGTTTGGGTTAGGTTGTGGTAGTTTGAGGGATTTTGGGGTATAAAAGTGTCGCTCCATTTCCTGTACTCGATGGGTTGAGCCGACGACGCGATTTGCTCCTGGAGATCGAGATTGGAGGGATGGTGATGGGATTGACGAGTGGTGGAAGTGAGGAAGGATGATGGTTTTAATTTGTTGAATAATGGGGAAATGGGGTCACCAAAGGAGGAGCAAATGTTACGTTAAAGGACCATTGAATGGGATGGTTTCAGTTTCACGGAGAAGAGAAATAGGAGCAGGAGTTAGTAACCGTTAATACCACGGGGATTAGGGTAATTAATGGTTTAGAGCTTTAAGTAAATGTTTACGATGATGTGTTGAACGTAAATGAGGATGGGGGAGTATGGTCCAAACGTGGATAAATGGTACGCTACAGGAAGCTGTCGAAAAGAAAGGATGAGCAACGTGATTAACGGCTGATGAACACTTGAGGGTAATTAAGAAAAGTATTATTTAAATCAATTTGTTAGTGGTATTAAATTATATAATATACACAAACTTATTAAATCAATAACTTTGTCATGCATTATCAGAATTCAACGGAAAAAAATCCATTGGGATCGTATGGACGGTGGCTAAACAATGGAACTGACCGGGAGTGAATTGAAGCTCGTTTGGATTTACGATGGAATTAGACGCCTGAATCAAATCAATGACCAATTATCGTTATTTAACGATAAACCGACCAATGTGAGTAAATCTCACTAACTCTACTCAAGTTTTATTTTTATAACGTATTTTTGGAATTATAAATAATGGATGTTTGCTGTGTGTTGGCTGTTTGCTTGAATTGCTAGTTAAATTGGTTGAATATATCGATAATGATATATATAAGTCGTATCGAATTATTGATTCTGTTTATCAGAATATTTTATATTGTGTTATTTATGTTAACTGACATCTGTGGATGCAGGAGAACAGGTTGGGGGGACCCAACTGGGTTCCTCAACATTTATTTTACTATTTTGCATATACTGTGATATATACTGTGATTATAAATCGGTTGTTGATTTGGTATGTTGATCATGGTTATTGGGTAACTTTAAATACCAAAGTAAATACTAGCTGGGAAAGAAAAATTTCAAAATATAATTTGAAATAAAATGTTTGTATAAAATCAAAGGATTTATATGAAAGGAAAATGTGAAGTGGTTATAGAATTGGAAAAATGTGTATAAAAATCAAACAGGTACCAATAGGATTGGAAAGACGAATATTTTTAAAACATTTTACAATAGAATTAAAAGGGGAATACTTGTAAAGTATTTACAAGTAGATTAAAAAGAAATATATATTTAGAGAATAAATGGAGTTACATAAAGGAAATATTTATTTGAGATAAATATAGACAAACAGAATGTGGAATATTGATAAATCAAATAGAGTTAGTCGAATAGAGTGAATTGAATATTTGTTATTTAATTAGAGTTTATCGAATATTCGTTATTCGAATTAAGAGTTGACCAAATAGAGTTAATCGAACTTAGTTAATCGAATTATGATTTAGCTGAATATTTGTTATTTAATTAGAGTTGATTAAATTAGTAATTTGAGACAGAGTTAGTCAACCATCATTGTTTAAGATGAGTGCCATCTCGTACGACTGCTAGCGTAATTCGCAGGCCTGTAGATAGCCTACGGCGGTCGGATGTTTCCTGAGGGAATCAGGCGTAACCATTGTGATCGCTGCAATCTAGAGTCAAGCGAATGGTGTTAAATCAAATAGTAGTTAGTCGATAGAAGTTAATTAAGTCGAGTTAGTCGAGTCAGAGTTAATCAGTTAGAGTTAACCAGTTAGAGTCAATCAGTTATAGTTAATCAGTTAGAGTTAATCAATTAGAATTAATCGATTTGACTTAAATCGAATTAGAGTTATTTAACTAGAACTAATCAAGTTCGAGATAGTCAAGTATTAGTAGATTAAATAGAGTTAGTAAAAGGGAAGTAATCGGATTTCACTTATTCGAAGTAGAGTTATCGAATAGCGATTATTCGAAGTAGAGTTATCGAGTATAGTTTACTCGAGAAGAGTAATCGAATATAGTTCATTCGGAGTGAGTTAAATCGAATATAGTTATTCGAAGAAGAGAATTATTGAATACGGTTTATTCGAAGAGAGATAATTGAATATAGTTATTCGAAGAAAAGGATTATCGAATATTAGTTATTTAAACAAAAGGAATCGAATATAGTTTATTCGAAAAAGAAAGTTGTCGGATAGTGATTATCCAAGAGTGAATTATACATTGGAATCCGACTATATCAAATTAAGGGAAGTAATGTTTACTTTCCGTTTCAAAATTAAGTTTTACTTATTTGTTAAGAAATTAGTTGTTTATCATTTACCCAAATTAAGATATGAAAGCTATATTTAAGTTAATATATTTCGAAAGCATGGAGTTATAACTATTATAGATATAATCAAATGATTTTGTAAAAGGAGTGGATTCATAAACAAAAGCCGAGAGTTTCGCAAGGAAGTTTCTTAAAGAGTTAAAGTTTGAACTTTGTCTATTTCGAAGTTAGAAATGTCGTTCAGTTAAGGTTTGAGAGGTAATTATACCCCAACTTGATTGTCTTCAGTCTTTAACTAAGAAGTGGATAAGGTTCGATACTGAAAGTTGGTTAAGCAAATTAAGTTAATGACCGTAATGGGTTAAGTTGGCATAACGATGTTTTTATTTAAACATCTATTTAAATCCAGTAAAGGAGATTTGGGCATGTTTTCCAAATAAGGATTAGAAATGTTTTCCAATATAGGAAATAAGAAAAGGAAGTAATTACGGTAATGTTTCCCTAATGATTTATAAAGTATATTTTCAAAATTTAGAAAATAAGAATTTACAAATAGATAGAAATGGGGAGATGGATAAATTAAGATAATTTTACAGAAAGAGAAAAATGTGGAATGTTGATTGATCGATAGAGTTTCCATCTGGAAATAATATTTTTGGTTGCACACCTGTTTTTCTTTGATAGTTAAATCACCGACTATCGAAGTTTTTGACCATTTTTTCGTCATCAATACGGAGAGACCGGGATCAGATTCATTATCTGAAAACCACTCTGTATGGACGTTAGCGTTGCGATCAAATATTGAAGACGGAGTTATGCAAGGGCTATCCTGATTACAGAATAGTGCCTTCGGGTTGTCTAGCCCCAGGACAAACGTGAATGGACGAATGTCTAACAGAGTATATCTAACGGATCGCGTAAGTTGATCTCTTCAAATGTATTTACGTTTGATGGCGGAGGAATTCGTTTCTCATAGCTTTATACCCGTGGTATTTTTGGGGAAATCAATTTGTGATTTGGTGGGTATGACGATGTGACATTCAAAGTGAACGGTGGTCAAGTGTTTCAAAAGATACGTAATGACCTCAAGCCTCATCAACCGGGAAATGACAGAAATCAGGCAGGCAGCATGGCTATGTGGGTCGCACCCATTAGGGTGTATATCACCTATCAAAATCCATTTCATTCTTTATCTATGCTCGATGCTGTCCCTTTTCGGGAAGATGGTGGGTAGCTCCCAACCGTTGGTGATATACATTCGATACACTCAAGCGAAATGAGTGGCCGGTCATGTAAGGGTCAGGTTGCAAGATGTTCTTGTTGGACCCAGTGTATTCGCCTCTAGAGATACACCATCGGCAGGTGGTCCCATACCTTGTCAAGGTCGGAATCCAAGTTCCAATAAGCACCTGCAGTTTTGTTTGTATACTATATATGTGGAACGTGAGATGCAAGCGTTCTGCTAGATTCTATTTACTTGTGATTAGACATTATTATAATATCAGAGAAGTATCGATTTCCAAAACTGTTTGGATTATCGTAAGGTAAAAACCATCCGTGTTTATGTGTGGATCGATCTTACGATTATCTTTTCTTTTGAAAAGGATTTTGAAAAGTTAAACCGATGGTTTGAGTTTACTCACACCAGTCCCATGACTGACCCAGAGTTTATTTTTGTTTTGTTTTCCCTAAACTCTTGGGTGCCCAAATTTGTACGGGCAGTCATGTAGTTCAGGTCTTTTCAGATATACGTGGAGGAGCCTGAAGCAGGAGGCTTTAGGATTATATAGCTATTGTTATTCCCGCTGTATGTAAGTGTTGTACTCTGATAGTGTTATTGTATATATATACACTGTTTTATTGCAAAGTTATGTCATGTATTATATTTTATTCGTTCCACTATAAGATTCGTGTTTACTGTGATTGTGTTCTTCTTCTTCTTCTATTCTATTTTTCTATCTTATCTATTCTCACCCTCTAACTTCTTTCTATTAATGATTTGGGATGTTCGATGTCTGAATGGTCAACATGGTAGTTTGGTGTTAATTTTCGGGGTCGAAAATCCCAATTCGTTACAGGGGCGGTGGCTTTGAAAGGAACGGGGAAGATGATGTACTGTAGAGCGTATTTATACGCGTATTCTAGGGTATTTCCTATTTTTTTTCAAAATTAGGGGCTTTCCGTCCGATCACCAAACGGAGCCCAACGCTGTTGAACAATAGGTTTCGACGTCTTCTGAACGCAATGACACTAGTATCGAAGTCTAATTCTGAAGTTTACTGCATGTTTCTTTTATTTTTTAAATAAATCCTTTTAGTATTAATTCGGACGTACTTTCTAATTTTACCGGGCCACATACGAACTCAGAAAAATCCAGAAAAATTATTTCTGGCTTTGTTTTGACGATATGGTCCTAACAAAATTGATTTTATCGAATTCTGAGACTGTTTGAAAAATGGCTATTTTCCAGTCGATTAAAATTGACCGAAATTGACCAAACTGAAATCTTTTTGCCACGGTCACAAATTAATTCTAAAAATTATGAAAAATTAAACTTAGTAATAATTTGACATTTCAAATCAAACAAAAGTGGTTTCGTCGAAAACAGAGGTCGTTTGAAAAATGGCTATTTTGAATATTAAAAATATATAGAAATTCTACAGCGACTATTCTGAAATTTCAACTGGCCATAACTTTTGATTCCCGCTATGAAATTTCGATTTTTCGGATTCGTTGGAAAGATATTTTTAAATAGAACCTAATATTTTTTGTTTCACCAAAATCCGATTTATTCTGCATCCTGTACAGTCATTCAAAGTTCAGATTTGACTTTTCAAACTACTGTGCTCTTTCTAATTCCTTTTATAATTAAATTGAATATATTCGAATCAACTTCGATTAAAATAAATTCCTAGTCGCTATTATTTGAAATAATTTATTTTGAAAATTCAAAGTCTCTTAAATTTTTTAAAATAAAAATTTTAAATTGGCCCCAAATTCCAGGTTGTTCTACTTGGGGATTTATGCAGTTTTATTATGTTTTATGCTTCTTTATGTAATAATCAATACAGGGTTTTTGATGTAGTTATTTGGAAGTTGGTTTGAAACAGTTTGCTGTAATGTTTTGTCATGAACCACATTAGAAATAAAGTTTGTTTTTCCGCTGCTTTTATACCTATCTGTCTTGTAAATTATCTGTATCTTTTACCTATAATGCTCCACCAAAGTTAAAGCATTCCCTTTTTGAGTGATCTTAACGGAGGTGGGGTGTTTCACTTGGTATCAGAGAAAAGGTTTACCAGATCAGATAAAATTTCTAAAAACTGTTTTTCAAAAAGAAGTTTAAAGAAACAATTTTCAAAAAAAAGATGTTTTATATTAAAAAGGCATAATCCCCTAAAGCCATATGCACTATCTTTTTATCCTTTGTTTTGTATCTCTCCTTTTTTTCTCAGTATGTCTAGGGATCTTAACCTTCAAGAGGGCATGCTGGTACCTGGCTGGTTCAGAAGGTACCTAAAGGCTAGGGCTAATGCCGTAGGCCCAATAGACGTTCCTCATCTCCCAGTTGCTGCGGTTCCTCCTCCTCCTCCTCCTCATGCAAATGCTTTATCAAAAATATGTGGGGAATTTTGAACCATGGATGGAAAGAACTTCAATGGACACGAATCCTTCGTGGAAGCAAGAAACTGGCTCAAAGAAACTGAGGATTTGTTCGATATCTACGAAGTGGATGATAAGCAGAAGATACAGTTGGCGGTATGGTTGCTCAAAGACGAAGCTTCCTATTGGTGGGAAGTCACTAACGCTGAAAGACCAATTGAAACTTGGATGGATTTTAGGATGAGGTTTGAGATGAAATTCCTCTCACAAGCTTAACGAAGCCTACAAATGGAGAAGTTCTTAGCTCTCAAACAGGGAAGTATGTCGGTCAAGGAATATGTTAACCAATTTAATCAGCTGGCTAGGTTCAGACTGGAGTTAGTGAACACTCCACATAAGAGGGCTCTCCGTTTTGTTAAAGGATTGATTGAGCCACTGCACAGTGTAGCTATGTCTCATATACCTATGGGTGTGACTTACGAGAGACTGGTGGACATGGCACTGTTACAAGAAGAAGATAAGGTTGGCAAGAAGGAGATAAAGGTGGAAGCATCTCAAGATAAGAAAGGGGAAGGATCACAGAGTAAGAAGACAGATTCCAAGAAGGGCGGGAAGAACAACAAAACCCGTGACAAGAGGAAGTGTAATTTTTATGGCATTTCTAGACATCTGGTTAAGGACTGCAGGAAGAAGAAAAGGAAGATGGGTGGCTGTTTCCATTGTGGCAAGGCAGGACACATGGCTAGGGACTGCCCAAGAAAGCAAGGGCAAGGGCAGAGAGCTGGATCTACTTTAGGAGGGTAGGTTCACACTCTCATGGTACCTCCACAAGAACAAGGTAGAAATGTTTCTGTTGAGAGTTTAGTTTATCTTTTTGATCATCTTGTTCATACACTCTTTGATTCTGGTGCACCTCACTCTTTTATATCTACAGCTTTAGTTGAATCTCTGCACCTAGACACCAGTTTAGTAGAGGATCCCTTGGTTGTTTCAAATCCAGTTGGGGGCTCAACTTATTTGTCGATGATTTGTTTGGATCTGGAAATTTCTATACTAAGTGTGGGGTTTAGATGCAATGCTTATGTTTTGGGCTTTATGGGCTATGGGTTGATTCTAGGCATGGATTGGCTATCCAGTAATGGTGCCATCCTAGATTGTGAAAGGAGAGTGGTTAGACTCATGACTCGCCTCGGTAACACTCTCGAAAATTCGTGTAATCCCATGAACTCTTTTATGCTTAGCTATCTAGAAACTTTTGATGCGTCTATTGAGGATTTGCAATCTGTTAGAGTAGTCTGTGAATACTCGGATGTCTTTGAAAAGGTTAAAGTGTTACCTCCGAAGCGGGAGATAGACTTCTGCATATACCTCGTTGATAATGCAAAACCCGTCGCTTTACCTATTAGATACATGGATACAAGGGAGAGGAAAGAACTCAGCAAGCAAGTTAAAGAGTTGCTTGAGAAGGGGTTTATAAGGCGGAGTATTTCTGAATGGGGTGCTCCAGTCGTGTTCGCAACTAAAACGAATGGTTGGCTTCGCCTATGCATTGATTATAGGGTGCTAAACAAGCTGACCAAGAAGAATAGGCACACACTTCCAAGAATAGATGACTTGTTCGATCAGCTTGTAGGTGCATCGGTTTTCTCCCAACTAGATTTAGCTACCGGGTTTCATCAGCTGAGAGTGCCTGAAGACAGCATTGATAAGACCGCGTTCAGAACTCCGGATGGTTTCTTCGAGTGGCTTGTCATGCCTTTTGGCCTGACAAATGCACCCGCTTACTTCGTGGATTTGATGAGCAGGGTATTCAGGGAGTTCCTGAATAAATTTGTGGTGGTCTTCGTAGATGACATTTTGATTTTCTCAAAGAGTGAGGAAGAGCATGCTCAGCATTTAAAAGAAGTCATGGATACTCTTTGAGCACATCAGTTGAAAGCCAAATTCTCCAAATGCCACTTCTGGAGAGAGGAAGTAAGATCGCTTGGACACATGGTATCCAAGGAAGGGTAGCCGTGGACCTCGCAAAAGTAGTTGCAGTGCAAGATTGGAAGGTTACACGGAATGTGACTGAGGTCCGGAGCTTCCTCGGGCTAGCGAGCTTTTACCGAAAGTTCATCAAAGACTTTGCAAAAATCTCAGCTCCGCTTACAAAGTTGACGAAGAAGAACCTAACTTTCAATTGGGATTTGTATTGCGATATTGCCTTCCAACGATTAAAGAGAGCTCTAACAACAGCCCCAGTTCTGACATTGCCAGATGGGAGCAAGATGTTTACCATATACACAGATGCATGTGGTACGGGACTAGGTGCTGTCTTGATGCAAGAGGGAAAGGTAGTAGCTTATGGAGGCAGGCAGTTGAAAGTACATGAGAAAAACTACCCAACCCACGATCTAGAGTCGGCTGCCATCGTCTTTGTGCTTAAGTCTTGGCGCCATTATCTCCTAGGTGAGAAATTTGAATTGTATACTGAAAATAAATCGTTGAAGTACCTTTTCTCGCAGAAAGATCTTAACTTGAGGCAACAAAGGTGGATGGAATTCTTGGCATCCTACGATTTCGAGATTTCCTATACCCCTAGCAAGGGCAATGTAGTAGCAGACGCCTTGAGTAGAAAGAAGCTGACCTTAAGCCCTCTCTTTGTTGAAAGGCAGAGCTTGGAGTAAATAGCCAATTTTGACTTTAGACCTCCAACTATCATGTGACTGGGTTGTTAGCATCGCTAGAGGTGCGGCCTACTCTTTTGGATTCAATAGGAACCGCGCAACGTGAAGACCCTCAGCTAGTTGATGTGATGGACAAGCTAATTAGGGGTGAGACTTCTAGTCACCTCAATAGATACTCCATTGGTGATAAGGGATGGTTGGGGCGGGATGGAAGGCTATGCATCCCACAAGCAAGGGATTTGGTGAAGAAGGTTCTCGAAGATGCGCACCATTCCAAGTTGACCATACACCTCGGTGGAGACAAGATGTATACAGACGTAAAAAGGGTTTTCTTTTGGGATGGCATGAAGAGGGATGTAGCTGAATTCGTCTCGAAGTGCTTAGTATGCCAGCAAGTCGAGGCGGAGCAAAAGAAGCCTGGTGGTTTGCTTCATCCTCTAGAGGTCCTATAATGCAAATGGGATAGCATTTCAATGGACTATATTGATGGGCTGCCTAGATCAAGAAGGGGCAATGCCAGTATTTGGGTAATAGTGGACAGGCTCACAAAAAGCGCTCACTTTATACCCGTTAAAAGTAGGAGGACTGCCTCATCTTTAGCATCCATTTACCTTAAAGAGATAGTTCGAATCCATGGGATACCCTCCAGCATTGTTAGCGACCGAGATCCTATCTTTACGAGCGAGTTTTGGAAGAGCTTGCAAGAGGCGGTAGGCATACAACTATGCTTAAGCACGGAATATCACCCCGAGCTGATGGTCAGACAGAAAGGGTGAACATAGTATTAGAAGATCTCTTGAGATTATGCATTCTTGACTTCGGAGGAACATGGGAGGATCATCTTCCATTGGTGGAGTTTTCCTACAACAATAGCTACCAAGCCACCATAGGCATGGCACCCTTCGAAGCTTTATATGGAAGACCGTGCCGATCACCAACTTGTTGGCGGGAGTCTACAAATAAGCTCATACTTGGACCAGATGTGATTAGAGAAACTTCAGAGAAAGTGGACTTGATACGAAAAAGAATGAAGATTGTCCAAGTTAGACAGAAGTCCTACGCAGATAAGAGAAGGACCGACCTTGAGTTTGAAGTTGGGGACAGGGTTTTCTTAAAGTATCTCCTTTGAGGAACGTCGTTTGCTTCGGATCTGCATGAAAGGTTGCACCAAGATTTGTAGGGACGTTTCCTATCATTGGAAGGATTAGGAAGATGGCTTACAAAGTAGAGCTGCCCGAAAGATTGGCTGGAGTTCATAATGTCTTTCACGTTTCTCACTTACGAAAGTGCCTACATGAGTCTGCGTAAGTGGTGGAACCAAGCATATTAGAGGACGTAGAAGTAGAACGAGAGGCGACTGTGAGAAGAGTTCCAACTTGTATCTTGGGTACAGAAGTCAAAAAGCTACGCAACCGCAAAGTCAAACTTGTAAAAGTTCAATGGAGTGACGCTGAGGAAGACGCGACTTGGGAGACTGAGGCCAAGATATGCGCAGCCTACCCTTTTCTTTTTTAGGATACATCTTTGATATCTTTTTCCTTAAATTTGTTCATGCTCGTATCTATATTTTTAGTATTTTTCCTCAGTGCTTTTCTCGATCCTTAGGTAGAAACCAATGGATGTAAACATGTATTTGGAACATGTTATGGTTGATGGTTGCAAGTGATTGCTAGTGGTTGCTTGTGGATGCATATACACACACATTAGGTATTAGATCGGCTCAGTCACTTTCATATTGCATATGCATATATGTACTTGTATATGATTGAAGCTTGATGTGTTATCATGTGGATGTTGCATTTGTATGAATGATTGTGCACTCATGTAGAAAGTATGATTAGGGAAGATTGCATACATTATGGACGCATGACACCGACATGACTTGCATTAAGGAGGTCAACTGAATCAGTGGACCGCCTGATTTTGCATTAGATAAGTACATGTACACACACTATGCATATGATCATGAAGCATTAGAAGTCTTTTAAGGACAATGGATGCCTGTGTTTGATGGTTGAGTAGATAGACAATTGGATGGTAGGATATACGTTCTTTTTGACTTGAAGATTTAGGGGGTGAAATCCTTTAAGGAGGGGAGAATGTAACACCCCCTATTTTTGGTAAACATTAAAGTTATGAATTAAATAATAATTAATTTCAAATGTAAGAATTAAGGAAACCTGGTTACGTCATTGCATTCGTCTCGGAATTGTGCTTGAGATAGAGTCTGAGTTTGCGTAAATCGAATTCCGTATGAAGGAGTTATGACCTTCAGAAGATTGAAGAATTTAAATAAACAGTTCAGAATATAGTTCAGAAATTCAAAATTCGAAATCTGAAGTAGAAGCGGGCTAGGCGGGAAACTTCCCGCCCAAGGTCAGCTCGACCTGGAGGTCGACCTCCCCCCATACAAGTTGACCTGGGGGTCGACCTCCCCCTCGGGTTAGATCTAAAATCTGACGTGTTTTCTCCTGTGATGAATTTTTGTGTCATTAGGGCTTGCGTGGCATGTTCTGGTTTGTTCTCTTAGGTTTGAATGGCTTTGATTTGCTCTAGGTTAATCTGACGGCTCCTATTAAATCAAACTTCTATATAAGCAACCTAAATCTAAAAACCCTAAAGCCACACAAAAATATTCTAAGACCATCATGCTGTCAACACTCAACCTAGAGTAGCCGCCATTCTCATTCAACTAGAAAGAAAGTAGGAATTGCAAATCAAACCTAATTCAACTAAGAGAATTCAATGTCTACAACAAAGGAAAGCTATTCAAATTCAGAATACGGATCCCAGAACTCAAGACTAGCCTCCTTTTTGTAAGTCCAGTTATCATTCAGTCCTAAACGATGTTAGAATTATGACTAAATAACTGGATATAAAACATCGCCTAATGTAAATCTATGCCTATCTTTTTTTTTTGTTAAAACTGAATTGATTGAGACAATGATTCTTTCTATGCTAAGTTGTGAATCTAGCTGTATGTAATTTGATGATCAAAGTTAAATGCTTTGGACCCATATGTTGTATAATTTGCCAATGACTTATATGTTGCGTAGTTTAGCGATGACATATTATACTTTGGCAATGACATATCACGTTGAATAAATTGGAGATGACATATTATGTTGTATACTTGGTGATGACATAAATTGGCGATGACATATTATAATTTGGCGATGGCATATCATATTGTGTAGTTTGGCAATGACAAACCATATTGTATAATTTAGCGATGGATATCTCATTGTGTAAATTTTGGCAATGACATTTCATGTTGCATGATTTGATAATAACACTTATATGTTATATGACAATTTGGTAATTTTGTTATAGTTATGCAAGTTCAACCATGTTCACATATATGACCAAAACTACATGCTAATATGATTAGGTTCATGTTAGATTAGATCCAACTAATTTGCGAAGTTCACAATTACATGCCTAATGTTAAGTTTATGTAATTCTATGTAAAACCCCTATTTATGATCCATGTTAAGTAGATCTAAATTTGCAAGTTCATAATTGAATGTTTATTGTTCTATGCCAAGTTCATATGATACATGTGTAGTTAGAATCATATTTTTATGATGTTGGAACTATTACATGTTCCTCTTTTTCCCCTTTTTTGTATAAGTTAGGCTATGTATCGAGCCTAACATTTTATGTGATTCATGCGAACGTTTAACAGGGGTAACGTTGGGGGAAAAATAAGAAATTATATATAGTTGGCATATTTGGCTCAAGAACATAAAAATGTTTTATGGCATAAAGTGGTATAAATTTTATATCTAAAATTTTTGAACTTGATTTAGAAAGGAAAGTGGGGCTTCACTTGAATGGTAATAATTTACATATAAATATAAAGAAGTAAATATCTAAATTTAGAAAAGACGAATATGCCTAACCCGAGGTTAGATTGAGTTACGGTGTAAGACTGCCCGGAACAGCTCATCACATCCAGCAACCATAACAATATATATCTAATGTGGGAGGTTAGTGAATCAAGCCCAAAGGAACCCAAGGTTAGACTGAGTTGCAGTGTAAAACTGCCCGGACCCGACTGACACATCCAGTTACTGCAACAATACCTGTCTAAAGTGAGTGGTTGGTGCTTTAATAAATGAATTAAAGCTAAGTCAGGAATGGTAGGGTTAAGTTAATTAAGGCAACACTTAACCAATGCAACATGTTAACTAAACTGATGGGTTAGGTTAGGTTAACTTGGACACTTAACCAATTTAACATGTTGACTAGGAAACCCCAGTAATGAGGACTCATTTCAACAGTAACCCACATAGATGTATCATGGTACCCTGAACTAGGTTGGGTGGGGCACGATTACTGGGTTGATTATAAGCGGTCAAAACGACGGTGGTTGGTGCATCAGTGTAGGTTCCGACGGAGTACGTGCGTGCACGTACTCTGGAGTGGAAAAAGCAGGCACTGGGCATCAGTAGTTATACACTATGCATCTTGAATCGTGTTGGGTTGCCACCTTAGGATTTGATACACCCCATGGTAGGACCAGCACAGGTATCTACAATCGAGCGGGGTCGTATGACACAAGTGGCAAACGCGTGCGAGTAGGAGCCGATCAATGAAAAAGGGATCACAGGGTTTTGAACTCACGATAATGGTTAAAATATCTAGTAGGTGCAGAGAATATGGACATGAGTGCGATAGTATGATTAGTTTTTCTTGCCTTGTTTATCTTGCCCTGTTTAGCTTACCTTATCCTATGTTACCTTATTTCCTTATTATTGTCCTATGTCCAGCTTATTCAAGTCATGGTTCTCTTATCAGTTTACATGCTGAATAATCAGTGGACTTGCTAAACTTATGTCTGACCCATTTTCTTTCGCTCTCTTTTCTTCCGTTTCCCTGCCCCCCGGTACCTAGGGAGGGAATAGCTCAGCCTAATTTGGACCGTTTGTCTTTCTAAGCTTGAAGACTCTGTGATGTAAAGCTTGGAACTTCTTATCTTTGGCTATGGCTTTGGACACATGACTACTTGGGGATTTATGCAGTTTTATTGTGTTTTATGCTTCTTTATGTGATAATCAAGACAGAGATTTTGGTGTAGTGATTTGGAAGTTGGTTTGAAACAGTTTGCTGTAATGTTTTGTTATGAACCTCATTAGAAATAAAGTTTGTTTTTCCACTGCTTTTATGCATATATGTCTTGTAAATTATCTGTATCTTTTACCTATAATGCTCCACCAAAGTTAAGGCATTCCCTTTGTCAGTGATCTTAACGGAGGTGTGGTGTTTCATATAGCGATTCAGATTTTGCTGGATGCATCAATACTAGAAAATCAACTTTTAGTTACTTGTTTATGTTTGCTCAAGGTGCCATATCATGGAAAAGTGTGAAACAAACTATCGTTGCTTCATCTACTATGGAGGTAGAATTTATGGCATGTTAAGAAGCCATAATTCAACAGTGTTTTTCTCAAAGAATGACAAGTACTCTAAAGGTGCCAAACATATGGAACTAAAGTATCTTGTTGTGAAAGATGAGTTTCAAAGACAAAGAGTGCCAATCATGCATATTAGGACAAAACTAATGATTGCAGACCCTTTGACGAAAGGGTTATAGCCAAAATAGTTTGAAGAACATGTTCAAAGAATGGGTCTTGGTTGTACTAATAATGATTGATGTGTGACATTTTGAGCACTTTTATACGTTTCTAATATACAATTATGTGTCTCTTGTTTTAATGTGGTAGTACGTACTTTATGTAATTTTTAACAAGAAAGAGTCTTATAAAGATATTATGTTTAATCATTATGATGTAAGACATTATGCGGATCATCATGCTGGTTTATATAAATTATGAGTGTAAACTGATGGATTGCTGATATTGTAGTATATCGAAGGGAATGCATTGAATTAATAATGCACAACCGTCATAACTCTCAGCAATTTAATATAGTATGATGTTCAACACATGATATTATGAGTAATTGGGTCAAGTGGGAGAATGTTAGAAATATGCTATTAGAAACTACAATAAAACACTACATTTACCTTAAACGTTATGCGGTTTCTAATCTTAACGTGACACCATTAATTGGGTCATAAATAGAATGTTTCATTTTCTATTATGCAGTTTCTTATTTTAGTGTGACCCCATTAATTGGGTCATAAATAGAGTGTTTCATTTTCCATTATGCAATCTCTAATCTTAACGTGACATGATTAATTAGGACATAAATAGACCATTAATATTTAGAACGTTAGGTCTGTGATTAATTTTAAGCGTTGAATTGGTATATGATGGATGTACCAGATTTAGAGCTAAATGTTATATGAAGGATCAGGTCCTTTCTCTCCCCAAGAAAAGAGTTATATTCTTCTCCATCTAGAAACACATAAGGAAATAGGGTAACAGGGAGAAACCGAATTCTGAGAACAAGAGTAAACATTAGAAGTCAAAGAAAGAAGATGACAACCAATACATCTTCCGCTGCTAATCAAGGTACGTCATCTTAAACAATAAATCATGTTAAGTTTCTCCCTTTTGTTTGTGAAATATTCGGTATTGGTGATCCTAGGGCTATTTAATTGAATTGTACATCACTAATCATGAAAGATCGAATAATAAAAAATCTAAGTGCACAGTATTATCAATAATCCCCTAAGTATCCTTTTCTATATCGACAGCTTCTGTTTCACTATTAAACAGCTTTCCTGAATTAATATTGACTCCATCTTGCATATAAGTGTTTTCCACACTAGCTGACTTTTCATTATTATCTCGACAGTCACCACCAGATTGTAAACCTGAACCAATTACCCTATCACCATCATTAGTTTCAACTAACTCCTCTATTTCAACATCATTACCTGCATTATCAACACCTGGATCCATGTTCATAGTATCTGAGTTATCCTTAAAACCATCACTTTTCATTCTCTAAAACTTTTTCTTTTTAAAGTGCACCTTAGTCCAACCATATCCATTAGCATCCATGTTCCTCTCATTCCCAACCTGGTTGTTGTTTATCTTAACACTGCGATTATTCTGCCCATCAAAAGCACCATATGGTATATCCTCTCGCATATCACCCCTTTGTCTATCATCAAACTTATCATCCCTGTGCTTAAGATCACACTTATATGTTTGATGGCCAAAACAATTACAAATAGTACAAATATTAGGTTTCCAGCTATAAGAGAGCTTAACTGGCGGGCAACCACCAAATTCAGCTAATTCAATACATTCTGGCAATTCAAACTCAGATGTAATTTCAACTAAAGCTTTAGCTTCTTCTATTCTTTTCCCTAGCGCAGCTGGGTCATCCTGGTCTTGAACCAGAGGCCTCGCTCTGAAGTAAATCATCGCACCTATGATCCAACCAATTGGGAGAGAATCAATAGATTCTTTTTCGGGAGCGATTCATCCTTCTCGAATGTAGAATACAACTCTCTGTTGTACTGCGCTCTTCAAGTGTGCTTGTTCCCTCTTCTCCCATACCATGGAAAGTCCTTATGAAATAAATCCGATGGGAAGAAAAAAGAAGGCGTTAAGAGACCTCCTGGCCCAAACCTAGACACTCTAAGATCCTTTTTCAAACCTATTCCCATTTCGAGTCAAGAGATAGATAAATAAACACATCTCATTGCATTGATTGGGCTCATAGTGACTGAGGGGGTCAAAGTCCAAGAAGTGAGTTATTTATACCAAGCATTCTTCTTATGGCTAGATCTAATGCAGTCTCTCCCTTAGCCAGAGGGCAGAGAAAAAAATGTCCTTTGCTGTAACAACCCAGAATTTGGGGCCAATTTAAAATTTTCATTTTAGAGATTTTAAGGGTGATTAATAAAATATTTTAAATAAAAATGACTAGAAGTTTGTTTTAATTGAATTTAATACGAATATATTAAATTTAATTATAAAAGGAATTAGAAAAAGGACGGTAGTTTGAAAAGTCAAACCTGCACTTTGACTGACTGTACAGAATGCAGAATAAATCAGATTTTGGTGAAACCAAAAATATTTAAATCTGTTAATGAATTTCTTTCTAACAAATCTGAAAAATCGAAGTTTCATAGCGGGAATCAAAAGTTATGGCCAAATGAATTTTCAGAAAGGTCGCTATAGAGAATATATCGCCCTTAAAAATAGACATTTTGCATATGACCTCGGAATTCGACGAAACCACTTTTTTTGGATCCGGCATGTCAAATTATGGCTAGGTTTCAAATTTCATAATTTTCGAAATTAATTTGTGACCGTGACAGTTAGATATGTGTTTTGTAAATTTCAGTCAATTTCGATCGACTGAAAAATAGCCATTTTTCGAATGGTCTCAAAATTCGACGAAATTAATTTTGTTAGAACCGTATCATCAAAACATAGCTAAATTTATTTTTTGGGATTTTTCTGAGTCAGTTTGTGGCCTCGGTAAATTAAAACGTATGTTCGAATTAATATTAAATGATTTATTTTAAAAATAAAAGAAACATGCTTTTAACTTCAGAATTGGACTTCGGCAATAGCGCCATTGCGTTCAGAAGGCATCAAAACCTATTGTTCGACAGTCGTTGAGCGCGATCGGAGTTCGGACGATAAATCCCTATTTTCCGGAATTAAATAAATTAAATAAAATAGAAAATACAGGGAAAATACCCTTATAAATACGCTATATGGTACTATTCATTCATCCCCTTCGTTTAGCATCCGCCGCCACACCCCTTTTCCTCAGATTTTCAAACACAAATCTCTCCTTCTTCTTTGAGAATTACACCTTACTTCTTCAGACTTTTCCGAAGAGATTCCTTACCCCTTCGATTTGATACCCGAACCACTCCTCCTCGTTGCCCGAGCCGCCTCCATCACCTCCGCGAAGACCGGCCGAACGCGGGCACACCGCGCCACTCATGAGCCGCTGCACCTCCCCCCTTTTCCGGCGAACCTTCCCCTCTCCAAGCTCTACAACGTCACGCTTTCGAATTTGCAAATAATCAACTATAGATTCAAATAAATCGAATTAAAGATTGGGACTTTCTGAAATTCAAGTTAAATTTAAATTTCAAATTTGCGACGCTTTTAAACGTCGCTGTAACAGTTGTAAAAAGTTGTTTTTCTAATTTATACGTATGAACTTCAAATTGAAATCTTTCAGATTCGAAACCGCCGTGACTTTGAACACGAGATCTAATTAAGTTTGGACCTTCATTTCAGATCCAAGCAATATGAGAATTTATTTTTAATTAAATTTAATTAATTTAATTATTATTCATGCGTTATGTGAAGTTTGAATGGAAAATATAAATGGATCTGCGATGGATGTTATTCTATGTTATGGAACTGAATTGTTTGTGATATTATGATATTAGATCTGAAAATTTAAGTGTTAGATCTAAGTTTGGTGATTTATTTGGATCATTTATTTGTTAATCTTGTCAATCATGGTTTGTTGATATTCACGAACCATATGTTTACATGTAAGAACACACCCTTTGTTATTCTCAGAATTAAACTAGAACTCTCAACTCGAGATTGACTTCATGTTATTAATTCGATTTGATCCCTTTGATTATTTAAAATATTGTTTGTGGTTGGGTTGGACATGAAATAATATTGGACATGAAATATTGGACATGAAATTTGAATAAGAATTACATTTTTTATGTAATTAGAAAAGTGAATTTACATTGTAAAATAAGAATTACATTTTATATGTAATTAGAAAAGTGAATTTACATTGTAAAATAAAGAATACCTTTTATACATAAGTAGAAATGACAATTTACACCGTAAGTTAAAAAGTACATTTTTATATATTATTAGAAATGAGAATTTACATTGTGATTAAAAATTACATTTTTATATTTAATTAGAGAAGGGGAATTCACAATGTAAAAAAAATAAATCATATTTTAATATAAAAAAAAAGCATATTTGGACGGTGTAACTAAAATTACATTTTTAATGTAATTTATAAAGACGGAATTTTTCACCAGCATGATTTTGCATTGTAATAAAATTTACATTTTTATATGTAAATAAAAAGTAGAAATTTTGAGTTGTACTAAAATTTACATTTTTATATGTAAATAAAAAGTAGAAATTTACATTATATTAAAATTTACATTTTTATATATAAACAAATGGTAGGATTTTGCGATGAATTAAAATTTATATTTTTATATGTAAACAAAAGGTAGGATTTTGCGATGAATTAAAATTTACATTTTTATATGTAACGTAGGATGAGATTTACAATGTAAATTAAAAATTACATCTTTATATGTAATTAGAAGTAGAATTTACATTACAAATTAAAAATTACATTTTTGTAATGTAATTAGAAGTAGGATTCACATTAAAATGAAAAATTACATTTTTATATGCAATTCGAAGATAAGAATTTGCGGTGTAATAAAGATTACATTTTATATATGTAGTTAGAAGTTGGGTTCTAGCATTGAAAATAAAATTACATTTTTATCATGTAGTTAAAGATTAGAATTTACATTGTAAATAAAAACTACATGTTTATTGTATTAGAAGACGTGAAATTTGCATCGCATAGAAAATTACATTTTGATGTAATTAGGAAGAAGAGTTGGACATAAAATCAAATTTATCTTTTCAATGTAATTTTAAAGATAAAGATTGGCACGGTTATGAAAATTACATTTTTAATGTAATTTAAAAAGGTTAAAATCTTTCAATATAATGTTAATTTCATTTACAGTGTAATTTAAAAAGAAAATCTTACAATGCAATTGAAAGATAGGAAGGTTACATTATAATGTTAATTATACTTATAATGTAATTAAAAAGGGGAATTATATTAACATTTTAAATAAAAAAAAGAATTCATCATTGAATTATAATTTACATTTCTCATGTAAATAAAAGGATGGAGGAATGAAAGAATGGAAGTGGGCATCATAATTTACATTTCTATGAAAACAAAAAGGTTAAATGTTTATATTTACATGTTTATGTAAAAATATAATTAAAATTAAACGAATCGAGCGCAGTAGTTCACATTTTGAAATCGTACCTTTAAACGATTATACAAGGAGATCCGACCATCAGATTTTCTTGAAACTGAAACCGTTAGGACCGTCTTGGAAAAATCTTTCCACGATATATATTACGTCAAGATCCAATGGTTAGATTTCGAGAAATGTGAAAATCAAAATTGGTTGAAAGCAGCGCCATAGTCGCCCTTAGACTCAAGGCGTCATTATATGAAACTTAATTATTTTAAATAGTTAAAATAGGAAGTAATCGTTATAAAATAATATTAACGAATAAGAAGTATATATATATACGAGGATTGTTTGGAAAGCCGAGTTACTCTCATTCTAAATAAACATACGACGTTAAAAATCGAAGTATGAAGACGGCATATGAAGATCGTGAATCTTCCATCGAGAGGACAACGATCGAGGCCCTGATTTGATTTGCTCCCAAATCAAGGGTCATGGTCATTGCCCAAACGAACATGTTGATTTCACGGGTTTGGTTTTCGCTCAGACCCAGAGCATAAGCTAATAAATGGATTGTGTGTCTGACATCGTACTCTGTTAAATATATTGTTATTAATTTTCTGTCGAATGTATGAATGTTTGGTGGCGGAGAATTTATTCTCTTGCTTAACACCCTTTCATATGTTTCGGCAAAGGCTTGGTAGTGTGACATGGAGTGACAGTGTGGCATACTAAGATGCAACGATCAAGGTTTCTTGTTGAAAAGCAGAACCTTGTGGTGACGATCAAAGCACAGCTTGAATTGGCATAGCTTTGTGTATTACGTAACTTCACGAGCCTCACAACCCGGTGGAGTCTAAAACGGGAGAAGGGAACGCAGGGAGAGAAACACGTTTCTTTCTAGCCAGAAGTAGTGTCGGTGCTTAAACTGGCTGATATTTTACTTATGTGGATGATGGAATGAGGCACCTCAGATGTTAGGTCCGATAGGATCGGGAAACGTGTGTTCAGGAATTGCCAATCCACAAACCGCAAGTGTGGACCGGCCCTGCAGCTTTCCAAGGGTTCTCTGCGGGGGATCCTGAGACATTAGCTAGAGTGTCTCGAATCGGTAAGGAGCTCCTCCCTAGCCTTGACTCATGATGGAAACCAAATTCCAAATATGACCCTACGAATTTGATTGTATTACTAGTATGGAGACATAGTAGTATGGGGTACTATGTTTCCTAGGATTCATACATTTATTTTGAAATGTTTTTATATACACTAATGATAATATTAGATTCGTATTTACTGTACTTAACATGTTTAATCACCATAAGGTAAAACCTTATCCTCTGGTTTGTGTTACATTGTGTGATGGGACCTGGGTCTTATGGTGATTCCATTTTTCTCAAAAGCATAGCGTTGTTGCACGAATTACTTATTGTTTGTTATGTCACTTTAAATTATGCACGGCAATCCATTGAAATAAACCCGTTCCGCGTTAGCGGCGTGGTCTTTGTATTTTCCTTATTACTAGTAGTTAAAATTAGTTAAGAATTCTCAGAACAGTCCCATGACTGACTCGTAGTTTGTTTTCACCTTTGCAAACTCGGGTGCCCTCTTTTCCGCACGGGCAGCCAAGTAACAGGTCTAGCTTTCTTTGGAGTTGTTGTCTTTGGAGCTTTCTTGGTGTTGCTTATTTGGAGGTGCTTATGTAGGACCACAAAGACTATCTATCATTTATCTTTTGTTACATTTATCTTCAGTCATACAGACTTATTTTATTTTCTGTTGTTCTAGTTTGAAGTTGGAACTTATTTCCTCTGCTAAAAACTCGATGTAATAATTTAAAACTCTGTGACTGTGGGATTCTGTGGTTGATGACATTCATATTCCGCTGCTATGATGTTGTTATTCTACAGTTTTCCTGTGCTATGTTGTATCTTTGATCTGTATTGTTATATTTATGTTGTATTCCAAATGATTATTCCTAACTTTCGTCCCATAGAAGTTTGGGGTTATCACAGTTGGTATCAGAGCTTTGGTTAAACTTAGCTTTGGAATATGACATATTTATAGCAATTCGTTAACATAGAATCACTAATATTCTATGGCGAACATTTCATGAGAATACATAATAGTCAGTCATTTATCGCCATCCTTTTATCCATCTTTTTATCTTTAGCATTTCTTAAAATCACCATTATAGTTGTTCTGACTCTTTCCTGGATCGTACAGAACTAACTAAAAATGAGTACTCATGCCGCTAGAACTGCTAGAGTTAGAGCAATGGGGCAAAATGTTACTAGAACGGAGGGGCCCATAGTTCAACAGCCACCACCACCACTACCGCAGCCCTTTGACTTGGTGAGGGTAGTGAAGGATTTTAAGAATTTAGATGGAGTTCCGTTCACAGGTACGGAGACTGTAACACAGGCTCAGGCATGGCTTAAGAATTGTGAAAAGATATTTAGAGCGTTAGAACTGGAAGATCAAAGGAAGAGATTTGTGGCTTCATGGATGCTCCAAGGCGAAGCACAACTTTGGTGGGATGAGGTCAATATAGGAGGTGATGAAGAAAATATGACTTGGACCAAATTTAAAGAGCTGTTTAATGAAGAGTATATTGCAAGGCAAGATAGAGAAAGGAGCTTGGACAACAGTAATAAAGGGAAGCAACCCGAGAAGAAGACTGAAGGAAGTGGTTCTGGAGCCGCTAAGACTCATGATAAGACTAAGCTGCAATGCTACCACTGCCAGAAGTTTGGACACTATAGCAAGGACTACGGGAATCCAAAGAAGGCCAGAAGAGAGGACACTAGAAAAATCTATAACTGCCATAAAAAGGGTCACATCAAACTTAATTGTCCACTATTGAGGAGTTCCCAAGTTGCCCATGTGTACGAGGGAGCAAGTACACCAACTTCTTCCGCACCTACTTCTTCTGAAGGAGCAGGTAAGCCTGATGTTTTAGGTGGTACCATTTCTGTTAAAAACATTCCCTGTGTTGGTTCCTACTCTTTTATTTTCCTTTTTCCTTTTCGAGGACGAAAAGTTCTTAAGCGGGGGAGATTGTAACAACCCAGAATTTGGGGCCAATTTACATTTTTTATTTTAGAGACTTTAAGGGTGATTAATTGTAACGACCCGGAAAATTTGAACCAATTTTTTTTTTAAATTGGCTAAAATAATGGATTTTAAATATTTAAAATAAATATTTTAAATAATAGCAATGAAAAGTGAGTTTGAATTGACAATTGAAAATGAATATAATTAATTCTAATTATAAACAAGGCCTGAAATGGCGCGGTAGTTTCAAAAATTGAATTCAAACTTTGCCGGACTGTACCGGGTCCAAAACAAAACGTATTTGAGTGAAACCAAAAATATTTAAATCTGTTAGTGAATACCTTTCTAACGAATCTGAAAAATCGAATTTTCATAGCGGAAAGCAAAAGTTATGGCCAAATGAATTTTCAGAAAGGTTGCTATGGAATTTATATAGCGCGTGAAATTAGCCATTTTGCATACGACCTCGGAATTCGACGAAACCACTTTTGTTGGATCCGGGATGTGAAGTTATTGCTAGGTTTCAAATTTCATAATTTTTGAAGCTAGTATGTGAGCGTGGCAAAGGAAAAAGTGTTTTGGTCAATTACAGTTAAATTGAATCGACCAGAAATGGGCCTTTTTGCAAACGGTCTCAGAATTAGACGAAACTAGTTTTGTTAGGACCGTATCGTCAAAACATAGCTAGATTTATTGTTCTGGAATTTTTCGAATCAGTTTGTGGCCCTGGCAAATTGAAATGTACGTTCAAATCGAATATTGAATGTTTTATATTTTAATTTGAAGGAAAATTGACTGAAACAGTCGAATGGGCCTACGAAACATATCCCATTGTGTTCGGAATGGGGGTAAAACGCTAGGGACGACAGTCGTTGGGTTTAGATTGGTGGTCGTGTCAGAAAACCACTTTAAAATCCATCGGCCAATCATAATTTTTATAAAAAAAATCCTTTTTTCTCTCTCCCTGATTATCAGCCGATCGACGACGATAAACAACTCCTCCCTTCCTCCCTCGATTGCGCCTCCTACAAGCAAAATCAGCCCCTCCTCCAGTTGAAAATTTTGAAGTGCTCGGACGAGCTTCAAATCCATATAGAGTTTGGATTTTTTTCGTTGAGTATCGGGGGAGATCTCGGGCTCGAAAGTCGAGCCATTCAAATCGCCGCCGCCGCCTCCTCCTGCCATCGAACTGGACCCTAGCACCAGCGCCGTGAAGCTCTCTCCTCCCCCTTCGACACTGCGTAGCCCGATCGTTCTATCGATTCACGGATTTCACGAAATCGCGTGACCTAGTTTTGAACATTTCAGAAAGGTATACGGCTATATATATTTTCAATAGTTTTAACACCTTTAGACCATTGCAAATTTTGAAAAATCATATCTTTTTGCTGTGTTAATGAAATTCAGTGAAACACGAGACAGTGGACTCGTATGGACGTCTTCTACCTTCTAGAAGAGACCGCATATTTTTCTGAGCCTTCTGCTATTTTTGGTGGAGTGGAACCCAAGGTGAGATTCCTAATTTATAAACGATATGGAAAACGACGATGTATAAATTATATAGTCGATGTATGGGTTATATAAGCATTGTACACCTCATGTATAAGTGTTGTATAAGTTGTACGTTCGATGTATAAGTTATATATGCATTGTAAAAATTATATATGTGTTGAAATAGAAGTGATATGCTATATATATATATATATATATATATATATATATATATATATATATATACGCCCCTCGTCCACAAACCATGGACGATATTTATAGGTTGTGATTGGTGTGAAAATTAATTGATAGCGAATGGTTGATTGGAATTGTTTGTGGTTGATATTGATTGATTGTGGTTGAAAAATACCCGTTTGTGGTTGAGAAATATTTGGTTGAAACCACATAGGATTAGTTTGTGGAAATGAAATAAATATACATGCCGCCTGCTTGCGAACTAGATGCATGATCCCCATTGTCAAAAACTGTGAGGTTTTAAGGTAGAGCGAGGAGCCGTACTAGGGACGGTCCCGGTTTTAACTACCCTGCCGTTATGCTGCCAAAATTTTAAATAATGTATATGTGTTTGAATTATTTTCATTTGCTGAAACTATATTTATTCGTTGAATAGAAAACCTTCATGTGTTGAATCGATATTCATTCGTTGATTAGAAATTCATGTATTGAATGGTATTCGTATTTTAAATATAAAAATCACATTTTTATCTATATATATAAACTATAGAAAACCTTCATGTGTTGAATCGATATTCATTCGTTGAATTGAAATTCATGTGTTGAATGGTATTCGTGTTTTAAATATAAAAATCACATTTTTATCTATACGTATAAACTATAGAAAACCTTCATGTGTTGAATCGATATTCATTCGTTGAATTGAAATTCATGTGTTGAATGGTGTTCGTGTTTTAAATATAAAAATCACCTTTTTATCTATTTATATAAACTAAAGAAAACCTTCATGTGTTGAATCGATATTCATTCGTTGAATTGAAATTCATGTGTTGAATGGTATTCATATTTTGAAAGAAATTGTTTTATAATAAAAATCCCATTTTTAACATCAATATGAAATGTATAAAATAATCTTGTTTTGAAATAAATTGTTTTATAATAAAAATCCTATTTTTATTACCTATATAAACTATATAAAATAATAGTGTTTTGAAATAAATTGTTTTACAATAAAAATCACATTTTTATTATATACATGAATTGCTAAATATAGTGAAGTGTTGAAATAGAAGACAGTTAGATAAAAATATCATTTTTATCAAATGTATGAAAAGAATATAGCTTTGAAATCAAAGAATCGATATATATATATAAATAGAATTAAAATATATCGAATAACGACGCTGCAGTTCATATTTTGAAATCGTGATTTCAAACGATTAGTACGGGAGATCCGACCATCGGATTTTCCTGGAATCGCAACCATTGGGTTCGCTTTGGAAAAATATTTCCAACGGCACCAACTTTGTAAAAATCCAACGGTTGGATTGTCTGGAATGTTTAATTCAAATCTGAAGAAAAACAGCGCCAGAAACGATTATATTTTTATATATATAAATATAATTATATTTAATCGAATAACGACGCTACAGTTCGTATTTTGAAATTGAAACTTCAAACGATTATACCGGGAGATCCGACCGTCGGATTTTCCCGAAACCGGAACCGTTGGATTCGTTTTGAAAAGATCTTTCTAATGATGTAAATTTTGTGAAGATCCAACGGTTAGATTTTCAGATATGTGTAAATCAAATCTGAAGAAAAATAGCGTCACGGTCGCGTTATGGCCCGAAGCGTTGTTTTAAATAAATTGGCTATTTTAAAATAAATAAAAATAGCGATAAATCATTATAAAATATTATAAACGATATGGATGTGATGTAGAAATTAACTGAAGGTTGGCTAAGTCGAATGGTTTCCTGGGTGTTGATTTGATGTTGGTTTCGGCCTTCGGGGTTAATATTTGGGAAATCTTTCTCTTACTAATCGACGGTTAGTGACTAATGAATTGAAATGATGCGTGTGTATGTTAGTTTTGCACTTATTTATTATATACACAAGTTGCTCAGAAAGACCGAGTTTATCCCATTCTGAATAACTGAATCGACGATAAGAAATCGAAGATGAAGACGATGGTCGAAGACCGGAGATCTTCACTTCGTTTGGATGGTAACCAAGGTCCTGATTGGGAGGCATCCCGAAATATGGATAATGAGTGGTGATCGTCCAGACGTACGTGGTGATCGATGGGTTTGCGAGGTATTTAGTGCCTCCGGTTTCGTTCAGACCCAGAACGGACTTGTAATTGGACTGTGTGTCTGACATTGGATTTTATTCTATGTTGATTAATCTCTGTTAAATATACATCTGTTTGGCGGCAGAGAATTTATTCTTTTGCTTAAAGCCCTTCTCTGAAACGCACGAGCTCAGAGGTTGTATATCGATGGACATCAGTCGCATGGCATGAATTGCTAGTGTGGCATGCCTAAGTGGCAAATGATCCGGGCTTCTGTTGAAAAGCAAAGTCTTGTGGTGATGATCAAAGCACCGCTTGTGTGGCGTAGCTTTGTGTATAACGTGAATTCGCGAGCCTCACACCCCGGTATGAACCAGAAAAGGGAGCAGGACCTCAGGGGGGACGTGCGTTTTCTTTCTAGCTAAAAGTGGCGTCAGTGGTTTTACACGCCCTGACGAGTTTGACTTATGTGGTTGTTGCTGTTGCGAGGCGCCTCGGTTTGATCGGACGATCTGGGTCCGATGGAGTCATTTGTTGGCTCATTTACGCCCCAAAGGGCGGAGAAACGCATTGTTCAGGCAGTATAATCCACTTCGTGTGGACCGGCCTTGACGATCCAAGGTACGGTTGCAGCTGTACCTGAGACTCGGGCTAGACAGTCTCGAATTCGGTAAGGACTATCTTTTGCCTTGGTTCATGACGGATGTTGACCCGCTTTTTAGTCAAAGCAGTCATACATGGAATCTCTTCTCAACAATACGCTCATGTGTTGGGAATATCGTCAGAAGACATGAAGTGATTTGGTTGAAATCGCCTCACAAACAAATAATGGCCCGAAACTCCTACAAGATGACCTTTTCTGGGCCCGAAAACAGTGATTACAAAGCTGGGCTCGGTAACTCTTGTAGCTCTCTGAATTAGCTTCAGTTTGAGCTTTGGTGCAGCTCAATCGGACTTACGGTTTGAAAGTTATGTCTGTTTCCGTGAACACGTGCAGAACCGGGAACTTGGAATCTGACATTGGCACAACCCTTACGGATCGGATCAGAGCACAGAAGACCCGACCCGCTTGAAGTGTTTCGCACTGAAGTATCTCCAGCCTTCGGATCGGAGACATCACCACGCATCGGTTCGGATTGGATCACCCCTGGAAGGGTCGGTTCGGATGAGATAAAGTGGCATTGGAAACTTGGCACACATCAGTATGGATCGGGATAGGAAGACCCGATCCGATTTGGACATCTGAACAGAAGTGCACACACGCATTCAGCCCAGGAAACTGGTTCGGTTCGGATCCGATCCGAACTGACCTGACCTGCTTCTGCACCTGAAATTCTGGCATGCATCTCTTTCGGTTCGGATCGGGGTAGGATGATCCGATCCGCCTAGTTTCTTCTGCACCGGAGTGCTGTTCGTCTTCGGTTTGAAGACACCAATCTGGTTCGGGTCGGACCCGAACCGACCCCCTGCACCTGCTCAGACGCAACAGCTTTGACCGATTCTAAGGGATAACCGCTCCTACAAATGTGGATCGAACTCCACCTGTCTGCATACGACCTGGAGACCACGTTCTCCATTATCTCCGGGTTAGCCTCGCCACGCGCCACGTGTCCACCCGATCCGAACCGGTTCAGAGCACCTACCAGCTTCTCTACGCCGATAAATACACCACGAGATGGTCATTTAAAGGGACTTTTCCGGCACTAACACCTCCCGATCTCCATTACCAAGTATTCAAGGACTTTGGGTACTTCTCAACTCAATCAAACACGAGGCTATCGTGCATAAATTCAATCTCTTTTCTCCTCTTCTTCATTACAACACAAGGCTATTGTGTATAATCGAATCTCACGGATTGCGAGACACCATTGTAATTGTAATTCCTCAGGATATGAGAAACTATAATGTGGACGTAGGCTTGGATTGAGCCGAACCACTATAAAAATCTCGTGTGCTCCCTGTTTTTACTGCTTTTTATCTGTAATCTGTGATTTGTGAGGATTTCACATAGAGTTTGGGTGTTAGGCCCAAATTTCGGTCTAACATTTTGGCGCGCCAGGTAGGGGGGCACACGATACAACTTCTTCTACTAGCTTGAACGGCGGATTATTTGGCTGTTGGATCAATGGTCAAGTGAAAGAAAGACGGAACCTTCTCTCGTGCTGAGGATGTTGGCACTGAAGGCACAAGGAACGAGGCAAGCCAGGAGGCTTCCTCTCATGGAAATCCATCAGCATACTTAACCAGAGATGAAATGGATGGCGTTCTCGCTGAATTGAGAACTCAAATGGCAAGGCAAGATGATCTCCTCCTCAAACAACAGGAGATGATCGACCAATTCTTCGCTCGGATGGAAGGAAGGCCGAGCGGCAATGCACAAATCGCTGGAAATAACATTGAATCAGCCCCAGCAGGAGCAGAGAACCGGATCGGTTCGGACCCGATCCGAACCGATGAGCAAGCTCCGAGAGAACTCGGGGGAAATCCCCCTCAACAACTTGTAGCTTCAACACTTAACGTTTTGGATGGAAACGTCACTAGAAGCACAGGCCTACCACGTTCAATATCTGCTCCGGTTCGGATAGGAAATACAATGACACAGCTCCGAAGTGGAATGCAGCAGGACAATCACCACAGACCCGTTCAGGTCGAGCAAGACGAACCGGGTCGGTTCGGTACCTCCAACCCGAACCGAACATCCGATCCGAACCGTGCACCTCTCCATAACCTCCCTCGTTCCTCCGAGCCGCAGCAAGGGGGCACCTCCGAACCAAACCGAATGACCTGCCAAGCTCCTTATACTCTTCCACACACTTCTGAACTTAACGGTGGGGGTACCAGCTCTGGACTTGTCAACTTGCAACAGCACTTTGAAGGCGATCGGCTCGCCAGCCTTATTGAACGCCTTTCGAGAGGCCGCATTTATCAGAATGACATGGATGATGTCAGTCACAATCCATTCACACAGGAAATCAGGAATTCCCGCAATCCTCCAGATTTCAAACTTCCACAACTAGAACCCTACAACGGCAGGGCAGATCCTACCGTGCACCTAACGCGCTATAAACGGCATATGGGAGTTCAATCGGCGTCGGAAAATGTCATGGCTAAATGCTTTCCCCTCTTTTTGACTGATATTGCTGCTATGTGGTTTCGGCAGCTGGAATCTGAATCGATCAACAACTGGAACATGTTGGTCGCTCGCTTTATTGAACAATTTTGGGTCCATATCGCTCGACCCAAGAATGTAATGTCACTGACTACAATCAAGCAGAGGCCTAAAGAAACTCTGCGGTCATTTCTGGAAAGGTTCAACGTTGCAGCAGCATCAGTTGATCGACCTGAGCCATCTATGGTATTGATGGCGGCAGTATCTGGCGTTCTTGACAACTCGGAGTTCAAGAAATCCTTGTACCGAGACCCACCAAGGAATCTCAGTGATTTCTATCTTGAATCGGATAGGTTTTTGCGTGAAGAAGACGCAACGTCCGAAAAAAAAAATCTTGATGTTAACATGCTCAAAGACGGAGAAACGCCTGATTCTGGTAAAGGCAAAGGAAAAGCTGCCGTCAAGAATGACCGCAACGCTCAGCCCCGGAGAGGGCCCAAATATGAAAAGTACACAGAACTCAATTCGTCACTAACCGACATCTACGTGAACACAAACGGTGACGTCTCCTATCCAAAGCCTCCCAGGAGGGAGCCATCGCAAAGAGAATGCGATTCTGGGAAATATTGCATATTTCACGATATGGATGGTCATGAAACAAATGACTGTAGACACTTACGAAATCTGATTGAGGAACGGGTTAGACGTGGAGAGCTACCCGAGTATGTGAAACAACCAACAACACCTGTACATGTGCTGCCACCACCTGCTCCCCGGAGAGGGAATGACCCTGGAACGAGCTCCCATCGGCTCGTTATCAACTGATCTGGATTGGATCACTCTGCGTTTTCAGCATTTCTTAGGATTTAAGATATGTCTCTTTGCTTTCTTTAGGTTTTCCGATTGGCTAAATCGAAGTACACACGTTCGGGGTTAGGATTTAGCTCCAAATCGTGCTCTACACTCGATGACAAACCAATCAGGATTTGCTTTGGTTTTGTACTTTGGATTGAATAAGGAAGGACTTTCCGAGCATGGATTATGTTTGACAATTTAAGTATCTTGTCAGGTTGTGGCAGGATTCTCAATCTCAACTAAAGTATGGCTTATACTTATCTCGGACCCCTAGGCATGGATTATGCCTAGGGACAGACTGTCTTGTCAGGTTTTGGCAAGCATGGCTCTATCCCGACATGAGTATGGATTGTACTCACTAGGATTCTTAAGTATGGACTATACTTTGGGACGGCTTACTTTTTTGTCAGGATTTGGCAAAGGAACTCAATAAAACTCGAGTATGGCTTATGCTCAGTTTGAACTTCCTGGTACGGCTTATACCCGGAAGGTTAGGTCCCTTGCCAGGTTTTGGCAGGATGATTCGAACATCCCTCGAGTATGGTTTATGCTCAAACAAACGCCCAAGCATGGTTTATGCTCGAAAGTGTAATTAGTTTTGTCAGGTTGACACACCTTTCTGCTCTCTTTTATTCGCAGGTATGGATTATACTTGCAGCAGGCAGGCCCAGCGTGGCCTTGGATTATCCAGAACACATCTTCCTTCAACCAGCAAGATATGTTCTGGGGGGCAAAATGTTGACCTGCTTTTTAGTCAAAGCAGTCATACATGGAATCTCTTCTCAACAATACGCTCAAGTGTTGGGAATATCATCAGAAGACATGAAGTGATTTGGTTGAAATCGCATCACAAACAAAGAATGGCCCGAAACTCCTACAAGATGACCTTTTCTGGGCCCGAAAACAATGATTACAGAGCTAAGCTCTGTAACTCTTGTAGCTCTCTAAATTAGCTTCAGTTTGAGCTTTGGTGCAGCTCAATCGGACTTACGGTTTGAAAGTTATGTCTGTTTCCGTGAACACGTGCAGAACCGGGAACTTGGAATCTGGCATTGGCACAACCCTTACGGATCGGATCGGAGCACAGAAGACCCGACCCGCCTAAAGTGTTTCGCACTGAAGTATCTCCAGCCTTCGGATTGGAGACATCACCACGCATCGGTTCGGATCGGATCACCCCTGGAAGGGTCGGTTCGGATGAGATAAAGTGGCATTGGAAACTTCGCACACATCAGTTCGGATCAGGATAGGAAGACCCGATCCGATTTGGACATCTGAACAGAAGTGCACACACACATTCAGCCCAGGAAACTGGTCGGTTCGGATCCGATCCGAACTGACCTGACCTGCTTCTGCACCTGAAATTTTGGCATGCATCTCTTTCGGTTCGGATCGGGGTAGGACGATCCGATCCGCCTAGTTTCTTCTGCACCGGAGTGCTGTTCGTCTTCGGTTTGAAGACACCAATCCGGTTCGGGTTGGACCCGAACCGACCCCCTGCACCTACTCAGACGCAACAGCTTTGACCGATTCTAAGGGATAACCGCTCCTACAAATGTGGATCGAACTCCACCTGTCTGCATACGACCTGGAGACCACGTTCTCCATTATCTCCGGGATAGCCTCGCCACGCGCCACGTGTCCACCCGATCCGAACCGGTTCAGAGCACCTACCAGCTTCTCCATGCCTATAAATACACCACGAGATGGTCATTTCAAGGGACTTTTCTGGCACTAACACCTCCCGACCTCCATTACCAAGTATTCAAGGACTTTGGGTACTCATCAACTCAATCAAACACGAGGCTATCGTGCATAAATTCAATCTCTTTTCTCCTCTTCTTCATTACAACACAAGGCTATTGTGTATAATCGAATCTCACGGATTGTGAGACACCATTGTAATTGTAATTCCTCAGGATATGGGAAACTATAATGTGGACGTAGGCTTGGATTGAGCCGAACTACTATAAAAATCTCGTGTGTTCCCTGTTTTTACTGCTTTTTATATGTAATCTGTGATTTGTGAGGATTTCACATAGAGTTTGGGTGTTAGGCCCAAATTTCGGTCTAACATTTTGGCGCGCCAGGTAAGGGGGCACACGATACAACTTCTTCTACTAGCTTGAACGAAAGCGGATTATTTTGCTATTGGATCAATGGTCAAGCGAAAGAAAGACGGAACCTTCTCTCGTGCTGAGGATGTTGGCACTGAAGGCACAAGGAACGAGGCAAGCCAGGAGACTTCCTCTCATGAAAGTCCATCAGCATACTTAACCAGAGATGAAATGGATGGCGTTCTCGCTGAATTGAGGACTCAAATGGAAAGGCAAGATGATCTCCTCCGCAAACAACAGGAGATGATCGACCAATTCTTCGCTCGGATGGAAGGAAGGCCGAGCGGCAATGCACAAATCGCTGGAAATAACATTGAATCAGCCCCAGCAGTAGCAGAGAACCGGATCGGTTCGGACCTGATCCGAACCGATGAGCAAGCTCCGAGAGAACTCGGGGGAAATCCCCCTCAACAACTTGCAGCTTCAACACTTAACGTTTTGGATGGAAACGTCACTAGAAGCACAGGCCTACCACGTCCAATATCTGCTCCGGTTCGGATAGGAAATACAATGACACAGCTCCGAAGTGGAATGCAGCAGGACAATCACCACAGACCCGTTCAGGTCGAGCAAGACGAACCGGGTCGGTTCGGTACCTCCAACCCGAACCAAACATCCGATCCGAACCGTGCACCTCTCCATAACCTCCCTCGTACCTCCGAGCCGCAGCAAGGGGGCACCTCCGAACCGAACCGAATGACCTGCCAAGCTCCTGATACTCTTCCAAACACTTCTGAACTTAACGCTGGGGGCACCAGCTCTGGACTTGTCAACTTGCAACAGCTCTTTGAAGGCGATCGGCTCGCCAGCCTTATTGAACGCCTTTCGAGAGGCCGCATTTATCAGAATGACATGGATGATGTCAATCACAATTCATTCACACAGGAAATCAGGAATTCCCGCAATCCTCCAGATTTCAAACTTCCACAACTGGAACCCTACAACGGTAGGGCAGATCCTACCGTGCACCTAATGCGCTATAAACGGCATGTGGAAGTTCAATCGGTGTCGGAAAACGTCATGGCTAAATGCTTTCCCCTCTTTTTGACTGATATTGCTGCTATGTGGTTTCGGCAGCTGGAATCTGAATCGATCAACAGCTGGAACATGTTGGTCGCTCGCTTTATTGAACAATTTCGGGTCCATATCGCTCGACCCAAGAATGTAATGTCACTGACTACAATCAAGCAGAGGCCTAAAGAAACTCTGCGGTCATTTCTGGAAAGGTTCAACGTTGCAGCAGCATCAGTTGATCGACCTGAGCCATCTATGGTATTGATGGCGGCAGTATCCGGCATTCTAGACAACTCGGAGTTTAAGAAATCCTTGTACCGAGACCCACCAAGGAATCTCAGTGAATTCTATCTTGAATCAGATAGGTTTTTGCGTGAAGAAGACGCAATGTCCAAAAAGAAAATTCTTGATGTTAACATGCTCAAAGACGGAGAACCGCCTGATTCTGATAAAGGCAAAGGAAAAGCTGCCGTCAAGAATGACCGCAACGCTCAGCCCCGAAGAGGGCCCAAATATGAAAAGTACACAGAACTCAATTCGTCACTAACCGACATCTACGTGAACACAAACGGTGACGTCTCCTATCCAAAGCCTCCCAGGAGGGAGCCATCGCAAAGAGAACGCGATTCTGGGAAATATTGCATATTTCACGATACGGACGGTCATGACACAAATGACTGTAGACACTTGCGAGATCTGATTGAGGAACGGGTTAGACGTGGAGAGCTACCCGAGTATGTGAAACAACCAATAGCACCTGTACCTGTGCTGCCACCACCTGCTCCCTGGAGAGGGAATGACCCTGGAACGAGCTCCCATCGGCTCGTCATCAACTGAACTGGATTGGATCACTCTGCGTTTTCAGCATTTCTTAAGATTTAAGATATGTCTCTTTGCTTTCTTTAGGTTTTTCGATTGGCTAAATCAGAGTACACACGTTCGGGGTTAGGATTTAGCTCCAAATCGTGCTCTGCACTCGATGACAAACCAATCAGGATTTGCTTTGGTTTTGTACTTTGAATTGAATAAGGAAGGACTTTCCGAGCATGGATTATGTTTGGCAATTTAAGTATCTTGTCAGGTTGTGGCAGGATTCTCAATCTCAACTAAAGTATGGCTTATACTTATCTCGGACCCCTAGGCATGGATTATGCCTAGGGACAGACTGTCTTGTTAGGTTTTGGCAAGCATGGCTCTATCCCGACATGAGTATGGATTGTACTCACTAGGATTCTTAAGTATGGACTATACTTTGGGACGGCTTACTTTTTTGTCAGGATTTGGCAAAGGAACTCAATAAAACTCGAGTATGGCTTATGCTCAGTTTGAACTTCCTGGTACGGCTTATACCCGGAAGGTTAGGTCCCTTGCCAGGTTTTGGCAGGATGATTCGAACATCCCTCGAGTATGGTTTATGCTCAAACAAACGCCCAAGCACGGTTTATGCTCGAAAGTGTAATTAGTTTTGTCAGGTTGACACACCTTTCTGCTCTCTTTTATTCGCATGTATGGATTATACTTGCACCTGGCAGGCCCGGCGTGGCCTTGGATTATCCAGAACACATCTTCCTTCAACCAGCAAGATATGTTCTGGGGGGCAAAATGTTGACCCGCTTTTTAGTCAAAGCAGTCATACATGGAATCTCTTCTCAACAATATGCTCAAGTGTTCGGAATATCGTCAGAAGACATGAAGTGATTTGGTTGAAATTGCATCACAAACAAAGAATGGCCCGAAACTCCTACAAGATGACCTTTTCTGGGCCCGAAAACAGTGATTACGAAGCTGGGCTCTGTAACTCTTGTAGCTCTCTGAATTGGCTTCAGTTTGAGCTTTGTTGCAGCTCAATCGGACTTACGGTTTGAAAGTTATGTCCGATTCCGTGAACACGTGCAGAACAGAGAACTTGGAATTTGGCATTGGCACAACCCTTACGGATCGGATCGGAGCACAGAAGACCCGACCCGCCTGAAGTGTTTCGCACTGAAGTATCTCCAGCCTTCGGATCGGAGACATCACCACGCATCGGTTCAGATCGGATCACCCCTGGAAGGGTCGGTTCGGATGAGATAAAGTGGCATTGGAAACTTGGCACACATCAGTTCGGATCGGGATAGGAAGACCCGATCCGATTTGGACATCTGAACAGAAGTGCACACACGCATTCAGCCCAGGAAACTGGTTCGGTTCGGATCCGATCCGAACTGACCTGACCTGCTTCTGCACCTGAAATTCTGGCATGCATCTCTTTCGGTTCGGATCGGGGTAGGACGATCCGATCCGCCTAGTTTCTTCTGCACCAGAGTGCTGTTCGTCTTCGGTTTGAAGACACCAATCCGGTTCGGGTCGGACCCGAACCGACCCCCTGCACCTGCTCAGACACAACAGCTTTGACCGATTCTAAGGGATAACCGCTCCTACAAATGTGGATCGAACTCCACCTGTCTGCATACGACCTGGAGACCACGTTCTCCGTTATCTCCGGGATAGCCTCGCCACGCGCCACGTGTCCACCCGATCCGAACCGGTTCAGAGCACCTACCAGCTTCTCTACGCCTATAAATACACCACGAGATGGTCATTTCAAGGGACTTTTCCGGCACTAACACCTCCCGACCTCCATTACCAAGTATTCAAGGACTTTGGGTACTCCTCAACTCAATCAAACATGAGGCTATCGTGCATAAATTCAATCTCTTTTCTCCTCTTCTTCATTACAACACAAGGCTATTGTGTATAATCGAATCTCACGGATTGTGAGACACCATTGTAATTGTAATTCCTCAGGATATGAGAAACTATAATGTGGACGTAGGCTTGGATTGAGCCGAACCACTATAAAAATCTCGTGTGTTCCCTGTTTTTACTGCTTTTTATCTGTAATCTGTGATTTGTGAGGATTTCACATAGAGTTTGGGTGTTAGGCCCAAATTTCCGTCTAACAACGGAAATCCAATTTCCAAATACGTGACTCTGCGGTTTTGATTGTATACCTATATATGACGACATAGTGGTATGGGGCATTAATGCCATCTATGATTGATAGTTATGATTTGAAATTGTTTTTAAAACATATAAACAATAGCAATAATATCAAATGCTTTTGTTTTATTCGTATCAAGCATATTTTGGCCGTTATAAGGTAAAAACTCTATTCTCCGGTTTGCGTTGCATTGTGTGATGGGAACTGAGTCTTATAATTGCTTCATTTTTAGAAAAAGCATTGCGATGTTTAAAAGAATGATTTGTTTTAAAGCACTGGCAATCCAATGGAGTAAACCCGTTCCACGAAAGTGGCGTGGTTCTGTGATTAGCCATATTTGAAATGTGTTGAGTAGATTTCTCATACCAGTCCCATAACTGAATCGTAGTTTGTTTCACTTTCAAACTCGGGTGCCCCTTTTTCTACACGGGCAACCTTGTATTCAGGTTTAGCTGGTTCTTTCTGGATAGCTGGAGCTGAAGATGGATTCTATCATTTATCTCTTTTTATGCTGTTCAGCTCCTATTGTACATTATGTTTGTTTTCCGTTGTAGACATATATGTATAGTTGAACTGTATTTGTACTAAGTATGATCCTGTGTACTGTGTAACTCTGATGATTACTCTTATCCAGTATATTCTATTGTTCATTATCTGGTGTATTTATTTATTTCTGTTCTGCTATTATCTGTTTCTGTGTTATATTCCAAGGATTACCCTTGCCACAGTCAGTACGGGGTTTGGAGTCGTCTCATTAATAAACTATTTTAAATAAAAATGACTAGAAGTTTGTTTTAATTGAATTTAATACGAATATATTAAATTTAATTATAAAAGGAATTAGAAAAAGGACGGTAGTTTGAAAAGTCAAACCTGAACTTTGACTGACTGTACAGGATGCAGGATAAATCGGATTTTGGTGAAACCAAAAATATTTAAATCTATTAATGAATATCTTTCTAACAAATCTGAAAAATCGAAGTTTCATAGCGGGAATCAAAAGTTATGGCCAAATGAATTTTCAGAAAGGTCGCTATGGAGAATATATCGCCCTTGAAAATAGACATTTTGCATACGACCTCGGAATTCGACGAAACCACTTTTGTTGGATACGGGTTGTCAAATTATGGCTAGATTTCGAATTTCATAATTTTTGAAATTAATTTGTGACCGTGACAGTTAGATATGTGTTTTGTAAATTTCAGTCAATTTCGATCGACTGAAAAATAGCCATTTTTCGAACGGTCTCAGAATTCGACGAAATTACTTTTGTTAGAACCGTATCATCAAAATATAGCTAAATTTATTTTTCGGGATTTTTCGGAGTCAGTTTGTCGCCTCGGTAAATTAAAACGTACGTTCGAATTAATATTAAATTATTTATTTTAAAAATAAAAGAAACATGCTTACAACTTCAGAATTGGACTTCGGCAATAGCGCCATTGCGTTCAGAAGGCGTCGAAACTTATTTTTCGACAGTCGTTGAGCGCGAATTGGAGTTCGGACGGAAAATCCCTATTTTCCGGAAATAAATAAATAAAATAAAATAGAAAATATGGGGGAAATACCCTTATAAATACGCTATACGGTACTATTCATTCATCCCCTTCGTTTAGCATCTGCCTTCACTCCCATTTTCCTCAGATTTTCAAACACAAATCTCTCCTTCTTCTTTGAGAATTACACCTTACTTCTTCAGACTTTTCCGAAGAGATTCCTTCCCCCTTCGATTTGATACCCGAACCACTCCCACTCGTTGCCCGAGCTGCCTCCACCACCTTCGCGAAGACCGACCGAACGCGGGCCCATCGCACCACCCACGAGCCGCCGCACCTCCCCCCTTTTCCGGCGAACCTTCCCCTCTCCAAGCTCTACAACGTCACGCTTTCGGATCTGCAAATAATCAACTATAGATTCAAATAAATCGAATTAAAGATCGGGACTTTCTGAAATTCAAGGTAAATTTCAATTTTAGATTTGCGACTCTTATAAACGTCGCTGTAACAGTTGTAAAAAGTTAGTTTTCTAATTTATACATATGAACTTCAAATTGAAATCTTTCAGATCCGAAACCGCCGTGACTTTGAACACGAGATCTGATCAAGTTTGACCTTCATTTCAGATCCAAGCAATGTGAGAATTTATTTTTAATTAAATTTAATTAATTTAATTATTATTTTTGCGTTATGTGAAGTTTGAATGGCAAATATAAATGGATCTGCGATGGATGTTATTCTATGTTATGGATCTGAATTGTTTGTGATGTTATGATATTAGATCTGAAAATTTAAGTGTTACATCTAAGTTTGGTGATTTATTTGGATCATTTATTTGTTAATCTCGTCAATCATGGTTTGTTGATATTCACGAACCATATGTTTACATGTAAGAACACACCCTTAGTTATTCTCAGAATTGAACTAGAACTCTCAACTCGAGATTGACTTCATGTTATTAATTCGATTTGATCCCTTTGATTATTTAAAATATTGTTTGTGGTTGGGTTGGACATGAAATAATATTGGACATGAAATATTGGACATGAAATTTGAATAAGAATTACATTTTTTATGTAATTAGAAAAGTGAATTTACATTGTAAAATAAGAATTACATTTTATATGTAATTAGAAAAGTGAATTTACATTGTAAAATAAAGAATACCTTTTATATGTAAGTAGAAATGACAATTTACACCGTAAGTTAAAAAGTACATTTTTATATATTATTAGAAATGAGAATTTACATTGTGATTAAAAATTACATTTTTATATGTAATTAGAGAAGAGGAATTCGCAATGTAAATAAAATTTCATATTTTAATATAAAAAAAAGCAGATTTGGACGGTGTAACTAAAATTACATTTTTAATGTAATTTATAAATATGGAATTTTTCACCAGTATGATTTTGCATTGTAATAAAATTTACATTTTTATATGTAAATAAAAAGTAGAAATTTTGTATTGTAATAAAATTTACATTTTTATATGTAAATAAAAAGTAGAAATTTGCATTGTATTAAAATTTACATTTTTATATATAAACAAAAGGTAGGATTTTGCGATGAATTAAAATTCACATTTTTATATGTAAACAAAAGGTAGGATTTTGCGATGAATTAAAAGTTACATTTTTATATGTAATGTAGGATGAGATTTACAATGTAAATTAAAAATTACATCTTTATATGTAATTAGAAGTAGAATTTACATTGCAAATTAAAAATTACATTTTTGTAATGTAATTAGAAGTAGGATTCACATTAAAATGAAAAATTACATTTTTATATGCGATTAGAAGATAAGAATTTGCGGTGTAATAAAGATTACATTTTTATATATGTAGTTAGAAGTTGGGAACTAGCATTGAAAATAAAATTACATTTTTATCATGTAGTTAAAGATTAGAATTTACATTGTAGATAAAAACTACATGTTTATTGTATTAGAAGACGTGAAATTTGCATTGCATAGAAAACTACATTTTGATGTAATCAGGAAGAAGAGTTGGACATAAAATCAAATTTATCTTTTCAATGTAATTTTAAAGATAAAGATTGGCACGGTTATGAAAATTACATTTTTAATGTAATTTAAAAAGGTTAAAATCTTTCAATATAATGTTAATTTCATTTACAGTGTAATTTAAAAAGAAAATCTTACAATGCAATTGAAAGATAGGAAGGTTACATTATAATGTTAATTATACTTATAATGTAATTAAAAAGGGGAATTATATTTACATTTTAAATTAAAAAAAAAGAATTCATCATTGAATTATAATTTACATTTCTCATGTAAATAAAATGATGAAGGAATGAAAGAATGGAAGTGGGCATCGTAATTTACATTTCTATGTAAACAAAAAGGTTAAATGTGTATATTTACATGTTTATGTAAAAATATAATTAAAATTAAACGAATCAAGCGCGGTAGTTCACATTTTGAAATCGTACCTTTAAACGACTATACAAGGAGATCCGACCGTCGGATTTTCTTGAAACTGAAACCGTTAGGACCGACTTGGAAAAATCTTTCCAACGATATATATTACATCAAGATCCAACGGTTAGATTCCGAGAAATATGAAAATCAAAATTGGTTGAAAGTAGCACCATAGTCGCCCTTAGCCTCAAGGTGTCGTTATATGAAATTTAATTATATTAAACAATTAAATTAGGAAGTAATCGTTGTAAAATAATATTAATGAACAAGAAGGATTTCCAATATATATATATATATATACACACAAGGATTGTTTGGAAAGCTGAGTTACTCTCATTCCAAATAATCAAACGACGTTAAAAATCAAAGTATAAAGACGGCATATGAAGACCGTGAATCTTCCATCGAGAGGACAACGATCGCGGGCCTGATTTGATTTGCTCCCAAATCAAGGGTCATGGTCATTGCCCAAACGAACATGTTGATTTAACGGGTTTGGTTTTCGCTCAGACCCAGAGCATAAGCTAATAAATGGATTGTGTGTCTGACATCGTACTCCGTTAAATATCATGCTATTAATTTTCTGTCGAATGTATGAATGTTTGGTGGCGGAGAATTTATTCTCTTGCTTAACACCCTTTCATATGTTTCGGCAAAGGCTTGGTAGTGTGACATGGAGTGACAGTGTGGCATACTAAGATGCAACGATCACGGTTTCTTGTTGAAAAGCAGAAGCTTGTGGTGACGATCAAAGCACAACTTGAATAGGCATAACTTTTTGTATTACGTAACTTCACGAGCCTCACAACCCGGTGGAGTCTAAAACGGGAGAAGGAAACGCAGGGAGAGCAACACGTTTCTATCTAGCTAGAAGTAGTGTCGGTGCTTAAACTGGCTGATATTTTACTTATGTGGATGATGGAATGAGGCGCCTCGGATGTTAGGTCCTATAGGATCGGGAAACGTGTGTTCAGGAATTGCCAATCCACAAACCGCAAGTGTGGACCGGCCCTGCAGCTTTCCAAGGGTTCTCTGTAGGGGATCCTGAGACATTAGCTAGAGTGTCTCGAATCCGTAAGGAGCTCCTCCCTAGCCTTGACTCATGATGAAAACCAAATTCCAAATACGACCCTACGAATTTGATTTTATTACTAGTATGGAGACATAGTAGTATGGGGTACTATGTTTCCTAGGATTCATACATTTATTTTGAAATGTTTTTATATACACTAATGATAATATTAGATTCGTATTTATCGTATTTAACATGGTTAATCACCATAAGGTAAAACCCTATCATCTGGTTTGCGTTGCATCGTGTGATGGGACTTGGGTCTTATGGTGATTCCATTTTTCTCAAAAGCATAGCGTTGTTGTACGAATTACTTATTGTTTGTTATGTCACTTTAAATTATGCACGGCAATCCATTGAAATAAACCCGTTCCGCGTTAGCGGCGTGGTCTTTGTATTTGCCTTATTACTAGTAGTTAAAACTAGTTAAGAATTCTCACACCAGTCCCATGACTAACTCGTAGTTTGTTTTCACCTTTGCAAACTCGGGTGCCCTCTTTTCCACACGGGCAGCCAAGTAACAGGTCTAGCTTTCTTTGGAGTTGCTGTCTTTGGAGCTTTCTTGGTGTTGCTTATTTGGAGGTGCTTATGTTGGACCACGAAGACTATCTGTCATTTATCTTTTGTTACATTTATCTTCGGTCATACAAACTTAATTTATTTTCAGTTGTTCTAGTTTGAAGTTGGAACTTATTTCCTCTGCTAAAAACTAGATGTAATAATTTAAAACTCTATGACTGTGGGATTCTGTGGTTAATGACATTCATATTCCGCTGCTATGATGTTGTTATTCTATAATTTTCCTATGCTATGTTGTATCTGTGATCTATATTGTTATATTTATGTTGTATTCCAAATGATTATTCCTAACTTTCGTCCCGTGGAAGTTTGGGTTATCACATTTGCGCAATTTTTTTTGCTTCTTGCGCCTTACTAGTAAAAGGGCTCTTAACAAAGCACTCTGGTACGAAGGCCGACCACTACCCGGATAAAGCTCTTCGTCCCTTCGGTCCCCTTATTGCTAAGCCAAGATCCCAAGTCTCCGAGTCAGTCCTCGCTTTTTCGAAGAATCCTGCACCAATGGCCTTTCCTTTCCACTTCATGGGCATTCCCCAATTAGATGTTTGGATGTGAGCTATACTCCGCGAGGAGCGGGCGTATGGCCATGCCATTTGACCTCTCTTCCCGTGTGACTAGGAATGCACAGTGACAACCTCTCAATTGTTACTGCCTGGATGTATTTCTGTAAACTTCCTTAAACCTACTTTTCTTTTTTTTTGTTTATAGTATTTTTGCAAGATCTGTGAAATTCATTTCTTGTATTCCATTTTTAGTACTAGGCACTACCCAATCGGTATACAAAAACAAAGGAAGAAGATACAAGACAAGGACTGGATAAATGAAATGAAAGGAATAGGCACCTCTAGGAAGGATTATAAGTCTTCCTAAATAGAAAAGAAAAAAGGGAGGTTTGTGATGATTCTAAAATCTTTTCTACTACATAATCTATTATCTTTATGCATGAAGATAATAAATTCGGTCATTGTGGTCATACTCTATTATGGATTTCTGACCACATTTTCCATAGGGCCCTCTTATCTCTTCCTTCTCCGAGCTCGAGTTATGGAAGAAGGAATTGAGAAGGAGATATCAGCAACAACAGGTTTTATTATGGGGCAGCTCATGATGTTCATTTCGATCTATTATACGCCTCTGCATCTAGCATTGGGTATACCTAAATCTCTGCAATCTCTCTGTACTACTATCAAAGCAAATAAGCTTTCCGACATGACATGCAATCCAATTAATTACTACTAAAGTCCAAAGTATCAATGGGATATTATAGAATTGAATCCATATAGGAACCTTTCTAATTTGTGATTGTGAACTGCCTATGCTTGGATCCTATTGAGAAATGATAAATATTCTTACTTTGATAAAAATAGGATCAAACTGTAAAACCTTATCTCTATCAAGGTCATTATTAAACTGAAAGTAAAAATAAACCCCATCGTAATCAGCATAGAATTCACCGTTTAATTTCCAATACTGCATAAGAAAATTAACTGTTGACAAATATGAGAGTGTACCATCTAAGAAGAATCCTACCAAATGATTATTTTAGAATTTCGGACCCTCTACCCAAACTACATCTGGAGGTTCCTTCGACAGGTGATCTCTAATTATATCAAATTGAATCGACTTGTAAATGTAATTATATCAAATTGAATCGACTTGTAAACGCTAGCATTCCTAGGTAGTGAATCAAAAAGCGAAACGTAATCAGACTTTATAGCAAAATGTTTATCAGATGAAGGATCCTCTGGAGGAACTGAAGAAGATGAAGGATTATCCTTCGATAACCATTGGAAACATCAAATCGATTTTCACCATGAGGATTTGCTTGAGAAGAGACAGAGGAAGAGAGAGGTGGTGGATCTGGGAGAGGCGTAGGCTTCGAGGATGGAAGAGGCGGAAATGAGGTGAAATCGAAGGAAAAGGAGGAAGAAGAAGAAGATGGATTCGCCATAATTCATCATTTTTAATTGTCTCCACTTTTTTGCTCTTAAAAATTCAAACAATATTCATTATAATTCATTATTATAGTTTAAACAAGTAATTACATAAGACCCGGTTCTTACATTTTTGGTCGTTTAATATTAACAGTCGTAAGCGACACAAAAATGATTTGGATGTTAAATTTAAAATTTGAGATTGTACTACGTGTGTTCAGTTAATTTAAAAAAATCAAGATGATAGCTAAGCACAAAAATTTATTCGATTTCAGATTATTAACATAAAATCAGTTTATAATTAACAATAAATATTCTAGAAAATATTGTAATTGAAACGTCGATATTCTTTTCATCAAAATTCTATTTCGCCAGCTTAGTTTAAATAGTTTATATATAAACGGATGATGATTATTGGTCACAAACCAAGCGTGAATAATGAAATTTCGCCTGAACAATAGAATATAAGTTTTTAATGTGTTATTCCTTTTGTATCAAAACACTAAATACAATGATATTTTGTTCTGTGTGTTTGAACATTCGTTTTGGTGTTTGTAGTGATTTGGATTTTATGCACAATATAAATGGTTAACTGGGCTTGTGTGTAACTTACACGGTCAATGTACTGAATTCGAATAGGTTAGAGCATCTCCAACTAATACTCGGATTCATAAATGCTGAAATCTACCCCCAAAAACCTGTCCAATAGTGTGTACATTTTAACCAAAGTTTGGATTTCGGGGGCATTCGTTTGGAGATCTACTGTAATAAACCAGGATTTTACTAATTTTAAATTGAATTTCTATATGTAAGTCAAAATTTCTATATAAAATCATGGATTTAAAAATCTTTACTGTTGTCTTGTTTTATCTGTATGAGTTTGAAAAATTTATTCCAATGATATTACCCAATTCTAGTTCAACATATATGATATTAAAATATATAGATATGTATTGTTTTATAAGATGCGGTACATAAGTTTACCAACCTATCTTTTGAATATTAAAATTTAAAATGTTATATATATGTATGAATTCTATAAAGATTGTTAATTATTAAATTCTAAAATTGTTTTGGTTGAATATAAATTTAAGACAATAATATTTTAATAATAAAAATTAATTTAGTTAAATCAATGTTCGTTTTGGAAAAATAGTAAACGGTTTGCAATATGGTTGCTGAAACGATCAATGTATGAATATAAATTATAATTTAATATCGATTTAAAATAATCATTCAATTTCTGTATGCACAGTCTTAAAATATTTTATAAAATTTTACTGAAATTTTAATTTGGAAATAAGCACATATTTTTCTAACGTATTTTGGGGTAACTATGGTTATTTTGTCACTTTACAGAATCAATTTACCGGTCTGTTTTATCATTGTTTTATGATCAATATACTCTGTTGTAAATGATTATAATTTTATTTGTGTGTCCTTATTCGTTAACAACTGAGATAAAATGTACTAAATTTTAACTAAAGAATTTGAAATCCAATTTAGTGTATATATGCGAACTATGAGTATCTAAATTACAAATGATCATTTGCAATGTATAGTACGAATAATAAGTTGTTCCATAGCATATATAACCGAACAAACGTTAGTACTGGTGTTTAAATTTGAATAAAAAGAAGAAATGAACACTTGTTTTCATCTAGTTTTGAATTCAACAAGTGGCCTCTTCTAGCTGCCATCATTACACGTTTTCATTGCCCTTATTATCATCTACGTCGAAGCCTAGAAGATTCTCAAAAGAAGAGAAAAAATGAAATAAATTCGCTTCTTTTCCAAAGCCGGTAACTAAAACTCATCTCCTTCACCAGCGTGCCATGCAGTCATCCCCAGTATCTCCTTCATCCTCATTCTCGTGCAAGCCCTTCTCCACAAACGGTCTTCTTCATTTAGAACTAACTAACTGTTAGCCTGCTTTGTGACCAGGCTACCCAAAGCCAGGGACTTGAGTATGAACTTACATTGATTGGCGACCATTTGGATGGAGTGATAGAAAGATGGAAAATTTGAATTATACATTCAAATGTCACCGGATCGGATCCCCCTATCGGATCGGATCGGATCCCTCCATTCGGATCGGATCGGATCCCTTCATTCGGATCGGATCGGATCCCCCTCCCCGGATCGGATCGGAATACCCTCTACCCGAACCGCCTGAAGTATTCTGTACGGAAGTGCGTGCAGGCATTCTGCTCGAACAACTGGTTCGGTTCGGATCCGATCCGAACCGACTGGACCTGCTTCTGCACACGGAGTTTGACCTCTTCTCTTGGCATAACCGACTCCTACAATTGCGGATCGGACTCCACTTGGCAAAGCACGACCTGGTAGCCACTTTTCCACGTTCTCCACTACTTCTGAGATCTCCTCCGGTCACGCCACGTGGCCCATCCGAACCGGAAGCGCCCAGAGCTTCTCTACAGCAACAAATACACCACAACATGGCCATTTGAGGGGACTTTTGGCATTTCATTCATTCATGGTAGCCATGACCGAATTCCCCCACCAATAACCACCTTCTTCTCCAATGAAAATCAATGAAAATCAATGAATTCGGAGAGAATTATTCATTGTATTTGAGCGATTGAGTGATTGAATTCCTTGTAATTGTAATCCATGAATGGAATGAGAAACTATGAAGTGGATGTAGGCTTGTTAACGCCGAACCACTATAAAAATCCTGTTGTCTTGCTTTTCTCTTACTTTTTCAGTTATTTCTTCATATCCTACGCTCTAAATACGATAATTTGGGTGTTAGGACCATTTTTTGGTCTAACATTTTGGTGCTTTCACTGAGAAGATTGAATCCTCAGCTTTCTGGATTATTATTCTATTGTTTGGATCACCAAATCCGAAGAGATAATTCACGTTTTCCATGCCTACAAGAAAAGATAAAAAGCGACGGGCTTCTCGCAGAAATGAAGTGAGTACAGGACAAGATGACAAGCAGGCTGCAGGTTTCATTCCAGTCACTGGTTCAAGTGTGCCCGGGTCGGATCGGACCCGAACCGACCCGATACTGACACCTCAATCTGACCCGATCCGCTATCACCTCGAATAAGAGCCAAGTACTTCAAGTTCCTGGCAAGCTTTATCATCGGATCGGATGTGTACCCCCGACCCGAGCCATAAAGGAGTGGCACCCGAACCGACCCGGGGACAGTGCTCCGACCCGACTTGTTGAGCAGTACTCGAATCCAACTGCTGTTGATACCCCGACCCAATGATGCATCTCCGAACCGAACCGAAGACGGTGCCACGACCCGAACCGCAGGAAAGTGGAGATGCAGGGTTGGGAAGACCGATCCGAACAGGAGGAGTAGATCCGAACCGGCTCTTTCATATATACCGAACCGACTAGCTAATGACGTCTCCGATCCGGCTCGGAGGAACTAGTCCGATCCGACCCGACCTGAAGACAATCTCCGAACCGCAAATTTGAAGGCATGATCCGATCCGACCCGAAACAGCTATTTTTGGGAAAAATACATTTTTAAGATCATTTCAGAAAAGGCTCCATCTTCCAAAATCGAAAAAATCGTGCGGTGCCCACATTTTCGACCTAACCGGTTAGGTCGATCGCCGCCGGGACTGCGGGGCCCCGGACCCCCGCCGGCGCTGCGCCCGAACCCGCTGACGGCCTCGCCTTCGGCTCGGAGCACGGCTCGCCTTCGGCTCGACGTATATTTTGACCAACAATAGTCACCAAAGTTTGTTAATGAAGATAAGGTGGACAGTCAAAGAATATGACAACCAAATGGCAACGACTAGGATTCCTCCAGAAGCCATAGCCTCTATTTGCCGATGCCATTCAATGGGAGGAGCTGTCGGTCAGATTCAGCTTGCTATCAACGACAGTATACGAGATAATGATTGTCTATTAGTAGCCTCATCTTCTGGAACTCTTATAGTGTAGATTTCAGCAATGCAACTGATGTTGTTCCCTAATGAGTAGTGACCATCCCATTTATATGACTTAAACCTGTCCAATCGGCGGAGCATCAAATGACAGTTATATAGAACAGTTCGAACACTACTTCAAAGATGATTCATATGATCTTAGTGACCATGATTGTCAATAGTGGGATACCAGAAAGCAGCTAAGGATCCCAACATCCCAAAGCTACACTTCAATTGTATGATGTGATGAATAAAAGGTCCTGCGTCTCACCTCCCGAAGAACTTAACTAACCTTTGCAATGGCTATTTGCTATCAATCGCATTGAGGAAGACTGATTTCCACCGAATAAGGGTTAGGTCAACATACTTTGGTGCCCAGCGATAGGTAACACCTGAACCCCTGCAGGCCATGATTGGACATATGAATCTTTGCTCGGATGATAGCAACTTGACTGCTCACCAGTCACCATATGACCTTTGTCAAGAGATGAGAGTTCGAGATCAAAACAAATATGAATCGACCGTTAGCTCTCGACTTCATACATAAATTGTGATAGAAAACGTGAACATTACTTCAAGCCTTGGAAGCCATGCTATTATAGTCAAGTTTATCTGACTAAGGTCTAATCTGACCAGCTCTAGCGGCGATTAGAGCTTACATTGCACCCTGGTATCTATTGCTAAAATTCCTAATGAAAGATGGAATGGGAATGGTCCATGGCGACCATGTTACTGGAAGAGCCTGCTATTTAGCTAATTAGGAGATGCTACTCAATGGAGGTGGCAAGTTAGAGGTTTAGAGCACTTAAGCCTGGATGTTGATTGATTATTTGTGCATTAGATCTTATTCCCAACGTGTGACTAAAGGCATATCTGCGGATGGATGAGATATGACTATCCCCCTAGTAGCCATGACTCCCTTATACTCAATCCTTGCCCTTAGCATGGGGGCAAGAAGGCGATTCAAATAAGATGCGACCTCGTCATTCGCTTATAGTATTTACCTAATTACCTTTGTCACTCCGAGTCCTCAATCAAGGTCTGTTCATTCTTAGGACCGCCACCCCACAACGGTTTGAAAAGATGTTCATCTCCAGCTAAAGATTGTGACAGCCATCCCCTGACAGAGATGTAGTGAGGAAAAATGGACTTGCAAAGAGCGTGCAATGCCATCTTCGCACAGAATGATATTCATTCCTTTAACAGGATTACTTTTTAACCATGACTCTTATATTTCCATGCTTTATGAGTTATTGATGTAACTAACTCAGATGAATTTATATGTGGATGATGTAGGTACCCCGAATCTGGTACCGATCAAACTTTGAGCACCCACAGGAAGAATTATGGAGCATTGTCGTAACGAGCCCGATTGAATTGCTCGTTTACAGAGCCACGTCCTTCGCCTGAGAGAAGTTGTATACCTTAAGATGGATCCGAGGTGACCATCCACTTCTTGGCTCACACGTGACAGATCTCAAGATAATTGTGCATTGATCATTGCATTTCAGAGTTGAGATCCGACTCCAGATGGACGCGGTTCGACCGTCCATACAATCAGATCCTGCAGTCGATGCCATCGAATTACATAAATCCAAATAAAGGAGGCAGCACCGTCTATCAACATACTTATTTTCCAATCATGCATTTTTCCTTTACATACTTCTTGAGTTATTGACATGATTAACTCATGCAAATTCGTATATGAATGTTGCAGGAACCCGAGGTTTGGTACCGACAACCCCTGCCACAGTTTGATCGGAGAAATGTAAAGCTTTGGCGAACGTGATTCGACCCTTCACCCGCTTACTATTGGCCTAACGACAACATTCTAAAGCAAAAGAAGTTCGACCATTCATTCACCGACTTTTTGCCCTTGACGTGGGGGCAAGAGAGTAAATGCACACGAGTTCGACCTATGTTATCCATATATGGACATACTAATGAGGCCTCCTCATCATCTATCCATTGATTCGCCACGCAAGACATAGAAATGTATTCGAGTGTGACATAATCACTCGGTAGATCGACGACTCTATCCCTTGATCTGACGGGAAGAGTGCAACAGTGACGGGTACAATACCATGAACGAGATAACTTTTACCTTCGAAGTGGGGGCAAAAGAGATATGTTAAGTCGAGGATGAGTATGACTCGACCGCTCTCTAACGACGTATCTAACTCTTTCCCATGCTTCGGAAGGGAGGAGTATAAACTCAATAGGGGTGAGAACCGATCATCCCCGATGGCGACCTTTGCCCTTGACATGGGAGCAAAGGGACGATGCCAAGGCAAATGTGACCCGACTGTTTGCCCGACTAACTCTAATCCTCAGAGCTTGGATATGAGTATAAACTTAGGACGAGTGTGACAGGCGCGCCAAGATTTAAGACCACTCGATCCACAACTCTAACCCAAACTGACTTTGGGAGAGTATAAAGGACGAACCGCAACGTCCATAACTCTAACTCTCACGACTTGAGAGAGAGTATAAATCTGTTGGGTTAGTGTGAATGGTGCACCATGACTTAAGACCACTAAACCCATAACTCTAACTCTCACGACTTGGGAGAGAGTATAAAGGACAATGCTGCGACGTGCATGCAATCTTCATTGCCCTCCGACTGAGGACAGGATTATAAAGGACTTACGGATCGGACATCCGAATGACTTAATCCGGTTCCCATCAATGCTGGGGGCACGGACATAGATTTCTGAATTAACTTCAAACACGCTTCGGACGCGACCCGTGTTTCAAAGTTAAATGGAGGCTAAGATAGAATTAAGAACTAAAAATCTTAATTGAAGAGATAGATCGTTCGAATAATAAAAAGGATCCATACATTCATTCCCCCAAAATAGGACTAATGCTCCCATTGCGTATTGGTACTTATCGGGTATAGAATAGATCTGCTTCTCTTTGTTCTTACGAACAGAATTCAGCCGTTATTTTCAACGGAATACAATAAAAAGTAACCTTTTCTCATACAGAATTCGCGGAAAAGATTAGCTAAATAAAGTCTATTGCAATGCGATAAAGTTACATAGTGTCTATTTTTCTTTGAGAAAGGGGTATTTCCATGGGTTTGCCTTGGTATCGTGTTCATACTGTCGTATTGAATGATCCCGGCCGATTGCTTTCTGTCCATATAATGCATACGGCTCTAGTTTCCGGTTGGGCCGGTTCGATGGCTCTATATGAATTGGCGGTTTTTGATCCCTCTGACCCTGTTCTTGATCCAATGTGGAGACAAGGTATGTTCGTTATACCCTTCATGACTCGTTTAGGAATAACCAATTCATGGGGTGGTTGGAGTATTTCAGGAGGAACTGTAACGAATTCGGGTATTTGGAGCTATGAAGGCGTGGCCGGAGCACATATTGTGTTTTCTGGCTTGTGTTTTTTAGCGGCCATCTGGCATTGGGTGTATTGGGACTTAGAAATATTCTGTGATGAACGTACAGGAAAACCTTCTTTGGATTTGCCCAAAATCTTTGGAATTCATTTATTTCTCTCAGGAGTGGCTTGCTTTGGCTTTGGCGCATTTCATGTAACAGGCTTATATGGTCCTGGAATATGGGTGTCTGATCCTTATGGACTAACTGGAAAAGTACAATCTGTAAGTCCAGCGTGGGGCGCGGAAGGTTTTGATCCTTTTGTTCCCGGCGGAATCGCCTCTCATCATATTGCAGCAGGTACACTGGGCATATTGGCAGGCCTATTCCATCTTAGTGTCCGTCCGCCTCAACGTCTTTACAAAGGATTACGTATGGGCAATATTGAAACTGTACTTTCTAGTAGTATCGCGGCTGTTTTTTTTGCAGCTTTTGTTGTTCCTGGAACTATGTGGTATGGTTCAGCAACAACCCCAATCGAGTTATTTGGTCCCACTCGTTATCAGTGGGATCAGGGATACTTCCAGCAAGAGATATATCGAAGAGTTGGTGCCGGACTAGCTGAAAATCTAAGTTTATCGGACGCTTGGTCTAAAATTCCCGAAAAATTAGCTTTTTATGATTACATTGGTAATAATCCGGCAAAAGGGGGATTATTCAGAGCGGGCTCAATGGATAGCGGGGATGGAATAGCTGTTGGATGGTTAGGGCATCCCGTCTTTAGAGATAAAGAAGGGCGCGAGCTTTTTGTACGTCGTATGCCTACTTTTACCTCCAAACTACGACACCTGACACTTTGACATTTAATAATTCTATGCTAGATTGATTAGCACTCAACATGTTTTCATTTCGAGCTACAATTGCTTGTGACTTAAAGATTGACTTAGTAGCTTGCAAGACTAAGCTGACTATTCTTTTTCGAATTGCAAGATTATGTACAGATACAAAGCAAAGACACAAGGGATACTCACGTACAACAACAAAGAGGTCATGTTTGAAGGAATGACGTCGACTTCTAATGCTAAGCTTCCCACACGACTTAATGCAATCATCGAAGGGAGGTCCTAAGAGTGATATATCAAATCAACATACACACCCATGTGTGACTGGCCATAGCCCAAGTGCAACGACGAGTGCTACCTCACAAATACGTTGAATGGAAAACGTGATAACTCAAGCACTTGGATAACTCGAGCACATAAGCTTATAAAGCAATGTCTCTTTTCCATGCATCCATGTCTAAATTTAAAAGGGATGTGATACAACTGCCGACCTTTCTCCATTACCCCCGGACTGGGGCCGCACTGCTGAAAATATTCATAAATGTTATATGTCTGTGACTAACTTATACCTCGATCTTGACAGGCTGCTTGAGGACCACGAAATGGATGCAGAGTGAACGTCCATTTGCTAGTCCGGACCGACTTCCTGGTTGAAAGACCCCATGTAAAGGGAGATGCCATTGCTTTGACTCCTAACTTGCGAGGAGGCGAATTGCCTAACACTCAGACTCAAAAGCGAAGAAGAAGGAAGATAGAAATTTCTTCCGTGCTAAGGATATTGGCGCAGAAGGCGCTAGGATCGAAGGAAGGTAGCAGATTTCTTCTTGTGATGATCCCTCAGCATGTCAAGCTAGATATGAAATGGATGGTACCCTTGCTGATTTGTGAATTCACATGGATTAGCGAGATGAACTTCTCCGGAAACGACAGAAAATGGTGGATAACTTCTCTACTCGGATAGATGGAAGGCCTAGTAGCTTCAACTTATTCGCTAGAGTGAGCACCATGGGAATTCAAACGACGATGAACTTGGCTCATACACTCCCTGCCCCGTGGTCCAGATAATATGAGACCTTAGGACAAGTTGGCATAGTCGTCTTTGATGAAACAAAGATGCAACCAACCTCCTCCCAGGCATTTGTAGCATGCAACTTCCGACTATAACATTTTGGATGAAAACGATGGATATGCAAGAGCCACCGAAAAATTAAACGAAGCCCGACCAACCTTTGCTCCAATTCGGAGGAATGTTTAAAATCCAGATCAACATCAACATGAGGCTCCCCATGTAGGGGGAAGACGAGAGCATTCGAGAAAGCTATAGTCTAACTTCATTGCCATCCGACTCCGAACCTCAAAGCTTGGATGGGAGACCAAGGACTAACATGAGCTGGACACGAATAAATCATTTTCTATCAAACTCTAGCTCACAGCTCGATGAGGAAGTATGAATTCAGAGAATACGTGGATTTGATGACCACCGTTTAGTAAAATCCCCATGGATGGGGAGTACAGGATAAGAGGTTCGAACATCATTCATCTGACTATCTGCCAGCTTTAAGCACATTTACGATTATCTGAGCTTCACAATAACCCAGGCTATAAGCAGAAGAATGGCTACTCAAGAGCAACCTGCATACATCCAAGTAGCGGATCACCATCCAGAATTAAAAAAAAAACAGAAGCCTGATTGACTGCTATTACATATGCACAACCAAGAAGCCAGAAACCGGGTTCCACCCAATTTAAGACTTCACACCGGGGGCACTAGCGTTAAATTAGGTAATTAGCGACAACTTCTCAAAGATGAGGGCCAAATTGGCAACATTAATTAATGCTTCAACAGAGATCAGGCGAGACCCTGCATGCATTCCTTGAAAAATTCAATGCCGCAGTGGCATCGGTAGATCGACCTGGACCATATATAGCGTTGATTGCTGTAGTATCCGGTATTCTGGATATCTCAAACTTCAAAATCTCTTTGCATCGAGACCCACCAAGAGGACTTGGCGGATTCACCTCTAAAAAAAAAAACCTCAGTATCTCTTTACCATGAGAATCTCCTAGAAACGTTGGAAAATCCTATCCTGAGACAGACAGATTCGTGCAATAAGAGTGTGCTAATGTAGAAATGGATGATCTCAATGTCTTCACGACAGAATGGAGCACCATCTGACTCTTGAAATAATAACGGAAAAAGAAAAGCCCCAGGAAAGACTAACAAGAATTTATAATTCTGGAAATGACCAATGTCATTAATCGGGTCCGCGGTCATGATTGTCAAGCTTAATGGAACCAAGCATGGGAGATAGTCTCAACAAGACTATGGTGGCTATTTCGGATTATGCCAAAGCGTGAATGAAGGAGCTCAAATAACTCACTTACGACGTTTGCTCGCTTGCAAGATTGACGAGCTTACTCAACTCTGCAGCTGATGCGAGGAGAGTATCTAAGTTTGCTGATATACTCAATAAGGCGATCACTGCTTTCTGGCTAAACAGATGGGTTGACCCCAACGCGAATGTGATTCGACCATTCGCATATACAACTCCAACCCTTGATGACTTGGGAATGTGCACATAACGACACAGGGTGACTAAAATTGTTGAACCTGCAGCTCCAACCCGATGTGAAGAAAGAAAGTTCAAAGGCTTACAGACTGGATGTCTGATTGACCTGGTCCAACCCCCACCAACGCTGAGGGCATGAGCATTGACTTCGCTTTTCCTCCACTGATGTTGGGAGCACGAGCTTCAACTGACAAACTGACTTTGAACATGACCCTTACTCGATGCTTGATTCATAACATATACCTTATATCTCTGGAATATGACATGATTCATCTTGACCGTCTAAGTAAGCCAACTAATGGGTCAAGCATGACTTCAAAGAATTGATCTACAACTGTATCAACTAGAGAATGTGGAGAACTCCTTTACTGCCTTACGATTGTGATGAACTTATTCGCGGATTTCTTTTAGTATGATCTGATTACTATCCTGATGCCCGGATAGTCCCAAGACGAGCGCAAATGAAAGACGCATGCACCAAGTATGAGGTGGTCTATCCCAACAGTCTAAAAACTAGCTCAAGGCCAGAAGATTCTTATACTACCACATGATTTGGATATCTAGTTCATATATTGACTTATGTGTAAAAGAAACCCTGAATCGATAATACACTTGACTCGTTTGGGAAACGAAGTCGTTTAGCAATGGCCCGTGTATTCACGATCTCACACAAGAGCCAACGACCCTATATGACTTATCATGAAGGAAATCAACATCTTGATTCGACGATGTTTAAAACGGTTACCCGATCATTTCGACTAATCCTTCCATAGAATTTGTACTAACTAGCACCCATGGAAGTAACGCAACAATCTGATAAAACCTCCTCAAGGGTGGATGACGTTCTAAAAAGATTTATCTCAACTTAATCAAAGCACATCCCATCTGCGATAAGATGTACTTTGGGGGGCAAAATGTTAGCCTGCTTTGTGACCAGGCTACCCAAAGCCAGGGACTTGAGTATGAACTTACATTGATTGGCGACCATTTGGATGGAGTGATAGAAATATGGAAAATTTGAATTATACATGCAAATGTCACCGGATCGGATCCCCCTATCGGATCGGATCGGATCCCTCCATTCGGATCGGATCGGATCGGATCCCTTCATTCGGATCGGATCGGATCCCCCTCCCCGGATCGGATCGGAGTACCCTCTACCCGAACCGCCTGAAGTATTCTGTACGGAAGTGCGTGCAGGCATTCTGCTCGAACAACTGGTTCGGTTCGGATCCGATCCGAACCGACTGGACCTGCTTCTGCACACGGAGTTTGACCTCTTCTCTTGGCATAACCGACTCCTACAATTGCGGATCGGACTCCACTTGGCAAAGCACGACCTGGTAGCCACTTTTCCATGTTCTCCGCTACTTCTGAGATCTCCTCCGGTCACGCCACGTGGCCCATCCGAACCGGAAGCGCCCAGAGCTTCTCTACAGCTATAAATACACCACAACATGGCCATTTGAAGGGACTTTTGGCATTTCATTCATTCATGGTAGCCATGACCGAATTCCCCCACCAATAACCACCTTCTTCTCCAATGAAAATCAATGAAAATCAATGAATTCGGAGAGAATTATTCATTGTATTTGAGCGATTGAGTGATTGAATTCCTTGTAATTGTAATCCATGAATGGAATGAGAAACTATGAAGTGGATGTAGGCTTGTTAACGCCGAACCACTATAAAAATCCTGTTGTCTTGCTTTTCTCTTACTTTTTCAGTTATTTCTTCATATCCTACGCTCTAAATACGATAATTTGGGTGTTAGGACCATTTTTTGGTCTAACACTAACTAAAATGCTTGTCACTCTTCTCCTAAAAAACAGTTTTCCTCTCTACCTGAACCATTCAGTCTCTTCTTTTTCAGAGCTCCTCCTCAAGTCGCCATTCCACCTGGCACCATCGCTAGTCACCACCCACCCCTCCGTCGAACTTTCACGCCAACAAACCACCTTCAGATGTCACCATCATCGCAGTTCCATTTACGATAGCTCCTACCTCGCATGATCATCAACAAACTGAGACTCCTCTTGAAAACCTAGGTCGGCTCCCATGTTTGGCCCACTGCCACTGACCTGGCACCACCCTCCTACCCTCAGCACCACCGCCGCACTCGTGCAAACCTCTACAACCCACCAGACCTCAATCCAAACATCCCCGTGACCACGCCCTTCTCTCGCCTCCAGGATAGCCGCTACCTCCTTTTAAATCCCACGTAGAAAATTTTGTTACCACCTTTGTCTCTCCTATTCACTATCTCAGCTTGGTTAAGCCTCTTCGATCCTCAGTTTGGTCACTACTCCCCTTATGTTCGTTCATAACTCAAGCCTCAGCCTTCCCAAATCGACCTTGGCTTGTGCCACTCCTTCTGATCAATGTCAAGACATTTTCATTTCTTTACTACATCAAAAGAAGGATAAGGGAAAGCCCGTGGACCATGTATACGTATGCATGAGAGTTAGATGATGTATGGCAGGCACTTGCAAAAAGGATGTGTGGTTTATTTTGGAAGATGAGTTGTCTGACTGGGTTAGGTGTACATGACGGTATAGGGAAGATAATGGAGTTTTGTTAGTGAGATGCGAACGTGAAGAGAAAAGAAAGTGATTCCTATTTGCATCGAGCTCGTAATTTTGTGTTAGTATTAATGATCATGCGGATTGGAACGTTGTCGTTGACTCAAGTCATCGCATTTGGGTATCCGTGTCAGTCTCGCCAATTTCAACATCCGAACAACAAACTAAAGATGAGAGTTCTAATTTTAATTTATTGTAAATCAGTTATAACAATTGATTATGATTAATCATTAATTAGAATTAATAATTCTTTGATAATTATGGGGTGTTTGATTGCTGTGGAATGTTGATGGATGTTTATGTAGTTGAAATACACTGTACACCAAGCGTTATTCACTGTAACACTTTCCACATCATTGATTAGTTATTTTAATTGCTATGATGATAATGGATGAGTTCATGTTTGTTTATTGGTTATTTGGTTGATTCTGGTTGCATGAAATCACATACACCATAGTGGTGGAATCGTACAGGTAATTAATTTAAATTCCCTTTCCATGCAAATAACAATTTTTATTGAAATAAAATAGGGAATATAGTTTTAAATTAAACTTTAAAATATTTGGAAATTGAATTAAGTAAATAACTTTCGTATGAAATAGTTTTGAAAACAAATTCCGATCACTCGTCGGTTGTTAAATATTGAATTAGGATCAAAAAAGGATATTCAACATTTACAATTATAAGTGATTAGCTGAGTTTGATAAAAATATCATCATTTCAATTTAATTTGAAATGAAATTTGAAATTTAAATGAATTATTTTTGAAATAGTTATTTTGGAAAGGATTGAACTAGTTGGAGATATTATCATTAAATGTTCAATTTAATGTGGTAAAAGGAATTTGGAAAATCAGAATATTTGATTTTATGCGAATTTTGGGTTCTATAAGGGTTTGAATAATATCAATTGAAAGAGTTTTAACTAAAGTATTATTTTTATTCAATTCGATTTGGAATGGAAATTTGGAATTTAAATTTATTTTTGAATTAAAGTTGGAATATAAAAGTATTATTTTAGGAAAAAGAGATTTGGAATACAATTTTATTCTAAGATGTAAATTATTTTAGGAAAAGGAATTGGACAATTTATAGTTAAACATTATATACCGTGAATTAAACGCGTCATGTAACGACTATTCGTTAATATCGATTTTAAATTTCAAATAGTTATAAATTGAAAATTTTGAATTGAATTGACGTGAAACGAAAAACGATGGATTTCTACTGATAATGGATTTTGTATAGAAGAGGAATTTTCAAACTCCATCATATGATTTTCGAGTTATGTTCAAATTAAAATTTGAAAAGGTCACTATACGTGCAGCTCGTCGACCGAAATGGAAAATCGAATCAAATGGACTTATAAAAATTAATTTAAAAATCCATAAAAATATGATAAGTTATATTTTAATATTTAAAAGTGATTTGAGTTAAAATTTGTGAATTTAGAATGATTTTGGATCTATATGGTTAAATAACCATTTCACAACGCTTTATGTAACACTTTAACGTTATTATACCATTTCTTTGAAATGATTTGAATTTAAAGATTATAAACAAGAATCATTATGGAAAGATTTGTTAATTATATTGAAAGGTTTTAGAATAATTTAAAATATATAATAAGAAATTTAAATAAGATTTGAAATAAAAAAGGGAACAAGTTTTGGATAGAATCATCTTCGGATATTCGATATGGATTTACAGGAGCAGACGAATATGATCAGAAATATTAAGACATATCCATATCCAGATTCTGATAGTATTTACCTGAGTTGTGAATCAATATCAAATATGAATCTATTAAATTCTATTTAAACGTATATTTGAAATATGAATTTTTGATTAATCATAAATAAAAATTCAAATCCAAATAATGATTTGGTAGTTTCGGAATAACGACGAATAAATAAAGTTTGTTTGAAATATAAGGTTTGGAAAATGAATATCGAAATTCGCGAAAAGGGTTAAGATGATAACAGTGCTTTTGGAATTGAACAAATCCAACTTTAATTCGAAGTAAGGTGACAATATTTGGAAAGGATATTTGAATTAAGAAACTCGTATGGTCCATAGCTATTATTTTTCCTTTAAATCCACTTATTAGTTGGAAAGTTTGGGATCAGATATATATCCGAAAACCATTCTGAGTAATAACACGATGTTATAAAGAACTAAAGACTTGGATATCGATCAGTGAAGACTGAGTATATTCAAATTGTTTGGGTTGATTGTTGATGTCTCGGATCAAGCCATACACCTGATACGAGATTATAAATGCATGAAATCTGAATATATTTGAATATTCTCGGGTTGTTGTTCCATTCAGACCTAGAACAGACTTGTATGGATTGTGTGTTTGACACTGAAATTGACCTCATAGCACTGACTTCATTTAATATATATCGGATTTGTGGTAATATATTATCCTTGTCTCTAGGTCATATGAACTTAGAGGGTATGCATTGATCGAAATAAGTGGTATGTCATGAATTTCCAATGTGGCATACTCGAGTTATGAAACGAGCTGGTGATGATCAACGCACGGCTTATTGAAGCATAGGTTTGTGTATATCGTGACATCGATGAACCTCAAACCCCCGATTTTTGGTAAACTGGCGGTTAGGTTGTATACATAATCCCTAGTGAAAATCGAAAGCTTCGATGGTAGATCTACTTCGATACCTGAGGGAATAAAGTATATACGGTGTACGTGTCTGGATGTTAACTGGAGTATACTTTTGCGCTATGTATTCGGTGTCCGTTTTCTGAATGTTAACCGGGAAATACTTAGCTTTGTGTCCTGAATTGATCTTTCGTGCCAGGAACCATCATGTTGGAAACCCAATAACCTATACGAACCATTCGATTTGTTTGTAAACTATGTATGTGGGCATAGTTACTATGCTTGCTAAGATTTATATATTAATTTGTGAAACAATTTTCAACACTATGCATCGATTATAGTATTAAAAGAGGGTTTTCACATATGAAAGCATTTTTGGTTATCATAAGATAAACTAGCTCATCTGGTGTGCATTTGCATTGTGTGATATGGGACGAGCTTATGATAGCTTCATTTTTCCAAAGTCATTACGGATTTCTGTTCACGGGAATTCACATGGTGTAAACCCGTTCTGTATTAGCAGCGTGGTCCGGTGAATTTCCCAACTTTAAAATGAATTCTAAATAAGAAATGTTTTTCGAATTCTCACACCAGTCCCACGATTGACTTAGAGTTCAGTGTTTCCACACCTAAACTCTGGGTGCCTATAATTTTGCATGGGTAGCTAGAAGATTAGTTTGCATGTTTTGATTTTAGAGCTAGATTCAGATTTGAAGCCAGAGTTATGATTTGGGTATTTTCCACTAGAGAGTTTATTTCCGCTAGGCATATATGGTACTATGTTATTCCTTGTAATCTATGATGTAATTAATAAATGAAATAAAGGTTCTGTTATTTTTGTGCAAATATGTAAGTACCCTTAACAATTCGTCTTTGTGAACGATTTAAGTTGGTTTAATTACCGGCGAAAATCGGGCAAAAAGGCGGGTCATTACATGTGGTACCAGATCCAAGTTTATATAAAGCTACGGGTACAACATATTTGAACCAAAGATAGGACTCATCAGAGTTATAATATCTCATTTGGGATAAAATTAGGAATACCCTAGAATGAAATCTAGAGTATTATGTTTGAGAGATCGTATTTTGAAATCTATATAATTATTTTGAAACTATGTAAATCGTTTTGAAAAGCGTAATTATTTTGAAAATATAATTTTTGGTAAGTGTTTGAGTATTTATTGACGTTGAAATTGGACCGTCAAGTATGCACGGATTTTGAATATACACCTATCTAACATATATACGAAGTCTAATATATACTAGATAGATATAGAATCACACTCTAGTCGCCTGAGGATGATTCTGATGATTGATCGATCATCATCAAAAATTTATTTTCGAGTTTCGAAAGTGGGATGACTGTCTAGTTCCGATTTAAACATCGATAAATACTTGAAACCGTTTAGATAAGTGCTTGAAAATGTTTTGATAAATTCTAATAAAAATGTTTCGATAAGGTAATGCGAACTCGAATAGATAAGCAAAATTTAAATAAAGTTGAACTTGAATGAGTGTTTGAAAATATAATTTTGTCGCTTTGCTTGTTGTGTTTGTTTAGCCTCGACCGACCGTTACCTTTCGCTTATTGATTCGAACTGTTCGTGCGTGAATTCCTTGGAATTGTCTAGTCCTTATGTCTGAACCTTCCTTTGGCCTTGCTTTGACAAAATTTATGGACAAGGTGGATTTTAAGGGGAAATGGTTATTTGAGAAATTGGTTCCCAAATTTTTGAAATCGATTTCTAATATATAGAATTTGTATTTGAAAAACTTGTTTGAAATATGTATATATAGATCAAAGTAGCATAGTGAAAGCGTGAAATTATTTCGAATAAATTGTTTCAAGAGATTTTCGACTATTTGAATAACGTATCTTTTCAAATAAGATTTAAATATTTGAAATCGAAATGGATAAAATTTTATATTTGTGCAAATGACTTCGAAAGTAAATTCGAAAGTGAAATTTTCTTAGAATCTCTTGAAATATTCTCTTCTATGTAGTTGTTCGAAATCTCATTTCTCGAATGTTCAAAAATGATTTGAATTTAGTGGTATGACACTCGATATGGCTTATATATTGAAACTATTTGTAAAGTTTTAGTAAACATAGAAGTTCGACGACTTGAAATCCAGATAGTTTGAAATTTTTAGAAACGACAATAATATAATTGAAAGTATTTGTGAAATATGATTTCGAAATGTTTTTAACTTCAGGATATGAAATGAAATGATTCGTACTAAGAATCAAGTAACCCATGACTAAAGAAAGGTATGACGTGGGTGTAAACCCTTAATGATGGTCCACTCTAGGGTCCGGAAAGACGTCATGTATATATCGTTACGTACGTAGGCCATGCGTAGTGGCCTTGTCATTGGGAGAAACCTCTCGACTTGGGGCATAAATATTTATGTCATCAATCGTAAATTATTTGAAAATTTTGAAATGATTTTGGTTTTAAAATCCCGAAGGAAGTATGATTTCATAAGAAAAGGGAAAATATAGAATTTCGAATGTTTTACAAAATAAAATCAGGATTTTAAGTCAAAGAAATTTCCTGTATTTTGATTCTGAATTTATTATTTGCAATTTAGTTTTAAAATCATATTATTTTGTTTTATACCAGTAGGAATTTTTTAACTTCTCCTTTTCTAGGACAAAAAGCCTTAAGAAGGGGGGTGAATGTAACAACCCAGGATTTTACTAAGTTTGTAACACCCCGCATTCTTAACTCAAGACAATAAAATAAGGATAACTTAATTAAGTATTCAGAATTAAGTAAAACGGACTGCACCAATGCGTCCATCTCGAAATTCTGGTCATGTTAGACACCTGATTTGCGTAAAACAGACACCGTATGAAGAAGTTATGAGCATTAGAAGTTTGTATACATATAAGGAGCTTATATGTATATATATTAAATAAATATATCTGGAAAATCCGAAAATCAGTTTAAAAATCAAAATTCACGAGCAGGAAAAGCTGGAGGGAAATTAGACCGTTGGGGGTCGAACTAGGGGTCGACCCACCAACAGGGGGGTCGACCTAGGGTTCGACCCGCTCGCGGATCTGGAAAGTTCTTTTTTGACGTGGACGATTCTGATGTTTTTAAATTAAATTTGAGGGTCTTGGTTCCTCCACTACACCTATAAATAAGACCTTAGACCTAATCCTAAACTTCATAATTTGGCAGCTACGCTGGAGCTCTACCATTACCCTCTTCCTCTCTCTCCTCAAATTATTTTTAAAATTTAGATTTATAAATTAGAAAATCTTAAATTAAGATCTAAAGGGAAGAGAATGATGTTTTTTTAAGGCATTCAGAATTACGTGAAAAGCAAGGTAACATTACAGATCCAATCTATTCAATTTTTCCTCCTCTTTCTTTTCCCTTTCTCTTTTAGTAAAAATATTAAATCCATGATTATTAGGTTCTGAATTCAATTAGGGGAAATCATGGAAGATTAGATCTGGACCAGATCTAGGATTTGGAAAGCTTACGAGGTGAGTGGATTTAAGCCATATTATTTTAGATAATGGTACATAATCGTTTAGCGTTCCCCTTTTTATTTGTGAAATTGCTAGATTAATTATAAATTGCAATTGTAATGAGTTGAAATGTTAATATGAATATGTTAGGAAATTACTATGTTGAATTGGCTAAAGTATTGAATGTTTACAGAGAAATTAAACTTGTTAGGATATGAATAACTAATTCTGTTATTGTAACTACATGATTTACTTGTGGAATATTATTGAGTAATTGACTTGTAACTTGTTAGATCTGAACAATTGCCCGATTAAATGCTTACATGTCAAAAATTAGAATTAAATACATGTTAAAAAGGGCATGTGCCAAAATATAGGCATAACTTGACGACATGTAAATTGGATTACACTAGACATATGAAGAGGGTAATATGCCAAAATTTCACGGAAAAAGTGGATAACTATTAAAATATGAAAATGCCTAAATACACAGTAATTTGGAACTATAACGCCTTAGACACGAGGATAGATTGCACTTGTGATAGAAGTGTGCCCGGACCCGCCCGACATATCCAGCATTCACAAGTGGTAAATCTAATGCGAGAGGTCTAAGTGCATAACTAAAAATGGTGCCAAGGCACGAGGTTAAGTCGACTTGTGGTAGAAGTCTGCCTGGACCCGCCCGGCAAATCCAACGTCCACAAGTTTGGGCTTATGTGAGAGGTCTAGTCATATGTATGTACATATATATAAATATATGTATATAACAAGATAGGAATAAATGGCAATGATGATAAATTAAATATCTAACTCAGAAAATAGGAAAGGAAGGGATGTAATGAACTGAGTTAGTGTGATACGAAGGAAAAGTGATGTATTTCCCTAAATGACCTATTTCTGAGAACGTGGTTGCAAGTAAGCCACAGTATATAAAGTAAGAAAAGTAAAGAAATTACTCGCTACCATGAATTTAATGGGAATACATTATGAAAATAAAACATTGATTCCTTCTATCTATCTGATAAAGTACATGAAGTGTTTTCCTTAATATAATAAGGAATAATTATTACGGTGAATGAAGAATAATGGTTTACATCAGTAAATGGTTTAAAAGGGGAATGATAATGACCTATTATAAATAAATAACATTAATAAGAATGTTGTATAATAGGTAGACTTGTCCTAGGGATAAGTGAATATTATAACTTAGGTTATAATAAACTAGTAAGGGAATGGGATAACTGGTGAATGGACTTAAGGGACACTTAATTGTAAATTAAGTGACCAGTAAAGGAGAAAACCTGAAACCAATTAAGAAAAGGGAAAAAATATGTTGTACTTAATTATAAATTAAGTAATCTGTAAGCTTGGAGGTCTGAAACCCAATGATAAGAATAACATGTTCAGACTTGTCTTAGGGACAAGGAGAAATTATAACATAAGTTATAATAAATGGGTAGAGAAACTTATTAATGGGCTTTAGTTAATAGAACCAAGTTAATAAGTAAACAACGATATGTTTAAAGTGGAATTATGATTAAATGAGAAAGGATGAGGAAAATTTATGAAATGAAATAAGTTATGTTTAATCATAAATGGTAAGTGACATGTTAATTGAAAAACATGTGAATTGAGATACTCTTAATTACATATTAAGTAAAACATGTCATAGTAATGATGAAATCAAACAAGAATATGAAAGGGATTGTGGATTACAGACCTTGGGCCATAATCTGGAGAATAACATGTTGTAGGCTTATTAATAAATTTAAATGCTTTAAGTTATAACGAAATTAATAAGCAAGAGGAACTTGGTAACTGATGAAAAATTCAAAGTGAATGGGAATAACCAAGTTAAAAGAAAACTTGGTAAGGAAAAGCAAGCGCGTAAAGGAATGTTTATACATAGGGTCTAACAACCTATTAAAGTGAGGCGCTTGGACCAGTCCGCACGTTTGAGGGTGAATAACCCAATGGGGTATATCATCGAGGTGTTATAAGGCATAACGGAGCGTACATTCATATGATTGTTTTGATGGCTCCAAAGGACTGGAAGGGGAAGCACGTGGCTTCCTGAAGTACGTAAGGTGCTCCTAGTATTCCTCTGTGCGGTGACAGATGTCTTAGGCTGTGCTCGCAGAGGTTGGGTCTGCGCGTAACTACTAGGTGGGTGGGCCTTGACTGTAGAAGTAGCTATGCAGTCAGATTGCTGTAACGCGGTGACACCAGGGTGATTCGGCGATTGCCTTAACAGGGAGGCGGAGGGTCACGACCAACAAGGATAGTAGATCGTCAGATACTCGTATCGACATCCAGTGGGATGTGAAAAGACTAGTGCTAAACCCAAGATACCATTCACCCTTCAATATCGGGGTAAGGGGTTGAGGGGAGACGCCAAATGGATGTTTAGATTGTTTGTTATTAGGGCATGTTGCTTAGCTATTATAGTCTTCACTAGTTGAGGGAGGGGCCAGGGTGGGGCCATAGCCACTGTGAAAACAGACCATAAGTATATCTGTATATAGAGGCTCTTTAAAGACGGGTCTGTACAGACATTGAAAGGCTCCCAACCGAGTCCCTAGTTTCTTGTATCGCCCTGCCATGGAACTCGGTGCACATTAGAGGACATGTGATTGAGGCATTGAGCTACAATTAACAATATGTATGAGGGACAGTCTAGATACATGCATATTTTCTCTGGATGGTGTATCGTAGACTTGAGGGCATTACTCCAGTACGAGATATGATTTGATCGAGGGTGGAAGTCCGTACGCTTACGGAGCGTAGTGATGGCAGATATATGTTGATCGTAACGTTGTTATATAGAGATCCACACGTCACTCCAACGTAGGATGAGGGGCTGCGAGCAATTCAGTGGCATTACAGTGGAGACCGTGCGAGTGAGGTACCATGGGGTGTACCTCGATATTGGGGGTAGCTACACATATACTGTAATAGGTTAATCCACTAGGAAGTAAATGGGTACGACGTGTGTGTAATCCTTGAGTGTTGTTAACCCAGGTAACCTAATAAATAAGAAATATGATTGAACAATACATGTAGGATTATCCAAAGTGTATAGTTTAAATCTAGTCACTAGAACTTGTGTTTTGATCCCCTCCTCATAACATACTCGCATGTTAAATTTGTGGCAGAGACATGATAGCTTTGGATACTGGTTAGGCAGCATTAATAAAACGGTAAGGCTATGTTTTAATTATTCTATATTTTATCCATTCCGCTGTGATGTATTTTCTGAGCTCTAACACGTTTTATATCTTTGTCTTTTCTGCAGGATACCAGAGCAAACCGATCCGAGTTTCGATGAATTGGAATTTTGAACAATGGATCGATCTATCGAAATTGGGGTTGTCACATCTGGTATCATAGGTTAGGTTTAGGATTCCTATATAAATAGTGAGTGAACGTATTTGTATTTTTTTAAAAATGTAAATATATATTATATATATACCTAGATCCATAGAGGAACCCACTAAATAGAAAGAGCGTGATATGATAAGAAATGGGATGTCATTTTGTACACTAAAGGAATGAATAAGGAAATCTGAAACCCTTAGGCAATTTGGGTGGAGAGTGTACAACAAACTTTTTATGGATGGAAAGTGAATCCCATAAGATTAGTATTATAAGTTAGTGGGTTTGGTAGTAAAACCATATAGATTGGAAAATGTTAGAAAGAAAAAAATGGATTAATAAAATATATAGTTGAGAGAATTTACCTGGTGAGGGAGGGGGAGAGTGTCTAGGAAAGCCTAGAAGAATTGGAAACCCACTTTGAGTCTAACCCCATTATTAACTTTTAAGAACTTGAAATTATAAAAGTTTTGGGAATTTTTTTACAGTGTTTTCAAGTTTTAACCTTAAAAGTTATGGTTTTAAATATGTAAAGTATACATATTGGGTTATATTTTGCAAATAGTGATTTCTTGCGAAAATTTTATCTAAAGTAAAATTCTCTCATTAAAAGGTGAATATTATAGAGCATGTGTAGCTCGCTAGTTTTCTTCTTACATTTTATACAAGAATTTTTAATAAAGAAAGATTTGAAATCTCTATTCTTATGACAACCCTTTTTGATAAATTATTTTAAGATAATTTTGTGGGTAGACAAAGTAAGTTATAGAAAATAAGAATAGAGTGGATGTTGGCACCTTGTAGTAAGGGATAGAACTAACCTTATAGGTAAGAACAACTCATAAATCGGATTGAGAAATAGTTGTCCGTATTTACTCCAGTTTTGTGATTTGAAAAAATGATGATTTACATTTTCTTTTAAGATGACATGTTTTTGGAAAAAGAAAGTTTTCATGAGGAAAATAAAGTTTTGACACATTTAATTTTTGGAAGGAAATTTAAATGAAAAAGAGCCAAACCATGTTTTAAAAAGTATGGAGTAGGTAAGGATTAGTGCCTAGGTTAGACGGGAAAAGTATTGAGGCTATAAAGTAAATAGCGAGAATTATCTTGGAATAATAGTGAGTTCCCTGGAATGCGTAAGCATTGAAAAGCCTAGGGTATTGCTTGAAATAATTATTGGTACACAGCAAGGACTAGTGGTGACTACTAGGTAGTAAAAAGGGAAAGTAAGTGTTTAGACCCAGTTACTAATTTTCATGATAGGGGTAAAACCTATTACTACATTTCGGTTGGGATCGTTCCATTATATTGTTCTTGTCAAGAAGTTAGGGTAACACCTAAACCTATCGTGGATCCCATAGTTTGGACTATTCTGTCTAAGGGGGGCATAGTCCCGAGATTCTTGGCCCTTAGTAGTAGCTGTATAGGGTGTTTGTTCTCCTGTTTTAGTTGGAAGACTAGAAGCTTATTTAAATTTAAACTAAGATCAGATAATTAAATAAGCTAAGAAAAGAGAAAAGGTACAACTGAAAGGGAAACAGAAAATTCAGTAAAGCAACAAAAGTGGAAAACATGAGAAAAGATGGATAAAGATAAAATTTTCTAAGATAAGATGAAAAAAAATCAGAAACAAAGAAAATTTTCTTATGTGGGCTGTGCTTGGATAGGAAAGTAGGGAATCTTTATAATTAGTTACATAAAAATCCAGTACGGCTAGAAAAAGGTTGAAAAAGAAAAACGGAAGATGCAGAGTTTTTCGTTTTCCACCTTTTTGTAACATAGGAAATCGAATTTAGAAAACTAGTTTTTTATGAAACTCGAAAAATACAGTTGGTTGGTAGGATTATGGATGCATTAATTGGATGAACAATGCTCTTACTCAGTAAGAATGTGGGAACATTTGGATGAAGAAGCATTTTTGATCTTCAAAATATTGCATTAATGTAGAACTTCCAGTATATTTCGGATGTGAGCATCATATTTTTTTTAAAAAAAAGGATTTTTGAAAAATTTGCATGCACATAGGAGGTACCGCTTAGGCATACATGCAAAATAGTTGTACTTCACTTTGGACGAGTGCACAATGTTTGCAAAAATTGGATGCACACATGTTGGATGTAGATTATGCGAGGGGTTAGTTGATTTTACCCTTATCAAAATTCAGGGATGAAATTTCTTAAGGGTGGGAGATTGTAACACCCCACATTTTTAACTCAAGATAATAAAATAAGAATAAATTAATTAAATATTCAGAATTAAGTAAAACGGACAACGCCATTGCGTCCGTCTCAAAATTCTGGTCAAGATATACATCTGGTTTGCATAAAATGGACACCATATGAAGAAGTTATGAGCATTAGAAGTTTGCATACATTACAAGGAGCTTATATGTATATATATTAAATAAATATATCCAGAAAATTCGAAAACCAGTTCAAAAATTAGAATTCACGAGCAGGAAAATCTGGAGGGAAATTAGACTGTTGGGGGTCGACCTAAGGGTCGACCCACCAACAGGTGGGTCGACCCACCCGCGGATCTGGAAAGTTCTTCTCTGACATGGGCGATTCTGATGTTTTTAAATTAAATCGGAGGGTCCTAGTTCCTCTGCTACACCTATAAATAAGACCTTAGACCTAATCCTAAACTTCATAATTTGGCTGTTACACTGGAGCTTTGCCATTACCCTCTTCCTCTCTCTCCTCAAATTGTATTCAGAAATCAAGATTTATAAATTAGAAAATCTTAAATTAAGATCTGAAGGGAAGAGATTGATGTTTTTTTAGGCGTTCAGAATTACGTGAAAAGCAAGGTAATGTTCCGGATCCAATCTATTCAATTTTTGCTCCTCTTTCTTTTCACTTTCTCTTTTAGTAAAAATAGTAAATACATGATTATTAGGTTCTGAATTCAATTAGGGGGAAATCATGGAAGATTAGATCTGGACCAGATCCAGGATTTGGAAAGCTTACGAGGTGTTGGATTTAAGCCATATTATTTTAGATAATGGTACATAATCTTTAGCATTCCCCTTTTTATTTGTGAAATTGCCAGATTAATTATAAATTGTTGTTGTAACGAGTTGAAATGTTAATATGAATATGTCAGGAAATTCCTATGTTGAATTGGCTAAAGTATTGAATGTTCACGTGTTGGAGAAATCAAACTTGTTGGGATATGAATAGCCAATTCAGTGATTGTAACTACATGATTTATTTGTGGCATATTATTGAGTAATTGAGTTGTAACTTGTTAGATCTGATCAATTGCCCGATTAAATGCTTACATGTTAAAGTTATAATTAAATACATGTTATAAAGGGTATGTGCCAAAATATAGGCATAACTCGACGACATGTAAATTGAATTACAGTTGACATATAAAGAGGGTAATATGCCAAAATTTTACATGGAAAAAGTGGATAACTACTAAAATATGAACATGCCTAAATACACAGTAATTTGGAACTGTAACGCCTTAGACACGAGGATAGATTGCACTTGTGATAGAAGTGTGCCCGGACCCGCCCGGCATATCCAACATTCACAAGTGGTAAATCTAATGTGAGAGGTATAAGTGCATAACTAAAAATGGTGCCAAGGCACGAGGTTAAGTCGGCTTGTGGTAGAAGTCTGCCCGGACCCACCCGGCAAATCCAGTGTCCATAAGTGTAGGCTTAATGTGAGAGGTCTAGGAATATGTATGTACATATATATAAATATATGTGTATAACAAGATAGGAATAAATGGCAATGATGATAATTAAATGTCTAACTCAAAAAATAGGAAAGGAAGGGATGTAATGAACTGAGTTAGTGTGATACGAAGGAAAAGTGATGTCTTTCCCTAAATGACCTATTTCTGAGAACGTGGTTGCAAGTAAGCCACAATATATAAAGTAAGAAAAGTAAAGAAATTACTTGCTACCACGAATTTAATGGGAATACATTATAAAAATAAAAAATTGATTCCTTCTATCTATCTGATAAAGTACATGAAGTGTTTTCCTTAATATAATAAGGAATAATTATTACGGTGAATGAAGAATAATGGTTTACATCAGTAAATGGTTTAAAAGGGGAATGATAATGACCTATTATAAATAAATAACATTAATAAGAATGTTGTATAATAGGTAGACTTGTCCTAGGGATAAGTGAATATTATAACTTAGGTTATAATAAACTAGTAAGGGAATGGGATAACTGGTGAATGGACTTAAGGGACACTTAATTGTAAATTGAGTGATCAGTAAAGGAGAAAACCTGAAACCAGTTAAGAAAAGGGGGGAAATATATTGTACTTAATTATAAATTAAGTAATCCGTAAACTTGGAGGTCTGAAACCCGCTGATAAGAATAATATGTTCATACTTGTCCTGGGGACAGTGGGAAATTATAACATATGTTATAATAAATGGGTAGAGAACTTTATTAAAGGGCCTTAGTTAATAGAACTAAGTTAATAAGTAAACAACGATAAGTTGTATTGACGGTGTAAAGTGGAATTGTGATTAAATGAGAAAGGAAGAGGAAAACTTACAAAATGAAATAAGTTATATTTAATCATAAATGGTAATTGACATGTTAATTGGAAAACATGTGAATTGAGATATGCTTAATTACATATTAAGTAAAACATGTTATTGTAATGATGAAATCAAACAAGAACATAAAAGAGATTGTGGATTACAGACCTTAGGCCACAATCTGGAGAATAACATGTTGTGGGCTTATTAATAAACTTAAATGGGTTAAGTTATAATGAAATTAATAAGCAAGAGGAACTTGGTAACTGATGAAGAATTCAATGTGAATGGGAATAACTAAGTTAAAAGGAAACCTGGTAAGGAAAAGCAAGCGCGTAAAAGAATGTTTAGACATAGGGTCTAACAACCTATTAAAGTGAGGCGCTTGGACAAGTCCGTACGTTTGAGGGTGAATAACCCAACGAGGTATATCATCGATGTATTATAAGGCACGAGGGGAGCATACATTCATCTGGTTGTTCTGACGGCTCAAAAGGACTGGAAGGGGAAGCACGTGGCTTCCTGAGGTACGTAAGGTGCTCCTAGTAGTGCTATGTGCGGTGACAAATGTCTTAGGCTGTGCTCGTAGAGGTTGGATCTGTGCGTAACTACTAGGTGGGTTTGTAACAACCCAGATTTTTGAACGATTAATTTTAAATATTTAATATGGTTTTAAATATTAAGTTGATAATATAAATGAATTTTTATATTAAGTTATCGATTTAATAATCGATTTCGATTTAATATCGAATATATTAAATTATCGTGATACGAAATATAATTGGAATAGAAGTTAAAAACTGAATCAAAACAATTCAGATGATTAGTATTAATTGTAACTGAATACATATGATAATAAAAATATTTTATTATTAAAGAATTGATTATCTTTGAATTTAAATTATATTATATATTAATTTAATATGGTATATACGTTCAAATTAAATATCGAAATATATCCAGTTCAATTCAGAATAGTGTTACAATGTTGAAACGATAGTGATTACATTAAAATAGTGGTCTGTGTGTGAACCCTGAGATTTGTTGATGGATATGATCAAAATCGGATCAAAGATCAAATTAGAATCAGTTTAAAAAGATTAAAAAAATCCCTTTATATCAAATCGTATTAAATACGAAATCAAATCAAATTAATGGGAAAATCTTTTTTAATAAAATAAAAAGGGATTTGCATGTACTTTTGCCAACATCCCTTAAATTCCTTTATACGTTGGTTCCTCGCCTTCATCACTAAGTAAAACCGCGAATTAGTGGTCAGTACCTTTTGTCCCCTATACCGCATCTATAAGTAAATCTCAACCTTTGTGCTGCCTTCCATTTTCTGTAAATATTTTCTGAGTTTTTCTCCTTAAATTCATTTCTAGTTCAACCCTAAATAAAATGCCGATCCCTAATTTCAAACCGTGGATCGAGCAACTCATATTCGAGCTCTAGGAAGTGCGCGTAAAGGAGATCTAGGAAGTGCGCGTGCAGTTAGGGATTTAAATATTACTGAAGAATTTTATTTAAATTATTTTTATCGTTAAAAATAATTTGTTGGTTTTTTGGTTGCATTTAAATATTACTTTGGCTATTATACATATACATTAGTTATATAGGATTAATGTTTGTGGCTATTATATATATATTGGTGATCGAATAGTTCCCGCAGTACCATTAGCGGATGCCCGCAGTATCATTAGCGGATGACCCTATACGCCCCACACTATGATAGTGGATCACATTCTATACCGCGATATCCTGCCTCGAAGTAGGATGGGTATTATTATGTTGACTAACGTCTGTGGATGCAGGGAAACAGGTTGGAGGGATCCAACTGGATTCCTCAAAATTTATTACTGTTGTTTTCATATATATATATATATATTATCATATATGATGTGTTATTAAACCAGTGATTTGATAATTTGAGAAATGTAAGTACAAGTGTGTTTTAAAAAAAAGGGATATTTATTTTTTTTCAAAGGAGAAAGGTGGAAAATTTTCATTGGGAAATTTAAATATTTAAATTCAAATGGGAATTTAAAATGAGGATTAGGAATTGTGTTAAAAAGGGAAACTAGGAAATTTATTCTGATATTTAGAATATAAATTGGATTAAAATAAATCCGTATGGATTTATGATGTGAATTCGATTAGATCAAATTTATTTAGATAAATATTTTCAGAAATATATTAGGATTATATTAAATAAAATCTTAAATTTAAATATAGAAATAGATTCACTATTATATATATATAAGTAAAATCAATAATATTCCAGAATAGGAATTGGATTTCAAATGGAATTTGAAATGGAAAACTTGTTTTAATTTATAAAACAAGGAAGTTAGATTTACAAACAATGCTATAAATCTAGTGAAATAAATTATCATTAGATAAATTTTGAAGTTTAAATTCAAGTAAGAATTTAAAAAGCGAAATTGGAAAATGTATTGAAAATGGAATGATTGATTATATTTCGTAGTTTAGGATATAAACTAAATTAAGAAAAATCCAGTGGGTTTATAATTGAAATTCGATTATTTTGAATTTTATAAAACAATTTGTTTCAAAGCGAATTGGAGTTCAGTATAGAAAATTGAGTTATAAATAAATTTATAACCGAGTAATGAAAAATCGTCGATCAGAGATTAATCGAAAATGTTAAGTTGAGTTTGGAAACTGGATTTATATATATTAAAATATAAAGTAGAATGGAGTTGAAATTTAAATCAAACGAAGTTTAAAATGTTTATATGCTAAATATAATTAAAATGAACTCGCCACAGCACAACAGTTCGTAAATTGGCGTTTCGAACTTCAATTGAGTATATAGAAATCAATTTAAGTCAGAATTTGTAACGACCCAAAAAGTTCCGATCCTGATCATCGATACTAATACATATCCTGTATCACATATTGATCAATCAAACTCCTGAAATAATCAGATCGTTAATAGAAAGAAGTTAGAGGGTGAGAAATAGAAAGACAGAAGGTTAGAATAGAAGAAAAAGAAGAACAGAACCCATCAGAATCGGTATAAACATGAATCTTACAGCGGAGTGGAATAAAATATATTATATAACAATAGTGGAAATACAAACTGGTGTTCACACTTACATGCATCATCTGAAACGACCCGAACTTCCCCGGTCTCCGAAGAGAAGATAAAGAACGTATTGTTTTGAGAACGCGACAAAATAGAACGCAGAAGGAAGAACATTTCGTTGTATATTACAATAATTCCATCAGAATACAAGAATATACAAAGTATGAATGAATATTACACAGAAACATCGGAGATTTAACTTACATTTAATTACATAGCAGCGGAAAATAATACAAAATACAACTGAAGGAGATATACGGATACAAAGCTTTTCGGATATCATTCCAGCTGTAAACCAGGATCTTGTGAATATAAATCTGCAAAACCAAAACTACTAGCTGCCCGTGTCAAAATAAGGGCACCCAGTGTTTAGGTTAAAACAATAAACTCCAGGTCAGTCATGTGACTGGTGTGAGAACTAAAACAGTTATTAATCTTTATTTTTAAAGTTAGGTAAATCAAGGGACCACGCCGTATAACACGGAACGGGTTTCCTCCCAAGAATATCAGTGCATAAAACAAATAGTGCAATGCTAAATAAAGAAAAATGAAGCTATTATAAGACCCAATTCCCATCACACAATGCAACGCAAGCCGGAGGATAGGGTTTTTACCTTATAATGGCCAAGAATGCTTGATACGTTTAAAACAAATCATTTGATACTATTATAAGTGCATAGTGTATAAAACAACTTCAAATCATAAGTATCAATCATAGACGGCATAAGCGCCCCATCCCACTATGTCGTCATACTAGGCTCTACAAATAAAACCGCAAATGTCACGTATTTGGAAATTGGATTTCCATCAATGAACCGAGGCAAAAGATAGTCCTCAACCGATTCGAGACATTCTAGCCCATGTCTCAGGATCAGAGCTCGAGTGACCCTTGGATCGTCAGGGTCGGTCCACCGATGTGGATTAAAATGCCTGAACACTGCGTTTCCCCGCCCTTTGGGGCGTAAATGAGCCAACGAATGGCTCCATCGGACCCGGATCGTCCGATCTAACCGAGGCGCCTCGCAACAGCAACAACCACACAGGTGAAAAGTATATAAATGTCAGGGCTAGTAGGTCACTGACACCACCCTAGCTAGAAGGAAACGTATGCCCTCCCTGAGGTCCTCTCCCGTTTATGGTTCACAACCGGAGTGTGAGGCTCGCGAATTCACGTTACACAAAGCTATGCCACAGTGGCGGTGCTTTGATCATCAACCACAAGACTTTGCTTTTCAACAGAAGCCTTGATCATTTGCATCTTAGCATGCCACACAGGCAAACCACTTTATGCAACCGATATCAGTCACACAGAATGAAATCCAATGTCGGACACACAGTCCATTTACAAGTCCGTTCTGGGTCTGAACGAAACCGGAGGCACCTAGTACCCCGCATATCCATCGATCTCCAAGTATGTCTGGACGATCACCAACTGTTTCCATCTTCTTGGGTGTACAGACCAATCAAGATCATTAGTAATCACCCAAGCGACGTGAAGACCTCCGGTTTTCAACCACCGTCTTCATCTTCGACACCACATCGAATCAGTTATTCAGAATGGGATAAACCCGTCTTCCAGAATAACTCGCGTATACTTTAAATAAGTGTTACACAAACACAACATACGCCTCATTCCAATTCAGAATATTCTTTTATTCCAATATCCTTATACTTTGGGAAAGGTTCCCATTAATTTTATCAAAGATAAATTCTTCAAATTTATTCTTTAATCTTCTTTTGAATATCAATTCAAACTAGTCGGGATTAGCGAACCACACCGGAGTAATCATTTATTTTATTTCCCAATCCCAACCTATTTATCCCATGAAGTAAAACTGGTAATACTTCATATCTAACACCACGGTGTTATCGGTAAATTCAATTACCATTTCACGTTCAAATCTAATTAAAGATTTAACTATCGCCTGGAGTAAAACTGGTGATACTCCATTCTCGATCTTTTCAATCTAATTAAAGATTCATTAAAAGTCCACTTAGTTTTAATCTTTAACTGGGTTAAAGAATCAGGGTCATTTAAAACATGGTTCATGATAAACCCAAAATCACATTCCATTAACTATCGGGTTAAAGAACAAGTGTTATTTAAAACACTGTTCACGATAAACCCAAAAATCAATACAAACTCAATTCCAATTAAATATTATTTAATTGGTACACTTCATTAAATCTAAATAAAAAGATTTAATCTTTTCTCAACTGGGTTCAAGAACAGTGTTGATGAAGACACCATTCACGACAAACCCAAATCACATTTGATATCAAATACAAGGCTCTAAATAGAAAATATATCGGCTTATATTCAATATCAAATTCCACGACCAACAAATATCGTATTGGAAATAACGATGTATATATCTATATCTTTCAAATTTCCATAACAACATCTGTATAATCACGAAATCCAACATTGAAATATTCCGAAGACAATTTCGATTCAAATCCATTCCAATGCAATTATTGGAAGTTCTGGTTATTTTCAAAACCATTTCAAATCCAATTTATTTATTTTAAAAATAAATAAATAACTATTCTAGTTCAAAACTAGTTCATTTCGATAAAAATCTATTTTTATCTTTTCAAATATGGAGTTTTTCATCCCAATTCTTCACAAATCATTTCTTATGATTCTACACAAATTATTACTCTTTTTAATAATTTTATCAAGGCCCGTACAGTCGATTTCCATCAACGGCCATCGAACTGCACTTACAACGACCTTTTTCAAATTTGATTTGGACATAATTCCAAATCCAACCATTAGATTTCTAATTCCTAATATTTGTTAGAAAGCTCTTATCGATACGAACCCAACGGTTCTGGTTTTAGGAGAATCCGACGGTCGGATCTCCCGTAATATCCATTCGAAGTCAATGGTCGAAATTCGCGAACTGCCGCGGCGCAGCGCGTTCTATTCAGCCGTTATATTATATATATATATATATATAATATATACTTCGTCGATTTCAATTCAAAACGTGCTTTATAAATCGTTTTAAATTCATATTCAATTTCCAATCAAAATTGAATATTCCAATATAAATTCGTTTTAAATTCATTTCAAATTGATTTCAATTCAATTTCAATTCGAATTCATTTATATTCAATTTCAATTCAAATTCATTTATATTCAATTTCAATTTGAATTCATTTATATTCAATTCCAATTCGAATTCATCTATTTTTAATTTCAATTCGAATTCATTTATATTCAATTTAAATTCGAATTCAATTTCAATTCTTTTCAAAATGTCAAATTTAGAAATCACTTTCGATATTCAATAAAAAATGAATAAAATCGAAATAAATATCGTTCACGTCAAAATGGCGTCAATCTAATCAACACGGCTTCATATATTTCTATCTTCAAATATTCTATTTCAAATATTTCCTTTTCAAATATTTCTATTTTCAAATATTCTATTTCAAATATTTCCTTTTCAAATATTTCTATTTTCAAAGATTCTATTTCAAATATTCTATTTCAGATATTTCTATTTTCAAATATTCTATTTTCAAATATTCTATTTCAAATATTCTATTTCAAATATTACTATTTTCAAATATTATATTTCAAATATTTCTATTTCAAAACTGGAATGAGGCCCAATCAATTACCATATAATGTTAATTATATGGATTTTCTACTACACATGTATACAATAACAACGATGAATAATCAACCATCATCCAAAGTGCATTCTACACTGTATAAGCATCAAATATAAATATTCAACGCTTATAACAGTCTGTCAATCAATCGATCGACATACAACTAACTATTGGGATTAGTGTATGTCATATATCATCCCAATACCCGTGTGGGGTTTCAAACAATCAAACACAGATTTTATTTGTGCAGTTGGGCAATGTGTAAAATTTACCGTCCCAATCAATATCAGTCAAATGTGTGTATATAAACAAATCGTCCGATCTGTTTATTTTTATTTCATTTCATATACACGTTAAAAATTCTATTTTTAACTATAAACTATTTTCCACTATAAAATATTTTATTTCATTTCACATCACATCACACAATCAACTACACATCAAAATCAAACAAACAAGCATACAAGCCGTCCATGGTCTGTGGACGACGGGTGTCAGGTGCTACTAAATACCGTCTGCATCCTAGTATATATATATTTATATAACTAGAAAATTAAATTAAAGAGTGAGAAATTCTCACTGAATAGCTAATCCAACGCCACGACTCTTCTTAGGTAGAAATCTTCGTCGTTCTTGCCTCTTGTCACTTTTCCCTGCCCGTATTCTCTACATGTATAAAAATCTCATATAAAAATTGAATTTTTACTTTGCTATTCAATATATAAAAATCGAATTTTTACTTTGCTATTCAATATATAAAAATCGAATTTTTACTATGTTGTTCAATATATAAAAATCTAATTTTTACTATGCTATTCAATATATAAAAATCGAATTTTTACTATGCTATTCAATATATAAAAATCGAATTTTTACTTTGCTAAATTCGAATTTTTACTTTCTCTATAATATAAAAATCATATCTTTTATCCACATTAAAATCATGTCTTTATTTAATAAAAGATTATATTTTTGTACTTCTACAATATAAAAGATTATATTTTTATACCTCTACAATATAAAAGATTATATTTTTAACCTTTTCTTCATATAAAAATTATATTTCTATATTCCACATATGATAAAAATCGAATTTTTATTCTTTCTATCATGTAAAAATTATATTTTTCCTACGCCTATCATATAAAAAATATATTTTTAATTGTCTACTAATATCAAAATCATATTTTTATCTCTAACAAACTAATTACTTTATAAATAAATAACCCAGACAATTAAATAAATCAAAATAAAAGTAAAAATAAAAGAAATTTACATTGTATCGGATTTTTCCGAGGGGGGGTCTTCGGTCGGCAGCAGGAGGAGGGGGGTCTCGATCGCGGCAGAGGAGGAGTGGATCGATCGCCGCAGAGGGTAGGGGGGTCTTCGGTCGCGGCAAAGGAGGAGGGGGGTGTCTCGATCGCGGCAGAGGAGGAGGGGGGGGGGTCTCGATCGCGGCAGAGGAGGAGGGGGGTCGCGCGGTGGCGTAGGGGGAGGGGGGTATCGCGGTGGCGCGCCGCCGGGGGGGGGGGGGGGGCTCGGCGGTAGTTTAGGTTTTTTTTTTCGTTATCTGAAATGAAAACTAACGGGGGGGGCCTGAGTAAATAAAGGAGAGGGGGTGTTTATTTTTAATTATAGTTTTATTTTATTTTAATCCCAAAAGGCAACTTTTTCTTTCGACCTCGAAACAAGGCCCACTGCCTGTCGTCCATAGCTAATTACCCTCATTCCGAACACAATGGGATATGTTTCGTAAGCTGATTCGATCGTTTCGAACAGTTTTCATCAAAATCAACATATAACTCTATATATTGAATTTGAACGCGCATTTCAATACCGGGATCACATACTAACTCGAAAAATTCCAGAAAAATATTTTCTAACTTCGTATTGATGATACGGTCCTAACAAAACTAGTTTCATCGAATTCTGAGGCTGTTTGAAAAATGGCCATTTTCCAGTCGATTAAAATCAACTAAAACTGGTCAAACGCGTTTTCCTTTGCCACGCTCACATATTGATTCAGAAAATTATGAAATTTGAAACCTAGAAATAACTTTACATCATGGATCCAACAAAAGTGGTTTCGTCAAAATCCGAGGTCGTTTGCAAAATCTCCATTTTTAAGGGCCTGAATTCCATAGCGATTATTCAGAATTTTCAACTGGACATATCTCTTGATTCCCGCTATGAAATTTTGATTTTTAGGATTCGTTGGAAAGATATTATCAATTAGATTCTAATATTTTTTGTTTCACTAAAATCTGGTTTATTTTGAATCCTGTACATCCATTTGAAGTTTGAAATCGAGTTATCGAACTACCGCGTCATTTTCAATTCCTTTTATATATATAAATAAATATTTATATTCTAACGACGATGTATATAAATATATACGTTCTAATTCTATTCAAAATAAATTTCTCATCGATATTATTTAAAATAATTCATTTTAAATAATCAAAATTCGCTAAAATTGCCAAAATAAAAATTTTAAACTGGCCCAGATTTCCGGGTTATTACAATCTCCCCCACTTAAAACTTTTCATCCCCGAATAGGAACGAAGCCGAAAGTTGTTTAACAAATCAACTCAACTTCCTCTATTTTGATTACGGCTTAAGTTTTTCAACTTTTTAGTTTCTAAGAACTTTTCAAATTTTTCAAAAATTTGGCTAACACCCTAAATTTCCGAAAAATTTCGCCATAACTTCCCCTGCACCGGGAGCACGGGAAAATCCCAAAATTGCCATACAGGCCCTCTGATCTCAAAAAGAAAAAGAAAAAGCCAAGCGGCTAGCCAATCGGCTCATAAAATCATCATCACCCAAACAAAACAGTAAATTATGGTAAACATGTACCTATTTGTCGGGCAAACAATTTTATTCCTCTGCTCTAGCCTCTTTGCTATGACCTGTTCAATGATATACATGTATATGCAAGCAAATGCGACAAATTTCAATACAATTCACTATTTGGTCAATTTGGCTAAATGGTTAAAAATTTCAATTAATCAAACAATAATCAAACAACACAACCATCAATCTATTAGTTGATTAGCTTTTCAAATTCATAACTTTGATATATAGTCAAAAATCAGATTTTTGATGTCAAATCACAACAATAAGCCCTATCTAGTTTCGGTTCTCACACCAGTCAATTGGAAATATATAGAAATCTCACTTTCGAAACTCAAAAATAAATACTAGCGATGGTGCCCCATCACCAGAATTATCCCCGGGCCCTAGAGTATGATTCTATAACTATCCAGTATATTAAAACTTCGAATACACGTTTGCAAGACATATATGCAAAAAAATTATATATTGGATTGTCCTAATTCAATATAAATAAATAATCAAATACGAATAATTGATTTAAATTTTCAAAACAAAATTTGTTTTCAATTTTCAAAATATACTCTTCACACTCGTTCTAGGATACTACTTATCCCATCTCTAACGAGTCATTCCCATTGGATATTACTAATCCAATATCTGATGAATTCTTTCGTATGGTTCTAATGTGCCTTGTTCTCTGAGCTTTGTAAACCAAAGCTCTGATACCACGATGAAATGACCCGAACTTCCCTGGTCTCCAAAGAGAAGAGAAAGAACGGATTGTTTTGAGAACATGACAAAATAGAACGCAGATGGAAAAACATTTCATTGTATATTACAACAATTCCATCAGAATACAAGAATATACAGAGTATGAATGAATATTACACAGAAACATCATAGATTTAACTTACATTTAAATACATAGCAGCGGAAAATAATACAAAATACAACTGAAGGAGATACACAGATACAAAGCTTTCTGGATATCATTCCAGCTGTAAACCAGGATCCTGTGAATATAAATCTACAAAACCAAAACTACTAGCTGCCCGTGTCAAAATAAGGGCACCCAGAGTTTAGGTTAAAACAATAAACTCCAGGTCAGTCATGTGACTGGTGTGAGAACTAAAATAGTTATTAATCTCTATTTTTAAAGTTAGGTAAATCAAGGGACCACGCCGTATAACATGGAACGGGTTTCCTCCCAAGAATACCAGTGCATAAAACAAACAGCGCAATGCTAAATAAAGAAAAATGAAGCTATTATAAGACCCAGTTCCCATCACACAATGCAACGCAAGCCGGAGGATAGGGTTTTTACCTTATAATGGCCAAGAATGCTTGATACGTTTAAAACAAATCATTTGATACTATTATAAGTGAATAATGTATAAAACAACTTCAAATCATAAGTATCAATCATACACGGCATAAGCGCCCCATCCCACTATGTCGCCATACTAGGCTCTACAAATAAAACCGCAAATGTCACGTATTTGGAAATTGGATTTCCATCTATGAACCAAGGCAAAAGATAGTCCTCAACCAATTCGAGATAATCTAGCCCATGTCTCAGGATCAGAGCTCGAGTGACCCTTGGATCGTCAGGGCCGGTCCACCGATGTGGATTAAAATGCATGAACACTGCGTTTCCCCGCTCTTTGGGGCGTAAATGAGCCAACGAATGGCTCCATCGGACCCGGATCGTCCGATCTAACCGAGGCGCCTCGCAACAGCAACAACCACACAAGTGAAAAGTATATAAATGTCAGGGCTGGTAGGTCACTGACACCACCCTAGCTAGAAGGAAACGCATGCCCTCCTTGAGGTCCTCTCCCGTTTATGGTTCACAACCGGGGTGTGAGGCTCGCGAATTCACGTTACACAAAGCTATGCCACACAGGCGGTGCTTTGATCATCAACCACAAGACTTTGCTTTTCAACAGAAGCCTTGATCATTTGCATCTTAGCATGCCACACAGGCAAACCACTCTATGCAACCGATATCAGTCACACAGAATGAAATCCAATGTCAGACACACAGTCGATTTACAAGTCCGTTCTGGGTCTGAACGAAACCGGAGGCACCTAGTACCCCGCCTATCCATCGATCTCCAAGTACGTCTGGACGATCACCAACTGTTTCCATCTTCTTGGGTGTACAGCCCAATCAAGATCATCAGTAATCACCCAAGCGACGTGAAGACCTCCGGTCTTCAACCATCGTCTTCTTCTTCGACACCACGTCGAATCAGTTATTCAGAATGGGATAAACCCGGTCTTCCAGAATAACTCGCGTATACTTTAAATAAGTGTTACACAAACACAACATACGCCTCATTCCAATTCAGAATATTCTTTTATTCCAATATCCTTATACTTTGGGAAAGGTTCCCATTAATTTTATCAAAGATAAATTCTTCAAATTTATTCTTTAATCTTCTTTTGAATATCAATTCAAACTAGTCGGGATTAGCGAACCACACCAGAGTAATCATTTATTTTATTTCCCAATCTCAACCTATTTATCCCATGACGTAAAACTGGCAATACTTCATATCTAACACCACGGTGTTATCGGTAAATTCAATTACCATTTCACGTTCAAATCTAATTAAAGATTTAACTATCGCCTGGAGTAAAACTGGTGATACTCCATTATCGATCTTTTCAATCTAATTAAAGATTCATTAAAAATCCACTTAGTTTTAATATTTAACTGGGTTAAAGAATCAGGGTCATTTAAAACACGGTTCACGATAAACCCAAAATCACATTCCATTAACTATCGGGTTAAAGAACAAGTGTTATTTAAAACACTATTCACGATAAACCCAAAAATCAATACCAACTCAATTCCAATTAAATATTATTTAATTGGTACACTTCATTAAATCTAAATAAAAAGTTTTAATCTTTTCTCAACTGGGTTCAAGAACAGTGTTGATGTAGACACCATTCATGACAAACCCAAATCACATTTGATATCAAATACAAGGCTCTGAATAGAAAATATATCGGCTTATATTCAATATCAAATTCCACGACCAACAAATATCGTATTGGAAATAACGATGTATATATCTATATCTTTCAAATTTCCATAACAACATCTGTATAATCACGAAATCCAACATCGAAATATTCCGAAGACAATTTCGATTCAAATCCATTCCAATTCAATTATTGGAAATTCTGGTTATTTTCAAAACCATTTCAAATCCAATTTATTTATTTTAAAATTAAATAAATTACAATTCTAGTTCAAAACTAGTTCATTTCAATAAAAATCTATTTTTATCTTTTCAAATATGGAGTTTTTCATCTCAATTCTTCACAAATCATTTCTTATGATTTTACACAAATTATTACTATTTTTAATAATTTTATCAAGGCCCGTACAGTCGATTTCCATCTACGGCCATCGAACTGCACTTACAGCGACCTTTTTCAAATTCGATTTGGACATAATTCCAAATCCAACCATTAGATTTCTAATTCCTAATATTCATTAGAAAGCTCTTTTCGATACGAACCCAACAGTTCCGATTTTAGGAGAATCCGACGGTCGGATCTCCCGTAATATCCGTTCGAAGTCAATGGTCGAAATTCGCGAACTGCCGCGGCGCGTTCTATTCAGGCCGTTATATTATATATATAATATATACTTCGTCGATTTCAATTCAAAACGTGCTTTATAAATCGTTTTAAATTCATTTTCAAAACGTTTTCAACTTCATATTCAATTTCCAATCTAAATTGAATATTCCAATATAAATTCGTTTTAAATTCATTTCAAATTGATTTCAATTTGATTTCAATTCTATTTCAATTCGAATTCATTTATATTCAATTTCAATTCGAATTCATTTATATTCAATTCCAATTCGAATTCATCTATTTTTAATTTCAATTCGAATTCATTTATATTCAATTTAAATTCGAATTGAATTTCAATTCTTTTCAAAATGTCAAATTTTGAAATCACTTTCGATATTCAATAAAAAAATGAATAAAATCGATATAAATATCGTTCACGTCAAAATGGCGTCAATCTAATCAACACGGCTTCATATATTTCGATCTTCAAATATTCTATTTCAAATATTTCCTTTTCAAATATTTCTATTTTCAATTATTCTATTTCAAATATTTCCTTTTCAAATATTTCTATTTACAAATATTCTATTTCAAATATTCTATTTCAGATATTTCTATTTTTAAATATTCTATTTTCAAATATTCTATTTCAAATATTCTATTTCAAATATTACTATTTTCAAATATTATATTTCAAATATTTCTATTTCAAAACTGGAATGGGGCCCAATCAATTACCATATAATGTTAATTATATGGATTTTCTACTACACATATATACAATAACAACGATGAATAATCAACCATCATCCAAAGTGCATTCTACACTGTATAAGCATCAAATATAAATATTCAACGCTTATAACAGTCTGTCAATCAATCGATCGACATGCAACTAACTATTGGGATTAGTGTATGTCATATATCATCCCAATACCCGTGTGGGGTTTCAAACAATCAAACACAGATTTTATTTGTGCAGTTGGGCGATGTGTAAAATTTACCGTCCCAATCAATATCAGTCAAATATATGTATATAAACAAATCGTCCGATCTGTTTATTTTTATTTCATTTCATATACACGTTAAAAATTCTATTTTTAACTATAAACTATTTTCCACTATAAAATATTTTATTTCATTTCACATCACACAAACAACTACACATCAAAATCAAACAAACAAGCATACAAGCCGTCCATGGTCTGTGGACGACGGGTGTCGGGTGCTACTAAACACCGTCTGCATCCTAGTATATATATATATATATATGTATAACTAGAAAATTAAATTAAAGAGTGAGAAATTCTCACTGAATAGCTAATCCAACGCCACGACTCTTCTTAGGTAGAAATCTTCATCGTTCTTGCCTCTTGTCACTTTTCGCTGCCCGTATTATCTACATATATAAAAATCACATTTTTACTTCGCTATTCAATATATAAAAATCAAATTTTTACTCCGCTATTCAATATATAAAAATCGAATTTTTACTATGCTGTTCAATATATAAAAATCGAATTTTTACTATGCTTTTCAATATATAAAAATCGAATTTTTTACTATGCTATTCAATATATAAAAATCGAATTTTTACTATGCTATTCAATATATAAAAATCGAATTTTTACTTTGCTATTCAATATATAAAAATCGAATTTTTACTTTCTCTATAATATAAAAATCATATCTTTTATCCACATTAAAAATCATGTCTTTATTTAATAAAAGATTATATTTTTATACTTCTACAATATAAAAGATTATATTTTTATACCTCTACAATATAAAAGATTATATTTTTAACCTTTTCTTCATATAAAAATTATATTTCTATATTCCACATATGATAAAAATCGAATTTTTATTCTTTCTATCATGTAAAAATTATATTTTTCCTACGCCTATCATATAAAAATTATATTTTTAATTGTCTACTAATATCAAAATCATATTTTTATCTCTAACAAACTAATTACTTTATAAATAAATAACCTAGACAATTAAATAAACCAAAATAAAAATAAAAATAAAAGAAACTTACATTGTATCGGATTTTTCCGAGGGGGGGTCTTCGGTCGGCAGCAGGAGGAGGGGGGTCTCGATCGCGGCAGAGGAGGAGTGGATCGATCGCCGCAGAGGGTAGGGGGGTCTTCGGTCGCGGCAAAGGAGGAGGGGGGTGTCTCGATCGCGGCAGAGGAGGAGGGGGGGGGGTCTCGATCGCGGCAGAGGAGGAGGGGGTCGCGCGGTGGCGTAGGGGGAGGGGGGTATCGCGGTGGCGCGCCGCCTGGGGGGGTGCTCGGCGGTAGTTTAGGTTTTTTTTATTTCGTTTTCTGAAATGAAAACTAACGGGGGGGCATGAGTAAATAACGGAGAGGGGGGTTATTTTTTATTATAGTTTTATTTTATTTTAATCCCAAAAGGTATTTTTTTTCTTTCGACCTCGAAACAAGGCCCACCGCCTATCGTCCATAGCTAATTACCCCCATTCCGAACATAATGAGATATGTTTCGTAAGCTGATTCGATCGTTTCGATCAATTTTCCTCAAAATCAATTTATAACCCTATATATTGAATTTGAACGTGCATTTCAATTTACCGGAATCACATATTAACTCGAAAAATTCCAAAAAAATATTTTCTAACTTCATATTGACGATACGGTCCTAACAAATCTAGTTTCGTCGAATTCTGAAGCCGTTTGAAAAATGGCCATTTTCCAGTCGATTAAAATCAACTAAAACTAGTCAAACGCGTTTTCCTTTGCCACGCTCACATATTGGTTCAGAAAATTATGAAATTTGAAACCTAGCAATAACTTTACATCACGGATCCAACAAAAGTGGTTTCGTCGAAATCCGAGGTCGTTTGCAAAATCTCCATTTTTAAGGGCCTGAATTCCATAGCGACTATTCAGAATTTTCAACTGGACATATCTCTTGATTCCCACTATGAAATTTTGATTTTTCGGATTCGTTGGAAAGATATTATCAATTAGATTCTAATATTTTTTGTTTCACTAAAATCCGGTTTATTTTGAATCCTGTACATCCATTTGAAGTTTGAAATCGAATTATCGAACTACCGCGTCATTTTCAATTCCTTTTATATATATAAATAAATATTTATATTCTAACAACGATGTATATAAATATATACGTTCTAATTCTATTCAAAATAAATTTCTCGTCGATATTATTTAAAATAATTCATTTTAAATAATCAAAATTCGCTAAAATTGCCAAAATAAAATTTTTAAACTGGCCTAGATTTCCGGGTTATTACATCATCAGAGTGCAACTCATATACAACTTAGCGGAAATAAACTCTATGTATCTAATGTTGGAACCTCCTGCCCCAAGCTCCTTCAAGTGATTCTGTAAAATCCTAAAACCACTTGACTGCCCATACAAATTTGGGCACCCAAGAGTTTAGGTAAAACACAAAAAAATAAACTCTAGGTCAGTCATGGGACTGGTGTGAGTAAATGATTTTTAAACAGATTGATTTTCAAGTTCAAAAATCCTTTTGAAATAAATGATAATCAGAAGACTGATCCACACATAAACACGGATGGTTTTTACCTTACGATAACCCGAAACATTTTTGAAACCATATACCGTTCTGATATTATAATAGTGTCTAAATACAAATAAATATCAATCTAGCAGAACGCTTGCAACTCATGCTCTACATATATAGTATACAATCAAAACCGCGGGCGCTTATTGGAGATTGGATTCCGACCATGACAAGGTATGGAACCACCTACCGATAGTGTATTTCTAGAGGGGAATGCACTAGGTTCAACAAGAACGTCTTGCAACCTAGCCCACACATGACCGACCACTCATTTCGCTTGGGTGTATCGAATGTATATCACCAACAGTTGGGTGCGACCCACCGTTTCACAAAAAGGGACAACATCGAATAGATAAAAGAATGAAACGGATGTTCTCTAGATAGGTGATTATACACCCTAATGGGAACGACCCACATAGCCATGCTGCCTGCCCGATTTTTTTCATTTCCAGGTTGTGAGTCTTAAGGTTAGAATTTACATTTAGAACATTTGGCCACCATTTACTTTGAATGCCACATCGTCGGATTCACCAGACATCACTAATTAACATCCACAAAAATATTCTGGGTGTTAGCAATCCACCAACAGAAATACGTTTGAGGAAATCAACGTACGTGACTCTTTTGAAAATACTCTGTCAGACAATCGTCCATACAAGTCATCCAGGAACAGGATGAACCGAAGGCACCCTCCAACTGCATCCAATAAGTAATCACCCCATGGATCAGTAGCGACTAGTCCTTGCAATTCCGAAGATTTCAATTACGACCAAATCACTGATGAAATATCTTTGGGAGCTAAGAAGAGAAATTCAACAAGTGGTTCTTTAGCTCATAAAGTTTTACGGTCTACCATTCTTTAAATTGTAATATCGTCCCTACAAGTTAGTTTATGTAAAGTCAGTTCGAAGTGGTTTTGGGTCCAGTTCCCATCCCGGTCTCTTCAAACTAACACGCAAGGAATATTTATTTGATAGTCGGTGTTTTAACTATCAAATATAAACAGTGTAGATAAGTAAATCTATTTATACAAATTATTCCATATTTAATTTACATGACTTGTCAAATTTAATTTACTAGCACAAATTCAGAATGACAATCAATATAAGACGACAAAAATTAAATAAAGTGTAAATGATTATTTTAACTAATTAGACCCTTTTAGTTCCTTTAAAACATAACAGATAAATTAACCATAACATGGCATTAACATCCAAAAATGATTCGATTTTTTATTCCAAACTAAAACTAGTTTGAAATATCTGATCTTGGATAACGGCTTACTTTACAATATTTACTTACCAAGATCTTTGGAAATAATTTAATTGATTATATTTATGCATCTATTTCTTAATATACCATAAATATTGCAGTTTCAAGCTCATGTTTACATGAACGTTTATTTTGCAATTACGAATTAATTTAGCAGATTTCTGATCCTCTATTATTGTTATTATTATTATTATTATTTACGGGTAATTTATATATTTATTTATAACCTCTATTTTGAACTAATTTAAAAGTCGATAACTTAATAAGCTAAGCAAATTCTAAGTCCGTATAACAAAATATTCTGTGTGACTTCCTTACACAAGTTTCTTCTTCCCGGTCTCTTCTTTATATTATAAATAGATACATATACACATAAGTGTTTTAAATTTAAATTCATGGTTTTAAAACAACCAACGTTTCTTTTCTTTAGGCCCAAGGCCCGCTTTATATTTTACAGCCCATCTCGTGTTCCCTTTTTCCTTAGTCCGTCCTCTCTTCTGTTGCTTCCAGTCTTGTACTTCTTTCCACACTTTTACCAATTTATCAGACTTGAACAAATGGTCTTGGCACTACAACTTTAGAGTTCGATCCCCTTCTTTACTCTTACAAACCTCAGGTGTAAATTATTTTAATTGTTTTTGCTGTCAAATTCTGTTTTTATTGCTTTACATCTAGTTTGTATTACTACGTGCGTCTTCATTGTTTCAAAATCCTACAGTCCCATTTCTGTTATTCGTTTCATTAAACTACTTTTTTTTTAAATATTGGTACAGGTTGTTACTGAGATCTGGCTTCATACTTATAGATGCATCAACCCATATTACTCTTGTGTCCACCAGGAAATCGAGATATGAGAGAAAACATGGCTTTGGCAAGGTAAATACATGGATTTACACAGTGATCCTGCCCTTTTTCTTTTTGTCATGCCAAATGATCAAACACTTATGCCAACAAGAGATTTGCAAACAAATTATATGGATCAGCTCGATAATTTACTTTCCTACCCTATCCTTTTCTTCATCCAAACTAAATATAGTCCATTTACCCCATGTACAGGCCTCTTCGTGCACGTGCACTGCTCATCCTAGCTCCCTAAGATCACCGTGCCGCCCTCCGCAAATCAGAATGCCACCCCAGATCATTGATGACTGTAACGTCTCGCATTTTTGTTGGTTGGTATTGGAATATTTAAAATAGTTTAAATATTTAATTCGTAATATAAATGGATTTATATTTTAATTAAAACGAAGCTGAACGTATAAAGATACATATTAATTATAATCGAGCCCATAACGACGCTGCAGTTCGTAATTTAACGTTCTGAACTTCAACTGAGTGTACCGGACTCGTTTTGAATCGGATTTCTTCGAAACAAGAAACGTTGGAATCTGTCGAACCGTATCTTTCTAACAGAAGTGAAAAACCAAGATTTCGTGTTACAGAATGGAAGTTATGTCCAAATCAAATATTCAGAAAGTCGCTATGAAATCGTATATCGACCGTAACGGTTATTTGAATATAACTAGATATCGGATTCGAATCTGGGCAAGGTTCTTTTGAGGCGCAGCGATAAATTAATTTTTAGAATTTTACTGTAATTTTTAATTAATTAAATATGCAACTTTTTATTTCGGAGTATTATGCACCCTGTATCGATATTTCGGGGTTTCAAAATATGAGTTAAACGACCGGTATTATTATATTTTTGGAATCATGGCACCTCGCTGGACACAACCGTATTCTTATTTCTGTCCGTAGCGGCTCAGGCATGAATATAATTTACGTAACGCAGTACACTTAAGTTGTAAAAATAAAATATACACAAAACTTTCTTTTGCCAAATCAAAGAAACGAAAGTGCCTTTCGGAGTAGATATCAAATAACATACTGGTGTTGAATACATGCAACTACCATTAAATTGAACCATACTTCTTGAATAATAAGTGGGAACAACAATACAGAGGAATTTTCTTAATAATGGATCCACTAGTATAATCGAAATGTTATATTTTCAACACCTAAGAACACCTGTGCCTACCCTCAATGTTACGTCCTCTCATATTAATGCAAACCCATATTCCTACCGCCTACCCTACATCATTTAAGGACACAAACCATACTTTCAATTTAAGGCGACCATAACCTTATTTTCCCAAAGAACACGCATACCCCATACTGTGTACAAGCTGAAACGACAGGCATACAAACCCACACCCCTACGTTGAAAATGAAGAGCCTACGCTACCATCTACCTATTTTACTTCATCGTTAAGGAAATATAACCCTATAAAGAAAGGCCGATCAGTTCATCCTTTCATCTTCTTCAGAATTTGCAATAACCTTTTAATGGCTACTAGAAATCAAAATAATTACTCCTTTGCCTATCCTAATATGTAGTGCCGCCTAGCCTTAACATAAAATATATCCTTTTTGTCATTCGAGGGAAAATATCTTCCTTCATTTAAGCAACATGTATATAAAATAATGGGTTCCTTAACTGCTAAGGTTGTCGTTCTCTGTGGCGTCGTTATCACCATACCCTATATACCCTATTACGTGCAAGAAAAGTAAAATTTAAACAAATAAAAGCCCATACCCTATCGTCTAAACCTAATCTAAATGCCTATTCCTTCGCAGTGAAGGATTCAAGATTTATAAATACACATCAGTTTCTTTTGGCTCGCCTGCTTCAGAAAATACTTGTGAAGATTAATGGCTTCTCACGTTCAAAGTATAATTTATAAACAAATACAAGTCCAATAGATCTTCAAATAACGAGCTTTAAGCTCGTATAGTTTTCGGCAAACTCGATGAGATTTCCTGGAAGTTCGAAATAGTATGAGAGGAGCGAGATGTGAAGGGGAGCGCTGCATGAGGGTGCTGTTGTCCAATGTTGGGAATGTTTTACGTGGGTGCTGTTCATGTGGAGGTGAGAGTATTAAGTTGCTGAGTATTTTTGTGTTTGGATTGGGAAGTTAGGCGCAACGTGTAGGACATGAGAGAAGAGGAGTTGCGAGCAAGTAGAGGAGAGAGTGGCATGTGGCATTGGAAATATTGCAAAGGGGGGCCTTCACGTGTCGGGAAGTGGTTTCATGGACGTGCAGATGTGGGTTTCGCATGAGGTATGTATTTAAATAAAGACGGGTGGCTGACGCATGAAGTAAGGGGAATGGCATGCAGAGCAACACGTGTTGCAGAAATGATATGGAGTAAAATGTCCACGCGAGTTTGCATGGAAGAGTGCTACGTGAGGGGGTACTGGGAGGGAAAGTGGATAGGTTAGGGAAGAAAATGAGCTGTGAAGGCATTCAGACTGGGGGTACTGAGATCTATGGCAAGCAAGGAGGTTTAGTATATAAATATGGGTATATACTGGAGTAAATTATGGGAATGGGGAGCGAACTGACCTGGAGTTAGGCAGCGTTGAACTTGAACTGGAAACGTGCTTCTTTTTCCTTGAAGTGCGTGCTTTAAGGTAAAGGAAATTGAATTGGGTTCATGCATGTTAATACCGTGAGGTGAGGGTGTCACGTTGTAGAAATTTGTTCATGTATGTGGGGGGAACGTGGTAAATGGGAAAAGAATGGACTGGGCGCAAGCTGGTTGGTGTGTCAGATCAGGAAATGAAGGGCTGTTGAAAACATTAAGGACTTATGAAGCCTGTGCAAGGTTAAAGCAATGTGTACAAGGAAGATCCGCGAGTATGTAACAGCTGTACCGACTTGGTTTCATGCAGTATACATACGGGTTTGGGTCTCGTAGCCATGGCATGAAACGGGAGTCGAGATGGGGTACCTCGATACTGATGAAGGACGTGAAGTGATGCGGGTATAGTGATGGTTTACTGAAGTTATATTGAAACATGCAGAAATGATAAATAATACATGAAAGAGGAGCTTGCGGTTTTACAAATGAAGAAGCAACCGTAGATGGGAGGTACGGCTCTGGGATCCAACGAGGTGATCATTTCTTGCGTTAATAGCCACTGGCAAAATAGTGGAGCAGATGTTTTGAAGTGGGGCGAACTCAGTAAATGGTATAATTTTTGGATGGCAAGAAAAAGGGGCGGTGGCGTCGAGAAGCTCGACATGATGGGTTGGTTTGTTCAAGAGCTCGCGCTGGAGAATATAAAGGAGATGAGACTCTTTATTTCAGGTCGGTTACTGGTGCATGCTAAAACGGCTGATCAAATCAACAGACGTAAATCGTTATTTAACGGTTAACGCACGAAGGTGAGAAAAATCACTAACTCTGATCTATTTTAAAATATTGCAGTTATATTTTAATGTTGTTTGAATGCTGTGTGATGGTTGATTAGGTTGATTACAATTAATTCGGTTGAATATTATATACCATTATATATATGTACACATCATCAGTTGGACACTGATTCCACCGATTAGAATACCCCCTAGTATAGAGTTAGTGTAAATTGTGTTGACTGACATCTGTGGATGCGGAAACCGGTTGGAGGAATCCGACCGGATTCCTTGATAATTATATGTACTGTTTGTTTTGTATGAACCTGAATTATATTTAAAATCCCATGTGAATATTGATGTTGAACGGAAATTCAACATTTGTTTAGATTAAATAAATAAACGATATCGATTTAGAAAGTGTTAACAATCGACCGTAAAACTATCGTTTTGTTAAGAAACTGATTTACCGTCAGGCAAATCAATGAAGTTAATCATAGAAATTATATTTTTATAATTAAAGTGAAGTTTTAAATTATAATAGAAGTTCTATTATAAACCAGTATTTTAGAGTTCGTTTTTATAAAGCAAATAAAAGCGATTGTTGACATTTAAACAAGTTTATAAAGTAAAAACTATCTGACGATTAAATATTTGGATAATTATATTTAAGATAAATAATTTAGAGATATCATTAGATTAATTAGATTAATCTAATGTTAAGAAGTAATTAAAATCAGTTAATGAATTTACTGATGGAAATAAGTTGATTTAATCAACTGTTATTTGGGAACATGATAATTAGATTAATTGGTCTTTAATTAATCTAATGAAAACAAGTTAGAAATAAGTTTATCGAAAATAATGAGAGTTAATTACCATTTAAGATGTTATAGATAAGAACTGGGAAATGGAGAAAGCAAAGAGTTAATGTTTAAATTAAATATTCATAAACCACAGAGATTCCAAAGTAAGAATATGGTGTTGTAAAACCATATTCCAAAATACAACAAGGAAATACGATTTAATAAATATATTAAGTAATAAGGAATTTGAATACAGACTTGTATCAGTTCTAAGGTAAGAACGTTGTCGATCAAGGTCTGAGAGGTAAATAAAATACCCCAACTTGAACGGCTTCGCTATTACCGAGGAACGATATCAGTTTGTAACGGAAAGAGATGTCAAGATTTTTGTAACAGAAAGAGATGTCAAGATTTTTGTAACGGAAAGAGATGTCAAGATTTTTGTAACAGAAAGAGATGTCAAGATTTTTGTGACGGAAATAGATGTCAAGATTAGTATAAAAGGAATATGGCGGCGTATGCAAGTCTTAGAACTATAGCAATAAAATAACGTTGTTGATAAGATAAGTGTGACTGTTATGTCAAGATTAGTTATAACAAAGAATATTACAGCGTACGATAAGTTGAACTATAGCAATAAAATAACGCTGTTGATAAGGTAAGTGTGACTGTAATTAGTTATAAGGAGAATATTACAGCGTATGACAAGTTTAGAACTATAGCGACAAATTAACTGCTGTTAATTTGACTTAAGCGTGACTTTTATATATAGCAGCACTTCCTAGGAAATGTAACAGTTGGTTTAAAATCCACTTATTCTAGAGCAATAAGTAACGACGTTGGTTCAAAGAAATATAAGAAGAGTTTAGAAAAAGAATTGGGGAATCGTATTAGAAACGGATGACAGCATTTCGATGTTCGAAATGTGATTAGAATTAAACCATTAGGATTTGTAACTAGAATTCGACGATGTCGAATGTATTAAAAGTAAACTATTTTTAGGGATTATAATCTGATACAATAATTAACATTTAGTTGTAAACAAATAAATGTTAAAGAGGATAGGAGTCAGTACTTAGTTTAAACTTGATATCGATGTGATAAGAAGTTGACTTAGAAACAGAGTTTACAAAGTGGAATAGGAATATATAAAGTATGAAAGAGATTTCGATAAACGGGATCATGGTATTGATTTATTTGATAAAGATGTTCAGATTTCTATAATAGAAATGATATTCACATTTCAAAGTGAATAATGTTTTAAAAGTGAACGTTGGGTCGATTAAAAGGTTAAAATGAAATTGGAAGTATTTTCCAATGCAAATAGGGTAGATTGTCCAAGGGTAGAAAATAAAGAATGTGAAATTAATGAAAATAGTTCGAACGTTAATAACGTATGTTTTCTGGAACATGAAAGAATAAGAGTTTATAATAACTGGAGATGTTTTCCAAGAAGTATGGAAAGGCTAAAACGGGATTTGAGAAATATCTGGTAAGATATGAGAATTCGAATAATAAAGTCAAATGTTAAAATTTAAAAATACCCGTGGTTGTGTGATGTTAATTATACATTAGAATGAATGTTGTTTTTACTTCGATAGTTAAATAACCGACTATCGAAGTGTTTGACCATCGTTGTCGATATGAAGAGACCGGTTGGATACGTTATCCGAAACCACTCCGTATAGGCATAATCGTTGCGAATTAGATATGCTGAAGATAATTGAAGACGGAGTTAAATGCAAGGATCGTCCAGTTATAGAATGGTGTGTCTTTGTTTGTCCAGTCCCAGGACAACTTGTATGGACGAGTGTCTGACAGAGTATTTTCAACGGTCACGCCGTTGATTTTACGAATATACCAAGTTGGTGGGGAGAAGGTAACTTCTCTTTATTCTACACCCAGTGTGCATTTGTGTAATCAATGTGTGATTACGGATTTGACGATGTGGCATTCAAAGTGAATGGTGATCAGATGTTCTGAAGATAGACGTAGCCTCTAGCCTCACAACCAGAAAGTAACAAAAGTTGGGCTAGGTAGCATGGCTAGTTGGGTCATCCCCAAGCAGGGTGTATTGTCACCGATCTAGAGAAAATTCATATTTATACTTCTTTTCGATTCTGTATCTTCGGATGACGGTTGGATGGCCTGCAACCGTGGTGGCAATATATTCGCGACACTCAAGCTAAATGAGTGAGCGGTCATGTGTGGCCGGGTTGCAAGACGTTCTTGTTGAACCCTGAGTGTATCCCCTCTAGAGTACACTATTCAGAAGGTGCTCCCATACCTTGTTTGTTGAAATTCAATCTCCAATAAGTGCCCTGCAGTTTATGATTTTATACTATATATATATGTGGAACGTGAGATGCAAGCGTTCTGCTACTTGATTATTTAATTGAGTAGACATTATTATAATATCATTCGGGTTTGATATCAAAGCATTTTGGATTATAGTAAGGTAAAAACCGTCCATGTTTATGTGTGGGCTGGTCTTACTATTATCTTCTTGTTTGAAAAGGATTTTCAAAGTTAAACAGTATGGTTGGAATTTACTCACACCAGTCCCATGACTGACCCAGAGTTTATTTTGTTTGTTTTCCCTAAACTCTTGGGTGCCCAAATTTGTACGGGCAGTCAAGTGTTACAAGCTTTGCAGATTCACTTGGAGGAGCTCAAAAGCAGGAAGCTTCACCATTAGTTATGTAGAGTTATTTCCGCTGTGATATGATGTATTGTACTCTGATAATGGTATGTATATACAATACAGTTTTGTATTCAAAGTTATGTTATATAATACATCTTATTTTGTTCCGCTGCGAGTTTCGTGTTACTCTGATTTTGTTCAGTTGTGATCTTCTTCTTCTTCTATTCTATTAGTTCTATCTTTTCTTTCTCACCCTCTAAATTCTTCTATTAATGTCCCGGTATTTTTCGATGCTTGAATAGTCAACAGTGTGTTTTTTATGTTGATTTTCTGGGTCGAAATTCCCGCCGTTACAGATGGTATCAGAGCATAAGGTTAAGATATTACCTTGGCTCTGTGGCGCAACTCAATAGAGATGGAGTTAGTAATACTCTAGATTGAATTGAGTGTTTATATATGAGCGCGTATTTGTGATTAATATAAAAACTGTTTTATATTGTGTTGACTGATCAGTCGAGTGGTTTATGAATTCTGGTCGAAACAGTAATGCAAACTGGATCGATAGGTGTTTCTAAACTCTTGAACAGAGTAATTCGACATGATATTGTTTTGAAAGCAGGGTAAATAAAATAATTTTACCCAAAGTATATTTTGATATAAAAAGAAGTGTATATCTTGATATTAATATAATATATTGGATATGTGATCATTATTATGATCGAACAGGATTATAATTAAGTTGGTTATATAAACTACCAATCGAAATATTATATAAGTATGATATGCAAAATCAGGTGAACTGAATCTGAAGTCAGAATTGAAATAAAAACCCTAGAAACTTAGAAAAGTGTGGTTTGAATTAAATATATGGAATTTTAAGATCCTGGGTGAATTTAGAAATGTTTTCTAAAACTTTGTGAAGTATATTTTGCAGTGATTTCAAAATGATGAAATAAGTTTCGAAAGTGATATAGTATTGAACTCACTTCGATGGTTGGAAAATAAATTCCGATGATGATCGCGACATTATCGGTGTTCATTTTCGAGCTGGTAAGTGATGGATTACTACCAAAGATTTTGTTTTGTATTGTTTGAGAAACAAGTTATCAGAAATTCAAATGGTTAGAATTATATATGATTTCAAACTGATTTGAAATAAATCCCAGGAATTTGAAGTCTGAAATAAAAATTTAACTTATGGAGTTAAAATGGTAAAAATGGAATTTAAACAAAGATAACAAAACTGGACTGAATTTTGAAAGATCCAGAATGAAAATTATAAAAGAAAAATATTGGAGATTTGAGTTATTAAAAATGAATTGATTCTTGGAGAACAAGAATCGAATTTTGAATTAGAGATGAGATAACTGATTTGAGAAATAAATCAGTAAATGGAATGTCGTAATAAAACTTAACAAGGTTAAGAACTGAGAGTGGAATCAGAGTTGAAATAGAAATTTGGCTTAGTAAAAGCGAAAGACTGGTTTGAGAACGGATTGATGGGAGATCAACCAAGGATGCTTGGATATGCTGGTTTGATAGCAGATGGCAGAGATAGAGTTGAATGCCCAACAGAGAAGGTACACGTTTATATACGAGTATGAGATTTTTTATGAGTCAGTTTGGGCAAGCCGTTTGGCTGTTTGATTTTCTTTTGGATTGGAGAAGGCCCGGAGTGGCAAGTTGTTGTAGTACCGAGTGAGCCGTGCAGAGGAGATGCTGGCGAGATTCTCTGAAAATTTAAGTTGTTAGAAAATTTTCAGAATTTTGAAATTCTTCAAAATAAAAAGAAATTAATATTTTAATTGGAATTAATCAGTTCAGTTGGAACTGAAATTATGAAGTAAACCAAAAAGATTTTTAACCATGTTATAACAGAGATTGTAGCATTTTCCCTATCTTAGCAATTTCGAGGACGAAATTATTTTAAGGGGGAAGGTCTGTAACGTCTCGCATTTTTGTCGGTTGGTATTGGAATATTTAAAACAGTTTAAATATTTAATTCGTAATATAAATGGATTTATATTTTAATTAAAACGAAGCTGAACGTATAAAGATATATATTAATTATAATCGAGCCCATAACGACGCTGCAGTTCGTAATTTAACGTTCTGAACTTCAACTGAGTGTACCGGACTCGTTTTGAATCGGATTTCTTTGAAACAAAAAACGTTGGAATCTGTTGAACCGTATCTTTCTAACAGAAGTGAAAAACCAAGATTTCGTGTTACAGAATGGAAGTTATGTCCAAATCAAATATTCAGAAAGTCGCTATGAAATCGTATATCGACCGTAACGGTTATTTGAATATAACTAGATATCGGATTCGAATCTGGGCAAGGTTCTTTTGAGGCGCAGCGATAAATTAATTTTTAGAATTTTACTGTAATATTTAATTAATTAAATATGCAACTTTTTATTTCGGAGTATTATGCACCCTGTATCGATATTTCGGGGTTTCAAAATATGAGTTAAACGACCGGTATTATTATATTTTTGGAATCATGGCACCTCGCTGGACACAACCGTATTCTTATTTCTGTCCGTAGCGGCTCAGGCATGAATATAATTTATGTAACGCAGTACACTTAAGTTGTAAAAATAAAATATACACAAAACTTTCTTTTGCCAAATCAAAGAAACGAAAGTGCCTTTCGGAGTAGATATCAAATAACATACTGGTGTTGAATACATGCAACTACCATTAAATTGAACCATACTTATTGAATAATAAGTGGGAATAACAATACAGAGGAATTTTCTTAATAATGGATCCACTAGTATAATCGAAATGTTATATTTTCAACACCTAAGAACACCTGTGCCTACCCTCAATGTTACGTCCTCTCATATTAATGCAAACCCATATTCCTACCGCCTACCCTACATCATTTAAGGACACAAACCATACTTTCAATTTAAGGCGACCATAACCTTATTTTCCCAAAGAACACGCATACCCCATACTGTGTACAAGCTGAAACGACAGGCATACAAACCCACACCCCTACGTTGAAAATGAAGAGCCTACGCTACCATCTACCTATTTTACTTCATCGTTAAGGAAATATAACCCTATAAAGAAAGGCCGATCAGTTCATCCTTTCATCTTCTTCAGAATTTGCAATAACCTTTTAATGGCTACTAGAAATCAAAATAATTACTCCTTTGCCTATCCTAATATGTAGTGCCGCCTAGCCTTAACATAAAATATATCCTTTTTGTCATTCGAGGGAAAATATCTTCCTTCATTTAAGCAACATGTATATAAAATAATGGGTTCCTTAACTGCTAAGGTTGTCGTTCTCTGTGGCGTCGTTATCACCATACCCTATATACCCTATTACGTGCAAGAAAAGTAAAATTTAAACAAATAAAAGCCCATACCCTATCGTCTAAACCTAATCTAAATGCCTATTCCTTCGCAGTGAAGGATTCAAGATTTATAAATACACATCAGTTTCTTTTGGCTCGCCTGCTTCAGAAAATACTTGTGAAGATTAATGGCTTCTCACGTTCAAAGTATAATTTATAAACAAATACAAGTCCAATAGATCTTCAAATAACGAGCTTTAAGCTTGTATAGTTTTCGGCAAACTCGATGGGATTTCCTGGAAGTTCGAAATAGTATGAGAGGAGCGAGATGTGAAGGGGAGCGCTGCATGGGGGTGCTGTTGTCCAATGTTGGGAATGTTTTACGTGGGTGCTGTTCATGTGGAGGTGAGAGTATTAAGTTGCTGAGTATTTTTGTGTTTGGATTGGGAAGTTAGGCGCAACGTGTAGGACAGGAGAGAAGAGGAGTTGCGAGCAAGTAGAGGAGAGAGTGGCATGTGGCATTGGAAATATTGCAAGGGGGGGCCTTCACGTGTCGGGAAGTGGTTTCATGGACGTGCAGATGTGGGTTACGCATGAGGTATGCATTTAAATAAAGACGGGTGGCTGACGCATGAAGTAAGGGGAATGGCATGCAGAGCAACACGTGTTGCAGAAATGATATGGAGTAAAATGTCCACGCGAGTTTGCATGGAAGAGTGCTACGTGAGGGGGTACTAGGAGGGAAAGTGGATAGGTTAGGGAAGAAAATGAGCTGTGAAGGCATTCAGACTGGGGGTACTGAGATCTATGGCAAGCAAGGAGGTTTAGTATATAAATATGGGTATATACTGGAGTAAATTATGGGAATGGGGAGCGAACTGACCTGGAGTTAGGCAGCGTTGAACTTGAACTGGAAACGTGCTTCTTTTTCCTTGAAGTGCGTGCTTTAAGGTAAAGGAAATTGAATTGGGTTCATGCATGTTAATACCGTGAGGTGAGGGTGTCACGTTGTAGAAATTTATTCATGTATGTGGGGGGAACGTGGTAAATGGGAAAAGAATGGACTGGGCGCAAGCTGGTTGGTGTGTTAGATCAGGAAATGAAGGGCTGTTGAAAACATTAAGGACTTATGAAGCCTGTGCAAGGTTAAAGCAATGTGTACAAGGAAGATCCGCGAGTATGTAACAGCTGTACCGACTTGGTTTCATGCAGTATACATACGGGTTTGGGTCTCGTAGCCATGGCATGAAACAGGAGTCGAGATGGGGTACCTCGATACTGATGAAGGACCTGAAGTGATGCGGGTATAGTGATGGTTTACTGAAGTTATATTGAAACATGTAGAAATGATAAATAATACATGAAAGAGGAGCTTGCGGTTTTACAAATGAAGAAGCAACCGTAGATGGGAGGTACGGCTCTGGGATCCAACGAGGTGATCATTTCTTGCGTTAATAGCCACTGGCAAAATAGTGGAGCAGATGTTTTGAAGTGGGGCGAACTCAGTAAATGGTATAATTTTTGGATGGCAAGAAAAAGGGGCGGTGGCGTCGAGAAGCTCGACATGATGGGTTGGTTTGTTCAAGAGCTCGCGCTGGAGAATATAAAGGAGATGAGACTGTTTATTTCAGGTCGGTTACTGGTGCATGCTAAAACGGCTGATCAAATCAACAGACGTAAATCGTTATTTAACGGTTAACGCGCGAAGGTGAGAAAAATCACTAACTCTGATCTATTTTAAAATATTGCAGTTATATTTTAATGTTGTTTGAATGCTGTGTGATGGTTGATTAGGTTGATTACAATTAATTCGGTTGAATATTATATACCGTTATATATATATACACATCATCAGTTGGACACTGATTCCACCGATTAGAATACCCCCTAGTATAGAGTTAGTGTAAATTGTGTTGACTGACATCTGTGGATGCGGAAACCGGTTGGAGGAATCCGACCGGATTCCTTGATAATTATATGTACTGTTTGTTTTGTATGAACCTGAATTATATTTAAAATCCCATGTGAATATTGATGTTGAACGGAAATTCAACATTTGTTTAGATTAAATAAATAAACGATATCGATTTAGAAAGTGTTAACAATCGACCGTAAAACTATCGTTTTGTTAAGAAACTGATTTACCGTCAGGCAAATCAATGAAGTTAATCATAGAAATTATATTTTTATAATTAAAGTGAAGTTTTAAATTATAATAGAAGTTCTATTATAAACCAGTATTTTAGAGTTCGTTTTTATAAAGCAAATAAAAGCGATTGTTGACATTTAAACAAGTTTATAAAGTAAAAACTATCCGACGATTAAATATTTGGATAATTATATTTAAGATAAATAATTTAGAGATATCATTAGATTAATTAGATTAATCTAATGTTAAGAAGTAATTAAAATCAGTTAATGAATTTACTGATGGAAATAAGTTGATTTAATCAACTGTTATTTGGGAACATGATAATTAGATTAATTGGTCTTTAATTAATCTAATGAAAACAAGTTAGAAATAAGTTTATCGAAAATAATGAGAGTTAATTACCATTTAAGAAGTTATAGATAAGAACTGGGAAATGGAGAAAGCAAAGAGTTAATGTTTAAATTAAATATTCATAAACCACAGAGATTCCAAAGTAAGAATATGGTGTTGTAAAACCATATTCCAAAATACAACAAGGAAATACGATTTAATAAATATATTAAGTAATAAGGAATTTGAATACAGACTTGTATCAGTTCTAAGGTAAGAACGTTGTCGATCAAGGTCTGAGAGGTAAATAAAATACCCCAACTTGAACGGCTTCGCTATTACCGAGGAACGATATCAGTTTGTAACGGAAAGAGATGTCAAGATTTTTGTAACAGAAAGAGATGTCAAGATTTTTGTAACGGAAAGAGATGTCAAGATTTTTGTAACAGAAAGAGATGTCAAGATTTTTGTGACGGAAATAGATGTCAAGATTAGTATAAAAGGAATATGGCGGCGTATGCAAGTCTTAGAACTATAGCAATAAAATAACGTTGTTGATAAGATAAGTGTGACTGTTATGTCAAGATTAGTTATAACAAAGAATATTACAGCGTATGATAAGTTGAACTATAGCAATAAAATAACGCTGTTGATAAGGTAAGTGTGACTGTAATTAGTTATAAGGAGAATATTACAGCGTATGACAAGTTTAGAACTATAGCGACAAAATAACTGCTGTTAATTTGACTTAAGCGTGACTTTTATATATAGCAGCACTTCCTAGGAAATGTAACAGTTGGTTTGAAATCCACTTATTCTAGAGCAATAAGTAACGACGTTGGTTCAAAGAAATATAAGAAGAGTTTAGAAAAAGAATTGGGGAATCGTATTTGAAACGGATGACAGCATTTCGATGTTCGAAATGTGATTAGAATTAAACCATTAGGATTTGTAACTAGAATTCGACGATGTCGAATGTATTAAAAGTAAACTATTTTTAGGGATTATAATCTGATATAATAATTAACATTTAGTTGTAAACAAATAAATGTTAAAGAGGATAGGAGTCAGTACTTAGTTTAAACTTGATATCGATGTGATAAGAAGTTGACTTAGAAACAGAGTTTACAAAGTGGAATAGGAATATATAAAGTATGAAAGAGATTTCGATAAACGGGATCATGGTATTGATTTATTTGATAAAGATGTTCAGATTTCTATAATAGAAATGATATTCACATTTCAAAGTGAATAATGTTTTAAAAGTGAACGTTGGGTCGATTAAAAGGTTAAAATGAAATTGGAAGTATTTTCCAATGCAAATAGGGTAGATTGTCCAAGGGTAGAAAATAAAGAATGTGAAATTAATGAAAATAGTTCGAACGTTAATAACGTATGTTTTCTGGAACATGAAAGAATAAGAGTTTATAATAACTGGAGATGTTTTCCAAGAAGTATGGAAAGGCTAAAACGGGATTTGAGAAATATCTGGTAAGATATGAGAATTCGAATAATAAAGTCGAATGTTAAAATTTAAAAATACCCGTGGTTGTGTGATGTTAATTATACATTAGAATGAATGTTGTTTTTACTTCGATAGTTAAATAACCGACTATCGAAGTGTTTGACCATCGTTGTCGATATGGAGAGACCGGTTGGATACGTTATCCGAAACCACTCCGTATAGGCATAATCGTTGCGAATTAGATATGCTGAAGATAATTGAAGACGGAGTTAAATGCAAGGATCGTCCAGTTATAGAATGGTGTGTCTTTGTTTGTCCAGTCCCAGGACAACTTGTATGGACGAGTGTCTGACAGAGTATTTTCAACGGTCACGCCGTTGATTTTACGAATATACCAAGTTGGTGGGGAGAAGGTAACTTCTCTTTATTCTACACCCAGTGTGCATTTGTGTAATCAATGTGTGATTACGGATTTGACGATGTGGCATTCAAAGTGAATGGTGATCAGATGTTCTGAAGATAGACGTAGCCTCTAGCCTCACAACCAGAAAGTAACAAAAGTTGGGCTAGGTAGCATGGCTAGTTGGGTCATCCCCAAGCAGGGTGTATTGTCACCGATCTAGAGAAAATTCATATTTATACTTCTTTTCGATTCTGTATCTTCGGATGACGGTTGGATGGCCTGCAACCGTGGTGGCAATATATTCGCGACACTCAAGCTAAATGAGTGAGCGGTCATGTGTGGCCGGGTTGCAAGACGTTCTTGTTGAACCCTGAGTGTATCCCCTCTAGAGTACACTATTCAGAAGGTGCTCCCATACCTTGTTTGTTGAAATTCAATCTCCAATAAGTGCCCTGCGGTTTATGATTTTATACTATATATATATGTGGAACGTGAGATGCAAGCGTTCTGCTACTTGATTATTTAATTGAGTAGACATTATTATAATATCATTCGGGTTTGATATCAAAGCATTTTGGATTATAGTAAGGTAAAAACCGTCCATGTTTATGTGTGGGCTGGTCTTACTATTATCTTCTTGTTTGAAAAGGATTTTCAAAGTTAAACAGTATGGTTGGAATTTACTCACACCAGTCCCATGACTGACCCAGAGTTTATTTTGTTTGTTTTCCCTAAACTCTTGGGTGCCCAAATTTGTACGGGCAGTCAAGTGTTTCAGGCTTTGCAGATTCACTTGGAGGAGCTCAAAAGCAGGAAGCTTCACCATTAGTTATGTAGAGTTATTTCCGCTGTGATATGATGTATTGTACTCTGATAATGGTATGTATATACAATACAGTTTTGTATTCAAAGTTATGTTATATAATACATCTTATTTTGTTCCGCTGCGAGTTTCGTGTTACTCTGATTTTGTTCAGTTGTGATCTTCTTCTTCTTCTATTCTATTAGTTCTATCTTTTCTTTCTCACCCTCTAAATTCTTCTATTAATGTCCCGGTATTTTTCGATGCTTGAATAGTCAACAGTGTGTTTTTTATGTTGATTTTCTGGGTCGAAAATTCCCGCCGTTACAATGACCCATCAGACAAGCTCCAGCAACCCTCCATCAAGATTTCATCTCTCGACTCTTCAAAATAGATAAAACATACTGTCAGGTTACCACCGCAAATCGACTTCCCATGATCACCTGCTACCACCGTCAGGTCCTCCACCACCACCGCATTGAAACTCATCCCCAAACACTCCTCCAAACCCAATCCTAAAGCACTCGATCGATCCTATGACCCACACGACCGAATCAAAATGGAACTACTCAAAACACAGCCTAACCCTAAATTCACCTCGTCCTACTTCCTTATACCATCGGAGAGCACACCACTTCGACCACGAGTTCATCTAGCCTTAGTGAAACTTCCCCAATAGCAGTTCCTTAATCCATTAACCCAATAACAAGAATTTGATTTTCTTTCCTCTGAATCCAACAATAAATCATATCACGAAATATATGATATTATAAATCGTCATTTCTGTTTTAAAAATCATGATTTCCCCATACAATTACACTGGTATCCCTGATTTCCATGATTATGATGATGAAAATTTGAGTTATAAAATCCATTTACTGTGTATTTTGGATATTTAAAATTACACATTATATATTTTGGGTGAAACTATTTTTTTATTTGAACTTGAGCCCAAAATAAATCATTTCCATGTTGGATTCAGATCCTATAGCCTACTCGAATTCAGGTTGTATGCAGATATACGTTCATATATTAAATTCTAGGCTATGTTTGTTTACTTTAGTTTGCTAAATTATTTATTTGCTTAGGTTTAACTTACTTCCCTTTCATTTTTATTTTATTTTAACTAAATGTATATAAGTTCTAAATTCATTCTTGCTTTCAAGTATCTTGCATATATGTTTATATGCATATATTTTTAATTGTACAAACAAGGTAGATTTAAATACTGGAATTTTACACAATATGTAATATTTTCTTGAATTAATATGTAATACACAAAGTATTTTAAATTCTAAGCTTTTACTTAATTTTGCGAACTTGCATACACATATACAATATATATTCCCTTATATATTTAACATAAATCATCATATTAAAATTTACTTGTCTCTTTTATATTTTGACTCAACACTATTACAGGAAATATTAATTCTTCTAATATGTCTTTATTTCTATGGATTTATAAAAGTTGTTGAATTTTATCTTGCTTACTTTTCATATAAAACCAATCCCAAGTTTTTACTTGTTTATGTACACATACCCTGATGTAGGGAATAAATTTAAATATACACTTAGATAATTATATAATAATTTATTATCTTGAATTTCTATAATATTTAAATCCATTTTATCTGTTTGAATTCAATTATCAGCCTAATCATAGATTATACAATTGGTTCAGAAACTGGGTCGTTACAATCTACCCCCTTAAAAGAATTTCGTCCTCGAAATTAAAGAGTAACGAGGAGATTCCAATTATATCCAAAATCTTAAACTTATATCAGCACATACATGGGTCATCCCCTAATAATCATAACAACCAAGGCATTCAGAACACACAGTTTATCTACCCAAAATATTTCTCTGTAATCAAAACATTTCACACACATCAGTAATTTGCTATCTATCAAAGTTATTTTCATAACTAGAAATATCTGTTATTATAGTTGGAAATCTTTCCCGCTTCATATTCACCCCTTACTATTCTCCCATACTTTTAGTTCCTAATCGTAAACCAATAAGAAAATAATCTTCTAAGTATCAACCTCGAAGACCGAAATCAACATTAGATCAGTTAGATTCCAATTTCTTAACTCCGTAACTTAATACTTAACAACCCAAAATATATCTGATTATAGTTGGAAATTAATTCCAAAACTCATTGGTTTGAATCAAATTTTGTTTCAACAATATTTAGTTGCTTTCAAATTCTCTTTTTGAACTCCAATCCAATTTAATTCTGCTCAACTTAACCTTCGTCAACTCTAGTCCATTCAGTTCACCTTTCCTGCCTAAATCAACTTGGCTTGTTTTTTATTTAAATTGTTAAGTTCCTGAATCTAAATTTCGGGTTTTATTTCAAATCAGTTTGAATATAGTTTGAAAACACCTTTCTTATTTTCAAAACCCTTGAATTTCTTAAGACAATTTATTTTTCCAAACAATCTTCCATCAAAAATCTTTCTAACTTACGGGATTTCAAATTCTAGTTCCAGTTTGAATTTAGTTTTGGGGTCATCCCATTTGTATCTTTTAGTTTATACAATTCCAATTAGGTTTTATATACCTATATTAATGTTATAATCTAATACCAGATTATAATTGCAACCATCACATCCATTTAAGAAAATTACTTTTTTATATCAAAATATAATTTGGGGTAAAATTATTGCATTTACCTATTTTTAAAAACAATACTATGTCGAATCACTCTGCTCAAGTGTTTAGAAACACTTATCGACACAGTTTGCACTTCCATATCGATCAAAATTCCTAAACCACTTGACAAACCAATCAACACAATATAAAACAGTTTTTTTCATATCAATTAACAAATACGCGCTCATATATATACACTTGAACTCGATCTAGGGTACTACTAACCCCATCACTATCGAGTTACGCCACAGAGCCAAGGTTATTTCTGAACCATTGCTCTGATACCAACTGTAACGACCCGAAAAGTTAGGATCCTGATCATCGATACTAATACATATCCTGTATCATACATTGATCAATCAAACACCAGAAATAAACAAATCGTTAATAGAAAGAAGTTAGAGGGTGAGAAATAGAAAGAAAGAAGGATAGAATAGAAGAAAAAGAAGAACGGAACCCATCAAAATCAGTGTAAACACGAATCTTACAGCGGAATGGATTAAATATATTATATAACAACACTGGAAATATAAACTGGTGTTCACACTTACATGCATCATCAGAGTGCAACCCATATACAACTCAGCGGAAATAAACTATATGTATCTAATGTTGGAACCTCCTGCCCAAGCTCCTTCAAGTGAATCTGTAAAATCCTGAAAAAACTTGACTGCCCATACAAATTTGTGCACCCAAGAGTTTAGGGAAAACACAGAAAAATAAACTCTAGGTCAGTCATGGGACTGGTGTGAGTAAATGATTTTTAAACAGATTGATTTTCAAGTTCAAAAATCCTTTTGAAATAAATGATAATCGTAAGACCGATCAACACATAAACACGGATGGTTTTTACCTTATGATAACCCAAAACATTTTTGAAACCATATATTGTTTTGATATTATAATAGTGTCTAAATACAAATAAATACCAATTTAGCAGAACGCTTGCATCTCACGCTGTAACAACCCGAAAATCTGGGCAAGTTTAAAATTTTTATTTTGGCAATTCTAGCGAATTTTGATTATTTAAAATGAATTAATTTAAATAATATCGACGAGAAATTTATTTTGAATATAATTCGACGTATATATTATATACGTCGTCGTTAGAATATAAATAATTATATATATAATTATAAATAGAATTGAAAATGGCGCGGTAGTTCGATAATTCGATTTCAAACTTCAATTGAATGTACCGGGTGCAAAACAATCCGGATTTTAGTGAAACCAGAAATCATAGGATCTATTTGATAGTATCTTTCCAACGAATCCGAAGAATCAAGATTTCATAGCGGGAATCAATAGATATGTCCAGTTGAAAATTCTGAATAGTCGCTATGGATTTCAGGCCCTTGAAAATGGACATTTTGCAAACGGCCTCGGATTTCGACGAAACCAGTTTTGTTGGGTCCATGATGTTAAATTATTTCTAGATTCCAAATTCCATAATTTTTCGAATCAATATGTGAGCGTGGCAAAGGAAAACGCGTTTGATCAGTTTCAGTTGATTTTAATCGACTGAAAAATGGCCATTTTTCCAACGGTCTCAGAATTCGACGAAACTAGTTTTGTTAGGACCGTATCGTCAATACGAAGCTAGAAAATATTATTCGGGAATTTTTCGAGTTCGTATGTGACCCCAGTAAAATGAAATGTACGTTTAAAATTCAATATAATGATTTAAATGTAAATTCAACGGAAACTGATTGTAACGATCAAATCAGCTTGCGATACATATCCCATTGTGTTCGGAATGGGGGTAAAACGCTATGGACGACAGGCGGTGGGCCTCGTTTCGAGGTCGTATGGATAAGTCAACCTTTTTGAAATTAAATAATTAAAATAAAACTCCCTCTCTCTCCTACCCTCTATATCCTCTCAGCCCCCCCTTATATTTCTGAATCGAAATATTAAAAAAAAAAAAAAGAAGAAAACCCACGAAGCTGAATCCGTCGCCTCCCCATCGCAACCCCACCGAAGTCCGGCCACCGCTCTCCAGCCTCCGCTCCTCCTTCCTATCGACGAGCCCCCTCCCAATCCCCAAACCCGCGACCACCCCCAGAACCGCATCGACGAATCCGCCACCAACCGTACGAAGACCACCGCCGGCCCCTAGATCCGCCACTGCACCACCGTCAGACCCCCGAGCCACCTCGCGACGCAAACCCCGAGACCCTCCCCCTCCCCAACGAACCACTGTAAGTTTTTAGATCTCAGATTTTTATTCATGTTAAAGAACGAATTTTTATTCATGAAAAAAAATGGGTTTTATTATTATTATCAGTTTTAATTATAAAGATATGATTTTTTTTTATCTAAGGATGAGAAGGTATATATTATTATATGAGGGAGGACATATATTTTTAAAGTATGAAAGATCATATTTTTGTAAATGAAAGGCAATGATTTTTATATGTTGAACATCGAAGTAAAAATGTAATTTTTATATGTTGAACATCGAAGTAAAAATATGATTTTTATATGTTGAACATCGAAGTAAAAATATGATTTTTATATGTTGAACATCGAAGTAAAAATATGATTTTTATATGTTGAACATCGAAGTAAAAATATGATTTTTATATATTGAACATCGAAGTAAAAATATGATTTTTATATATTGAACATCGAAGTAAAAATATGATTTTTATATATTGAACATCGAAGTAAAAATATGATTTTTATATGTTGAACATCGAAGTAAAAATATGATTTTTATATGTTGAACATCGAAGTAAAAATGTGATTTTTATATATTGAACATCGAAGTAAAAATATGATTTTTATATATTGAACAGCGAAGTAAAAATTCGATTTTTACATATGTAGAGAATACGGGCAATGAAGGTGACAAAAAGGCGATAACGATGAAGATTTTTATCAAAGAAGAGTCAAGATGTTTGGATAGCTATATGTGAGAATTTCTCACCTTTCAAATTCTTTTTCTAGTTATATATATATATATATATATATATATATACTAGGATGCAGACGGTGCTTAGTGGCACCCGACACAATCGTCCACAGACCATGGACTTGTTTGTTTGGTTGTGTAGTTTGTTAGATTATTTGGTTTGAATTGAATTGTTTGGTGAAATGAATGGATTTGATTGATGTGTGAATGGCGTGGGCCTTCACTAGACCGGGGATAAGGCTAGGCCTTGTCCCGTTTCTAGTATCGTGCCGTTATGCCGCCAAAATTTTCTAAAATATGTTAGAAAAATATCATTTTATTGAATAAATGAACCGAATAGAATATTCATAGGTTGAATAAAATGTTTTATCGTTAAAAATATAATTTTTAACGTGAATGTGAATAAATAAATATTCATTTACAAACCGGACGGTTTGTTTATGTACACCTATTTGAAGGACATTGATTGGGACGATAAATTTTACACATAGCCCAACTGCACAGATAAAATATGCGTTTGATTGTTTGAAACCCCACACGGGTGTTGGGATGAAATTTGAAGTCCACTCATTCTGATTGATTAAATATGTCGATCGATTGATTGACAGGCTGTTATAAGCGTTAGATATCTATATTTGATGCTTATACAGTGTAGTGCACTTTGGTTGATGGTTGATTATTTTTCAATGCTATTATACATGTGTTGTATGAAAATCCATATAATTAACTTTATATGGTAATTGATTGGGCCTCATTCCAATTTAGAAAATAAAGAATAATATAAAATAAAGGTTCATGTGTTGACAGTACTCATCCATTGAGATTGGTCATGTGTTGAACGAAATATTTTAGTAATAAAATTTACATCTTTATCAATATAAAATAAAGGTTCATGTGTTGACAGTACTCATCCATTGAGATTGGTCATGTGTTGAACGAAATATTTTAATAATATAAATATTTGAAATAGAATATTTGAAAATAGAAATATATGAAGCCGTGTTGATTAGATTGACGCCATTTTTGACGTGAACGATATTTATAACGATTTTATTCATTTTAAATGAATATTGAAAAGTGATTTCGAAATCGAATATTTTAAAATGAAATTTGAATTTGAATCAAATATAAAACAAAACGAATTTGATTTCAATTGTATAGCAAACGAAACGAATTCGAATTGAATTGAATAGATAACGAATTCGAATTGAATCGAATAGAAAACCAATTTGAATTGAATCGAATAGAAAACCAATTTGAATTGAATCGAATAGAGAACGACTTTGGAATTGAAATGAATTGAAAACGAATTCAAATTGAATTGAAAGCGAATTGAAATGAATTCAAATTGAATTGAAATTTGAATTGAATAGAAATGAATTTTAAAACGAATTTATAAAGAGGAATTCAATTTTGATTTGAATTGAAATGGAAGTTGAAATTGCTTTTGAAACGAATTTAAAACTATTTATATAATTCGTTTTAAATAGAAATCGACGAAAAATATATTATATATATTATATATATAATATAATGGCCTGAATAGAACGCGCCGCGCCGCGGCAGTTCGTGAATTTCGACCATTTATTTCAAACGGACATTACGGGAGATCCGACCGTCGGATTCTCCTAAAACCGGAACCGTTGGGTTCGTATCGAAAAGAGCTTTCTAACGAATGTTAGAAATTTGAAATCTAACGGTTGGATTTGGAGATACGTCCAAATCAAATTCAAAAAAGGTCGTTGTAAGTGCAGTTCGATGGCCGTTGATGGAAATCGACTGTACAGGCCTTGATAAAATTATTAAAAATAATAATAAATTATGTAAAATCATAAGAAATAATTTGAGAAAAATTGGGATGAAAAACTCCATATTTGAAAAGATAAAAATAGATTTTTATCGAACTGAACTAGTTTTGAACTAGAATTATAATTCTATTTATTTTTAAATAAATAAATTGAATTTGAAAAGGGTTTTTAAAAATAACCAAAATTTCCAATGATTGCATTGGAGTGGATTTGAATCGAAATTGTCTTCGGATTATTTCGATGTTGGAATTCGTGATTATACGGATTTTGTTATGGAAATTTGAAAGATATATATTTATATCGTTATTTCCAATACGACATTTGTTAATCGTAGAATTTGATATTGAATATAAGCCGATATATTTTCTATTCAGAGCCGTGTATTGAATATCAAATGTGATTTAGGTTTGTCGTGAATGGTGTCTTCACTAACACTGTTCTTGAACCCAGTTGAGAAAAGATTAAATCTTTTTATTTAGATTTAATGAAGTGTACCAATTAAATAATATTTAATTGGAATTGAATTGATATTGATTTTTGGGTTTATCGTGGACAGTGTTTTAAATAACACTCGTTCTTTAACCCGATAATTAATGAATGTGATTTTGGGTTTATCGTGAACTGTGTTTTAAATGACACTGATTCTTTAACCCAGTTAAAGATTAAAACTAAGTGGAGTTTTAATGAATCTTTAATTAGATTGAAATGATCGAGAATGGAGTAGCACCAGTTTTGCTCCAGGCGATAGTTAAATCTTTAATTAGATTTGAACGTGAAATGGTAATTGAATTTACCGATAACACCGTGGTGTTAGATATGAAGTATAACCAGTTTTACATCATGAGATGAATAGGTTGGGATAGGGAAAATAAAACAAATGATTGCTTCGGTAAGGTTCGTTAATCCCGACTAGTTGAATCGAAATTCAAAAGAAGATTAAAGAATAAATTCAAGGAATTTATCTTGGATAAAATTAATGGGAACCTTTCCCTATGAATGTGAAATTTGGAAACTAACTGTCGGTTAGCTAAGCAGAATGGTTTTCTGGATATTGATCTGATGTTGGTTTCGGCCTTCGGGGTTAATATTTGGGGAATTATTCTCTTGATTAATTTACGGTTAGTGACTGATGAATTGGAATGAGGCGTATGTTGTGTTTGTGTAACACTTATTTAAAGTATACGCGAGTTATTCGGAAAGACCGGGTTTATCCCATTCTGAATAACTGATACGACGATAAGTCGAAGATGAAGACGATGGTCGAAGACCGGAAGTCTTCACGTCGTTTGGGTGATTACTGATGATCTTGATTGGGCTGTACACCCAAGAAGATGGAAACATTTGGTGATCGTCCAGACGTGCTTGGAGATCGATGGATATGCAGGGTACTAGGTGCCTCCGGTTTCGTTCAGCCCCAGAACGGACTTGTAAATGGACTGTGTGTCTGACATTGGATTTTAGTCCGTGTGATTGATCTCTATTAAATATATATCTGTTTGGCGGCGGAGAATTTATTCTCTTGCTTAACGCCCTTCTCTGAGACGTACGAGCTCAGGGGTTATATATTGATGGATATCAAACGCATGGAGTGAATTGCCTGTGTGGCATGCCTGAGTGGCAATTGATCAAGGCTTCTGTTGAAAAGCAAAGTCTTGTGGTGATGATCAAAGCACGGCCTTTGTAGCGTAGCTTTGTGTAACGTTTACTTTGCGAGTTTCACACCCGGTATGAACCAGAAACGGGAGACGGACCTCAGGGAGGACTTGCGTTTCTTTCTAGCTAGAAGTGGCGTCAGTGGTTTTACACGCCCTGACGAGTTTGACTTATGTGGTTGTTGCTGTTGCGAGGCGCCTCGGTTTGATCGGACGATCCGGGTCCGATGGAGTCATTCGTTGGCTCATTTGCGCCCCAAAGGGCGGGGAGACGTATTGTTCAGGCATAATAATCCACATCGGTGGACCGGCCCTGACGATCCAGGGGGCAGTTGCGGCTGTTCCTAAGACATGGTAGGCTAGATTGTCTCGAATCGGTAGAGGACGATCCCTGGCCTCGGTTCACAGACGGAAACCCAATTTCCAAATACGTGACTTTGCGATTTTGATTGTATAACCTATATATGGCGACATAGTGGTATGGGGCATTCATGCCGCCTATGATTGATACTTATGATTTGAAGTTGTTTTATACACTATACACTTATAATAGTATCAAATGATTTCTTTTAAAAGTATCAAGCATTCTTGGCTATTATAAGGTAAAAACCCTATCCCCCGGCTTGCGTTGCATTGTGTGATAGGACCTGGGTCTTATAATAGCTTCATTTTTCTTTATTTAGCATTGCGCTGTTTGTTTTATGCACTGGTATTCTTGGGAGGAAACCCGTTCCGTGTTATACGGCGTGGTCCCTTGATTTACCTAGCTTTTAAAATAAATAATAATAACTGTTTTAGTTCTCACACCAGTCACATGACTGACCTGGAGTTTATTGTTTTAACCTAAACTCTGGGTGCCCTTATTTTCGACACGGGCAGCTAGTAGTTTTGGTTTTGCAGATTTATATTCACAGGATCATGGTTTACAGCTGGAATGATATCCGGAAAGCTTTGTATCCGTATATCTCTTCTAGTTGTGTATTGTATTATTTTCCGCTGCGATGTATTTAAATGTAATTTGAATCTCTGATATTTCTGTGTGATATTTATTTGTTTATACTCTGTATATTCTTGTAATCTGATGCATTGTTGTAATATACAGTGAAATGTTCTTTTGTATGCGTTCTGTTGTGGCTTGTTCTTGAACTATCCGCTCTTTCCTTTACGGGGAAGTTACGGGTTTTTACAGTTGGTATCAGAGCTTTGGTTTACAAAGCTCAGAGAACGAGACACATTAGAACCATACGAAAGAATTCATCAGATATTGGATTAGTAATATCCAATGGGAATGACTCATTAGAGATAGGATTAGTAGTATCCTAGAACGAGTGTGAAGAGTATATTTTTAAAGTGAAAACAAATTTTGTTTTGAAAATTTAAATCAACTATTCGTATTTGATTATTTATTTATATTGATTTTGGACAGTGCAGTATGTAAAGATTTTGCATATACACCTTGCAAACGTATATTCAAAGTTTTAATATATTGGATAGATATAAAATCACACTCTAGTCGCCCGGACCTGATTCTGATGATTGACGCGTCATCATTATTAATTAGTTTCGTGTTTCGAAGGTGTGATTTTCTATATATTTCCATTACCATTGTGTGAGAACCAAAACTTATATAGTTAGAACACATTGTTGTGAATTGGCATCAAAAACATGATTTTTGTATATGTATCAAAATTATGAATTTGAAACTCTAATTCACTAATTGATTGATGTTTGTGTTGTTTGTTTATTTGATTGATAATTTTGAACCATTATGCCTAATTGAATCAAATAATGAATTGTATTGAAATTTGGTCGCATTTGCTTGCATATACTTGCACTTACATTGAACAGGTCATAGCAAGGAGGCTAGAGCAGAGAATAAGATTTGTTTGCCCGACAAATAGGTACATGTTTACTACATAATTTACTGTTTTGTTTGGGTGATGATGATTTTATGAGCCTATTGGCTAGCCGCTTGGCTTTTTCTTTTTCTTTTTGAGATCTGAAGGACCGGGGAAGCTATTTGAGATTTCCCGATGCTCCCGGTGCAGGGGAGGTTATGGCGAAATTTTTCGAAAATTTAGGGTGTTAGCCAAATTTTTGAAAATTTGAAAATTCTCAGAAACTAAAAAGTTGGAGAATGGAGGCCAGATCGAACGTAGTGTTGATTAATCAAACCACTTTCGACTTTGTTCCTTTTCGAGGACGAAAAGTTTTAAGTGGGGGAGATTGTAACAACCCGAAAATCTGGGCCAGTTTAAAAATTTTATTTTGGCAATTCTAGCGAATTTTGATTATTTAAAATGAATTATTTTAAATAATATCGACGAGAAATTTATTTTGAATATAATTCGACGTATATATTATATACGTCGTCGTTAGAATATAAATAATCATATATATAATTATAAATAGAATTGAAAATGGCGCGGTAGTTCGATAATTTGATTTCAAACTTCAATTGAATGTACCGGGTGCAAAACAATCCGGATTTTAGTGAAACCAGAAATCATAGGATCTATTTGATAGTATCTTTCCAACGAATCCGAAGAATCAAGATTTCATAGCGGGAATCAATAGATATGTCCAGTTGAAAATTCTGAATAGTCGCTATAGAATTCAGGCCCTTGAAAATGGACATTTTGCAAACGACCTCGGATTTCGACGAAACTAGTTTTGTTGGGTCCGTGATGTCAAATTATTGCTAGATTCCAAATTCCATAATTTTTTGAATCAATATGTGAGCGTGGCAAAGGAAAACGCGTTTGATCAGTTTCAGTTGATTTTAATCGACTGAAAAATGGCCATTTTTCCAACGGTCTCAGAATTCGACGAAACTAGTTTAATTAGGACCGTATCGTCAATACGAAGCTAGAAAATATTATTCGGGAATTTTTCGAGTTCGTATGTGACCCCTGTAAAATGAAATGTACGTTTAAAATTCAATATAATGATTTAAATGTAAATTCAACGGAAACTGATTGTAACGATCGAATCAGCTTGCGATACATATCCCATTGTGTTCGGAATGGGGGTAAAACGCTATGGACGACAGGCGGTGGGCCTCGTTTCGAGGTCGTATGGAAAAGTCAACCTTTTTGAAATTAAATAATTAAAATAAAACTCCCTCTCTCTCCTACCCTCTATATCCTCTCAGCCCCCCCCCCCTTATATTTCTGAATCGAAATATTAAAAAAAAAAAAAAAGAAGAAAACCCACGAAGCTAAAGCCGTCGCCTCCCCATCGCAACCCCACCGAAGTCCGGCCACCGCTCTCCAGCCTCCGCTCCTCCTTCCTATCGACGAGCCCCCTCCCAATCCCCAAACCCGCGACCACCCCTAGAACCGCATCGATGAATCCGCCACCAACCGTACGAAGACCACCGCCGACCCCTAGATCCGCCACTGCACCACCGTCAGACCCCCGAGCAACCTCGCGACGCAAACCCCGAGACCCTCCCCCTCCCCAACGAACCACTGTAAGTTTTTAGATCTCAGATTTTTATTCATGTTAAAGAACGAATTTTTATTCATGAAAAAAAATGGGTTTTGTTATTATTATCAGTTTTAATTATAAAGATATGATTTTTTTTTTATCTAAGGATGAGAAGGTATATATTATTATATGAGGGAGGACATATATTTTTAAAGTATGAAAGATCATATTTTTGTAAATGAAAGGCAATGATTTTTATATGTTGAACATCGAAGTAAAAATGTAATATTTATATGTTGAACATCGAAGTAAAAATGTGATTTTTATATGTTGAACATCGAAATAAAAATGTGATTTTTATATATTGAACATCGAAGTAAAAATATGATTTTTATATGTTGAACATCGAAGTAAAAATATGATTTTTATATGTTGAACATCGAAGTAAAAATATGATTTTTATATGTTGAACATCGAAGTAAAAATATGATTTTTATATATTGAACATCGAAGTAAAAATATGATTTTTATATATTGAACATCGAAGTAAAAATATGATTTTTATATATTGAACATCGAAGTAAAAATATGATTTTTATTTATTGAACATCGAAGTAAAAATATGATTTTTATATGTTGAACATCGAAGTAAAAATATGATTTTTATATGTTGAACATCGAAGTAAAAATGTGATTTTTATATATTGAACATCGAAGTAAAAATATGATTTTTATATATTGAACAGCGAAGTAAAAATTCGATTTTTACATATGTAGAGAATACGGGCAACGAAGGTGACAAAAAGGCGATAACGATGAAGATTTTTATCAAAGAAGAGTCAAGATGTTTGTATAGCTATCTGTGAGAATTTCTCACCTTTCAAATTCTTTTTCTAGTTATATATATATATATATATATATATATATATATATACTAGGATGCAGACGGTGCTTAGTAGCACCCGACACAATTGTCCACAGACCATGGACTTGTTTGTTTAGTTGTGTAGTTGGTTAGATTATTTGGTTTGAATTGAATTGTTTGGTGAAATGAATGGATTTGATTGATGTGTGAATGGCGTGGGCCTTCACTAGACCTGGGATAAGGCTAGGCCTTGTCCCGTTTCTAGTATCGTGCCGTTATGCCGCCAAAATTTTCTAAAATATGTTAGAAAAATAAAAATATCATTTTATTGAATAAATGAACCGAATAGAATATTCATAGGTTGAATAAAATGTTTTATCGTTAAAAATATAATTTTTAACGTGAATGTGAATAAATAAATATTCATTTACAAACCGGACGGTTTGTTTATGTACACCTATTTGAAGGACATTGATTGGGACGATAAATTTTACACATCGCCCAACTGCACAGATAAAATATGCATTTGATTGTTTGAAACCCCACACGGGTGTTGGGATGAAATTTGAAGTTCACTCATCCTGATTGATTAAATATGTCGATCGATTGATTGACAGGCTGTTATAAGCGTTAGATATCTATATTTGATGCTTATACAGTGTAGTGCACTTTGGTTGATGGTTGATTATTTTTCAATGCTATTATACATGTGTTGTATGAAAATCCATATAATTAACTTTATATGGTAATTGATTGGGCCTCATTCCAATTTATAAAATAAAGAATAATATAAAATAAAGGTTCATGTGTTGACAGTACTCATCCATTGAGATTGGTCATGTGTTGAACAAAATATTTTAGTAATAAAATTTACATCTTTATCAATATAATATAAAGGTTCATGTGTTGACAGTACTCATCCATTGAGATTGGTCATGTATTGAACGAAATATTTTAATAATAGAAATATTTGAAATAGAATATTTGAAAATAGAAATATATGAAGCCGTGTTGATTAGATTGACGCCATTTTTGACGTGAACGATATTTATATCGATTTTATTCATTTTAAATGAATATTGAAAAGTGATTTCGAAATCGAATATTTTAAAATGAAATTTGAATTTGAATCAAATAGAAAACAAAACGAATTTGATTTCAATTGTATAGCAAACGAAACGAATTCGAATTGAATTGAATAGATAACGAATTCGAATTGAATCGAATAGAAAACCAATTTGAATTGAATCGAATAGAAAACCAATTTGAATTGAATCGAATAGAAAACGACTTTGGAATTGAAATGAATTGAAAACGAATTCAAATTGAATTGAAAGCGAATTGAAATGAATTCAAATTGAATTGAAATTTGAATTGAATAGAAATGAATTTTAAAACGAATTTATAAAGAGGAATTCAATTTTGATTTGAATTGAAATGGAAGTTGAAATTGCTTTTGAAACGAATTTAAAACTATTTATATAATTCGTTTAAATAGAAATCGACGAAAAATATATTATATATATTATATATAATATATAATGGCCTGAATAGAACGCGCCGCGGCGCGGCAGTTCGTGAATTTCGACCATTTATTTCAAACGGACATTACGGGAGATCCGACCGTCGGATTCTCCTAAAACCGGAACCGTTGGGTTCGTATCGAAAAGAGATTTCTAACGAATGTTAGAAATTTGAAATCTAACGGTTGGATTTGGAGATACGTCCAAATCAAATTCGAAAAAGGTCGCTGTAAGTGCAGTTCGATGGCCGTTGATGGAAATCGACTGTACAGGCCTTGATAAAATTATTAAAAAAAATAATAAATTGTGTAAAATCATAAGAAATGATTTGGGAAAAATTGGGATGAAAAACTCCATATTTGAAAAGATAAAAATAGATTTTTATCGAACTGAACTTGTTTTGAACTAGAATTATAATTCTATTTATTTTTAAATAAATAAATTGAATTTGAAAAGGGTTTTTAAAAATAACCAAAATTTCCAATGATTGCATTGGAGTGGATTTGAATCGAAATTTTCTTCGGAATATTTCGATGTTGGAATTCGTGATTATACGGATGTTGTTATGGAAATTTGAAAGATATATATTTATATCGTTATTTCCAATACGACATTTGTTAATCGTAGAATTTGATATTGAATATAAGCCGATATATTTTCTATTCAGAGCCTTGTATTGAATATCAAATGTGATTTAGGTTTGTCGTGAATGGTGTCTTCACTAACACTGTTCTTGAACCCAGTTGAGAAAAGACTAAATCTTTTTATTTAGATTTAATGAAGTGTACCAATTAAATAATATTTAATTGGAATTGAATTGATATTGATTTTTGGGTTTATCGTGGACAGTGTTTTAAATAACACTCGTTCTTTAACCCGATAATTAATGAATGTGATTTTGGGTTTATCGTGAACTGTGTTTTAAATGACACTGATTCTTTAACCCAGTTAAAGATTAAAACTAAGTGGAGTTTTAATGAATCTTTAATTAGATTGAAATGATCGAGAATGGAGTAGCACCAGTTTTGCCCCAGGCGATAGTTAAATCTTTAATTAGATTTGAACGTGAAATGGTAATTGAATTTACCGATAACACCGTGGTGTTAGATATGAAGTATAACCAGTTTTACTTCATGAGATGAATAGGTTGGGATAGGGAAATTAAAACAAATGATTGCTTCGGTAAGGTTCGTTAATCCCGACTAGTTGAATCGAAATTCAAAAGAAGATTAAAGAATAAATTCAAGGAATTTATCTTGGATAAAATTAATGGGAACCTTTCCCTATGAATGTGAAATTTGGAAACTAACTGTCGGTTTGATAAGCAGAATGGTTTTCTGGATATTGATCTGATGTTGGTTTCGGCCTTCGGGGTTAATATTTGGGGAATTATTCTCTTGATTAATTTACGGTTAGTGACTGATGAATTGGAATGAGGCGTATGTTGTGTTTGTGTAACACTTATTTAAAGTATACGCGAGTTATTCGGAAAGACCGGGTTTATCCCATTCTGAATAACTGATACGACGATAAGTCGAAGATGAAGACGATGGTCGAAGACCGGAAGTCTTCACGTCGTTTGGGTGATTACTGATGATCTTGATTAGGCTATACACCCAATAAGATGGAAACAGTTGGTGATCGTCCAGACGTGCTTGGAGATCGATGGATATGCGGGGTACTAGGTGCCTCCGGTTTCGTTCAGCCCCAGAACGGACTTGTAAATGGACTGTGTGTCTGACATTGGATTTTAGTCCGTGTGATTGATCTCTATTAAATATATATCTGTTTGGCGGCGGAGAATTTATTCTCTTGCTTAACGCCCTTCTCTGAGACGTACGAGCTCAGGGGTTATATATTGATGGATATCAAACGCATGGAGTGAATTGCCTGTGTGGCATGCCTAAGTGGCAATTGATCAAGGCTTTTGTTGAAAAGCAAAGTCTTGTGGTGATGATCAAAGCACGGCCTTTGTAGCATAGCTTTGTGTAACGTTTACTTTGCGAGTTTCACACCCGGTATGAACCAGAAACGGGAGACGGACCTCAGGGAGGACTTGCGTTTCTTTCTAGCTAGAAGTGGCGTCAGTGGTTTTATACGCCCTGACGAGTTTGACTTATGTGGTTGTTGCTGTTGCGAGGCGCCTCGGTTTGATCGGACGATCCGGGTCTGATGGAGTCATTCGTTGGCTCATTTGCGCCCCAAAGGGCGGGGAGACGTATTGTTCAGGCATAATAATCCACATCGGTGGACCGGCCCTGACGATCCAGGGGGCAGTTGCGGCTGTTCCTGAGACATGGTAGGCTAGATTGTCTCGAATCGGTAGAGGACGATCCCTGGCCTCGGTTCACAGACGGAAACCCAATTTCCAAATACGTGACTTTGCAATTTTGATTGTATAACCTATATATGGCGACATAGTGGTATGGGGCATTCATGCCGCCTATGATTGACACTTATGATTTGAAGTTGTTTTATACACTATACACTTATAATAGTATCAAATGATTTCTTTTAAACGTATCAAGCATTCTTGGCTATTATAAGGTAAAAACCCTATCCCCCGGCTTGCGTTGCATTGTGTGATAGGACCTGGGTCTTATAATAGCTTCATTTTTCTTTATTTAGCATTGCGCTGTTTGTTTTATGCACTGGTATTCTTGGGAGGAAACCCATTCCGTGTTATACGGCGTGGTCCCTTGATTTACCAAGCTTTTAAAATAAAGAATAATAACTGTTTTAGTTCTCACACCAGTCACATGACTGACCTGGAGTTTATTGTTTTAACCTAAACTCTGGGTGCCCTTATTTTCGACACGGGCAGCTAGTAGTTTTGGTTTTGCAGATTTATATTCACAGGATCCTGGTTTACAGCTGGAATGATATCCGGAAAGCTTTGTATCCGTATATCTCTTCTAGTTGTGTATTTTATTATTTTCCGCTGCGATGTATTTAAATGTAATTTGAATCCCTGATATTTCTGTGTGATATTTATTTGTTTATACTCTGTATATTCTTGTAATCTGATGCATTGTTGTAATATACAGTGAAATGTTCTTTTGTATGCGTTCTGTTGTGGCTTGTTCTTGAACTATCCGCTCTTTCCTTTACGGGGAAGTTACGGGTTTTTACACACGCTCTACATATATAGTACACAATCAAAATCGTGGGCGCTTATTGGAGATTGCATTCCGACCATGACAAGGTATGGAACCACCTGCCGATAGTGTATTTCTAGAGGGGAATACACTAGGTTCAACAAGAACGTCTTGCAACCTAGCCCACACATGACCGACCACTCATTTCGCTTGAGTGTATCGAATGTACATCACCAACGGTTGGGTGCGACCCACCGTTTCCCGAAAAGGGACAACATCGAATAGGTTAAAGAATGAAATGGATTTTCTCTAGATAGGTGATTACACACCCTAATGGGAATGACCCACATAACCATGCTGCCTGCCCGATTTTTGTCATTTCCCAGTTGTGAGGCTTGAGGTTAGAATTTACCTTTAGAACATCTGGCCACCATTTACTTTGAATGCCACATCGTCAGATTCACCAGATATCACTAGTTGACATCTACAAAAACATTCTGGGTGTTAGCTATCCACCAACAGAAATACGTTTGAGGAAATCAACGTACGTGACTCCTTTGAAAATACTCTGTCAGACAATCGTCCATGCAAGTCATCCAGGAACAGGATGAACCGAAGGCACCCTCCTACTGCATCTAGTATAGGAATCACCCCACGGATCAATAACGACTAGTCCTTGCAAATCCGAAGATTTCAATTACGACCGAATCACTGATGAAATATCTTTGGGAGCTAACCAGAGAAATTCAACAAGTGGTTCTTCCGCTCATAAAGATCTACGGTCTTCCATTCTTTAAATTGTAATATCGTCCCTACAAGTTAGTTTACGTAAAGTCGGTTTGAAGTGGTTTTGGGTCCAGTTCCCATCCCGGTCTCTTCAAACTAACACGCAAGGAATATTTATTTGATAGTCGGTGTTTTAACTATCAAATATAAACAGTGTAGATAAGTAAATCTATTTATACAAATTATTTCATATTTAATTTACATGACTTGTCAAATTTAATTTACTAGCACAAATTCAGAATGACAAAATTCAGAATGACAATCAATATAAGACGACAAAAATTAAATAAAATGTAAATGATTATTTTAACTAATTAGAAACTTTTAGTTCCTTCAAAACATAACAGATAAATTAACCATAACACGGCATTAACATCCAAAAATAATTCGATGTTTTACTTCAGACTAAAACTAGTTTGAAATATCTAATCTTGGATAATGGCTTACTTCACATTATTTACTTACCAAGATCTTTGGAAATAATTTAATTGATTATATTTATACATCTATTTCTTAATATACCATAAATATTGCAGTTTCAAGCTCATGTTTACACGAACGTTTATTTTGCAATTACGTATTAATTTAGTAGATTTTCGATCCTCTATTATTATTATTATTATTATTATTATTTTATTTACGGGTAATTTATATATTTATTTATAACTTCTATTTTGAACCAATTTAAAAATCGATAACTTAATGAGCTAAGAAAATTCTAAGTCCGTATAACAAAATATTCTGTGTGACTTCCATACACAAGTTTCTTCTTCCCGGTCTCTTCTTTATTTTATAAATAGATACATGTACACATAAGGGTTTTAAATTTAAATTCATGGTTTTAAAACAACCAACGTTTCTTTTCTTTAGGCCCAAGGCCCGCTTTATATTTAACAGCCCATCTCGTATTCCCTTTTTCCTCAGTCCGTCCTCTCTTCTGTTGCTTCCAGTCTTGTACTCCTTTCCTTACTTTTACCTATTTATCTGACTTGAACAAATGGTCTTGGCACAACAACTTTAGAGTTTGATCCCCTACTTTACTCTTACAAACCTCAGGTGTAGATTATTTTATTTGTTTTTGATGTCAAATTCTGTTTTTATTGCTTTACATCTAGTTTTTATTACTAGCTGCATCTTCATTGTTTCAAAATCCTACAGTCCCATTTCTATTATTCATTTCATTATACTACTTTGTTTTTTAAATATTGGTATAGGTTGTTACTGAGATCTGGCTTCATACTTATAGATGCATCAACCCATATTACTCTTGTGTCTACCAGGAAATCGAGACATGAGAGAAAGCATGGCATTGGCAAGGTAAATACGTGGATTTACATAGTGATCCTTTTTCTTTTTTTCATGCCAAATGATCAAACACCTATGCCAACAAGAGATTTGCAAACAAATTATATGGATCAGCTCGATAATTTTCTTTCCCACCCTATCCTTTTCTTTATACTTTAGCCAAACTAAACACAGTCCATTTACCCCATGTACAGGCCTATTCGTGCACGTGCACCACTCATCCTAGCTCCTTGAGATCACCGTGCTACCCTCCGCAAATCAGGACGCCACCCCAGATCATTGATGACCCATCAGACAAGCCCCAACAACACTCCATCGAGATTTTATCTCTCGACTCTTCAAAAAAGAAAAAACATACTATTAGGTCACCACCGCAAATCGCCTTCCCATGATCACCTCCGACCACCGTTAGGTCCTCTTCCACCACCGCATTGAAACTCATCCCCAAACGCTCCTCCTAACCTAATCTTAAAGCACTCGATCGATCCTATGACCCACACGACCGAATCAAACTGGAATTACTCAAAACACAGCTCAACCCTAAATTTGCCTCGTCCTTCTTCCTCCGACCATCGGAGAGTACACCACTTCGACCACGACTTCATCTAGCCTTAGTGAAACTTCCCCAATAGCAGTTCTTTAATCCATTAACCCAATAACAAGAATTTCATTTTTTTCCTCCGAATCTAACAATAAACCATATCACGAAATATATGATATTATAAATCGTCATTTCTGTTTTAAAAATCATGATTTCCCCATACAATTACACTGGTATCCCTGATTTTCATGATTATGATAATGAAAATTTGAGTTATAAAATCCATTTACTGTGTATTTTGGATATTTAAAATTACATATTATATATTTTGGGTGAAACTATTTTTTTATTTAAACTTGAGCCCTAAATAAATCATTTCCATGTTGGATTCAGATCCGATAGCCTACTCGAATTCAGGTTATAGATTTTTCAGCTAGGAGAGGTATATTTTTTTAATTCGCAGTATATCACATTCCCTGAAAATAATAATTCAAATGCTTCATATGTGACTACATTGTATTCATACTGATGGTGTTGAAACCACCATCAGTGTTTATATGCTTCAAATCAGACATATATATGCATATATACAATACCAATTAATAGTCAGTATAAAAGTTTGGATGTTTATTGTTCAATACTTTACTGTCTTTGATTATTTTTATTATTCTTCCTCTGTTTCCAGTTTCAATCCAAGTTCCTTCCATATATTTCAGGTTTTACCTTAAACATATATTCAATCCATACCTGAGATCATATTTGCATAATATAATTAGGGATATATTTAAATTAGGGAAATATGAACCTCACTTGTCAAAACTATGCTACTGTCTTTCCAGTTTTTCTCAGATATGTTCAACTCTCAAATTATAATTCTTCATTTCAATATTCAAGTTTAATGTGTGGGTACAGACCAACATATATGAAGTTTGAATCTACTGGAATTTAACATAAACAATAAGGAGATTCAATTGTTTACTCACCGGAATTTTCCATTGTCTTGCTATTTTCATTTCAGGTCCTCCATGCTCTATCTTTGTTTCATTTACAAGCCTACGATCTCTATTTTAGACTCCAAGTTCTTTGTATATGTTCCCTTCTCTCCTTCAAGCTTTGATTCCATTTCATACACTTCACTTATACTCTCGCCGTTTTTCATAGTTTTTTACATAGTTTAGTTCCCAGGTTTTTCCCTCTTTTGTTCCTCATTGTTTCCACTTATTTACATTCTCTATTTTGCCTATATGATTTGCAGAAACTTAGTGTGTAGTTGTGGGTTTCAAAGTGTATTTATAGCTGAAATAATAAGGATTGAGTCGGTTAGTTCTTAAGGGGTGCAGATTAGGTTCCATCCATTTAAAAGTGAGGTGATGTTGTGATATTTTGTTGTACAAATATTTTCTACTTTGCTTCTAAGTAACACAGCATATGCATGTTATTTCTGCACCTACATGTGCTTGTATATGTCCTTGTATGTCCTACATGTATTAACAAATCTTTCTTAGTTGCCAAGCAAGAATCAACTTGTTAAATGGATTTGATTTTTCCTTTTATTTCTTTTCACCTGTTGGCCTTCTTGTCAAATTTGAAGCTAGGCTTTGTATGCTAATTTTTATTGGTATTATGCACATTTTTATGTGTTCATTGCTACTGAAGACTGGATACTGACATCTCATGTTTAGTTGGCCATTCCCCCTTATAATCTAAGCTATCCCGAGCTATTGCAGGTCTTGCACATGTCTAAGATCACTAAAAATCCATAGGACAGGACATTTTTATAGGCCTACTTTTTCCTATTCTAGTCGTTTGCCTTCATTTCCAATTCAATGCTAGACATCTTTTCCTCTTTTCAAATTAAATGCATGTCTACTCCTTGATTTAATTGCCGCGTGAGTTTTCACTTCAAATGTCCAATTCTAGCTTGTTTATCCTAATTATATTGTGCTGCCTTGTTGGTTTTTATTTCTTTCTTATATTTGTATGCATATGTCTGTTTATCTCTTAAATTCTAGGCTATGTTTGTTTACTTCAGTTTGCTAAATTATTTATTTACTTGGGTTTAACTTACTGCCCTTTCATTTTTATTTTCTTTTAACTAAATGTATATAAGTTCTAAATTCATTTTTGCTTTCAAGTATCTTGTGTATATGTTTATATGCATTTATTTTTAATTACACAAACCAGGTAGATTTAAATACTGGAATTTTATACAATATGTAATATTTTCTTGAATTAATATGCAATACACAAAGTATTTTAAATTCTAAGCTTTTACTTAATTTTGCGAACTTGCATACACATATACAATATATATTCACTTATATATTTAATATAAATCATCATATTAAAATTTACTTGTCTCTTTTATACTTTGATTCAACACTATTACAAGAAATATTAATTCTTCTTATATGCCTTCATTTCTATGGATTTATAAAAGTTGTTGAATTTTATCTTACTTAATTTTCATATATAACCAATCCCAAGTTCTCACTTGTTTATGTACACATACCCTGATGTAGAAAATAAATTTAAATATACACTTAGATAATTATATAATAATTTATTATCTTCAATTTCTATAATATTCAAATCTATTTTTATCTGTTTGAATTCAATTACTAGCCTAATCATATATTATAGAATTGGTTCAGAAACTAGGTCGTTACAGAATTCTTTAAAATAAGAACCGTCAAGACCAATTAGATAATAGTTTTCTAATGGCGAAGAAAGATCTGGATTTCGTTGAATAGATTTTAAGTTATGTCAAAATCAAATTTTCAGAAAAACAGCGCTATAACCATTGTAAAACCATAACGGATTATTTAATTAAATATAAGGATTTTAGGAAAATAAAACTTAGATTTACATAAGAAAAATCTAGACTTGAGTGGAAAAATATATTCGAACTGAGGTAAAGTAATGTATTGATTTTTTTGAAACAAGAATCAGATTTTTAAATTACTAAATATAATTAACTAATTTGAATAATAATTAGTTAATGAGATTTTAAATTGAAATTGGGCTTTGAATAAGTGAATTTGACTTGGAAATTTATATTCGAAATCAAAAAGGAAAGTTGAATTGAAATGGAATTCAATTTGTTTATAAGCAAGTTAATATTTTATTTGAACGTTTTATGTTCAAACAAAGAAGTGGAATATGCAAAATAGCTTATTAGAAAATAAATTAGCGAATTTGGTTAAGACGAATGGATTGAGTTGAAACCAAATGGGAATATTTGGATGTGTGTTAAATAGGTTTGGAATGAAGTATATGAAGAGCTATAAATTGAAATGCACGACTAAAAGGTACACATTTAATCGCATATGAGATTTTATGCACCGAATCGGCAAGCCACTTGGAATTTTGATTTTCTTTTTGAATGGAGAGGGCCTAGAGAGGCGAGTTGAGGTTTGAACTATTGACCGGTACAAAGGAGGTTATGGCAAAATTTTCCGAAAATTTAAGGAGTTAGAATATTTTTTAAGAAATTTTGATAACTGGAAATCAGTATATCAATATATTAGAATTCGATAAGGAAACGAACTTAAAATAGAATATTATAAACAAAAAGGAAATTGATAATCTGGAAATAGAAAGAGAAATGTATATACATTTTTAAAATGGAGAATTGGTTTTATATGATGTTAATTATTCGAGGTAAGTGGTCTTGTCCGTTTTGAAGTTAAGGATGTTTACAGTTAAGGTCTGAGAGGTGGTTATACCCCGACTTGATTGATTTCGTTTTTAACCGATAAATAGCAAGATCCAGTCTCGAAGAGAAATGTTTGAATAAGAGTTATTTGAATGCAGTGTTTTGGGTTGTTGTAACGATGTTTTATACAACATTCGTTTGAACCCAAGTAAGTGTAAATTTGGAAATATAATAATAAATATTTCCTGAGTATAGAAATAAATGAATGGTCATGGAAGAGATAAGTAATTGGAATGTTTTTTCAATTATAAATAGAATATATTTTCTACGTGTATAAAATAAAAGAAGGCGATATATGGAAATGTTTTCCAAATAGCGTAAGAGGCCAATATGATAATCGAAAATATCATGTTAATGAATATGGGTAAAGAAATGGAGAAGTGTTTTAATTAATGAAATATTAATTAAAAGGCCCAGTGATTTGTTTGATTCTATGAATGGATGTTTGTTTTTCTTCGATAGTTAAATAATCGACTATCGAAGTATTTTCCAATATCGTTGTCAATATGGAGAGACCGATTGGATTATTATCCGAGAACCACTCCGTATTAGCAGTAGCATTGTGAATCAGATTATATGAAGATAATCGAAGACGGAGTAAAGTGCAAGGACTTTTACTATTAATACAAATGATGCCTTCGGTTTCGTTCAGTCCCAGAACAAACGTAAATGGATGAATGTCTGACAGAGTATTTCCAATGATCGCATATGTTGGTATGTACAAATATGTATGGTGGCGGAGAATTTATTCTCTTAGCATAATATCCAGAATATAGTTGTGCAATCAATTAGTGATTAACGGATCTAACAATGTGGCATTCAAAGTGATTGTGTTATATATGAATGGAAAGTAATCGTAACCTCAGGCCTCAACAACCGGGAAATGACAAAAATCGGGCAGGCATCATGGCTATGTGGGTAGATTCCATTAGGATGTATTATCACCTATCTACAGAAATTCATTTAATTCCTTATTCTATTCGATGTTGTCCCTTTGGGAAAACGGTTGCTGATCTCAATCGTTGGTGATATACATTCGATACACTCAAGCGAAATGAGTGGTCGGTCATGTGTGGGCCAGGTTGCAAGATGTTCTTGTTGAACCCACTGTATTCCCCTCTAGAGATACACCATCAGAAGGTGGTTCCATACCTTGTCATGTTGGAAATCCAGTCTCCAATAAGTTCCCTACGGTTTTTGGTTCTTTTATTATATATGGAGCGTGAGATGCAAGCATTCTGCTAGATTCTATTTATTTGATGTAGATATTATTATAATATCACTGGATTTGATATCAAAAATATTTTGGGTTATCGTAATGTAAAAACCATCCGTGTTTATGTGCTGATCGGTCTTATGATTATCATTTTTTTTCGAAAGGATTTTTTTTAAGTTAAACAAATGATTGGAGTTTACTCACACCAGTCCCATGACTGACCTAGAGTTTATTTTGTTTTTTGTTTTCCCTAAACTCTTGGGTTCCCAAATTTGTATGGGCTGTCAAGTAGTCGGGATTTTTCAAATTCACTTGGAAGAGCTGGAAGCAGGAGGCTTCACCAGTTAGCTATAGACTATCATATTTCCGCTATGTACTATGTTGTATCTGGAAACAGGTGTTTATAATTGTTCACGGAATAACTGTTGTGCTCTGATAATGGTATGTATATACAGTTACTGATTTGTATTTCAAAAGTTATGTAATTTAATATATTTTATTCGTTCCGTTGTGAGATTTGTGTTCTTCGTTTTTCTTCTATTCTAACTTTTCTTTCTTTCTATTCCTCGTCCTCTAACTTCTTTCTACTAATAATTCGTATTTTTGTGTCATTTGGGTTGGACGTGTGGTGTTATTAGTCAACTCAAATAGTACGGATTTGCGGGCCATTACAGTTGGTATCAGAGCTTAGGTTGAGCGAACACCTAGGCTTTGTTGGGTTGTGCTCATTAGAGCTAGGGTCAGTAGTACCCTAGAATGAGTTGAGTGTATATATATATGCGAGAGAGTGTATTTGTTAAGTGATATAAAAACTGTTTTATATTGTGTTGGCTAGTCTATTGAGTGGTTTATGAGTTCTGATCGAATTATGGGACGCCACGAAGTCAATAGGAATTTCTAAACACTTAAACAGAAGATATGACATAATATGGTTTTGAAGTGGGTGAATGAAATAATTTTACCCAAAAATTCTATTTTTATAGAAAAAGATTAATTTTTCGAAATTATTATAATATATGGATGTGTTGGATGTTAAAATTATAATCAAATAAGATTATAACATTTAATTGGTTATCTATAACCAAATAAAATTTGTTCGTAAAAGAAATATACAAATGAGATGAACTGGAATTGGATTTAAAACAGAATCTGGAAATTAAATTCTGGGAAGTTGGAAAATATTTTTAAAGTATATTAGAATAATATAGCTTTGTTTTGAAAGGATTTTTGAATAAAAATCATTTTGAATCGATTCTAAAAGTGTTAAAGCACTGAACTCACTTCAGTGGCTGGAAAATAATTCTGATGATGACTGCAGCTTCATCAGTGTTCATTTTCAAGTTTCTAAGTGATGGATTGCTACCTTAGAAACGGTTTGATGGAAATTTGTTTGAAAGAAAACAAGTTGGTTTGAATATTCAACTATTTGAATTTGAGATGGAAATACATATATGTATATATTTATGTGGTTTCAAAACGATTTGAAATAAAAACCCAGGAATTTGAATTCTGGAATTTAAATTTAACTTAAGCAAGTTAAATGAAATTAGAGTAAATAAATTGATTAAAATCAATTTGAATATGGTTACATATGAAGAGAATTTGAATTGAGTATAATTGGATGTGAATATATGGATGTAAATCATTAAGATTAAATGAGTGAAAACAAAAGTTTTATAGAACCAAAGTTGTAGAAATATGAAGTGTTGAGTTTCAACATAAGTGAGATTTTGAAAAGTAATGGGTTTGTACCATTTTTCCTACGTTAGTAATTTCGGGGACGAAATTCTTTTAAGGGAGGGAAGAATGTAATGACCCAGATTTTTGAACGATTAATTTTAAATATTTAATATGGTTTTAAATATTGAGTTGATAATATAAATGAATTTTTATATTAAGTTATCGATTTAATAATCGATTTCGATTTAATATCGAATATATTAAATTATCGTGATACGAAATATAATTGGAATAGAAGTTAAAAATTGAATCAAAACAATTCAGATGATTAGTATTAATTGTAATTGAATATAGACGATAATAAAAATATTTTATTATTAAAGAATTGATTATCTCTGAATTTAAATTATATTATATATTAATTTAATATGGTATATACGTTCAAATTAAATATCAAAATATATCCAGTTCAATTCAGAATAGTGTTACAATGTTGAAACGATAGTGATTACGTTAAAATAGCGGTCTATGTGTGAACCCTGAGAAATTTTAATGGATATGATCAAAATTGAATTGAAGATCAAATCAGAATCTGTTTAAAAAGAATAAAAATCCCTTTATCTCAAATCGTATTAAATATGAAATCAAATCGAATTAATGGGAAAATCTTTTAAAATAAAATAAAAAGGGATTTGTGTGACTTTTGCCAACATCCCTTAAATTCCTTTGTACGTTGGTTCCTCACCTTCATCACTAAGTAAAACCGCGAATTAATGGTCAGTACCTTTTGTCTCCTATATCGAATCTATAAGTAAATCTCAACCTTCGTGATGCCTTCCATTTTCCAAAAACATTTTCAGAGCTTTTTCTCCTTAAATTCATTTCTAGTTCAATCGAAAACTTGAGCTCCAACGTATTTAAAATTGCAGCGCTCCACGGTAAATCCAAAATCAATCCACTCTCATTTTATTTGTTTCAAAGTCAACCCTCAATAAAATACCGATCCCCAATTTCAAATTATGAATCGAGCAGCTCAGTTTCGAGCTCTAGGAAGCACGCGTGAAGGAGACTTAGTAGGAGGGTTCCATGCAGTTAGGGAATTAGCTGGTTTGCTCTTCGATTTGAGGATTGGAATGTCTCGAGTGGAGGAGGTGGTTGCGTTAGTTGCTACTGCAGAAGGAGCGTCGCTGTTAGGTGTTAAGTAAAGTACGACATGTGCAATTCGAAGGTTCAGGGGGCGACATTAGGGAAAACACGATTCTTAGTATCGCGTTTTTTTCAAGTGATGTACCGTTGCGATATGAAGCTTCAGTTCCTGAATTGTGTTTCTCTTTATTACGACGTATATGAGGACATCGAAAATGGAACTGGGAGAAGTATTTTTGGACGAGGTGTATAGGGAAACGCGATGAAGGGGTTTGTTCGATTTCAACTTGGTACAAATAAAGGTTCTTGGATGGAAAGTTGTTCGATAGTATCATTGATTTTGTTTATTCAAGTGGTTCTAATGGGGCTTAATATTGGGTGAATCACTTGCAACAGTGAGTAATTGAATGGGTTCGAGGAAAAGTTGTTCGCAAGTTTTTGCGAGAGTAGCATGGTAATGATGGAAAGGTGGATCATACATGAGTGTTGGATTTGTTGTTTTTGGGGAAAAGATGGAGGTAAAAATTAATTAATTTAATTCATGTGATGTGTAATAATTAAATTTTGAAGAGAAAATAGGTGTATACAAGTTTATAACACATATATTTACATTATACGAAATCAAAACTTAATCAAAACATTTTAATTAGTAAATTAGCATAGTTTATCTTGTGAGAATAAAATACGATATCTTATTTATTTTTAGATCCGTTCAAAAAACTTTAAATTTTGTTGGAATCATATGGATCTGGGCTTCAGGATGGAATTCGTTTTAAGATTTTTAAGTCAATTGGAATCAGAACAAATCATCGAATAAATCACTATGAGTAATTCTCACTGAAGAATTTTATTTAAATTATTTTTATCGTTAAAAATAATTAGTTGGTTGTTTGGTTGCATTTAAATATTACAATGGCTATTATACATATAAATTAGTTATATAGGATTGATTTTTGTGGCTATTATATATATATTGGTGATTGGATAGTTCCCGCAGTATCATTAGCGGATGCCCGCAGTATCATTAGCGGATGTCTCTATACGCTCCACACTATGACAGTGGATGACCTTCTATACCGCGATATCCTGCCTCAAAGTAGAATGGGTATTATTTATGTTGACTAACGTCTGTGGATGCAGCGAAACAGGTTGGAGGGATCCAACTGGATTCCTCAAAATTTATTACTGTTGTTTTCATATATATATTATCATATATGATGTGTTATAAAACCCATGATTTGATAATTAAGTGTTTTTGGATGTTAAATATCACTGGGCCTAAAGATATATAAAAGTATCGTGAAAGGGAATTTTAAATTTAAAAGGGAAATCTATTTTTCTAAAATAGATTTTGAAATTGGAATGGGTTAAGAAATTTATAAACGATGTTTATAAATTAAATAATGCAGGGAATTGAAGTTGAATTTATAAACGTATTTATAAATGAATTGGGAAAAATTTTCATTTAGATAATTTGAGAAATGTAAGTACAAGTGTGTTTTTAAAAAAAGGGATATTTATTTTTTCAAAGGAGAAAGGTGGAAAATTTTCATTGGGTAATTTAAATATTTAAATTCAAATGGGAATTTAAAACGAGGACCGGGAATTGTGTTAAAAAGGGAAACTATGAAATTTATTCTGATATTCAGAATATAAATTAGATTAAAATAAATCTGTATGGATTTATGATGTGAATTCGATTAGATCGAATTTATGTAGATAATTATTTTCAAAAATATATTAGGATTATATTAAATAAAAGCTTAAATTTAAATATAGAAATAGATTCACTATTATATATATATAAGTAAAATCAATAAAATATTCCAGAATAGGAATTGGATTTCAAATGGAATTTGAAATGGAAAACTTGTTTTAATTTATAAAACAAGGAAGTTGGATTTACAAACGATATTATAAATCTAGTGAAATAAATTATCATTAGACAAATTTTGAAGTTTAAATTCAAGTAAGAATTTAAAAAGTGAAATTGGAAAACATGTTGAAAATGGAATGATTTATTATATTCCGTAGTTTGGGATATAAACTGAATTAAGAAAAATCCAATGGGATTATAACTGAAATTCGATTATTTCTAATTTTATAAAACAATTTGTTTCAAAGGGAATTGGAGTTCAGTATAGAAAATTGAGTTATAAATAAATTTATAACCGAGTAATGAAAAATCGTCGATTAGAGATTAATCAAAAATGTTAAGTTTAATTTGGAAACTGGATTTATATATATTAAAATATATATTAAAATGGAGTTGAAATTTAAATCAAACGAAGTTTGAAATGTTTATATATTAAATATAATTAAAATGAACTCGCCACAGCACGGCAGTTCGTAAATTGGCATTTCGAACATCAATTGAGTATATAGATCTCAATTTAAGTCGGAATTCTTTGAAATAAGAACCATCATGACCAATTAGATAATAGTTTTCTAATGGAAGAGAAAGATTTGGATTTCGTTGAATAGACTTTGAGTTATGTCAAAAACAAATTTTCATAAAAACAATGTTATAACCATTGTAAAACCATAACGAATTATTTAATTAAATATAAGGATTTTAGACAAATAAAACTTAGATTTACATAAGAAAAATCCTGACTTGAGTGGAAAAATATATCTAAACTGAAGTAAAGTAATGTATTGATTTTTTTGAAACAAGAATCAGATTTTTAAATTATTGAATAGAATTAACTTATTTGAATAATAATTAGTTAATGATTTTAAATTGAAATAGGGCTTTGAATAAGTGAATTCGATTTGGAAATTTATATTCGAAATCAAAAAGGAAAGTTGAATTGAAAATGGAATTCAATTTGTTTATAAGCAAGTTAATATTTTATTTGAACATTTTATGTTTAAACAAAGAAGTGGAATAGGCAAAATAGCTAATTAGAAAATAAATTAGCGAATTAGGTTAAGACGAATGGTTTGAGTTGAAACCAAATGGGAATATTTGGATGTGTGCTAAACAGGTTTGGAATGAAGTATATGAAGAGCAATAACTTGAAATGCCCGACCCAAAGGTACACGTTCAATTCCATATGAGATTTTATGCGCCGAATCGGCAAGCCACTTGGCTTTTTGATTTTCTTTTTGAATGGAAAGGGCCTAGAGAGGCGAGTTGAGTTTTGAACTATTGACCGGTACAAAGGAGGTTATGGCAAAATTTTCCATAAATTTAAGGAGTTAGAATATTTTTGAAGATATTTTGATAACTGGAAATCGATGTATCAATAAATTAGAATTCGATAAGAAAACGAACTTAAAATAGAATATTATAAAAAAAAAGGAAATCGATAATATGGAAATAGAAAGAGAAATGTATATACATTTTAAAAATGGAGAATTGGTTTTATATGATGTTAATTATTCGAGGTAAGTAATCTTGTCCGTTTTGAAGTTAAGGATGTTTTCAGTTAAGGTCTGAGAGGTAGTTATACCCCAACTTGATTGATTTCGTTTTAACCAATATATAGCAAGATCCAGTCTTGAAGAGAAATGTTTGAATAAGAGTTAGTTGAATGCAGTGTTTTGGGTTATTGTAACGATGTTTTATACAACATTCGTTTTAACCCAAGTAAGCGGAAATTTGGAAATATAATAATAAATATTTCCTGAGTATAGAAATAAATGAATGGTCGTGGAAGAGATAAGTAACTAGAATGTTTTTCCAATTATAAATAGAATATATTTTCTAAGTATAGAAAATAAAAGAAGGCGATATATGGAAATGTTTTCCAAATAGCGTAAGAGGCCACGATGATTATTGAAAATATCGTGTTAACGAATATGGATAAGGTAATGGAGAAGTGTTTTAATTAATGAAATATTAATTAAAAGGCCCAGTGATTTGTTTGATGCTATGAATGGATGTTTGTTTTTCTTCGATAGTTAAATAACCGACTATCAAAGTGTTTGCCAACATCGTAGTCAATATGGAGAGACCGGTTGTATTATTATCCGACAACAACTCCGTATTGGCAGTAGCGTTGCGAATCAGATTATATGAAGATAACCGAAGATGGAGTAAAGTGCAAGGACTTTTTCTATTAATAGAAATGGTGCCTTCAGTTTCGTTCAGTCCCAAAACAAATGTAAATGGACGAATGTCCAACAGAGCATTTCCAATGATCACATATGTTGGTATGTATAAATATATATGGTGGCGGAGAATTTATTCTCTTAGCATAATATCCAGAATATATTTGTGCAATCAATTAGTGATTAACGGATCTGACAATGTGGCATTCAAAGTGATTGTGTTATAAATGAATGGAAAGTAATCGTAGCCTCAGGCCTCAACAACCGGGAAATGAAAAAAATCGGGTAAGCAGCATGGCTATGTGGATAGCTTCCATTAGGATGTATTATCAACTATCTAGAGAAATTCATTTAATTCCTTATTCTATTCGATGCTGTCCCATTCGGGAAAACGGTTGCTGATCGTAACCGTTAGTGATATACATTTGATACACTCAAGCAGAATGAGTGGTCGGTCATGTGTTGGCCGGGTTGCAAGATGTTCTTGTTGAACCCAGTGTATTCCCCTCTAGAGGTACACTATCAGAAGGTGGTTCCATACCTTGTCATGTTTGAAATCCAATCTCCAATAAGCGCCCTGCGATTTTTGGTTTTATATTATATATGGAGCGTGAGATGCAAGCGTTCCGCTAGATTCTATTTATTTGATGTAGACATTATTATAATATCATTGGATTTGATATCAAAAATATTTTAGGTTATCGTAAGGTAAAAACCATCCGCGTTTATGTGTGGATCGGTCTTACGATTATCATTTTTTTCAAAAGGATTTTTTTTAAGTTGAACAAATGATTGGAGTTTACTCACACCAGTCCAATGACTGACCCAGAGTTTATTTTGTTTTTTGTTTTCGCTAAACTCTTGGGTACCCAAATTTGTACGGGCAGTCATGTAGTCGGGATTTTCCAGATTCACCTGGAAGAACTGGAAGTAAGAGGCTTCGCCAGTTAGCTATAGACTATCATATTTCCGTTGTGTACTATGTTGTATCTGGAAACAGGTGTTTATAACTATTCCAGGAATAACTGTTGTGCTCTGATAATGGTATGTATATAGAGTTACTGATTTTTGTTTCAAAATTTATGTTATTTAATATATTTTATTCGTTCCGTTGTGAGATTTGTGTTCTTCGTTTTTCTTCTATTCTAACTTTTCTTTCTTTCTATTCCTCATCCTATAACTTCTTTCTACTAATGATTCGTATTTCTATGTCATTTGGGTTGGACGTGTGGTGTTATTAGTCAATTCAGATAGTACAGATTTGCGGGCCATTATAGGGTAGGCCTTGACCGTAGAAGTAGCTAGCAGTCAGATGCTGTAACGCGGTGACACCAGGGTGATTCGGCGGTTTCCTCAATGGGGAGGCGGAGGGTCACGACCAGTAAGGATAGTAAATCGTTGGATACCCGTCATCGATAGCCAGTGGGATGCGAAAAGACTAGAGCTAAACCCAAGATACCATTTACCCTTCACTACCAGGGTGAGAGGTTGAGGGGAGACTCCAAATGGATGTTTAGATTGTTTGTTATTAGTGGCATGTCGCTAGCTCTTGTAGTTTTTCCTAGTTGAGGGAGGAGACGGGGTCGGGCCATAGCCACCGTGAAAATATATCCTAGGTATATATGTATATAGAGGCTCTTTAAAGATGGGCCTATACATATATGGAAAAGCTCCCGATCAAGTTCCGTGTTTCTTTTATCGCCCTGCCACGGAACTCGTTACACATTAGAGGACGTGCGATAGAGGCATTGAGCTACAATTAACAATACGTACGAGGGATAGTCTAGATACATGTATATCTGCTCTGGGTTGTGTATCGTAGACTTGAGGGCATTAATCAGGTATGAGATCTGATTCGATCGAGCGTGGCAGTCCATACGCTTACGTAGCATAGTGATGGTGGATATATGCTATTTGTAACATTGTTATATAGAGATCCGTACATCACTCCGGCATAGGATGAGGGACTGCGAGCAATTCAATGGCATTACGGTGGAGACCGTGTGAGTAGGGTACAATGGGTTGTGCGTCGATATTGGGGGTAGCTACACATATACTGTATTAGGTTAATCCACTGGGAAGTAAATGGATACGACGTGTGTGTAAGCCTTGAGTGTTGTTAACCCAGGTAACCTAATAAGTAAAAAATATGACTAAACGGTATATGTAGGATTGTCCAAAGTGTATAGTTTAAATCCAGTCACCAGAACTTATGTTCTGACCCCCTTCTCATAACATACTCGCAAGTTAGATTTGTGGCAGAGACATGATAGCTTTGGATACTGGTTAGGCAATATTAATAAAACGGTAAGGTTATGTTTTGATTATACTATATTTTATCCATTCCACTATGAGATATTTTCTGAGCTCTGACACATTTTATGTCTCTGTCTTTTCTGCAGGATACCAGAGCAAACAAATGTGAGTTTCGATGGATTGGAATGTTGAAAAAAAACCGGTCTGTCGAAATTGGGGTTGCCACAAAGTTTAAATTGAATTTCTATATGTAAATCAAAAATTTTATATACAAACATGGATTTAAAAATCTTTCCAGTTGTCTTGTTTTATCTATATGAGTTTGGAAAATTTATTCCAATGTTGTTACTCAATTCCAGTTCAACATATATGGTATTAAAATAAATAGGAATGTACTGTTTTATTGATGTTGTACATAAGTTTACAAACCTATCTTTTGAATATTAAAATTTAAAATGTTATATATATGTATAAATTCTATAAAGATTATTAATTATTAAAATCTTAAATTGTTTTGGTTAAATATAAATTTAAGACAATAATATTCTAATAATAAAAATTAATTTAGTTAAAACAATGTTCGTTTTGGAAAAAAACAGTAAACGGTTTGCAATATGGTTGCCGAAGCGATCAATGTATGAATATAAATTATAATTTAATATCGTTTAAAATAATCGTTCAATTTCTGTACGCGCAGTCTTAAAATATTTTATAAAATGTCACTAAAATTTTAATTTGGAAATAATCACTTATTTTTCTAACGTATTTTGGGGTAACTGTGGTTATTTTGTCACTTTACAGAATCAATTTACCGGTCTGTTTTATCATTATTTTGTGATCAGTATACTTTGTTTTACACAATTATAATTTTATTTATGTGTCGTTCTTCGTTAATAATTGAGAGAAAATGTACACTAAATTTTAACTAAAGAATTTGAAATCCAATTTAGTGTATATATGCGAATTAGGAGTATCTAAATTACAAATGATCATTTGCGATGTATAATACGGATATTAAGTTGTTCCATAGCATATATAACCGAAAAAATGTTAGTAGTGGTGTTTAAATTTGAATAAAAAGATAAACGAACACTTGTCTTCATTTAGTTTTTAAGTCAACAAGTGGCTTCTTCTAACTGCCATCGTTACACATGTTCGTTGCCCTTATTATCACCTATATCGAAGCCTGGACGATTCTCAAAAGAAAAGAAAAAATGAAATAAGTTCACTTCTTTTCCAAAGCCTGCAACTAAAACTCATCTCCTTCCCCAGCGTGCCATGTAGTCATCCCCAGTATCTGCTTCACCCTTATTCTCGCGCAAGCCCTTCTCCATAAACAGTCTTCTCCATTTCGGACTAACCCGCTAAAATGCATGCCACTCTTCTCCAAAAAAAAATAGTCGCCTCTCTACCTGAACCATTCGGTCTCTTTTTTATTCCAAGCTCCTCCTCAAGCCGCCATTCCATCTAGCACCATCGCCAGTCACTACCTACCCCTCCGTCGAACTCTCACGCCAATAAGCCACCTCCGTATGTCACCATCATCGCAGTTCCATTTCCGATAGCTCCTTCCTCGCTTGATCATCAGCAAACCGAGACTCCTCCTGAAAACCTAGGTCGGCTCCCCTGTTTGGCCTACCGCCAATAACCTGGCACCGCCCTCTAACCCTCAGCACCACCGCCGCACTCCGGCGAACCTTCGCCACCCACCAGACCTCGATGCAAACATCCCATGTGACCACACCCTTCTCTCGCCTCCAGGATAGTCGCTACCTCCTTTTAAATCCCACGTAGAATTTTTTTTACCACCTTTCTCTTTTCTATTTGCCACATCATCTTGGTCAAGCCTCTTCGATCCTCTGTTTTGCCACTACTCCCCTTATGTTTGTTCATAACTCAAGCCTCGACCTTCCCATATCAACCTTTTCTTGTGCCGCTCCTTCTAATCAGTGTCAAGACATTTTCATTTCTTTACTGTATCAAAAGAAGGAAAAGGGAAAGCCCGTGGACCATGTATAAGTGTGCATGAGAGTTAGATGATATATGGCAGGTGCTTGCAAAAAGGATGTGCAGTTTTATTGGAAGATGAGCTCTCTAACTGGGTAAAGTGTACATGACGGTATAAGGAAGATAATGGAGTTTTGTTAGTGAGCTGGGCATGTGAAGAGAAAAAAGTGATTCCTATTTGCGTCGAGCTCGTAATTTTGGGTTAGTATTAATGCTCATGCTGATAAGAATGTTGTCGCTGGCTCAAGTCATCACATTTGGGTATCTGTGTTAGTCTTGCCAATTTCAACATCCGGACAGAAAACGGAAGGTGAGAGTTCTAATTTAAATTTATTTTAAATTAGTTATAATGGTTGATTATGGTTAGTCATTAATTAGAATTAATAATTCTTTGATAATTATGGGGTGTTTGATTGCTATGGAATGTTGATGGATGTTTATGTAGTTGTAATACACTATACATCAAGCATTATTCACCATAATGGTTTTCGCACTGTTGACTGGTTATTTTAATTGCTATGATGATAATGGATGAATTCATGTTTGTTTCTTGGTTATTTGGTTGATTCTGGTTGCATGAAATCATGTACATCGTAGTGGTGGAATCGTACAAGTAATTAATTTAAATTCCCTTTCCATGTAAATAACAATTTTTATTGAAATAAAATAGGGAATGTAGTTCTAAATTTAACTTTAAACTATTTGGAAATCGAATTAAGTATATAACTTTCGTATGAAATAGTTTCGAAAACAAATTATGATCACTTGTTGGTTGTTAAATATTGAATTGGGATCGAAAAAGGATATCCAACATTTACAGTTATAAGTGATTAACTGAGTTTGATAAAAATATTAACATTTCAATTTAATTTGAAATTTAAAATAATTATTTTTGAAATAGTTATTTTGGAAAGGATTGAACAAATTGGAGATTTTTTCATTAAATGATCAATTTAATGCGGTATGAAGAATTTAGAAAATTGGAACATTTGATTTTATGCGAATTCTGGGTTCCATAAGGGTTTGAATAATACCAATCGAAAGAGTTTTAACTAAAGTATTATTTTTTATTCAATTTGATTTGGAATAGAAATTTGGAATTTAAAATGATTTTTGAACTAAAGTTGGAATATAAAAGTATTATTTTGGGAAAAAGAGATTTGGAATACGGTTTTATTCTAAGATGTAATTTATTTTGGGAAAAGGAACCAGACGATTTATAGTTAAATGTTATATACCGTGAATTGAACGTGTAACGACCTAGAAAATCTGAACCAATTTAAAAATTTTAATTTGGCTAAAATAATGGATTTTAAATATTTAAAATAAATATTTTAAATAATGGCGATGAAAACTGAGTTTGAATCGACATCTGAAAACGAATATAATTAATTATAATTATATATAGAATTGAAAATGGCGCGGTAGTTCGATAATTCGATTTCAAACTTCAATTGAATATACCGGGTGCAAAACAATCCGGATTTTAGTGAAACCAAAAATAATGGAATCTAATTGATAATATCTTTCCAACGAATCTGACCAATCGAAATTTGATAGCGGGAATCAAAAGATATGTCCAGTTGGAAATTCTGAATAGTCGCTATGGAATTCAGGCCCTTAAAAATGGACATTTTGCAAACGAACTCGGATTTCGACGAAACCACTTTTGTTGGGTCCGTGATGTAAAGTTATTGCTAGATTCAAAATTTCATAATTTTTCGAATCAATATGTGAGCGTGGCAAAGGAAAACGCGTTTGACCATTTTCAGTTGATTTTAATCGACTGGAAATTGGCCATTTTTCAAACGGTCTCAGAATTCGACGAAACTAGTTTTGTTAGGACCGTATCGTCAATACGAAGCTAGAAAATATTTTTTTGGAATTTTTCGAGTTCGTATGTGGCCCCACTAAATTGAAATGTGCGTTTAAATTGAATATATAAAGAAGTACAATGTAAATTCAACGGAAACTATTCGAAACAATCGAATCAGCTTACGATACATATCCCATTGTGTTCGGAATGGGGGTAAAACGCTATGGACGACAAGCGGTGGGCCTCGTTTTCGAGGTCGTATGTAAAAGTCAACCTTTTTGCAAAATATAAATAATTAAATAATAAAAAAATATAATCTCCCTCCCTTTTCTTCTTCCTGCCCCCCCCCCCCCCCCGATTTCATTAATCAGAAAAAAAAAAAGAAGAACGGAGCAGCAGCGACGCCGCCCACCACCGGAGCTCCACCCTCGAAGCCGCCTCCCCTGTTCGAAACCCTAGCGCCGCCTTCTCTCCGTCCGACCCCCCCCCCCCGAAGCCGTTCGAAACCCTAGCGCCGCCCCCTCGAAGCCAGCTCCAGCCACCAACAGCTCCGCCAGTTCGAAACCTGCCGCCGACGTCTCTTTCCCCCCCCCTTCTTCTCGTTACAGTAAGTTGTTTTTGCTTTTATTTTATTTTTTTAAGTTTTAAAAACTGAATTTTAAAAGGATTTTTAAACTGATTTTTAAAGGATTTTTAAACTGATTTTTAAAGGATTTTTAAACTGATTTTTAAAAGATTATAAATCTGATTTGTTTAAAAGTAAAAACTGATTTTAAAAAAGGTTAAAACAGATTTTTCAAAAGATTTAAAACTGATTTTCAAAAGCATTTAAAAACTGATTTTATTTTAATAAGTAAATTCTGATTTTTTTTTGTAAAAAGAAAAACTGGTTTTAAGAAAGGTTTTAAAACAGATTTCTAAGGTTTTAAAACCGATTTTTGAAAAGGTTTTAAAACAGATTTTTTTTTTGAAAGATTTAAAAACTGATTTTTAAAAAGTTTTTAAAAGATTTGAACTTTAAAAAGTAAAAGAAAAGATTTGATCTTTAAAATGGAAAAGGCGGAATCTATATTTTTGAAATTCGATTTTTATATATTGAATAGCGAAGTCAAAATTCGATTTTTATATATTGAATAGCGAAGTCAAAATTCGATTTTTATATATTGAATAACATAGTAAAAATTCGATTTTTACATATGTAGAGAATACGGGCGAAAGCGACAAAAGGCGAGATTGGCGAAGATTTCTGTAAAGGAAGAGTCGTAGTAGTTGGATAGCTATTGGTGAGATTTCTGATTTAAATATATATATATATGTGTTGAAATAAAGTGAATAGCTATATATAAATATCTATATCTATATATATATATATATATATATACGCCCCTCGTCCACAAACCATGGACGATATTTATTGGTTGAAATGGTTGTGAAAATTGATTGATAGCGAATGATTGTTTGGGATTGTTTGTGATTGATATTGGTTGATTGTGGTTGAAAAATACCCATTTGTGGTTGTGAAATATTTGGTTGAAACCACATAGGATTAGTTTGTGGAAATGAAATAAATATATACATGCCGCCTGCGTGCGAACTAGATGCATGAACCCCATTGTCAAAAACCACGAGGTTTTAAGGTAGAGCGAGGAGCCGTACTAGGGACGGTCCCGGTTTTAACTACCCTGCCGTTATGTTGCCGAAATTTTGAATAATATTCGTGTGTTTGAATAATTTTCATATGCTTGAACTATATTTATTCCTTGAATAGAAAACATTCATGTGTTGAATTGATATTCATTCGTTGATTAGAAATTCATGTGTTGAATGGTGTTCATATTTTGAAATAAATTGTTTGATAATAAAAATCCCATTTTTATCACCAACTTGAACTATATAGAAGAATAGTGTTTTGAAATGAATTGTTTTACAATAAAAATCACATTTTTATTGTATGCATCAATCGTTGAAATGTGAAGTGTTAAAAATAGCCACTTGTTCAAAATAAACATATATGAGTTGAAATATTCATTAATTAGCTAATGAAATGATTTGCACCTATTTATGTAACATTAGAATGAATGGTGTTTTTAAACCAAATAGAAATCAAATATGAAGTTGAATAGAAAATGAAAAATGATAAGAACTGTGTATATATGTGCATACCTATTCATTGAACAGGTTATAGCAAAGGGGCTAGAGAAGAGGAATAAAAATTTTCGCCCGACAAATAGGTACACATTTACTGCTTTGTTTGGGTGATGATTTTATGAGCCTGTTGGCTAGCCGCTTGGCTTTTTCTTTTTCTTTTTGAGATTAGAACGACCGGGAACGCTATTTGCGATTTCCCGATGCTCCCGGTGCAGGGGAGGTTATGGCGAAATTTTCCAAAATTTTAAGGTGTTAGAAAAATATTTGAAGTGAAAACGATATGGAAATCATTGAATGAACTATATTTATATAAATATATAAATATAAATAAAATTAAAACGAAACGAGGCCGTGCAGTTCGTATTTTGAAACCGTGATTTCAAACAACTAATGCGGGAAATCCGACCATTGGATTTTCCCGAAACCTCAACCGTCGGGTTCGCCTTGGAATAATCTTTCCAACGGCACCAACCTTGTAAAGATCCAACGGTTGGATTGTCTGGAATGTTTAATTCAAATCTGAAGAAAAACAGCGCCAGAAGCGATTATATTTATATATATATAAACATAATTATATATTTAATCGAATAACGACGCTGCAGTTCGTATTTTGAAATCGAAAATTCAAACGATTGTACCGGGAGATCCGACCGTCGGATTTTCCCGAAACTGGAACCGTTGGATTCGTTTTGAAAAGACCTTTCTAATGATGTAAACTTTGTGAAGATCCAACGGTTAGATTTTCAGATATGTGTAAATCAATTCTGAAGAAAAACAGCGCCACGGCCGCGTTATGGCCCGAAGCGTCGTTTTGAATAAATTAGCTATTTTAAATTAAATAAAAATAGCGATAAATAGTTATAAAATATCATAAGCAATATGGAATGGAAATAAACTGAATTTGCTTGATTTATGTGGCTTTTGATGGTTGAATGTGTTTGGTGTGAAAATTACATTAAAGAACACAATTGGTGTTGTCGAATAATTTAACCATTGAAATAAATTGATTTGAAATTCTAAATATACGTGAATTATTTGAGAAGGCCGAGTTAATTCTCATTTCAAATAATTGACCGACGATTGAAATTCGAAGATGAAGACGATGGTCGAAGACCGGAGATCTTCACCTCGTTTGGATGGTAACCGAGGTCCTGATTGGGAGGCATCCCGAAATATGGATAATGAGTGGTGATCGTCCAGACGTACGTGGTGATCGATGGGTTTGCGAGGTATTTAGTGCCTCCGGTTTCGTTCAGACCCAGAACGGACTTTTAAATGGACTGTGTGTCTGACATTGGAGTTTATTCTGTGTTGATTGATTTCTGTTAAATATACATCTGTTTGGCGGCGGAGAATTTAATCTTTTGCTTAACGCCCTTCTCTGAGACGCACGAGCTCAGAGGTTGTGTATCGATGGATATCAGTCGCATGGCATGAATTGCCTGTGTGGCATGCTAAGATGCAGTGATCAGGACTTCTGTTGAAAAGCAAAGTCTTGTGGTGATGATCAAAGCACCGCCTGTGTGGCGTAGCTTTGTGTATAACGTGAATTAGCGAGCCTCACACCCCGGTATGAACCTAAAACGGGAGAAGGACCTCAGGGAGGGCATGCGTTTCTTTCTAGCTAGGGTGGTGTCAGTGACCTACCAGCCCTGACATTTATATACTTTTCACCTATGTGGTTGTTGCTGTTGCGAGGCGCCTCGGTTTGATCGGACGATCCGGGTCCGATGGAGTCATTCGTTGGCTCGTTTACGCCCCAAAGGGCGGGGAAACGTAGTGTTCAGGCATAATAATCCACATCGGTGGACCGGCCCTGACGATCTAAAGGCTTGCCTGCGCGCTTGCCTGTGGCTCGGGCTAGAGAGTCACGAATTCGGTAAGGACTATCTTTTGCCTTGGTTCATGACGGAAATCCAATTTCCAAATACGTGATCGTGCGGTTTCAATTGTATATATATATTTGGCGACATGATATATGGTACCCATGCCGTCGATGATTGATAGTTATTGTAACACCCCACTTTCGCTATGGTCACTCATATAGGGAATGCCATGGCATCGGTGGAGTATTTTAGTGAATATAGAACAGAAAAATTACAACAAGACAGATATAAATAGTACTTGAAATTTTAAAACATCATCTCATAACAGCGGAAGTAAAACATGTCTGGTTACATCATAAAGTCAAGTACAATATCCATCAAATAAATTTATACATAATCCCATTCTCAACAATAGCCATGACAAAAGAAAAGATAACTGGATAACTGGAACTTTACATCTACCCAAGCTCCTAAAGACTGGAACAGCAATCCGATCAAACTCCACTACTGCTAGGATCCACCGTAGGACCTGAGGGTTGGGAAAAAGATAAAAACAACGGGGTCAGACATAAGTCTGAGTGAGTCCTATAACTTTAACAATACAATCATTAAAATAACCAGAGAAGACATAAGTTTGACATATGGTAATGTCTGGGGATGAATGGCTATACCAAGCAGTTTGGTAGACCTAGGATAAACTAAGATAACCGCAAAGACGCATCTACCCACCCAAGGGTAATTACTACACTGCACCACACCAGTCATCCCTACTTAAAGGTTGATCCCTCTCAAGGACTTAGAAAATTTTCCCAGTAGTTCTTGTACCCCTAGCTGACTACATAGGTGCCGTCTGCCCCTATCTCCACTAGGTGTACCCACTACTCCCAAGCGATCGGCTCCCTACCGTAGATACCCGTGCCGGCCCCACAGTGGGGTGTATCACTCCCCAAAGTGGCAACCCGATACAACAAGCGGTGCACGGCTTATATCTACACGATGCAACAACGTCTTACCTACCAGCCCGGGTCCACACACGCATATGAAACCCGTTGGACTTGCGTTGCCACCGCTAACCCGTTTTGGCCTCTTATAATCAAGCCCAATATGCGTGTCCCGTCACTCGACATGGGTCGAGCCCACAAAGATACGTTTGGGATATTGGTTGAAATGGGCCCCCACAAGCTACCCACCTAAGCTTGTCACTTATCTAGTGAATCCCACTTAACCCTTTAATCATGTTTAATTACATGTTTCACTTGGTTAAGTATTCTAATCGTATTTTCAATTGCCACCCAAGGCAACCCACTAGATTCCACATGCCACCCAAGGCAACCACTAAATTTCCACATGCCACCTAAGGCACCCACTTAACCCCTCATGTCCCACTACATGCTAATATGGTTAAGTGTTTCTTAATTAATTAAGACCGTGATCTCCCCTAAAGACCTCTCACATTAGACTGGCTGTTATGACCGCCTGGTTAAGCCGGTAGGGTCCGGGCAGTCTTACGTCATAACAGAGTCTAACCTCGTGTCTTTACTTTAATCACGTATTTAATTTATGCCTAAGACCTCTCACATTGGGCTAATCATTTGTAGCCGCTGGATTTGCCGGTCGGTTCCGGGCAGTCTTATGCTACAAAAGGGTCCAACCTCGTGTCTTAGTTGATTAATTACACCTAATTAATCACCCCCATAATTAATTATCCCTAATTAATTACACATTTTTCATAACATGGGTAGACCTAACTCAATAGGTAAATTCCCATGGGGTAGACCTAACTCAATAGGTAAATTCCAACTTATGTTAATTTATTTTTATGGTATGCTTAATCATACCCAATCACACTTTTATTAACATATTTATTCACCCCATCGTTACCCACGTAAATCGTTCTCTTTCCATGACATAATAAAGGAAAGGTCCATCACAAGTATCATGGGTTTCACCACATCTTAGCATATAACTTTATCATGGGTTAAGAGGATGTCAACTTGCATATATGAGCATATATTAACCCAACTACATTTAACCCAAACTTGCATATCATCATACATATATCTTGCATAACATGTTGAACTTGCATATAAGCATTCTCATAACTTGCATAACATGTTAAACATGCGTTTAAGCATACACATAACTTGCATAGGCATTCACATACTTGCATAAACATGCATAACTTGCATATCATGTTAAACTTGCATTTAAGCATACACATAACTTGCATAAGCATTCTCATACTTGCATGAGCATTCACATACTTGCATAAGCATGCATAACTTGCATATCATGTTAAACTTGCAATTAAGCATATACATAACTTGCATATGAACTTTCATAACATCATACACATAGCATTACACACATAACTTGCATATGAACTTGCATAACTCACTTGTTTAAACATGCATAAACCCACTTATTAAATATGCATAAACCCACTTGTTAAACATGCATAATCCAACTTATTAAACATGCATAAAACCACTTATTACATATGCATAAACATAAGAAGACATAGAGTAGCATATCATTATAAATGATTCAAACTCTATAATCCGCATTCAAGACCATAAGTCTCATTACACCCAATCTACTTACTTTAACAATTGATGTTAAAGTGATAGAAACTCACCAAACCCAATATTAGCAAACTTATGAAGTGGAATTAGTTGCTAAATATGAAGAAGATGATGATTAGAGGTTGATTAGCTTGCAACTTCCTTCATAGATTAGTGGAGGCTCCTCTTAAGATTTAATTTGGCGGCATGAGGCCATCATTTCTATTTTTGGTAAGGATTAGGGGGGGTTTAGGGTGTATTTATAGATTAGGTGAGTGTTTTAGGCCCTTAGATTAACCCTAGGTTAGATTAGGACCCTTAGATTTAGGAAATCTCTAGAACCAGCCCTCTAAGCCAGCCTAGAACCCAACCTGGTGCACCCAGGTTCACTGGACGCCGCGCCCCTGTCGACAGGCAAGTCGACAGGAAAGTCGACACCCCTGTCGACAGGCCTGTCGACAGCCCTGTCGACATGGGTAGGGCGGGAAGCTTCCCGCCTGACCCCGCTTTTCCATTCCAAAATCTGAAATTTAAATTTTTAAATCTGTTTTTAGTTTTGAATTTTCTGCAAACCTCATCGGGCCATAACTGGGCCATACGGACTCCGATTTTCGAAAACTCGGACTCTATTTTGCGTATTTTTCCGAGACGAACGCAATGACGCAGCCCGTTTCCCCTAATTCCCACATCTGAGATTATTTATCCTGTAATTAGTGAATTTTAGTATTAACCCAAAATTCGGGGTGTTACATTCTCCCCTCCTTAAAGGATTTCGTCCCCGAAATCTCTAAGCTAAGGAGAATGCATATCCTACCATCCAAACAACCATCTACTCAATCCATCAAACACAGGCATCCATTGTCCTTAGAACAATTTCTAATGATGTATGAGCATATGCAAAGAGTGTGTGTATATGTTCCCTATCTAATGTATGAACATATGCAAACCGTGATAGTGCCATGCATCCATTATGTATGCGAAAGAACCCTATCGACACATACAATATCTACATGAGTGCACAATCATTCACCAAAATGCATCATCCATATGATAAACAATCATTAGACATCCATAAATATAGCTTCCTACACACAATTTTATGCAATATGCAATATGAAGTGATTGAGCCGATCTAGTGCCTAGAGTGTGTGTATATGCATCCACGAGCAACCACTAGCAACCACTTGCATCCACTTGCATCCATCAACCATAACATGTCTCAAACACATGTTTCAACCATAGGTTTACCCTATCTAAAGGTCAAAGGTACTAATGAGAGGACAAACTAAAGATAAGATAAGTACTAGACAAACGATAAAGGAGAAGTTAAAAGACATACCCTCAAAAAGAAATGGGTACAATGAACGCATCTTCGCTTCCGTTTCCCAAGTTGCGTTGCGCTCGTCTTCTCCCCATTGCACTTTGACTAGATGAACCTCTCGATTCCTCAATTTCCTAGTCTCTGACCCAAGGATGCGGGTAGGAGCTCGTCGAATAGTCGCATCACGCTCTACTTCCACTTCTTTAAGCAAGCTCGGCTCTACCACCTCTGCGGTCTCATGTAAGCACTTCCTCAAATGAGATACGTGGAATACATCATGTACACCACTAAGTCTGTCGGGCAACTCCACTCTATATGCCATCCGTCCAACCCTTTCCTTAATAGGAAACGGCCCTACGAACCTTGGTGCTAACTTCCCAACAGATCCAAAGCGAACCACATTTCGTAACGGAGACACCTTGACAAAGACCATGTCCCCAACTTCAAACTCAAGATCCGTCCTTCTCTTGTCCGCATAAGATTTTTGCCTATCCTGCGCAGCTTTCATCCTTCTTCGAATCAAGTCAATCTTCTCAGAAGTCTCCCTAATCATATCAGGCCCAAGCAAGATCTTATCGGTGGATTCCCACCAGCATGTAGGTGATCGACAAGGCCTTCCATAGAGAGCTTCAAAAGGAGCCATACCAATACTGGACTGAAAGCTATTATTATATGCGAACTCCACCAATGGAAGATGCTCTTCCCATGTACCTCCAAAATCTAAGATACAAAGCCTCAAAAGGTCTTCTAGCACACGATTCACCCTCTCAGTCTGGCCGTCCGTCTGAGGATGATATACGGTGCTCAGACACAATTGAGTTCCCACTGCTTCCTGCAAACTTCTCCAGAACTCGCTAGTGAAGATAGGATCTCGATCACTCACTATGCTAGAGGGTACCCCATGCAATCGAACTATCTCTCGAAGATATACCGAAGCTAGCCATGGAGCAGTCCTCTTGCTCTTTACAGGTATGAAATGGGCGCTCTTAGGAAGTCTGTCTACCACCACCCAAATTCCTGTATTACCCTTTCTCGATCTGGGTAACCCGTCAATAAAATCCATCGAGACGCTATCCCACTTCCATTGCGGAACCTCCAATGGGTGAAGCAACCCACCAGGTTTCTTTTGCTCCGCCTTCACTTGTTGGCACACCAAGCATCGGGTGACATACTCAGCCACATCTTTCTTCATACCGACCCAGAAGAAAACCCTCTTCATGTCTTGGTACATCTTGTCCCCACCGGGATGAATGGTCATCCTAGAACGGTGTGCATCATCAAGAATAGCCTTCCTCAACCCTTCGTCTTGCGGTACACAAAGTCTACCGTCTCTACGCAAGCACCCCCTATCGTCTAGGGTGTACCTACTCAAATGGCTGGACGACTCCCCCCTTATGAGCTTCTCTATCAACTCAACCAACTGTGGGTCGTCCCTCTGGGCTTCCCCAATCTGCCCCAGAAGAGTAGGTCTGACCTCCAAGGATGCTAGCAACCCGGGTATAAAATCAATGGAAGGTCTGAAATCAAACATCGAGATAAATTCCAAGCTTCGTTGTTCCACGAACAATGGACTCAAGGACAACCTTTTTCTGCTTAAGGCGTCCGCCACCACGTTACCCTTGCCAGGGGTATACGCTATCTCGAAATCATAGGATGCTAAGAACTCCATCCACCTTTGCTGTCTCAAATTCAAATCCTTCTGAGAAAACAAGTACTTCAATGATTTATGGTCAGTGAACAACTCGAATCTCTCACCAAGAAGATAATGGCGCCAAATCTTAAGCGCAAAAACAATAGCGGCCAACTCTAAATCATGGGTAGGGTAGTTTTTCTCATGCACTCTCAACTGCCTTCCACCATAGGCTATTACCCTTCCCTCTTGCATTAAGACTGCGCCTAGTCCTGTCCCACAAGCATCGGTATAGACAACAAATGGCTTGCTCCCATCTGGCAACACTAAAACTGGAGCAGTGGTTAAAGCTCTCTTTAACCGTCGGAACGCATCATCACAATCTACGTCCCATGTGAAAACAAGATTCTTTTTCGTTAAGCGGGTTAATGGGGCTGATATCTTCGCGAATTCTTTGATAAACTTCCTATAATAACCCGCCAACCCCAAGAAACTTCTTACTTCGGTAGCATTCTTCGGAACCTTCCAATCCTGAATTGATACTACCTTCGCGGGATCCACAGCTATCCCTTCCTTGGAGACCACGTGCCCCAAGAACCGCACTTCCCTCCTCCAGAAGTGACATTTAGAGAATTTAGCCTTAAGGCTATGCGCTCGAAGAGTCTTCAATACCTCCCCAAGATGTAAGGCATGCTCTTCTTCACTCTTAGAAAATACTAAGATATCATCCACAAAGACCACCACGAATTTATTAAGGAACTCCCTGAACACCCTACTCATCAAATCAACAAAATATGCAGGGGCGTTCGTCAACCCAAATGGCATCACCAGCCACTCATAGAAACCATCTGGAGTCCTAAAGGCAGTCTTGTCTATGCTATCCTCAGCCACCCTCAACTGATGAAACCCCGTGGCTAAGTCCAATTGAGAAAATACTGAAGCGCCAACCAACTGATCGAAAAGATCATCAATCCTCGGCAATGGGTGTCTATTCTTCTTTGTGAGCTTGTTGAGTTCTCTATAATCTACACAAAGTCTGAGGGACCCATCCGCCTTCGTAGCAAAAACTACTGGAGCACCCCACTCCGATATACTTCGTCTTATGAACCCCTTCTCAAGCAATTCCCCTACTTGCTTATGGAGTTCCCTCCTCTCACGAGGAGCCATGTGGCGCACTGGTAAAGATACGGGTTTAGCATTATCCACCAGATATATTCGGAAGTCAATCTCCTGCTTCGGAGGTAAGCCCTTCACCTCCTCAAACACATCCGGATATTCCCGGACCACTCTAACAGATTGTAAACTCTCGACCGAAGCGTCAAGCGATTCAAGATAACTTAGCATAACAGAATCCCTGGGATTACAAGAAATCTCGAGAGTGTTACCCAAGCGGGTCATGAGCCTAACAACTCTCCTTTCGCAATCAAGAACGACACCATTACTGGATAACCAGTCCATGCCCAAAATCAACACATAGCCCGTGAAGCCCAACACAAAAGCATCACATCTAAACTCAATGCTAAGTATAGAAATCTTCAAACCCAAACATATCATGGACAAATAGGTGGAGCCCCCAATTGGGTTTGAAACAACCAAGGGATCATCTACCAGACTGGTGTCTAAGTGCAGTGACTCAACTAATGATGATGAGATAAAAGAATGCGATGCGCCTGAATCAAACAATGTACGGACAGGATGATCAAATAGAAAAACCAGACTTTCCACGGAAATAGTTCTACCTCTCTCCTGAATCGGTGGAACCGCGAGAGCCTGTACTTGCCCCCTAGCCTGACCCGGTTCCATAAGAGCTTGCACCTGTCCTCCTGAGGTAGATCCCGTCCTTTGCCCTTTCTTAGGACAGTCTTTCACTAGATGCCCTGCTTCGCCACAGTGGAAGCAGCCAGTCTTCTTCTTCTTGCGACAATCCTTGCTTAGGTGGCCAGGTGTCCCACAATTGAAACACTTCTTCTTCTTGCCCCTGCCACCGTTGCCTTTCCCCCCTTTGTTTTGCTGTTGTTGCTGAGGTCTCTTTTGATCTCCCTTCTTCTCGGGCGCCTGACTAGCATTGGGACCCTTCCCTTCTTCATGCATGAGTGCCATGTCAACTAGCTTCTCGAAGGTGGCCCCCATAGGGATATGAGTCATAGCCAACCCATGCATCGGTTCATTCAAGCCTTTCACGAACCTCAAAGCCTTCTTCTCTGGTGTATTCACCATGTCTAGGCCAAACCTTGCCAATTGATTAAACTTGTTAACATATTCCTTCACCGAGAGATTTCCTTGCTTAAGAGTCAAGAATCTTTCCATATACAAGTTTTCCTCCGCCCTTGAGAGAAACTTTGCCACAAATCTTTGCCTAAAATCCGCCCAAGAGTCAACGGGGCGTTCTCCATTAGTGACCTCCCACCAGAATGAGGCCTCTCCCTTCATTAACCAAGCAGCTAACTTGACTTTCTTTCCTTCTTCCATCTCAAAGATATCTATCAACTCTTCCACCTCCTTAAGCCAGTCTCTAGCCTCCACAAAAGTTTCAGATCCTTGAAAAGGTTTCCCTCCCATAGCTTTAAATTCCTTGCAAGTCTTAGCAAAAGTATTTGTGCGAGGAGGAGGGGGAGGAGGAAGATCGGGTGCTACGGTTGGTGGAGGGATATTTGCTGGACCCGCAGTGGTGGCCCTAGCCTCCATCAATCTCCTATACCATACTGGTACCGTCACACCCTCCGGAAAGTTAAGATCCTCAGCCATGCTGAAACGAAAAAGGAAAGATTCAAAACGGAGAATTCGAAGGATATAGATATGGCTATTGGGGATTATGCTTTTCTTTCAAAAACTTTTCTTTTTAAAGACATGTTTTTGAAAATATCTCTTCCAAAAATGTTTTTAGAAAAATAGTTTTCTAAAAATTTTATCTGTTCCAGTAACCTTTGCTCTGATACCATGTGTAACACCCCACTTCCGCTATGGTCACTCATATAGGGAATGCCATGGCATCGGTGGAGTATTTTAGTGAATATAGAACAGAAAAATTACAACAAGACAGATATAAATAGTACTTGAAATTTTAAAACATCATCTCATAACAGCGGAAGTAAAACATGTCTGGTTACATCATAAAGTCAAGTACAATATCCATCAAATAAATTTATACATAATCCCATTCTCAACAATAGCCATGACAAAAGAAAAGATAACTGGATAACTGGAACTTTACATCTACCCAAGCTCCTAAAGACTGGAACAGCAATCCGATCAAACTCCACTACTGCTAGGATCCACCGTAGGACCTGAGGGTTGGGAAAAAGATAAAAACAACGGGGTCAGACATAAGTCTGAGTGAGTCCTATAACTTTAACAATACAATCATTAAAATAACCAGAGAAGACATAAGTTTGACATATGGTAATGTCTGGGGATGAATGGCTATACCAAGCAGTTTGGTAGACCTAGGATAAACTAAGATAACCGCAAAGACGCATCTACCCACCCAAGGGTAATTACTACACTGCACCACACCAGTCATCCCTACTTAAAGGTTGATCCCTCTCAAGGACTTAGAAAATTTTCCCAGTAGTTCTTGTACCCCTAGCTGACTACGTAGGTGCCATCTGCCCCTATCTCCACTAGGTGTACCCACTACTCCCAAGCGATCGGCTCCCTACCGTAGATACCCGTGCCGGCCCCACAGTGGGGTGTATCACTCCCCAAAGTGGCAACCCGATACAACAAGCGGTGCACGGCTTATATCTACACGATGCAACAACGTCTTACCTACCAGCCCGGGTCCACACACGCATATGAAACCCGTTGGACTTGCGTTGCCACCGCTAACCCGTTTTGGCCTCTTATAATCAAGCCCAATATGCGTGTCCCGTCACTCGACATGGGTCGAGCCCACAAAGATACGTTTGGGATATTGGTTGAAATGGGCCCCCACAAGCTACCCACCTAAGCTTGTCACTTATCTAGTGAATCCCACTTAACCCTTTAATCATGTTTAATTACATGTTTCACTTGGTTAAGTATTCTAATCGTATTTTCTATTGCCACCCAAGGCAACCCACTAGATTCCACATGCCACCCAAGGCAACCACTAAATTTCCACATGCCACCCAAGGCACCCACTTAACCCCTCATGTCCCACTACATGCTAATATGGTTAAGTGTTTCTTAATTAATTAAGACCGTGATCTCCCCTAAAGACCTCTCACATTAGACTGGCTGTTATGACCGCCTGGTTAAGCCGGTAGGGTCCGGGCAGTCTTACGTCATAACAGAGTCTAACCTCGTGTCTTTACTTTAATCACGTATTTAATTTATGCCTAAGACCTCTCACATTGGGCCAATCATTTGTAGCCGCTGGATTTGCCGGTCGGTTCCGGGCAGTCTTATGCTACAAAAGGGTCCAACCTCGTGTCTTAGTCGATTAATTACACCTAATTAATCACCCCCATAATTAATTATCCCTAATTAATTACACATTTTTCATAACATGGGTAGACCTAACTCAATAGGTAAATTCCCATGGGGTAGACCTAACTCAATAGGTAAATTCCAACTTATGTTAATTTATTTTTATGGTATGCTTAATCATACCCAATCACACTTTTATTAACATATTTATTCACCCCATCGTTACCCACGTAAATCGTTCTCTTTCCATGACATAATAAAGGAAAGGTCCATCACAAGTATCATGGGTTTCACCACATCTTAGCATATAACTTTATCATGGGTTAAGAGGATGTCAACTTGCATATATGAGCATATATTAACCCAACTACATTTAACCCAAACTTGCATATCATCATACATATATCTTGCATAACATGTTGAACTTGCATATAAGCATTCTCATAACTTGCATAACATGTTAAACATGCGTTTAAGCATACACATAACTTGCATAGGCATTCACATACTTGCATAAACATGCATAACTTGCATATCATGTTAAACTTGCATTTAAGCATACACATAACTTGCATAAGCATTCTCATACTTGCATGAGCATTCACATACTTGCATAAGCATGCATAACTTGCATATCATGTTAAACTTGCAATTAAGCATATACATAACTTGCATATGAACTTTCATAACATCATACACATAGCATTACACACATAACTTGCATATGAACTTGCATAACTCACTTGTTTAAACATGCATAAACCCACTTATTAAATATGCATAAACCCACTTGTTAAACATGCATAATCCAACTTATTAAACATGCATAAAACCACTTATTACATATGCATAAACATAAGAAGACATAGAGTAGCATATCATTATAAATGATTCAAACTCTATAATCCGCATTCAAGACCATAAGTCTCATTACACCCAATCTACTTACTTTAACAATTGATGTTAAAGTGATAGAAACTCACCAAACCCAATATTAGCAAACTTATGAAGTGGAATTAGTTGCTAAATATGAAGAAGATGATGATTAGAGGTTGATTAGCTTGCAACTTCCTTCATAGATTAGTGGAGGCTCCTCTTAAGATTTAATTTGGCGGCATGAGGCCATCATTTCTATTTTTGGTAAGGATTAGGGGGGGTTTAGGGTGTATTTATAGATTAGGTGAGTGTTTTAGGCCCTTAGATTAACCCTAGGTTAGATTAGGACCCTTAGATTTAGGAAATCTCTAGAACCAGCCCTCTAAGCCAGCCTAGAACCCAACCTGGTGCACCCAGGTTCACTGGACGCCGCGCCCCTGTCGACAGGCAAGTCGACAGGCCTGTCGACAGGCCTGTCGACAGCCCTGTCGACATGGGTAGGGCGGGAAGCTTCCCGCCTGACCCCGCTTTTCCATTCCAAAATCTGAAATTTAAATTTTTAAATCTGTTTTTAGTTTTGAATTTTCTGCAAATTTCATCGGGCCATAACTGGGCCATACGGACTCCGATTTTCGAAAACTCGGACTCTATTTTGCGTATTTTTCCGAGACGAACGTAATGACGCAGCCCGTTTCACCTAATTCCCACATCTGAGATTATTTATCCTGTAATTAGTGAATTTTAGTATTAACCCAAAATTCGGGGTGTTACAGTTATGATTTGAAATTGTTTTCAAAAACATATAAACACTACCAATAATATCAATTGCCTTTGTTTTATTCGTATCAATCATATTTTGGCCGTTATAAGGTAAAAACTCTATCCTCCGGTTTGCGTTGCATTGTGTGATGGGAACTGAGTCTTATAACGGCTTCATTTTTATAAAAAGAATAGCGATGTTTAAAAGAAAGATTTGTTTTAAAGCACTGGCAATCCAATGGAGTAAACCCGTTCCACGAAAGTGGCGTGGTCCTGTGATTGGCCAATTATATATGTGTTGAGTGGATTTCTCATACCAGTCCCATGACTGACTCGTAGTTTGTTTCACTTTCAAACTCGGGTGCCCCTTTTTCTACACGGGCAGCCTTGTATTCAGGTTTAGCTGGTTCTTCTTCTGGATAGCTGGAGCTGAAGATGGATTCTATCATTTATTTCTTTTTATGCTGTTCAGCTCCTATTGTACATATTTTGTTTATTTCCGCTGTAGACATTTATGTATAGCTGAACTGTATTTGTACTAAGTAAGATCCTGTATACTGTGTAACTCTGATGATACTTTTATCCAGTATATTTTATTGTTCATTATCTGGTGTATTTATTTAATTCTGTTCTGCTATTATATGTTTCTGTGTTATATTCCAAAGATAACCCTTGTTTCCGTGAGAACGGGAATTCAGGTCGTCTCAACGTGGTATCAGAGCTTTGGTTAAGCTTAGTTCTGGAATATAACATTTGAAAGAACTCGTCAGAAATAGAACCAGTAGTGTTCTAGGATGGGTAACTCCATACAGATAGGATCAGTAATATCCTAGTATGAGTAAAGCAGAATGAATTACACCTTGATAGACACATTTACATTTGAAGTATGTGTTTCTATATTTTAAAATACCTTTTCTGTGACCTGACACTTGATCTGCCATTTGCAGAAGTACTAGAAAAATGAGTGTCAGAAACAGAAGGAATGCAGAACCGGATATTGAGGCCCTATTAATCAAGTATCGAAATATGGGTGGAATACCGTTCTCTGGTGAAGAATCTATTATGAAGACGCAAGCTTGGATTCGTTCGGCTGAGAAAATCTTCGAAGCATTAAAGCTTAGAGATGACCAGAAAAGATTACTGGCCTCCTGGGCATTTAAAGATGAAGCTTTGTTCTGGTGGGATTCAGTTATTAAGGATAATCCAGAAGGTAATATCACCTGGGACAGATTCAAAGTTACTTTCCTAGAAAGATTTACTCCTCCCGAAGCAACCGAGAGATTATGTGATGAATTTTCTTATCTGATACAAGGAGATATGACCATTCCCGAAAATCATAAGAAATTCAATGAACTTTCTCACTTTGCTCCTCATCTAATTCAAAATCCGAAGAGGAAGAATATGAGATTTATTCACGGGCTTCAAAGGAAATACCAGAATAAAGTATTGGGGCATGTGAAGCTTCCTTTTTCGGAAATGATATATATGGCCTATCAGTATGAAGATCTCCATAAGAAAGGAATGTTATGCGACGAAGAAGAAGTCAGTTCAAGTGACATAGCAGAGTCGGAAACTGATATTCCCGAGGCAAGTTCAATGTCTGAAGTCGGTAAGGGGCCCGAAGTAAATCGAAAAAGGGCCACATCCGAAAAAGAACCCGTAACGACAGCTATATGCTCTAACTGCAATAAGCAAGGACATCACTCGATAAGTTGCCGATCTCTAAAGAAACCAAAAAGGGATGAGTCTAAATCCAAGAATAAGTTTCAAGCGACCCGGGAGTGTAATCTTTGTCATAAGACGGGTCATATAAAGAGAGACTGCTGGATGTTGAAAAAGACCAAAACAGTTCAGGTAAATGAAGTAGCAGAAACGTCTGAGCCCTCAGCTAATCAAGAAAGTGCCGATGTTTTAGAAGGAACGCTTACTGTCAAAAACATTCCAGTCAAAGTACTGTTTGACACTGGCGCTTCACGAAGTTTCATTGCCAAAGATGCAGCTAAGAAACTGGATTTGAATTTGAAAAAGCTTAAGGAACCAATGACTGTCCAGAATCCAGTTGGGGGTTCCATCGATCTCAGTTGGATTTGTAGAGTGCCGGTTTCTTTTTCTCGTTATCGGTTCCCTACCATCGCAGCCGTCATGAATTTTAAAGAGTTTGATCTTATCTTGGGGTTAGACTGGTTGACCAAATATGAAGCTGAAGTTAAATGCGCCGACAGAGTCGTAAAGGCGAAGATTAAATCAGGTGATTATATAACCATCCCCTGTGAAGGTCAGAATGCTAATAGAAAAGATTTCTGGTCAGCTCTCGATGTTTCTCCAGCTCAAATTGAAAAGGTCCCTGAAGTCACAGAGAATATTCCTGACCTCATCAAAGATATTCCTGTCGTCAAGAACTATGCGGATGTGTTCGAAGAAGTTGTTCGCTTACCTCCGCAGAGAGAAATAGATTTCAAGATTTCTTTGATTCCTAATGCAAGGCCGGTAGTTCACGCTATTAGAAGAATGTCCTTGAAAGAGAAGGAGGAATTAGACAATCAAACACGACAGCTAGTATGGAAGGGTCTGATCAGACCTAGTTTCTCTGATTGGGGTGCAGTAGTGGTATTTGTCCCAAAATCTGATGGTACTCTACGGTTATGTGTGGATTATCGTGATTTGAACAAACAGACAATAAAGAACAAATATCCATTGCCGCGGATTGATGATTTGTTGGATCGATTAAATGGAGCACAAGTATTTTCACGAATGGACCTAGCTACAGGTTTCCATCAACTTCGAATTGCCGAAGAGTGTGTTCCAATGACAGCGTTCAGAGGCCCCGACTTATTCTACGAGTGGTTAGTAATGCCGTTCGGCTTATGTAACGCTCCAGCTTACTTCGTCGATCTAATGAACCGAGTATTCAGAGGAGTATTGAATAAATTTGTTCTGGTTTTTATTGACGATATTCTAATCTTCTCTAAATCAAAGGCCGAACATGAAAAGCATCTGGAACAGGTTTTAGAAATTCTCAGACGGAATGTATTAAAAGCCAAATTTTCCAAATGTATCTTCTGGCAAGATGAAGTAAAATTTCTGGGCCACGTCGTATCGAAAGAAGGAATTGCTGTGGATCCAAGTAAAATCACAGCTATTCAAAATTGGAAACAGCCCAGTACTCCCACTGAAGTCCGCAGTTTTCTCGGATTGGCTAGCTATTATCGGAAGTTCGTTAAAGACTTTTCGAAGATATCTGGTCACTTAACGAAGCTTACAAAGAAGCATTCTAAGTTCAAATGGACTCAGGAAAGTGAGGAGGCTTTCGAAGAGCTAAAGTTAAGATTAACGACAGCTCCAGTGTTAACCATCATCGATGGCAACCAAGATCTAAAAGTCTGGACTGATGCTTCTAGAGAAGGCCTTGGCGCAGTGTTGATGCAAAGGGGTCAAGTGATTGCTTATGCTAGCCGTCAACTGAAGCCACACGAGAAAAACTATGTAACTCATGATCTTGAGTTATTGGCTATCATGTTCTCTTTGAAAATCTGGAGACACTATCTTCTGGGCGAGAGATTTGAACTGTTTACAGATCACCAGTCGTTAAAGTATCTGTTCACTCAGAAGGACTTAAATCTGAGACAGCAACGTTGGCTGGAGTTTCTTGCGGCATATGACTTCGAAATTATATACACTCCAGGGAAAGCCAATGTCGTGGCTGATGCGTTAAGCAGAAAGAATGAAATGATCGCCAGTTTTATTATCACGACTTCATTGCTAGATAAGATATCTGCTCTTCAGGAGGATGATCACTTCATTCAGAAGATCAGAGGGATAATTCAACTAGGCGAGCCCTCGAGTTTTCAAGTAGACAATGATGGGATTTTAAGGCTCAAAGGTCGAATCTGTGTCCCTAACATTCCTGAACTTCGAAAGTAAGTACTGGATGAATGCCACAAGTCAAAACTTAGTATCCACCCGGGAGTAAGCAAAATGTATAATGACATCAAACGCACTTTCTGGTGGAAGTCGATGAAAAGGGACATTTCTTTATATGTCAGCCGATGCCCTACTTGCCAGCTAGTCAAGAGTGACCAACAGAAATTGGCTGGATTATTACAACCGCTAGAAGTTCCTGGTTGGAAGTGGGAGCATATTTCTATGGATTTCATTGATGGTCTGCCCAGGACCAGAAAAGGAAATGACAGTATTTGGGTGATCGTAGATCGTTTCACGAAGACCGCCCATTTTATACCTGTCAAATCAAATAGAACCGCTCAGAGTCTGGCGCAGATTTACGTCAGGGAAATAGTTAGACTGCATGGAGTGCCGCTCAGTATAGTAAGTGATAGAGATACAATATTCACTAGCAAATTCTGGGAAGCATTTCAAGTCGAGCTAGGAACAAAGTTAAACTTGAGCACCGCTTATCATCCTCAGACAGACGGTCAGACTGAGAGGGTGAATCGCATTTTAGAAGATCTATTGCGGGCCTGTGTTATAGATTTCGGTGGATCATGGGAAGACCATCTGCATTTGGTTGAATTCTCTTATAACAACAGCTACCAGGCGAGTCTGACAATGTCGCCATTCGAAGCATTGTACGGAAGACCATGCCGATCTACTGCTTGTTGGGTCGAGCCTGGAAATAGACTTGTGTTGGGTCCTGATATGATTCGAGAAGCTGCCGACAAAGTCGATTTTATTAAGAAGAGATTACTCGCCGCTCAAAGCCGACAAAAGAGCTACGCCAATAAAAGAAGAAGAGATATATCCTTTGAGGTTGGCGACTATGTATATTTGAAAGTATCGCCGATGAGAGGAGTTATCCGGTTCGGTAAAACTGGAAAGTTAGCGCCCAAATTTATTGGTCCGTTTCCTATTCTGGAACGGATTGGGACTCTCGCATATAAAGTTAAATTGCCAGACTGGTTGCCTGGAGTTCATGATGTGTTTCATATATCTCAACTTCGAAAGCACGTTCATGATCCAGACTTGATTGTGGAAGAAGTAGCTCAGCAAGATATTGAAATTACTCCAGAATTAGCTGTGAGGCATGAGCCGCTAAAGATTATCGGCAAAGAAACCAAAGAGCTGAGAAACAAGAAGGTTCTCTTAGTCAAAGTGCAATGGAGTGGAGATCCACGAGATTGTACTTGGGAAACTGAGGAGAGCATTTAGAAAGCTTACCCCAGATGCCGAGTAGATATCTCTGATTGACTCCGGTGCAAGGTACATTTGTCATACTTTGCATTACCATTCGATTCTCTACTCTATTGATATTTTCTTTTCATAGATATACACTTTTAATTATATGGTCTGAAGGATTTTTAAGGAGTATGAAAATAGATTAGTATATTTTTGAAAGGTTAAAAACAATTGGATTGGTTGTTGTGTTGTGTGATTGTAGATTTATCAAACCACTTTCGACTTTGTTCCTTTTCGGGGACGAAAAGTTTTAAGTGGGGGAGATTGTAACGACCCAGAAAATCTGAACCAATTTAAAATTTTTAAATTGGCTAAAATAATGGATTTTAAATATTTAAAATAAATATTTTAAATAATGGCGATGAAAACTGAGTTTGAATCGACATCTGAAAACGAATATAATTAATTATAATTATATATAGAATTGAAAATGGCGCGGTAGTTCGATAATTCGATTTCAAACTTCAATTGAATATACCGGGTGCAAAACAATCCGGATTTTAGTGAAACCAAAAATAATGGAATCTAATTGATAATATCTTTCCAACGAATCTGACCAATCGAAATTTGATAGCGGGAATCAAAAGATATGTCCAGTTGGAAATTCTGAATAGTCGCTATGGAATTCAGGCCCTTAAAAATGGACATTTTGCAAACGAACTCGGATTTCGACGAAACCACTTTTGTTGGGTCCGTGATGTAAAGTTATTGCTAGATTCAAAATTTCATAATTTTTCGAATCAATATGTGAGCGTGGCAAAGGAAAATGCGTTTGACCAGTTTCAGTTGATTTTAATCGACTGGAAATTGGCCATTTTTCAAACGGTCTCAGAATTCGACGAAACTAGTTTTGTTAGGACCGTATCGTCAATACGAAGCTAAAAAATATTTTTCTGGAATTTTTCGAGTTCGTATGTGGCCCCACTAAATTGAAATGTGCGTTTAAATTAAATATATAAAGAAGTACAATGTAAATTCAACGGAAACTATTCGAAACAATCGAATCAGCTTACGATACATATCCCATTGTGTTCGGAATGGGGGTAAAACGCTATGGACGACAGGCGGTGGGCCTCGTTTCGAGGTCGTATGTAAAAGTCAACCTTTTTGCAAAATATAAATAATTAAATAATAAAAAAAATATAATCTCCCTCCCTTTTCTTCTTCCTGCCCCCCCTCCCCCGATTTCATTAATCAGAAATAAAAAAAAGAAAGAAAGAAGAAGAACGGAGCTGCAGCGACGCCGCCCACCACCGGAGCTCCACCCTCGAAGCCGCCTCCCCTGTTCGAAACCCTAGCGCCGCCTTCTCTCCGTCCGACCCCCCCCCCCGAAGCCGTTCGAAACCCTAGCGCCGCCCCCTCGAAGCCAGCTCCATCCACCAGCAGCTCCGCCAGTTCGAAACCTGCCGCCGACGTCTCTTTCCCCCCCCCCTTCTTCTCGTTACAGTAAGTTGTTTTTGCTTTTATTTTATTTTTTTTAGTTTTAAAAACTGAATTTTAAAAGGATTTTTAAACTGATTTTTAAAGGATTTTTAAACTGATTTTTAAAGGATTTTTAAACTGATTTTTAAAAGATTATAAATCTGATTTGTTTAAAAGTAAAAACTGATTTTAAAAAAGGTTAAAACAGATTTTTCAAAAGATTTAAAACTGATTTTCAAAAGCATTTAAAAACTGATTTTATTTTAATAAGTAAATTCTGATTTTTTTTTTGTAAAAAGAAAAACTGGTTTTAAGAAAGGTTTTAAAACAGATTTCTAAGGTTTTAAAACCGATTTTTGAAAAGGTTTTAAAACAGATTTTTTTTTTGAAAGATTTAAAAACTGATTTTTAAAAATGTTTTAAAAGATTTGAACTTTAAAAAGTAAAAGAAAAGATTTGATCTTTAAAATGGAAAAGGCGGAATCTATATTTTTGAAATTCGATTTTTATATATTGAATAGCGAAGTCAAAATTCGATTTTTATATATTGAATAGCGAAGTCAAAATTCGATTTTTATATATTGAATAACATAGTAAAAATTCGATTTTTACATATGTAGAGAATACGGGCGAAAGCGACAAAAGGCGAGATTGGCGAAGATTTCTGTAAAGGAAGAGTCGTAGTAGTTGGATAGCTATTGGTGAGATTTCTGATTTAAAAATATATATATATGTGTTGAAATAAAGTGAATAGCTATATATAAATATCTATATCTATATATATATATATACGCCCCTCGTCCACAAACCATGGACGATATTTATTGGTTGAAATGGTTGTGAAAATTGATTGATAGCGAATGATTGTTTGGGATTGTTTGTGATTGATATTGGTTGATTGTGGTTGAAAAATACCCATTTGTGGTTGTGAAATATTTGGTTGAAACCACATAGGATTAGTTTGTGGAAATGAAATAAATATATACATGCCGCCTGCGTGCGAACTAGATGCATGAACCCCATTGTCAAAAACCGCGAGGTTTTAAGGTAGAGCGAGGAGCCGTACTAGGGACGGTCCCGGTTTTAACTACCCTGCCGTTATGCTGCCGAAATTTTGAATAATATTCATGTGTTTGAATAATTTTCATATGCTTAAACTATATTTATTCCTTGAATAGAAAACATTCATGTGTTGAATTGATATTCATTCGTTGATTAGAAATTCATGTGTTGAATGGTGTTCATATTTTGAAATAAATTGTTTGATAATAAAAATCCCATTTTTATCACCAACTTGAACTATATAGAAGAATAGTGTTTTGAAATGAATTGTTTTACAATAAAAATCACATTTTTATTGTATGCATAAATCGTTGAAATGTGAAGCGTTAAAAAAAGCCACTTGTTCAAAATAAACATATATGAGTTGAAATATTCATTAATTAGCTAATGAAATGATTTGCACCTATTTATGTAACATTAGAATGAATGGTGTTTTTAAACCAAATAGAAATCAAATATGAAGTTGAATAGAAAATGAAAAATGATAAGAACTGTGTATATATGTGCATACCTATTCATTGAACAGGTTATAGCAAAGGGGCTAGAGAAGAGGAATAAAATTTTGCGCCCGACAAATAGGTACACATTTACTGCTTTGTTTGGGTGATGATTTTATGAGCCTGTTGGCTAGCCGCTTGGCTTTTTCTTTTTCTTTTTGAGATTAGAAGGACCAGGAACGCTATTTGCGATTTCCCGATGCTCCCGGTGCAGGGGAGGTTATGGCGAAATTTTCCAAAATTTTAAGGTGTTAGAAAAATATTTGAAGTGAAAACGATATGGAAATATCATTGAATGAACTATATTTATATAAATATATAAATATAAATAAAATTAAAACGAAACGAGGCCGTGCAGTTCGTATTTTGAAACCGTGATTTCAAACAACTAATGCGGGAAATCCGACCATTGGATTTTCCCGAAACCTCAACCGTCGGGTTCGCCTTGGAATAATCTTTCCAACGGCACCAACCTTGTAAAGATCCAACGGTTGGATTGTCTGGAATGTTTAATTCAAATCTGAAGAAAAACAGCGCCAGAAGCGATTATATTTATATATATATAAATATAATTATATATTTAATCGAATAACGACGCTGCAGTTCGTATTTTGAAATCGAAAATTCAAACGATTGTACCGGGAGATCCGACCGTCGGATTTTCCCGAAACTGGAACCGTTGGATTCGTTTTGAAAAGACCTTTCTAATGATGTAAACTTTGTGAAGATCCAACGGTTAGATTTTCAGATATGTGTAATTCAATTCTGAAGAAAAACAGCGCCACGACCGCGTTATGGCCCGAAGCGTCGTTTTGAATAAATTAGCTATTTTAAATTAAATAAAAATAGCGATAAATAGTTATAAAATATCATAAGCAATATGGAATGGAAATAAACTGAATTTGCTTGATTTATGTGGCTTTTGATGGTTGAATGTGTTTGGTGTGAAAATTACATTAAAGAACACAATTGGTGTTGTCGAATAATTTAACCATTGAAATAAATTGATTTGAAATTCTAAATATACGTGAATTATTTGAGAAGGCCGAGTTAATTCTCATTTCAAATAATTGACCGACGATTGAAATTCGAAGATGAAGACGATGGTCGAAGACCGGAGATCTTCACCTCGTTTGGATGGTAACCGAGGTCCTGATTGGGAGGCATCCCGAAATATGGATAATGAGTGGTGATCGTCCAGACGTACGTGGTGATCGATGGGTTTGCGAGGTATTTAGTGCCTCCGGTTTCGTTCAGACCCAGAACGGACTTGTAAATGGACTGTGTGTCTGACATTGGAGTTTATTCTGTGTTGATTGATTTCTGTTAAATATACATCTGTTTGGCGGCGAAGAATTTATTCTTTTGCTTAACGCCCTTCTCTGAGACGCACGAGCTCAGAGGTTGTGTATCGATGGATATCAGTCGCATGGCATGAATTGCCTGTGTGGCATGCTAAGATGCAGTGATCAGGACTTCTGTTGAAAAGCAAAGTCTTGTGGTGATGATCAAAGCACCGCCTGTGTGGCGTAGCTTTGTGTATAACGTGAATTCGCGAGCCTCACACCCCGGTATGAACCTAAAACGGGAGAAGGACCTCAGGGAGGGCATGCGTTTCTTTCTAGCTAGGGTGGTGTCAGTGACCTACCAGCCCTGACATTTATATACTTTTCACCTATGTGGTTGTTGCTGTTGCGAGGCGCCTCGGTTTGATCGGACGATCCGGGTCCGATGGAGTCATTCGTTGGCTCGTTTACGCCCCAAAGGGCGGGGAAACGTAGTGTTCAGGCATAATAATCCACATCGGTGGACCGGCCCTGACGATCTAAAGGCTTGCCTGCGCGCTTGCCTGTGGCTCGGGCTAGAGAGTCACGAATTCGGTAAGGACTATCTTTTGCCTTGGTTCATGACGGAAATCCAATTTCCAAATACGTGATCGTGCGGTTTCAATTGTATATATATATTTGGCGACATGATATATGGTACCCATGCCGTCTATGATTGATAGTTATGATTTGAAATTGTTTTCAAAAACATATAAACACTAGCAATAATATCAATTGCCTTTGTTTTATTCGTATCAATCATATTTTGGCCGTTATAAGGTAAAAACTCTATCCTCCGGTTTGCGTTGCATTGTGTGATGGGAACTGAGTCTTATAACGGCTTCATTTTTATAAAAAGCATAACGATGTTTAAAAGAAAGATTTGTTTTAAAGCACTGGCAATCCAATGGAGTAAACCCGTTCCACGAAAGTGGCGTGGTCCTGTGATTGGCCAATTATATATGTGTTGAGTGGATTTCTCATACCAGTCCCATGACTGACTCGTAGTTTGTTTCACTTTCAAACTCGGGTGCCCCTTTTTCTACACGGGCAGCCTTGTATTCAGGTTTAGCTGGTTCTTCTTCTGGATAGCTGGAGCTGAAGATGGATTCTATCATTTATTTCTTTTTATGCTGTTCAGCTCCTATTGTACATATTTTGTTTATTTCCGCTGTAGACATTTATGTATAGCTGAACTGTATTTGTACTAAGTAAGATCCTGTATACTGTGTAACTCTAATGATACTTTTATCCAGTATATTTTATTGTTCATTATCTGGTGTATTTATTCAATTCTGTTCTGCTATTATATGTTTCTGTGTTATATTCCAAAGATAACCCTTGTTTCCGTGAGAACGGGAATTCGGGTCGTCTCAGAACGCGTCGTGTAACGACAGTTCGTTAATATCGATTTTAAATTTTAAATAGTTATAACTCGAACATTTTGAACCGAATTGACATGAAACGAAAAACGATGGATTTCTATTGATAATGGTTTTTGTATAGAAGTGGAATTTTCAAATTCCATCGTATGGTTTTCGAGTTATGTTCAAATTAAAATTTGAGAAGGTCGCTATACGGGCAGTTCGTCGACCAAAATCGAATAAAATAGACTAATAAAAATTTATCTAAAAATCCAGAAAAATATGATAAATTATATTTTATTATTTAAAAATGATTTGAGTTAAAATTTGTGAATTTAGAATGATTTTGGATCTATTTGGTCAAATAACCATTTCACAACGCTTTCCGTAACGTTTTAACGCTATTATATGTAACGTCCCGCATTTTTATCGATTTATATTTAAATACTTAAATCAGTTTAAATATCGTATTCGTAATATAAATGAATTTTTATAATAATTAAAATGGAGTTTGAAACGTATAAATATATATTAATCGAATTTAATGGTAAATCGTTAATTTAATTTAATATCTTTTGTATATGGTCGAATTAGACCGTGGGAACTATTCCAATATGTTCAGAATAGGGGTAGAACCCTAGAAATGTCATTCGTTGCGTTTAGTTAGGAGTTTGATAACAAGTGATATTTTAAATGGGGTGAAATCACACCAGTTCAACCAGAAGTAAAAATAAATCAATCAAAGAAATAAAAATCTAAATAACAGGGGGTGACCTAAACTCTTAAGCACATGCTACTCTGAAAATTTACAGTCGTCTTCTCTTTTCAGATGTCTCATTCGAATTTATTTCCTTCTTCGTTAAGCTTCAATGGTACGCTGCAAACCTCCCTCCCCTCATGTCAACACCAACAAACCTACCTGAAAATCATCAAACTTATCCTCCTCTCATTCACCTATAAATTGAGCTATCGGCCTTTGTTTCTTTCCATCCTGAAACCCACGAGTAAATTTCTTCCTTTGGTTCTTTTTCTTAATCAACATAAATCGATTTCCACTATTATACAAAAAAAAAGAAGGAAATCAAAAACTAAAATCAAAAGGGGAATCGTCATTTCCGTGGATCGCGATGCAAAACCATGGCAAATATCTGAAGCTCGAAATCATGTTGAGCGATCACGATTGGGATAAAATAGAAGGAAGGTGAAATATCGGGTCGGTACTGTGTTGATTGTGAACTGGATTCGAAGAAGGGTAATTCGATGGGAAGGGGAGCGATTTTGGCAGAATGGGGTGTTAATGGTGTTAAGGTGTGAGACTGGAGGAATGAGTCTGTCGTCGATGAAGCAGAGTCAATAAAAAGAGGTGTTGGTTGATAGTAAGGATTTTGAGGAAATACGAGTTTGAGAAGTGAGGATTGATTCTGCCAATGGTCGTATAGTGGAGGAGAATGTCTGAACGTGTGAAATGGTGGATGTTCAATTTGTTTTTTTTGGGATAAGGAGGTGGGCGTTTGTAGTTGGAGGAATGCACCTGTAAAGCAATAGTGGGTTCGGTAATAAAGAAATGGGAAATTGAAATATTGGTGAAGTTGGGTCTGTGTCCATTTTGTTTTGATGAACGGGACTGTGAAAGATTAGGGAAATCGAACTATTGTTATGGCATTTTCAATGTGGGTACTGGGTTGATGTACCTGGTATATTTGACAGTAAAAAGGAAAAAAGTATAATGTGGAGTCTGAATGCATTTTGAGCGAGATAGTTTGGGATGGTGGAACTTAACTAATGGAGACGAGGACTGGCAAATGGAGGAGTTAATCTGGAACATGCAAGGCTTATATTTTGGAGGGAACGCAGTGTGATTCAGATGTAAGGTGTCGGCATGATGCTGATGGTTAGGTTAGGCTGACTAGAATTGGGAATGCCAGCGGTATTCAGTCAAGCTAAGTTATGAAGTTTAACTCGATAAATTGGTCTAGTAAATGGCAGTAACGATAAGGTAAGCATTACGGAATTTAAATTAAGTGAAATAATTTGTTTATTTATTTATAGTAGTTAATTTAATTAACATAGCTTAATTGTTAAATAAAATAAAATTATCAAAGGTGATAAATTATTAGAGACAATGGAGTATAGATACGGTGCTGAGACGATATGGAAATTTAAATGGATGTTCGTTGGAGAAATTCGAGGTGAGTTAAACTCACTCGGTTAATTATTTGAACTGTTTTCAATAGTTCAAAATTTTATTTATTACTTGGTTGGCTGATAATTGATTGATATAAAGTTATAATATTATATGATAATATATAAAAATAATATTGGTGGTGCGTGGTTGGATAATTCCCGCAGTACCATTAGCGGATGCCCACAGTACCATTAGCGGATGATTTACCTATACGCCCCACAATATATATAGTGGATGACCTTCTATACCGCGATATCCTGTCCCGAACCAGGATGGGTATTATTATTGTTGACTAACATTGGTGGATGGAGGAAAACAGGTTGGGGGGATCCAACTGGATTCCTCAAAATTTATTTATTTGTTTCCATAAATATGTTGTTATATGGTATGATTGATCACCTGTGATAGTATGTGACATGTGTAGGTGTGTGATAACTTTACCTTGATTTTTGATATTCTTAAGTGTTGAAAATAATATGGATTCTAAAATAGAATTTAAATTAAAGTCATTAAAGAAAATTATATGTTCAAATAGAAATGTTCATTTGAGATCCGAAGTATAAATAGAATTTAAAAGTTAAATATTTGTTTAAACCAAATATATTTGAAAAGAGGATTTTATGAGCGACAATATTAGAAATGGAATTATTTCGGAAATTGGGGAAAATGTAGATTATGTGTGAATTTGAAAAGAAATAGAAAACAAAAATAAAACTCATATTTAAAATAAATTGAAAATTTTTAATTATAAGGAAAATATAAGGGAGATTATATAACTCGACAATTAGGAGTTATAAATAGATCGAAACTCGAAGTTTCCAAGCAAAATCAAATTTGACTAAACAAGCCAAGTATGAATTTGCATTGAGAGATATTATTCACGAGTGAGGTGAATAAGTGTTAGAGAAAATGAGATGAAAATAGAAATTTGAATTATAAAAAGATATTTAACCCCAAATAGAAATGATTATTTAAAATCCAAATGGAATAGAATGTAACATTAAATATTTGTTTAAACATATAATATAAGAAGGCGATTTTATAAGTGAAAATCATAAGATGTGAAAACCAATATTTTTGGAGTAGCTTAGAAAGATATAATTTGATCATAGATTTGGAAAAGAAAGTTGAAATGTATTTTAAATAAGTGGGATGTTCCAAGTGCAAAAGGAATTTTATTTTCAAATAGAATATTTATCTAGGATTTTTAAATTATAAATAGAAATGGGACGACAATGATTTATTTTAACAAATAAGATGAGGAGTTAATTTTATAAGTACCGTTAGATAATTTGAAAAAAGAAAAACAAACTGTAAATTTGGAATGTGAATAGAAATCGGGTCTGAAACCAATAACTTAAATAGATTTGGATTTTCCAATTGAAAGGGAAACAAAAGGAAGAAGATTTTAAAACTCTATAATTAGAGTTATAATGGGATTTGAAAACTTGAAATCTGATTTATGAAATCAAGGCTAGTATAACCTTGTATTGAAAATATTATTCACGATTAAGGTGAATAAAGAAAATAGAGCAAGTGGTGTGAAAAATAGAAATTTATAAAGGGTTTTTGAAAAATTAAATTCTTATTGAATTTAGGTAGGATTATTTTGAATAATATAATATATATATTATATTAAATAATTTTACATATGGTTTTTAAATAGTAAATATTATTAGTATTTGCAAATGATAGATATATATACATTTTTGAATAGAAGTTATAATTAGAATGGGATGAAGTATTAAATAAATGTTTATAATACTTATTTATGGAATAAAGACTTGATATAGGACTTCGTTTATGAAGATCGAAATAGAATTGAATAATGAAAGTATATCACAATAAGGAAAATCTTGTTTTAGTATAGAAATAAATATTTAGCAAACGTTTTGAAAATCATATCTCTAAATAAAATAGTAGATACTGGTAATGGTAAATGTGTTGAAATCATATTTGTAAGCAAATGTTGGAATGGTAATAAGTTGGGATAAATATCTCATTCTAGTAATAAATGATATTTGAGGTTTTATCCGTTAGGAGTCAAGAAATGGAAATTAAGGAAAGTATTCTCTTACTAATTTATGGTTAGAGACTAATAACCGAGATGAGTAATATGTGCTTAAAGAGGATTTTAAAATAAAAGAGGATTTTAAAATGAAAGAGTTTTGAATATTCTTATATATTTATATAAGAAGAGAAAATGATTATTTCATTTATTGGAAAATAGAGAAGTCTTAAACAAATGATTGGTTAATCAAAAAGGGTTTAAAATGATAATAGTTATCAAATTAGTGAACTCAAATTTTCTTTTATGGATGAATGGTTGTTTTATTTGATAGTTAAATAACCGAATATCAAATCTGGCCAATACGTTGGTTAGTACGGAAAGACCGGGATCGAATTTATTCGAAACCATTCCGAACTAACTAATATGTAATCGTGTAATGTACAGATTGAAGATGGAGCAGTGAAGACCGTAAATCTTCATAAACGAAAGGACTACTTGTCGAATTCTCTAGAGTTACGCCCGGAGATATTTTGATAGTGATCCTGTCGTGGTTGAAATCGATGGATTGCAAGGACTACTCGCTACTAGTTCATAGGGTGATTCCTAGGATGCAGTAGGAGAACTCCTTCGGTTTGTCTAGTCCTAGGACAACTCGTATGGACGAATGTCTGAAAGAGTGTTTCTGTAATGACCCGGATTTTCGGCGACTTTGGTTATCGACATAAGCTCGATGTCGATAACCAAAACATCGAAAAATCCTGGTAATTAATGAAAGAAATTAGAGGGTGAGGAAAGATAAGATAGAAACTTAGAATAGAAGAAGAAGAAGAACACAACATCAGAGTAACACGAACCTCACAGCGGAACGAATAACATATAATAGATAACATAACTTTGAAATATAACAGTTATGTATACAATAGCACTTATCAGAGTACAGCACTTACAACACAGCAGAAATAACTATAGCTATATGATCTTGAAGCCTCCTGCTCCACGCCCTTCCAGTATATCTGTTAATTCCTAACTACTTGACTGCCCGTACAAATTTAGGCACCCAAGAGTTTAGGGAAACAAAACAAATAAACTCCGGGTCAGTCATGGGACTGGTATGAGTAAAACAGTTTAAATAGGTATATGAACAAGTAAACGATATCTCATAAGACCACGCCGCAGAACGGAACGGGTTTTTCCCTTATGAGAATCTAAAATATCTTTATATCAAAAACCTTTTGATATTATAATAATGTCTATGTACAAATAGATATCAACTAGCAGAAACGCTTTCATCTCACGTTCTACATATATAGTATACAATCAAAATCGCAAGCACGTATTGGATAATGGATTTCCAACTATGAAAAGGTATGGAACCACCTTCCGATCAGTGTACTCTAGGAACAATACACTGGAGTTCAACAAGAACATCTTGCAACTCAGCCATACATGACTGACCACTCATTTCGCTTGAGTGTATCGAATGTACATCACCAACGGTTGGGATCAGCAACCGTTCCTGTATATATATGGGACAGCATTGATAGATTTAAGAAACAAATGAATATTCTCTAGACAGGTGATTATACACCCTACTTCGGTGCGACCGACTTAGCCATGCTGCCTGCCCGATTTCTGTCATTTACTGGTTGATGAGGCTAGAAGCTACACTTTATCATCACATCAGATTCACTTCGAATGCCACATTGTCAAATCCATCGAAAATCACTAATTTACATCTACAACAATACATTACGTGTTAGCTAAAGAAGATTCCTTCTCCGCTTCCACTCTTGGTACGGTTGAAGAAATCAATGTACGTGACCTTTCTGGAAATACTCTGTCAGACATTCATCAACACAAGTCATCCCCATTCACTTAGAATGTCACATCGTCATACCCGCCAAATCACGAATTTACTTATCCAAAAATAACACGGGTATACAGCTAAGAGAAACGAATTCCTCCGCCACCAAACGTGAATACGTTTGAACATATCAGCTTACGCGATCTATTGGATATACTCTGTCAGACCTTCGTCCATACAAGTTGTCCTGGGACTGGACAAACCGAAGGCACTATTCAGTATATCCATCTTAGTCACTGTTATCTAAGACTTATATAACAGCCCTTGCATTTTACTCCGTCTTCAATTATCTTTGGCATATATGATTCGCAACGCTTATGCCAATACAGAGTGGTTCTTTGGATAATAATCCAACCGGTCTCTCCATATTAACAACGTTAAAATGGTCAAAACTTCGATAGTCTGTGAGTTAACTATCAAAGAAAAACAAGTGTGCAAACAACGATATTATTTCCAGATGGAAATTATATCGAACAAACATCATTTAACATTAATCTCTTTAGTTCATTTATTTACTTATCTCCTGTTTCCCTATATTCTAAATTCTTATTTTTTTTTATCAGAAAACATTTCTGATTCTCGTTTGGAAAACATTTCCAAAACTCCTTTACGATCAAACCTTACCATTTCTTAGTTAAGAAGGAAGTCACTCAAGTTGGGGTATAATTACCTCTCAGACCTTAACTGAACAACGTTATAACTTCAAAATGGTCAAAGTTTATCTTTTAATCTTTAACAACTTCTTTACGCCTTTCTCGGATCCAAATTTACTAATCCACTTCTATATTTAAAACATTGGTTATAACGATAACATTATAATCCCTCCTTTCGAATTATCTAACTTTATTTATAACTTCTATTCTTATTAGTGAATAATTAACCTAACACTTATTTATTTATAAATAAATAAATCTCTATTTAAACACTGGAAAGTATAAGTACTTTCCTGAATTCGATATAATCGAATTTGCCGATTAACTCTCTTCGAGAAATCTCTATTTGATTAACTCTTCTTCGAATAACCTATATTCGATTAACTCCTTCTCGAATAAACGATATTCGATAATCTCTCTTCGAATAACTAATATTCGATAACTCTTCCTTTTCAAATATCTCATATTTGAAAATCTCACTTCGATTAAACTATAATCGATAACTCCCTTCGATGAAACTAACATCGATAACTCCTTTCAACATCGATAACTCCTTTCGATGAAACTAACATCGATAACTCCTTTCGATGAAACTAACATCGTTAACTCCTTTCGATGAAACTAACATCGATAACTTTTTCGATGAAACTAACATCGATAACTTCTTTCGATGAAACTAACATCGATAACTCCTTTCGATGAAACTAACATCGATAACTTTAACTCGACGAACTTAACTCGACGAACTTAACTCGACTCGACTAACTCGACTTACTTAGTTCGACCAATTCGATTCGATTAACTAGGCTCGACTAACTTGACTAACTTAACTCGACTTACTTGGTTCGACCAATTCGATTCGATTAACTAGGCTCGACTAACTTGGTCGAACCACCCGATCAACTCAACTTATTTAACTTAACTTATTTCTCAACTCGATCAACTCGATTAACTCCTATCGAATAACTAATATTCGATTTAAACTCCATTCGCTTGACTCTAGATCGCAGCGATCACAATGGTTACGCCTGACTCCATCAGGAAACATCCGACTGCCTTAGGCTATTTACAGCCCTGCGAATTACGCTAGCAGTCGTACGAAATGGTAACTTACCCTAAATACTATATTTGACTAACTCTGTCTCACTTAACTATATTTGATTAACTCTAGTTCGTTTTAACTCTAATCGATTAATTCTAACTGATTAACTCTAACTGGTTAACTCTACCTAATTAACTCTACTGAACTGGTTAACTCTACTGAACTAGTTAACTCTATTCAACTAACTCGACTCGACTAACCCCTATCGAATAACATATTCGATTAACTAACTTTCGAATAACATATTCGATTAACTAACTTCGAATACCATATTCGATTAACTCCTTTCGAATGTCTATATTCGATTAACTAACTTCGAATACCATATTCGATTAACTAACTTTTGAATACCATATTCGATTAACTAACTTTCGAATACCATATTCGATTAACTAACTTCGAATACTATATTCGATTTCTCCTTTTTATAACGTTTATCCATTTTAAAAAGATCCCCTTTTTAGCACGTTTATTCATTTATAAAGATTTACTATTAGTAACGGTTCTTCACTTTATAAATGTCCTTTTAATAACGTTTCCTTTTTATAATGGTTTCCTTTATAAACCAATTTCCTTTTTATTAACTCTATTTATTTTCTAAATATTCCCCTTTCAATTCTATTTGTAAATGGTTTACAAATATTTCTTTTCTCTATTTTATTCTATTTGCAAATGGTTTGCAAATATTCCCTTTTCAAATTTATTCTTAAAAATATTCTAACTCCTTAAATTTTCGGGAAAATTCGCCATGACCTCCTTTGTAACGGGAGCATCGGGAAAATCCCCAAACTCGCCACACAGGCCTTTCCATTCAAAAGAAAATGTTTTGAAATTATTTTCTTTTTCTATGTATCTCCTATTTATAAATATTCCAATTTATAAATATTTCTTATTTATAAATATCACTTTGAAAATCCCCTTATCAACATTTCGGTATGTTATGGTATTCAATCACATCAAATCACGATGTTCAATATCGTCCAAGCACATATAATCGCCCACAGATTTTATATCACATCATATAACAATATATGAAAAACAATAAAATAACTGTTGAGGAATCCAGTCGGATTCCTCCAACCTGTCTCCCTGCATCCACAGATGTTACACAATATGATTATCATCACTTTCAGTTTTATATGATATATTCTGTTAAACAGAATCGATATAGGAAATTCAACTAACTAACTAGCAGTTCAATCAAACAATCAACATACAGTCAATCAACGAATATCTAACAGTTCTAAAAATACAACATGAAATTATAAACTGTTCAGAGTTAGTGAGATTTACTCACATCAGCGCGTTAACCGTTAAATAACGGTTTGCGTTATTTGATTTCGACGGATAATTTATTTCACCATAAATTGTAACAAGTTCCGATGGACTCCCAGTCAGTGTCATCGTGTAGTGTCCGTCCATATGATCCCAACGCAACTTACGGTTCTCGATTCTGACCTCGTATGGATGAGATATGATTTTTTTTTAAACTTGAATACATTATTTAGTTAAACTTGAATTTTAAAAGAAATAAAAACAATGAAAATGGGCCTCACATTCAAATCTGGCCCACGCACCACCCATGCAGCCGGACCCGCCAACCTCTTCTTCCCCAAACCAATATCGTGTATTCACCGTGGCTTCTCAAAGCCATTACACCACTTTCATCCTCCTTGTTCTCCTCCATCTCTCAATTGAAACCCGAAACCGAAAACACCAACATTCTCCTCGTCCGATCCTCCACCACCCTGTACCCTCAAACATAAACCCGGTGGCCTCTTGGAAAACGCGTCGCACAGTAGTTCTGTCGACCCCAAATGCTCGGGCGACATCAAAACTGCTAGAATCCAACACAAATCCTCCTACCAACTCGAAATCACCTCATTTTTCCAAAAATACTACCCAAACCATACTCGATGCATTCTATATCAATAAATCAGTAACCCTAATTCCAAGCGTTTACTGTCGAACTCCCCAGATGTGCGTCGAACCAAGCATAAATGGTATGGACTGAAAGCTAAGGCCTGGCCGATCTCACGTAACATCATCCCAAGATTTATGGACTTTTATTTGATTTGTTTTAGATTTTTGAAGTTGGGGTTTTTTACTGTAAGAAAACAGCGGCCAGTTTCAACAGATGGAAAATGAATTAGGTTTAGAATTTTAAGGGAGGGGTATTTATAAGGATGTTTAGATATTTTAGATATTTTTTTTGAATGGAATATTCTCAGTATATTCTCACTTCTATATTCGTTTTGCTTTCTAAAAATCCGTGTGACCATATACGATACCCAAAAATCATGGAAATTGACATGTAGTTAGAGTTCGACATTACGGTCCCAACGAAACTGGTTTAGTCAAATTCCGACATCGTATGCTCACACAGCGTATTTTTAACTGTCAAAATACGGACTATTTCTCACTCTAAAAATCCGTACGACCACACAGTGACTCTAAAAATCACGAAACTGGAAATCTAACAACTATTTGATATTGCGGATCCAACAGAACTGGTTTCGTCGAATTCCGACTTCGTTTGCAAAACCGGCTATTTTTAAAGCTCTGGATGACCCATTTAAATATATAAATATATTTAAATATTATTAAATATAAATAAATTTATATTATCGTATATCTTCACATATGACATCGTACAGCTCCAGAATATCATATCAGAATTTACAGTTTGATATTTCAGATTCCAGATTATCTTGATATTCAGTTTATACTGAAGATCCATTTATAACGTATATAAAGCGTCGCAAATTATAAAGGAATTCCACAGCGACTTTTCTGAAATTTGATTTAGACATATCTCAAAATCTACACGAAGAAATCCCGATCTTTCTCTTCCACTAGAAAGATATACTCCACCAGCTCCACACGTTTCTTGTTTCACAGAAATCCAGCTTAAAATGAATCCTGTACATTCAGTTGAAGTTCAAATCGCCAAATAGCGAACTGCAGCGCCATTTCGAGCTCGTTTATAAATATATTATAAACTATACGTTCAACTGTCGTCGATTCAATATAATCGTTATTATATTTCGAATCGAAACTCCACCAAATCTCGTATGCTATTCAATTCACACGATATTGTGAATTTCACTATTTCCGACTATTTCGACATTATAATATATTATTATATTATAATTATTTATTAAATACTCAATATTATTTAATTAAACGATCATTAACTTCTCTAAATCACCAACTATATAATTAAATAAATTAATTATATATCTCTAAAAATGCGGGTCATTACAGTTTCCAAAAGATCACGTATGTTGATTTCTTCAAACATACCTTAGTTGATGGCGGAGAAAAGGTTTTCTCTAGCCTGATAACTAGAGTATTTTTGTGGACGTCAATTAGCGATATCTGACGGATTTGACGATGTGGAATTCAAAGTAATGGTGGCCAGATGATCTAGAAATACGAGTATAACCTCAAGCCTCACAACCGGGAAATGACAAAAATCGGGCAGGCAGCATGACTATGTTGGTCGCACCCATTAGGGTGTATTGTCACCATCTAGAGAATATTCATATTTGTTACTTATTTTTGCTTCTGTATCACCCGGGAACGGTTATGTTGCTAACAACCATAGGTGACCATATATTCGATACACTCAAGAGAAATGAGTGGTCAGTAATGTGCGGGCCGGGTTGCAAGACGTTCTTGTAGAACCCAGTGTATTCATCTCTAGAGATACACTATCGGAAGGTGGTCCCATACCTTTTCATAGTTGGAAATCGAATCTCCAATAAGCTCCCGCGGTTTTGATTGTATACTATATATGTAGAGCATGAGATGCAAGTGTTCCACTAGATTGATATTTACTTGTATTTAGAAACTATTATAATATCAGAAAAGATATCGATTTCAAAAATGCTTGGGGTTATCGTAAGGTAAAAACCGTCCGTGTTTATGTATGGATTGGTCTTACGATTTTTTTTTCGAATGATATTTAACTTTAAAAATCAATTTGTATGCTACCAATAATTTAATAGGTTTTTCTCATGCTGGTTCACCAGACTGACCTGTAGCGTTTGTAATGCTCGGGTTAGACCAAGTTGTGTCTGACCGAGTTGTACAGGTGTAGGATAAGATGATACAGATTTCAGGAGACAAGCTGGAGGGGATCAGACATATGATATATATATATATATATATATATAGTATTCCGCTGTTTATATTTAAATGAGGACAGGCTATTATAACTGTCCAGTTGAATTGAATGTTCGTTGTACTCTGATAAATTGTAAGTATTGTTCTTAAAGTTTTCAATAAAGGTTTATTTCAGTATTATATTTTATTCCGCTGCGATGTGAGACTGTGTATTGTGGTTAGTTGTTCTTCTTCTTTTTCTTCTATTCTAATATTTCTTTCTTTCTTACCTCACCCTCTAACTTTTTACTTTTATGTTCTGGATTTTCGGTACTCGAGTTTGGACACATGGTGTATTTGTGTTGAAAATTTGAGCATCAAATTTTCTGGTTCGTTACAGTGGTATCAGAGCAATGGTTTAGGAATAACCTTGGCTCTGTGGCATAACTCAATAAAGATAGAATTAGTAACACCCTGGATTGAGTTGAGTGTATATATATAAGAGAGCATATTTGTATATTTTATAAAAATGTTTTGTATTGTGTCACTTGATCGGTTCAATTTTGAACTGGAAGCTGATACAATATTATTTTGTAAAAGCGGGTAAATGAAATAATTTTACCCAAATTTATTTTTGTATATAAAGGAAATAGTTTTCTTAAATATTGTTGGCATTTGATTGTTTGAATATAATCCAAATAGTATTATGGGATGAAAATGGTTAAGTATCACCAAAAGATAAAAGTAAATGATGTTTGAAATGAAAATAAGAATTTGAAAGTATAAAATGGAAAACTAAGGAAACAAGTTCCAAATTGAATTGAATAAAGTAAAATTTAATTAAAGATAAGTTAAAATGGATTTGGATTGAAATTGAAACCATATTAAACTAAAATAGATTATTGAATCAATATGGAATGAAATTGCTTGAATTCAAGTTGAAATACAAATAAATTAAATATGGATGATCTAAATATAACTCGACTCATACAATTGGAATGTGTCGAATGAAATAAGATGTGAATTGCAATAAATTCAATTTGAGTAGTAATAATTGAATATGACTTGAAATGTTATTCAATTGAGTTCGGGCTATGGAGTTCAATCTTCAAATAGAAGTGAATGTATATTGAGTAGTGAATATAAACTTGGGTTGTATGAACTTGAGTTGAATAGAAATTGAATAGAGAATAAATCAAATTTAGTTTGATTGAGATTAAAATTCGAACTCAAATTCAATAGGGACTCATAAATAAAAAAATAAACTTGGGACTCAAGTGAAAATTAAATGAACTTGTAAATTGAAAAGAAAACCTGTAACTTGGGCTATAATTGTAACTTGACTCGTTATAAGCAAATGTGTACATATTTGGGCATGTTGGTTTCAAACTATCTCAAGTGAAGCAAGGAAACGAATTAATGAATAAATTGGCAAAGTGGAAGTAAAATGTTGGATTAATTATGACCGAATAGAAATGGATATGCATGTGGTTATACAGGGTTATTGGATGAAAGCAAGTGTGAAGAATAAATATGAGATGCCCGACGAAAAGGTACACGTTTAATTCAATATGAGATTTTATGTGCCGAATCGGCAAGCCACTTGGCTTTTTGGTTTTCTTTTTGAATAAGAAGGGCCTAGAGAGGCGAGTTGAGGTTTGAACTATTGACCCGTACAAGGGAGTTGCTGTAGAAATTTTTCGAAAATTTAGGAAGTTAGAAATTTTTTCAATAGTTTTGAAAATTTTCTTAACAAAAAGTTAATCGATGTTAAGGATTTTTCAGGTGAAATTGGAACTAGTGAGTTGGTTGAGTAGTAACGATGGTGAAGTGAGTGTTGAGTTACATGAGTGGATTAGGTGGAGTGAATAAGGTACAACCACATTTCCTACTTAGTCATTTCGGGGTCGAAATTCTTTTAAGGAGGAAGGAATGTAACGTCCCGCATTTTTATCGATTTATATTTGAATATTTAAATCAGTTTAAATATTATATTCGTAATATAAATGAATTTTTATAATAATTAAAATGGAGTTTGAAACGTACAAATATATATTAATCGAATTAATGGTAAATCATTAATTTAATTTAATATCTTTTGTATATGGTCGAATTAGACCGTGGGAACTGTTCCAGTATGTTCAGAATAAGGGTAGAACCCTAGAAATGTCATTTGTTGCGTTCAGATAGAAGTTTGATAACAAGTGATATTTTAGATGGGGGTGAAACCACACCAGTTCAACCAGAAATAAAAATAAATCAATCAAAGAAATAAAAATCTAAATAATAGGGGACGACCTAAACTCTTAAGCACATGCTACTCTAAATTAACAGTCATCTTCTCTTTTCAGATGTCTCATTCGAATTTATTTCCTTCTTCGTTAAGCTTCAACGGTACGCTGCAAACCTCCCTCCCCTCATGTCAACACCTACAAACCTACCTGAAAGACATCAAACATATCCTCCTCTCATTCACCTATAAATTGAGCTATCGGCCTTTGTTTCTTTCCATCCTGAAACCCACAAGTAATTTTTTTCTTTGTTTCTTTTTCTTAATCAACAGAAATCTATTTCCACTATTATACAAAGAAAAAAGAAGCAAATCGAAAACTAAAATCAAAAGGGGAATCATCATTTCCGTGGACCGCGATACAAAACCATGGCAAATATCTGAAGCTCGAAATCATATTGAGCGATCGTGATTGGGATAAAATAGAAGGAAGGTGAAATATCGGGTCGGTACTGTGTTGATTGCGAACTAGATTCGAAGAAGGGTAATGCAATGGGAAGAGGCGCGACTTTGGCAGAATGGGGTGTTAATGGTGTTAAGGTGTGAGACTGGAGGAATGAGTCTGTCGTCAGTGAAGCAGAGTAAAAAAAAGAGGTGTTGGCCGACAGTAAGTATTTTTAGGAAATACGAGTTTGAAAAGTGAGGATTGATTCTACCAATGGTCATATAGTGGAGGAGAATGTCTGAACGTGTGAAATGGTGGATGTTCGATTTGTTTTTTTGGGATAAGGAGGTGGGCGTTTGTAGTTGGAGGAATGCAACTGTAAAGCAATAGGTGGTTCGGTAATAAAGAAATGGGAAATTGAAATATTGGTGAAGTTGGGTCCATGTCCATTTTGTTTTGATGAACGGGACTATGAAGGATTGGGGAAATCGAACTATTGTTCATGGCTTTTTCAATGAGGGTACTGGGTTGATGTACCTAGTATATTTGACAGTAAAAAGGAAAAAAAAGTATAATGTGGAGTATGAATGCATTTTGAACGAGATAGTTTGGGATGGTGGAACTTAACTAATGGAGATGAGGACTGGAAAATGGAGGAATTGATCTGGAACATGCAAGGCTTATATTTTGGAGGGACTGCAGTGTAATTCAGATGTAAGGTGTCAGCCTGAATGTGATGGTGAAGTTAGACTGACTAGAATTGGGATTGCCAGTGGTATTCAGTCAAGCTAAGTTATGAAGTTTAACTCGACAAATTGGTCTAGTAAATGGCAGTAACGATAAGGTAAGTTTTACGGAAATTAAATTAAGTGAAATAATTTTTTTATTTATTTATAGTAGTTAATTTAAATTAACATAGCTTAATCGTTAAATAAAATAAAATTGTCATAGGTGATAAATTATTAAAGGCAACGAAGTATAGATACGGTGCTGAGAGGATATGGAAATTTAAATGGATATTCGTCGGAGAAATTTGAGGTGAGTTAAACTCACTCGTTAACTATTTGAACTGTTTTCAATAGTTCAAACTTTTATTTATTGCTTGATTGGCTGATAATTGATTGATATAAAGTTATAATATTATATAATAATATATAAAAATAATATTGGTGGTTTGTGGTTGGATAATTCCCGCAGTACCATTAGCGGATGCCCGCAGTACCATTAGCAGATGATTTCCCTATACGCCCCACAATATATATAGTTGATGACCTTCTATACCGCGATATCTTGTCTCGAAGCAGGATGGGTATTATTATTGTAGACTAACATCGGTGGATGCAGGAAAACAGGTTGGAGGGATCCAACTGGATTCCTCAACATTTATTTATTTGTTTCCATATATATGTTGTTATATGGTATGATTGATCACTTGTGATAGTATATGACATGTGTGGGTGTGTGATAACTTTAACCTTGATTTTTGATATTCTTAAGTGTTGAAAATAATATGGATTCTAAAATAGAATTTAAATTAAAGTCTTTAAAGAAAATTATACGTTCAAATAGAAATGTTCATTTGAGATCCGAAGTATAAATAGAATTTAAAAGTTAAATATTTGTTTAAACCAAATATATCTGAAAAGAGGATTTTATGAGAGACATTATTAGAAATGGAATTATTTGGGAAATTGGGGAAAATGTAGATTATGTGTGAATTTGAAAAGAAATAGAAAACAAAAATAAAACTGATATTTAAAATAAATTGAAATTTTCCAATTATAAGGAAAATATAAGGGAGATTATATAACTCGACAATTAGGAGTTATAGATAGATCGAAACTCGAAGTTTTCAAGAAAAATCAGATTTGATAAACAAGCCAAGTATGAATTTGCGTTGAGAGATATTATTTACGAGTGAGGTGAATAAGTGTTAGAGCAAATGAGATGAAAATAGAAATTTGAATTATAAAATGATATTTAACCCCAAATAGAAATGATTATTTAGAATCCAAATGGAATAGAATGTAACATTAAACATTTGTTTAAACAAATAATATAAGAAGGCGATTTTATAAGTGACAATCATAAGAAGTGAAAACCAATATTTTTGGAGTAGCTTAGAAAGATATAATTTGAGCATAGATTTGGAAAAGAAAGTTGAAATGTATTTAAATAAGTGGGATGTTCCAAGTGCAAAAGGAATTTTATTTTCAAATAGAATATTTATCTAGGAATTTTAAATTATAAATAAAAATTGGATGACAAAGATTTATTTTAACAAATAAGATAAGGAGTTAATTTTATAAGTACCGTTAGATAATTTGAAAAAAGAAAAACAAAATGTAATTTTGGAATGTGAATAGAAATCGGGTCTGAAACCAATAACTTAAATAGATTTGGATTTTCCAATTGAAAGGGAAACAAAAAGAAGAAGAATTTAAAACTCTATATTTAGAGTTATAATGGAATTTGAAAACTTGAAATCTGATTTATGAAATCAAGGTTAGTATAACCTTGTATTGAAAATATTATTCACGATTAAGGTGAATAAAGAAAATTGAGCAAGTTGTGTGAAAAATAGAAATTTATAAAGGGTTTTTGAAAAATTAAATTCTTATTGAATTCAGGTAGGATTATTTTGAATAATATAATATAGATTATATTAAAGAATTTTACATATGGTTTTTAAATAGTAAATATTATTAGGATTTGCAAATGATAGATATATATATATATACGTTTTTGAATAGAAGTTATAATTAGAATGGGATGAAGCTTTAAATAAATGTTTATAATACTTATTTATGGAATAAAGACTTGATATAGGACTTGGTTTATGAAGATCGAAATTGAATTGAATAATGAAAGTATATCACAATAAGGGAAATCTTGTTCCAGTTTAGAAATAAATATTTAGCAAATGTTTTGAAAATCATATCTCTAAATAAAATAGTAGATACTGGTAATGGTAAACGTGTTGAAATCATACTTGTAAGAAAATGTTGGAATGGTAATAAGTTGGGATAAATATCTCATTCTAGTAATAAATGATATTTGAGATTTTATCCGTTAGGAGTCAAGAAATGGAAATTAAGGAAAGTATTCTCTTACTAGTTTACGGTTAGAGACTAATAACCGAGATGAGTAATATGTGCTTAAAGATGATTTTAAAATAAAAGAGGATTTTAAAATGAAAGAGTTTTGAATATTCTTATATATTTATATAAGAAGAGAAAATGAATATTTCATTTATTAGAAAATAGAGAAGTCTTAAACAAATGATTGGTTAATCAAAAAGGGGTTAAAATGATTATAGTTATCAAATTAGTGAATTCAAATTTTCTTTTATGGATGAATGGTTGTTTTATTTAATAGTTAAATAACAGATTATCAAATCTGGCCAATACGATGGTTAGTACGGAAAGATCAGGATCGAATTTATTCGAAAATATTCCAAAATAACTAATACGTAACCGTGGAATATACAGAATGAAGATGGAGCAGTGAAGACCGTAGATCCTCATAAATGAAAGGACTACTTGTCGAATTCTCTGGAGTCACGCCCGGAGATATTTTGATAGTGATCCTGTCGTGGTTGAAATCGACGAATTGCAAGGACTACTCGCTACTGGTTAAAAGGATATTCCTAGGATGCAGTAGGAGAATTCCTTCGGTTTGTCTAGTCCCAGGACAACTCGTATGGACGAATGTCTGAAAGAGTGTTTCCAAAAGATCACGTACGTTGATTTCTGCAAACATACCTTAGTTGATGGCGGAGAAAAGGTTTTCTCTAGCCTGATAACTAAAGTATTTTTGTGGACGTCAATTAGCGATATCTGACGGATTTGACGATGTGGAATTCAAAGTAATGGTGGCCAGATGATCTAGAAATACGAGTATAACCTCAAGCCTCACAACCGGGAAATGACAAAAATCGGACAAGCAACATGGCTATGTTGGTCGCACCCATTAGGGTGTATTGTCACCATCTATAGAATATTCATATTTGTCACTTCTTTTCGCTTTTGTATCTCCCGGGAACGGTTATGTTGCTAGGAACCGTAGGTGACCATATATTCGATACACTCAAGAGAAATGAGTAGTCGGTCATGTATGGGTCGGGTTGCAAGACGTTCTTGTTGAAGCCAGTGTATTCATCTCTAGAGATACGCTATCGGAAGGTGGTCCCATACCTTGTCATAGTTGGAAATCCGATCTCCAATAAGCGCCCGCGGTTTTGATTGTATACTATATATGTAGAGCGTGAGATACAAGCGTTCTACTAGATTGATATTTATTTGTACTTAGACACTACTATAATATAAGAAAAGATATCGATTTCAAAAATGTTTGGGGTTATCGTAAGGTGAAAACCGTTCGTGTTTATGTGTCGATTGGTCTTACGATTTTTTTTTGGAATGATATTTAACTTTAAAAATCAAGTTGTATGCTACCAATTATTTAGTGGTTTTTTCTCATGCTGGTTCACTAGACTGACCTGTGGCGTTTGTAATGCTCGGGTCAGACCAAGTTGGGTCCGACCGAGTTGTACAGGTGCAGGATAAGATGATACAGATTTCAGGAGACAAGCTGGAGGAGATCTGACGTATGATATATATATATATATATAGCATTCTACTGTTTATTTTTAAATGAGGACAGACTATTATAACTGTCCAGATGAATTGAATGTCCGCTGTACTCTGATAAATTGTAAGTATTGTTCTTAAAGTTTTCAATAAAGGTTTATTTCTGTATTATATTTTATTCTGCTACGATGTGAGACCTTGTGTTGTGGTTAGTTGTTCTTCTTCTTTTTCTTCTATTCTAATATTTCTTTCTTATCTCACCTTCTAACTTCTTTCTTTAATGTTCTGGATTTTCGGTACTCGAGTTTGGACACGGGGTGTATTTGTGTCGAAAATTCGAGCATCAAATTTTCCGGTTTGTTGCATAATACCATTTCTTTGAAATGATTTGAATTTAAAGATTATAAACAAGAATCGTTGTGGAAAGATTTGTTAATTATTTTGAAAGGTTTTGAAAGAAAAATATATGATATAAAATTTAAATAAGATTTGAAATAAAAAAGGGAACAAGTTTTGGATAGAATTATCTTTGGATATGATATGGATTTACAGGAGCAAACGAATGCGATCAAAAATATTAAGACATATCCATATCTGGATTCTGATAGTGTTTGCCTGAGTTATGAATCAATATCTAATATGAGTCAATTAAACTCTATTTAAACTTATATTTGAAATATTGATTTTTTGAATATTCATAAATGAAAATTCAAATCCAAATAAAAATTTGGTAGTTTCAGAATAACGACGAATAAATGAAGTTTGTTTTGAAATGTAAGGTTTGGAAAATGAATATCGAAATTCGAGAAAAAGGTTAAGATGATAACTGGGCTTTCGGAATTCAAAAAATCCAAATTTAATTCAAAGTAAGGTGACAATATTTGGAAAGGAGATTTGAGTTGAGAAACTCGTATGGTCCATAACTTTTATTTTTCCTTTAAATCCGCTTATTACTTGGAAAGTCCGGGATTAGATATATATCTGAAAACCATTCCGAGTAATAATATGACATTATAAAGAACTAAAGACTTGGTTATCGATAAGTGAAGACCAAATATATTCGAATTGTTTGGGTTGATTGATGTCTCGAATCAGGCCGTACACCTGATACGAGGTTATAAGTGGCATGAAATCTGAATATATTTGAATATTCTCGGACTGTTGTTCCATTTAGACCTAGAACGGGCTTGTATGGACTGTGTGTATGACATTGAAATTGACCGCATAGCACTGATTTCTATTAATATATATCAAACTTGTGGTAATTTATTATCCTCGTCTCTAAGTCATATGAACTTAGAGGGTATGTATTGATCGATATCAGTGATATGTCATGAATTGTCAATGTGGCATACTCGAGTTATGAAACGAGCTATGATGATCAAAGCACGACTTATTGAAGCGTAGCTTTGTGTATATCGTGACATCGACGAACCTCACACCCCGGATTTGATGGTAAACCGGCGGTTAGGTTGTATATGTAATCCCTAGTGAAAATCGAAAGCCTCGGCAGTAGATCTACTTCGAAACCTGAGGGAATAAAGTGTATACGGTGCCCGAGTCTGGATGTTAACCGGAGTATACTTTCGCGCTATGTATTCGGTGTCCATTGTTTGGATGTTAACTGGGAAATACTTAGCCTCGTGTCCTCCATTAATCTTTTGTACCAGGAACCATCATGTTGGAAACCGAATAACCAATACAAACTGTTTGATTTGTTTGTAAACTATGTATGTGGGCATAGTCACTACGCTTGCTAAGATTCATATATTTATTTGTGAAACAATTTTCAACACTATGCACCGATTATAGTATTAAAAGAGGACTTTCACGTATGAAAACATTTTTGGCTATCATAAGATAAACTCGCCCATCTAGTGTGCGTTTGCATTGTGTGATATGGGAGGAGCTTATGATAGCTTCATTTTTGCAAACTCGTTATAGATTTCTGTGCACAGGAATTCACATTAAGTAAATCCGTTCCACGTTAACGGTGTTGTAACACCCCACGTCCATTATTGTCACTCACAAAGGGAATACATTAACTTCCATGGAGGTTTTAAGTGAATATAGAACAGAAAAAATACAACAAGACAGATAATAAGTAGTACTTGGAAATCTAAAACTTTATTTTATTGCAGCGGAAATTAAACATGTTTGTTACATAATAAAACCATAAATCAGAGTCAAGTACAATATCCATCTTGATAAAACAAAATACATAATCCCATTACATAAATAGCCATTAAAGAAGATAACAAGCTGGACTTTACTTCAGCGGTCCAAGCTTTCCAAAAGAGAGATAAAGCAATCCAATCAAACTCCACTAGAGCTGGGTCCACCCTGAGGACCTGGAGGGGGAAAAGGATATAAATGGAGGGGGTCAGACATAAAGTCTGGCGAGTATGATGATTCTAACAATACAATTATCAAAATAATTAGACTGAGGCATAAGCTGGAAAACAAGGAAATGTCTATGAACTATTGGGTATGGAAGAGCAGATAAAGATAACGTTAAAGGCACAACTAATACTAACGAATAATTACTACACTGCACCACACCAGTCACCCTAAAGGTTGATCCTACTTGCTATACTTAGAAATTATATAAATAGCTTTGTGTACCCCTAGCTGACTACATAGGTGCCGCCTGCCCCTATCTCCACTAGGTGTACCCCACTACCCACTTTCGATCGGCTCCCTACTCGTAGATACCCGTGCTGGCCCCACAGTGGGGTGTATCACTCCCCTAAAGTGGCAACCCGATACAACTTGAGAATGCACGGCTTATACCTACACGATGCAACAACGTCTTACCTACCAGCCCGGGTCCACACACGCATATGAAACCCGTTGGACTTGCGTTGCCACCGCTACCCCGTTTGGCCTCTTATAGTCAAACCCAGTATGCGTGTCCCGTCCTCGACTTGGGTCGAGCCCACAAAGATACGTTTGGGTTACTGGTTGAAATGGGCCCCCACAAGCTATCCACCTAAGCTTGTCCCCACTAGTATATCCCACTTAACCCTCTTAGTCATGTTCATTTACATGTGTGTTTGGTTAAGTCTTACTAATCGTATTTCAAATGCCAGTAAAGGCACTCACTAGATTCCTCATGCCACCCAAGGCACCTACTTAACCCCCATGTCCCACCTTACATGTTTATCTAGTTAAGTATTTCTTAATTCATTCAGGCCATAACCTCATAAAGACCTCTCACATTAGACTGACATTTATGGCAGCTGGATTCGCCGGGCGGGTCCGGGCAGTCTTATACCATAAAAGAGTCTAACCTCGTGTCTTTACAACTGTTATGCTTTAGTTTGGGCCTAGGACCTCTCACATTGGGCTGACATTTGTGACTACTGGATTTGTCGGGCGGGTCCCGGCAGTTTTACGTCACAAACGAGTCCAACCTCGTGTCCTAAGCATTGATTAACACTTTTAATCTTTTACCCCAGTTTTAAATATATTCCTATTCAAATCATTAATTAATTCCAATTTTAATGATGTCCATAATTGACTCAATTATGGCCATCCACTTACGGTATGCAAAATCATATCAATTGAACCCTAATTTCTTAATATTAAATCCTTAATATTACCCCTACCCCACGTTATACGTTCGTTTATTCAACACAGAATATACGTTAGACTCGAATAGTCTAACTCATAGCACAAAGATAAATTATCACAACATATAGACAAATAAAACAGACCTAATCATAATAGGGGTGAAACTTGCATGAAACTACACATGTCATGGATCTAAAGGTGTCAACTTGTTTGGTAAAATGTCACAATTCACATAATATGATCATAATCCAAATTCATGTATGGACTTGCATATGTGGTTTAGGCGACATAATAATGGTGTGAACTAGCATCTAACACATAGAATTCACATATGTCATAGCATAATTCTAGATGTCATAATTGTAGGTCTAAATAGATGTCATGGCATATGTTCATAATCTTTACTAATCAATTTAAACTTGCATACATGATTTGTCATATAGATCAACATAGCCCAAACATTATGATTTGATTAACATGAACTAATTAGCATAGATAATAACATCATGACTTTATAACATGTATGATTTATCACAACTTAGCATAGAAAATTACAACCAATATCATCATAGCATGATTTACAACATATAGGATATCATCATCACATAACATAGGATTTACAACATACATGATAGCATAAGGTTTACAACAACATATATGACAATTCACATCATTTTCTTATGATCCATATCACAACTTAATCTAATTAGTTTGCAATAATCTTATTAAAATCATCATACTCACAATTAGAGAAGAAAGAGAGTCTTGATTTGCTTTAGAGTTGAGTAGAATTAGGGTTTTGATTAGCTTTCTTCCTTCTTAGTTGGCGGCGGCTACACTGAGTTCCATGGCGGCGGTATGACGGTGGCTATTCTATTTTTCATGTGAATTAGAGTGAGAGACTACCTAGGTATTTATAGAGTTTAGGATTTATCTAGACCGTCAGATCAACTCAGAACTAGCCTGAACCGTTTAATTTGCCAACTCAGCCCTAAAGACACATCAGCAGCTCAAGATTGGGCTCAGTTAAACCCTAGCCGACTGGACCAGGTCGACACCCAGGTCGACTGCCCAGTCGACTCCCCAGTCGACCTAGGGGGTGTCGACTGCCCAGTCGACTCCCCAGTCGACCTGGGGTGCTGGGCGGGAAATTTCCCGCCTAACCTGTTTGACTTCAAATTTTGAATTTTAAATTTTCTAAAATCTGTTTTGAATTTTCTGAAACTTCCGATGGTCATATCTCCTTCATACGAAGTCCAAATCACGCAAACTCGGACTCTATTTCAACCAGAATTCCGATATGAACACAATGGCGCTACCCGTTTCCCACAATTCTCCTGTTTGAGATTAGTTATTCTTTAATTTGTGAACATTGTTATTAATAGAAATACAGGGTGTTACATTCTCCTCTCCTTAAAGGATTTTGCCCCCGAAATCTCCAAGTTAAGGAGAATGTATATCCTAACATCCAAACAACCATCTACTCAACCATAAAACACTGGCATCCATTGTCCTTATAAAGTTTCTAATGCTGTATGAACATATGCAAGAAGTGTGTGTATATGTTCCTTATCTAATGCAAAATCAGGCGGTCCACTGATTCAGTTGACCTCCTTAATGCAAATCATGATAGTGCCATGCGTCCATCATGTATGCAAAAGTTCCTTAATGCTACATATTATCTCTATATGCGTGCACAATCATCATCTGAATGCAGCATCCATATGAAAAAAATCCTCATACATCCATTTTACTAAATACATCCATATATATGCAATATGCAATATGAAGTGACTGAGCCGATCTAGTGCCTAAAGTGTGTGTATATGCATCCATGAGCAACCACTAGCAAACACTTGCATCCACTTTGCATCCATCATACATAACATGTCTCAAACACATGTTTCAACCATAGGATTATCCTAACTAAAGGCCAAAGATACTAGCGAGAGGATACTCTAAAGGTAAGATAAGTACAAGCTAAGCGATAAAGGAGAAATTAAAAGACATACCCTCAAAAAGAAAAGGGTACAACGAACGCATCTTTGCTTCTGTCTCCCAAGTAGCGTTGCTCTCATCATCTCCCCATTGTACTTTGACTAGTCTGATCTCTCGATTCCTCAACTTCTTGATCTCCGACCCAAGAATGCATGTAGGAGCTCGTCGAATCGTCACATCACGCTCTATCTCCACCTCTCTAAGCAAGTTCGGCTCTACCACTTCCGCGGTCTCGTGCAAGCACTTCCTCAAATGTGACACATGGAATACGTCGTGTACACCACTAAGTCTCTCAGGCAACTCCACTCTATACGCCATCTGTCCAATCTTTTCCTTAATAGGAAACGGCCCTACGAACCTTGGTGCTAATTTCCCAACGGACCCAAAGCGAACGACGTTTCGTAATGAAGACACTTCGACAAAGACCATGTCCCCAACCTCAAACTCAAGATCTGACCTCCTCTTGTCCGCATAAGATTTCTATCTATCTTGCGCCGCCTTCATCCTCCTTCGAATCAAGTCGATCTTTTCCGAAGTCTCTCTAATCATATCGGGCCCAAGTAAGATCTTATCTGTAGATTCCCACCAACATGTAGGTGAACGACAAGGTCGTCCATAAAGAGCTTCGAAAGGTGCCATGCCAATGCTAGACTGAAAGCTGTTATTATATGCGAACTCTACCAACGGAAGATGCTCTTCCCATGTACCCCCAAAGTCTACGATACATAGCCTCAAAAGGTCCTCTAGAATACGATTCACCCTCTCGGTTTGGCCGTCCGTCTGAGGATGATATGCGGTGCTCAAACATAACTGAGTCCATACCGCCTCTTGCAAGCTCTTCCAAAATTCGCTAGTGAGGATAGGATCGCGGTTGCTTACTATGCTAGAAGGAACACCATGCAAACAAACTATCTCTCGAACGTATATAGAAGCTAACCATGGAGCAGTCCTCTTACTCTTCACGGGAATAAAATGGGCGCTCTTAGTAAGTCTGTCTACTATAACCCAAATCCCTGTATTACCCTTCCTTGATCTTGGTAATCCATCCACAAAATCCATCGAGACACTTTCCCACTTCCATTGCGGAACCTCCAATGGGTGAAGCAACCCACCGGGTTTCTTTTGCTCCGCTTTTACTTATTGGCAAACCAAGCATCTAGCGACATACTCGGCCACATCCCTCTTTATACCGGCCTAATAGAAAACTTGCTTCATGTCTTTGTACATCTTGTCCCTACCGGGATGAATGGTCATCTTCGAACGATGTGCTTCGTCAAGAATAGCCTTCCTCAAACCTTTGTCTCGAGGTACACAAAGTCTATTATCCTTACGTAACCAACCCTTATCATCTAGGGTATACCTACGGAGATGGCTTGATGACTCCCCTCTTTTGAGTTTTTTTACTAACTTAACCAATTGTGGGTCGTCTCGCTGTGCCTCACCAATCCGTCCCAAAAGCGTAGGTCTGACCTCCAAGGATGCTAGCAAACCGGGTACAAAGTCAATGGAAGGTCTAAAATCAAACATAGAGATGAATTCTAAGTTTCGTCGTTCAACAAACAACGGACTTAAGGATAATCTTTTTCTACTTAAGGCATCGGCCACTACGTTACCCTTGCCAGGGGTGTATGCTATCTCGAAGTCGTAGGATGCTAAGAATTCCATCCACCTTTGCTGCCTTAAGTTCAAGTCCTTCTGAGAGAACAAGTATTTTAAAGATTTGTGGTCAGTGAATAATTCAAATTTCTCTCCAAGAAGATAATGACGCCAAGACTTAAGCGCGAAAACAATAGCGGCCAACTCTAGGTCATGTGTAGGGTAATTTCTTTCATGCACTCTCAACTGCCTTCCACCATAGGCTATTTCCCTTCCCTCTTGCATTAGGACTGCTCCTAGTCCTGTCCCACAAGCGTCAGTATAAAAGGTAAATGGCTTACTCCCATCTGGCAATACTAAGACTGGGGCTGAAGTCAAAGCTCTCTTTAAACGTTGGAATGCATCATCACAATCTACGTCCCACTCGAAGACTAGGTTCTTCTTTGTCAGGCGTGTTAATGGAGCTGATATCTTTGCGAAGTCTTTGATAAAATTCCTATAGTAGCCAACTAACCCCAAGAAACTCCTTACTTCGGTAGCATTTTTAGGGACCTTCCAATCTTGGATGGCCACCACCTTCGCGGGATCCACGGCTATCCATTCTTTGGAAACCACGTGCCCTAAGAATCACACTTCTTTCCTCCAAAAGTGACATTTGGAAAATTTAGCTTTAAGGCTATGCGCTCGTAGAGTCTCCAACACTTCCCTAAGATGTAGGGCATGCTCTTCTTCATTCTTAGAAAAGATCAAGATGTCGTCTACAAAGACCACCACGAATTTATTAAGGTACTCCCTAAACACCCTACTCATCAAATCAACAAAGTATGCGGGGGCGTTTGTCAAACCGAAGGACATCACTAACCATTCATAGAAACCATCCGAAGTCCTAAAGGCAGTTTTGTCTATGCTATCCTCAGCCACTCTCAACTGATGGAAACCAGTGGCTAAGTCGAACTGCGAAAACACTGAGGTGCCAACTAACTGATCGAAGAGATCGTCAATCCTCTGCAGTGGGTGTCTGTTCTTCTTAGTAAGCTTATTAAATTCTCTATAGTCCACACACAGTCTAAGGGACCCATCCGCCTTCGTGGCAAATACTACTGGAGCACCCCACTCTGATATACTACGTCTTATGAACCCCTTCTCAAGCAACTCCTTCACTTGCTTATTGAGTTCCCTCCTTTCACGAGGAGCCATGTGGCGTACTGGCAAAGATACTGGTTTTGCATTATCCACAAGATATATTCGAAAATCTATCTCCTGCTTCGGAGGCAAGCCTTTCACCTCCTCAAACACATCCAAATATTCTCGGACCACTCTAACAGATCGTAGATTTTCCACCGATGCATCAAGCGATTCTAGATAACTTAGCATAACGGAATTTATGGGATTACAAAAGATTTCGAGATTGTTGCTAAGGCGAGTCATGAGCCTAACTACTCTCCTTTCACAATCAAGAACGGCCCCATTTCTGGATAACCAATCCATTCCTAAAATTAGCCCATAGCCCGTGAAGCCCAAAACATATGCATCACATCTAAACTCAATGATAAGTATAGAAATTTTCAAATCCAAACACATCATGGACAAATAAGCTGAGCCCCCAACTGGATTCGAAACAACTAAGGGATCCTCTACTAAACTGGTGTTTAAGTGCAATGATTCAACTAATGATGTAGAGATAAACGAATGCGATGTGCCCGAATCGAATAAGGTACGGACAGGATGATCAAACAAAAAAACTAAGCTTTCAACAGAAATGGTTCTACCTCGTTCTTGCAGCGGTGGGACCGCGAGAGCCTGAAATTGTCCCCTTGCCTGCCCTGGTGCCATAAGAGCCTGCACCTGTCCTCCCGAGGTAGACCCTGCCCTCTGCCCCTTCTTTGGGCAGTCCTTCACTAGATGTCCCGCTTCACCACAGTGAAAACAGCCAGTCTTCTTTTTCTTTCTGCAATCCTTGCTGAGATGGCCTGGTGTCCCACAGTTAAAGCATCTTTTTGTTCCTTTGCCACTATTGTCTTTTCCACCCTTCTTGTTTTGCTGTTGTGGTTTCTTCTGATCCCCTTTCTTCTTGGGTGCCTTATTAGCATTAGCGCCTTTCTCCTCGTGCATGAGTGCCATGTCTACTAGCTTCTCAAAGGTGGCCCCCATAGGGATGTGGGTCATAGCCAACCCTTGCAACGGCTCATTCAATCCATTAACGAAATTCAGAGCCTTCTTCTCCGGCGTGTTTACTAAGTCCAAGCCAAACCTTGCTAACTGATTAAATTTTTTGACGTACTCTTTCACTGTTGAGCTTCCTTGCTTCAATGTCAAGAACCTTTCCATATATAGATTCTCTTCTGCCCTTGAGAGAAACTTTACCTCAAACCTACGTATGAAATCCGCCCAAGAATCAACAGGACGTTCCCCATTAGTGACCTCCCACCAAAACGAGGCCTCTCCCATCATTAACTAAGCTGCTAATTTGACTTTCCTCCCTTCTTCTACTTCAAAGATTTCTAGCAATTCTTCCACCTCCTTAAGCCAATCTCTAGCTTCCACAAACGTTTCTGACCCTTGAAAAGGTTTTCCACCCATAGCCTTAAATTCCTTGCATGTCTTTGCAAAAGTATCAACGCGAGGAGGAGGAGGAGGAGCAGGGGCAACTGGTGGTGGAGGAACATTGGCTGGACATGCAGCGGCCCTTGCCTCTAATAACCTCCTATACCATCCTGGTATCGTTACACCATCCGGAAGGTTAAGATCTTCAGCCATGCTGAAACGAAAAAGGAAAGATTCAAAATGGAGAATTCGAAAGATAATGATATATGGCTATTGGGGATTATGTTTTTCTTAAAAATTTTCCTCTTTAAATTACTCATCAAAACATGTTTCTGAAAATACTTCTTCCAAAAATACTTTAGAAAAATAGTTTTTCTAAACAAATTATCTGTTCTGGTAACCTTAAGCTCTGATACCACGTGTAACACCCCACGTCCATTAATGTCACTCACAAAGGGAATGCATTAACTTCCATGGAGGTTTTAAGTGAATATAGAACAGAAAAATTACAACAAGACAGATAATAAGTAGTACTTGGAAATCAAAAACTTTATTTTATTGCAGCGGAAATTAAACATGTTTGTTACATCATAAAACCATAAATCAGAGTCAAGTACAATATCCATCTTGATAAAACAAAATACATAATCCCATTACATAAATAGCCATTAAAGAAGATAACAAGCTGGACTTTACTTCAGCGGTCCAAGCTTTCCAAAAGAGAGATAAAGCAATCCAATCAAACTCCCCTAGAGCTGGGTCCACCCTGAGGACCTGGAGGGGGAAAAGGATATAAATGGAGGGGGTCAGACATACAGTCTGGCGAGTATGATAATTCTAACAATACTATTATCAAAATAATTATACTGAGGCATAAGCTGGAAAACAAGGAAATGTCTATGAACTATTGGGTATGGAAGAGCAGATAAAGATAACGTTAAAGGCACACCTAATACTAACGAATAATTACTACACTGCACCACACCAGTCACCCTAAAGGTTGATCCCACTTGCTCCACTTAGAAATTATATAAATAGCCTTGCGTACCCCTAGCTGACTACATAAGTGTCGCCTGCCCCTATCTCCACTAGGTGTACCCCACTACCCACTTTCGATCGGCTCCCTACTCGTAGATACCCGTGCTGGCCCCACAGTGGGGTGTATCACTCCCCTAAAGTGGCAACCCGATACAACTTGAGAATGCACGGCTTATACCTACACCATGCAACAACGTCTTACCTACCAGCCCGGGTCCACACACGCATATGAAACCCGTTGGACTTGCGTTGCCACCGCTACCCCGTTTGGCCTCTTATAGTCAAACCCAGTATGCGTGTCCCGTCCTCGACTTGGGTCGAGCCCACAAAGATACGTTTGGGTTACTGGTTGAAATGGGCCCCCACAAGCTATCCACCTAAGCTTGTAACCACTAGTATATCCCACTTAACCCTCTTAGTCATGTTCATTTACATGTGTGTTTGGTTAAGTCTTACTAATCGTATTTCAAATGCCAGTAAAGGCACTCACTAGATTCCTCATGCCACCTAAGGCACCTACTTAACCCCCATGTCCCACCTTACATGTTTATCTGGTTAAGTATTTCTTAATTCATTTAGGCCATAACCTCATAAAGACCTCTCACATTAGACTGGCATTTATGGCAGCTGGATTCGCCGGGCGGGTCCGGGCAGTCTTATACCATAAAAGAGTCTAACCTCGTGTCTTTACTACTGTTATGCTTTAGTTTGGGCCTAGGACCTCTCACATTGGGCTGACATTTGTGACTACTGGATTTGCCGGGCAGGTCCGGGCAGTTTTACGTCACAAACGAGTCCAACCTCGTGTCCTAAGCATTGATTAACACTTTTAATCTTTTACCCCAATTTTAAATATATTCCTATTCAAATCATTAATTAATACCAATTTTAATGATGTCCATAATTGACTCAATTATGGCCATCCACTTACGGTATGCAAAATCATATCAATTGCACCCCAATTTCTTAATATTAAATCCTTAATATTACCCCTACCCCACGTTATACGTTCGTTTATTCAACGCAGAATATACGTTAGAATCGAATAGTCTAACTCATAGCACAAAGATAAATTATCACAACATATAGACAAATAAAACAGACCTAATCATAATAGGGGTGAAACTTGCATGAAACTACACATGTCATGGATCTAAAGGTGTCAACTTGTTTGGTAAAATGTCACAATTCACATAATATGATCATGACCCAAATTCGTGTATGGACATGCATATGTGGTTTAGGCGACATAATGATGGTGTGAACTAGCATCTAACACATAGAATTCACATATGTCATAGCATAATTCTAGATGTCATAATTCTAGGTCTAAATAGATGTCATGGCGTATGTTCATAATCTTTACTAATCAATCTAAACTTGCATACATGATTTGTCATATAGATCAACATAGCCCAAACATTATGATTTGATTAACATGAACTAATTAGCATATATAATAACATCATGACTTTATAACATGTATGATTTATCACAACTTAGCATAGAAAATTACAACCAATATCATCATAGCATGATTTACAACATATAGGATATCATCATCACATAACATAGGATTTACAACATACATGATAACATAAGGTTTACAACAACATATATGACAATTCACATCATTTTCTTATAATCCATATCACAACTTAATCTAATTAGTTTGCAATAATCTTGTTAAAATCATCATACTCACAATTAGAGAAGAAAGAGAGTCTTGATTTTCTTTAGAGTTGAGTAGAATTAGGGTTTTGATTAGCTTTCTTCCTTCTTAGTTAGCGGCGGCTACACTGAGTTCCATGGCGGCGGTATGACGGTGGCTATTCTATTTTTCATGTTAATTAGAGTGAGAGACTACCTAGGTATTTATAGAGTTTAGTATTTATTTAGACCGTCAGATCAACTCAGTACTAACCTGAATCGTTTAATTTGCCAACTCAGCTCTAAAGACACATCAGCAGCTCCAGATTGGGCTAAGTCAAATCCTAGCCGACTGGACCAGGTCGACACCCAGGTCGATTGCCCAGTTGACTCCCCAGTCGACCTGGTGGGGTGTCGACTACCCAGTCGACTCCCCAGTCGACCTGGGGTGCTGGGCGGGGAATTTCCAGCCTAGCCTGTTTGACTTCGAATTTTGAATTTTAAATTTTCTGAAATCTGTTTTGAATTTTCTGAAACTTCTGATGGCCATATCTCCTTCATACAAAGTCCAAATCACACAAACTCGGACTCTGTTTCAACCAGAATTCCGAGACGAACACAATGGCGCAACCCGTTTCCCACAATTCTCACGTCTGAGATTAGTTATTCTTTAATTTGTGAACATTGTTATTAATAGAAATACGGGGTGTTACAGGTGTGGTCCGGTGAATTTCCCAACTTTAAAATGAATTCTAAATAAGAAATGTTTTTCGAGTTCTCACACCAGTCCCACGACTGACCTAGAGTTTGTTGTTTCCACACGTAATCTCTGGGTGCCCATATTTTGCATGGGCAGCTAGAAGTTTAGTTTATAGGTTTAGATTTTAGAGCTGGATTCAGATTTGAAGCTAGAGTTATGATTTGGGCATTTTCTACTAGAGACTTTATTTCCGTTGAGCATATATGGTACTCTGATATTCCTTGTAATCTTTGATGTAATCAATAAATGAAATAAAGGTTCTGTTATTTTTTTGAAAATATGTAAGCACCCATAACAATCCGTCTTTATGAATAGTTTAAGTTGGTTTAATTACCAGCAAAAATCGGGAAAAAGGCGGGACGTTACATCTGCAAACTCTACAAGCGCTTGTTGAACAAATGCCTAAAACTAGAAGGTTTTTCTACTGACGCCTGGTGAATCTTTAATTTTCTGCGAAAGCTTTTGAGTGATTTTGTACCACGCTGCTATTAGTATTGTTTTGTAAAGTGCCTACGTTACTATTAACATTTCTTCATGTTACTTTTACAAAAAAGATTATTTGGTGGGCACTTATAATTTTTGGACAAGTTAATTGGTCAACGTTGCGTGGGCACTTTAATTTCTGGACATGCATGGGCACTTCACAAAACATACTATTCCTGACATGCATGGGCACTTTAATTTCTAAACAGATGTGTAACACCCCGTGTATTCTATAACTGTGAAATTCATAAAGTATAAATTTCAAATCAAAGAATTAAGGGAAACGGGATACGCCATTGCGTTCGTCTCGGAAAAATACGCGAAATAGAGTCCGAGTTTTCGTAAAACGGATATCGTATGAAGAAGTTATGGACGAACGAAGTTGGGCGAAAAACCGGAAAACAGGTCAGAATGCACTGGCGCACTTGGGAAGTGCGCCAGAACAAAAATGCACTGGCACACCTGTGAAGTGCGCCAGTACATTTTTGACCTGGCGCACCTGCCAAGTGCGCCCAGGTCAAAAATGACCTGTTGGTCAGGTCTGGTCAAGCCCTAGCTGGCCAGGTCTGTGTTTGGTCGATTTTCAGAAGCCTGCTTTGTCATTAGGGCTAGGTGGCAGGCTCTAATTGATCTCTCTTTCGAATGAATGGCTACAATCAATCCTAGCAACATCGATGGCCCTAATCAGTTCATAAACTCTATAAAAGTGACCCTAGACTAACCCTAATCTATTCATTCAAAAATAAGAACAAAGCCACCATGCTGTCGAGGAACGTCTAGGAGTAGGCACCAAATTGGAGAGAGGATTAGGAGGCAAATTCTAAAGCCTAAAGCAATTCAAGCAAATCAAATCAACAAGGAATCGCATCTTCTAATCCCTAAATTAGAGAATTCGCCACAACGATTGTAAGTAGAGTATTATTTTGGTATGAACAAATAATTGTGTTGGTTTGTATACTTGATTTGTGGCGATAAAGTAATTCATATTTGTGCGTTGCTATCAATTTGGAATATTGTATACGTTTGGATATTCTTGAATTATGTTATTCATTATGAAAAACTACATGCGGTAGTTTTATGCAAGTATACGTCGGAATATTCGCAAATTATGTAATCCATGTTGAAGCTACATGTATGTAGTTGATTAATTGAAATTCATGCAAGTTTGGGGTTTTGCTATTATACCATCATAATGTGTATTTTTATACAAACATCATTTTTGTGAAGTAATTGGAATAAGTTTGGGTTATCATAATTCATATGGAAACTATGTTGAAATTTTGGCACCATGATCTATGTATTAAGCCATGTTTTGTACTAGAAACCTATTTGCAAACTTATGAATATGACTAGGCTATGATTGATATTTTACATAATTGAAAACCACGTTAGTTCTATATTGTTAGCAAGAATTATATGATGACATATGTGAGACATGGCTAGGTTAGACTCAAAAACCCCTTTTTGCAAGTTTGCTTGAATAAAGTAAACACCATGTTTAGGAATATTTATGCATAAGTATATTTGTACCATCGTTATGTGATTAGACTTAAATTATGATTTAAGTTGAACTATGCTTTTGTATTAGTAACAAAAGTAATCCTCTTTGTAAACATGTAGAAACCTTATGAACATGATTTGCTTATGTTTAACATTATGCCTAAATAAGAACATAGGTCTATGTTGTAGTTAAGACTATGTGACACCTAATTTAGATTCTTATCTTAACTACAAGTTTACATGGTTTGATTCATGTCACCTATGCTTTATGACCAAAGTATATGTTACTACTATGCAAGTACACCAGTTTCTATTTTGTAGTTCCAACGTCACATTGCAAGTTCATGCGCTCACAATCCCCTTTTTGTGTATGTAATCACGCTTTAAGCCTCCCCTCTTTCGCATGGCTAAGTTGGGCTTAAAAAGGGTTAAGCCTAACATATGAACGAACGTATTAAACGGGGGAAAAACGTTGGGCTAAATTAATTAACTAATAAATGAAAAGATAAAGTATAGGGGCCCAAATTCAAGAATGGGTTGGGCCCATGATTGGTGTAACCTTTACACCATTAACTTAATAATGGGCCGCAAATATTTACATATAAATAAAGAAGAAAGACAAAATATGTAAATGTAGAAAATACGAGGTGTTTAACCCGAGGTTGGATTGAGTTGTGATGTAAACCTGCCCGGAACCGCCCGGCTGTCCAGTAGTCACAACAATACCTATCCAATGTGAGAGGTTAAACATGGAGCCCAATAAGGACCCGAGGTTAGACTGAGTTGTGGCGTAAGACTGCCCGGAACCAACCGGCAACAGGCAGCCACAACAATACCTGTCTAATGTGAGAGGTCAAGGCTTTAATAAGACAATTAAGGCTGAGTCAGGACTGTTAGGATTAAGTGGACTAAAGACTTTATCAAAATGGAACATGCTAAACTAAACGGACTGGTGGGGTTAGGTTAGAAAACACTTAACCAACTTAGCATGTTGGCTAGAGATAGAAAACCTAGTAACGGGGGACCCTTTTTAGCAGTAACCCTATAAGGTGTATCATGATACCCTGAAACTAGGCAGGGTGGGGCACGATTACTGGGCTGATTGTAAGAGGTCAAATCGACGGCGGTGGTGCAGCAGTGTAGGTTCTAACGGGGTGCGGGCGTGCACACACTCCGGCGCAGAAAAATAAGGCACTGGGCACCAGTAGCATACCTGTGCATTCTAGGATTGTGTCGGGCCGCCGCCATGGGACTTGATACACCCCATGGTGGGACCAGCATAGGTAACTACGACATCGGGGGCCGTAAGACACATGTAACTATGCGAGTAGGAGCCGATCATCATTGAATGGATCGCATCACCCTGATTATGGGGTGCCAGTTGGAAACTAGTTTATATGGGTTCAGAGATTAACATGGGGTACGATAGTATATTCGACCCTAGACAACTTAACTAAGTTTATAGTGCTTTCCCACTTCTTGATTATACTTATCATACTCAGTTCTTTATTCATAGACGAAATAGTCCTAGACTTACTCAGGCCTTATGTCTGACTCTACTTTTCCTTCGTCTTCTTTTCTTCCGTTTCCCCCCCCCTCCAGGTCCACAGGGAGGGAACACTGCAGCTTGACCAGCATTAACATCCAGCTTGAAGAGGAGAAATGTATTGCTTGGAACTTCTCGTTTTTGAACTATGGCTTTGGACAACCACTATGGGGCTTTTGCAGTTTATCTATGTTTTATTTATGCTTCTTTAAATAATGTAATCAAGACAGATTATGAAAGTGTTATGTTATGTTTTTGGAAAAGATGTAAGACAATCGTGGTGATGTTGCTGTAACACGTATTTGCTCTTTTATGAAATAAAAGTTGTTTGTTTTTCCGCTGTTTTACAAATATGTGTTCTTATATCTGTCTTGTATATCTGTGACTTATACTTATAAACCTCCACCAAAATTAGGGCATTCCCTTTGAGAGTGACCCTAACGGAGGTGGGGTGTTTCACTTGGTATCAGAGCATAGGTTTACCAGATAAGATAAAAAGTTTTGAAAATTTATTTCCAAAAAAGGAAATTTAAAGAAGCATTTTTTAAAGATAAAATATTATTTTGTTTTAAAAGGCAAAGTCCCCCCCCCCAAAAGCCATAGGTACTCTCTTCTATCCTTCGTTTTGAATCTATCCTTTCTGTTTCAGCATGTCTGGAGACCTTACTCCCCAGCTGCTGACGCTTTCACTCCTCCTCCTCCACGTGAACCAGCAAGCGGAAGAGTCCCAGAGTAGGAAGACGAATAATAGTCAAACAAGAAAGGATCGTAACAGTAATAATAAGAAACGAGAAAAAAGGAAATGTAATTTTTGTGGTACGGAGGGGCACATAGCCAAGGATTGTAGAAAGAGGAAAAGAAAGCAAGGAGAATGTTTTCATTGTGGGGAGACTGGACACATCAGCAAAGACTGCCCTGAGAAGACAGACTTTGAGAAGGGCGGGAAAGACAACAAGTCCCGAGAGAAGAGGAAGTGTAAATTCTGTGGCAAAGTGGGGCACTTAGTGAAAGATTGCCGGAAAAAGAAGGCCAAGATGAATGGTGGGTGTTTTTCTTGCGGTGAGACAGGCCACAGGGCTAAGGACTGCCCAAAGAAACGAGGACAGGGGCAGAGGGCTGGATCCACCTCAGGGGCACAAGTTCATGTGCTAGAAGCGCCACCTTTGCAACAGCGAGGTACAAACACTTCTGTAGAAAGTGTAGTTTATCTTTATGATCACCCCGTTCACACTTTATTTGATTCTGGCGCATCACACTCCTTTATCTCGTCTGCTTTAGTAGAATCTCTGCACCTAAAAACTAGTATGGTAGAGGACCCCTTAATTGTTTCAAACCCAATTGGGGGCCCAGCTCATTTGTCTATGATCTGTTTGGGATTAAAAATTTCTATTCTAAGTGTAGAATTTCAATGTAGTGCCTTTGTTTTGGGCTTTTCGGGGTATGGTTTGATTTTGGGTATGGATTGGCTGTCCAGTAATGGGGCCATCCTTGATTGTGAGAAAAGGGTTGTTAGGCTCCTAACCCAGCTCGGTAATACTTTGGAAATTTCTTGTAATCCCTCGTATGCGGTTATGCTTAGTTATCTTGAATCGCTAGATGCCTCTGTTGAAAATTTGCAATCAGTTAGAGTAGTCCGGGAATATCCGGATGTCTTCGAAGAGGTGAAGGGCTTGCCTCCGAAGCGGGAGATAGACTTCCGCATATATCTTGTAGATAATGCAAAGCCCGTCGCGTTGCCCGTTAGACACATGGCTCCACGAGAAAGGAAAGAGCTCAGTAAACAGATTAAAGAGCTTCTAGAAAAGGGGTTCATTAGGAGGAGCATTTCAGAATGGGGCGCTCCAGTGGTGTTCGCTACAAAGGCGGATGGTTCACTCCGTCTATGTGTTGACTATAGGGAGCTCAACAAGCTTACGAAAAAGAATAGGCACCCTCTCCCTAGAATTGACGATTTATTTGACCAGCTTGTAGGAGCGTCTGTTTTCTCCCAGCTCGATTTAGCAACCGGTTTTCATCAGCTAAGGGTGGCTGAAGATAGCATCGATAAAACGGCGTTCAGAACCCCAGACGGCTTCTTTAAATGGCTTGTCATGCCTTTCGGCTTGACAAATGCACCTGCTTACTTCGTGGACCTGATGAGTAGGGTATTTAGAGATTTCCTCAACAAATTCGTAGTCGTCTTCGTAGATGATATCCTTATCTTCTCAAAGAGTGAAGAGGAACATGCTCAGCACTTAAGGGCAATCATGGAAACTTTGCGAGTCCATCAACTAAAAGCCAAATTCTCCAAATGCCACTTTTGGAGAGAAGAGGTGAGGTTCCTTGGGCACATAGTATCCAAACAAGGGTTAGCCGTGGACCCTGCTAAGGTAGTGGCGGTACAGGATTGGAAGACACCAAGGAATGCAACTGAGGTCCGAAGCTTTCTAGGACTAGCGGGTTTCTATCGAAAGTTCATAAGGGATTTTGCGAAAATCTCAGCTCCGCTCACGAAATTGACCAAGAAGAATCTAGTGTTCAATTGGGACTTGGATTGCGAGTTTGCTTTCCAACGACTGAAAAGGGCTCTCACAACAGCCCCAGTTTTGACGCTGCCAGATGGGAGCAAGATGTTCACTGTTTATACGGATGCATGTGGGACAGGGCTAGGCGCCGTCTTAATGCAAGAAGGAAGGGTAGTAGCTTATGGTGGGAGGCAGTTGAAAGTGCATGAAAGGAACTACCCAACCCACGATCTTGAATTAGCCGCCATCGTCTTTGCACTCAAGTCTTGGCGACACTATCTCCTAGGTGAGAAGTTCGAACTTTACACTGACCATAAATCGTTGAAATATCTTTTCTCGCAGAAAGATCTTAACTTGAGGCAACAGAGATGGATGGAGTTTCTTGCCTCGTACAATTTCGAAATTCCTACACTCCGGGCAAAGGCAACGTAGTTGCAGACGCGTTGAGCCGTAAGAAATTGACCCTAAGCCCGTTGTTTGTTGAAAGACAAAGCCTAGAGTTTATAGCCAGCTTCGACTTTAGGCCTTCCTCCGATTTCGTACCAGGCTTGCTAGCATCTCTCGAAGTGCGCCCAACTTTAGTGGATTCAGTAGGGACAGCACAACGCGAAGACCCTCAGCTTGTGGAAACAATTGATAGGCTAATTAGGGGTGAGACTTCAAGTCACCTCAACAGATACTCCATCGACGATAAGGGTTTGCTAAGGCGAGACGGAAGACTATGCGTCCCACAAACAAAAGATTAAGTAAAGAAGGTTCTCGAAGAAGCACATCACTCCAAGATGACGATACACCCAGGCGGAGATAAAATGTACAAAGACATAAAAAGGACTTTCTTTTGGAACAGCATGAAAAAGGACGTGGCAGAGTTCGTTTCCAAGTGTATGGTGTGCCAACAAGTTAAGGCGGAACAGAAAAAGCCTGGCGGACTACTACATCCTCTGGAGGTCCCGCAGTGGAAGTGGGATAGCGTCTCAATGGACTTCATCGATGGGCTGCCTAGGTCTAGGAGAGGCAACACTAGCATTTGGGTAATAGTGGATAGGCTTACTAAAAGCGCCCACTTTTTACCTGTCAAAAGTAAAAGAACTGCCTCATCCCTAGCATCACTTTACCTCAAGGAAATCGTTCGACTCCATGGAATACCATCTAGCATTGTTAGTGACCGAGACCCCATCTTTACCAGTGAGTTTTGGCGGAGTCTGCAAGAAGCAGTAGGAACACAGTTATGCTTAAGCACAGCCTATCATCCCCAAACCGACGGCCAAACAGAGAGAGTAAACAGAGTTTTGGAAGACCTTTTAAGGCTATGCGTCCTTGACTTCGGAGGGACATGGGAAGACCACCTTCCTTTGGTGGAATTTGCCTACAACAACAGCTATCAAGCAACCATCGGAATGGCACCCTTCGAAGCTTTATATGGAAGACCGTGCCGATCGCCCACTTGTTGGTGGGAGTCTACTGATAAGCTCATACTTGGACCAGATATGAGCCGAGAGACTTCAGAGAAAGTAGACTTAATACGAAGAAGGATGAAGACGGCCCAAGACAGACAAAAGTCCTATGCCGACAAGAGGAGGACCGACCTTGAATTTGAGGTTGGGGACAGAGTTTTTCTCAAGGTATCGCCGCTAAGAAACGTTGTTCGTTTTGGAACCACAGGAAAGCTAGCACCAAGGTTCGTAGGGCCATTCCCTATCATCGAGAAAATTGGGAAAATGGCCTATAGATTAGATCTACCCGAGAAGTTGGCCGGAATCCACAACGTTTTTCACGTTTCACATCTCCGAAAATGTCTACATGAGTCTGCTGAAGTGGTAGAGCCAAATATCCTCGAAGAGGCCGAAGTGGAACGCGAAGCAACCATAAGAAAAGTTCCAACCCGTATACTAGGAACGGAAGTGAAGAAGCTATGCAACCGCGAAGTCAAACTCGTCAAAGTTCAGTGGAGCGACGCCGAGGGAGACGCGACTTGGGAAACTGAAGCTAGAATACGCACTGCTTACCCTTTTCTTTTCGAGGGTACGTCCTTGATCTTTCTTTTTCCTTAAGTTGCGCTTTTATCTATCTTTTAGGTATATTTCCTCGACCTTATCTTTTAGGTAGAAACCCTTTGGATGAAAACATGTAGTTGAAACATGTTATGGATGATGGTTGCAAGTGGTTGCAAGTGATTGCTAGTGGTTGCTCGTGGTTGCATATACACACACAATCTAGGTTTTAGATCGGCTCAGTCACTTCATATTGCATATGCATATATGTTTGCATTCGTATATGGTTGAACTGTAATATGTTGTCATGTGGATGTTGCATTTGTATGAATGATTGTGCACTCATGAATAGGAAAATTTGCATACATAATGGATTCATGGCACTTACATAATTCACATTAAGGAGGTCAACTGAATCAGTAGACCGCCTGATTTTGCATTAGATAAGTACATGTACACACACACTTCGCATATGTTCATGAAGCATTAGAAGTCTTTTAAGGACAATGGATGCTCGTATTTGATGGATGAGTAGATGGATGATTGGATGTTAGGATATACATTCCTCCTAACTTGAAGATTTCGGGGACGAAATCCTTTTAAGTGGGGGAGAATGTAACACCCCGTGTATTCTATAACTGTGAAATTCATAAAGAATAAATTTCAAATCAAAGAATTAAGGGAAACGGGATACGCCATTGCGTTCGTCTCGGAAAAATACGCGAAATAGAGTCCGAGTTTTCGTAAAACGGATATCGTATGAAGAAGTTATGGACGAACGAAGTTGGGCGAAAAACCGGAAAACGGGTCAGAATGCACTGGCGCACTTGGGAAGTGCGCCAGAACAAAAATGCACTGGCGCACCTGTGAAGTGCGCCAGTACATTTTTGACCTGGCGCACCTGCCAAGTGCGCCCAGGTCAAAAATGACCTGTTGGTCAGGTCTGGTCAAGCCCTGGCTGGCCAGGTCTGTGTTTGGTCGATTTTCAGAAGCCTGCTTTGTCATTAGGGCTAGGTGGCAGGCTCTAATTGGTCTCTCTTTCGAATGAATGGCTACGATCAATCCTAGCAACATCGATGGCCCTAATTAGTTCATAAACTCTATAAAAGTGACCCTAGACTAACCCTAATCTATTCATTCAAAAATAAGAACAAAGCCACCATGCTGCCGAGGAACGTCTAGGAGTAGCCACCAAATTGGAGAGAGGATTAGGAGGCAAATTCTAAAGCCTAAAGCAATTCAAGCAAATCAAATCAACAAGGAATCGCATCTTCTAATCCCTAAATTAGAGAATTCGCCACAACGATTGTAAGTAGAGTATTATTTTGGTATGAACAAATAATTGTGTTGGTTTGTATACTTGATTTGTGGCGATAAAGTAATTCATATTTGTGCGTTGCTATCAATTTGGAATATTGTATACGTTTGGATATTCTTGAATTATGTTATTCATTATGAAAAACTACATGCGGTAGTTTTATGCAAGTATACGTCGGAATATTCGCAAATTATGTAATCCATGTTGAAGCTACATGTATGTAGTTGATTAATTGAAATTCATGCAAGTTTGGGGTTTTGCTATTATACCATCATAATGTGTATTTTTATACAAACATCATTTTTGTGAAGTAATTGGAATAAGTTTGGGTTATCATAATTCATATGGAAACTATGTTGAAATTTTGGCACCATGATCTATGTATTAAGCCATGTTTTGTACTAGAAACCTATTTGCAAACTTATGAATATGACTAGGCTATGATTGATATTTTACATAATTGAAAACCACGTTAGTTCTATATTGTTAGCAAGAATTATATGATGACATATGTGAGACATGGCTAGGTTAGACTCAAAAACCCCTTTTTGCAAGTTTGCTTGAATAAAGTAAACACCATGTTTAGGAATATTTATGCATAAGTATATTTGTACCATCGTTATGTGATTAGACTTAAATTATGATTTAAGTTGAACTATGCTTTTGTATTAGTAACAAAAGTAATCCTCTTTGTAAACATGTAGAAACCTTATGAACATGATTTGCTTATGTTTGACATTATGCCTAAATAAGAACATAGGTCTATGTTGTAGTTAAGACTATGTGACACCTAATTTAGATTCTTATCTTAACTACAAGTTTACATGGTTTGATTCATGTCACCTATGCTTTATGACCAAAGTATATGTTACTACTATGCAAGTACACCAGTTTCTATTTTGTAGTTCCAACGTCACATTGCAAGTTCATGCGCTCACAATCCCCTTTTTGTGTATGTAATCACGCTTTAAGCCTCCCCTCTTTCGCATGGCTAAGTTGGGCTTAAAAAGGGTTAAGCCCAACATATGAACGAACGTATTAAACGGGGGAAAAACGTTGGGCTAAATTAATTAACTAATAAATGAAAAGATAAAGTATAGGGGCCCAAATTCAAGAATGGGTTGGGCCCATGATTGGTGTAACCTTTACACCATTAACTTAATAATGGGCCGCAAATATTTACATATAAATAAAGAAGAAAGACAAAATATGTAAATGTAGAAAATACGAGGTGTTTAACCCGAGGTTGGATTGAGTTGTGATGTAAACCTTCCCGGAACCGCCCGGTTGTCCAGTAGTCACAACAATACCTATCCAATGTAAGAGGTTAAACATGGAGCCCAATAAGGACACGAGGTTAGACTGAGTTGTGGCGTAAGACTGCCCGGAACCAACCGGCAACAGGCAGCCACAACAATACCTGTCTAATGTGAGAGGTCAAGGCTTTAATAAGACAATTAAGGCTGAGTCAGGACTGTTAGGATTAAGTGGACTAAAGGCTTAATCAAAATGGAACATGCTAAACTAAACGGACTGGTGGGGTTAGGTTAGAAAACACTTAACCAATTTAGCATGTTGGCTAGAGATAGAAAACCTAGTAACGGGGGACCCTTTTCAGCAGTAACCCTATAAGGTGTATCATGATACCCTGAAACTAGGCAGGGTGGGGCACGATTACTGGGCTGATTGTAAGAGGTCAAATCGACGGCGGTGGTGCAGTAGTGTAGGTTCTAACGGGGTGCGGGCGTGCACACACTCCGGCGCAGAAAAATAAGGCACTGGGCACCAGTAGCATACCTGTGCATTCTAGGATTGTGTCGGGCCGCCGCCATCGGACTTGATACACCCCATGGTGGGACCAGCATAGGTAACTATGACATCGGGGGCCGTAAGACACATGTAACTATGCGAGTAGGAGCCGATCATCATTGAATGGATCACATCACCCTGATTATGGGGTGCCAGTTGGAAACTAGTTTATATGGGTTCAGAGATTAACATGGGGTACGATAGTATATTCGACCCTAGACAACTTAACTAAGTTTATAGTGCTTTCCCACTTCTTGATTATACTTATCATACTCAGTTCTTTATTCATAGACAAAATAGTCCTAGACTTACTCAGGCCTTATGTCTGACTCTACTTTTCCTTCGTCTTCTTTTCTTCCGTTTCCCCCCCCCCCCCCCCAAGTCCACAGGGAGGGAACACTGCAGCTTGACCAGCATTAACATCCAGCTTGAAGAGGAGAAATGTATTGCTTGGAACTTCTCGTTTTTGAACTATGGCTTTGGACAACCACTATGGGGCTTTTGCAGTTTATCTATGTTTTATTTATGCTTCTTTAAATAATGTAATCAAGACAGATTATGAAAGTGTTATGTTATGTTTTTGGAAAAGATGTAAGACAATCATGGTGATGTTGCTGTAACACGTATTTGCTCTTTTATGAAATAAAAGTTGTTTGTTTTTCCGTTGTTTTACAAATATGTGTTCTTATATCTGTCTTGTATATCTGTGACTTATACTTATAAACCTCCACCAAAATTAGGGCATTCCCTTTGAGAGTGACCCTAACGGAGGTGGGGTGTTTCAAGATGGAGACACCATTTTTTATGTTGGGCGTTAGCTCAACAAACGCCCAACTTTTCAAACTTTAGGGCATTGTTCAACAAACGCCTGATACTTAGACGTTTGTTATACAAACACTTGCTTTTAAAACTGTTGTGAAATTTCAGGTTTTAGAAATTTAAGGCGGTGTTTGGTTTACGCTTTTTAATTTTTAGTTTTCGCCCATATTAAAATGCGAATGATGCGCGTATAGTGTCAAAATCGATCATTATAGAAAACAAAGTTAACACACAAAATATAAAACAACTTTTTTTTTGTTTTTCTTATTTTGGGAATCAGCACAAGAAAGAGCGATGATATATCATTCCATTGTCCATCTCTCCATTACGTGGTCCCCTCCATCACCATTTTATGACCTCCGTCGTCTCTTAACTTTTATTATGTCTTGCTATCAGTATCGAAAACTCAAAATTCAAAACATATTTTAAATCAAACACTACATAAGATGCGAAAAATCAAAAATCCATTCCTCAAGACAGTTGGAGATGCTCTTATAAATGGGGAATTATTTTACTTGATCATTATAGATTTTTGTGGATTGAGAAAATGGCACCTTGGCACGTTTAAATTTAACTCGCAAAATATTTCTCTTTATTTCCAACAGTCATAAATTATTGTTTTCATTCATTCTTTTCCTTATGAAACCATTCATTCGAAAAAAGTTGATGAAAGTTTGAAATTCAAACTACCTTTTTCCATTTTCCCATTTCATATCCTTCGGTCTATTCTCTCCTGCTTCATTTCTTTTCTTTCAAACTGAAGCTTGATTGCTTTGGAAAACTTAAAAAAAAGCTGTATCAAGACGTACAAATTTAAGCCGTGTTGGAGTTCCTCACCCTTCGGCTGCATTGCGCCTCAGTGCTCCACTCTCCGCCTGCATCTCGCTGACTACTCATTCTCCTTCCCGTCTCACTGTATATCCTTTTCACCTCACCAACCTACACTGAACCCCTCCTCGCATGAACCTATTTCACTTTCCGACCTGTCAAGTCCCGCACCTCCACTGCTCGAGCCAGTTGCTACTTGAGACCGAACTGCACTTCCACCTTTTTTCCATCCATATTCACCTCCTCCCTGAAAAGATCCAAAACCTGAAATCTAGCTTACACAAACCAGATCTGCCTACACACCAAGCCTGCACCGATACCGCTGCCCTACCCGGTCTCCTCAACCCTCTACCATAACCCTGAAACTACACTTCCCCCCCTCCACATCGCATCACATCATCGTTGTCCCACGCCTCCTTTTGTGCAAAACTTTGACCTTGATTTTGATGAGTTTCGATTCAAGAAGTTGTAAGGATGCAACCGTTATTTTAGTCAGATGTTAAAGCAAAGTGGGAGCGTTGATCGATGCTAATTTGTCTATTGTTTAAGTCTCTAATGCAACTGGTTGCAAAGTGGAACTTTTTTCTTTCGTGCATACTCATGTGCATCTTTTTGTATCTAGACTGTTTTCCATGCTCGTGTACCATTGGCATTTGTATTCATATTGTACGAGATCTCCGCTCATGCGCAAAGGCGAATGTTTAGCTCAAGATTTATATATTTTTATGCTAAGTAAAATTATTGAACTCATGTTAGATATGTGCTATGCTAGTTAGCTGATTAAACTGTCGATTGGTGGTTTAAATTAATATGGATAACTGAGATTATTGCTATTTAACACCTGACATTTGCATTGGATTGAACTGAATGGTTGTTGGTTGATTTGTTATGATTTATATTTGATAGTTAAAATTAAATTGTATTTTATTTGTTGTGTTGAATTAAAATGAATTAAATAAATATTTTTGGTCATTTAAATCGAATGTAGGAACTACTTTTGAATTGAATTTATTGACATATAATATTGAATTGGAATATACTGAATTTCATGAATTTGAATTCATTTAATTTAATTTAATATTAAAGTTAAATAGTATTGATAGTCGAACACATTGATATATGATTATTGTTTCGTATGCTGGCTCGTATCTTGATTGTATGCTTGATTCGATTAATTGTTACGATGTTTGTTATTTGGATATATTCCTATCATTAAATGATTGATTATCAAAATGATGTTGGGTTTGAATGGTCATATACCATACTTGGACTTGGAAACCAAAATTAAGTTGAAATGATATCGACTCATTTATTTATATTATTTTAAATTGTTAGACCAAAAAGTGGTTCTAACACCCAAATTAACTAAAATCAGAGTAAAATAAGATCAAAGGTAAAATAGAGACACAGAATTTATAGTGGTTCGGCGTTGAAAAGCCTACGTCCACTTGTCAATCACTATTCTCGATGATATAGTTGCAATTATAATGAGATATTCACTCAATTTCACTCACAACTCACATATATTCACTCAATTGTCTCAAAACAAATGTTAAAAGACGATTTGGATTATCCGAGAGTGCTGGAATTCGGTTTATGAAAGTGGTTGAACTCTCAAAGTGCCAAAAAGAAGATCCCTTTAATCGTCTGCAGGCAAGGTATTTATAGGTGAAATTTTAATCAGAACCCGATCCGGATCGGAGCCACGTGTCTTCCATCCCATCGTCCTCGGGTTCGGATGGATTCCAGTGCTGACAGCGCATCAGAATAGAGATTATCGTGGGTAGGAACTAGTCATAACTGCTCCGCATCTTCAGGCGATCGTGGGGGGAAGTGATGTGGATTATAGGTTCGATTCGGAGGAGCCTGTAGAGGGGGTTCGGATCGGGGTATCCGATCCGACCCGGATTAACCTAAAGCTAAGTCCTTATCCATTTTGCTCTGCTCCGTTCCGACCCGGTAGTAGGTAGCCCTCCGATCCGACTGATAGTAGATACCCCTCCGATCCGAATAGCAGCGTCTCTTCGATCCAAATAGTAGCAGCTCTCCGATCCGAACAGCAACATCTCTCTGATCCGAACAACAACATCTCTCCGATTCGATCCGCTATGATGCTTTCTAAGTTCTTCAACGTTTTACTTCTCGACTTTGTGTTGCCTAGTTCACAAAGTAGGCTAACATTTTGCCCCCACAAAGGATGCTTCTGTTGGAAACGGAGCATGCTTTGATTATCATTGCATATCGCCTTCTAGGTAATCTTTCATTGGACTTTCCTTGTGCTTTCATCCTCTTCTTCAAATTTTAATTTAATTCACATGCCATGCTAAGATATGACATTCTGTTCGGTTCAGATTCCGACCCGAACGGATCTCCTTCTTCTTCTATTTCACATTGGACTAGTGGGCCAAGCTACGCTACTGGGCCTTCGAGCCGGTCTGAACGGGGAGACGAATAGTCACCATGTTTTTATATAAATTCAGCCTTCACCTTCCTTCCACTTTCTTTTTACTTTATCGTTTTACAAGTTCTGCTTCGAAACTTTAGGATTCAAAAGAGAAAAAAGAACTCTTTACCATTCTCGTGCGATTCTCCAGCTTATCCACCTTGGTAGGTCTAAATCCCTGATTGACCTCATGATAATAGGTTTTAATTGAAATTCATGGTCAATTCGATCGATCTGAATGTGATTTCCACGCTACAACATCCTCTTTCTTCGTTATTGTCGTTGGTGGCTTCGTTGCTACTTCGAGACGTTGGAAGAGGGAGTCGTAGTTTGTTCGGTCATGACTGGGGCGTCGGAGATGATATTGGATCTAAGACTAAAGAAGAGGAAGAAGAAGAAGATCACAGAAAGTCGGTTTGGGCGATGGAGTATGGAAAGTGGAGGATGGGAAAAAGAAGAGAAATCCAGAGGGTCGGATCGGGTCGGGGCAAGTAGTTAAAGAAGGGGGGAATGGAGCTCACCTAACCGGATCGGGTCGGACTGTAAGATAAAGGAGGAGAGGCATGACTGCTTGATCCGACACGAACCGTTCGGGGAATCTACTTCCGAGCTGATCCGATTTTGATTCCTGAGCTTCAATGTTTATCCGAGCCCAAGGCAGGGCTACGCCCCCGATCCGATCCCAATGAATGCGCCTGAACCGAACCGAAGTTCAGTCCATCTTAAGGCATAAAAACTCGTTTAACTGGCCCAATCAACTTTTGGCATAATCTTCAACTTAATGGACAGTTAGGATAGTGCCTTGCGAACATAACTGGTGTAACACCCCGCAAATTCTATAACTGTGAAAGTAACAAATTAAAGTATAATCAAATTCAAATCAAAGAACTAAGGGAAACGGGATACGCCATTGCGTTCGTCTCGGAAAAATACGCAAAATAGAGTCCGAGTTTTCGAAAAACGGAGTCCGTATGGAGGAGATATGGCCTTCGGAAGTTTTTAAATTAAGTTTAAAATTCAAACAGAACTAAATAATTAAATATTCCGAAGTGGGGCCCATTGGGCCAGGAAAGCGCCGCCTGGGCCACCCAGGTCGACTGGGCTGTCGACCTGGGCTACCCATGTCGATAGGGCTGTGGACAGCCCTGTCGATAGGGGTATCGACCTGGTCGAGCCCAGTCAACCTGGCTGGCCAGGTCTGTGTTTCTCCGATTTTCTGTGGTCTGCTTTGTCACTAGGGCTAGGTGGCAAGTTTTTATTGGTCTCTCTATCGAATGAATGGCTACGATCTAACCTAGCAACATCAAGGGTCCTAATCAATTCTTAACCTCTATATAAACAACCCTAGACTAAACCCTAATCTATTCATTCACAATTAAAAACATAGCCGCCATGTTGCTGAGGAACGACAAGAGGTAGCCGCCATCTAGAGAGAGAGGATTAGGGAGAAAGTTCTAAAGCCTAAAGCAATTCAAGCAACCTAAAGCTAATCAATTCAACAAAGGAATCATATCTCTTAATTAGAGAATTCGCCGCAACCATTGTAAGTAGAGTATTACTTTGGTATGAACAAATGATTGTGTAGATATGTATGCTTGAATTGTGGCAATAAAATTCATATTTGTGCGTTCTTATCAATTTATATACGTTTGGATATTCTGAATTATGCCATTCAATTATAAAGAACTACATGCGGTAGTTCTATGCAAATATACGGTTGGAATATTCGCAAATTATGTGACCTATGTTGAAGCTACATGTATGTAGTTGATTGAAATTTCATGCGAGTTTGGGGCTTTGTTATTATGCCATCATGATGTATATTTTTGGTGCATGAATCATTTTGCAAGTAATTGAAACAAGTTTGGTTGTTATAGTTCATATGAAACTATGTTGGAATTTTGACACCATAATCCATGTATTAAGTCATGTTTTTGCAAAACTTGTGAATATGGCTAGGCTATGAATGGTATTTGGCATAATTGAAATCCATGAATAAGTCAATCTTGTTTAAAAGAATTATATGATGACATATGTGAGACATGGCTAAGTTAGACACAAAAATCCCTTTTTGCAAGTTAAAAGCAAACACCATGATTAGGAATATTTATGCATAAGTATACCATCGTTATGTAATTAAATTTAATTAAGTTGAACTATGCTTTTGTGTTAGTAACAAAGTATCCTCTTTGTAAACATGTAGAAACCTTATGAACATGACTTGTTTATATTTATGCCATGAACAAATTTAACTATACCTATGCCATGCTTGTGTTTGATATTATGCCATGCTTATGTTCGACATCATGCCATGTTTAGGCTAGAAGTATTTATGCCATGCTCATGTTTGACATTATGCTATGCTTATGCTAGAAATATTTATGCCATGCTTATGTTTGACATTATGCATAAATAAGAATATAGGTTCGTGTTGCAGTTAAACCTATGCAAGTTCACATGCTTTGATTTATGTCACCTATGTTACCTCTATGCAAGTACACCAGTTTCTAGTATGTATTTCCAACGTCATATTGCAAGTTCATGCGCTCACCTTCCCCTCTTTGTGTATGTAATTACGCCATAAGCCTCCCCTTCGCATGGCTAAATTGGGCTTTAAAAGGCTAAGCCCAATATACATAAACGGACGTGTAAGAACGGGGGTAAATAACGTTAGGCTAAATTAATTTAATGAATGAAAACTAAAGTAAAAGGGCCCAAATTCAAGAATGGGTTGGGCCCATGGTTGGTGTAACCTTTACACCATTAACTTAATAATGGGCCGCAAATATTTACATATAAGAAATAAAGAAGAATGACAAAATATGTAAATGTAGAACATACGATGTGTTTAACCCGAGGTTGGATTGAGTTGTGATGTAAACCTGCCCGGAACCGCCCGGCTGTCCAGTAGTCACAACAATACCTATCCAATGTGGGAGGTTAAACATGGAGCCCAGCAAGGACCCGAGGTTAGACTGAGTTGTGGCGTAAGACTGCCCGGAACCAACCGGCAACAAGCAGCCACAACAATACCTGTCTAATGTGAGAGGTCCGGGCCTTAATAAGACAATTAAGGCTGAGTCAGGATTGTTAGGATTAAGTGAACTAAAGACTTAATCAAAATGGAACATGCTAAACTAAACGGACTGGTGGGGTTAGGTTAGGAAACACTTAACCAACTTAGCATGTTGGCTAGAGATAGAAAACCTAGTAGCGGGGGACCCTTTTCAGCAGTAACCCTAAAAGGTGTATCAGGATACCCTGAAACTAGGCAGGGTAGGGCACGATTACTGGGCTGATGGTAAGAGGTCAAATCGACGGCGGTGGTATAGCAGTGTAGGTTCTAACGGAGTGCGGGCGTGCACACACTCCGGCGCCGAAAAATAAGGCACTGGACACCAGTAGCATACCTGTGCACTCTAAGGTTGTGTCGGGTTGCCACTATGGGACTTGATACACCCCATGGTGGGACCAGCATAGGTAACTACAAACATCGGGGGCCGTAAGACACATGTAACTATGCGAGTGGGAGCCGATCATCATTGAATGGATCACATCACCCTGATTATGGGGTGCCAATTGGAAAACTAGTTTATATGGGTTCAGAGATTAACATGGGGTACGATAGTATATTCGACCCTAGACAACTTAACCAAGTTTATAGTGCATGCCCATTTCTTGTTTATACTTATCATACCCAGTTCTTTATTCATAGACAAAATAGTACTAGACTTACTCAGGCTTTATGTCTGACTCTACTTTTCTTTCGTCTTCTTTCTTCCGTTTCCCCCCAGGTCCTCAGGGAGGGAACACAGCAGCTTGACCTACCTCAACATCCAGCTTGAAGAAGAGAAATGTATTGCTTGGACTTTCCGTTTTTGAACTATGGCTTTGGACAATCCACTATGGGGCTTTTGCAGTTTATCTACGTTTTATTTATGCTTCTTTAAATAATGTACTCAAGACAGATTATGAAAGTGTTATGTTATGTTTTTGGAAAGGATGTTGTTGTAACACGTATTTGACTTTATGAAATAAAAGTTTGTTGTTCTTCCGCTGTTTACAAATATGTGTTCTTATATCTGTCTTGTATATCTGTGACTTGTACCTATAAACCTCCACCAAAATTAGGGCATTCCCTTTGAGAGTGACCCTAACGGAGGTGGGGTGTTTCACTTGGTATCAGAGCATAGGTTTACCAGATAAGATAAAAAGTTTTGGAAATTTATTTTCAAAAAAGGAAATTTAAAGAAGCATTTTTAAAAGATAAAAATATTATTTTATTTTAAAAAGGCAAAGTCCACTCCCCAAAGCCATAGGTACTATCTCTTATCCTTCGTTTTGAATCTATCCCTTTTGTTTCAGCATGTCCGAAGATCTTAACTTGCCGGAAGGAGTGCCAATACCTGGTTGGTTTAGACGATTCTTAGAAGCAAGGGCCACTCAGCCAGGTCCTACCGTTCCTCCACCCCCAGCTGCAGGAAATCATCCAGCTGCAGCAGCACCTTTTCCTCCACCTCCTCCTCGAGGAAACACATTCGCTAAGATATGTAAAGATTTTAAAGCCATGGGAGGAAGGGATTTCCATGGAACTGAGTCCTTCGTAGCATCTAGGAATTGGCTGAAAGAAACTGAAGACCTGTTCATCATCTTTGAGGTAGAAGATAGACAAAAAGTACAATTGGCGGTGTGGCTATTGAAGGGCGAGGCTTCCTACTGGTGGGAAGTCACTAATGCTGAAAGACCAGTGGAGACATGGGAGGACTTTAGGGCAAGGTTTGAGACCAAATTTCTCTCAGATGCGGAAAGAAGTTTGCAGTTGGAGAAATTCTTATTTCTTAAGCAAGGAGACAAGACTGTTAGAGAGTATGTGAATCAGTTTGATGAGCTGGCTAGGTTTGGGCTTGACCTAGTCAACACCCCGCACAAGAAGGCTCTCCGTTTCGTCAAAGGGTTAAATGAGCCATTACACAGTTTGGCCATGACCCATATACCCATGGGAGCCACGTATGAAAGATTGGTGCAAATGGCGTTGTTGAATTGAAAATCATGCAAGTTTGGGATTTTGCGAAAATCTCAGCTCCGCTCACGAAGTTGACTAAGAAGAATCTAGTGTTCAATTGGGATTTGGATTGCGAGTTTGCTTTCCAACGACTAAAAAGGGCTCTTACAACAGCCCCAGTTTTGACGCTGCCAGATGGGAGCAAGATGTTCACTGTTTATACGGATGCATGTGGGACAGGGCTAGGCGCCGTCTTAATGCAAGAAGGAAGGGTAGTAGCTTATGGCGGGAGGCAGTTGAAGGTGCATGAAAAGAACTACCCAACCCACGATCTTGAGTTAGCCGCCATCGTCTTTGCACTCAAGTCTTGGCGACACTATCTCCTAGGTGAGAAGTTCGAACTTTACACTGACCATAAATCGTTGAAATATCTTTTCTCGCAGAAGGATCTTAACTTGAGGCAACAAAGGTGGATGGAGTTCCTTGCCTCGTACGATTTCGAAATCTCCTACACTCCGGGCAAAGGCAACGTAGTGGCAGACGCGTTGAGCCGAAAGAAATTGACCCTAAGCCCGTTGTTTGTTGAAAGACAAAGCCTAGAGTTTATAGCCAGCTTCGACTTTAGGCCCTCCTCCGATTTCATACCAGGTTTGCTAGCATCTCTCGAAGTGCGCCCAACTTTAGTGGATTCAGTAGGGACAGCGCAACGCGAAGACCCTCAGCTTGTAGAAATAATTGATAGGCTAATTAGGGGCGAGACTTCAAGTCACCCCAACAGATACTCCATCGACGATAAGGGTTTGCTAAGGCGAGACGGAAGACTATGCGTCCCACAGATAAACGATTTAATAAAGAAGGTTCTCGAAGAAGCACATCACTCCAAGATGACGATACACCCCGGCGGGGATAAAATGTACAAAGACATAAAAAGGACTTTCTTTTGGAACGGCATGAAAAAGGACGTGGCGGAGTTCGTTTCTAAGTGCATGGCGTGCCAACAGGTTAAGGCGGAACAGAAAAAGCCTGGCGGATTACTGCATCCTCTGGAGGTCCCACAGTGGAAGTGGGATAGCATCTCAATGGACTTCATCGATGGGCTGCCTAGGTCTAGGAGAGGCAACACTAGCATTTGGGTAATAGTGGATAGGCTTACTAAAAGCGCCCACTTTTTACCTGTTAAAAGTAAAAGAACTGCCTCATCCCTAGCATCACTTTACCTCAAGGAAATCGTTCGACTCCATGGAATACCATCTAGCATTGTTAGTGACCGAGACCCCATCTTCACCAGTGAGTTTTGGCGGGGTCTGCAAGAAGCAGTAGGAACGCAGTTACGCTTGAGCACAGCCTATCATCCCCAAACCGATGGCCAAACAGAGAGAGTGAATAGAGTTTTGGAAGACCTTTTAAGGCTATGCGTCCTCGACTTCGGAGGGACATGGGAAGACCACCTTCCTTTGGTGGAATTTGCCTACAACAACAGCTATCAAGCAACCATCGGAATGGCGCCCTTCGAAGCTTTATACGGAAGACCGTGCCGATCGCCCACTTGTTGGTGGGAGTCTACTGATAAGCTCATACTTGGACCAGACATGATCCGAGAGACTTCAGAGAAAGTAGACTTAATACGAAGAAGGATGAAGACGGCCCAAGACAGACAAAAGTCCTATGCCGACAAGAGGAGGACCGACCTTGAATTTGAGGTTGGAGACAGAGTTTTTCTCAAGGTATCACCGCTAAGGAACGTTGTTCGTTTTGGAACCACAGGAAAGCTAGCACCAAGGTTCGTAGGGCCATTCCCTATCATCGAGAAGATTGGGAAAATGGCCTATAGATTAGAGCTACCCGAGAAGTTGGCCGGAGTCCACAACGTTTTTCACGTTTCACATCTCCGAAAATGTCTACATGAGACTGCTGAAGTGGTAGAGCCGAATATCCTCGAAGAGGCCGAAGTGGAACGCGAAGCAACCATAAGAAAAGTTCCAACCCGAATCTTAGGAACGGAAGTAAAGAAGCTACGCAACCGCGAAGTCAAGCTCGTCAAAGTCCAGTGGAGCGACGCCGAGGGAGACGCGACTTGGGAAACTGAAGCTAGAATACGTACTGCTTACCCTTTTCTGTTCGAGGGTACATCCTTGATCTTTCTTTTTCCTTAAGTTGCGCTTTTATCTATCTTTTTAGGTATATTTCCTCGACCTTATCTTTAGGGTAGAAACCTTTTGGATGGAAACATGTAATTGAAACATGTTATGGATGATGGTTGCAAGTGGTTGCAAGTGATTGCTAGTGGTTGCTCGTGGTTGCATATACACACACAATCTAGGTTTTAGATCGGCTCAGTCACTTCATATTGCATATGCATATATGTTTGCACTCGTATATGGATGAACATTAATATGTTGACATGTGGATGTTGCATTTGTATTGAATGGTTGTGCACTCATGTAGAATCATGAATAGGAAAATTTGCATACATAATGGATTCATGGCACCTACATAACTCGCATTAAGGAGGTCAACTGAATCAGTGGACCGCCTGATTTTGCATTAGATAAGTACATGTACACACACACTTCGCATATGATCATGAAGCATTAGAAGTCTTTTAAGGACAATGGATGCTCGTGTTTGATGGATGAGTAGATGGATGTTTGGATGTTAGGATATACATTCCTCCTAACTTGAAGATTTCGGGACGAAATCCTTTTAAGTGGGGGAGAATGTAACACCCCGCAAATTCTATAACTGTGAAAGTAACAAATTAAAGTATAATCAAATTCAAATCAAAGAACTAAGGGAAACGGGATACGCCATTGCGTTCGTCTCGGAAAAATACGCAAAATAGAGTCCGAGTTTTCGAAAAACGGAGTCCGTATGGAGGAGATATGGCCTTCGGAAGTTTTTAAATTAAGTTTAAAATTCAAACAGAACTAAATAATTAAATATTCCGAAGTGGGGCCCATTGGGCCAGGAAAGCGCCGCCTGGGCCACCCAGGTCGACTGGGCTGTCGACCTGGGCTACCCATGTCGACAGGGCTGTCGACAGCCCTGTCGACAGGGGTATCGACCTGGTCGAGCCCAGTCAACCTGGCTGGCCAGGTCTGTGTTTCTCCGATTTTCTGTGGTCTGCTTTGTCACTAGGGCTAGGTGGCAAGTTTTTATTGGTCTCTCTATCGAATGAATGGCTACGATCTAACCTAGCAACATCAAGGGTCCTAATCAATTCCTAACCTCTATATAAACAACCCTAGACTAAACCCTAATCTATTCACAATTAAAAACATAGCCGCCATGTTGCTGAGGAACGACAAGAGGTAGCCGCCATCTAGAGAGAGAGGATTAGGGAGAAAGTTCTAAAGCCTAAAGCAATTCAAGCAACCTAAAGCTAATCAATTCAACAAAGGAATCATATCTCTTAATTAGAGAATTCGCCGCAACCATTGTAAGTAGAGTATTACTTTGGTATGAACAAATGATTGTGTAGATATGTATGCTTGAATTGTGGCAATAAAATTCATATTTGTGCGTTCTTATCAATTTATATACGTTTGGATATTCTGAATTATGCCATTCAATTATAAAGAACTACATGCGGTAGTTCTATGCAAATATACGGTTGGAATATTCGCAAATTATGTGACCTATGTTGAAGCTACATGTATGTAGTTGATTGAAATTTCATGCGAGTTTGGGGCTTTGTTATTATGCCATCATGATGTATATTTTTGGTGCATGAATCATTTTGCAAGTAATTGAAACAAGTTTGGTTGTTATAGTTCATATGAAACTATGTTGGAATTTTGACACCATAATCCATGTATTAAGTCATGTTTTTGCAAAACTTGTGAATATGGCTAGGCTATGAATGGTATTTGGCATAATTGAAATCCATGAATAAGTCAATCTTGTTTAAAAGAATTATATGATGACATATGTGAGACATGGCTAAGTTAGACACAAAAATCCCTTTTTGCAAGTTAAAAGCAAACACCATGATTAGGAATATTTATGCATAAGTATACCATCGTTATGTAATTAAATTTAATTAAGTTGAACTATGCTTTTGTGTTAGTAACAAAGTATCCTCTTTGTAAACATGTAGAAACCTTATGAACATGACTTGTTTATATTTATGCCATGAACAAATTTAACTATACCTATGCCATGCTTGTGTTTGATATTATGCCATGCTTATGTTCGACATCATGCCATGTTTAGGCTAGAAGTATTTATGCCATGCTCATGTTTGACATTATGCTATGCTTATGCTAGAAATATTTATGCCATGCTTATGTTTGACATTATGCATAAATAAGAATATAGGTTCGTGTTGCAGTTAAACCTATGCAAGTTCACATGCTTTGATTTATGTCACATATGTTACCTCTATGCAAGTACACCAGTTTCTAGTATGTATTTCCAACGTCATATTGCAAGTTCATGCGCTCACCTTCCCCTCTTTGTGTATGTAATTACGCCATAAGCCTCCCCTTCGCATGGCTAAATTGGGCTTTAAAAGGCTAAGCCCAATATACATAAACGGACGTGTAAGAACGGGGGTAAATAACGTTAGGCTAAATTAATTTAATGAATGAAAACTAAAGTAAAAGGGCCCAAATTCAAGAATGGGTTGGGCCCATGGTTGGTGTAACCTTTACACCATTAACTTAATAATGGGCCGCAAATATTTACATATAAGAAATAAAGAAGAATGACAAAATATGTAAATGTAGAACATACGATGTGTTTAACCCGAGGTTGGATTGAGTTGTGATGTAAACCTGCCCGGAACCGCCCGGCTGTCCAGTAGTCACAACAATACCTATCCAATGTGGGAGGTTAAACATGGAGCCCAGCAAGGACCCGAGGTTAGACTGAGTTGTGGCGTAAGACTGCCCGGAACCAACCGGCAACAGGCAGCCACAACAATACCTGTCTAATGTGAGAGGTCCGGGCCTTAATAAGACAATTAAGGCTGAGTCAGGATTGTTAGGATTAAGTGAACTAAAGACTTAATCAAAATGGAACATGCTAAACTAAACGGACTGGTGGGGTTAGGTTAGGAAACACTTAACCAACTTAGCATGTTGGCTAGAGATAGAAAACCTAGTAGCGGGGGACCCTTTTCAGCAGTAACCCTAAAAGGTGTATCAGGATACCCTGAAACTAGGCAGGGTGGGGCACGATTACTGGGCTGATGGTAAGAGGTCAAATCGACGGCGGTGGTGTAGCAGTGTAGGTTCTAACGGAGTGCGGGCGTGCACACACTCCGGCGCCGAAAAATAAGGCACTGGACACCAGTAGCATACCTGTGCACTCTAAGGTTGTGTCGGGTTGCCACTATGGGACTTGATACACCCCATGGTGGGACCAGCATAGGTAACTACAAACATCGGGGGCCGTAAGACACATGTAACTATGCGAGTGGGAGCCGATCATCATTGAATGGATCACATCACCCTGATTATGGGGTGCCAATTGGAAAACTAGTTTATATGGGTTCAGAGATTAACATGGGGTACGATAGTATATTCGACCCTAGACAACTTAACCAAGTTTATAGTGCATGCCCATTTCTTGTTTATACTTATCATACCCAGTTCTTTATTCATAGACAAAATTGTACTAGACTTACTCAGGCTTTATGTCTGACTCTACTTTTCTTTCGTCTTCTTTCTTCCGTTTCCCCCCCAGGTCCTCAGGGAGGGAACACAGCAGCTTGACCTACCTCAACATCCAGCTTGAAGAAGAGAAATGTATTGCTTGGACTTTCCGTTTTTGAACTATGGCTTTGGACAATCCACTATGGGGCTTTTGCAGTTTATCTACGTTTTATTTATGCTTCTTTAAATAATGTACTCAAGACAGATTATGAAAGTGTTATGTTATGTTTTTGGAAAGGATGTTGTTGTAACACGTATTTGACTTTATGAAATAAAAGTTTGTTGTTCTTCCGCTGTTTACAAATATGTGTTCTTATATCTGTCTTGTATATCTGTGACTTGTACCTATAAACCTCCACCAAAATTAGGGCATTCCCTTTGAGAGTGACCCTAACGGAGGTGGGGTGTTTCAACTGGACATCAAGAACTGCCTCGATCCTTTTTACTTTGCCAAAATTTTGCGTCGCACTTTCAAACATTAACTTTACACTTTCCGCATACACTATTTACACTTTAGTTTGCACACATGCACGGGGGGATACTGGCTAATTTACTCTAACTTGTGCTATTGCTTCTTCAATAGTTTTGTGACCATGAGACCCAGACGCTCTTCTAGACTAGCCGGGAAGAAGGAGGCCCCGGAGACATCCAACAAAATTACTCTTGAGGACATATCTTCTTCCTCGGATCCAGAATGGCGTGATGAGGGCTCAGACTACGAGGTTGGAACTCGCGAAAGCGACAACGTGTCTTCGGAGGGTGGAGTTTCCCTAAGTTGTGAAAAGGAAGGAGGGATTGGCGACGACCGAGCTCCTGATGAGTTTGAATCTGCCGTCATATTGGAATCACCCCAAGATACTGTTGAATCGACGATCGACAATGACAGACTTATCCGAATTTGTCTAAAATACGGGATACCAAAAAGGGACACCCTGGTGCCTTCGAGAACTGACCGTCCCCACAACCCTCCAGAAGGGTATATGGCAATTACTCGGTTGATGTGCATGGTCGGTGCTATCCCTCCATTTTCTCCTTTCATCGTCGATTTTCTAAGACAAATGTGGATTGCCCCCATGCAGCTGCACCCTAATTCTTATGCTTACTTGTACACCTTATATGTAGCGTACCGTGAGATCTTAGGCATAGAGCTCACTTTTGATGACGTTCATTTCTTCTATAACTTCAAGCATCGGACTCGAGAGACTCCTTCTTTCTGTTACTTTGAGTCTGTCCCTAAGAGGAAGATAATTCCAGCGCCATTCAGTAGTAAAGCTGGGGATTCCAGGCTGGAATGGTTTTATGTGAAGCGATAGCCAGGGTGTGCTAGGAGGTGGACGAAATCAAGTAAAGCACTGGTTTTCTAAATCTCGACTCCATACATTTAAGCCATCGCCTTAACTCGTTTTTCTTTTTGTTCGCAGTCGATAACCCAAAACAAATATCAGACCAAGTATTCTTTGACCGGATGCACCAGCTCCTTAATGGCGATCAGAAGTTTCTAACTATTGATGAAGTCCTTAAGGACGAATATCTTCAATTTCATGGGTTGCTATCTGTTACTCGTAGCATTGGTCATGGGATGGCTCCATATGTATATATTCCCCCAGTGGACGTGATCCCTGAAACGGGCGAAGGTTCGAGAGCCCCTACAGTGCCTCTCCAGGCTTTACCCTCTCCTTCTTCTACCCAAGATGATGAATTGGCTAACATGGACGAAAAGCATTGCGAAGGGTACACTGTTCCCAAGGATGCTATTTCTCCGGAAAGGTCAACGTCTTCCAAAGAGTCACCGATCGATGCTTCTGAGGGAGATTTCCCTAGCACCGATGACCCACTATTTCAGGGTTTGGGGGATCTCCCCTTACCTGAAACTATTTACACTTCAGAGGATTTTAGGAAGAATCCTATAGTTTTCACTTCTTCCGAAGAGACCACTCCTGCTAAAGCCAAAGAACCCGCTCGTACTAGTCTAACTTCGGACTCAGGTTTGTCGGGGGGAAAACACCACTTAGAACGCACTTTACACAATAACACCACTATTCACAGCATCTCTCTTTGTGAAAATATTTATCCTGAATTTCATTTGTTTTGTTGTGCAGGCACAATGTCCCGATCTTACTATGATATCAGGAAACTTCGCTGTAGCATGTCAAATCCGCCCTATGATACTGAGCATGATCGCCGTGAAGATCGCGGTAGGGAGGACAGAAGACCCTATGATTCTTATCGTTCGCGAACCTCGCATTCTAGCTCTCCTGTCTGGACAGACCCAGAACGATATAAAGGTTATCAATGTCGTAGGGAAGAGGATAGGTCGCAATCAAAAGATTCAACCTCTTCTCAAGAAAAACGCGGCAGGGAGAGGAGTCCGCCAAAGGATACTGAGTCATGAAGCAAGCGTAAGGTCCCTGCTACACGGTCTAGAACGGATAAAGAGGCTATTGAGTCCTCCACGCACAGGGATACTGAGCTGACAATTCCTAACCCTCCGCCGCTAGACGTTGAAACTGCATTTAAGCGGGCGTATCTGGAGAAGCAATTTCCTGAACATTACTTCGAAAACTTGACTTTTTTACCTGCCCATGAGCCTATTTCTTCAAGGTGGGCAAATGAGGCCAAAGCAAAGATAGATGCTGTCGAGAAACAGTATTCTGAAATGTTCAAGTATTCACGCAACCTTTCCAGAATCATCCGTACTTTAATCACGAATGCTGATTCGATGCAAAAAACCGTTGAAGATGATGCAAAGGCCTTAAAGAATCTAGGAAAATATTTGGAGGATACACAGGCCCAGCTTGCTGTGGCTCAACGGGATGCTACTAGCTTCAAACAACAATTTGAAGATATGAAAAAACGCTATCATGATTTGCTTGAGTCCCATACCCAAGAGCGTTCGGAGTTGAAAAAGCAAGCCGAAGATGCCAAGTCAGATGCTTCCAAAACGCGACTTGCATACACTGACCTTGAGCGGAAAAATGCCGAGTAAGCAAGGAGGAACTCTGAACTGGAAAAGAAAAATACTGACTTGGCTTCTAAGCTAGTGGAGGCGGAGAACAGGGCTGCCCTAGCGGAGGGTAACGTCGAATGTTCCATCAAATCCGCTGAAGAAGCCCGCAAACAACTGTTGGAGGCTGAGGGAGAGGTTCAGGGTTTCAGCGAATTAATGATTGAATTCTTTGTGCACATCATCCGCCGCCGGAATATTTCTTGGATTGAAGATTATCCATCTACTCTAGTCCAAGTATGGAGTCAAATCGTTGAGTGGGAGAAAGAAGATCTCAAGGTTGATTCCATTGACGAGGACAAGCTGATGGAGAAATATTGAAGAGATGATGAGCCAGAACGCCTAGCTGAAGGGCGTCGCCTCATTGCTGCTGCTATGGACGAAGAGAGGCGGAGGACTAAGCAAAAGAACATTCCCGAGGCTGGTTCCTCTTCTACTGCCCCCGCAGCTTCTAAAATAGAGGAATATGATCCTGAAAACCCGGGGATCCCTCGAATAACTCTTTTATCCCCTATTCCCGAAACGGCATCGGAGACAGCAGTTACTCCAGCTGAGAAGTCTTCGGAAGGTGTCTCTACATTTTCACTTCAATTCGTTAAGGCTATCTCTACCTTTCGCCACGTGATTGAGCAATCGATGAAAAACCCATTATTTTCTCCTGAGTTGATAACTGTTGCTTCTCACTCTGTAGGTATTGAGCCGTCCGGAAAGACAGATGTGTCCCAGGGGACCGCCTCTGGGGCGGAGCCTATGGAGAAGGCAAAAGGGAGAAAGGACAAAGCTGCTCCCATTGATTTTGGAGAAGGAAGCGAACCGTCTAAGGCTGACACTCCTCGTGATGACGAGATGATAGATGCCTTAAAGGACGATTGCGGCGATGGGGGACATGAGGAAGATCCGGAGGTGGCAATAGTCGGGGAGTCGAAAAGCGCCGATGATGTTACCTTAGCTGCACTGAAAGCTGACCAAGATAAACACATGCAGCTTAAATCTGAAGACTTAGACCCTGAAAGCCTTAAGCCCCTCGCAGTAGTGGATGCGGGATCAAGGTTAGTTGTTAAGCTTTCGACTAGATCCATTATAGAGGAACTTGCTAAAAAGTCTTCTCTTGATTCCAGCGCTCCGCCTTCCGGGAAGAAGTCGACTGATTCCAGTACCTCAGCTTCAGGGAAGAAAAAGTCAAAGCGCATCCTGACGGAGGCCGAGAAAGAGGCGAGAGATGCGGAAAAGGCTGCTAAGAAGTCCAAGCCCTCTTCAAAGTCCAAATGATGAAGTGTCTTGCGTTATTTTAGCATTTGATTGACCAATAGTTGTTGCTGTAAGGGTGGCCCTTGCACCTTCTTTTTGCCTGTTTTCATGTACAAATTCATTCATTTGTAAATAGAAAATAATTCATTTTCTGCAATGTCTGTTAGTCATTAGTTTTGCTCTTATGTAAGAATGCATGTCTTACTATAGTTGTGTAATGAAGTTATGGTGGGGGGAAATATGTGTATACATATATGCCCCCAGTCAATATCTAAAAACTATTCAAGACTTAATCAAGTAGTCTGAATGTCTCCGATTTTTCAACGGGATTGCATTCTCTGTGCCGTCAATGCCTGTCGTTTTTTATGGCATTTTTTATACTCTCCTGTCTTATACTCAGGTTATAGTTCTTACTGAGGCAGTCTCTTTTCTGGGTGCACCTTCACGCCTCAGAGGACGTCGTCTTCCCGTCCTTTATACTCTCTCAATTGTCGAGAGTTAGAGTTAAGAATGTCGTCTTCCCATTATTTTATGTCTTATCGCACAAACAGTCGTTGTGCTTTTTCTTGCGTATAAACTGTTTTCAACCTTTCAGGTTTTAAATCATATTATATTCCATAATCGCAACAGAATAGTAGATGAAGGTATATATATAATGCATGAATGTAAATGACACACGATATTTTTATAGTGGTTCGGCTAAGTCGTAGCCTACATCCACTTTATAGTTCTTTATTCATATCATCAGACTTTCCTAAGGCAAGTCGTGCCTTTTTACAGAGTTCATAAGAAAAATAGCAAAGAGTACAACATTTCTAATCCAAATATCGCATCAAGTGTTGGGCATTCCATGCCCTAGGTACCTCTTCACCATCTACGGTCGTTAACTTGAAGGTTCTTGTTTCAAGTTTCCGTTGGATGACAAAGGGTCCTTCCCACTTTGGACCGAGGTGAGGAAGGGATGGAAAGACTCTCTTTAGCACCAAATCTCCTAGTTCAAAAGTCCTAAGGCGAACTTTTTTGTCGTAATAGCGTGCCATCTGACGTCGATGTCTTGCCGCGTGCAAATCTGCTTCGTCCCTTTTTTCTTCGATTTCATCAAGAGACTCGAGTAAGAGCGCCCGATTCGTCATCGGGTCATAATACGTCACCCGGTGAGAGGGAACCTCAAGCTCTACTGGAATTACTTCTTTTGAACCAAAAGAGAGAGAGAAAGGGGTATGACCGGTAGCTGTCTTAAATTTTGTTCGATATGCCCACAAAGCTAAGGGCAATTCGTCAACCCATTTTGCCTTTGAGCGCTCTAACCGTTTCTTGAGGATGGATTTTATAACTTTGTTGATTGCTTCTACTTGCCCGTTGGACTGCGGATAGGCAACCGCAGTGTACCGTTTGTCGATCTTATATTTCTGGCAGAAATTTCTGAATTCAGCACCATCGAACTGGGTTCCGTTATCGGTTATAATGGTCCTTGGGATCCCGAATCGGCATATGATATTTCTAACCACAAAACTTATCACCTTTCTCGCCGTGATTTTGGTTAGGGGCTCAGCTTCCACCCACTTCGTAAAATAGTCCACAACGACTATTGCATATTTCTCTCCTCCTTTAGCAATTGGTAGAACTCCGATGATATCAATTCCCCACATGGCAAAAGGCCAAGGACTCACCATCGATTTGAGTTGGGTCGACGGTGCTCTGGGGATTTTGGCAAATCTTTGGCACTTATCGCAGCGTCGTGAATAATCATCCGCATCTTTATTAATTGTGGGCCAGAAGTATCCATACCGCAATATCTTTTTTGCTAAAGTCTGACCTCCTGTATGATCTCCACACTCACCTTCGTGTACTTCTCTTAGTACACATTTGATGTCGTCGTGTGCTATACATCGTAACAGAGGCATATAAAATCCTTGTCTATAAAGAGTATCGTCTTGAAGAATGTATCTGGTAGCCTTGCGAACTATAGCCCGTCTCTCACTCTTCTTTGATGGGAGTGTCCCATTCTTAAGGAAGTCCTTAATTGGGGTCATCCACGACTCCTTCTCCGGTTCCGCATTGAAAGCGAACTCAATTTCCATCGACTCAAAGCTTGGCGATTCCAATGTTTCAATTGGAATTGTTTCAGTTTCTTCCGGGTTGTCGGAACTAGCTAGCTTTGCCAGCCTGTCTGCCTTCTGGTTTTCGGCCCTTGGGATATGTGTTATGTTGTACCGCTCCAGGTTGCTCAACAGCTTTTCCACTTTCCCGAGGTAGGCAATAAGTCGAGGTCCCCGAGCCACAAACTCCTTTCGCACTTGGCAAACTACGATTTTGGAGTCGCAGAATTTGTCCAACGTTTTTATTCCGAGGTCTTTAGCAAGCTTCAAACCGGCAATCAGGGCTTCATATTCAGAATCATTGTTAGTCGCCGAAAATTCTAATCGTAGAGCGTAATATAACGACCGTCCTTCAGGAGTGATTAAGACGATTCCCGCTCCGGACCTTCGGTCGTTCTTGGCTCCGTCAGTGTATAGCTTCCATGGATCTAATTTTAACTCATCTTCGGACTTGACCACTTTGTCATCGATTATTTCCTCCTCTGGGATTGTGAACTCTGCTATAAAGTCAGCCAGAGCCTGCCCCTTGATCGACCTCCGCGGCTGAAAAATTTAAATCAAACTGACTTAATTCAATATTCCATTTGATCAATCATCCCGATGCCTCGGGTCTCTGTAACACCTGCCTTAGAGGTTGGTCAGTGTATATGGTTATTGGGTGAGCTTGGAAATAGTGACGAAGTTTTCGGGAGGTGATTAGGAGACTGTAAACGAGCTTCTCAATCTTTGGGTAGTTGCGTTCTGTCGCTGCCAATTTCTTGCTTACATAATATACTGGCCTTTGCACTTTGTCTTCTTCTCGAACCAAGGCTGTGCTAACAGCGTGAGCCGAAACTGCTAAATAAACAAATAACTCTTCGTGATCCACTGGCTTTGACAAAATCGACGGTTTTTCTAGCAATTCCAATAAATTTCGAAAGGCCTCAACACAGTCCGGAGTCCACTCGAAGTTATTTTTTCCCCTTATAATCAAATCAAAAAATGGGACGCATTTGTCCGTGGCTTTGGAGATAAACCTACTCAACGCGGCTACTTTCCCCGCAAGACTTTGTACATCTTTAATTCTCCTCGGTTCTTCAATGTTTCTAATCACTGCTATTTGGCTGGGATTGATTTCAATCCCTCGGGAGCTCACAATGAAGCCTAGAAACTTTCCCGATGCCACTCCAAATGAACATTTCAAAGGATTCAACTTCATCCGATACTTTCGCAGGATACCGAACATTTCTGCCAAGTCTTGCGTATGGCTGGAGGACTGTTTCGATTTGACAAGCATATCATCCACATAAACTTCCATAGTCTTCTCTATTTGATTATAAAACATCCTGTTCACCAAGCGCTGATAAGTGGCTCCGGCGTTTTTCAATCCGAACGGCATGACCACGTAACAGTATAACCCCAAATTTGTAATGAAGCTCATGTGTTCTTGATCTGGCACGTGCATAGGAATTTGGTTGTATCCGGAATATGCGTCCATGAAAGACAGAAGTTCGTGTCCCGCTGTCGAATCTACAAGCTGGTCAATCCTGGGAAGTGGGAAACTATCTTTCGGGCAAGCTTTGTTCAAATCTGAAAAATCAATGCAAGTCCGCCACTTTCCATTCGGCTTCTTTACTAAAACGGGATTCGATATGCAGTCGGGATATGTCGAATCTCTAATAAATCCGTTCTGTTTCAGCTTCTCCACTTCTTCTTTCAGAGCGGTCGACCACTCTGGGCCCAGCATACGTCTCTTTTGCTTTACAGGCGGGTGTTTCGGGTTTACATTTAGTGAATTAATTATGATGGATGGCCATATCCCACACATGTCGGCGTGGGTCCAGGCAAACACGTCCAAGTTTGCCTTCAGGAAGTCAGTTAGTTCTTTGGCCCGATGTGGATCCAACTGGGATCCAATCTTCAAAACTCTTGTTGGATCAGCTTCATCAATGGGAATGTCCACTGTCGCTTCATTAGGAGTTGCATTTCTAGTATCTGGTTCCTCGTCTTTTCTGGGATCCAGGTCTTCAGGCATTCCTTTGGGCAACTCCTTCGGGGCCGATCCCTCTAATTGCTACGCTGAGCCCTCCTTTGGAGGAGGCGAGGCGCCTTTACTCTCGATGTTAAGTCCCATCATCAACATCTTTAATTCAGCAACATAGCAGGCCCGTCCGGAGACTTGATCTCCTCTCACTACTCCAGTTCCGGCTTCAGTTGGGAACTTAAGCAATAAACACCAAGGGGCGATGCAAGCCCTGAACTCAACAAGGGCAGGCCTTCCCAAAAATGCATTATAAGGCGAATCTACGTCCAATACTACAAACTGAAGCATCCGTACTCTTCGACGTTCTCCTTGCCCCAAGGTTACGGGCAATTCTATGTACCCCATTGGAGCAGTCGATGCTCCATTCAAGCCTCGGATCCAACCTTCACATGGCTTCAAATCTTCAGATTCAAGCTTCATCTGATCGAATGACTTTTTAAATAAAATATTAACAGAGCTTCCATTGTCTACTAACACCTTATGAACCAAGTCCGGCCCAATGGTGGTGGTAATGACCAACGGATCGTCGGTGGGTGACTGGATCCCGGTATTATCTCTGCTACGGAATACCACGTCGTCAAACATTGTCTTCTGTTGCTTTATGGGGGCGATATCTTCCAAATCATCACATTCATCTACATATACATGCTTAGCTGCATTTACATATTGATCCATTGCTCTAAAACTGTGGATCGATGGGTGGGGTCCACCCACTATGGAGTTGATAACAATTCCCTTGCCTTTCTGCTGCGCTGTAGGCTTGGGAGCAGATTGGATCTGTTTTGGAGCCTGTTCTCCTTGCCCACTGTCTCTCGGGGCAACCTTATATTCATCCAATTTCATTTCGCGCAGCAGCTTCTCGATCACGTCTCTCAAATGTCGACATTCATTGGTTGAATGCCCATGAGTTCCATGAAACAAACAAAACTTTCCAGTTGCCATTTCTTTCTCCGTTAAGTCGCGAGGTGGCGGTCTTTTATATTGTAAAACATTGTATGTATCCAAGTAAATATTCTCCAAAGTGTCGTTCAACGGTGTATAATTCTCATAAGTCTGGAACCGGGGTCTTTTGTTAGGATCACTTCCCCTATTTCTATTTCTTCTGTTACCATTCGCGTTACGGTTGTTGTTGTTGCCCCCGTTTCCATTATTGTCGTTTCCACTTTTGTTTCCCACATTCACCTCAACTTTTCCGGAACTTTCTCCAGACTGCTTCACGGCGACATTACTCTGAACATTTTCTTTTGAAGCCGCCCCAGACTTTCTCTTTCGGTTTTCCCTGGCCTCCTCTCGTCTTAACTGAATATCGGCCTTTTCATAGAATAACTCTCTCGTGGGGGTGGCTTCCCAGAAAGGTAATCTCCAAACTCGGAGTTAGGATCGACTCCTTCCATCAAAGCCATAAAGATGGTGGGCTCGTGCGGGTCACTAACTTCAGTCACAACTAAGTTGAAACGGTCGAGATATGACCTCAAAGACTCTCCCGGCGTCTGCTTAATTCTTGATAATTCAATAACACTCTTAGACTTTCGGGTATGGAGTCGGAACTGATTCATAAAACGTTCGCTCAATTCCCTATAATTCGATATCGACCGAGGGGGAAGTCGGGTAAACCATAGCAGTGCCACATCTTCTAAGTAGATCGGGAATGCTTTACACTTCACTGCGTCAGGGGCAGCAGCAGCATTCATGAGCCATGAGTATCACATCAAATGTTGTCCCGGATCGGTTCTCCCATTGTACTTGTCCATCTGCGGCAGGTTAAAATGTCGGGGAAACTGAAATTTGAGGGTGTCGTCAGTGAAAGGAGTATGGCTTCGCTCAATGCCATAATCTTCATTGGTGTAGTTCCGGCTTTCGGACATAATCTGGCGTACCATTGCCTATACGTCAACATTAGTCAGGGGCCGTTCAGGCTCCCTGGCCCTGGTATCCGGGTTCCTTCTGGGCTCTTGTTCAGGAGATGCCCTTCTTCTGATGTTTGGGTTTCCTCTAGGCTCTTGCTCAGGGGAAGTCCTTCTTCTTTGAGCTGCTTCTGCTCTACTTCGTTCCCTACGCTCCCGGTCGATCTCGGGAGGAAGAGGCTGGAGCATCTGCCCCTGAGTGGGATTGGTAAGGTTAGGGTCTCTAGGTAATACATGGGATCCTTGCATCGGTAACAACATAGGCTCTCTCAATCTTGGATCATTGGGTCCTAGTACTCGTGCAGCATCCTCGCAGGACCCCAAAGATCCGAACGTCAGCTGCACCAAATTCTGAGGTCGTTCGAGCGGCCTTCTTTCACGGGGCCGTTCTTCCTCGGAAGACGAAGACTGATCCATTGGTGTGTGACGAACCGGGGATGGGGTTCTCTGTCTACGGAGTTCGCTAATTTCCCTGCTCATGAGTCTCATGTTTTCTTGCATCATGAGATTGGTGTGCTCGTGGATTTTCATTGCCTCCCTAGTACTCTCAAGCATGTCAAGTAGGCGCGAGAAATTTCCTTGAGTAATAGGCGCAGATGGATTGACCTGATCATTGACCCTGGTGGCTGGAGTCGGAGCATTTGTAGGGGATCGAGTAGAGGTTCCAACATCACCAAGTGTCGGGTCGGATCGGAAATTTGCAATCAGGTCGGGTCGGAGCTGGGAGACCTGTTCGGGTCGGAGTTGGGAAGCCAAGTCGGATCGGTGTAGTGCGAGTTGCTCGGGTCGGTTCAGGTTGGGGGAGTGCACTGCTTCAGATTCTCCTACCCGGATCGGATCGGAGCTCTCCCCTTGAGTGCGGTTTGGATTTCCTGTATCAGTTCGTTCCACAGCCGAGCTCTGCCCACGAGACCTTATCACAACCGCATTTTGCTGATCTTCACCAACTCCGTTCCCTCGACTAGTTTGAACTTCCTTGCCTTTTCCTTTGGCCATAGTTTTTCAACAATCAATCAAAAAATATTCAGGAGCGTCGAAACTTGAGGATTAACTTCTTTGAACTCAACGGTCCAAAAAGTAGAACGATAATCCCGAAAAACAGAGAATTCAGATGTTTCTTAGTGAAAGCACCAAAATGTTAGACCAAAAAGTGGTTCTAACACCCAAATTAACTGAAATCAGAGTAAAATAAGATCAAAGGTAAAATAGAGACACTGAATTTATAGTGGTTCGGCGTTGAAAAGCCTACGTCCACTTGTCAATCACTATTCTCGATGATATAGTTGCAATTACAATGAGATATTCACTCAATTTCACTCACAACCCACATATATTCACTCAATTGTCTCAAAACAAATGTTAAAAGACGATTTGGATTATCCGGTAGTGCTGGAATTCGGTTTATGAAAGTGGTTGAACTCTCAAAGTGCCAAAAAGAAGATCCCTTTAATCGTCTCCGGGCAAGGTATTTATAGGTAAAAATTTAATCAGAACCCGATCCGGATCGGAGCCACGTGTCTTCCATCCCATCGTCCTCGGGTTCGGATGGATTCCAGTGCTGACAGCGCATCAGAATAGAGATTATCGTGGGTAGGAACTAGTCATAACCACTCCGCATCTTCAGGCGATCGTGGGGGGAAGTGACGTGGATTATAGGTTCGGTTCGGAGGAGCCTGCAGAGGGGGTTCAGATCGGGGTATCCGATCCAACCCGGATTAACCTAAAGCTAAGTCCTTATCCATTTTGCTCTGCTCCATTCCGACCTGGTAGTAGGTAGCCCTACGATCCGACTGATAGTAGGTACCCCTCCGATCCGAATAGCAGCGTCTCTTCGATCCAAATAGTAGCTGCTCTCCGATCCGAACAGCAACATCTCTCTGATCCGAACAACAACATCTCTCCGATCTGATCCGCTATGATGCTTTCTAAGTTCTTCAACGTTTTACATCTCGACTTTGTGTTGCCTAGTTCACAAAGTAGGCTAACATAAATCAAATTTTATATAAATAAATTTGAATTTAATGACTTGAACTTGTTGTTGAAATTCGTTGAAATTTAATTTGGAATTTAAACTGAAATTTAAAGTGAATTTAATGAATCTAGGAAATTAAACTTGTATTAATTTAAATCTTAAATTTAAATGGGATTAAGATATTTCTAAGCTAGATTTGAGTTACGTTAAATTAGATATGAATTAGAAATTTAGTTAAAAATTATGAATGAAATTTTATTCCAAATGAATAGAAATGTGGATTTGGTTAATTTGAAATGAACATGGAAATTTTGATTTAAATTGGAATTTGTATTTACTTTTGAACTGTGATGTTTAAATGAATCCCAATCGATATTCGAAATGTAAAGTGGGTGAATTAATGTTATCGAATGGTTTATACTAGATGACATTATTTGACATAATAAGAAAATTTGTAATAAAACATTTTCGAGGTTTTATCATATATATAACTAGTTTATTAAGATGTTCATAAGCAAGTGAGATTTTTGAAATATTATTCAAGGATATAATTCTACTGAAGTTGAAATAATTTCCCATGATTTGGAAAATAAACGACGTTAAAACTTACGAAGTACTTATAAATGGCTTCTAAATATTTTCATTTGAGTAACTATTTACTTTATATGTTACCAATTATATAGTTAATTCGTGGTTGAGAAATGGGTTTGGACTCAAGGGTTCCTCTAGAACCCTAGTATAATTTGTTAAGGATTTACTTTGACATATTTATTTAATTCTATAGGTCGTAACTCCATGGCCTTATTATTGGGAGGAATCTCCTAATTCGAATTCATATCTTGTACATGATTGTTCTTAATATTCAATTTTTTTAATTAACCATATTTTTAAAGATTTTTTAAAAACTTGAATATAAGATATGTATGAAATTGAATGTATTATTGTTCTAAGGATGTTGAAATAAATTGGAATTTAATTTGAAAGGTTTATCATCAAATGACTGTTAAGTTGAAAATTTAGGCAAATAGATTCCCTTGTCTTGACCTTGGAATTACTGCACTTTAAACTCCTAATTTGATCTAGATGACATAAGAATATATAGTCTAACACGAGTGTTTTGTTTTTTTCATTACGCTTGGGTCTACCTGAGTTGTTTCAGTTATCGAAGACCTTAGTTACTTGAAGACAAAGTTGGAGTCTGAAGACCATATTTAATACTATATTATTTCCGCTGTATTATAGGTATGTTCTGTTAAGGGTATAACTCAGATATTATTGTAACTGAACTCAAATGTGTATCCCTTGACAACTTTATAAACTTCTTATGTTATTATTATATTTATCATTCCACCAGGAGAATTTATATATTATTTGGCTCCTTCTCTTCTTATTTTATTTTCTTCTTCTACAATAATTCGTCATTTTAGGATAGTTTAATTTGGACATGCGTGGCTTATTGTCGACTTAGATAATTCTTAAAGGCGGGTTTCTATAATTGGCATTAGAGTTTTGATTGAGCGAACATCAAAGCCTTTTGAGGGTAAACTCATTAAAGATAGGGTTAGTAATACCCAAAAATGAGCTGAGAATATTGTATATGATAGCGTACATGTAATTTTTATATAAAATAATTTTTGATAGTTAACGATTATAAATGATTATATATATATAAAAGATTTTTCAATATTTTGAATTATAAAGAAATGTTTTTATATAAATGACTGCAAGAAATACGGCTGATTTTATAAGAATGCATGTAAAAGTATGAACATTAAGAGTACTAAAGGAAATGAAATTAAAACACGAGTCTTCTTACTCTTGAAAATATAAGGATGGTAGAAAACGTTAGAATTTTATCAAGTACAATGTTATGTAATGTAACAACCCATATTTTTGGCAGTCATATATTTTATGTGTTTATTTATTTTAAATATTTTATTTGAAATATTAGTGGATTTTAAATATTGAATTCGTTATTTAAAACGAAGTTTAAACGTTATATATTTATATAAATATAAATTGAGCTTGAAATCGCGCGGCAGCTCGTAATATTGAATTTTCAACTTCAATTGAATATACAGGATCCGATATAAGTCGGATTTCTGTGAAACAAGAAACGTTGGGACCGTGTTGATGATAATTTTCATATGAAAGAGAGAAAAAAAATCAGATTTTGTGTTATAGATTGTAAGTTATGGCTAAAGCAAATTTTGAAATAGTCGCTGTGAAAATCGTTATTTAAATATCGACCTTTAAAATGGCCATTTTGCAAACGGACTCAGATTTTGACGAAACTAGTTTCATTAGAACCATATCATTAAATTATTGTACGGTGTTGAATGGCGTGGCAAACCGATGTCGTATGTGACCACGGCAGCCATAAACGCTCGTTCAATTTCTATAGCGCGTATTTAATTTGACAAAGGGATATTAGAATGTAACTTGAGCAGAAGATCGAATTAATTCGCGAAACCAGTTCCGTTGAGTTTGTAGCGTCGTTTATAGTCAGATTAGGTATATAGTTTGTTATTTTTAGAGACCGACAAATTTGACGTTTAAAATGGCATCGCGGTGTGCGTAAAAATAGCCTACCGGGGAAACAGTCTTAGAATGCGACGAAACTGGTGTCGTTGGGTTCGTATCGAAGAATTATTATAGGGTTTCAAAGTTTCAAGTTGATTCGATTTATCTGGTGATCATGGAAAAATTTAACGTGTGTTTATTTCTGGTTTATAAAGGAATTTTTTTCCATACGACCTCGGATTTCGACGAAACTTGTCCCATTGGGTCCGGAATGCCTTTTTACACTAAGATTGGCCTTTTTATCAGAAAATAAAGATCATATGCAGTGGGTTTTAGCATGATTTCTCTATGGCAAAGTTTTGTACATTATAATATTACTAAAAACATCCTACACTTTGATTGTACCCTTTACTTGCGCCTCACACTTTTCAATTTCGTGGCTGTCTAGCTAACTTCTACCGTGCCGACCAAGCTTTTTGAACTGTCCATCCAAGAAATAGCTAATCTAACTCGCGTCTGCAAACCTATGCTTTACATAATATATCAAATTAAAACTATGGTCACCACGTCGTCTCTTCTATATAAGGTGGTACTGCTGCTCCATTCTATCTGTCTTCTTCACTTCAGCAATGGTAAACCGAGCTTCGTCACATAAAAATAAATAAAGTGCATGCCTCATTTCTTTTCACTGCAAGCCATGCGAAGTAACACGCGAAGCTCCAGTCGAAAACCAGTGGCCAACGCGGTGTTCATGTGACAACATATGGTGGCGGGTGTTTGGTGCGGAACTATTAGACGGACGCGGGTGGTGATGTACGTTGGCAGTATGGTGCGCGAGTAGGGGGTTCCTGATGGTGAACTGGTGATCATTCTAGGGCTTCAACGTGGGGACTTTTGCCGACGCAGGGATGGAAGGAATGGACGAGGGCAGATCATGGTGAAGGAGAACAGCGTGAGTATTGGTTTTTGAACGAGGGAGCCTCGATTTCTAAATCACAGTAGCATCGATATAATTCTTTTAACGAAGGAAGCAGTGAGCCTGGGATATTTTTACCATAGGGAATAAGTTATTTAAGATAAGTAATTAAGGAATTAATGTTTTAATTCAACCTAAGTAGTAGTTAATTATTTGTTAAATTATAGCAAGTTGTGAATGGACAATGGGAACGAAAGACCAGGACTAAATGGAACGCTGGAACTAAGGAAAACAGTGTAGGATCTTCCACGTTCTATTTGAAAAGTATCAGTTTATTTAAACTTTTAATTAGTGTTAGTTAATATTAATTAAAATCAATATCTATTTAAACCTATATGAAATTATTTAACAGGACGGAAGGGACTAATTAAACCAAGGTGAAGTAAGGGGCGTCATGATTTCATTATACATTTTGGAAAAGTTATATGTAGTGGTTGTTCCGAATGGAGAGGAAAGGGTAACCGACGACCCTTGTTTTGCAAAAGTAATAAACTATCAATTAAGAAATTTAATTGGTTTAATAATATTTTATTTAAGGAATTTATTGAAAATTTATTTAAATGTGTATTAAAATGGTTGTTAACTTGTGCAGAATCACGGGGACATTGTAATCGAAGAGGAGTAAACAAATGAGGAAGCAGAACTATATCGGGCCTGAAACCAGGATTGAAAGTAATTAACGAGGATAATTAGTTAATTAAAAAGTCAATTAGTTTTAAAATTTAAATCGGTGAAAAGTTATGTATAGGTTATCAGGATTGAACTAAACAACTTGCAACAAAATCTTGGAAATGGACACTACGTTGTGGAGCGGGATTGGACGGAAATGGAGATAGCAGGATTTACAGTTAAATTAAACTACTGTTTAATTTTTCTGTAACCAAACCGGTTCAAAGACAAATGGAATCAATGTGAGTTAAACTCACTCAGTTTTCCCATTTATATTTTTATATAAATTGGGTTTTTATTTTGTGTGTTCTGTTTGCCAATGATTGACTGTTTGCTAGTTATTGTTGCTTTAAACGATGAAATTAAACCATCGTTTAATTTCAGTGAAATACCAAATCGTTATTCTAACGATTGGTTCCAATAAAGGTAACTCACCTTGGTTGGTCATGTTTATAAAATAAACGTGTTTAATTGGTCGAATTGTTTGAATTGCTTGTGAATTGGTTGGTGTTAAATGGTTGTTAATTATTTCAGTTAAATGAAAGTGAAATGATCTTATTTGAGGTAACCATTGTGGTTTCAGGGAAGAACAGGTTGGAGGGATCCAACCGGATTTCGACCAGATTCCTCAAATATAATATTTATTTTCATATTATCTTATATGAACTGTCATGATTGGGTAATTGATTTTGGTAGTGACCATTGAATGAAAAGTCAACCTGTGTGGTGTTTTAACCAATGGGTTATATTGGTTGAGTAATCGGCAGTAAATGGCCTTAAAGAAATAATATTGATTTACTGTCAGGTAAATTGATAGACTAAAGTTATAAAATTTATTTTATAACTAAATATACGTTTTGAAATATATATTTTGAATAAAAAGTTTTCAAAGAAAATAAATATATATTATTATTTATGTTAATAATTGGTTTTATAAAGGCAAATGCATATCGTAATCAGATTTAGAAATACGTTAATGGAAATTAACCTAACGGTTAAATTTGGATAATGGTTTTGTTAAGAAACAATTTAATAGAATTATCTTAATTAATTAATTATATTATAAATTAATTAAAAAGGAGAAATGAATTAAATCAGTTAATGGGATAACCAGATTTAAGTTGACTAAGTTAACATTTTTAACTGGGATTGACCATTAAATTAGTTTGTATTGAATTAACCCAATAGAAGAGTTTAATGTATATTGTTTAGATTTTAATAAGATTTAAAAAAAAAAAGAAAAAAAGGATTTATTATTTAATTTAGTTAATAAAGGAATTAACTACTAATGTAGTTAATGATTGAATAAATTATTATTTTTAATAATAATTTAGAAAATTTCTTTTTCATGGGAATTCATTTAAAAGTAATCTAAGTGAAAAGAAATCAAATTGATCAGTGAAAGAAGTTTATCAACAGGTTTGTTTAAACCTGAGTTTTATAACAAGGTTATAAAAAGGGATTTTTAAGCAAATATTATAGCTTGAATAGATGTCACTTAATTATTTGAATTAAGTAAAAAGGAAATTGAGAAAAGGTTTTATAATAAACCAGAGTTATATGAAAGAAGTTTGAGGCGTTATATCAGTAATTCTAAATTAATGTACTTAGAAATGTGATCAAGTGAAAATGGGAAATTGAAATAAGAGCTACAAGCGGGAAAAGGTTGAATGGATTTGAAAGGGTTTGGTAAAAGTGAATTTGGCGAGAGAAGCGAGTCATAGAAGGTTGTAATAAATTTAATTGTTAATAAAAGGATAAAAAGTGGTGGTCCATAGGAATTTACTTAATTATAAAATTAAGGAAAATGGTTATAGCCCAGAAGAGGTTTGCAAAAAAGTAAGGAGGTTTATGAAACCATGTTTTGAATAAAATGGTTCGATGGTATTTGTGTTGGGATTAGAATGAAATATTGGTTTTGAATTAAAATTATATTTATTTTAAGGTATGAACGTTGTTGATCAAGGTCTGAGAGGTAACTAAAATACCCCAACTTGAACGGTTTCGAGATTATCTTAGAATGATATGAGTTGTAATGGTAAATGTGGTTAATAAACTTTATTATTTCCTCAGTGAAATGATAACGAAATAATTTTGGTGAAAATATATATAAAGTGACGATTTTAAAGAAAAAGGGGAATAAAAGGCGTTGCGTCAAATGATAACAATATTTTCAAGTTAAAAGGGGAAATGTAAAAGACGAGCTTTAGTCGATAAGAGTAAGCGTGGAGTAGTGTTTCAAGTAATGAAATAAAATACATTTCGTAGTGTTGGTTTACGGGAAATAATATGATTGATTTTCAAATATTAGAAAATTATGTGGTAAATGTTTTGGAAGTGAAAAATAGAAAAACTGGATATATAAAAGGTGAATTTGTTTAAAGGATAAATCTTATGTTAAAAAAGAAACGATAAGTTATATTTATAATATCGAAATATATAAGGGTTGAATTTACATTCGTTTTAATTAAAAAGGCCAAGTGATGCTGAATACTGAACCAGTGAACCCACTGGATTTTCATGATTGAAACACTGTTTATTTTGATAGTTAAATCATCGACTATCAAATCTGACCCATACGATTGTTGGTAAGGAAAGACCGAGGTCGAATTCATATTCGAAAACCATTCCGACCAACAAATACGTGAAGATATCAGAAGATGGTCGAGATGGAGCATTGAAGACTGTGGATCTTCATTAAACGGAAGAACTACTAATAAATCTCTGGTTAGCTCCCAGAGATAAACTATGGTTCTGTCGTGGTTGGAATCTATGGGTTGCAAGGACTACTCGCTACTGATCCATGGGGTGATTCTTATATTGGATGCAATAGGAGAGTACCTTCGGTTCATCCTATTCATGGATGACTTGTATGGACGGATGTCTGACAAAGTATTTCTAAAGGAATTACGTACGTTGATTTCTTCAAATGTACCATAGTTGGTGGCGGAGGACGACGGTTCTCTTAGTTTATCAACTAAGAGTATTTTTGTGGATGTCAATTAGTGATATCTGGCGGATCCGACGATGTGGCATTCAAAGTGAATGGTGGCTAGGTGTTGTAGAGGAAATTCAAAACCTCAAGCCTCACAACCGGGAAATGACAAAAATCGGACAGGCAGCATGGCTATGTGATTCGCTCCCATTAGGGTGTATAATTACCTATCTAGAGAAATCCCTATTGCTTCTTTAATCTATTTCGATGTTGTTCCTTTTCGGGAAACGGTGGTTTGAGCCCAACCGTTGTTGATATACATTCGATACACTCAAGCGAAATGAGTGGTCGGTCATGTGAGGGCCGGGTTGCAAGACGTTCTTGTTAAACCCAGTGTATTCGCCTCTAGAGATACACTATCGGCACGTGGTCCCATACCTTGTCAAGATCGGAATCCAATCTCCAATAAGCGCCTACGGTTTTGATTGTATACTATATATGTGGAGCGTGAGATGCAAGCGTTCCACTAGATTGATATTTACTTGGATCTTGACATTATTGTAATATCAGAAAAGATATCGATTTCAAAAATGTTTTGGTTTATCGTAAGGTAAAAACCGTCAGTATTTATGTGTGGATTTGGTCTTACGATTATCCTTTTCTTTTGAAAATATTTTGAAAGTAAAAATCAAGTTGGATGATTTCCCTTAATACTGTGCGAGTTTTACTAACTCTGGTTCACCAGACTGACCCGGTGTTTTGTAAATGCTCGGGTTAGCCCGAGGTGTACAGGTTCAGGTTATCGAATGCTGTGAAGTCCAGAGACGAGCTGGAGATGTTCAGACGTATGATATTATATAGCTACTATTCCGCTGTTTGTTGTATATGGGAACAGGTTATTATAACTGTCCCGTTGTGTGATGTACTCTGATATTGTAAGTTTCATTTCAAGCTCTCAATAAAGATTTATTTCTATATTATATTTTGTTCCGCTGCAATGTAAGATTCTGTGTTGTGTTGTTTCTTCTTCTTCTTCTATTCTAATATTCCTTTCTTTCTTATCTCACCCTCTAACTTCTTTCTAATAACGTTCCAGTGTTTTCGGGGTTTGGAAGGTCGGCATGAGGTACGGGAAATGTATTTATGTCGATTTTCAGAGCCGAAAATCCCTGGGTCGTTACAGTGGTATTAGAGCTATTGGTTTAGTAATAACCTTCACTCTGTAGTGTAACTCGATAGAGATGGGGCTAGTAATACCCTAGATCGAGATTGAGTGTATATATATATATGAAAGCGTAATTGTAAATTTTATATACAAATGTTTTGTATCGTGTTGTTTGATCGATTCAAGCATTGAGAAGCGTTGAACTAACAAGGGATACAATATTGTTTTGAAAAGAGGGTAAATGAAATAATTTTACCCAAATTATATTTTTTGTATAGAAAATAAATAATTTTATCAAATTATTTTGGTATTGGTGTGTTTGTTTGGTAAGAATGAGATTCAAATGGAAATTTGAATTTGAACGGTTTAATATAATCCGAAGAACTTATGAAAAAAAAATTCAAATATCTGATTAAATAAACTAGAAGTTAACTTAAAAATAAGTTATTATAGAATGACGTGATGATGTTGTTAGTGAAAATTTTGTATGTGTGTTGATTGAATAATATGTTGGTTGAATATAAATTCATAAATAGTTAAATGAATTGGAAACCACAAGAAAACAAAATTTCAATATAATTAAAGAAGTATGAAACTACATATGGATTAAAATAAATGATTTAAACCTCCATTTGCAAATGAATTGATATTTATGTTGATTTTGGGAATTTATTCATGTTGGTTAACGAGATATCATATAAATATATCATGAATTGTTACTCATATGACAAATGAGTTAAGTACAGGTGCCAAAAGGCTAGAGGATTGATTTTGATTGATTAGATCGCGAAAAATCGAGCAAGTCTGCTAAATAGCACTCGAAAAGGTACGCTTACATGAAAATAAAAAATTTGGTTTTTTTTATTTTTGTTTTCCGACAGCGTTGGTCGATGGATATATATTATTTGTTCCAGCAATATCGCAGATGTCACTCGGTGCAGGGTAGACTTTGCTGAATTTTTCCGGGAATTTAAAGTGTTAGAATTTTTTTGATATTTTTGAAAATTATTTATTTACGATATTGAACTGGTTTTTGATTTATAATAAATTGGATTTGAAAATTAATGGGTTAGTAACGTTCTTTCCTACCTTAGCAATTTCGAGGACGAAATTATTTTAAGGAAGGAAGAACGTAACGACCTGTATTTTTGGCAGTCATATATTTTATTTGTTTATTTATTTTAAATATTTTATTTGAAATATTAGTGGATTTTAAATATTGAATTCGTTATTTAAAACGAAGTTTAAAAGTTATATATTTATATAAATATGAATCGAGCTTGAAATCGCGCGGCAGTTCGTAATATTGAATTTTCAACTTCAATTGAATATACAGGATCCGATATAAGTCGGATTTCTATGAAACAAGAAACGTTGGGATCGTGTTGATGAAAATTTTCATATGAAAGAGAAAAATTCAGATTTTGTGTTATAGATTGTAAGTTATGGCTAAAGAAAATTGTGAAATAGTCGCTGTGAAAATCGTTATTTAAATATCGACCTTTAAAATGGCCATTTTGCAAACGGATTCAGATTTCGATGAAACTAGTTTCATTAGAACCATATCGTTAAATTATTGTACGGTGTTGAATGGCATGGAAAACCGATGTCGTATGTGACCACGACAGCCATAAACGCTCGTTCAATTTCTATAGCGTGTATTTAATTTGACAAAGGGATATTAGAATGTAACATGAGTAGACGATCGAATTAAGCCGCGAAACTAGTTCCGTTGAGTTTGTAGCGTCGATTATAGTCAGGTTAGGTATATAGTTTGTTATTTTTAGAGACCGACAAATTTGGCGTTAAAAATGGCATCGCGGTGCACGTAAAAATAGCCTACCGGGGAAACAGTCTCAGAATGCGACGAAATTGGTGTCGTTGGGTTCGTATCGAAGAGTTATTATAGGGTTTCAAAGTTTCAAGTTGATTCGATTTATCTGGTGATCGTGGTAAATTTTAACGCGTGTTTGTTTCTGGTTTTATAAAGAATTTTTTTTCATACGACCTCGGATTTTGACGAAACTTGTCTCTTTGGGTCCGGAATGCCTTTTTACACTAAGATTAGCCTTTTTATCAGAAAACGAAGATCGTATGTCGTGGTTTTTAACATGATTTCTCTATGGCGAAATTTTGTAAATTATAATATTACTAAAAACATCCTACACTTTGACTGTACCCATTACTTGCGCCTCACACTTTTCAATTTTGTGGTTGTCAAGCTAACTTCTACCGTGCCGACCAAGCTTTTTGAATTGTCCATCGAAGAAATAGCTAATCTAACTCGCGTTTGCAAACCTATGCTTTACATAATATATTAAATTAAAACTGTGGTCACCACGTCGTTTATTCTATATAAGGTGGTACTGCTGCTCCATTCTACTTGTCTTCTTCACTTCAGCAATGGTAAACCGAGCTTCGTCACATAAAAATAAATAAAGTGCATGCCTCATTTGTTGTCACTGCAAGCCATGCGAAGTAACATGCGAAGCTCCAGTCGAAAACCAGTGGCCAACGCGGTGTTCTGGTGACAACATACGGTGGCGGGTGTTTGGTGCGGAACTGTTGGACATACGCGGATGGTGATGTACGTTGGTAGTATGGCGCACGAGTAGGGGGTTCCTGATGGTGAACCGGTAATCGTTCTGGGGCTTCAACGTGGGGACTTTTTCCGACGCAGGGATGGAAGGAACGGACGAGGGCAGATCATGGTGAAGGAGAAAAGCGTGAGTATTGTTTTTTGAACGAGGGAGCCTAGGTTTCTAAATCACAGTAGCATCGATATAATTCTTTTAACGAAGGAAGCGGCGAACCTGGTATATTTTTACCAATAGGATTAAGTTATTTAAGATAAGTAATTAAGGAATTAACGTTTTTGTAATAACCTGGAAAATCTAAGCCAATTTAATTTTTTTATTTTGGCAATTTTAGCGAATTTTGAATATTTAAAATGAATTGTTTTAAATAATATCAATGGGAAATTTATTTTGAATGGAATTAGAATGAATATATTTACATACGTCGTCGTTTGAATATAAATAATTATTTATAATTATAAAAGGAATTGAAAATGGCGCGGTAGTTCGATAATTTGATTTCAAATTTCAATTGAACATACCGAGTGCAAAATAAACCGGATTTTAGCAAAACAAAAAAATACTAGAATCTATTTGATAATATCTTTCCAACGAATTTGAAAAATCAAAATTTCATAGCGGGGATAAAAAGATATATCCAGTTGAAAATTCAGAATAGTCGCTATGGAATTCTATCCCTTAAAAATGGAAATTTTGCAAACGACCTAGGCTTTCGACGAAACCACTTTTGTTGGATCTGGGATGTCAAGTTATTGCTAGATTCCAAAATTCGTAATTTTTAAATTCAACGTGTGAGCGTGGCAAAGGAAAACGCGTTTTGCAGTTTCAGTTGATTTTAATCGACTGGAAAATGGCCATTTTCAAACGGTCTCAGAATTCGACGAAACTAGCTTTGTTAGGACCATATCGTTAATACGAAGCTAGAAAATATTTTTCGGGAATTTTTAGAGTCAGTATGTGGGCCCAGTAAATTAAAATGTACGTTTAAAATTCAATATAATGATTTAAATGTAAATGTGACGAAAACTGATCGAATCAGCTTACGATACATATCCCATTGTATTCGGAATGGGGTTAATTAGCTATGGAGGACAGTCGGTGGGCTCGATTTGGTGTTCGAATTTAGAAGTAACTTTAAGGGGGAATTTAAAAAAATTAAATTAAATAATAAAAGAAAGTCAACTCACCCCCTTAGTCTTCCCTCTCTCCTCAAACCCCCCCTCCCCCCCGGTTCAGCTTTCATAACCGAAGAAATCAAAATTAAATTAAAAAAAACGATGGAGCTCGAAGTCGCTCCTCCTGCAGGCGATGGCCGCCTGCGCCCGCCTCAGAAAGACCACCGGCCTCTCTAGCGAGGCACCGCCCTCCTTTTATGGCTCGTCTCCCTCTCGCGCAGTTCGACACGGGACACCGCATGCCACCCACACCCTAGGCCGAACCCTCCACCACCCGCATCCGCCGTGCTTCGGCGAACCCTCCTTGGCCGTCCATCCTCCTCCCCGTCACTCCTCCTCCCATCTCGAGCCCCACAACCCAATTTAGCCCCAAACCCTAGATCGAACAGCACCCCTCCAACCTTTGACTGTAAGTGTTTATTTTTAATTACATTTAATTTTATTTTCAGTTTTATGTATATGTGGGTGTAATAAAAATCGTATTTTTATTTTTGAATAACATTACATTAGAAATATATGGCTTACATATATAGATTAGATAAAACGGTTTAATTTTTATAAACTAAAAATATGATTTTTATCATATGTGAAATATATAAATATAATTTTTATAAAGTAGAAGTATTAAAAATATGATTTTTATATAACAGAGAATATAAAAATATTATCTTTATTTATGTAGCGACATAAAAATCTGATTTTTATTATATATATGTTGAAACAAAATGTGATTTTTATAGCGATGATATAAAAATTCGATCTTTATATATGAAGTGGAGATAAAAATAGAATTTTTTATCTATATAGTAGCGGTATATAAATAGGATTTTTATCTATAAAGTAGCAGTATAAAAATAGAATTTCTATTTATAAAGTAGCGGTGTAAAAATGTGGTTTTTGTATACATATCAACAATATAAAAATGTGATTTTTATATATGTAGTGGCTACGGACAACGAAAGTGACAAAAGGAGAGAACAACGAAGACGTCTACATAAGAAGAGTCGTGGCGTTTGGATTAGCTAGTAGGTGAGAACTTCTCACTTTAAATTTACTTTTCTAGTTAGAAATATATACTAGGATGCAGACGGTATTTAGTAGCACCCGACACCCGTCGTCCACAGACCATGGACGGATTGTTTGTTTGATTGATGTGTTGTGAAAATTGATTGTGTTGTGGAATGATTGAAAAATAAATATTCATGTTTTGAAATAAATTAATTATCATTAAAAATATAATTTTTAACGTGAATGCGAATAAATAAATATTTATAAACAAATCGGCCGATTTTTTTATATACACTGATTTGACTGATATTGATTGGGACGATAAATTTTACACATCTCCCAAATGCACAAATAAAAATCTGTGTTTAATTGTTTGAAACCCCGCACGGGTGTTGGGATAAGATTTGGCGTACATTAATCCCAATTATTTAGTTGCATGTCGATCGATTGGTCGACAGACTGTGTGAGCGTTAATTATTTATATTTGACACTTATGCAGTCGTGTAGTGCACTCTGGATGATGGTTGATTATTTATCGTTGCTATTATATACATGTGTTGTATGGAATCCATGTAATTAACATTATATGGTGATTTATTGGGCCTCATTCCAATTTAGAAAATAAAGAATATTATAAAATATCGATTCATGTGTTGACAGTACTCATTCATTGAGATTAATCATGTGTTGAACGAAATATTTTAACAATAAAATTTACATCTTTATCATATATAAAATTAGAAACTAACTGGAAAATAGATAAGATGAGTGGTCTCCTGGATATTGATCTGATGTTGGTTTCGGCCTTCGGGGTTAATGCTTAGGGGATCATTCTCTTACTACTTTACGGTTGGAGTCTGATTTGAAATCAAATGATAGATACCAAAATTTTATAGAATATATTAAATATAAAAAATAGTCACGTGTTGACAGTATTCATTTGTTGAGATTAGTCACGTGTTGCAAAATATAGATTCATTTGTTGAATAGAATAAGTATTCATTTGTTGAATAGAATAACGAAGCTATTGAAAAATATAAAATGAATTCGAATTTAATTGAATAGAAAACGAATTCGAATTTAATTGAATAGAAAACGAATTCGAATTGAATTGAATAGAAAACGAATTCGAATTGAATTGAATATAAAACGAATTCGAATTGAATTGAATAGAAAACGAATTCGAATTTAATTGAATAGAAAACGAATTCAAATTTAATTGAATAGAAAACGAATTCAAATTGAATTGAATAGAAAACGAATTCGAATTGAATTGAATAGAAAACGAATTCAAATTGAATTGAATTTAAAACGAATTTATAAGGAAAAATTCAATTTTGATTTGAATTTGAAATGGAAGTTGAAATTGTTTTGAAACGAATTTAAAACGATTTATAAAATTCTTTTTAAAAGAGAAATCGACGAAATATGTATTATATATTATATATATATATAATATAATGTCTTGAATAGAACGCGCCGCGCCGCGGCAGTTCGTGAATTCCGACCATTTATTTCAAACGGACAATACGGGAGATCCGACCATTGGATTCTCCTAAAACCGGAACCGTTGGGTTCGTATCGAAAAGAGCTTTCCAATGAATATTTGAAATTTGAAATCTAACGGTTGGATTTGGAGATACGTCCAAATCAAATTTGGAAAAGGTCGTTGTAGGTGCAGTTCGATGGCCGTTGATGGAAATCGACTATACGGGCCTTGATAAAATTATTAAAAATAGTAATAAATTGTGTAAAATCATAAGAAATGATTTAGGAAAAATTGGGATGAAAAACTCCATATTTGAATAGATAAAAATAGATTTTTATCCAAATGAACTAGTTTTGAACTAAATTTAAAACCCAATTATTTTTAAATAAATGAACTGGATTTGAAATGAGTTTTAAATAACCAGAGTTTCTAATATATTTAATTGGAATTGAATTAGAATTGATTTGTGGGTTTATCGTGAACGGTGTTTTAAATAACATTTGTTCTTTAACCCGATAATAATTAGAATGTGATTTGGGTTTATCGTGAACTGTGTTTTAAATGGCATTAGTTCTTTAACCCAGAAAAAGGAGTTTTAATGAATCTTTAATTAGATTGAAACGATCGAGAATGGAGTATCACCAGTTTTGCTCTAGGCGATAGTTAAATCTTTAATTAGATTTAAACGTGAAATGGTAATTGAATTTACCGATAACACCGTGGTGTTAGATATGAAGTATAACCAGTTTTACTTCATGGGATAAATAGGTTGTGATTGGGAAATAAAATAAATAATTACTTCGGTGTGGTTCGCTAATCCCGACTAGTTTGGAAAACCATAATATGGTTTGAAATGATATCCAAAGGAAGATTAAAGAATAAATTTAGAAGAATTTATCTTTGATAAAATTAATAGGAACCTTTCCCTATGAATGTGAAATTTAGAAACTAACTGTAGGTGAGCTAAGAAGGATGGTTTCCTGGGTATTGATCTGATGTTGGTTTCGGCCTTCGGGGTTAATATTTTGGAAATTGTTCTCTTGCTGATTTACGGTTAGTGGCTGCTGAATTGGTATGAGGCGTATGTTGTGTTTGTGTAACATTTGTTTATTATATACGCGGGTTGTTCGGAAAGGCCAGGTTTATACCCATTCTGAATAACCGATTCGGCGATATGTCGAAGAGGAAGACAGTGGTAGAAGACCGGAAGTCTTCACATCGTTCGGGAGATTACTGATGATCTTGATTGGGCTGTACACCCAAGATGAGGGAATCAGTTGGTGATCGTCCAGACGTACTTGGAGATCGATGGATATGCGAGGAAAGTGCCTCCGGTTTCGTTCAGACCTAGAACGAACTTGTAAATGGACTATGTGTCTGAAATTGGATTTTATTCTGTGTTGATTGATCTCTATTAAATATACATCTGTTTGGCGGCGGAGAATTTATTCTCTTGCTTAACGCCCTTCTCTGAGACGTACGAGCTCAGAGGTTGTATATCGATGGACATCAGTCGCATGGAGTGAATTTCCTGTGTGGCACGCCTAAGTGGCAGATGATCAAGGCTTCTGTTGAAAAGCAAAGCTTTGTGGTTGATGATCAAAGCACGGCCCACGTGGCATAGCTTTGTGTATAGTGTGGATTCGTGAGCCTTACACCTCGGTATGAGTCAAAAACGGGATAAGGACTGCTGGGAGAACACGACGTTTCTTTCTAGTTATGATGGTGTCGGTGCTTAAACTGGCTGACATTTATATTACTTTCATCTTTGTGGTTGTTGGAATGCGAGGCGCCTCGATTATAGGTCTGTAAGGACCGGGAAACGTGTGTTCAGGAATAACTAATCCTCAAATGTAAGGGAGGACCAGCCTAGCCGATTCCAGGGGTTACCCGGAGTGTGTAGTCCCGAGGCATTTGCTAGAGTGTCTCGAAGCGGAGAGGAGCTTGCCCCTTGCCTCGACTCATGACGGAAATCCAATTTCCAATACGTGATATTTCGGTTTCATCTGTAGAGCCTAGTATGGCGACATAGTAGCATAGGATACTATGCCATCTATGATTGATATTGTTTTGACACTATACACATATAGTAGTATCAAATGATTTGTTTTAAACGTACCAAGCATGTTTGGCTATTATAAGGGAAAACCCTATCCTCCGTCTTGCGATGCATTGTGTGACGGGACCTGGGTCTTATAATAGCTTCATTTTTCGAAAAAACATTGTGTTGTTTATTCTATGCGCTGGTATTCTTGGGAGGAAACCCGTTCCGTGTTATACGGCGTGGTCCCTTGAATTACTCTCTTTTAAAATAAAGTTTTAATAACTGTTTTAGTTCTCACACCAGTCACATGACTGACTTGGAGTTTATTGTTTTAACCTAAACTCTAGGTGCCGTTATTTTCGACACGGGCAACTAGTAGTTTTGGTTTTGCAGATTTATATTCACAGGATCCTGATTTACAGCTGGAACGATGCTCGGAAAGCTTTGTATCCGTGTATTACTTTCAGTTGTGTTTTGTATTGTATTGTTTTTCTGCTGTTATGTAATTTGTTATAATCTCTGATATTTGTCAAATGTGTAATATTTATTCATACTCTGTATATTCTTGTATTATGATGGAATTGTTGTAATTAACAATGAAATGTTCTTCTATTTGCGTTCTATTATGTCGTGTTCTCAAGGTAATCCGGGCTTTCCTTGACGGGGAAGTTACGGGCTATCACACTTGGTATCAGAGCTTTGGTTTACAGAGCTCAGAGAACAAGACACATTAGAACCATATGAAAGAATTCATCAGAAATTGGATTAGTAATATCCAATGGGAAGGACTCGTTAGAGATGGGATCAGTAGTATCCTAGAACGAGTGTGAAGAGTGTATTTTCAAAATGAAAGCAATTTTTGTTTGATTTATTCAACGTATTTGAATATTTACTTTGATTTGGACAGTCCAGTATATAAAGATTTTGCGTATACGTCTGATCCGCGTGTATTTGAGGTTTTAATATACTGGATAGATATAGGATCACACTCTAGTCGCTCGGACCTGATTCTGATGATTGACGCGTCATCATCAGTAATTATTTTCGTGTTTCGAAAGTGGGATATCTATATATTTCCATCAGACTGGTGTGAGAACCAAAAATATAGATAGAAGACATTGTTGTGATTTGGCATCAAAAACATGATTTTCTGTATATATATATCAAAATTATGAATTTGAAATTCTAATTCACTAATTGATTGTTGGTTGTGTTGTTTGTTTATTTGTTTGAAATCTTGAACCATTTAGCCTAATGGAACCAAATAGTAAACTGTATTGAAAAGTAGTTGCAAATGCTTGCATATACATGGGCTTACATTGAACAAGTCATAGCAAGGAGGCTAGAGAAGAGAATAAAATTGTTTGCCCGACAAATAGGTACATGTTTACCATAATTTACTGTTTTGTTTGGGTGATGATGATTTTATGAGCCGATTGGCTAGCCGCTTGGCTTTTTCTTTTTCTTTTGGATTGAAGAAGGCCATGGGAGGCTATATGAAATATCCCGAAGTTCCCGGTGCAGGGGAGGTTATGGCACAATTTTTCGAAAATTTAGGGTGCAAAATTTGGAATGTTCTTAGAAACTGAAAAGTTGAAGAACATAAGCCATAACGAAAATAATGAAAGTTGAGTTGATTAGTTAAACAACTTTTGGCTTTGTTCCGTTTCGGGGACGAAAAGTTTTAAGTGGGGGAGATTGTAATAACCCGGAAAATCTGAGCCAATTTAAATTTTTATTTTGGCAATTTTAGCCAATTTTGAATATTTAAAATGAATTATTTTAAATAATATCGACGAGAAATTTATTTTGAATGGAATTAGAACGTATATATTTACATACGTCATCGTTTGAATATAAATAATTATTTATAATTATAAAAGGAATTGAAAATGGCGCGGTAGTTCGATAATTCGATTTCAAATTTCAATTGAACATACCGGGTGCAAAATAAACCGGATTTTAGCGAAGCCAAAAATATTAGAATCTATTTGATAATATCTTTCCAACTAATCCGAAAAATCAAAATTTCATAGCGGGGATAAAAAGATATGTCCAGTTGAAAATTCAGAATAGTCGCTATGGAATTTTGGCCCTTAAAAATGGAAATTTTGCAAACGACCTCGGTTTTCGATGAAACCACTTTTGTTGGATCCGGGATGTCAAGTTATTGTTAGATTCCAAAATTCGTAATTTTTAAATTAAACATGTGAGCGTGGCAAAGGAAAACATGTTTTGACAGTTTTAGTTGATTTTAATCGACTGGAAAATGGCCATTTTTCAAACGGTCTCAGAATTCGACAAAACTAGCTTTGTTAGGACCATATCATCAATACAAAGCTAGAAAATATTTTTCGGGAATTTTTAGAGTCAGTATGTGGGCCTAGTAAATTAAAATGTACGTTTAAAATTCAATATAATAATTTAAATGTAAATGTGACGAAAACTGATCGAAACGATCGAATCAGCTTACGATACATATCCCATTGTGTTTGGAATGGGGGTAATTAGCTATGGACGACAGTCGGTGGGCTCGATTTGGTGTTCGAATTTAGAAGTAAATTTAAGGGGGAATTTTAAAACAAATTAAATAATAAAAGAAAGTCAACTCTCCCACTTAGTCTTCCCTCTCTCCTCAAACGTACCCCCCTCCCCCATTCAGCTTTCATAACCGAAGAAATCAAAATTAAATTAAAAAAAACAATGGAGCTGAAAGTCGCTCCTACTCCAGGCGATGGCCGCCTCCGCCCGCCTTAGAAAGACCGACGGCCTCTCTAGTGAGGCACCGCCCTCCTTTTATGGCTCGTCACACTCTCGCGCAGTTCGACAGGGGACACCGCATGCCACCCACGCCCTAGGCCGAACCTTCCACCACCCGCATCCGCCGTGCTTCAGCGAAACCCCCTTGGCCATCCATCCTCCTCCCCGTCGCCCCTCCTCCCATCTCGAGCCCCACAACCCAATTTAGCCCCAAACCCTAGATTGAACAGCACCCCTCCAACCTTTGACTGTAAGTGTTTAATTTTAATTACATTTAATTTTATTTTTAGTTTTATGTATATGTGGGTGTATAAATATCGTATTTTTATTTTTGAATAACATTACATTAGAAATATACGGCTTATATAAATAGATTAGATAAAAAGGTTTAATTTTTATAAACTAAAAATATGATTTTTATCATATGTGAAATATAAAAATATAATTTTTATATAATAGAGAATATAAAAATATTATCTTTATTTATGTAGCGAAATAAAAATCTGATTTTTATTATATATATGTTGAAACAAAAATGTGATTTTTATAGCGATGATATAAAAATTCGATCTTTATATATGAAGTAGAGATAAAAATAAATTTTTTATCTATATAGTAGCGGTATATAAATAGGATTTTTATCTATAAAGTAGTGGTATAAAAATAGAATTTCTATTTATAAAGTAGCGGTGTAAAAATGTGGTTTTTATATACATAGCAACAATATAAAAATGTGATTTTTATATATGTAGTTGCTACGGACAACGAAAGTGACAAAAGGAGAAAACATCGAAGACTTCTACATAAGAAGAGTCGTGGCGTTTGGATTAGCTAGTCGGTAAGAACTTCTTACTTTATATTTACTTTTCTAGTTAGAAATATATACTAGGATGCAGACGGTGTTTAGTAGCACCCGACACCCGTCGTCCATAGACCATGGACGGCTTGTTTGTTTGATTGATGTGTTGTGAAAATTGATTGTGTTGTGGAATGATTGAAAAATAAATATTCATGTGTTGAAATAAATTAATTATCGTTAAAAATACAATTTTTAACGTGAATGTGAATAAATAAATATTTATAAACAAATCGGCCGATTTGTTTATATACACTGATTTGACTGATATTGATTGGGACGATAAATTTTACACATCGCCCAACTGCACAAATAAAAATTTGTGTTTGATTGTTTGAAACCCCGCACGGGTGTTGGGATAAGATTTGGCGTACACTACTCCCAATTATTTAGTTGAATGTCGATCGATTGGTCGACAGACTGTGTGAGCGTTAATTATTTATATTTGATGCTTATGCAGTTGTGTAGTGCACTCTAGATGATGGTTGATTATTTATCGTTGCTATTATATACATTTGTTGTATGGAATCCATGTAATTAACATTATATGGTGATTGGTTGGACCTCATTCCAATTTAGAAAATAAAGAATATTATAAAATATCGATTCATGTATTGACAGTACTCATTCGTTGAGATTAGTCATGTGTTGAACGAAATATTTTAACAATAAAATTTACATCTTTATCATATATAAAATTAAAAACTAACTGGAAAATAGATAAGATGAGTGGTCTCCTGGATATTGATCTGATGTTGGTTTTGGCCTTCGGGGTTAATGCTTAGGGGATCATTCTCTACTACTTTACGGTTGGAGTCTGATTTGAAATCAAACGATAGATACCAAAATTTTATAGAATATATTAAATATCAAAAATAATCACGTTTTGACAGTACTCATTTGTAACGACTCGGATTTTCGGCGGCTTTGGTTATCGACATAAGCTCGATGTCGATAACCAAAACATCGAAAAATCCCGGTAATTAATGAAAGAAATTAGAGGGTGAGAATAGATAAGATATAAACTTAGAATAGAAGAAGAAGAAGAACACAACATCAGAGTAACATGAACCTCACAGCGGAACGAAAAACATATAATAGATAACATAACTTTGAAATATAACAGTTATGTATACAATAGCACTTATCAGAGTACAGCACTTACAACACAGCGGAAATAACTATAGCTATATGATCTTGAAGCCTCCTGCTCCAAGCTCTCCAAGTATATCTGTAAATTCCTGACTACTTGACTGCCCGTACAAATTTAGGCACCCAAGAGTTTAAGGAAAACAACAAAGTAAACTTCGGGTCAGTCATGGGACTGGTGTGAGTAAAACAGTTTAAACAGGTATATGAACAAGTAAATGATATCTCATAAGACCACGCCGCAGAACGGAACGTGTTTTTCCCTTATGAGAATCCAAAGTATCTTTATATCAAAAACCTTTTGATATTATAATAATGTCTATGTACAAATAGATATCAACTAGCAGAAACGCTTTCATCTCAAGTTCTACATATACGGTATACAATCAAAACCGCAAGCACGTATTGGGTAATGGATTTCCAACTATGACAAGGTATGGAACCACATTCCGATGAGTGTACTCTAGGAACGATACACTGGAGTTCAACAAGAACATCTTGTAACTCAGCCACACATGACTGACCACTCATTTCGCTTGAGTGTATCGAATGTACATCACCAACGGTTGGGATCAGCAACCGTTCCCGTATATATATGGGACAGCATTGATAGATTTAAGAAACAAATGAATATTCTCCAGATAGGTGATTATACATCCTACTTCGGTGCGACCGACTTAGCCATGCTGCCTGCCCGATTTCTGCCATTTACCGGATGTTGAGGCTAGAAGCTACGCTTTATCATCACAACAGATTCACTTCGAATGTCACATCGTCATATCCATCGAAAAACACTAATTGGCGTCTACAACAGTACGTTACGTGTTAGCTAAAGAAGTTTCCTTCTCCGCTTCCACTCTTGGTACGGTTGAAGAAATCAATGTACGTGACCTCTCTGGAAATACTCTGTCAGACATTCATCAACACAAGTCATCCTCATTCACTTAGAATGTCACATCGTCATACCTGCCAAATCACAAATTGATTTATCCAAAAATAACACGGGTATACAGCTTAGAGAAACGAATTCCTCCGCCACCAAACGTGAATACGTTTGAACAGATCAACTTACGCAATCCATTGGATATACTCTGTCAGACCTTCGTCCATACAAGTTGTCCTGGGACTGGACAAACCGAAGGCACTATTCAGTATATCTATCTTAGTCACTGTTATCTAAGACTTATACAACAGCCCTTGCATTTTACTCCGTCTTCAATTGTCTTTGGCATATGTGATTCGCAACGCTTATGCCAATACAGAGTGGTTCTTTGGATAATAATCCAACCGGTCTCTCCATATTAACAACGTTAAAATGGTCAAAACTTCAATAGTCTGTGAGTTAACTATCAAAGAAAAACAAGTGTGCAAACAACGATATTATTTCCAGATGGAAATTATATCGAACAAACATCATTTAACATTAATCTCTTTAGTTCATTTATTTACTTATCTCCTGTTTCCCTATATTCTAAATTCTTATTTTCTTTTATCAGAAAACATTTCTGATTCTTGTTTGAAAAACATTTCCAAAACTCCTTTACGATCAAACCTTACCATTTCTTAGTTATGAAGGAAGTCACTCAAGTTAGGGTATAATTACCTCTCAGACCTTAACTGAACAACGTTATAACTTCAAAATGGTCAAAGTTTATCTTTTAATCTTTAACAACTTCTTTACGCCTTTCTCGGATCCAATTTTACTAATCCACTTCTATATTTAAAACATTGGTTATAACGATAACGTTATAATCCCTCCTTTCGAATTATCTAACTTTAATTATAACTTCTATTCTTATTAGTGAATAATTAACCTAACACTTACTTATTTATAAATAAACAAATCTCTATTTAAACACTGGAAAGTATAAGTACTTTCCCGAATTCGATATAATCGAATTTGCCGATCAACTCTCTTCGAGAAATCTCTATTTAATTAACTCTTCTTCGAATAACCTATATTCGATTAACTCCTCTTCGAATAACCTATATTCGATTAACTCCTTCTCGAATAAACGATATTCGATAATCTCTCTTCGAATAACTAATATTCGATAACTCTTCCTTTTCAAATATCTCATATTTGAAAATCTCACTTCGATTAAACTATAATCGATAACTCCCTTCGATGAAACTAACATCGATAACTCCTTTCGATGAAACTAACATTGATAACTCCTTTCGATGAAACTAACATCGATAACTCCTTTCGATGAAACTAACATCGATAACTCCTTTCGATGAAACTAACATCGATAACTCCTTTCGATGAAACTAACATCGATTAATTTAACTCGACTAACTCGACTATCTTAAATTACTTGGTTCGACCGATTCGATTCGATTAACTAGGCTCGAATAACTTGGTTTAATTAACTCAACTTGATTAACTCCTATCGAATAACTAATATTCGATTTAACTCCATTCGTTTGACTCTAGATCGCAGCGATCACAAATGGTTACACCTAATTTACTCTAGTTCGTTTTAACTCTAATCGATTATCTCTAACTAATTAACTCCAACTGGTTAACTCTAACTGATTTACTCTAACTGGTTAACTCTATTTGACTAACTCGACTTGACTAACCCCTTTCGAATAACATATTCGATTAACTAACTTTCGAATACCATATTCGATTAACTAACTTCGAATACCATATTCGATTTCTCCTTTCGAATGTATATATTCGATTAACTAACTTCGAATACCATATTCGATTAACTAACTTCGAATACCATATTCGATTTCTCCTTTCGAATGTCTATATTCGATTAACTAACTTCGAATATCATATTCGATTAACTAACTTCGAATACCATATTCGATTAACTCCTTTCGAATGTCTATATTCGATTAACTAACTTCGAATACCATATTCGATTTCTCCTTTCGAATGTCTATATTCGACTAACTAACTTCGAATACCATATTCGATTAACTAACTTCGAATACCATATTCGATTAACTCCTTTCGAATGTCTATATTCGATTAACTAACTTCGAATACCATATTCGATTTCTCCTTTCGAATGTCTATATTCGATTAACTAACTTCGAATACCATATTCGAGTAACTAACTTCGAATACCATATTCGATTTCTCCTTTTTATAACGTTTATCCATTTTAAAAAGATCCCCTTTTTAACACGTTTATTCATTTATAATGATTTACTATTAGTAACGGTTCTTCACTTTATAAATGTCCTTTTAATAATGTTTTCCTTTTTATAACGGTTTCCTTTATAAACCAATTTCCTTTTTATTAACTCTATTTATTTTCTAAATATTCCCCTTTCAATTCTATTTGTAAATGGTTTACAAATATTTCTTTTCTCTATTTTATTCTATTTGCAAATGGTTTGCAAATATTCCCTTTTCAAATTTATTCTTAAAAATATTCTAACTCCTTAAATTCCCGGGAAAATTCGCCATAACCTCCTTTGTATCGGGAGCATCGGGAAAATCCCCAAACTCGCCACACAGGCCTTTCCATTCAAAAAGAAATGTTTTGAATTTATTTTCCTTTTTAAAATATCTCCTATTTATAAATATCCCAATTTATAAATATTCCTTATTTATAAATATTTAAATTTATAAATATCTCTTATTTATAAATATTCCAATTTATAAATATTCTGTTTTCAATATCACTTTGAAAATCCCTTTATCAACATTTCGGTATGTTATGGTATTCAATCACATCAAATCACGATGTCTAATCTCTTCCATACACACACAATCAACAACAGGTTATAATTCACATCATATATTAAAATATATGAAAACCAATAAAATAACTGTTGAGGAATCCAGTGGGATTCCTCCAACCTGTCTCCCTGCATCATAGATGTTAGACAATAATCAACATCACTTTCAGAGTTTAACGATCTATATATATATATATTTGTATATATATATATATAATATTTCCACTAACTGACTAGCAGTTCAATCAAACAATCAACACACAGTCAAATAGACAATTTCTAACAGTTCTAAAAATACAACATGAAATTATAAACTGTTCAGAGTTGGTGAGATTTACTCACTTTGGCAGTTCATCGTTAAACAACGGTTAACTGTCTTTGATTTAGATGGACAATTTATTTCGCCATAAATTGTAACTAGCTCGGATTCACTCCCGATCAGTCTCATTGTGTTGCTCCCGTCCATACGATCACAACGCAACTTACGGTTCGTCAATCTAATTTCATATGACCGAGATATCGCGTTATGAAGTTAATACAACATTTTAAAATCTTAAAACAACCTTAATTGAATTGAAATGGGCCTCACCTCCCCTTTTTAACTTCTCGGCCCATTTAAAAATGTCAGCCCGCCAACCCAACATTCCTTCTTCCCGGAATCCTGCTGCTCTTCACGACAGACAATGGCCGAACTCCCCCTTCAAATCCTCCTTCCATACTCAACCATACTCAAAACCGTAAACACCAACAAACTCCTCGACCAAATCTCTTCCTCCTCATCACCTTCAAGTTGAACTCGATGCCTTCCTTTCTATTGCGACTTCGAGCCCTCGGCGTACCACTACAGTGACGATCGATTCCTTTTCAATGGTTTCTCCCTAACTTTGCACGGCAAGTGCTATTTCGCAAGCCGAATCCAAAACTAACATCAGAAACAAGCATCGATTGCTCCAGGACCCAAAATCAAAAACCCTAGAACCCACGGTTGAACAACCGAACCACGATAGTGAAGTTCGAATGCCTCAAAACCGGTTTGAAAATGAAGCTAATCTCCTTGTGGTTCCATAAATACACATAAAATGATTTATGGCATTTGATATCTTTTATTGTGGATTTTTTTGTTTGAAGAAAACTCACGGTGGAATTTTCCCTGATGGAGGCGCGATTTTAGTTGACTGAGGAATGATGGAAATTAGGTTTTAAGGGTAAGAGGGGGTATTTATAGTATTACAAAATTTCTAGATATTTTCTAGGATATTTTACTTTGGATATTTTTGTTTTTATTTGTCTTTTAAAAATTCCTATGGTCATATACGATACCCAAAAATCACGAAACTGGACATGTAGCTAGAGTTCGACATTACGGTCCCAATGAAACTAGTTTCGTCGAATTCCGACTCCATTTGCTCACACAACGTATTTTTAACCGTCAAAATACTGACTGTTTTCCACTCTAAAAATCCGTACGGTCACACAGTGACTCTAAAAATCACGGAACTGGAAATCTAACAACAATTTAACATTGCGGATCCAACAAAATTAGTTTCGTCGAATTCCGACTTCGTTTGCAAAAGTGGCTATTTTTAAAGCTCTGGATGACCCATTTAAATATATAAATATATTTTAATATAAATAAATTTTTATTATCGTATATCTCCACATATGATATCGTACAGCTTCAGAATATCCTATCATAATTTACAGCTTGATATTTCAGATTCCAGATTATCTCGATATTCAATTTATATCGAAAATCCTTTTATAACGTATATAAAGCATCGCAAAATATAAAGAATTCTACAGCGACTTTTCTGAATTTTGATTTGACCGTAAATCAAAATCTACACGACGAAATCCCGAATTTTCTCTTCCACTAGAAAGATATACTCCACCAGCTCCACACATTTCTTGTTTCACAGAAATCCGGCTTAAAACGAATCCTGTACATTCAATTAAAGTTCAAATCGCCAAATCGCGAACTGCAGCGCCATTTCAAGCTCGATTTTAATTATAATATAATTATACGTTCAAACTGTCATCGACTGAATATATTCCTCAATATAATTCAACTCTAAGCTGAAATAAATCTAAGGGATGACCCCGTTCACAGAATATTGTGATTTCCAATATTTTTTATTATTTCTGAATTAAATATATTATTTAATTATTATTTTAATTAAATATTCCAAGTTATTAAATTCCATGACCATTTAATTCACTATATCACTATATATATAATTAAATAAATTAATTATAATACCTCTGCCAATGCGGGTCATTACATCATTTGTTGAGATTAGTCACGTGTTGCAAAATATAGTTTCATTTGTTGAATAGAATAAATATTCATTTGTTGAATAGAATAACGAAGATATTGAAAAATATAAAATGAATTCGAATTTAATTGAATAGAAAACGAAATCGAATTGAATTGAATAGAAAACGAATTTGAATTGAATTGAATAGAAAATGAATTCGAATTGAATTGAATATAAAATGAATTCGAATTTAATTGAATAGAAAACTAATTCGAATTGAATTGAATAGAAAATGAATTCGAATTGAATTGAATAGAAAACGAATTCGAATTGAATTGAATAGAAAACGAATTCGAATTGAATTGAATTTAAAATGAATTTATATGGAAAAATTCAATTTTGATTTGAATTGGAAATGGAGGTTGAAATTGTTTTGAAATGAATTTAAAACGATTTATAAAATTCGTTTTAAAAGGGAAATCGACGAAATATATATTATATATATATTATATATATAATATAATGTCCTGAATAGAACGCGCCGCGCCGCGGCAGTTCGTGAATTTCGACCATTAATTTCAAACGGACATTACGGGAGATCCGATCGTCGGATTCTCCTAAAACTGGAACCATTGGGTTCGTATCGAAAAGAGCTTTCCAATGAATATTAGAAATTTGAAATCTAATGGTTGGATTTGGAGATACGTCCAAATCAAATTTGGAAAAGGTCGTTGTAAGTGTAGTTCGATGGCCGTTGATGGAAATCGACTGTACGGGCCTTGATAAAATTATTAAAAATAGTAATAATTTGTGTAAAATCATAAGAAACGATTTGGGAAAAATTGGGATGAAAAACTCCATATTTGAATAGATAAAAATAGATTTTTATCGAAATGGACTAGTTTTGAACTAAATTTAAAACCCAATTATTTTTAAATAAATGAATTGGATTTGAAACTGTACAGGCCTTGATAAAATTATTAAAAATAGTAATAATTTGTGTAAAATCATAAGAAACGATTTGGGAAAAATTGGGATGAAAAACTCCATATTTGAATAGATAAAAATAGATTTTTATCGAAATGGACTAGTTTTGAACTAAATTTAAAACCCAATTATTTTTAAATAAATGAATTGGATTTGAAATGGGTTTTAAATAACCATAATTTCTAATATATTTAATTGGAATTGAATTAGAATTGATTTGTAGGTTTATCGTGAACGGTTTTTTAAATAACATTTGTTCTTTAACCTGATAATAATTAGAATGTGATTTGGGTTTATCGTGAAATGTGTTTTAAATGGCATTACTTCTTTAACCTAGAAAAAGGAGTTTTAATGAATCTTTAATTAAATAGAAACGATCGAGAATGGAGTATCACCAGTTTTGCTCCAGGCGATAGTTAAATCTTTAATTAGATTTAAGCGTGAAATGGTAATTGAATTTTCCGATAACACCATGGTGTTAGATATGAAGTATGACCAGTTTTACTTCATGGGATAAATAGGTTGGGATTGGGAAATAAAATAAATAATTACTTCGGTGTGGTTCGCTAATCCCGACTAGTTTGGAAAACCATAATATGGTTTGAAATGATATCCAAAGGAAGATTAAAGAATAAATTTAGAAGAATTTATCTTTGATAAAATTAATAGGAACCTTTCCCTATGAATGTGAAATTTAGAAACTAACTGTAGGTGAGCTAAGAAGGATGGTTTCCTGGGTATTGATCTGATGTTGGTTTCGGCCTTCAGGGTTAATATTTGGGAAATTGTTCTCTTGCTGATTTACGGTTAGTGACTGCTAAATTGGAATGAGGCGTATGTTGTGTTTGTGTAACATTTGTTTATTATATACGCGGGTTGTTCGGAAAGGCCGGGTTTATACCCATTCTGAATAACCGATTCAGCGATATGTCAAAGAGGAAGACGGTGGTAGAAGACCGGAAGTCTTTACATCGTTCGGGTGATTACTGATGATCTTGATTGGGCTGTACACCCAAGATGAGGGAATCAGTTGGTGATCGTCCAGACGTACTTGGAGATCGATGGATATGCAAGGAAAGTGCCTCCGGTTTCGTTCAGACCCAAAACGAACTTGTAAATGGACTGCGTGTCTGACATTGGATTTTATTCTGTGTTGATTGATCTCTATTAAATATACATCTGTTTGGCGGCGGAGAATTTATTCTCTTGCTTAACGCCCTTCTCTGAGACGTACGAGCTCAGTGGTTGTATATCGACGGACATCAGTCGCATGGAGTGAATTGCCTGTGTGGCACGCCTAAGTGGCAGATGATCAAGGCTTCTGTTGAAAAGTAAAGCTTTGTGGTTGAAGATCAAAGCACCACCCACATGGCATAGCTTTGTGTATAGCGTGGATTCGCGAGCCTCACACCTCGGTATCAGTCAAAAACGAGATAAGGACCGCTGGGAGAACACGACGTTTCTTTCTAGTTATGATGGTGTCGGTGCTTAAACTGGCTGACATTTATATTACTTTCATCTTTGTGGTTGTTGGAATGTAAGGCACCTCGATTATTGGTTTGTAAGGATCGGGAAACGTGTGTTCAGGAATAACTAATCCTCAAACGTAAGGGAGGACCGGCCCAGCCAATTCCAGGGGTTACCCAAAGTGTGTAGTCCCGAGGCATTTGCTAGAGTGTCTCGATGCGGAGAGGAGCTTGCCCCTTGCCTCGAATCATGACGGATATCCAATTTCCAATACGTGATATTTCGGTTTCATCTGTAGAGCCTAGTATGGCGACATAGTAGCATGGGATACTATGCCGTCTATGATTGATATTTATGATTGAAATTGTTTTGACATTATACACATATAATAGTATCAAATGATTTGTTTTAAATGTACCAAGCATGTTTGGTTATTATAAGGGAAAACCCAATCTTCCGGCTTGCGTTGCATTGTGTGATGGGACCTGGGTCTTATAATAGCTTCATTTTTCGAAAAAGCATTGCGCTGTTTATTCTATGCGCTGGTATTCTTGGTAGGAAACCCGTTCTGTGTTATACGGTGTGGTCCCTTGAATTACTCTCTTTTAAAATAAAGTTTTAATAACTGTTTTAGTTCTCACACCAGATACATGACTGACCTGGAGTTTATTGTTTTAACCTAAACTCTGGGTGCCCTAATTTTCGACACGGGCAACTAGTAGTTTTGGTTTTGCAGATTTATATTCACAGGATCCTGATTAACAGCTGGAACGATGCCCGGAAAGCTCTGTATCCGTGTATTACTTTCAGCTGTGTTTTCTATTGTTTTTCCGCTGTTATGTAATTTATTGTAATCTCTGATATTTGTCAAATGTGTAACATTTATTCATACTCTGTATATTCTTGTATTCTGATGGAATTGTTGTAATTAACAATGAAATGTTCTTCTGTTTGCGTTCTATTATGTCGTGTTCTCATGGTAATCCGGGCTTTCCTTGATGGGGAAGTTATACGGGCTATCACAGTTTTAATTCAACCTAACTGGTAGTTAATTATTTGTTAAATTATAACAGGTTGTGAATGGACAATGGGAACGAAAGACCAGGACTAAATGGAACGCTGAAACTAAGGAAAATAGTGTAACAACCCTGAATTTTGGGGCTAACTTAAAATTTTATTTTAAGTTATTTTAATGAGTTTTAGCTATTTAAAATAATTTATTTAAACAATAACGAAAAAATCATTTTCTCCCTGTATGTTTTGATGTGATAATAAGTAGTGAACATATATAATATTAGGATATTAGGTGAGATTTCTTATTTTTTTTAAAAAATTATAATTTAAATAAATTGTTATGCGTTGGAAATCAGTATTTATTCGTTGTTAAGATTCCTATTTTTTGTGTATCGGACGTGATTTGAGTGAGATATCTTGGTTGTATTGATCTGCTAATTGAATGAAATATAATGTAAGAATAGAATTGTAAGCAAATAAATATATTTATTTTTATTTGTGAGGTTGAAATAAGAATTGTAAATAAAATAATAAGGTCCATTTTTAGGTGTTATGTGGAATCAGATTGGTCAACACATAGAAAATATCATTTTCATTTGTTATATAAAGAAAATAGATTTTTAAGAAAACAAAAATATCATTTTGTTGAAATGAATATATATGAAAACAAAAATATCATTGTTGCTGTAATAGATTTGTATATAAATAAAAATATCTTTTTATTTGCCATGTAAACATTAGAATACATATTCATTTTAGTTAAAATTATCATGTTAGTTAAAATAAACATTTTCGTTAGACATTTTTATATTAGAATAAAAATACCCTTTAGTTAGAAATATTTATTTAGAATAAAATGCCATCTTTGTTAAGAAATATTTTGTTTAATTAAAAATGTAACTTGGTTTAATCACATTCATGTTAGTATACATTATACGTTAGAAATCAATTTTGTCCTATATGTTAAGAAATCAATTCTGGTCATTACTATTAGCAATCAATTCTGGTCATTACTATCATCAATCAATTCTGGTCATTACTATTCGCAATCAAATTTGTCATCTATGATAAATAAATATGTCATTGATTAGTATAAATGTTGTAATAAATGAATATGTCATTGATTAGCATAACAAAATTAACATTTTGTTAAGAGAATTTGTGTAATAACAAAAGTCACTTTTTTTTAAGAGAATTTGTGTTAAAACAAAATGACGTTTTTGATTGGAAATTTAGAAAGAATAATCAACTATAAATATACATGGGAATAAAAGATGAATGGAAACGTTAGGTAAAATAAATAGATTGTTATAAATGGATACAAGGCAAAATAAATAAAGAGTATTCTATGGAAAGCACTAATGGCTTAAAAGAATAAAAATCATGTATACTTATAACCATTCTCTCTCTCTTATTCTTTGTAGTCCAATTTAATATATTCCCTTAATTATGATAATGGATATTTATGTTTGAAATTTAAAAAGGCACACACAAACATTCTAACCATTAGCGTTAAATAATTAATGATGCATTCATTTCTTTCCGCCATTTGCCTTTGAAATTTAAATGAGAAATAAGATGCCACTTCAGCCTTAATAACAATTTATTTTCCATTGTAACATACAATGTGGGGATTAGCGGGCCTTAACTAAAATTAAATAATATTTTAATATAATATTATATATATTCCTTCATAAAACAAACTCTAATTCATTCTATACACTAGTCGCCACTATCAACTTCAATGGCTGAAACTGTTCCAAAATTATTCCCCAATAATTCCTAATCCATTTCAAATTAATTCAAATTTCCAAAACCAAATCGTAGAGATTCTTCGTGGCTTCCGATCGGATTCTGGCGTTGAGGTGATGGCTACGACGGTTTGAAGGGGTCAAAGTTTGGGATTGGTTGTCACAGAAGGGAAGACGATGAATAACAGTGAAAGGCGGTTAATGTTTTCTGAAGCGAAGGTTAAGAGAAATATTTGTATTAATCATACAATTAATGCATAAATATAATTAAAATTGCATATGACTATAACTCTTTAAAATTGAATAAGAAATGGACGGTTTTCGTTGCGTTGGATTCATAGCGATGAGATTCACAAACTTGGACAGAGAAGGAGTAGTTCAGATTTTGGTCAAATTTCGGTTTTGAATTATTCAGCCAAAGCTCGGTGAGAATTCTAATTTATTTAAAATAAATATAAATCAATGAAAATTGTGAAATTATGGGTTGTGTATTTTGATCCTGATCTGCGATGTGATGATAGTTGTATGTGATTATGCATGATTATTGAAATATGTGGTTATGCTATGTGATGGCTATGTTGTCTAGATCTGTAAAAATTTTGATGCAATCATAATAAAGTTCCCATCTTATTCTTATCTTTACTCTGTTCTATTAAAGTTTAAATTTTAAATTTTATTTACAAAATAAATGACAAGGTTTTTACTTTAATTTTTGTTTTTATTTTCATTTTATCTTCTTAAATAAATTTAAAACATTTAATCTTGTTTGTTTATTTTGATTACAAATTTAACATTTAATTTTGTTTATAAAATAAAGAAGAGGTTTTACCATTATCTTTGTCATAGTAAAAAGACAATCTTTATGTTAATTTTGTTAACATAGTAAAAAAAACAATTTTTATGTTAATTTTGTTAACATAGTAAAAAAAAACAATTTTTATGTTAATTTTGTTAACATAGTAAAAAGACAATCTTTATGTTAATTTTGTTAACATAGTAAGAAGACAATTTTTATGTTAATTTTGTTAACATAGAATAAAAGGACAAAGTTTTACATAAATTTTGTTAACAAAACAAAAGACAAGGTTTTTACATTAATTTTGTTCACCAAATTTTTAACCTTATTTTATGAACATAATAAGGTGTTAGTTTAATCTTTATTCCTTATTATATAATAAAATGTAAAGTTTTTATTTTCATTTACAAATAAAGATGAGGCTTTTATTGTGATTCATCAGAAGTACACCAAAATTTACATCATTGTGTTAGTATAGTTACAATGACACAATTTACGCCATTGTGTTAATATTGTTGTGATGACACTAATTTATATGTCATGTTAAACTTGTTGTAATGACACAAATTTATATGTCACGATAACCTTGTTGCGATGCCACCAATTTGTATGTTGTGTTAACATCATTGAGATGACACAAATTTACATCATCGTGTTAATATTATTGTTATGACACAAGATTATATGTTGTGTTAATTTAAATATTATGACACAGGATTACATCGTTAAGTTAATGACATGAAAAGTCACATTTTTATGTGATAAAAATGTAATTAAGTTAAATTTACATTTCATATTAGTTAAAATGTGGTTAAGTTAGAAATACATTTTATGTTAGTTAAAATGTAATTAAGTGAAATTTACATTTTATGTTATGAAAATGTAAATAAAGTTGAAAGTATGTTTATGTTATTTAAAATGTAAATAAAGATAAAAATACATTTTATGTTATTAAAATGTAATTAAAGTTAAAAATGCATTTTATGTTAGTAAAAACATAATTACAACATGATGCAGATATGGTATGGAAAAGTAAGTTCATCTTTTAGCTATGTTCTTTGTTTCAAATGAAACATAGAAATAAAGGTTACATGTTTTATTTACATCCCTCGATGTAAATAAACATGAAAGAAAGGTATAATTTTAATTGTGTTCCTCACCGCAAATAAAACTAGAAATTAAGAGTTACATTTCTATGATCATTAAAAACACATTTTTAATGTTAATATTTGATGGATTAGGAAATATACATATTTCACTACGAAATATGTTTCACATTAAAAACACGTTCTTTTAATGCCAATATCTGAAAGATTAGAAATGTATAGGGAAACTATTTGAGTAAAATATATTTTGCTCGACATTCGGATTATGATAATATGTTTAGTAAATAGATAAGAAAAGTATTTATTTACACTTAGGTAAATAAATAAGAACAAGGATGCTTAACCCGAGGTTGGATTGAGTTGTGATGTAAACCTGCCCGGACCCGCCCGGCTGTCCACTAATCACAACAATACCTATCCAATGTGGGAGGTTAAAGCATATTCTAATTGTCTAAATTTACATTTAATATTACTTCAAAATATTTAGTATAAATAAAATAAAACATAGAGCAAAAAAAAATAATTTACATTAGATAAATGAGAGATTAAATAAAATTACATTTTTATTAAGTAATTAAAGTATACGTTTTACATTGTAAATATAAATTACATTTTTATGTAATTAGGATTATAAACAATAAAATTACATTTTTATGTAATTAAGGTTATAAAGAAAAAACTACATTTTTATGTAAATAGGATTTATTTACTGAGACGACCCGATTTCCCGTTCTCACGGAAACAAGGTTATCTTTGGAATATAACACAGAAACAGATAAATGCAGAACAGAATCAAATAAATACACCAGATAATGAACAATAAAATATACTGGATAAAAGTATCATCAGAGTTACACAGTATACAGGATCTTACTTAGTACAAATACAGTTCAGCTATACATAAATGTCTACAGCGGAAATAAACAAAATATGTACAATAGGAGCTGAACAGCATAAAAAGAAATAAATGATAGAATCCATCTTCAGCTCCAGCTATCCAGAAAGAACCAGCTAAACCTGAATACAAGGCTGCCCGTGTAGAAAAAGGGGGCACCCGAGTTTGAGAGTGAAACAAACTACGAGTCAGTCATGGGACTGGTATGAGAAATCCACTCAACACATATATAATTGGCAAATCACAGGACCACGCCACTTTCATGGAACGGGTTTACTCCATTGGATTGCCAGTGCTTTAAAACAAATCTTTCTTTTAAACATCGCTATGCTTTTTATAAAAATGAAGCCGTTATAAGACTCAGTTCCCATCACACAATGCAACGCAAACCGGAGGATAGAGTTTTTACCTTATAACGGCCAAGATATGCTTGATACGAATAAAACAAAGGCATTTGATATTATTGCTAGTGTCTATATGTTTTGAAAACAATTTCAAATCATAACTATCAATCATAGACGACATTAATGCCCCATACCACTATGTCGCCATATATAGGTATACAATCAAAACCGCACGATGTCGTATTTGTAAATTGGATTTCCGTCATGAACCAAGGCAAAAGATAGTCCTTACCGAATTCGAGACAATCTAGCCCATGTCTAAGGCAAGCGCGCAGGCAAGCCTTGGATCGTCAGGGCCGGTCCCCCGATGTGGATTATTATGCCTGAACAATACGTCTCTCCGCCCTTTGGGGCGTAAGTGAGCCAACGAATGACTCCATCGGACCCGGATCGTCCGATCTAACCGAGGCGCCTCGCAACAGCAACAACCACATAGGTGAAAAGTATATAAATGTCAGGGCTGGTAGGTCACTGACACCACCCTAGCTAGAAAGAAACGCATGCCCTCCCTGAGGTCCTTCTCCCGTTTTAGGTTCATACCGGGGTGTGAGGCTCGCGAATTCACGTTATACACAAAGCTACGCCACACAGGCGGTGCTTTGATCATCACCACAAGACTTTGCTTTTCAACAGAAGCCCTGATCACTGCATCTTAGCATGCCACACAGGCAATTCATGCCATGCGACTGATGTCCATCGATATACAACCTCTAAGCTCGTACGTCTCAGAGAAGGGCGTTAAGCAAAAGAATAAATTCTCCGCCGCCAAACAGGTGTATATTTAACAGAGATCAATCAACACAGAATAAAATCCAATGTCGGACACACAGTCCACTTACAAGTCCATTCTGGGTCTGAACGAAACCGGAGGCACTAAATACCTCGCAAACCCTTCTATCAACACGTACGTCTGAACGATCACCACTCATTATCCATATTTCGGGATGCCTCCCAATCAGGACCTCGGTTACCATCCAAACGAGGTGAAGATCTCCGGTCTTCGACCATCGTCTTCATCTTCGACTTTCAATCGTCGGTCAATTATTCGAAATGAGAATTAACTCGGCCTTTTCAAATAATTCACGCATATTTAGAATTTCAAATCGATTTATTTCAATGGTTAAATTATTCGACCACACCAATATTGTTTTTAAATGTAATTTTCACACCAAACACGTCCAACCATCAAAAGCCACATAAATCAAGCAAATTCAGTTTATTTCCATTCCATATCGCTTATGATATTTTATAACTATTTATCGCTATTTTTATTTATTTTAAAATAGCCATTTTATTCAAAACGACGCTTCGGGCCATAAGGCGGCCGTGGCGCTGTTTTTCTTCAGATTTGATTTACACATATCTGAAAATCTAACCGTTGGATCTTCGCAAAATTTACATCATTAGAAAGGTCTTTTCAAAACGAATCCAACGGTTCCAGTTTCGGGAAAATCCGACGGTCGGATCTCCCGGTACAATCGTTTGAAGTTTCGATTTCAAAATACGAACTGCAGCGTCGTTATTCGATTAAATATATAATTATATTTATATATATATATAAATATAATCGCTTCTGGCGCTGTTTTTCTTCAGATTTGAATTAAACATTCCAGACAATCCAACCGTTGGATTTTTACAAGGTTGGTGCCGTTGGAAAGATTATTCCAAGGCGAACCCGACGGTTGAGGTTTCGAGAAAATCCAATGGTCGGATTTCCCGCACTAGTCGTTTGAAATCACGGTCTCAAAATACGAACTGCACGGCTTCGTTTCATTTTAATTTTATTTATATTTATATATTTATATAAATATAGTTCATTCAATGATTTCCATATCGTTTTCACTTCAAATTTTTTTCTAACACCTTAAATTTTGGAAAAATTTCGCCATAACCTCCCCTGCACCGGGAGCATCGGGAAATCGCAAATAGCGTTCCCGGTCCTTCTAATCTCAAAAAGAAAAAGAAAAAGCCAAGCGGCTAGCCAATAGGCTCAAAATCATCACCCAAACAAATCAGTAAATGTGTACCCATTTGTCGGGCACAAAATTTTATTCCTCTTCTCTAGCCCCTTTGCTATAACCTGTTCAATGAATATGCATGTACATATATATACAGTTCTTATCATTTATCATTTTCTATTCAACTTCGTATTTGATTTCTATTTGGTTTAAAAACACCATTCATTCTAATGTTACATAAATAGGTGCAAATCATTTCATTAGCTAATTAATGAATATTTCAACTCATATATGTTTATTTTGAACAAGTGGCTATTTTTAACACTTCACATTTCAACAATTTATGTATACAATAAAAATGTGATTTTTATTGTAAAACAATTCATTTCAAAACACTATTTTTCTATATAGTTCATATAGGTGATAAAAATAGGATTTTTATTATCAAACAATTTATTTCAAAATATGAATACCATTCAACACATGAATTTCTAATCAACGAATGAATATCAATTCAACACATGAATGTTTTCTATGGTTTTTATATATAGATAAAAATGTGATTTTTATTATCGAACAATTTATTTCAAAATATGAATACCATTCAACACATGAATTTCTAATCAACGAATGAATATCAATTCAACACATGAATGTTTTCTATAGTTTCTATATATAGATAAAAATGTGATTTTTATTATCGAACAATTTATTTCAAAATATGAATACCATTCAACACATGAATTTCTAATCAACGAATGAATATCAATTCAACACATGAATGTTTTCTATAGTTTTTATATATAGATACAAATGTGATTTTTATTATCGAACAATTTATTTCAAAATATGAATACCATTCAACACATGAATTTCTAATCAACGAATGAATATCAATTCAACACATGAATGTTTTCTATACAATGAATAAGTATGGTTTAAGCATATGAAAATAATTCAAACACACGAATATTATTCAAAATTTCGGCAGCATAACGGCAGGGTAGTTAAACCGGGACCGTCCCTAGTACGGCTCCTCGCTCTACCTTAAAACCTCGCGGTTTTTGACAATGGGGTTCATGCATCTAGTTCGCACGCAGGCGGCATGTATATATTTATTTCATTTCCACAAACTAATCCTATGTGGTTTCAACCAAATATTTCACAATCACAAACGGGTATTTTTCAACCACCATCAACCAATATCAATCACAAATAATCCCAAACAATCATTCGCTATCAATCAATTTTCACAACCATTTCAACCAATAAATATCGTCCATGGTTTGTGGACGAGGGGCGTATATATATATATATATATATATATATATATATATATATATATATATATATATTTATATATAGCAATTCACTTTCATTTTCAACACATATATAATTTTTAAATCAGAAATCTCACCAATAGCTATCCAACTTCACTTAGAGAAATCTTCGCCTTTCTGTCGCTTTCTCCCGTATTCTCTACACATGTAAAAATCGAATTTTTACGATGCTATTCAATATATAAAAAACGAATTTTTACTACGCTATTCAATACATAAAAATATGATTTTTACTTCGACTTTCAATATATAAAAATATGATTTTTCTTTTTAAAGTTCAGTTTTTATTTCCTTTTTAAAAATCAGGTTTTTATTTCCTTTTAAAATTCAGTTTTAAAATTCTTTAAAAAAAATCAGTTTTTACTTTCTTTACAAAAATCAGTTTAAAAAATCTTAAAAACCAAATCAGTTTTAATTTCTAAAATAAAATCAGTTTTCCTTTTTATTAAAAATCCGTTTTTAATTGCTTTTAAAAATTAGTCTTAAAACCTGTTTAAAAATCAATTTTTTAAGCCTCAAAAAAACAGTTTTTACCTTTACATAAAAAAAATCAGTTTTAAATTCTTAAAAAAAAACAGTTTTACATTCTTTTTAAAAATCGGTTTTAAAACCTAAAAAAACAAACGGTATTTAAACTAAAAAAAAACAGCATTCTTTTCTTAAGTAAATAAAATCAGAATTAAAACAAAAATAAAATAAATAAATAAAATAAAAGAAAACTTACAGAGGGGGGGAAGAAGATCGGAGGCGCTTCGAGGGGGCAGCGCTCGGGGTTTCGAACGGTGGTGGCGACTTCTGGCTTCGAGGTGGCGGCTCGGGTTTCGCTCGCGATGGAGGGAGGAGCGGGGTCTTCGATCGATGGAGGGGGGCGAGGCCTTCGTGGTGGTGGTCTTCGTCGGCGTCGAGGTCAGGGGGGGCGGCGGCTCGATTTGTTTAGGTTTTTTTTTTTTTTCGTTTTCTGATTTATCAATCGGGGGGGGGGCAATGAAGGATAAGGGAGGGAGATTAAAAATTATTTTTATTATTTTATTATTTAATTTTGCAAAAAGGTTGACTTTTACATACGACCTCGAAACGAGGCCCACCGCCTGTCGTCCATAGCGTTTAACCCCCATTCCGAACACAATGGGATATGTATCGCAAGCTGATTTGATCGTTACAGTCAGTTTCCTTTTGAATTTACATTTAAATCACTATATTGAATTTTAAACGCACATTTCAAATTACTTGGGTCACATACTAACTAGAAAAATTCCAGAAAAATATTTTCTAGCTTCGTATTGACAATACGGTCCTAATAAGACTAGTTTCGTGGAATTCTGAGACCGTTTGTAAAATGGCCAATTTCCAGTTGATTAAATTCAATAGAAACTGGTCAAACGCGTTTTCCTTTGCCACGCTCACATATTGATTCAAAAAATTATTAAATTTGAAACCTAACAATAACTTGACCCTGCGGATCCAACAAAAGTGGTTTCGTCGAAATCCGAGGTCGTTTGCAAAATGTCCATTTTTAAGGGCCTGAATTCCATAGCGACTATTCAGAATTTTCAACTGGACATATCTTTTGATTCCCGCTATCAAATTTCGATTGGTCGGATTCGTTAGAAAGATATTCACTAACAGATTTAAATATTTTTGGTTTCACTAAAATCCGGATTGTTTTGCACCCGGTACAGTCTGACAAAGTTTGAATTCAATTTTTGAAACTGCCACGCCATTTCAGGCCTTGTTTATAATTATAATTAATTATATTTGTTTTCAATTGTCGATTCAAACTCAGTTTTCATCGCCATTATTTAAAATATTTATTTTAAATATTTAAAATCCATTATTTTAGCCAATTTAAAAAATTTAAATTGGTTCAGATTTTCTGGGTCGTTACAATCTCCCCCACTTAAAACTTTTCGTCCCCGAAAAGGAATAAAGTCGAAAGTGGTTTGATAAATCTACAATCACACAGCACAACAACCAATCCAATTGTTTTTACCCTTTTTAACCTTTCAAATATATCTTTTATATATTCAAAAATTATATTTCTAAAACCAGACTATATATAAATATAATCACAAATACGTTATTTAAAAACATATTACTCCTGACTCGTTCTGAGGCACTTCTGACCCCATCTCTAACGAGTTGTTCTGATTCTGCTTTACTCATACTAGGATATTGCTGATCCTATCTGTATAGAGTTGCCCGTCCTAGAACACTACTGGTTCTATTTCTGACGAGTTCGTTCAAATGTTATATTCCAGAACTAAGCTTAACCAAAGCTCTGATACCACGATGAGACGACTCGATTTCCCGTTCTCACGGAAACAAGGTTATCTTTGGAATATAACACAGAAACAGATAAATGCAGAACAGAATCAAATAAATACACCAGATAATGAACAATAAAATATACTGGATAAAAGTATCATCAGAGTTACACAGTATACAGGATCTTACTTAGTACAAATACAGTTCAGCTATACATAAATGTCTACAGCGGAAATAAACAAAATATGTACAATAGGAGCTGAACAGCATAAAAAGAAATAAATGATAGAATCCATCTTCAGCTCCAGCTATCCAGAAAGAACCAGCTAAACTTGAATACAAGGCTGCCCGTGTAGAAAAAGGGGGCACCCGAGTTTGAGAGTGAAACAAACTACGAGTCAGTCATGGGACTGGTATGAGAAATCCACTCAACACATATATAATTGGCAAATCACAGGACCACGCCACTTTCGTGGAACGGGTTTACTCCATTGGATTGCCAGTGCTTTAAAACAAATCTTTCTTTTAAACATCGCTATGCTTTTTATAAAAATGAAGCCGTTATAAGACTCAGTTCCCATCACACAATGCAACGCAAACCGGAGGATAGAGTTTTTACCTTATAACGGCCAAGATATGCTTGATACGAATAAAACAAAGGCATTTGATATTATTGCTAGTGTCTATATGTTTTGAAAACAATTTCAAATCATAACTATCAATCATAGACGGCATTAATGCCCCATACCACTATGTCGCCATATATAGGTATACAATCAAAACCGCACGATGTCGTATTTGGAAATTGGATTTCCGTCATGAACCAAGGCAAAAGATAGTCCTTACCGAATTCGAGACAATCTAGCCCATGTCTCAGGCAAGCCTTGGATCGTCAGGGCCGGTCCACCGATGTGGATTATTATGCCTGAACAATACGTCTCTCCGCCCTTTGGGGCGTAAGTGAGCCAACGAATGACTCCATCGGACCCGGATTGTCCGATCTAACCGAGGCGCCTCGCAACAGCAACAACCACATAGGTGAAAAGTATATAAATGTCAGGGCTGGTAGGTCACTGACACCACCCTAGCTAGAAAGAAACGCATGCCCTCCCTGAGGTCCTTCTCCCGTTTTAGGTTCATACCGGGGTGTGAGGCTCGCGAATTCACGTTATACACAAAGCTACGCCACACAGGCGGTGCTTTGATCATCACCACAAGACTTTGCTTTTCAACAGAAGCCCTGATCACTGCATCTTAGCATGCCACATAGGCAATTCATGCCATGCGACTGATGTCCATCGATATACAACCTCTGAGCTCGTACGTCTCAGAGAAGGGCGTTAAGCAAAAGAATAAATTCTCCGCCGCCAAACAGGTGTATATTTAACAGAGATCAATCAACACAGAATAAAATCCAATGTCGGACACACAGTCCACTTACAAGTCCGTTCTGGGTCTGAACGAAACCGGAGGCACTAAATACCTCGCAAACCCTTCTATCAACACGTACGTCTGAACGATCACCACTCATTATCCATATTTCGGGATGCCTCCCAATCAGGACCTCGGTTACCATCCAAACGAGGTGAAGATCTCCGGTCTTCGACCATCGTCTTCATCTTCGACTTTCAATCGTCGGTCAATTATTCGAAATGAGAATTATCTCGGCCTTTTCAAATAATTCACGCATATTTAGAATTTCAAATCGATTTATTTCAATGGTTAAATTATTCGACCACACCAATATTGTTTTTAAATGTAATTTTCACACCAAACACGTCCAACCATCAAAAGCCACATAAATCAAGCAAATTCAGTTTATTTCCATTCCATATCGCTTATGATATTTTATAACTATTTATCGCTATTTTTATTTATTTTAAAATAGCCATTTTATTCAAAACGACGCTTCGGGCCATAAGGCGGCCGTGGCGCTGTTTTTCTTCAGATTTGATTTACACATATCTGAAAATCTAACCGTTGGATCTTCGCAAAATTTACATCATTAGAAAGGTCTTTTCAAAACGAATCCAACGGTTCCAGTTTCGGGAAAATCCGACGGTCGGATCTCCCGGTACAATCGTTTGAAGTTTCGATTTCAAAATACGAACTGCAGCGTCGTTATTCGATTAAATATATAATTATATTTATATATATAAATATAATCGCTTCTGGCGCTGTTTTTCTTCAGATTTGAATTAAACATTCCAGACAATCCAACCGTTGGATTTTTACAAGGTTGGTGCCGTTGGAAAGATTATTCCAAGGCGAACCCGACGGTTGAGGTTTCGGGAAAATCCAATGGTCGGATTTCCCGCACTAGTCGTTTGAAATCACGGTCTCAAAATACGAACTGCACGGCTTCGTTTCGTTTTAATTTTATTTATATTTATATATTTATATAAATATAGTTCATTCAATGATTTCCATATCGTTTTCACTTCAAATTTTTTTCTAACACCTTAAATTTTGGAAAAATTTCGCCATAACCTCCCCTGCACCGGGAGCATCGGGAAATCGCAAATAGCGTTCCCGGTCCTTCTAATCTCAAAAAGAAAAAGAAAAAGCCAAGTGGTTAGCCAACAGGCTCAAAATCATCACCCAAACAAATCAGTAAATGTGTACCCATTTGTCGGGCACAAAATTTTATTCCTCTTCTCTAGCCCCTTTGCTATAACCTGTTCAATGAATATGCATGTACATATATATACAGTTCTTATCATTTATCATTTTCTATTCAACTTCGTATTTGATTTCTATTTGGTTTAAAAACACCATTCATTCTAATGTTACATAAATAGGTGCAAATCATTTCATTAGCTAATTAATGAATATTTCAACTCATATATGTTTATTTTGAACAAGTGGCTATTTTTAACACTTCACATTTCAACGATTTATGTATACAATAAAAATGTGATTTTTATTGTAAAACAATTCATTTCAAAACACTATTTTTCTATATAGTTCATATAGGTGATAAAAATAGGATTTTTATTATCAAACAATTTATTTCAAAATATGAATACCATTCAACACATGAATTTCTAATCAACGAATGAATATCAATTCAACACATGAATGTTTTCTATGGTTTTTATATATAGATAAAAATGTGATTTTTATTATCGAACAATTTATTTCAAAATATGAATACCATTCAACACATGAATTTCTAATCAACGAATGAATATCAATTCAACACATGAATGTTTTCTATAGTTTCTATATATAGATAAAAATGTGATTTTTATTATCGAACAATTTATTTCAAAATATGAATACCATTCAACACATGAATTTCTAATCAACGAATGAATATCAATTCAACACATGAATGTTTTCTATAGTTTTTATATATAGATACAAATGTGATTTTTATTATCGAACAATTTATTTCAAAATATGAATACCATTCAACACATGAATTTCTAATCAACGAATGAATATCAATTCAACACATGAATGTTTTCTATACAATGAATAAGTATGGTTTAAGCATATGAAAATAATTCAAACACACGAATATTATTCAAAATTTCGGCAGCATAACGGCAGGGTAGTTAAACCGGGACCGTCCCTAGTACGGCTCCTCGCTCTACCTTAAAACCTCGCGGTTTTTGACAATGGGGTTCATGCATCTAGTTCGCACGCAGGCGGCATGTATATATTTATTTCATTTCCACAAACTAATCCTATGTGGTTTCAACCAAATATTTCACAATCACAAACGGGTATTTTTCAACCACCATCAACCAATATCAATCACAAATAATCCCAAACAATCATTCGCTATCAATCAATTTTCACAACCATTTCAACCAATAAATATCGTCCATGGTTTGTGGACGAGGGGCGTATATATATATATATATATATATTTATATATAGCAATTCACTTTCATTTTCAACACATATATAATTTTTAAATCAGAAATCTCACCAATAGCTATCCAACTTCACTTAGAGAAATCTTCGCCTTTCTGTCGCTTTCTCCCGTATTCTCTACACATGTAAAAATCGAATTTTTACGATGCTATTCAATATATAAAAAACGAATTTTTACTACGCTATTCAATACATAAAAATATGATTTTTACTTCGACTTTCAATATATAAAAATATGATTTTTCTTTTTAAAGTTCAGTTTTTATTTCCTTTTTAAAAATCAGGTTTTTATTTCCTTTTAAAATTCAGTTTTAAAATTCTTTAAAAAAAAATCAGTTTTTACTTTCTTTACAAAAATCAGTTTAAAAATTCTTAAAAACCAAATCAGTTTTAATTTCTAAAATAAAATCAGTTTTCCTTTTTATTAAAAATCCGTTTTTAATTGCTTTTAAAAATTAGTTTTAAAACCTGTTTAAAAATCAATTTTTTAAGCCTCAAAAAAACAGTTTTTACCTTTACATAAAAAAAATCAGTTTTAAATTCTTAAAAAAAAAACAGTTTTACATTCTTTTTAAAAATCGGTTTTAAAACCTAAAAAAAACAAACGGTATTTAAACTAAAAAAAACAGCATTCTTTTCTTAAGTAAATAAAATCAGAATTAAAACAAAAATAAAATAAATAAATAAAATAAAAGAAAACTTACAGAGGGGGGGAAGAAGATCGGAGGCGCTTCGAGGGGGCGGCGCTCGGGGTTTCGAACGGTGGTGGCGACTTCTGGCTTCGAGGTGGCGGCTCGGGTTTCGCTCGCGATGGAGGGAGGAGCGGGGTCTTCGATCGATGGAGGGGGGCGAGGCCTTCGTGGTGGTGGTCTTCGTCGGCGTCGAGGTCAGGGGGGGCGGCGGCTCGATTTGTTTAGGTTTTTTTTTTTTTTTCGTTTTCTGATTTATCAATCGGGGGGGGCAATGAAGGATAAGGGAGGGAGATTAAAAATTATTTTTATTATTTTATTATTTAATTTTACAAAAAGGTTGACTTTTACATACGACCTCGAAACGAGGCCCACCGCCTATCGTCCATAGCGTTTAACCCCCATTCCGAACACAATGGGATATGTATCGCAAGCTGATTTGATCGTTACAGTCAGTTTCCTTTTGAATTTACATTTAAATCACTATATTGAATTTTAAACGCACATTTCAAATTACCTGGGTCACATACTAACTAGAAAAATTCCAGAAAAATATTTTCTAGCTTCGTATTGACAATACGGTCCTAACAAGACTAGTTTCGTGGAATTCTGAGACCGTTTGTAAAATGGCCAATTTCCAGTCGATTAAATTCAACAGAAACTGGTCAAACGCGTTTTCCTTTGCCACGCTCACATATTGATTCGAAAAATTATGAAATTTGAAACCTAACAATAACTTGACCCTGCGGATCCAACAAAAGTGGTTTCGTCGAAATCCGAGGTCGTTTGCAAAATGTCCATTTTTAAGGGCCTGAATTCCATAGCGACTATTCAGAATTTTCAACTGGACATATCTTTTGATTCCCGCTATCAAATTTCGATTGGTCGGATTCGTTAGAAAGATATTCACTAACAGATTTAAATATTTTTGGTTTCACTAAGATCCGGATTGTTTTGCACCCGGTACAGTCTGACAAAGTTTGAATTCAATTTTTGAAACTGCCACGCCATTTCAGGCCTTGTTTATAATTATAATTAATTATATTTGTTTTCAATTGTCGATTCAAACTCAGTTTTCATCGCCATTATTTAAAATATTTATTTTAAATATTTAAAATCCATTATTTTAGCCAATTTAAAATTTTTAAATTGGTTCAGATTTTCTGGGTCGTTACATTTACATTTTCTTATGTAAATAAAATAATAACAGAAAATGTTAGAAAAGAATTAACATAAGATATTCTTTTTTATGTTAAAAATAAATATTAGAAAAAGGATTAAAGAACTACATTTTTCAATGTAATTAGAAAAGAATTTAAGAATTACACTTTTCAATGTAAAGAAAAGAAATAAAGACATTTACTTTTGTTCAATGTAAATAAAGGATTTAATAAAAGTACATTTTCAATGTTAGTAAATATATATATATATATATGTGTTGTACATTGTAAATAAAATCACATTTCTATGTGATTATTATAAGAACAAATATGTGAATAAGGATTATTTACATTTTCTTATGTAAATAAAAGGGATTAAAAGAATAATTATGTGAATAATATTTATTTACATTTTCTTATGTAAATAAATAAGATAAAAGGAAAAGGTACATTTATTTATAATTAGTGTAAATAAATATAGTAAAAGTAAAGGTAAACATTTATTTACAAATAGTGTAAATAAATAGGAATAAGAAATTAAAAACATTTATTTACAAATAGTGTAAATAAATAAGAACAAGAAATTAAGTACATTTATTTACAAATAGTGTAAATAAATAAGAAAAGGAATTAGAAACATTTATTTAAAAATAATGTAAATAAATAAGATAAAAGAAGTAGAGAAATATTTATTTACATTTAGGTAAATAAATAAGGAAAAGAATAGAAAAACATTTATTTACATTTAGGTAAATAAATAGAAAATAAATTAAAAGGATATATAAAACATAATTTATTTACAATTAGAGTAAATAAAATAAGAAAGGTAGTAAAATAAAACAAGAAATATTTTATCGTCATTTTAGATGCGATAAAAAGAATAGAATTTTATAATTGAAATAGTAAAACGATTTATATTTATATATATATATATATAAATTAAATTTAAACGAAACACACGCGGTAGTTCACGTATCGACAATCGTAACTTTAAACGGTTATGCCGAAAGATCCGACCGTCGGATTTTCCCAAAACAGGAACCGTTAGGACCGCTTTGGGAAAATCTTTCCAATGATATAAATTTCATCAAAATCCAACAGTTAGATATGCGTAAGTCAAATTTGGTTGAAAACAGCGCCAGGGTCGCCCATTGACCCGAAGCGTCGTTAAATTAATTTAGGCTATTTTTATATAAATAAAAATAGCGATAGGTCGTTATCAAATATTAATAACGATAGGAAATGTTTTCAAATTATTATATATATATATGCGAGAATCATTTGAAAAGTCCGAGTTTAATCTCATTTCAAATGATTATACGACGTTCTAAGTCGAAGATTTGAAGACGGTGATTGAAGACCGACGATCTTCACATCGAATGGATGCGTTGCTACTGAGACCCATGAGAGGAGTAGCTACCTTGAAAGGGCCTCAGTGGTGGCCGTTCAGACGTAGTGTTGATTTGTACGGATTTGACTTTCGCTCAGACCCAGAGCATAAGTTTATAAATGGAATGTATGTCTGACGTTGTAGTCCTTTATACTACATTCGTTGATCTCTGTTAATACATATCTGCTTGGTGGTTAACACCCTTCTTTGAGACATATGAGCTTAGAGGTTATATACTGGCAGAAATCAATGATATAGTATGGACTGACAATGTGGCATACTAAGATGCATTGATCAAGGCTTTTGTTGAAAACAAGGCCTTGTGGTTGATGATCAAAGCACGACCTGTTTAGGCGTAGCTTTGTGTATAGCGTGACTTCGCGAGCCTCACACCCCGGTATGAGTCAAAAACGGGATACGGACTACAGGGAGTGCACACGTTTCTTTCTAGCTAGAGTGATGTCAGGGACCTACCAGCGCTGACATTTTACTTATGTGGATGATGGATTTTGAGGCGCCTCGTGTTTTATAGGCCGTTGGTGGTCATACTATAGGTCCAAAGGGACCGGGAAGCGTGTGTTCAGGCATAACTAATCCACTTCCCATAGGCGGGGACCGGCCCTGAAGATCCAAGGGTTCACTGCGGGGGATCCTGAGGCATTTGCTAGAGTGTCTCGAATCGGAGAGGAGCTTGCCCCTAGCCTCGACTCATGATGGAAATCCAATTTCCAATACGACCTTGCGGTTTTGATTGTAGAACTAGTATGGCGACATAGTAGGATGGGGTACTATGCCGTCTATGATTGATACATTATGATTTAAATGTTTAATATATATATACCTATATATACACACTAATAATAATAATATCGTTTTCAGGTATCAAGCATCTTTTGACCATTATAAGGTAAAACCCTATCCTCTGGTGTGCGTTGCATTGTGTGATGGGACCTGGGTCTTATAATGGTTTCATTTTTCCAAAAAAACATTGCGTTATTTCTCGATTTACTTTGGTTTATGCACTGGCAATCCATAGGAGTAAACCCGTTCCGCGAAAGTGGCGTGCTCCTTGGATTTGTCTTATTAGTTATGTTAGTTTAGAATTCTCACACCAGTCCCATGACTGACTCGTAGTTTGTTTCACTTTGCAAACTCGGGTGCCCTCTTTTCCACACGGGCAGTCGAGTAGCTTTTTGCAGATATCTATTCTTTTAGCAGGATCCTGGATCGAAGCCTAAAGTTGTGTCCAGAGCTTAGTAGTCTTCCGCTGTTTACTGTATTTTATTTAATGTATTAAATCTTTTGTAGTTTATCTTCCGCTGTAATTTTATTTCAATGTACTCTGATATATTCTGTACTCTGATGTAACATTATTATAATGTAATAAAAGTCTGCTGTTATTGTTCTGATGTATTGTATTCCCAAAGTTAAAGTATTCGAAGATTTCCAACCTTTGGGTCAGACCTGTGTGGTTTATGGTCGATTCAAAGAGCGGGAATTTCTGGGTCTTTACAAATAGTGTAGGATCTGCCACGTTCTATTTGAAAAGTATCAGTTTATTTAAACTTTTAATTAGTGTTAGTTAATATTAATTAAAATCAACATCTATTTAAACCTATATGAAATTATTTAACAGGATTGAAGGGACTAATTAAACCAAGGTAAAGTAAGGGGCTTCATGATTTCATTATACATTTTGGAAAAGTTATATGTAGCGGTTATTCTGAATGGAGAGGAAAGGGTAACCGACGACCCTTGTTTTGCAAAAGTAATTAACTATCAATTAAGAAATTTAATAATATTTTATTTAAGTAGTTTATTGAAAATTTATTTAAATGTGTATTAAAATGATTGTTAACTTGTGAAGAATCACGGGGGCATCGTATTCGAAGAGGAGTAAACAAATGAGGAAGCAGAACTATATCGGGCCTAAAACCATGATTGAAAGTAATTAATGAGAATAATTAGTTAATTAAAAAGTCAGTTAGTTTTAAAATTTAAATCGAACAATTATAACGGTGAAAAGTTATGTATATGTTATCAAGATTGAACCAAACAACTTGCAACAAAATCATGGAAACGGACACTACGTTGTAGAGAAAGGTTGTGTAATGACCCGAAAATCCGGTCCAATTTGAGCTGACTAAATAACACAAGTCCAACCCCAAATTGCACTGAAAACCAAGAAATTAATAGAAAGAAATTAGAGGGTGAGGAAAGATAAGATAGAAACTTATAATAGAAGAAGAAGAAGAAGAACACAACATCAGAGTAACACGAACCTATAATATATATAACATAACTTGAAATATACATCTGTACTTGAATATACATCATTATCAAAGAACAACACTTACAACACAGCAGAAATAACTATATCTATATGATTCTGAAGCCTCCTGCTCCCGTTCTTCAAGTATCTGTAAATTCCTGACTACTTGACTGCCCGTACGAAATTGGGCACCCAAGAGTTTAGGGAAAACAAAACACAATAAACTCCGGGTCAGTCATGGGACTGGTGTGAGTAAAACAGTTAAAACAGTTCGAACAAGTAATCGATATCTCATAAGACCACGCCGTATAACGGAACGGGATTTTCCCTTATGAGAATCCAAAATATCTTTATATCAAAACCTTTTGATATTATAATAATGTCTATCAACCACAATATAATAATCATCAAGCAGAAAAGCTTTCATCTCACGTTCTACATACATAGTATACAATCAAAACCGCAAGCACGTATAGGGTAATGGATTTCCAACTATGACAAGGTATGGAACCACCTTTCGCTAGTGTACCTCTAGAAAGGAATACACTATGTTCAACAAGAACATCTTGCAACCCGTCCACACATGACCGACCACTCATTTCGCTTGAGTGTATCGAATGTATATCACCAACGGTTGGGATCAACAACCGTTTCCCGAATGGGACAATATCGACAATAGATTTTTAGAAATAAATGAAACTCTAGATTAGGTGAATATACACTCTACTTCGGTGCGACCGACTTAGCCATGCTGCCTGCCCGATTTCTGCCATTTACCGGATGTGAGGCTAGAAGCTACGCTTTATCATCACATCAGATTCACTTTGAATGCCACATCGTCAAATCCATCAAATCACCGATTGATGTCCTCAACCATACATTATGTGTTAGCTTAAAGAAGTTTCCTTCTCCGCTTCCACTATTGGCACGGTAGGAGAAATCAATGTACGTGATTGTCTGGGAATACTCTGTCAGACATCCATCCATACAAGTCATCTAGGAACAGGATGAACCGAAGGTACAATTTAGTATATCCATCTTAGGAAATTTTTACCTAAGATTTATACAACATCCCTTGCACTTTACTCCGTCTTCAATTATCTTTGGCATATATGATTCGCAACGCTTATGCCAATACAGAGTGGTTCTTTGGATAATAATCCAACCGGTCTCTCCATATTAACAACGTTAAATTGGTCAAAACTTCGATAGTCTGTGATTTAACTATCGAAGAAAAACAGGTGTGCAAAAAACGATATTATTTCCAGATGGAAATTTATATCGATCAAACATCATTTAACATTTATCTCCTTAGTTCATTTTTCATCTCCTGTTTCCCTATATTCAACATTTCTTATTTTCTAAATTTAGAAAATATATGTTATTACCATTGGAAAACATTTCCATTTCTTGTTTTCTATATCAGAAAAGATTTGTGGTTCTTATTTGGAAAACATTTCCAAAACTCCTTTATTGGACTTAGACATATGTTTAAACAAACCATCGCAATGCCAACACAAACCATTACGCTTATTAATTAAATTCCTTTAACCCACCTTCACTATCGAACCTTAAACATTCCTTAGTTAAAAATGAAGTCAATCAAATTGGGGTAATACTACCTCTCAGACCTTAACTGAACAACGTTTCTAACCTTGAAATAGACAAAGTTCACCTTTTAATTCTTTAACAAACTTCCTTACGTAACTCTCTTTCGAATCGTCTCTACTCGATAATTCTTTCCTTCGATAAGGTATATTCGATAACTCTATTAAATTTACTCTATTCGATTAACCCTTATCAATTAACTCTATTGGACTAACGCTATTGGATTAACTCTATTTGATTTAACTCTAGTCGATAACTCCTTTAACTTTATTTGAATAAATCAAATTCGATTAACTCCTTTAATTCCATTCGAATAAACTATATTCGATTTATTCCTTTAACTCCATTTAACTCTATTCGAATAACTAATATTCGATAACTCTATTTAACTCTATTTCAAATCACTAATATTCGATTAACTCAATTGATTCTATTCGAATAAACTATATTCGATCAACTCCTTTATTTTAACTCTAATCGATTAACTCCATCAAATAACTAAATTCGATAACTCCTTCGAATAACCTATATTCTATAACTCACTTTGATTTAAAAAAACGATAACTCTTTTCGATTAAACTATAATCGATAATTCCTTTCGATTAACTCTATTCGAATTACTAATATTCGATAAACTCCATTGAATAACTCTAGTTCGATTTAACTCTATTCAATAAATTCTAGTTCGATATAACTCTATCGATTTACTTTAATTGATTAACACTAACTGTTTAACTCTAACTGGTTAACCCTAATGGTTTTACTCTAACTGGTTTAACTCTATCTGATTTACTCTAACCGGTTAACTCTAACTGGTTAACTCTTATTCGAATAACAAATATTCGATTAACTCTATTCAACTAACTCGACTCAACTAACCCCTTTCGAATAATTAATTTGATTTACTTACTTTAGATTACCATATTCGATTTAACTCCCTTCGAATAACTTATATTCGATTTAACTCCTTTCGAATACCATATTCGATTTAACTCCCTTTATTCGCTTTATAAAGATTTCCTTTTTAACAATGTTTATTCATTTTTAAAGATTTACTTTTAGTAACGGTTCTCTACTTTAAAATGATTTCCTCCTTATAACGTTTTCCCTTTTATAACGTCCTATTCCATTATAAATAAATTTCCCTTTTTTAACCCTATTTATTTTCTAAATATTTCCTATCAATTCTATTTGTAAATGATTATACAAATATTTCCTTTTCTATTATTCTATTTGCAAATGGTTTGCAAATATTTCCTTTTCAAATCTATTCTTTGATTTTATAATTTCCCTTTTCTAAATATCTCCTATTTATAAATATTCCAATTTATAAATATTTCTTATTTATAAATATTCCATTTATAAATATTTTATTTCCAAATATCACTTTGAAAATTTTCCCTTATCAACATTTACGGCATGTTATGGTATTCAACATATCAAATCACGATGATCATTATCGTCCAAACACATATAATCGACAACAGATTATATATCACATCATATATCACAATATATGAAAAACAATAAAATAACTGTTGAGGAATCCAATTGGATGGATTCCTCCAACCTGTTTCCCTGCATCCACAGATGTTACACAATAAAATCAACATCACTTTTAGTTTCATATGATATATTCTGTCAAACAGAATCAATATAGAAATTCAACTAACTGACTAGCAGTTCAATCAAACAGTCAACACACAGTCAATCAGCAAATATTTAACAGTTCTAAAAATACAACATGAAATTATAAACTGTTCAGAGTTAGTGAGATTTACTCGCATTTGCAGTCCATCGTTAAAGAACGATAAACTATAGTTTGATTTAAATCAAACAATTTATTTCTCCATAAATTCAAACGAGCCCCAATCCACTTCCAATCAACTTCTTTGTGAAGGTCCCGTCCATATGGTCCCAACGCAACTTACGGTTTGAATTTCTGATATCATATGGTCGAGATATAACAATTACAAGTTGATACTATTTAAATTGAATTTAAACTAAGAATTAACCTTAAACGGGTCTCACCACACTTTTAACCGACCCATTACCATCACAGCCCAAACCCGCTGACCTCTTCTTCCCCGTTCTCTTCTTGCCGTGATCTGCTCTGCTTCCAACTCCCCATTTTAAAACTTACGAAGCCTTATCCGCACCATTTCTTCACGAACCTTCAAACCGATCTCACCACCACTTCTCTCTTCCTGAGCCCGACATCTCCAACACCATCATGAATAACTCGCACGTAATTCCTCGAACGCGACTTGCATCTTGCTCCAGGAAACTATCAACATCTATTTTCACTGATTCCTCCAAGAACTCACATACATATGTGGTTTTACTCCCCCAATTCAGAAACCATATCGATCCCGAAAACAAACGACTAGAAATTTCACAAATTGGAACCCTACGCATTGCTCAACACTCAAGCATCAGGACACCGCATCGCACCTTGTCAAGCTAATGTAGAATCGAACAGAATTTCCAAGGGGATTCAAATAATATAGTTTCATGATTTTCAGACTTTTATTTGATTTGATTTTGAATTTTATAGATCCAAATATGTCACTGGAAAAAGAATTCGACGGCGCAAATATTGGTTTGACCGTGAAATGAGATGTATTATGTTTTGGGGGTTAAGGTAGTGGTATTTATAGAAAATTTAGATATTTTCTTTCGAATATTATATTAAAATATAATCAACTGCTGTATTTATTTGTCCTTTAAAATTCCTGTGATCACACATGACATCTAAAAATCACGAATCTGGGCATGCAACTATAGTTCGACATTACGGTCCCAACGAAACTGGTTTCATTGAATTCCGACTCCGTATGCTCACACAGCGTATTTTTAACCGTCGAAATACTGACTGTTTTTCACTCTAAAAATCCGTACGACCACACAGTGACTCTAAAAATCACGATACTGGAAATCTAACAACTATTTGACATTGCGGATCCAACAAAATTAGTTTCATCGAATTCCGACTTCGTTTGCAAAAGTGGCTATTTTTAAAGCTCTGGATGGCCCATTTAAATATATAAATATATATAAATATAATTAAATTAAATATATATAAATAAATATTATCGTATATATTCACAGCGGAATACCATACAGCTCTAGAATATTCCTATATGAATTTCTAACTCGATACTCACTTCCGGGTCAACTTGATATTTGATTTATATTGAAATTCCTTTTAAAAATATAAATAATTCCTTTATAAATTATAAAGGAATTCCACATCGACTTTTCTAAAATTTGATTTGGACATATTACAAAATCTACACGATGAAATCCTGATTTTTCTCTTCCACTAGAAAGATACACTCCACCAGCTCCGAACGTTTCTTGTTTCACAGAAATCCGGCTTAAAACGAATCCTGTATATTCAGTTGAAGTTCGAATCGCCAATTTACGAACTGCGGCGTCATTTCGAGCTCGATTTTAATTATATTATAACTCTACGTTCAAACTGTCGTTCAAATAATACATTCGTTATCGTAATTCAGTTCTAAACTAAATTAAATATCACAGATGATCCAGTTCACACCATATCGCCATTTCAGCCAATTCTTATTATTTCAGAATTAAATATATTATTTAATTATTATTTTAATTAAATATTTCCAGCTATTTAATTAAACCACCATTTAATTCACTATATCACTATTTATATAATTAAATAAATTAATTATAATACCTCTGCCAATGTGGGTCATTTCAATCTTCCCCACTTAAAATAATTTTGTCCTCGAAATTGCTAAGGTAGAGAACGACCCTATCGACTGGTTATAACTTATCTGTTCACTTCTAAATCTTAGTTTCACTGAACCAATTTAATTTTAATTAAATTTTTAACCAATTCTTATCAATGAAAATTTTCAAAAATCCTGAAAATTTTCTAACACCTTAACTTTTCGAAAAATTTCGCCAGCACCTCCTTTGTACTGGTCAATAGCTCAAACTCCAACTCGCCACTCTGGGCCATCTCGAACCCAAAAGAAAATCAAACAGCCAAGCGGCTTGCCAATTCGGCTCATAAATCTTATATCCAATAGAAATTTAAACTTGTACCTTTTGTCGGCATATCATTATATCCTTTCCACCTATTATCAATTCAGCAGATACAAGGGTCATTCCAATCAAATTCCAATCTGCTTTTATCCACAATACCACCATTCGCTTATATCCGAGCCAAATATCATTTTAACTCGAGTTTCTTCTCGATTTCCAACTCTTAACTTGATTATCACATTACACTTCAAATTTGAATCTCATAATCCAATTTGTCTTGATATCATTCTAATTCAATCTCAGTTACCACTTTACTGGCTTTACTTTTAATTCAAATTTGCTTTCACAAATTTCTGTTAAATTTGTTTTTAATTCAAACAGTCTTTCCCTGGGTGTTTTTAAACAGTTTACTCTTTTCAAAAATCAAATTTTCCTTTTGAACATGTCACTGAGCCCTTAATTAGTATTCCATTAGTTAATCACTTCTCTATTTCTTTATCAATATTTGTTAACCAAATATTTTCAATAATCATATTGGCCTTTTATGTTATTTGGAAAACATTTCCGAATATCGCCTTCCTTTATTTTCTAAACTTTAGAAAATATATGCTATTTATAATAGGAAAATATTCCAATTACTTATCTCTTTTTCGATCTCGTTTATTTCTATACTTAGGAAATATTCTTTATTATATTTCCAAGCTTACACTTATTTGGGTTAAAACGGATGTTGTGTAAAACATCGTTACGACAACCCAAATACTATATTCAACTAACTCTTATTCAACATTGATCTTCGAGCCTGAAATCTTACTATTTATTTGTTAATAATGAAATCAATCAAGTTGGGGTATAACTACCTCTCAAACCTTGACTGAATAACATTTATAACGTCAAAACAGATATGACTACTTACTCGAATAATCAATACCATACAACTACTTATTCACTTTTAAATACGTATACGCTTCCTCCTTCTATTCTTACTAGATTTTATTCTTAGTCTTCCATTTTGATTTTACTTTTCTATTTCTAAGTTCGTTTCCTTATCGACTTCTATATATATATATATCGATACGTTGATTTCTAACTATCAAATTATCTTAAAAATATTCTAACTCCTTAAATTCCCGGAAAAATTCGCCATAACCTCCTTTGTACCATGAGCATCGGGATATTTCAAATAGCCTCCCATGGCCCTTAACAATCCAAAAGAAAAAGAAAAATCCAAGCGGCTAGCCGATACGGCGCATAAAATCTCATATATGAATTAAATACATACCTTTTCATCGAGCATTCTATTTATATACCTTCATTGACCTTATCCATATCTATCTCACGTATATTTATACCTGCCCAATCTATTTTAACTATACCCGATCGTTTTAACTCAATTCGTTAATTAATTTGTTAATTAACTCTTTAGTCTATTTCACTTTTATATTTGAACATGACATATTCAAATATATTTTAACTTGCTTATTAACTAATTTGAATCCAAATTTCAAATTTAAGCTCTATATTCGATTTCGAATATCCATTTACAAATCCAATTCACCTTTCAAAGTTCAACTTCAAATTCAAAACTCGATTAACTAATTCCTCTTCGACTTAGTTAATTCTATTCAATTTCTATTCAAATTTTATATCACTTCTATTATTCAAATCTATTTCATTTCTATTATTCAAATCTATTTCACTTCTATTATTCAAATTCTATATATCAAATTTTATTCAAATTCTATATTATAAATCCCATTTGAATTTCTATTTTCAAATTCTATATTATAAATCCCATTTTGAAATTCAACACAACTTGTCTTTCCCACAACAAATTCAAAACAGTATCTCTGGTAGTAATTCATCACTTACAACTCGAAAATGAATAATGATGATGCAACTGTCATCATCGGAATCTATTTTCCAGCGATCGAAGTGAGTTCAATACTATAAAACCATTTCTAAACATTTCCACTTTGAAATTCATTTCAAAATATAATTCAACTACTTGTAAAACAATTTAAAATCTCCCAGGATCTTAAATTTTCCTTATTTTTAACCCAAATCCATTTATAAACACTTATCCAATTCTCCAGAATTTCAACTCAATTTCTGGTTTAAAATTTCAGATTCAACTCTTCTGATTTCACGTGTTTCACTTATATGAATTCTGATTGGTTATTTACATAACCATTTAATTTATAGTCTTACTCGATTATAATAACAACCAATATATCCACTATATTATAATTTTGATATATATATATCTTCTCTATATCAAGATATACCTTGGATAAACTTATTTTAATTTACCCTTTTTTCAAAACATATCGTGTCGACCCGTCGTATTCGAGTGTTTATAAACTCCTACCGATACAGTGGATCAAACTGATCGACCGGAACCCATAAACAACTCAACCAATGAATCTCCACAATATAAAACCACTTTATATCAATAAAAAATACGTTCACTCGTATATATACACTCCAACTCAATCTAGGGTATTACTAACCCTATCTCTACTGAGTTACGCCACAGAGCCAAGGTAATCACTTAACTTAAGCTCTGATACCAATTGTAATGACCCGAAAATCCGGTCCAATTTGAGCTGACTAAAAAACACAAGTCCAACCCCAAATTGCACAGAAAACCAGGAAATTAATAGAAAGAAATTAGAGGGTGAAGAAAGATAAGATAGAAACTTAGAATAGAAGAAGAAGAAGAACACAACATCAGAGTAACACGAACCTCACAGCGGAATGAATAACATATAATATATATAACATAACTTAAAATATACATCTGTAATTGAATATGCATCATTATCAAAGTACAACACTTACAACACAGCAGAAATAACTATAGCTATATGATTTTGAAGCCTCCAGCTCCAGTTCTTCAAGTATCAGTAAATTCCTGACTACTTGACTGCCCGTACGAAATTGGGCACCTAAGAGTTTAGGGAAAACAAATCACAATAAACTATGGGTCAGTCATGGGACTGGTGTGAGTAAAACAGTTAAAACAGTTCGAACAAGTAATCGATATCTCATAAGACCACGCCGTATAACGGAATGGGTTTTTCCCCTATGAGAATCCAAAATATCTTTATATCAAAACCTTTTGATATTATAATAATGTCTATCAACCACAATATAATAATCATCTAGCAGAAACGCTTTCGTCTCACGTTCTACATATATAATATGCAATCAAAACCGCAAGCACGTATTGGGTAATGGATTTCCAACTATGACAAGGTATGGAACCACCTTTCGCTAGTGTACCTCTAGAAAGGAAAACACTGGGTTCAACAAGAACATCTTGCAACCCGGCCACACATGACCGACCACTCATTTCGCTTGAGTGTATCGAATGTATATCACCAACGGTTGGGAACAGCAACCGTTTCCCGAATGGGATAGTATCGACAATAGATTTTTAGAAATAAATGAAACTCTAGATCAGTTGATTATACACCCTACTTCGGTGCTACCGACTTAGCCATGTTGCGTGCCCGATTTCTGTCATTTACCGGATGTGAGGCTAGAAGCTACGCTTTATAATCACATCAGATTCACTTTGAATGCAACATCGTCAAATCCATCAAATCACCGATTGACGTCCTCAGCCATACATTATGTGTTAGCTTAAAGAAGTTTCCTTCTCCGCTTCCACTCTTGGCAAGGTTGGAGAAATCAATGTACGTGATCGTCTGGAAATACTCAGTCAGACATCCATCCATACAAGTCATCCAGGAACAGGATGAACCGAAGGTACTATTCAGTATATCCATCTTAGGCAATTTTTACCTAAGATTTATACACCAGCCCTTGCACTGTACTCCGTCTTCAATTATCTTTGGCATATATGATTCGCAACGCTTATGCCAATACAGAGTGGTTCTTTGGATAATAATCCAACCGGTCTCTCCATATTAACAACGTTAAAATGGTCAAAACTTCGATAGTATGTGATTTAACTATCGAAGAAAACAGGTGTGCAAACAACGATATTATTTCCAGATGGAAATTTATATCGGTCAAACATCATTTAACATTTATCTCCTTAGTTCATTTTTCATCTCCTGTTTCCCTAAATTCAACATTTCTTATTTTATAAATTTAGAAAATATGTGTTATTACCGTTGGAAAACATTTCCATTTCTTGTTTTCTATATCAGAAAACATTTCTGGTTCTTATTTGGAAAACATTTCCAAAACTCCTTCATTGGACTTAGACAGATGTTTAAACAAACCATCGCGATGCCAACACAAACCATTATGCTTATTAATTAAATTCCTTTAACCCACCTTCACTATCGAACCCTAACCATTCCTTAGTTAAAAATGAAGTCAATCAAGTTGGGGTAATACTACCTCTCAGACCTTAATTGAACAACGTTTCTAACCTTGAAATAGACAAAGTTCACCTTTTAATTCTTTAACAAACTTCCTTACGTAACTCTCTTTCGAATCATCTCTATTCGATAATTCTTTCCTTCGATAAGGTATATTTGATAACTCTATTCAATTTACTCGATTCGATTAACCCTTATCAATTAACTCTATTAAACTAACGCTATTGGATTAACTCTATTTGATTTAACTCTAGTCGATAACTCCTTTAACTCTATTCGAATAAATCAAATTCGATTAACTCCTTTAATTCCATTCGAATAAACTATATTCGATTTATTCCTTTAACTCCATTTAACTCTATTCGAATAACTAATATTCGATAACTCTATTTAACTCTATTTCGAATCACTAATATTCGATTAACTCAATTGATTCTATTCGAATAAACTATATTCGATCAACTCCTTTATTTTAACTCTAATTGATTAACTCAATCAAATAACTAAATTCGATAACTCCTTCGAATAACCAATATTCTATAACTCACTTTGATCTAACAAATCGATAACTCTTTTTGATTGAACTATAATTGATAACTCCTTTTGATTAACTCTATTCGAATAACTAATATTCGATAAACTCCATTGAATAACTCTAGCTCGATTTAACTCTATTAAATAAATTCTAGTTCGATATAACTCTATCGATTTACTTTAATTGATTAACACTAACTGTTTAACTCTAACTGGTTAACCCTAATGGTTTTACTCTAACTGGTTTAACTCTAACTGATTTACTCTAACCGGTTAACTCTAACTGGTTAGCTCTTATTCGAATAACAAATATTCGATTAACTCTATTCAACTAACTCGACTCGACTAACCCCTTTCGAATAACTAATTCTATTTACTTACTTTCGAATACCATATTCGATTTAACTCCCTTCGAATAACTTATATTCGATTTAACTCCTTTCGAATACCATATTCGATTTAACTCCTTTATTCGCTTTACAAAGATTTCCTTTTTAACAATGTTTATTCATTTTTAAAGATTTACTTTTAGTAACGGTTCTCCACTTTAAAATGATTTCCTCCTTATAATGTTTTCCCTTTTATAACGTCCTATTCCGTTCTAAATAAATTTCCCTTTTTTAACCCTATTTATTTTCTAAATATTTCCTATCAATTCTATTTGTAAATGATTATAAAAATATTTCCTTTTCTATTATTCTATTTGCAAATGGTTTGCAAATATTTCCTTTTCAAATCTATTCTTTGACTTTATAATTTCCCTTTTCTAAATATCTCCTATTTATAAATATTACAATTTATAAATATTTCTTATTTATAAATATTCCATTTATAAATATTTTATTTTCAAATATCACTTTGAAAATATTCCCTTATCAACATTTACGGCATGTTATGGTATTCAACATATCAAATCACGATGATCAGTATCATCCAAACACATATAATCGACAACAGATTATATATCACATCATATATCACAATATATGAAAAACAATAAAATAACTGTTGAGGAATCCAGTTGGATGGATTCCTCCAACCTGTTTCCCTGCATCCACAGATGTTACACAATAAAATCAACATCACTTTCAGTTTCATGTGATATATTCTGTCAAACAGAATCAATATAGAAATTCAACTAACTGACTAGCAGTTCAATCAAACAGTCAACACACAATCAATCAGCCAATATTTAACAGTTCTAAAAGTACAACATGAAATTTTAAACTGCTCAGAGTTAGTGAGATTTACTCACATTTGCAGTTCATCGTTAAAGAACGATAAACTGTAGTTTGATTTGAATCAAGCAATTTATTTCGCCATAAATTCAAATGAGCCCCATTCCACTTCCAGTCAGCTTCACTGTGAAGATCCTGTCCATACGGTCCCAACGCAACTTACGGTTCGAATTTCTGATATTATATGGTCGAGATATAACAATTACAAGTTGATACTATTTAAATTGAATTTAAACTAAGAATTAACCATAAACGGGCCTCACCACACTTTTAACCGGCCCATTACCATCACAGCCCAAACCCGCTGACCTCTTCTTCCCCGTTCTCTTCTTGCCGTGACCTGCTCTGCTTCCAGCTCCCCATTTCAAAACTTACGAAGCCTTATCCGCACCATTTCTTCATGAACCTTCAAACCGATCTCACAACCACTTCTCTCTTCCTGAGCCCGACATCTCCAACATCATCATGAACAACTCGCACTTAATTCCTCGAACGCGACTTGCATCTTGCTCCAGGAAACTATCGACAACTATTTTCACTGATTCCACCAAGAACTCACATACATATGCGGTTTTACTCCCCCAATTCAGAAACCATGTCGATCCTGCAAACAAAAGACTAGAAATTTCACAAATTGAAACCCTACTCATAGCTCAAAACTCGAGCATCAGGACAGCGCATCGCACCTTGTCAAATTGAAGTAGAATCGAACAGAATTTCCAAGAGGATTCAAATAATTTAGTTTCATGATTTTCAGACTTTTATTCGATTTGATTTTGAATTTTATAGATCCAAATATTTCACTGGAAAAAGAATTCGGCAGCGCAAATATTGGTTTGACCGTGAAATGAGATGAATTAGGTTTAGGGTGTTAAGGTAGTGGTATTTATTGAAAATTTAGATGTTTTCTTTCAAATATTATATTAAAATATAATCAACTGTTGTGTTTATTTTTCCTTAAAAATTCCTGTGATCACACATGACATCTAAAAATCACGAATCAAGGTATGCAACTACAGTTCGACCTTACGGTCCCAACGAAACTGGTTTCGTCGAATTCCGACTCCGTACGCTCACACAGCGTATTTTTAACCATCGAAATACTGACTGTTTTTCACTCTAAAAATCTGTACGACCACACAGTGACTCTAAAAATCACGAAACTGGAAATCTAACAACTATTTGACATTGCGGATCCAACAAAATTAGTTTCATCGAATTCCGACTTCGTTTGCAAAAGTGGCTATTTTTAAAGCTCTAGATGTCCCATTTAAATATATAAATATATTTAAATATAATTAAATTAAATATTTATAAATAAATATTATCATATATATTCACAGTGGAATACCATACAGCTCTAGAATATTCCTATATGAATTTCTAACTCGATATTCACTTCTGGGTCAACCCGATATTTAATTTATATTGAAATTCCTTTTAAAAATATAAATAATTCCTTTATAAATTATAAAGGAATTCCACACTGACTTTTCTAAAATTTGATTTGGACATATTACAAAATCTACACGATGAAATACTGATTTTTCTCATCCACTAGAAAGATATACTCCACCAGCTCCGAACATTTCTTGTTTCACAGAAATCCGGCTTAAAACGAATCCTGTATATTCAGTTGAAGTTCGAATCGCCAATTTACGAACTGCGGTGTCATTTCGAGCTCGATTTTAATTATATTATAACTCTATGTTCAAACTATCGTTCAAATAATATATTCGTTATCATAATTCAGTTCTAAACTGAATTAAATATCACAGATGATCCAGTTCACACCATATCGCCATTTCAGCCAATTCTGATTATTTCAGAATTAAATATATTATTTAATTATTATTTTAATTAAATATTCCCAGCTATTTAATTATACCACCATTTAATTCACTACATCACTATTTATATAATTAAATAAATTAATTATAATATCTCTGCCAATGCGGGTCATTACAGATTGGGCGAAAATGGAGATAGCAGGAATTACAGTTATATTAAACTACTGTTTAATTTTTCTATAACCAAACCGGTTCAAAGACAAATGGAATCAATGTGAGTTAAACTCACTTAGTTTTCCCATTTATATTTTTATATAAATTGGGTTTTTATTTTGTGTGTTCTGTTTGCCAATGATTGACTGTTTGCTAGTTATTGTTGCTTTAAATGATGAAATTTAACTGTCGTTTAATTTCAGTGAAATATCAAATCGTTATTCTAATGATTGGTTTCAATAAAGGTAACTCACCTTGGTTGGTCACGTTTATAAAATTAACGTGTTTAATTGGTTGAGTTGTTTGAATTGCTTGTGAATTGGTTGGTGTTAAATGGTTGTTAATTATTTCAGTTAAATGAAATTGAAATGACCTTATTTGAGGTAACCATTGTGATTTCAAGGAAGAACGGGTTGGAGGGATCCAACAGGATTCCTCAAATATATTATTTTATATGAATTGTCATGATTGGGTAATTGATTTTGGTAGTGACCATTGAATGAAAAGTCAACCTGTGTGGTGTTTTAACCAATGGGTAATATTGGTTTAGTAATCGGCAATAAATGGCCTTAAAGAAATAATATTGATTTATCGTCTGGTAAATTGATAGACTGAAGTTATAAAATTTATTTTATAACTAAAGATAGGTTTGAAATGTATACTTTGAATAAAAAGTTTACAAAGAAAATAAATATACATTATTATTTAAGTTAATAATTGGTTTTATAAAGACAAATGCTGATGGTAATAAGATTTAGAAATACGTGAATAGAAATTAACCTAACGGTTAAATTTGGATAATGGTTTTGTTAAGAAACAATTTAATGAAATTATCTTAATTAATTAATTATATTATAAATTAATTAAAAAGGAGAAATGAATTAAATCGGTTAATGGGATAACCAGATTTAAGTTGACTAAGTTAACATTTTTAACTGGGATTGACCATTAAATTAGTTTGTATTGAATTAACCCAATCGAAGAGTTTAATGAATATTGGTTAGATTTTAATAAGATTTTTAAAAAAAAGAAAAAAAATGATTTTTTATTTAATTTAGTTAATAAAGGAATTAACTACTAATGTAGTTAATGTTTGAATAAATTATTATTTTAAATAATAATTTAGAAAATTTCCTTTTCATGGGAATTCATTTAAAAGTAATCTAAGTGAAAAGAAATCAAATTGATCGGTGAAAGAAGTTTATCAAAAGGTTTGTTTAAACCTGAGTTTTATAACAAGGTTATAAAACGGGATTTTTAAGCAAATACTATAGCTTAAATAGATGTCACTTAATTATTTGAATTAAGTAAAAAGGAAATTGAGATAAAAGGTTTTATAATAAACTAGAGTTATATGAAAGAAGTTTGAGGCGTTATATCGGTAATTCTAAATTAGCGTACTTAGAAATATGATTTAGTGAAAATGGGAAATTGAAGTAAGAGCTGCAAGCGGGAAAAGGTTGAATGGATTTGAAAGGGTTTGGTAAAAGTTAATTTCGCGAGAGAAGCGAGTCATAGAAGGTTTTAATAAATTGAATTGTTAATAAAAGGTTAAAAAGTGGTGGTCCATAGGAATTTACTAAATTATAAAATTAAGGAAAATGGTTATAGCCCAGAAGAGGTTTGCGAAAAAGTAAGGAGGTTTATGAAACCGTGTTTTGAATAAAATGGTTCGATGGTATTTGTGTCGAGATTAGAATGAAATATTGGTTTTGAATTACAACTTATATTTATTTTAAGGTATGAACGTTGTTGATCAAGGTCTGAGAGGTAACTAAAATACCCTAACTTGAACGATTTCGAGATTATCTTAGAATGATATGAGTTGTAATGGTAAATGTGGTTAATAAACTTTATTATTTCCTTAGTGAAATGATAACGAAATATTTTGGTGAATATATATATAAAGTGATGATTTTAAAGGAAAAGGGGAATAAAAGGCGTTGCGTCAAATGATAACAATATTTTCAAGTTAAAAGGGGAAATGTAAAAGACGAGCTTTAGCCGATAAGAGTAAGCGTGGAGTAGTGTTTCAAGTAATGAAATAGAAGATATTTCGTAGTGTTGGTCTATGGGAAATAATTTGATTGATTTTCCAATATTGGAAAATTATGTGGTAAATGTTTTGGAAGTGAAAAATAGAAAAACTGGATATATAAAAGGTGAACTTGTTTAAAGGATAAATATTATGTTAAATAAGAAACGATAAGTTATATTTATAATTTCGAAATATATAAGAGTTGAATTTACATTCGTTTTAATTAAAAAGGCCAATGATGCTGAATACTGAACCAGTGAACCCACTGGATTGTCATGATTGAAACAATGTTTATTTTGATAGTTAAATCACCGACTATCAAATCTGACCCATACGATTATTGGTAAGGAAAGACCTGGGTCGAATTCATATTCGAAAACCATTCCGACCAACAAATACGTGAATATATTAGAAGATGGTCGAGATGGAGCATTGATGACCGTGGATCCTCATTAAATGGAAGAACTACTAATAAATCTCTGGTTAGCTCCCAGAGATAAACTGTGGTTCTGTCGTGGTTGGAATCTACGGGTTGCAAGGACTACTCGCTATTGATCCAAAGGGTGATTCCTATATTGGATGCAATAGGAGAGTACCTTCGGTTCATCATGTTCCTGGATGACTTGTATGGACGGATGTCTGACAAAGTATTTCCAAAGGAATTACGTATGTTGATTTCTTCAAATGTACTATAGTTGGTGGCGGAGGACGACGGTTCTCTTAGCTTATCAACTAAGAGTATTTTTGTGGATGTCAATTAGTGATATCTAGCAGATCTGACGATGTGGCATTCAAAGTGAATGGTGGCCAGGTGTTGTAGAGGAAATTCAAAACCTCAAGCCTCACAACCGGGAAATGACAAAAATTGGACAGGCTGCATGGCTATGTGGGTCGCTCCCATTAGGGTGTATAATCACCTATCTAGAGAAATCCCTATTGCTTCTTTAATCTATTTCGATGCTGTTCCTTTTCGGGAAACGGTGGTTTGAGCCCAACCGTTGGTGATATACATTCGATACACTCAAGCAAAATGAGTGGTCGGTCATGTGAGGGTCGAGTTGCAAGACGTTCTTGTTGAACCCAGTGTATTCGCCTCTAGAGATACACTATCGACAGGTGGTTCCATACCTTGTCAAGATCGGAATCCAATCTCCAATAAGCACTCGCGGTTTTGATTGTATATTATATATGTGGAGCGTGAGTTGCAAGCGTTCCACCAGATTGATATTTACTTGTATTTTGACATTATTGCAATGTCAGAAAAGATATTGATTTCAAAAATGTTTTGGGTTATCGTAAGGTAAAAACCGTCCGTATTTATGTGTGGATTTGGTCTTACGATTATCCTTTTCTTTTGAAAAGATTTTGAAAGTAAAAATCAAGTTGGATGATTTCCCTTAATACTGTGCGAGTTTTACTGACTCTGGTTCACCAGACTGACCCAGTGTTTTGTAAATGCTCGGGTTAGCCTGGGGTGTACCGGTTCAGGTTATCGAATGCTGTGAAGCCCAGAGACGAGCTGGAGATGTTCAGACGTATGATATTATATAGCTACTATTCTGCTGTGTGTTGTATATGGGAACAGGTTATTATAACTGTCTCATTGTGTGATGTACTCTGATATTGTAAGTTTCATTTCAAGCTCTCAATAAAGATTTATTTCTATATTATATTTTGTTCCGCTGCGATGTGAGATTCTATGTTGTGTTGTTTCTTCTTCTTCTTCTTTTCTAATATTCCTTTCTTTCTTATCTCACCCTCTAACTTCTTTCTAATAACGTTCCAGTGTTTTCGGGGTTTGGAAGGTCGGCATGAGGTACGGGAAATGTATTTATGTCGATTTTCAGAGCCGAAAATCCCTGGGTCGTTACATATAAAATGAGCATGAACCAAAATTTCAAATATTTTTGAATTTATTTTTGTAAATAAAATTAAATGTATATGATTTAAGCATGAATTAAATGATTAATTTCTCAAATTTATATCTTTGGGAAAAGTTTTTATATAAGTAATGATTTGAAATTGATTCCATAATGATTCTCATACAAATGGAAAACGTCATGTAAGTTAATGAACGTATATTAAAATGAATGATCTTTGTAAATTAGAAATTGAAAATATCAAAAGAAATTGGTATGTTTTGAAAAACCAATATAATAAAATACGTAAGTTGCATATATATTGTTCATTGCATGATGATTTTAATCCAAAGAATCTAGTATGTAGTTTCGAGGCGATTCACATCGATTCGAACAAGAATTTTTCTCTCGATTCTTGACGGCGAACACTTGATACAGATTTTTGATATGATTTTGAAGTTTTTCCATCGTAATGTATGGCTATGTGAGGAAAACCGAGATTTATAATCAAGAAGCCAGATTAGATTTCGCACTAGAGTAATCAGGTTATCGATACTAGTTTGAAAGAGAAATTTTGTGATCAAACAAATGATCTGATTTGATATACCATATGAATGATATATGCACACCAAACAGGCCATAATGAATATTTAAATAATATGTTGTTTTATTGAGAGTTTGGAAGATGACACTTTAAATCACTCATGGTAGCGTAATTAATTGACGAAGAAAATACTCAAGTCTGTCGAGCATAAGATACGCTTGGTAATTTATTTAACATCCTTGTTCGATGTGAAGTTCTTTGAACCTGAAAAAATTGGTTAGCACTGACTGCTAATAATGATGAATTTTATTAAGTATGATTGCGCGTTAATTTCTTAAATTGTTTATTAAGGATACAATATAAAATTATGGAACTTTAGCTCACTTACTTTTAAATTTACGTTGAAATGACTATGAGTAAACCATAACTCGTAATTGGAAGGACAATAATGTTAATTTGATAATAATGCTGACTAAACATGGAATAACATTTTGAACATAATTACTTAAATATATATTTGTGAAATATATAATGAATTGAATATGTGAATAGTATTTATGAATGAAAATTACTTAACGGAATTGAGAAATTTTACAGATAACTATGTAAATAAATCGAACTTGAGAATAATGATTTGATAAATTGGAATTCGTACGAGTTATAAAAACTTCCTTTGTTGAATTATAATGAAAATGGTCATTGATAGATATTTGAAAATATCAAGAGCGAATGTTATTCTAACATGAAATTAATCCAAACAATCAGTTCTAGAATGTCAGAATTTTGAAATTAATGATCTTATATCTATATAAGCAAGAAACTGAGATAGTGTTGGAATCTATTGATTAATAAAATCTTTGAATTTGACAAAGATTCGATATTGAATAAATTAGATTCATATATAAAATGAAAGTTTATAAGTATGTAGTGAATTCGATATTTACTATTTGAAAGAACTCGAATTGGAAAAAAAGGAGAACTTATTAAATGGATTTTATATAAATACGATATATGGGAAGTTGCAAATTGAAAAATACTATATGTAGCATCATATATTTTGAAATCGAAGATATGGGAAGTGCCTTCCATCAGAAATTGCAATCCTACTTGGTATGATTGTGTTGAAATTACACTTAGTATTTCTATTAGAAATTGGGGTCATATTCGATAGGACCGCGTCGAACTCTCACTCATGAAGTCACGTCAGAATCTCACTCAGTGAGATCACTTCAGAATCCCACTCGGTGGGATCACATCGGAGTCCACGCGGTGTGTTCAACTTGAATCAATTATACTTATTTAATATTGATTGATAACGTAAATGTGACGGCAAGGATTTCGCTCGGTCCGAACCAGTCGCTAAACCGACCCAGACCGTATGAAACGCCCTATCGTTTGAGAACAGGACAAAATAGAACGCATACAGAAGAACATTTCATTGTATATTACAACAATGCATCAGATTACAAGAATATACAGAGTATAAAAGAATATTACACAGAAATATCAGAGAATTAAATTACATTTAAATACATAGCAGCGGAAAATAATACAATACACAACTAGAAGAGATATACGGATACAAAGCTTTCCGGATATCGTTCCAGCTGTAAACCAGGATCCTGTGAATATAAATCTGCAAAACCAAAACTACTAGCTGCCCGTGTCGAAAATAGGGGCACCCAGAGTTTAGGTTAAAACAATAAACTCCAGGTCAGTCATGTGACTGGTGTGAGAACTAAAACAGTTATTAATCTTTATTTTCAAAGTTAGGTAAATCAAGGGACCACGCCGCATAACACGGAACGGGTTTCCTCCCAAGAATACCAGTGCATAAAACAAACAGCGCAATGCTAAATAAAGAAAAATGAAGCTGTTATAAGACCCAGGTCCCATCACACAATGCAACGCAGCCGAGGATAGGGTTTTCCCTTATAACAGCCAAAGAATGCTTGATACGGTTAAAACAAATCGTTTGATACTATTATAAGTGCATAGTGTATAAAACAACTTCAAATCATAAGTATCAATCATAGGCGGCATGGGTACCATATATCATGTCGCCATACTAGTTCTACAATTAAAACCGCAAATGTCACGTATTTGGAAGTTGGATTTCCATCTATGAACCGAGGCAAAAGATAGTCCTCAACCGATTCGAGACAATCTAGCCCATGTCTCAGGCAAGTACTCAGTCAAGCCTTGGAGCGACAGGGCCGGTCCACCGATGTGGATTAAAATGCCTGAACACTACGTTTCCCCGCCCTTTGGGGGCGTAAATGAGCCAACTAAACGACTCCATCGGTTCGAGAACGACCGATCAATCCGAGGCGCCTCGCAACAGCAACAACCACATAAGTCAAACTCGTCAGGGCGTGTAAAACCACTGACGCCACTTTTTAGCTAGAAGGAAACGCATGCCCTCCCTGAGGTCCGTCTCCCGTTTTTGGTTCATACCGGGTGTGAAACTCGCGAAGTAAACGTTACACAAAGCTACGCCACAAAGGCCGTGCTTCGATCATCAACCACAATACTTTGCTTTTCAACAGAAGCCTCGATCAATTGCCACTTAGGTATGCCACACAGGCAATTCACTCCATGCGTTTGATATCCATCAATATATAACCCCTGAGCTCGTACGTCTCAGAGAAGGGCGTTAAGCAAGAGAATAAATTCTCCGCCGCCAAACAGATATATATTTAATAGAGATCAATCATACGGACTAAAATCCAATGTCAGACACACAGTCCATTTACAAGTCCGTTCTGGGGCTGAACGAAACCGGAGGCACCTAGTACCCCGCATATCCATCGATCTCCAAGTACGTCTGGACGATCACCAACTGTTTCCATCTTCTTGGGTGTACAGCCCAATCAAGATCATCAGTAATCACCCAAACGACATGAAGACTTCCGGTCTTCGACCACCGTCTTCATCTTCGACTTATCGTCGTATCAGTTATTCAGAATGGGATAAACCCGGTCTTTCCGAATAACTCACGTATATTTTAAATAAGTGTTACACAAACACAACATACGCCTCATTCCAATTCATCAGTCACTAACCGTAAATTAATCAAGAGAATAATTCTCCAAATATTAACCCTGAAGGCTGAAACCAACATCAGATCAATATCCAGATAACCATTCTGCTTGGCTAACCGACAGTTAGTTTCTAAATTTCACATTCATAGGGAAAGGTTCCCATTAATTTTATCCAAGATAAATTCCTGAATTTATTCTTTAATCTCCTTTGAATATCAATTCAAACTAGTCGGGATTAGCGAACCACACCGAAGTAATCATTTATTTTATTTCCCAATCCCAACCTATTCATCCCATGAAGTAAAACTGGTAATACTTCATATCTAACACCACAGTGTTATCGGTAAATTCAATTACCATTTCACGTTCAAATCTAATTAAAGATTTAACCATCGCCTGGAGCAAAACTGGTGATACTCCATTTTCGATCATTTCAATCTAATTAAAGATTCATTAAAACTCCACTTAGTTTTAATCTTTAACTGGGTTAAAGAATCAGTGTCATTTAAAAAAACACGGTTCACGATAAACCCAAAATCACATTCCATTAATTATCGGGTTAAAGAACTAGTGTTATTTAAAACACTGTTCACGATAAACCCAAAAATCAATACCAATTCAATTCCAATTAAATATCATTTAATTGATACACTTCATTAAATCTATATAAAAAGATTTAATCTTTTCTCAACTGGGTTCAAGAACAGTGTTAGTGAAGACACCATTCACGACAAACCCAAATCACATTTGATATTCAATATAAGGCTCTGGATAGAAAATATATCGGCTTATATTCAATATCAAATTCTACGATTAACAAATGTCGTATTGGAAATAACGATATAAATATATATCTTTCAAATTTCCATAACAACATCCGTATAATCCCGAATTCCAACATCGAAATATTCCGAAGACAATTTCGATTCAAATCCACTCCAATGCAATCATTGGAAATTCTGGTTATTTTTAAAACCCTTTTTCAAATCCAATTTATTTATTTAAAAATAAATAGAATTATATTTCTGGTTCAAAACTAGTTCATTTCGATAAAAATCTATTTTTATCTTTTCAAATATGGAGTTTTTCATCCCAATTTTTCCCCAATCATTTCTTATGATTTTACACAAATTATTACTATTTTTAATAATTTTATCAAGGCCCGTACAGTCGATTTCCGTCAATGGCCATCGAACTGCACTTACAGCGCCCTTTTTCAAATTAGATTTGGACATAATTCCAAATCCAACCGTTAGATTTCAAATTTCTAATATTCATTAGAAAGCTCTTTTCGATACGAACCCAACGGTTCCGGTTTTAGGAGAATCCGACGGTCGGATCTCCCGTAATGTCCGTTTGAAATAAATGGTCGAAATTCACGAACTGCCGCGGCGCGGCGCGTTCTATTCAGGCCATTATATTATATATATAATATATATAATATATATTTCGTCGATTTCTATTTAAAACGAATTATATAAATAGTTTTAAAATTCGTTTCAAAAGCAATTTCAACTTCCATTTCAATTCAAATCAAAATTGAATTCTTCTTTATAAATTCGGTTTAAAATACATTTCTATTCAATTCAAATTTCAATTCAATTTGAATTCATTTCAATTCGTTTTCAATTCAATTTGAATTCATTTCAATTCATTTCGAAATCGTTTTCAATTCAATTCATTTCGAAATCGTTTTCAATTCAATTCATTTCGAAATCGTTTTCAATTCAATTCATTTCGAAATCGTTTTCAATTCAATTCATTTCGAAATCGTTTTCAATTCAATTCATTTCGAAATCGTTTTCAATTCAATTCATTTCGAAATCGTTTTCAATTCAATTCATTTCGAAATCGTTTTCAATTCAATTCATTTCGAAATCGTTTTCAATTCAATTCATTTCGAAATCGTTTTCAATTCAATTCATTTCGAAATCGTTTTCAATTCAATTCATTTCGAAATCGTTTTCAATTCAATTCATTTCGAAATAGTTCTCAATTCAATTCATTTCGAAATCGTTTTCAATTCAATTCATTTCGAAATCGTTTTCAATTCAATTCATTTCGAAATCGTTTTCAATTCAATTCATTTCGAAATCGTTTTCAATTCAATTCATTTCGAAATCGTTTTCAATTCAATTCATTTCGAAATAGTTCTCAATTCAATTCATTTCGAAATCGTTTTCAATTCAATTCATTTCGAAATCGTTTTCAATTCAATTCATTTCGAAATAGTTCTCAATTCAATTCATTTCGAAATCGTTTTCAATTCATTTCATTTCGAAATGAATAAAATCGATATAAATATCGTTCACGTCAAAATGGCGTCATAATCAACACGGCTTCATAAATTTCTATTTTCAAATATTCTATTTCAAATATTTCTTTTTCAAAATAGTTGTTATTATCAAAATATTTCGTTCAACACATGACCAATCTCAATGGATGAGTATTGTCAACACATGAACCTTCATTTTATAATATTCTTTATTTTTCAAATTGGAATGAGGCCCAATCAATTACCATATAAAATTAATTATATGGATTTTCATACAACACATGTATATAATAGCATTGAAAATAATCAACCATCAACCAAAGTGCACTACACTGTATAAGCATCAAATATAGATATTCAACGCTTATAACAGCCTGTCAATCAATCGATCGACATATTTAATCAATCAGGATGAGTGAACTTCAAATTTCATCCCAACACCCGTGTGGGGTCTCAAACAATCAAACACATATTTTATTTGTGATGTTGGGCGATGTGTAAAATTTATCGACCCAATTAACGTCCTTCAAATAGGTGTACATAAACAAACCGTCTGGTTTGTAAATGAATATTGATTTATTCACATTCACGTTAAAAATTATATTTTTAACGATAAAACATTTTATTTTAACTTATGAATTTCTATTCAGTTCATTCTATAGATAAAATGATATTTTTATTTTTCTAAATTATTTTAGAAAATTTCGGCGGCATAACGGCACGATACTAGAAACGGGACAAGGCCTAGCCTTATCCCCGGTCTAGTGAAGGCCCACGCCATTCACACATCAATCAAAATCACCAAACAACCAAATTCAAATCAAATCATATAACTAATCTAGCAACCAAACAAACAAGTCCATGGTCTGTGGACGATTGTGTCGGGTGCTACTAAGCACCGTCTGCATCCTAGTATATATATATAACTAGAAAAAGAAATTGAAAGGTGAGAAATTCTCACCGATAGCTATCCAATCATCTTGACTCTTTTTTGATATAAAGCTTCTTCGTTCTCGCCTTTTTGTCACCTTCGTTATCCGCTTTCACTACATATGTAAAAATCGAATTTTTACTTCGCTTTCCAATATATAAAAATCACATTTTTAATTCGAAGTTCAATATATAAAAATCATATTTTTAATTCGAAGTTCAATATATAAAAATCATATTTTTAATTCGAAGTTCAATATATAAAAATCATATTTTTAAAACTGAAAATAAAGCAATGCTAATTTTATTTGAAAAACAATTCTAATCTCATTTTAAAACAATGGTAATTTTATTTTTATCACTACCATTTTTAAATTTATGTTAATTACACTGAATAAATTAAAATATATAACCGAATAAAATATAATTAAAACTTACAGTTGTTTGGAGGAGGGGGTTTTCAGCGGCTTCTGGCGGAGATGGGGGAGAGACCGACGACGGCTGGTGGTCCTCCGGTGAGGCGGCGTCGTCTTCAGCATCGCGAGGCTAGGGGGGTTCGGTCAAATTAGGGTTCGGGGCTGCACAACGAACGAGAAGCGAGAGTGGGGGCGCGGCTTGCGGAGGATGGCGCAACGAGGAGGAGGGCGAGTTCATCGGTGGAGGCGCCGGCCTGGAAGCGCACGACGATGGCGTTCGATCCCCCTTTTTTCTTTTTTTTTCTTTTTTTTTATTTCGATCTGTCAAAATGAAAGAGAGGGGGGGTATAAAAGGGTTTTTTATAAAAATAAATTATATTATTTAATTTCAAAATGTTGACTTTTTTATACGACCTCTAAACGAGGCCCACCGCCCGTCGTCCCTAGCGTTTTACCCCCATTCCGAACCCAATGGGATATGTCACGTAGGACAATTCAATCGTTTCGATCAGTTTCCGTTAAATTTACATTTACGTCACTATATTGAATTTTAAACGTACATTTCAATTTACTGGGGACACATACTAACTCTATATATTCCCAAAAAATATTTTCCAGCTTCGTATTGACGATACAGTCCTAACAAAACTAGTTTCGTCGAATTCTGAGACCGTATGAAAAATGGCCAATTTCCAGTCGATTAAAATCAACTGAAACTGGTCAAACGCGTTTTCCTTTGCCACGCTCACACATTGATTCGAAAAATTATGAAATTTGGAATCTAGCAATAACTTAACATCACGGACCCAACAAAACTGGTTTCGTCGAAATCCGAAGTCGTTTGCAAAATGTCCATTTTTAAGGGCCTGAATTCCATAGCGACTATTCAGAATTTTCAACTGGACATATCTTTTGATTCCCGCTATGAAATCTTAATTTTTCGGATTCGTTAGAAAGATATTACCAATTAGATCCTATTATTTTTGGTTTCACTAAAATCCGGATTGTTTTGCACCCGGTACATTCAATTGAAGTTTGAAATCGAATTATCGAACTACCGCGCCATTTTCAATTCTATTTATAATTATATATAAATATTTATATTCTAACGACGACGCGTATAATATATACGTTCGAATTATATTCAAAATAAATTTCTCTTCGATATTATTTAAAATAATTCATTTTAAATAATCAAAATTCGCTAAAATCGCCAAAATAAAAATTTTAAACTGGCCCAGATTTTCGGGTTATTACAATCTCCCCCACTTAAAACTTTTCGTCCCCGAAAAGGAACAAAGTCGAAAGTGGTTTGATTAATCAACTCTACGTTCGATTTGGCTTCCATTCTCTAACTTTTTAGTTTCTGAGAATTTTCAAAAATTTCAAAAATTTGGCTAACACCCTAAATTTTTGAAAAATTTCGCCATAACCTCCCCTGCACCGGGAGCATCGGGGAATTTCAAATAGCTTCCCCGGTCCTTCAGATCTCAAAAAGAAAAAGAAAAAGCCAAGCGGCTAGCCAATAGGCTCATAAAATCATCATCACCCAAACGAAACAGTAAATTATGTAGTAAACATGTACCTATTTGTCGGGCAAACAAATTTTATTCTCTGGCTCTAGCCTCCTTGCTATGACCTGTTCAATGCAAGCACATGTATATGCAAGCAAACGCAACCAATTTTCAATATAATTCATTATTTGCTTCAATTAGGCTAAATGGTTCAAAATTATCAAACAAATAGACAAACAACACAAACATCAGTCAATTAGTGGATTAGAGTTTCAAATTCATAATTTTGATACATATACAAAAATCAGATTTTTGATGCCAAATCACAACAATAGGCCCTATCTAATTTTGGTTCTCACACCAGTCTAATGGAAATATATAGAAAATCACACCTTCGAAACTCGAACATAAATGTTGATGATGCGATCGCTATCATCAATATCATCTCCGGGCGACTAGAGTGTGATGCTATATCTATCCAATATATTAAAATTTCAAATACACGTGGATCAGACGTATACGCAAAATCTTTATATACTGGACTGTCCAACTCAATATAAATAGATAATCAAATACGAATAATTGATTTAAATTTTCAAAACAAAAATTTGTTTTCACTTGAAAAATATACTCTTCACACTCGTTCTAGGATACTACTGATCCTATCTCTAACGAGTCATTCTAATTGGATATTACTAACCCAATATCTGATGAATTCTTTCATATGGTTCTAATGTGCCTTGTTCTCTGCTTTGTAAACCAAAGCTCTGATACCAACTGTGACGGCAAGGATTTCGCTCGGTCCGAACCAGTCGCTAAACCGACCCAGACCGTTCGAAACGCCCTATCGTTTGAGAACAGGACAAAATAGAACGCATACAGAAGAACATTTCATTGTATATTACAACAATGCATCAGATTACAAGAATATACAGAGTATAAAAGAATATTACACAGAAATATCAGAGATTTAAATTACATTTAAATACATAGCAGCGGAAAATAATACAATACACAACTAGAAGAGATATACGGATACAAAGCTTTCCGGATATCGTTCCAGCTGTAAACCAGGATCCTGTGAATATAAATCTGCAAAACCAAAACTACTAGCTGCCCGTGTCGAAAATAGGGGCACCCAGAGTTTAGGTTAAAACAATAAACTCCAGGTCAGTCATGTGACTGGTGTGAGAACTAAAACAGTTATTAATCTTTATTTTCAAAGTTAGGTAAATCAAGGGACCACGCCGCATAACACGGAACGGGTTTCCTCCCAAGAATACCAGTGCATAAAACAAACAGCGCAATGCTAAATAAAGAAAAATGAAGCTGTTATAAGACCCAGGTCCCATCACACAATGCAACGCAGCCGAGGATAGGGTTTTCCCTTATAACAGCCAAAGAATGCTTGATACGGTTAAAACAAATCGTTTGATACTATTATAAGTGCATAGTGTATAAAACAACTTCAAATCATAAGTATCAATCATAGGCGGCATGGGTACCATATAACATGTCGCCATACTAGTTCTACAATTAAAACCGCAAATGTCACGTATTTGGAAGTTGGATTTCCATCTATGAACCGAGGCAAAAGATAGTCCTCAACCGATTCGAGACAATCTAGCCCATGTCTCAGGCAAGTACTCAGTCAAGCCTTGGAGCGACAGGGCCGGTCCACCGATGTGGATTAAAATGCCTGAACACTACGTTTCCCCGCCCTTTGGGGCGTAAATGAGCCAACTAAACGACTCCATCGGTTCGAGAATGAACGATCTATCCGAGGCGCCTCGCAACAGCAACAACCACATAAGTCAAACTCGTCAGGGCGTGTAAAACCACTGACGCCACTTTTTAGCTAGAAGGAAACGCATGCCCTCCCTGAGGTCCGTCTCCCGTTTTTGGTTCATACCGGGTGTGAAACTCGCGAAGTAAACGTTACACAAAGCTACGCCACAAAGGCCGTGCTTCGATCATCAACCACAAGACTTTGCTTTTCAACAGAAGCCTCGATCAATTGCCACTTAGGTATGCCACACAGGCAATTCACTCCATGCGTTTGATATCCATCAATATATAACCCCTGAGCTCGTACGTCTCAGAGAAGGGCGTTAAGCAAGAGAATAAATTCTCCGCCGCCAAACAGATATATATTTAATAGAGATCAATCACACGGACTAAAATCCAATGTCAGACACACAGTCCATTTACAAGTCCGTTCTGGGGCTGAACGAAACCGGAGGCACCTAGTACCCCGCATATCCATCGATCTCCAAGTACGTCTGGACGATCAGCAACTGTTTCCATCTTCTTGGGTGTACAGCCCAATCAAGATCATCAGTAATCACCCAAACGACATGAAGACTTCCGGTCTTCGACCACCGTCTTCATCTTCGACTTATCGTCGTATCAGTTATTCAGAATGGGATAAACCCAGTCTTTCCGAATAACTCACGTATATTTTAAATAAGTGTTACACAAACACAACATACGCCTCATTCCAATTCATCAGTCACTAACCGTAAATTAATCAAGAGAATAATTCTCCAAATATTAGCCCTGAAGGCCGAAACCAACATCAGATCAATATCCAGATAACCATTCTGCTTGGCTAACCGACAGTTAGTTTCTAAATTTCACATTCATAGGGAAAGGTTCCCATTAATTTTATCCAAGATAAATTCCTGAATTTATTCTTTAATCTCCTTTGAATATCAATTCAAACTAGTCGGGATTAGCGAACCACACCGAAGTAATCATTTATTTTATTTCCCAATCCCAACCTATTCATCCCATGAAGTAAAACTGGTAATACTTCATATCTAACACCACAGTGTTATCGGTAAATTCAATTACCATTTCACGTTCAAATCTAATTAAAGATTTAACCATCGCCTGGAGCAAAACTGGTGATACTCCATTTTCGATCATTTCAATCTAATTAAAGATTCATTAAAACTCCACTTAGTTTTAATCTTTAACTGGGTTAAAGAATCAGTGTCATTTAAAAAAACACGGTTCACGATAAACCCAAAATCACATTCCATTAATTATCGGGTTAAAGAACGAGTGTTATTTAAAACACTGTTCACGATAAACCCAAAAATCAATACCAATTCAATTCCAATTAAATATCATTTAATTGATACACTTCATTAAATCTATATAAAAAGATTTAATCTTTTCTCAACTGGGTTCAAGAACAGTGTTAGTGAAGACACCATTCACGACAAACCCAAATCACATTTGATATTCAATATAAGGCTCTGGATAGAAAATATATCGGCTTATATTCAATATCAAATTCTACGATTAACAAATGTCGTATTGGAAATAACGATATAAATATATATCTTTCAAATTTCCATAACAACATCCGTATAATCCCGAATTCCAACATCGAAATATTCCGAAGACAATTTCGATTCAAATCCACTCCAATGCAATCATTGGAAATTCTGGTTATTTTTAAAACCCTTTTTCAAATCCAATTTATTTATTTAAAAATAAATAGAATTATATTTCTGGTTCAAAACTAGTTCATTTCGATAAAAATCTATTTTTATCTTTTCAAATATGGAGTTTTTCATCCCAATTTTTCCCCAATCATTTCTTATGATTTTACACAAATTATTACTATTTTTAATAATTTTATCAAGGCCCGTACAGTCGATTTCCGTCAATGGCCATCGAACTGCACTTACAGCGACCTTTTTCAAATTTGATTTGGACATAATTCCAAATCCAACTGTTAGATTTCAAATTTCTAATATTCATTAGAAAGCTCTTTTCGATACGAACCCAACGGTTCCGGTTTTAGGAGAATCCGACGGTCGGATCTCCCGTAATGTCCGTTTGAAATAAATGGTCGAAATTCACGAACTGCCGCGGCGCGGCGCGTTCTATTCAGGCCATTATATTATATGTATAATATATATAATATATATTTCGTCGATTTCTATTTAAAACGAATTATATAAATAGTTTTAAAATTCGTTTCAAAAGCAATTTCAACTTCCATTTCAATTCAAATCAAAATTGAATTCTTCTTTATAAATTCGGTTTAAAATTCATTTCTATTCAATTCAAATTTCAATTCAATTTGAATTCATTTCAATTCGTTTTCAATTCAATTTGAATTCATTTCAATTCATTTCGAAATCGTTTTCAATTCAATTCATTTCGAAATCGTTTTCAATTCAATTCATTTCGAAATCGTTTTCAATTCAATTCATTTCGAAATCGTTTTCAATTCAATTCATTTCGAAATCGTTTTCAATTCAATTCATTTCGAAATCGTTTTCAATTCAATTCATTTCGAAATCGTTTTCAATTCAATTCATTTCGAAATCGTTTTCAATTCAATTCATTTCGAAATCGTTTTCAATTCAATTCATTTCGAAATCGTTTTCAATTCAATTCATTTCGAAATTGTTTTCAATTCAATTCATTTCGAAATCGTTTTCAATTCAATTCATTTCGAAATCGTTTTCAATTCAGTTCATTTCGAAATCGTTTTCAATTCAATTCATTTCGAAATAGTTCTCAATTCAATTCATTTCGAAATCGTTTTCAATTCAATTCATTTCTAAATCGTTTTCAATTCAATTCATTTCGAAATCGTTTTCAATTCAATTCATTTCGAAATCGTTTTCAATTCAATTCATTTCGAAATCGTTTTCAATTCAATTCATTTCGAAATAGTTCTCAATTCATTTCGAAATCGTTTTCAATTCAATTCATTTCGAAATCGTTTTCAATTCAATTCATTTCGAAATAGTTCTCAATTCAATTCATTTCGAAATCGTTTTCAATTCAATTCATTTCGAAATCGGTTTCAATTCAATTCATTTCGAAATCGTTTTCAATTCAATTCATTTCGAAATAGTTCTCAATTCAATTCATTTCGAAATCGTTTTCAATTCATTTCATTTCGAAATGAATAAAATCGATATAAATATCGTTCACGTCAAAATGGCGTCATAATCAACACGGCTTCATAAATTTCTATTTTCAAATATTCTATTTCAAATATTTCTTTTTCAAAATAGTTGTTATTATCAAAATATTTCGTTCAACACATGACCAATCTCAATGGATGAGTATTGTCAACACATGAACCTTCATTTTATAATATTCTTTATTTTTCAAATTGGAATGAGGCCCAATCAATTACCATATAAAATTAATTATATGGATTTTCATACAACACATGTATATAATAGCATTGAAAATAATCAACCATCAACCAAAGTGCACTACACTGTATAAGCATCAAATATAGATATTCAACGCTTATAACAGCCTGTCAATCAATCGATCGACATATTTAATCAATCAGGATGAGTGAACTTCAAATTTCATCCCAACACCCGTGTGGGGTTTCAAACAATCAAACACATATTTTATTTGTGATGTTGGGCGATGTGTAAAATTTATCGACCCAATTAACGTCCTTCAAATAGGTGTACATAAACAAACCGTCTGGTTTGTAAATGAATATTGATTTATTCACATTCACGTTAAAAATTATATTTTTAACGATAAAACATTTTATTTTAACTTATGAATTTCTATTCAGTTCATTCTATAGATAAAATGATATTTTTATTTTTCTAAATTATTTTAGAAAATTTCGGCGGCATAACGACACGATACTAGAAACGGGACAAGGCCTAGCCTTATCCCCGGTCTAGTGAAGGCCCACGCCATTCACACATCAATCAAAATCACCAAACAACCAAATTCAAATCAAATCATATAACTAATCTAGCAACCAAACAAACAAGTCCATGGTCTGTGGACGATTGTATCGGGTGCTACTAAGCACCGTCTCCATCCTAGTATATATATATAACTAGAAAAAGAAATTGAAAGGTGAGAAATTCTCACCGATAGCTATCCAATCATCTTGACTCTTTTTTGATATAAAGCTTCTTCGTTCTCGCCTTTTTGTCACCTTCGTTATCCGCTTTCACTACATATGTAAAAATCGAATTTTTACTTCGCTTTCCAATATATAAAAATCATATTTTTAATTCGAAGTTCAATATATAAAAATCATATTTTTAATTCGAAGTTCAATATATAAAATTCATATTTTTAATTCGAAGTTCAATATATAAAAATCATATTTTTAATTCGAAGTTCAATATATAAAAATCATATTTTTAAAACTGAAAATAAAGCAATGCTAATTTTATTTGAAAAACAATTCTAATCTCATTTTAAAACAATGGTAATTTTATTTTTATCACTACCATTTTTAAATTTATGTTAATTACACTGAATAAATTAAAATATATAACCGAATAAAATATAATTAAAACTTACAGTTGTTTGGAGGAGGGGGTTTTCAGCGGCTTCTGGCGGAGATGGGGGAGAGACCGACGACGGCTGGTGGTCCTCCGGTGAGGCGGCGTCGTCTTCAGCATCGCGAGGCTAGGGGGGTTCGGTCAAATTAGGGTTCGGGGCTGCACAACGAACGAGAAGCGAGAGTGGGGGCGCGGCTTGCGGAGGATGGCGCAACGAGGAGGAGGGCGAGTTCATCGGTGGAGGCGCCGGCCTGGAAGCGCACGACGATGGCGTTCGATCCCCCTTTTTTCTTTTTTTTTCTTTTTTTTTATTTCGATCTGTCAAAATGAAAGAGAGGGGGGGTATAAAAGGGTTTTTTATAAAAATAAATTATATTATTTAATTTCAAAAAGTTGACTTTTTTATACGACCTCTAAACGAGGCCCACCGCCCGTCGTCTCTAGCGTTTTACCCCCATTCCGAACCCAATGGGATATGTCACGTAGGACAATTCAATCGTTTCGATCAGTTTCCGTTAAATTTACATTTACGTCACTATATTGAATTTTAAACGTACATTTCAATTTACTGGGGACACATACTAACTCTATATATTCCCAAAAAAATATTTTCCAGCTTCGTATTGACGATACAGTCCTAACAAAACTAGTTTCGTCGAATTCTGAGACCGTATGAAAAATGGCCAATTTCCAGTCGATTAAAATCAACTGAAACTGGTCAAACGCGTTTTCCTTTGCCACGCTCACATATTGATTCGAAAAATTATGAAATTTGGAATCTAGCAATAACTTAACATCACGGACCCAACAAAACTGGTTTCGTCGAAATCCGAAGTCGTTTGCAAAATGTCCATTTTTAAGGGCCTGAATTCCATAGCGACTATTCAGAATTTTCAACTGGACATATCTTTTGATTCCCGCTATGAAATCTTAATTTTTCGGATTCGTTAGAAAGATATTACCAATTAGATCCTATTATTTTTGGTTTCACTAAAATCCGGATTGTTTTGCACCCGGTACATTCAATTGAAGTTTGAAATCGAATTATCGAACTACCGCGCCATTTTCAATTCTATTTATAATTATATATAAATATTTATATTCTAACGACGACGCGTATAATATATACGTTCGAATTATATTCAAAATAAATTTCTCGTCGATATTATTTAAAATAATTCATTTTAAATAATCAAAATTCGCTAAAATCGCCAAAATAAAAATTTTAAACTGGCCCAGATTTTCGGGTGATTACAGTAAATCGAGGGCAGTGATTGCCTATAGTACTAGTGGTTTCTGCTGGGATAAAAGACGTAACCATTTGTGTATTGCGATATATTAGGTTCCCTTTCATAGCGTAAAACGAGGGCAATGATTTTCTACATTACTATTGGTTTCTGCTGGGCTAACATGCGTAACCCCTTACGTGTTGTGATTTATGAGGTTTTTTCATGGTGTAAGTCAAGGGGCATTGATGCCTACATCTATAAGTGATTCCGTTGGGATAGTGGCGTAACCATTGCATAACGGCGATCCATGAAGGGGTTTCATTTCCATATAGCTTTCAAAATTCATTGGCATAATAAGCCTCAGAGTTAGCAGCAGACTTAAGAGCGGTATAAGCGGTTTTCATCTTAGGAATTAGAGTCGATGGCCTATGTGAACCGAAGCCTAATTTGTTCGGGTTGTACTCCTCCTCCCTCTCAAAGCTCTGATCTGATGTAGGCAGGATAGTGACATGTGTTATGATTTGATTTACAACATGTGTGGGTTGGCCGGTTGAATGGGCAGAGCAGTATCACCCTTAGCCATGCAAGAACCCTCTTATTACAGTTTTTCCTTTCATCCGAAGCTTATCCGCATCTTATTCTTGCTTCTACAACCACCGGCCCTCAGCCAGAATTTTTGGTTCATTTCTCTTCAAAAATTTGGCCACTAGCTCTTTCTTGATGACTAAACCATCCTCCAAAATCGAGCCTCTCTTCTTCCAGAAATTGGTCAAAAGTTTAAACCAAAGTTTAGGGGCAATCATCAACCTATGTCAAATCCCAGTACCTAAGGACTCAGGAGTACAAGCTAAGAACTTGGGAGTAGAACTCCTCATCCATCTTCTCCACATCAACCTCCTTAACCTCTAGCCCCTGAAATTCTTTATCATATTGATCCTTGGAGTTAGCAGCAGACTCAAAAGCGATTTGAGCTGTCTCCTCAGCCCTTTTCTTCCCTTTTTCGAAGGCGGCTAGCTAGGCCTAAAGCCTTTTAATTTCCTAGGTATAGTCCTCTTCTTTTTACAATGCCTCATTGTCAGCTTTTAGAGATATGTTCTCATGAGTGACAGTCCTTAAATCGTCCTCAGCCGACTTAGTCTTAAGCGATTAAAAGTTAAAGCTCCCCATGTAATCTAGCTTGAAGTTACGGAAACCCTTACCAAGAAAGGCGATGCCCTGGCCCATTGAGGCACCTCCTATAGAGAGGAAACTCTTGACATAGTCTCGAGGTGATGAGCCTTCAATCTCGGTATATGATTCACTAGAGCACTCACAACAACTAGGTGGGAACCCCTTAATTGGTGTCAGAAGCAAAGCACCGATTTGTTTAGGCACCTCTTAGAGGGAGACAATCATACCCGATCAAAGACTTCTAGTTTATTGATATAATTTTCTGAGATAAAGGATTCTATGACACAAATTCATTTGAATATCATTCCTCATACAAAGCATTCTGGGAGAGAAGTCCATATTAGCTACATTTCTTAGATGAAGGTTTCTAGGAGATAAGTTCGTTTAAATTTCGATTTCCCTAGATAAAGGATTTTAGGAGACAAGTTCATTTGAATTTCTTTTCCCTAGATAAAAGATTCTTGGAGAGAAGATTATTCAAATTCATTTCCTAGCCAAGGGATTCTAGTAGCTAGATTCATTTTAAAAATTAAAACCACTTCTCCAGATAATGGTTTTTTGGAGGACTACTCGCAATAAGGCTTATGGATAATCATACTGATCATACTAAGCGAAAAGTCTTTGAGCCATTTGAGTGCTTTCTGAGTTATCTGATTAAGGTTTCTACTTCACTAGATTACTATCAAAAAGTTCTCGACCTTTCGATCTGTGATATTATATAAAAGCCTTTGATTGTCATTCTATTATTACTAAATAAAGGTTTTTTGTTCATAATATAATCACATTGAATAAGGAAAACCTTGGAAAAACACTTTGACAATCAATTCATCATCAATAATTTTCATAAAGTTCTTGAACATTGTGATAACATAATCTTTAGCTAAAACTACCATTATCTCAACATAGTTTTTAGAAACCAACCGTCATAACAATTTTTTAGCGTTTATATAGTATTTCATGGTATATAAGTATATAACATGATGACATCTGGATAATAGATTCATCTAGCAAGTTAGGAACTGGGCTTATTTTGAAGAATAAGCAAACTTATTGCATGGGGAGGGCCCTAGTGTCACATACTAAATATTTCAACTTTTAAAGAAAGAGGGGATGCTTAAGTCACGTATTCTAAAGCAGAAAGGTTCAAGCATAGAAAAAAAACAGCTCAAAACAAAACATTCCGAACCTTGATAGAGGGTTTCAAATCAAGAAAGGAAAAACTTCGAGTTAGAAAGAAACATTCTAAAGAAAAAGGAGGCTTCGAGCACGAGACAGAAGACCTTGAATTGAAGGAAAAAAGCACTTTAGGTATATAAAGGAGGTTTCAAACTCAAGCACAAAACTTTGAGCCTTGAAAGGGGGATTTTAGAGTCATTAGTGTAGAAACAAAGAAAAAGATTTCGTGGAGATATTTTACAATAAAATCATATATCTTGCTTTGAAGGGGGAGGAGCATTAAAGGCATCAAAGGAACGTAGAATCTTCTCAAAAGCATGATCTAGGATAATTTTCTCAAAGTAATATTTCGTCATGGAAGCTGGAAGGCTTTGCGATGTCAAAATCGCATCGCAGCACACTTTAATCACTTCAAGTCACTTGGAAATTATAGCTCAACCCCTTGGTCATCCTAAACTCGGAGCAATCACATTAAAAGGAAAAAGGTGGAACAAAGCCAAAGGTTATTCAAGTCATTAGTGTAGTTATAATAAAGAAGATTCGAGACAACTTAGAATATTTGAAGCAAAGTGCTCTAAAGTACGACATGAAAAGACCTTGAGGCGATTTGAGACATCGAAACAACATGAAGACTTGAAGTGGAGCAGGGATCCAAAGCATTAACTTTCCACTTATACAAAGCCCCTATATATAAATAGGATGGAGTAACATCAATAAAGGGACCAATTTCCCAATTCTCTCTTATCATTATTATCAACTTCTTTCATTCACAACTATTGTAACCCTAAATTGATTTTTTTTAAAGAACTAATTTCATCATTATAACATGACTTGTCATAATGACAATAAGACTTTGCCTATGCTTATATCCTTGACAATAGGATATGGACTTTGTGGAATCATGCATATTTTAGACTTATATGATTATAATAGTGGTCCAATGCTTTTACTCAACATGGAGTTGAATTTTGGACTGTTCATTATGGAGTAGAATGATTAATATGTTGGAGAATGGAGTTTTGATGAACAACCATATTTCAATATTAGTTGATTATAAAATATATATTAACATCTCTATCTAGAATACACACACACATATATGCAGGAGTTATATACAGGAATTAATACTGAAGACTGTAAAGTTTTAGAGATTCAAGAGATTCAGAATTCAGAGAACATTCAAGACTCATGAGTGATCAATAAATTAAGAGTTTAAGAGTTGAAGATAAATTTAGTAATAGAGTCTAGTTTCTATGTAAGATTCTGAATAGCACTCCAGGTTCAAATTCAAATTCTGTTTTCAAATTCTGATTTTCAAATTTCAAATTCTATTTTTCAAAATTCTAATTTTAATTTTAATTAGTTTTTCTATCTTACCTTTGATTTTAAACTTAAGTTTCAAAGTTTATAAGTATATATATTTATATAGTTATATACTTTTATAATTTTATATTTATATAGTTTTAAACTTTATAATTTATAAATATGTTTATATAATTTATATTTATGATTTCATATGATTTTCTACTTTATAATACTCATTTATCTCTATGTTTTAATTCAAGAATTTCTAGAATAGTATATATAGTTAAACACTTGAAAATATTTAAAATTCAAAATTTTAAAGCATATATGTCGACATACATATAAGCGTATGTCGACATACAACTGTCACATTTTCAGTTTTGAAAGGAAGTGTCTTTTCACTATTTGTAACATTCCAGAAGCGTTGCGACCTTTCAAATCTTATAAATAGGGGTTGATTTCTAATTTTTTAACCATTCTTCTTCTCCATCTTTACCTTTTTTCATTCCTCCGTTATTATTTCATATTTTATTGATTTCTACATTTCTACTCTACTGATTTCTATTCTAAGTACATAAAATTTCTTCTCTTCTCACTCTCTACTCGCAACTCTCTAAATTGAAGTGTCATTGAAGAGTTATAGGGTTGTTGTAATCATTTGGGATTGTTTGGGAAAGGGTCTGTTCCTTGTAGCCTAGAAATCAAGGAAAGGAATCAGTGTTAACCTTGTAGCCATGAAATCAACGGTGGTGGAATTGTTGTTAACCTTGTAGCCATGAAACCAAGGGGATTGTACCTGGATTTTGATCTAGTAATTAAACTCTACACAATCCAATGTTGCATGGGACTGGATGTAGAAGTAATCCGAACCAGTATAAAATCCAGTGTGTTCTTTTCTTTTATGCATTTTACTTTTGTTTTTTTCTGTGTTTTTGTTTGATTCTGCGTCTGTGATCATCTCTGTAGTGTGTGATTCATATAGTAGATCATATAAGTTTTAGATTTTATTATTCCTTGAAAACACTATTCACCCCCTTTAAGTGTTAGTTTTGCCTTAAGATCTGCATTCTGCGTTCTCTAATAATTGGTATCAAAGCAAGGTTTTTCAAAAAGTTCATAGTCTGATTTTTGAAAATACTAAATGGCAACCAATACCGGTAATAATAGTTCTTTTGTAGAGGCTCAGTCCACTGATAGACCACAACTATTTAATGGTAGTAATTATTCATATTGGGCACACAGACTGAATATGTAGAACCCACAATTAATTTGGCACAATGGACCAATGAACAAAAGGCTTCTGCATAAAGCAATTCTAAAGCCATGAATACGTTGTTCTGATCATTAGATAGGAATGAATTTAATAGAGTATCAGTTTGTAAATCTGTTTATGAAATTTGGAGAACTTTACAAGTTACTCATGAAGGAACTAGTAAAGTTAAACAAACAAAGATTTCATAATTCATCAGTTTGAGTTATTCAAAATAAACGAGAATGAATCTATTTTCGATATGTATTGCAGATTTTAAGAGATTGTGCATTCATTAATAGCACTTGGAAAAACTTATTCTAAAGAAGACAAAGTCAGAAAAATATTGAGTTTATTGACTTTAGAATGGGATCAGAAAACATTGGCAATTGAAGAAGCACATAATGTCAGCGAAATAAGGACTAAGGTGTTAATCAGAAATTTGATGTCTTTTGAAGTCCAACTACAGAAAAGAAAATAGACTAACTGAAAATAAATCTGTTGCATTCAAAGAGACAACAAACGGTTCAGACTCGAGCAGTAAAGATGATAAAGAAGCAGCCTTAATGACAAGACAATTCGGAAAATTTCTGAAATACAGAAAGAGAAATAATTTTCAAAGTAATAACCAAGAAAGTTCAGGAAGAAATGATAATTGATGTTATAATTGCAATAAACCAGGCCATATGAAGAGAATGTGTCTATATCCAGATAAATCAATTCAACAAACGGACAATAGCAATTCATCAAAGAAAAGAAAGAGAGCATACATAGCAACTTTAGATGATTCAGGTTCATCGTCAAGTGATGAAGAGACAGAAACCAAAAATTCAAACATGTGCTTCACAGCAATTTGGAATTCACAAAATATCGAAGAAATGGATCTAAAAACCAAGTACGCCTTAAGTAATTTTTAAATTTTTTGGTTGAATGGATGCTTTGATTGCTTGCTTTGTTTTGAATTTGAAATTTTATTTAAAATTCAAACATGAAATTTAAAATTCAAATTCAAATTTTGAATTTTGAAATTCAAAATAATAATAATAAAATAATAAAATAAATTTCGATGTTTGCTATGATTAGTATTATTTCAAGAAACAATTAAATCTGAAATATAAATCGATAATTTAAACCGAAAGTCACAAAGACCATATGTCCTTTGAAATTGAGCATGTATGTCGACATAAATATGTCCATACGTCGACATATCAGCCTATAAAATGAAATCGAAATTTTGAATTTCAAAGGTTTAAACTTTCAAACTTCCCTCTAATTTTCATCAACTCCCAACGTCTGAAATGATGTCATTGATTTCTGAAATGTTATGCCTATTCAATTCATATCTATTCAATCTCAATTTATATATCTATTCTCTCTACCTTTCACTCAAAATTCAAACTACATTCTTCATATCTATACTCTTCGAAACAAACATTCCAATGGCTTCCTCAAGCACAACTCAGAAATTGAAATTAACTAAAACCATCAAAGGGTATCTCCACAATGATAAAGAGGCAATCAAAACCTATGTTGACTATGTAGTAAATGCAAAAGTCAATACGGGTGCTTCCACCATCTTTGGAGACTTTCCATCCTATGATCTTACTACTCTTTTCAATCACAATGAAGTATTGAGCTTAATTGACTCCTAGGATAACGATGAAGTGTGTAACTTGAAACTTGTCAAAATGTTCTATGCAAATATGAATCGCGGCTTTTACAAAGGAAATGAAGATCAAATTTGGAGTAGCGTAAAAGGTACACAAATTGTTTTGGATTGCGTAATCTTGGGGAATATCTTGAGTTGTAGAAGCATAGGCTCGGATTTTTCGGATTTCAAAATCGATGAAACCGATTTAGAAATGTATCACAACATATTTGAAAGCAATGCTAACATGGAACTCAAAAATCTCCTTTTCCTCCCAAAACAAGAATTGTAAACCTCCTCCTTCTACATACCATGACTTCTCATTCCAGAAATTTTTATAACCCAACTCTCAAAGTCCAAAAAGCACTCTTTGCTACTATTGGTTGATATAATATCAATTGGGCCACCGTGATCTTAAAATAATTCAAGCCCATAGAAACATCAACAAGAGAAAACACTCTTAATTATGGAGTTTATCTCACTCGTATTTCAAGTATTTCGGAGTTGATCTTCATGGAGAAGAATTTGTGCCTAGAAAGCTGTTTGACTCCACAAAATATACACCTTACGCAAATTCCACTCACTTTCAAGACTTATGAGAAATTCGAAGACAAATAAGCTCGAATGCAACAAGAACAAGAGCCTATTGGAATCAAAGAAGAAGAAGAAACTTCTTTGGAAAGTGTTGAGTGTCCAATCAACATTAGAACCATTTCCAAAGAGATGATTGTTCAAAATCAAGCGAAAATAGTCGAAAATCAAAAGAATCTCAAAAGGAGTTTTAATAAAATGACTAAGTTCATGGGAAAGATAGGAAGAAAACTTGGAATTTCATATTCCTCCTCATCATCCGCTGGTATCTACCCTATCTAGCTTAAGTTATCTTTAGTATTTACTTGTATTTTATTTTCGAATCTAGTATTTAGCGTCTCGTAATTAGTTGGATTTATTTGCTTTTTAAGAAGCAATGAATAGAGTTTTATTTATGTCAAATCAAGTTTAAGTTACTATGAAAACTTCAGAACTAAATATAATTTAATATAATAACAAACGATTCAAAATTTGAAAATTTTCAAAAATTTTAACAAAGTATGTCGACATACATAATTGTTTATGTCGGCATATAACTGCCAGTTTTTCAAAATTGTTCAAAATTTAAATTTAAATAACTAACTCATGTCCATTCAAATCCAATGAATTCTAGACCCTATTTAAGCCTAATTCTTCCAGAAAATTTCATTATATCAATAATCCTTCTTCTCTATTCAGTTCTTATCAAAACTGTGGCAAATACAATTCATAATTTGAGTGAAAATCTTGAAGAGACATTGAATTCCTTCAAGAACATTCTTTCCATAGTATTATGAAACCGGCGCCATCTGGAATTAAGCCAAATAAAGTTGTTTGAACAACAAGAGAAGCACTTTGATGTCATTCGTTGACTATTGTACTCTCTTTTCAGAAATGAAGATAACATTCTCGCTAAGGCACCACCAACAAAAGAATATGAAGATTGGGAAGTCATCAAGAAGGATCCAATCTTTGGAGAAGACAGATGGGTAGAAGTCCTTGGTATGATTTGATTTGTTTGAATTTGTTTATATTGTTTGAATTAAAATATGTGTGTATATGTATATATATTGATTAAATCACATGTAAATATTGCTTGGATTGGTTTAAAAACTTGTATGTATATGTATTGATACACTTGGAAATATTATTCACTTAGTATTGATTATTTTATAGTCATGAATTTAGGGGGAGTAATTTACTTTAGTATGAGTGTAGGATATGTATAGAAAGATATAGGATTTAGGGGGAGTATTGTTAGAATTTCTTTTTGATAATGCCAAAGGAGGAGAAATTATAAAGTATAACTTAGTTTAAGTAGAATATATAGGATTCATAGTGACGGGGGAGTATTAGAAGGATCATCATCAACAGATATGAATATTTTATAAACTAAGTTTGTCATCATCAAAATGGGGGACATTGTTGGAGAATGGAGTTTAGATGACAACAACCTTATTTCAATATTAATTGATTACAAAATATATACTAACATCTCTATCTGGAATATATATATATATATATATTGAGAAGATTGATTTATAAATAATGTTTCATAAATTAAATAAATATTTATCATTTGATAAATGGAATATATAGAGCTGGATTTATATAGAGAAGTAAAAATCGGTTTCAACACCGATATTTGAAATTGAATATGAACGTATCAGTTATAAAGGGAATTTTCAATGAGATTATATGTGTTGAAAATAAAGTAAGATTTTTACGAATAATTCTAAATAGAAGTATAAATAGAGTTAGTCGAGTATTAGTCAATTAGAGTTAGCCTAATATTAGTTATTCAAATAGAGTAAAATCGAATATAGTTTATTCGAAAGCAGTTATCGAATATAGTTATTCGAAAGGAGTTATCAAATATAGTTTATTCGAAAGGAGTTATCGAATATAATTATTCGAAGAGGGTTAATTTAATATAGTTATTCGAAGAGAGTTTATCGAATATAGTTATTCGAAAGGAGTTAATCTAATATAGTTTATTCGAAAGGAGTTAATCAAATATAGTTTATTCGAAAGGAGTTAATCGAATATAGTTTATTAGAAAGGAGTCATCAAATATAGTTTATTCGAAGAGAGTTAATCGAATATAGTTTATTCGAAAGGAGTTAATCAAATGTTGTTTATTAGAAAAGGAGTTATCGAATAGAGATTATTCAAAAGAGAGTTATACGTTGAAATTCGATTATATTGATTTTCAAGAAAGTACTATTTACTTTCTTATTTTTAATCAAGATTTATTTATTTAGTTATAAATTTTATATTTAGTTATTTAGTTAAAATAAGGAATAAAAGTTATATTTTGAAGTAGGATATTTCAGAAGCAGGGATTATAATGTTGTAGTTATAATCAATGTTTTCAATAAAGAAGTGGATCCGTAAATAGAATACGAGAGTTACATAAGGAAGTTGGTTAAAGTTTTAAAATGTGAAATTTTATCTATTTCGAAGTTAGAAATGTTGTTCAATTAAGGTCTGAGAGGTAGTTATACCCCAACTTGATTGACTTCATTTTTAAGTAAGGAATCGTTAAGGTTCGATAGTGAAGGACGGGTTAAGGTTCGATAGGGAAGGAATGGTTAAGGTCCGATAGTGAAGGAGTTAATTGAATTTAGTAAATAAGTGTTAATGGTTCAAGTTGGCACAGCGACAAATTTTATTTATACATCTATTTAAATCCAATGAAGGAGTTTGGGAATATTTTCCAAATAAGAATCAGAAATGTTTTCCAATGATTAAGAACGTATATTCTCTAAATATAGAAAATAAGAATTTACGTATATATGGAAATAGGAAATGGGTAAATGAATAAATTAGTTAAATTAATTTAAGAGATAAATGATGATTGATGAATGATCGATAGAATTTCCATTTGGAAATAATATCACTGTTTGTATACATGTGGTTTTTTTATAGTTAAATCACCGACTATCGAAGTTTCTGACCATTTTTCCGTCGTCAATACGGAGATATCATAATCAGATTTATTATCTGAAAACCACTTCGTTTGGGCATTAGCGTTGTGAATCAATATGATGAAGAAAATTGAAGACAGAATTTATGCAAGGGCTGTTCTGGCGATCCTAGGTAGAAATTGCCTTAGATGGATTTAAAAAATAGTACCTTTGGTGGTGTAAGTTGATCTCTTCAAACGTATTTACATTTGGTGGTGGAGGAATTCTTTTGTCTTAGCTGTATACCCGTGGTATTTCTAGGGAAATCAATTTGTGATTTGGCGGGTATGACAATGTGACATTCAAAGTAAATAAAGATGTGATCTGTACATTATGGCCTCTAGCCTCACAACAGAGAATGGTATAAAATCGGGTAGGTCGCATGGCTAAGTGGTTAGCTGCCAATTAGGGAGTATTGTCACCTGCTCTAGAGAAATTCCATTTACTTCTATAATCTGTTTCGATGTTGTCCCTTTTGGGAAACGGTAGCTGATCCCAACCGTTGGTGGTAATACATTCAGTACACTCAAGCGAAATGAGTGATCGGTCATGTTTAGCCTAGGTTACAAGATGTTCTTGTTGAACCCGGTGTATTCCTCTCTAGAGATACACTATTGGAAGGTGGTCCCATACCTTGCCAATTGGAATTCATTACCCAATAAGCACCCACGGTTTTTGATTATATATTATGTATGTCGAATGTGAGATGAAAGCATGTTGCTTGATGATTATTATATTATGGTTGATAGACATTATTATAATATCAAAAGAGTTTTGATATAAAGATTTTCGTTTCTTTCAAAAGGATTTTTAAATGATAAATCAAGTGTTTTGGATTCTCATAAGGGAAAAACCCATTCTGTTATACGGCGTGGTCTTATGAGATATCGTTTATTTTCTCAAACTGTTTAAATTGTTTACTCACACCAGTCCCATGACTGATCCGGAGTTTATTTTGTTTTGTTTTTCCTAAACTCTTGGGTGCCCTATTTTTTATGGGCAGTCAAGGAGTTTGGATTTTACAGATATATTTGGAGAGCCTGGAGCAGGAGGCTTCATGATTATATAGCTATTGTTATTTCCGCTGTGTTGTAAGTGTTGTACTCTGATAACGTTTCTGCATACATATACTAGTTTTATTTCAAAGTTATGTATCTATTATATATTGTTCGTTCCGCTGTGAGATTCGTGTTACTCTGATGTTGTACGTTCTTCTTCTTCTTCTTCTATTCTAAGTTTCTATCTTATATATTCTCACCCTCTAATTTCTTTCATCGACTATCCGGTGTTTCTGATGCTTGATTAGTCGACATCGTGTTTGGTGTCGGTTAACCAAGATCATGAAAACCCGGGTCGGGTGGTATCATAGGTTAAGGTTAAGTAATTACCTTGGCTCTGTGGCGTGACTCAGTAGAGATGGGGTTAGTGATACTCTAGATTGAGTTGAGTGTATATATATGAGTGAACGTATTTGTTATTTGATATAAAGTGATTTTATATTGTAGAAATTTATTCGTTGAGTTGTTTATGGGTTCTGGTCGATCAGTTTGATCCACTGTATCGGTAGGAGTTTATAAACACTCGAATACAATGAACCGACACAGTATGTTTTGAAAAAGGGTAAATGAAATAATATTACCCCAAATTATATTTGTTATAAAGAATATATATATATATATATTGGAATGATTATAATATATTAGATATATTGGTTGTTATTATAATCGAGTAAGATTATAAATTAAAAGGTTATGTAAATAGCCGATCAGAATTCATATGAGTGTAATATATAAAATCAGATGAATTAAATCTGAAATTAAAATCGGAATTGGAATTAAAAACTTTGAAAGTTGGAGTAGTGTTCGTAATTGGATTTGAGTTAAGTATATGAGAATTTTAAAATTCTGGGAGATTTTAAATTGTTTTACGACATTGTGAATGGTATTTTGAAATAGATTTCAAAATTGAGTGTTTAGTAATGGTTTTGAAAGGTATATAGTACTGAACTCACTTCAGTAGCTGGGAAATAACTCTGATGATGCTGGCCACATCATCAGTGTTCATTTTCGAGTGTGTAAGTGACGGATTACTACTAAGAGATTGTTTTCGAATTATTTTGGGAAAAATAGTGTTTTGATATTCTGAAATGAATATTTGATTTTGAAAAGCAAAGTTATTTAGAAACTCCCAAAAAGGGATTGTTTGAATTAAACAAATTAGATGGAAATTTGTAACTGAATTGAAAATCAAGAATGGTACTTGAGATTGATAATTGAATTTGGCTTGGATAAACGAATGGTTGTGTCGGAGATAAAAGTGATTTGATTTTGATTGGGATGACATTGGTATATGCTGAATTGGCAGCAGATCGAAATAATATAATACTATGCCTGACAAAAAGGTACAAGTTTATTTCATATGGTATGAGATTTTTATGAGCCGATTTGGCAAGCCGCTTGGCTATTTGATTTTCTTTCGGGTTGAAGAAGGCCTAGAGAGGGGAGTTGCAGTTTGAGCTATTGACCAGTACAAATGAGGTGTTGGCGAAATTTATCAAAAAGTTAAGGTGTTAGAAAATTTTCAGGATTTTTGAAAATTTTCGTTAATAGGAATAAATAAATATTTAATTGAAATTAAATTGGTTCAGTTGAAACTGAAATTAAGAAGTGAACAAATAAGTTCTAACTAGTCAATAGGGTTTGTTTTCTAACTTAGCAATTTCGAGGACGAAATTATTTTAATGGGGGAAGAATGTAACGTCCCGTATTTTTACAGTATTCTAAATAATTTATTTAATTATTTAAAAAATGGTTTGGTTATTTAAAATGACTAGAATTAAATAATATTGAATATTTAATTAATATAATAATTAAATAATATATTTAAATTGCAGAATAGTCAGAAAAAATAGAATTCACAATATTGTGTGAATTGGATTATTTAGAATATATAATTCAGTTTAGTGTTGAATTATATTAAAATATTATATAAATGACAGTTGAACGTATAATTATATTATAATTATAATCATGCTCAAAATGGCGCGGCAGTTCATAATTTGGCGATTTGAACTTTAAATGAATATACAAAATCCGATTTAAATCGGATTTCTGTGAAACAAGAAACGTTCAGAGCTGGTGAATTATATTTTTCTAATAGAAGAGAAAAATTGAGATTTCGTCGTGTAGATTGTTAGTTATGTCCAAATCAAATTTTAAAATAGTCGCTATGGAAATCGTTATAATTTATAATGATTTATTTATATTATAAATGGATTTTCACTATAAATTGAATACTGTTTTAATCAGGATTTGAAATGTCGAGTTATCAAAGTCAGATAGGAATATTTTGGAGCTGTATGATATTCTAGTGTGAATATATATGAAAATATTTATTTATAAATATTTAATTTAATTATTTTTAAATATATTTAGTTCTTAAATGGGTTTATTTAGAGCTTTAAAAATAGCCAGTATTGCAAATGAACTCCGTTTTCGACGAACTAATTTTGTTGGTTCCAGAACATTAAATTATTGTTAGATTTCAATTTTCGTGATTTTTGGAGTCAGTATGTGGCCGTACCGATTTTTTATGTGAAAAATAGTCAATAATTTGACTTTAAAATACGCTGTGTGATCAAACGAAGTCGGAATTCGATGAAACCAGTTTTGTTGGGTCTGTAATGTCAAACTCTAGTTGTATGTCCATTTTCATGATTTTTGGATATTGTATGTGATTATAAGGTTTTTTAAATAGCGTATATAGATAACGATTCATTTTAATTGAATACAATAATATTATACTGTCCCTATGAATACAACACAAACCATCCGTAACCCTAAAATTTCTCATTCACTGGTCAAATAAAATTTCCGCCGCTTCAGGAAAAAAGAAAACCAACATTAGCTAAGTTTTGAAAAATCAAAACTATTAAAATAAAAATCATTAAATCATGGAATGCCTATATTCTTGATCACTAAACAATGCTCTTCATTTCTATATGGGTTTCGGGTTGTTAGAAGTTTATTTCCATTGCACTAAATTGCACAGCGTGCATTAATGGATCTAGGGTTGATTGATTCTCATCCTTGAAGCAGCGATGGACGTTTTAAAGTTTGTTTTGGGATTCAGGGTGTAAATCCGCACCTACTGTGATTGTTTTAAAAAAAAGGAAGTTAAAAAGTTCGAACATCTGTGTATGTCGTGGGTTAGGCTGATGAACGGAAAGTAGGAGGGGGTGGTGCGAGCTGATTGTGAATAGGATGGGAAGGTGGAGATTTCAAAGGAGATTAAAATGCTGAAACTTGTTTGGGATTTCGTGAAACGTTGGAGGAACAAATGTAGATGGAAGTGCGTGATTGGCCATTGGTGAAGAGCGAATGGGAGTGGAGTTCTGGGTTGAAGAAGGGTGGTGCAAGTTCAACAATGTTTATGTGGATGGAGAGAGGAATTCAAGATGACTATTTCGGTGATATTTGGATAGGTTTAAATGAAAAAATGAAGGAGAGATGATGCGACGAAGTTACTGTAATGGCCAGAATGAGGATCGGATGTATCGCAGGAAATTGGGGAAGAAAGTTACATGCTTACTGGGCTTCAACGGGGGTAACTGGGCTGAGTTAAATCGGTGAGGCCTGAGTGAAAATACATTGACTTAGTTTTAAAAAAATAACTATTTAAATGTTATATAATTTTGTAATGCTTGTAACTTACACGTTCGTAATCAGAATTTGACGAAACTAGATCCGATAGGATCGTATGGACGGTGGCTACGCAATGAAACTAACTGGGAGTGAATTGGAGCCCATTACAATTTAAAGCAAAATAAATTGTTTGTCTGAATCAACCGATGGTTATTGTTATTTAACGATGATCGTCCAATGTGGGTAAAACTCACCAACTCTACCAGTTCATATTTTTATAATGTATATTTAGAATTGATAAATGATGATTGATTTATGTGTGTTGATTATTTGATTGAATTGCTGATTGATTGGTTGAAATTATAGATAACGATATATATATATATATATATATATATGTATATATATATAAATCATTAATCAATTATTGATTCTGTTTATCAGAATATTTCATATTGAAATGAGATTGATGTTAATTATATTGTTTAACATCTGTGATGCAGGGAAATAGGTTGGAGGGATCCAATTGGATTCCTCAATATTTATAATACTGTTTTGTTTCATATATTGTAAAATATGATGTGATATATAATCGGTTGTTGATTATGTGTTTTATAATGATATCGTTCATTGTTATTTGGTATTTTAAATACTATACATGATACTGGAATTAAAAAGGGAATTTTCAATGTGTATATTGAAAATAAAAATATATTTATATAAAATCAAATGATTTTATAAAAAGGAATTTCAAAATGGATATTGAATAAAAGGAATATTTATTTAGAAAATAAATAGAATTATAAAAGGGATGTTTATTTAGAAAATAAATAGATTATAAAAGGAATAATTATTTGGAAAATAAATATAGAGAGTTATGAAAGGAAGTATTTGCAAAACAAATAGAATTGGAAAAAGAAACTGCGGGATATAAAAGAACTATGGAATGGATTTAAGGTAGATATTAAATAGAATCTATTTTAATAGATAAATTGAGAAGATTAATTTATAAATAATGTTCTATAAATTAATTAAATATTTATCATTTGATAAATGGAATATACAGAGCTGGATTTAAATAGAGAAGTAAAAATCGGTTTCAACAACGATATTTGAAATTGAATATGAACGTATTAGTTATAAAGGGAATTTTCAATGAGATTATAAGTGCTAAAATTAAAATAAGATTTTTACCAATAATTCTAAATAGAAGTATAAATAGAGTTAGTCGAGTATTAGTTAATTAGAGTTAATCTAATATTGGTTATTCAAATAGAGTAAAATCGAATATAGTTTATTCGAAAGCAGTTATCGAATATAGTTATTCGAAAGGAGTTATCGAATATAGTTTATTCGAAAGGAGTTATCAAATATAGTTATTCAAAGAGAGTTAATCGAATATAGTTATTCGAAAGGAGTTAATCGAGTATAGTTTATTCAAAAGAAGTTATTCGAATATATTTTATTCGAAAGGAGTTATCGAATATAGTTTATCCGAAGAGAGTTAATCGAGTATAGTTTATTCGAAAGGAGTTATTCGAATATAGTTTATTTGAAAAGGAGTTATCGAATAGAGATTATTCGTAAGAGAGTTAAACGTTGAAATTCCATTATATCGATTTTCGAGAAAGTACTATTTACTTTCTGATTTGATTTATTTATTTAGTTATAAATTGTCTAGTTAGTTATTTAGTTAAATTAAGGAATAGAAGTTATATTTTGAAGTTAGATATTTCAGAAGTAGGGATTATAACGCTATAGTTATAATTAATGTTTTCAATAAAGAAGTGTTTTGAAGTTAGAAATTTCAGAAGTAGGGATTATAATGCTATAGTTATAATCAATGTTTTCAATAAAGAAGTGGATCCGTAAATAGAATCCGAGAGTTACGTAAGGAAAATGGTTAAAGTTTTAAGAGGTGAACTTTATCTATTTGGAGGTTAGAAATGTTGTTCAGTTAAGGTCTGAGAAGTAGTTATACCCCAACTTGATTGACTTCATTTTTAACTAAGGAATGGTTAAGGTTCGATAGTGAAGGAATGGTTAAGGTTTGATAGTGAAGGAACGGTTAAGGTTCGGTAGTGAAGGAGTTAATTGAATTTAGTAAATAAGTGTTAATGGTTCAAGTTGGCATAGCGATGTTTTATTTAAACATCTATTTAAATCCAATGAAGGAGTTTTGGGAATATTTTCCAAATAAGAATCAGGAATGTTTTCCAATGATTAAGAACGTATGTTCTCTAAATATAGAAAATAAGAATTTATGAATATACGAAAATAGGAAATGGGTAAATGAATAAATTAGATAAATTAATTTAAGAGACAAATGATGATTGATGAATGATCGATAGAATTTCCATCTGGAAATAATATCGTTGTTTGTACACATGTTTTTTTTTATAGTTAAATCACCGACTATCGAAGTTTTTGACCATTTTTCTATCGTCAATACGGAGAGACCAGGGTCAGATTTATTATCTGAAAACCACTCCATATGGGCATTAGCGTTGAGAATCAATATGATGAAGAAAATTGAAGACGAGTTTATGCAAGGGCTGTTCTGGCGATCCTAGGTAAAAATTGCCTAAGATGGATTTAAAGAAGAGAGTACCTTCGGTTTGTCCAGTCCCAGGACGACCTGTTTGGAAGAATGTCTGACAGAGTATATTTAATACATCACGTAAGTTGATCTCTTCAAACGTATTTACGTTTGGTGGCGGAAGAATTCGTTTCTCTTAGCTATATACCTATGTTTTTTTTGGGGAAATCAATTTGTGATTTGGCAAGTATGACAATGTGACATTCAAAGTAAATAAAGGTGTGATCTGTACGTTATGGCCTCTGACCTCACAATAGAGAAATGGTATAAAATCGGGTAGGTCGCATGGCTAAGTGGTTAGCTGCCAATTAGGGTGTATTGTCACCTGCTTGAGAGAAATTCCATTTACTTCTGTAATCTATTTCAATGTTATCCCTTTCGGGAAACGGTTGCTGATCCCAACCTTTGGTGATAATACATTCGGTACACTCAAGCAAAATGAGTGACTGGTCATGTTTAGCCTGGGTTACAAGATGTTCTTGTTGAACCCGGTGTATTTCCCTCTAGAGAAACACTATCGGAAGGTAGTCTCATACCTTGCCAGTTAGAATTCATTACCCAATAAGCGCCTGCTGTTTTTGATTATATGTTATGTATGTGGAACGTGAGATGAAAGCGTTCTGCTAGATGATTATTATATTGTGGTTGATAAACATTGTTATAAATCAAAAGAGTTTTGATATAAAGATTTTCGTTTCTTTCAAAAGGATTTTTGAATGATAAATCAAGTGTTTTGGATTCTCATAAGGGAAAAACCCATTCCGTTATATGGCATGGTCTTATGAGATATCGTTTATTTTCTTAAACTATTTTAAATTATTTACTCACACCAGTCCCATGACTGACCCAGAGTTTATTTTGTTTTGTTTTCCCTAAACTCTTGGGTGCCCAATTTTGTACGGGCAGTCAAGTAGTTAGGATTTTATAGATATACTTGGAGAGCTTGGAGCAGAAGGCTTCAGGATTATATAGCTATTGTTATGTCCGCTGTGTTGTAAGTGTTGTACTCTGATAACGTTACTGTATACTAGTTATGTATCTATTATATATTGTTCGTTCCGCTGTGAGATTCGCGTTACTCTGATGTTGTATGTTCTTCTTCTTCTTCTATTCTAAATTTCTATCTTATCTATTCTCACCCTCTGATTTCTTTCATGGACTATCCGGTACTTCTGATGCTTGATTAGTCGACATCGTGTTTGGTGTTGGTTAACCAGGATCGCGAAAACCTGGGTCATTGCAAAGAGTTATATACGGGAATTAATATTGAAGACTGTACAGTTTTAGAGATTCAATAGATTCAGAATTCAGAGAAGATTCAAGACTTATGAGTAATCAAGAAATCAAGAGTTCAAGACAAATATAGTTATAGAGTCTAGTTTATATGTAAGACTTTGAATAACACTCCAGGTTCAAATTCAAATTCTAGTTTTCAAATTCCGATATTCAAATTTTATTTTTCAAAATTCGAATTCTAATTTTTATTGGTTTTTCTATCTTACCTTTGATTTTAAACTTAAGTTTCAAAGTTTATATATTTATATAGTTATATACTTTTATAATTTTATAGTTGTAAAATTTATAATTTTATAAATATGTTTGTATAATATATATTTATGATTTCATATGATTTTCTACTTTATAATACTCATTTATATCACTATGTTTTAATTCAAGAATTTCCAGGATAGTATATATAGTTAAACACTTGAAAATATTCAAAATTCAAATTTTTAAAGCATATATGTCGAATACATATAAGCATATGTCGACATACAATTGTCACATTTTCAGTTTTGAAAGGAAGTGTCTTTTTACTATTTCTAATGTTCCAAAAGCATTGCAACCTTCAATAGGGGTTGATTTTGAATTTTTTAACCATTCTTCTCCATCTTCACCCCTTTTCATTCCTCCATTATTATTTCATATTTTATTTATTTCTCTACTTCAACTCTACCGATTTCTATTCTAAATACATAAAACTTCCTCTCTTCTCACTCTATACTCATTATTCTCTGAATTGAAGTTCTATTGAAGAGTTATAGGGCTGTTGTAATCATTTGGGATTGTTTGGGAAAGGGTATGTTCCTTGTAGCCTGGAAATAAAGAAAAGGAAACAGTGTTAGCCTTTGTAGTCGTGAAATCAAGGGTGGTGGAATCGGTGTTAACCTTGTAGCCGTGAAACCAAGGGGACTGTACCTAGAATTAGGTCTAGTAATAAAACTGCGCAATCCAGCATTGCGTGGAAGTAGATGTAGGAGTAATAAGAACCAGTATAAAATACGGTGTGTTCTTTTCTTTTTAGTATTTTACTTTTGTTTATTTCTGTATTTGTGTTTGATTCTGTGTCTGCGATCATCACTACAGTGTGTGATTCATATAGTACATCATATAAGTTTTAGATTTTCCTAAATTCCTTGAAAACACTATTCATCCCCCCTCTAGTGTTAGTTTTTCCTTAAGATCTGAATTCCGCGTTCCCTAACATAATATCATTTTGATTTGACATGATAAATAGATCTTTTGGAATAACTGACTTGCATGGCATGTTCATATCGGATCTGAGTTGGCTCACTTTAGATCAGGTTGAATCGTAGGCCAGCAAGCTCATGGATTCATTAGTACTTCATCAATTAGACCATGCTTCTTGATCCTCTTCTTATTCCCTGGAAATTATGCGAATTAGGGTGTTTTGAATCAAGTCTACTTGTTTCAAATGAACCAGATTCGGCGTCGAAGCATCTTAAACATGTTTTAAAGTCAAACAAAGTAATAATATCTCACAAATAATAAAGTTTCTTGTAACGACCCGTATTTTCAGCTATATAATATTTAATTTAATTAATTATTTATATAGTGAATTAGAGAATATAAGGTTGTGTAATTAAATTATATGGAATATTTAATTAACATTATAATTAAATAATATATTTAATTATGGAATAATCAGAAATTGTTGAATGGACAATATAATGTGAACTGGACAATTCAAAGTATATATAATTCAATTAGGAATTGAATTCGAATAACGAATATATTATATAAACGACAGTTGAACGTATAATTATAATATAATTAAAATCGAGCTCGAAATGGCGTGGCAGTTCACGATTTGGCGATTCGAACTTTAAACGAATATACAGAAGCCGTTTAAATCGGATTTCTGTGAAACAAGAAACGCGTGGAGCTGGTGGAGTATATTTTTCTAATGGAAGAGAAAAATTGGGATTCCGTCGTGTAGATTTTGATTTATGTCCAAATCAAATTTCCAAATAATCGCTATAGAATCGTTTATCGACCATAACAGTTTATTTGGTATAACGAGATGTCGTTTGCAAATCGGGATAAGTGTAACAACCCGAAAATCTGGGCCAGTTTAAAATTTTTATTTTGGCAATTTTAGCGAATTTTGATTATTTAAAATAAATTATTTTAAATAATATCGACGAGAAATTTATTTTGAATATAATTCGTACGTATATATTTATATGCGTCGTCGTTAGAATATAAATAATTATATATAATTATAAATAGAATTGAAAATGGCGCGGTAGTTCGATAATTCGATTTCAAACTTCAATTGAACGTACCGGGTGCAAAACAATCCGGATTTTAGTGAAACCAAAAATAATGGAATCTAATAGTGAATAACTTTCCAACGAATCCGAAAAATCGAAATTTCATAGCGGGAATCAAAAGATATGTCCAGTTGAAAATTCTGAATAGTCGCTATGGAATTCAAGCCCTTAAAAATGGACATTTTGCAAACGACCTCGGATTTCGACGAAACCAGTTTTGTTGGGTCCGTGATGTAAAGTTATTGCTAGGTTTCAAATTTCATAATTTTTCGAATCAATATGTGAGCGTGGCAAAGGAAAACGCGTTTGACCAGTTTCAGTTGATTTTAATCGACTGGAAAATGGCCATTTTTCAAACGGTCTCAGAATTCGATGAAACTAGTTTTGTTAGGACCGTATCGTCAATACGAAGCTAAAAAATATTTTTATGGAATTTATAGAGTTCGTATGTGACCCCGGTAATTTGAAATGTACGTTTAAAATTCAATATAATAATTTAAATGTAAATTCAACGGAAACTGATTGTAACTATCGAATCAGCTTGCGATACACGTCCCATTATGTTCGGGATGGGGGTAATTAGCTATGGACGACACTCGGTGGGCTCAATTTTGAGTTCAAAATAAAAGTCAACTCTAGGGAATTAAATATGATATAAAAAAAAAACCTTTATCTCCAGACCCCCCCCCATTCCTTTATCAGCCGTTCATTTTAGAAAAAAAAAAGGAAAAGGGGCGGAGGCGGAAAACCGCCATCACCATCGCCGTCGCCTGGCCCCTACGGCCTCGCCCTCCACCAGGAACCCCCCTCCCCTCTCGCGCTCGGTCCTCTCTCCCTCCCTCTCCGTTGAAGCACGAACGCAAGCGGCCAGCCCTAGGGGCGCCTCCATCGCATCGACGCCACCCTCCTGGCGCTTCCCCGACCTGCCGCAACCCCCTCCTCGCGCTGATGCGCGAAACCCTAACCCCGAAGATCCCCCCCCTCGCAGCAGCGGCCGCCGGCCTGACAGCCCCCCTCCACCAATTCCGTCAGTAAATCCCCTCCCCTACCTGAATTCGGTGCTCCCAAGACCCTCCTCCGTTCGCTGAATTAAAGTAAGTATTTATTTTAATTTAGCTTATTTATTTTCCATATAAATAATGTAAGAGAAGATTATATTTTTCATGTTAGGAAAATACGATTTTTAATATCATAAAAATATGATTTTTATGTTTTAAAAGTATTAAAAATATAGTTTTTATATTTTTAAAGAATTAAAAATATAATCTTTACTATATAGAAGTGGTAGAAATATGATTTTTGTTTAGGTAGAGAATTAAAAATATAATTTTTACATGATAGGAATATTAAAAATATCATCTTTATATGTGTAGAAAAATAAAAGTGAGATTTTTATAAAGATGAAATCTTTAAATTTGAAAAGGCGAAGTCTATGTGTTTATAAAGGCGAAATCTTTAGGTGGAAAATAGCGGGATAAAAATATAATTTTTATCTATATAACATAGTAGTAAAAATATGATTTTTTTTATATATTGAACATCGTAGTAAAAATTCGATTTTTACATATGTAGTGAGTACGGGCAAAGAAGATGTCGAAGATGCGATAGCGATGAAGATTTCTATCAATGAAGTGCCGTGGAGCTAGGATAGCTATCTGTGAGAATTTCTCACCTTTCAATTTCATTTCTATTTATATATATATACTAGGATGCAGACGGTGCTTAGTAGCACCCGACACAATCGTCCACAGACCATGGACTTGTTTGTTTGGTTGCATAGCTTAGTTATATGATTTGATTTGAATTTGGTTGTTTGGTGATTTTGATTGATGTGTGAATGGCGTGGGCCTTCACTAGACCGGGGATAAGGCTAGGCCTCGTCCCGTTTCTAGTATCGTGCCGTTATGCCGCCGAAATTTTCTAAAATATGTTAGAAAAATAAAAATATCCTTTTATTGAATAAATGAACCGAATAGAATATTCATAGGTTGAATAAAATGTTTTATCGTTAAAAATATAATTTTTAACGTGAATGTGAATAAATAAATATTCATTTACAAACCGGACGGTTTGTTTATGTACACCTATTTGAAGGACATTGATTGGGACGATAAATTTTACACATCGCCCAACTGCACAAATAAAATATGTGTTTGATTGTTTGAAACCCCACACGGGTGTTAGGATGAAATTTGAAGTTCACTCATCCTGATTGATTAAATATGTCGATCGATCGATTGACAGGCTGTTATAAGCGTTAGATATCTATATTTGATGCTTATACAGTGTAGTGCACTTTGGTTGATGGTTGATTATTTTTCAATGCTATTATATACGTGTGTTGTATGGAATCCATATAATTAACTTTATATGGTAATTGATTGGGCCTCATTCCAATTTGAAAAATAAAGAATATTATAAAATAAAGGTTCATGTGTTGACAGTACTCATCCATTGAGATTGGTCATGTGTTGAACGAAATATTTTAGTAATAAAATTTACATCTTTATCAATATAAAATAAAGGTTCATGTGTTGACAGTACTCGTCCATTGAGATTGGTCATGTGTTGAACGAAATATTTTGATAATAACAACTATTTTGAAAAAGAAATATTTGAAATAGAATGTTTGAAAATAGAAATTTATGAAGCCGTGTTGATTAGATTGACGCCATTTTGACGTGAACGATATTTATATCGATTTTATTCGATTTCGAAATGAATTGAATATATAACGATTTCGAAATGAATTGAATATATAACGATTTGGAAATGAATTGAATATATAACGATTTCGAAATGAATTGAATATATAACGATTTCGAAATGAATTGAATATATAACGATTTCGAAATGAATTGAATAGATAACGAATTCGAATTGAATTGAAAAACGAATTCGAATTGAATTGAAAACGAATTCGAATTGAATTGGAAACAAATTGAAATGAATTCAAATTGAATTGAAATTTGAATTGGATAGAAATGAATTTTAAAACGAATTTATAAAGAAGAATTCAATTTTGATTTGAATTGAAAAGGAAGTCGAAATTGCTTTTGAAACGAACTTAAAACTATTCATATAATTTGTTTTAAATAGAAATCGACGAAATATATATTATATATTATATATATAATTTAATGGCCTGAATAGAACGCGCCGCGCCGCGGCAGTTCGCGAATTTCGACCATTTATTTCAAACGGACATTACGGGAGATCCGACCGTCGGATTCTCCTAAAACCGGAACCGTTGGGTTCGTATCGACAAGAGCTTTCTAACAAATATTAGAAATTTGAAATCTAACGGTTGGATTTGGAGATACGTCCAAATCAAATTTGAAAAAGGTCGCTGTAAGTGCAGTTCGATGGCCATTGATGGAAATCGACTGTACGGGCCTTGATAAAATTATTAAAAATAATAATAAATTGTGTAAAATCATAAGAAATGATTTAGAAAATATTGGGATGAAAAACTCCATATTTGAAAAGATAAAAATAGATTTTTATCGAAATGAACTAGTTTCGAACTAGAATAGTAATTCTATTTATTTTTAAATAAATAAATTGGATTTGAAATGGTTTTGAAAATAACCAGAATTTCCAATGATTGGATTGGAGTGGATTTGAATCGAAATTGTCTTCGGAATATTTCGATGTTGGAATTCGGGATTATACAGATGTTGTTATGGAAATTTGAAAGATATATATATTTATATCGTTATTTCCAATACGACATTTGTTAATCGTAGAATTTGATATTGAATATAAGCCGGGATATTTTCTATTCAGAGCCTTGTATTTAATATCAAATGTGATTTGGGTTTGTCGTGAATGGTGTCTTCATTAACACTGTTCTTGAACCCAGTTGAGAAAAGATTAAATCTTTTTATTTAGATTTAATGAAGTGTACCAATTAAATAATATTTAATTGGAATTGAATTGATATTGATTTTTGGGTTTATCGTGAACAGTGTTTTAAATAACACTCGTTCTTTAACCTGATAATTAATGGAATGTGACTTTGGGTTTATCGTGAACCGTGTTTTAAATGACACGGATTCTTTAACCCAGTTAACGATTAAAACTAAGTGGAGTTTTAATGAATCTTTAATTAGATCGAGATGATCGAGAATGGAGTATCACCAGTTTTGCTCCAGGCGATAGTTAAATCTTTAATTAGATTTGAACGTGAAATGGTAATTGAATTTACCGATAACACCGTGGTGTTAGATATGAAGTACTACCAGTTTTACTTCATGGGATGAATAGGTTGGGATTGGGAAATTAAAACAAATGATTACTTCGGTAAAGTTCGCTAATCCCGACTAGTTTTGAATTGATATTCAAAAATAGATTAAAGAATAAATTCAAGAAATTTATCTTGGATAAAATTAATGGGAACCTTTCCCTGTGAATGTGAAATTTAGAAACTAACTGTCGGTTAGCTAAGCAGAATGATTTTCTGGATATTGATCTGATGTTGGTTTCGGCCTTCGGGGTTAATATTTGGGGAATTATTCTCTTGATTAATTTACGGTTAGTGACTAATGAATTAGAATGAGGCGTATGTTATGTTTGTGTAACACTTATTCAAAATATACGCGAGTTATTCGGAAAGACCGGGTTTATCCCATTCTGAATAACTGATACGACGATAAGTCGAAGATGAAGACGGTGGTCGAAGACCAGAAGTCTTCACGTCGTTTGGGTAATTACTGATGATCTTGATTGGGCTGTACACCCAAGAAGATGGAAACAGTTAGTGATCGTCCAGACGTACTTGGAGACCGATGGATATGCGGGGTACTAGGTGCCTCCGGTTTCGTTCAGACCCAGAACGGACTTGTAAATGGACTGTGTGTCTGACATTGGATTTTAGTCCGTGTGATTGATCTCTATTAAATATATATCTGTTTGGCGGCGGAGAATTTATTCTCTTGCTTAACGCCCTTCTCTGAGACGTACGAGCTCAGGGGTTATATATTGATGGATATCAAACGCATGGAGTGAACTGCCTGTGTGGCATGCCTAAGTGGCAATTGATCGAGGCTTCTGTTGAAAAGCAAAGTCTTGTTGTGATGATCAAAGTAAGGCCTTTGTGGCGTAGCTTTGTGTAACGTTTACTTCGCGTGTTTCACACCCGGTATGAACCAAAAACGGGAGAGGACGTCAGGGAGGGCATGCGTTTCTTTCTAGCTAAAAAGTGGCGTCAGTGGTTTTACACGCCCTGACGAGTTTGACTTATGTGGTTGTTGCTGTTGCGAGGCGCCTCGGATTGATCGGTCGTTCTCGAACCGATGGAGTCATTTAGTTGGCTCACCTACGCCCCATAGGGCGGGGAAACGCATGTTCAGGCATTTTAATCCACATCGGTGGACCGGCCCTGAGGATCCAAGGGCCCACCTGAGTCTGGGTCCTGAGGGGCGGGCTAGAGCGTCTCGAATCGGTTGAGGACTATCTTTTGCCTCGGTTCATAGACGGAAATCCAATTTCCAAATACGTGACATTTGCGGTTTTATTTGTAAACCTATATATGGCGACATGATATATGGTACCCATGCCGCCTATGATTGATACTTATGATTTGAAGTTGTTTTATACACTATGCACTTATTATAGTATCAAATGATTTGTTTCAAATGTATCAAGCATTCTTTGGCTGTTATACGGGAAAACCCTATCCCCCGGCTTGCGTTGCATTGTGTGATAGGACCTGGGTCTTATAACAGCTTCATTTTTCTTTATTTAGCATTGCGCTGTTTGTTTTATGCACTGGTGTTCTTGGGAGGAAACCCGTTCCGTGTTATACGGCGTGGTCCCTTGATTTACCTAACTTTAAAAATAAAGATTAACTGTTTTAGTTCTCACACCAGTCCCATGACTGACCTGGAATTTATTGTTTTAACCTAAACTCTGGGTGCCCTTATTTTGACACGGGCAGCTAGTAGTTTTGGTTTTGCAGATTTATATTCACAGGATCCTGGTTTACAGCTGGAATGATATCCGGAAAGCTTTGTATCCGTATATCTCTTCTAGTTGTGTATTGTATTATTTTCCGCTGCTATGTATTTAAATGTAATTTAAATCTCTGATATTTCTGTGTAATATTCATTTTTACTCTGTATATTCTTGTAATCTGATGCATTGTTGTAATAAGCAATGAAATGTTCTTTTTTGTGTGTTCTGTTGTGGCTTGTTCTCGAACTATCCGATGCTTTCCTTTACGGGGGAGTTACGGGTTTTCACAGTTGGTATCAGAGCTTTGGTTTATAAAGCTTAGAGAACAAGGCACATTAGAACCGTACAAAAGAATTCATCAGATATTGGATTAGTAAAATCCAATGTGATGACTCGTTAGAGATAGGATCAGTAGTATCCTAGGACGAGTATGAAGAGTATATTTTTAAAATGAAAACAATTTTTGTTTTGAAAATCTAAATCAACTATTCGTATTTGATTATTTATTTCATATTGATTAGGACAGTCCAGTATATAAAGATTTTGCATATACGCCTTGCAAACGTGTATTTGAAGTTTTAATATACTGGATAGATATAGAATCACACTCTAGTCGCCCGGAGATGATTCTGATGATAGTTCGAACATCATCAGAATTGGTATTTGTGTTTCGAAAGTGTGATATCTATATATTTCCTATTGACTGGTGTGAGAACCAAAATTAGATAGGGCCTATTGTTGTGATTTGGCATCAAAAATCTGATTTTTGACTATGTATCAAAGTTATCAATTTGAAAAGCTAATCAACTAATTGATTGATGTTTGTGTTGTTTTTTTTTTTTTTTGCTAATTTTGAACCATTATGCCTAATTGAATCAAATATTGAATTATATTGAAAATTGGTCGCATTTGCATGCATATACATATACTTGCATTGAGCAGGTCATAGCAAGGAGGCTAGAGCAGAGGATAAAATTTGTTTGCTCGACAAATAGGTACATGTTTACTACATAATTTACTGTTTTGTTTGGGTGATGATGATTTTATGAGCCTATTGGCTAGCCGCTTGGCTTTTTCTTTTTCTTTTTGAGATCTGAAGGACCGGGGAAGCTATTTGAAATTCCCCGATGCTCCCGGTGCAGGGGAGGTTATGGCGAAATTTTTCGAAAATTTAGGGTGTTAGCCAAATTTTTGAAAATTTGAAAATTCTCAGAAACTGAAAAGTTGGAGAATGGAAGCCAGATCGAACGTAGAGCTGATAAATCAAACCACTTTCGACTTTGTTCCTTTTCGGGGACGAAAAGTTTTAAGTGGGGGAGATTGTAACAACCCGAAAATCTGGGCCAGTTTAAAATTTTTATTTTGGCAATTTTAGCGAATTTTGATTATTTAAAATAAATTATTTTAAATAATATCGACGAGAAATTTATTTTGAATATAATTCGTACGTATATATTTATACGCGTCGTCGTTAGAATATAAATAATTATATATAATTATAAATAGAATTGAAAATGGCGTGGTAGTTCGATAATTCGATTTCAAACTTCAATTGAACGTACCGGGTGCAAAACAATCCGGATTTTAGTGAAACCAAAAATAATGGAATCTAATAGTGAATATCTTTCCAACGAATCCGAAAAATCGAAATTTCATAGCGGGAATCAAAAGATATGTCCAGTTGAAAATTCTGAATAGTCGCTATGGAATTCAGGCCCTTAAAAATGGACATTTTGCAAACGGCCTCGGATTTCGACGAAACCAGTTTTGTTGGGTCCGCGATGTAAAGTTATTGCTAGGTTTCAAATTTCATAATTTTTCGAATCAATATGTGAGCGCGGCAAAGGAAAACGCGTTTGACCAGTTTCAGTTGATTTTAATCGACTGGAAAATGGCCATTTTTCCAACGGTCTCAGAATTCGATGAAACTAGTTTTGTTTGGACCGTATCGTCAATACGAAGCTAGAAAATATTTTTATGGAATTTATAGAGTTCGTATGTGACCCCGGTAATTTGAAATGTACGTTTAAAATTCAATATAATAATTTAAATGTAAATTCAACGGAAACTGATTGTAACTATCGAATCAGCTTGCGATACACGTCCCATTTTGTTCGGGATGGGGGTAATTAGCTATGGACGACAGTCGGTGGGCTCAATTTTGAGTTCAAAATAAAAGTCAACTCTAGGGAATTAAATATGATATAAAAAAAACCTTTATCTCCAGACCCCCCCCCCCCATTCCTTTATCAGCCGTTCATTTTATAAATAAATAAAAAAGGAAAAGGGGCGGAGGCGGAAAACCACCATCACCATCGCCGTCGCCTGGCCCCTACGGCCTCGCCCTCCACCAGGAACCCCCCTCCCCTCTCGCGCTCGGTCCTCTCTCCCTCCCTCTCCGTTGAAGCACGAACGCAAGCGGCCAGCCCTAGGGGCGCCTCCATCGCATCGACGCCACCCTCCTGGCGCTTCCCCGACCTGCCGCAACCCCCTCCTCGCGCTGATGCGCGAAACCCTAACCCCGAAGATCCCCCCCTCGCAGCAGCGGCCGCCGGCCTGACAGCCCCCCCACCACCAATTCCGTCAGTAAATCCCCTCCCCTCCCTGAATTCGGTGCTCCCAAGACCCTCCTCCGTTTGCTGAATTAAAGTAAGTATTTATTTTAATTTAGCTTATTTATTTTCCATATAAATAATGTAAGAGAAGATTATATTTTTCATGTTAGGAAAATACGATTTTTAATATCATAAAAATATGATTTTTATGTTTTAAAAGTATTAAAAATATAGTTTTTATATTTTTAAAGAATTAAAATATAATCTTTACTATATAGAAGTGGTAGAAATATGATTTTTGTTTAGGTAGAGAATTAAAAATATAATTTTTACATGATAGGAATATTAAAAATATCATCTTTATATGTGTAGAAAAATAAAAGTGAGATTTTTATAAAGATGAAATCTTTAAATTTGAAAAGGCGAAGTCTATGTGTTTATAAAGGCGAAATCTTTAGGTGGAAAATAGCGGGATAAAAATATAATTTTTATCTATATAACATAGTAGTAAAAATATGATTTTTTTTATATATTGAACATCGTAGTAAAAATTCGATTTTTACATATGTAGTGAGTACGGGCAAAGAAGATGACGAAGATGCGATAGCGATGAAGATTTCTATCAATGAAGTGCCGTGGAGCTAGGATAGCTATCTGTGAGAATTTCTCACCTTTCAATTTCATTTCTATTTATATATATATACTAGGATGCAGACGGTGCTTAGTAGCACCCGACACAATCGTCCACAGACCATGGACTTGTTTGTTTGGTTGCATAGCTTAGTTATATGATTTGATTTGAATTTGGTTGTTTGGTGATTTTGATTGATGTGTGAATGGCGTGGGCCTTCACTGGACCGGGGATAAGGCTAGGCCTCGTCCCGTTTCTAGTATCGTGCCGTTATGCCGCCAAAATTTTCTAAAATATGTTAGAAAAATAAAAATATCCTTTTATTGAATAAATGAACCGAATAGAATATTCATAGGTTGAATAAAATGTTTTATCGTTAAAAATATAATTTTTAACGTGAATGTGAATAAATAAATATTCATTTACAAACCGAACGGTTTGTTTATGTACACCTATTTGAAGGACATTGATTGGGACGATAAATTTTACACATCGCCCAACTGCACAAATAAAATATGTGTTTGATTGTTTGAAACCCCACACGGGTGTTAGGATGAAATTTGAAGTTCACTCATCCTGATTGGTTAAATATGTCGATCGATCGATTGACAGGCTGTTATAAGCGTTAGATATCTATATTTGATGCTTATACAGTGTAGTGCACTTTGGTTGATGGTTGATTATTTTTCAATGCTATTATATACGTGTGTTGTATGGAATCCATATAATTAACTTTATATGGTAATTGATTGGGCCTCATTCCAATTTGAAAAATAAAGAATAATATAAAATAAAGGTTCATGTGTTGACAGTACTCATCCATTGAGATTGGTCATGTGTTGAACGAAATATTTTAGTAATAAAATTTACATCTTTATCAATATAAAATAAAGGTTCATGTGTTGACAGTACTCGTCCATTGAGATTGGTCATGTGTTGAACGAAATATTTTGATAATAACAACTATTTTGAAAAAGAAATATTTGAAATAGAATGTTTGAAAATAGAAATTTATGAAGCCGTGTTGATTAGATTGACGCCATTTTGACGTGAACGATATTTATATCGATTTTATTCGATTTCAAAATGAATTGAATATATAACGATTTCGAAATGAATTGAATATATAACGATTTCGAAATGAATTGAATATATAACGATTTCGAAATGAATTGAATATATAACGATTTCGAAATGAATTGAATATATAACGATTTCGAAATGAATTGAATAGATAACGAATTCGAATTGAATTGAAAAACGAATTCGAATTGAATTGAAAACGAATTCGAATTGAATTGGAAACAAATTGAAATGAATTCAAATTGAATTGAAATTTGAATTGGATAGAAATGAATTTTAAAACGAATTTATAAAGAAGAATTCAATTTTGATTTGAATTGAAAAGGAAGTCGAAATTGCTTTTGAAACGAACTTAAAACTATTCATATAATTCGTTTTAAATAGAAATCGACGAAATATATATTATATATTATATATATAATATAATGGCCTGAATAGAACGCGCCGCGCCGCGGCAGTTCGCGAATTTCGACCATTTATTTCAAACGGACATTACGGGAGATCCGACCGTCGGATTCTCCTAAAACCGGAACCGTTGGGTTCGTATCGACAAGAGCTTTCTAACGAATATTAGAAATTTGAAATCTAACGGTTGGATTTGGAGATACGTCCAAATCAAATTTGAAAAAGGTCGCTGTAAGTGCAGTTCGATGGCCATTGATGGAAATCGACTGTACGGGCCTTGATAAAATTATTAAAAATAATAATAAATTGTGTAAAATCATAAGAAATGATTTAGAAAAGATTGGGATGAAAAACTCCATATTTGAAAAGATAAAAATAGATTTTTATCGAAATGAACTAGTTTCGAACTAGAATAGTAATTCTATTTATTTTTAAATAAATAAATTGGATTTGAAATGGTTTTGAAAATAACCAGAATTTCCAATGATTGGATTGGAGTGGATTTGAATCGAAATTGTCTTCGGAATATTTCGATGTTGGAATTCGGGATTATACAGATGTTGTTATGGAAATTTGAAAGATATATATATTTATATCGTTATTTCCAATACGACATTTGTTAATCGTAGAATTTGATATTGAATATAAGCCGGGATATTTTCTATTCAGAGCCTTGTATTTAATATCAAATGTGATTTGGGTTTGTCGTGAATGGTGTCTTCATTAACACTGTTCTTGAACCCAGTTGAGAAAAGATTAAATCTTTTTATTTAGATTTAATGAAGTGTACCAATTAAATAATATTTAATTGGAATTGAATTGATATTGATTTTTGGGTTTATCGTGAACAGTGTTTTAAATAACACTCGTTCTTTAACCCGATAATTAATGGAATATGACTTTAGGTTTATCGTGAACCGTGTTTTAAATGACACGGATTCTTTAACCCAGTTAACGATTAAAACTAAGTGGAGTTCTAATGAATCTTTAATTAGATCGAGATGATCGAGAATGGAGTATCACCAGTTTTGCTCCAAGCGATAGTTAAATCTTTAATTAGATTTGAACGTGAAATGGTAATTGAATTTACCGATAACACCGTGGTGTTAGATATGAAGTACTACCAGTTTTACTTCATGGGATGAATAGGTTGGGATTGGAAAATTAAAACAAATGATTACTTCGGTAAAGTTCGCTAATCCCGACTAGTTTTGAATTGATATTCAAAAATAGATTAAAGAATAAATTCAAGAAATTTATCTTGGATAAAATTAATGGGAACCTTTCCCTGTGAATGTGAAATTTAGAAACTAACTGTCGGTTAGCTAAGCAGAATGATTTTCTGGATATTGATCTGATGTTGGTTTCGGCCTTCGGGGTTAATATTTGGGGAATTATTCTCTTGATTAATTTACGGTTAGTGACTAATGAATTAGAATGAGGCGTATGTTATGTTTGTGTAACACTTATTCAAAATATACGCGAGTTATTCGGAAAGATCGGGTTTATCCCATTCTGAATAACTGATACGACGATAAGTCGAAGATGAAGACGGTGGTCGAAGACCAGAAGTCTTCACGTCGTTTGGGTAATTACTGATGATCTTGATTGGGCTGTACACCCAAGAAGATGGAAACAGTTAGTGATCGTCCAGACGTACTTGGAGACCGATGGATATGCGGGGTACTAGGTGCCTCCGGTTTCGTTCAGACCCAGAACGGACTTGTAAATGGACTGTGTGTCTGACATTGGATTTTAGTCCGTGTGATTGATCTCTATTAAATATATATCTGTTTGGCGGCGGAGAATTTATTCTCTTGCTTAACGCCCTTCTCTGAGACGTACGAGCTCAGGGGTTATATATTGATGGATATCAAACGCATGGAGTGAACTGCCTGTGTGGCATGCCTAAGTGGCAATTGATCGAGGCTTCTGTTGAAAAGCAAAGTCTTGTTGTGATGATCAAAGCAAGGCCTTTATGGCGTAGCTTTGTGTAACGTTTACTTCGCGTGTTTCACACCCGGTATGAACCAAAAACGGGAGAGGACGTCAGGGAGGGCATGCGTTTCTTTCTAGCTAAAAAGTGGCGTCAGTGGTTTTACACGCCCTGACGAGTTTGACTTATGTGGTTGTTGCTGTTGCGAGGCGCCTCGGATTGATCGGTCGTTCTCGAACCGATGGAGTCATTTAGTTGGCTCACCTACGCCCCATAGGGCGGGGAAACGCATGTTCAGGCATTTTAATCCACATCGGTGGACCGGCCCTGAGGATCCAAGGGCCCACCTGAGTCTGGGTCCTGAGGGGCGGGCTAGAGCGTCTCGAATCGGTTGAGGACTATCTTTTGCCTCGGTTCATAGACGGAAATCCAATTTCCAAATACGTGACATTTGCGGTTTTATTTGTAAACCTATATATGGCGACATGATATATGGTACCCATGCCGCCTATGATTGATACTTATGATTTGAAGTTGTTTTATACACTATGCACTTATTATAGTATCAAATGATTTGTTTCAAACGTATCAAGCATTTTTTGGCTGTTATAAGGGAAAACCCTATCCCCCGGCTTGCGTTGCATTGTGTGATAGGACCTGGGTCTTATAACAGCTTCATTTTTCTTTATTTAGCATTGCGCTGTTTGTTTTATGCACTGGTGTTCTTGGGAGGAAACCCGTTTCGTGTTATACAACGTGGTCCCTTGATTTACCTAACTTTAAAAATAAAGATTAACTGTTTTAGTTCTCACACCAGTCCCATGACTGACCTGGAGTTTATTGTTTTAACCTAAACTCTGGGTGCCCTTATTTTGACACGGGCAGCTAGTAGTTTTGGTTTTGCAGATTTATATTCATAGGATCCTGGTTTACAGCTGGAATGATATCCGGAAAGCTTTGTATCCGTATATCTCTTCTAGTTGTGTATTGTATTATTTTCCGCTGCTATGTATTTAAATGTAATTTAAATCTCTGATATTTCTGTGTAATATTCATTTTTACTCTGTATATTCTTGTAATCTGATGCATTGTTGTAATAAGCAATGAAATGTTCTTTTTTATGTGTTCTGTTGTGGCTTGTTCTCGAACTATCCGATGCTTTCCTTTACGGGGGAGTTACGGGTTTTCACAATAAGGTTCTTTTGAGACATAACGATAATTTAATTTTTAGAATTTTACTATAATTTTTAAGTAATTAAATAAGTAACTTTTTGTTTGGAGTATTTTGCACCCTGTAATCAACATTTCGGGGTTCCACAGAATAAGCTAACATACTGGTATTATTTTATTTTTGGCATCGTAGCGCATTGCTCATCATAATGGTATTCTGATTTCTGTCGATAGCGGTTAGTGATGCACGAAATTTTATAAAACGAGATACGCCTATTCTCCTAACTTAAAAACTATAGCCTCATTTTTCCTTGATCAAAACTAGACCAGGTTCTTTCTTTTTTTGACAGCTACAAATAAAATAGGCCAACGTGGAAAGAGGAAACTCCAAACATATGGAAACAAAATACTATAAATACCCTACCACCATTTAACCTAATCTTCATTTCCACAGTCGATTTCCGCCACAAAACATAAGGAACGATAGCAAAAGCCTCGTTTGAAATTCAAAAAAAAAATCGGATATAAATCAGTAAATCCTAAAACATACTTCCATGAGTTCGTATAGTGATTGGCTTGCTTATGGTATGCCATTTGTGTGGTGCGATTCATTTTCTGGGACTCCATGGTTTGACAGTAAAGCTAGGGCTGGGCGCATACGAGGTTAGGAGGTGTCAGATTGGAATTGTGGGTGCGAGCTCGGAGGGGCCAAGCGCATCAGGGGTGAGAGTTTGGTAGGGTTCGACACAAATTTGGAGGGTGCGATTGGCCATGGAAGTACGGCGGAAGCAACAGTTCAGGACGGAGGAGGAGCATTGAGTTGAATCTGGTGGGTATGAGAGTGTGCGGATTTGGATGAGAAATGTTATGGTATTGTTAGTCTTGATTTTCATGATGAAAAGATGAAGGAAATGACGGTCAGATGAGAAGGATGTTTGGGTATTTACTGGAACGGGTGGGAGGATGAATTGGTGAAGAAGAAAGCAAATGAACGGTGGGCCTGATTTCTCTAATGGGTCGGATATGAAAATGGTAAAAGCCCATTTGAATAAATAGAAAAGTTAAGCTTAAATTTTATTTAAATAACGCGTTAACTTGTAAACTGAATATCCTTATCATACGATATCAGAATGACGAACCGTAAGTTGCATTGGGAACGTATGGACAGACACTACCAAATGGAACTGACTGGGAGTGGATTGATGCGCGTTTGAATTTATGACGAAATAAATTGTTTGATTCAAATTAAACAAACAGTTTATCGTTCTTTAATGATGAACTGCCAAAGTGAGTAAAACTCAACAACTCTGAACAGTTATATTTTTCTAATGTATATTTAGAACTGATAATTATCTGTTGATTGTTGTGTGTTAACTGTTTGGTTGGATTGCTTATGTGTTGGTTGAAATTATAGATAACGATATTTATATATATCGTTAGTCAAATATTGATTCTGTTGATTAGAATATTTCATATTGAAATGAAGTTGATGTTAATTATATTGTTTAACATCTGTGGAAGCAGGGAAACAGGTCGGAGGAATCCAACTGGATTCCTCAACAATTATTTTACTGTTTTCATATACTATGTTATATGATGTGATGTATAATCTGTGATTGATTATAATGACACTGGTCCTGTTATTTGGTACTGTTGAATAACAAGAGAAATATTGGATTGAAAAAGGGGAATTTCAAATTGTGTATTGAAATAGAAGAGTAAAACGATTATTTACTTAGTAAGTAAATAGAAGTATAAAGAAAGATATTTACTTAGAAAGTAAATAGAATTTATAAAGGGATATTTATTTGTTAAATAAATAAAATTAATAGAGGAATATTTATTTAGGAAATAAATAGAGTTATAAAGGAAATATTTATTTAAATAGAAGTATAAACAGGAAATTGATGAGATATAATAAGGGTTAATCAAATTTGTTAAGACAAGTTAGTTAATCGAATTAGTTAAGACAAGTTAGTTAATCGAATCAAGTTAAGTCGATTTAATCGAATACGGTTAGTCTAGTCGAATTAATCGAAAGGAGTTAATGGAACATAGTTAATCAAAATGGAGTTAAACAAAAATTAGAAATTGACTAAAGATTTATAAGTTGAATGGTTTCCTAAGTATCGATCTGATGTTGGTTTCGGCCTTCGGGGTTTATACTTAGGAAGTTGTTCTCTTATTAGTTTATAGTTAGAGTCCGATAGATATGGAAGAATAGTGATACGTAATTAAGCCATGGAAATGTTTTCCAGTGTTAATAACATATATTTTCTAAACAAAATGAGGAAATATATATATATATATATGTTTGATGATTGGATCGATAATTCCATTTGGAAATAAGATCGTTGTGTGTACACGGACATTTTTCATTTGATAGTCAAATAACCGACTATCAAAGTTTTGACCATTTTAATGTTGTTAATATGGAGAGACCGGTTGGATTCTTATCCAAAGAACCATTCCGTATTGGCATAAGCGTTGCAAATCATATATGCCCAAGAAATTGAAGACTGAGTAAAGTGCAAGGGCTGTTGTAATGACCCGCATATTTCAACAATATAATAATTAATTTATTTAATTATTTCGAAGGTGATTAAGAGGATATAATGGTCGTTAATTAAATAATAGTGAATATTTAATTAATATAAATAGTAAAATAATATATTTAATTCTGAAATAATCAGAATTGGCTGAAATGACGATATGGTGTGAACTGGATCATCTGTGATATTTAATTCAGTTTGGAATTAATTTAGAATAACAAATATATTATTTGAACAAAGTTTGAATGTATAATTTATAATATAATTAAAATCGAGCTCGAAATGGCGCTGCAGTTCGTAAATTGGCGATTCAAACTTCAACTGAATGTACAATCGGATTTCTGTGAAACAAGAAATGTGTGGAGCTGGTGGAGTATATTTTTCTAGTGAAAGAGAAAATTCGGGATTTCGTCGGGTAGATTTTGATTTATGTCCAAAGCAAATTTTAGAAAAGTCGCTATGGAATTCCTTTATAATTTATAAAGGAATTATTTATATTTTAAAAAGGATTTAAATATAAATCGAATATCGATATAACTCTGATGATGAAATATCGAGCTAGAAATTCATATAGAGATATTCTAGAGCTGTATGGTATTCCACTGTGAATATATACGATAATATTTGTTTATAAATATTTAATTAATTATTTTTAAATATATTTATATATTTAAAAGGGTTATTTAGAGTTTTAAAAATAGCCAGTTTTGCAAACGACCTCAGAATTTGACGAAACTAATTTTGTTGGATCCGCAATGTCAAATTATTGTTCGATGTCAAGTTTCGTGATTTTTTAGAGTTAGTATGTGGCCGTACCGAATTTTAATGTGAGAAACAGTCGATATTTTGACGGTTAAAAATACGCTGTGTGAGCATACGAAGTCGAAATTCGATGAAACCAGTTTCATTGGGTCTGCAATGTCGAACTCTAGCTACATTTCAAGTTTGGTGATTTTAGGATATCATATGTGGTCGCAGGGATTTTTAAGGACTGAAGACAAAGGGAAAATCGAGAAATAAAATAGAAAAATCAAATTTAAAATATCTCCCTCCATTTCTATGATCCAACACAGGCCACGCGGCCTTTGTTCTCAACCAAAAACATCACCTACCACAACACAGCCTATAAATACCAAATGAACCGAACGCAGAAAAATCAATCCAAGAAAATAAATCCAAACAATGCAAATATAAATCTATATATTAAAATTCCTATATTGTTGGATTCACCGCAAGCTACACTTCAGTTCCGTATAAGTATCATACAGTTCGATTCCCATTTTCGCACGCTGGAAGTAAACGCAGCGAACCTAGGGTTCGATGAAGCATGAAGTTAAAGCAGAAATTGGTGGAATCGTGTTCATTTCTGGATTCAGCGAGGTATTTGACACTCGCTTGAAGAGTTAGGGAGATATCGACGATAGAAGACGTCGATACTTGCTGCGACGTTGAGGGTTTTAGGTCGAGACGGGATCGATCCAGGCGATGCGAGTTAGATGCGGTGAGGATGAACTGAAAGGGCTCGGAAAGAGGGAGAGTACGGTGGTGTTCTCGTCGGAATTCATGAAGAGGAGGAGAAGCGGTTTGGGGATAAAGTTTGCTGGAAATGGTGAATGAGATGAGCGGTGATTTGGATCTGTTGGGGAAGAAAAGGTGATCAGTCATGGGCTTTTAATTTGGGTGTTATGCCAGTGAAGAAATGGTTAACCCCAAATTAAATTATCTTAAGTTATTTTAATTTAAAAATAGTGTTAACTTTTAAAATACGTATCTTCTACATACAATATCAGATTGACAAACCGTAAGTTGCGTTGGGACCGTATGGACGAGAGCTTCACATTGAAGCTGACTGGAAGTGGATTGGGGCTCGTATGAATTTATGGCGAAATATATTGTTTGATTCAAATCAAACAAATTGCTTATCGTTCTTTAATGATGAACTGCCAATGTGAGTAAAACTCACCAACTCTGAACAATTTTATTTTTATAACGTATATTTAGAACTGATAAATGATGACTGATTGCTATGTGTTGACTGTTTGGTTGAAATGTTTGTGTATTATTTAAAATTATAGATAACGATATATATAAAATCGTTGAAACACCCCACCTCCGTTAGGGTCACTCTCAAAGGGAATGCCCTAATTTTGGTGGAGGTTTATAAGTATAAGTCACAGATATACAAGACAGATATAAGAACACATATTTGTAAAACAGCGGAAAAACAAACAACTTTTTATTTCATAATAAGCAAATACGTGTTACAGCAACATCACCATGATTGTCTTACATCCTTTCCAAAAACATAACATAACACTTTCATAATCTGTCTTGATTACATTATTTAAAGAAGCATAAAGAAAACATAGATAAACTGCAAAAGCCCCATAGTGGTTGTCCAAAGCCATAGTTCAAAAACAGAAAAGGTCCAAGCAATACATTTCTCTTCTTCAAGCTGGATGTTAAGGCTGGTCAAGCTGCAGTGTTCCCTCCCTGTGGACCTGGGGGGGGGGGAACGGAAGAAAAGAAGACGAAAGAAAAGTAGAGTCAGACATAAAGCCTGAGTAAGTCTAGTACTATTTTGTCTATGAATAAAGAACTGGGTATGATAAGTATAATCAAGAAGTGGGAAAGCACTATAAACTTGGTTAAGTTGTCTAGGGTCGGATACACTATCGTACCCCATGTTAATCTCTGAACCCATATAAACTAGTTTCCAACTGGCACCCCATAATCAGGGTGATGTGATCCATTCTATGATGATCGGCTCCTACTCGCATAGTTACATGTGTCTTACGGCCCCCGATGTTGTAGTTACCTATGCTGGTCCCACCATGGGGTGTATCAAGTCCCATGGCGGCGGCCCGACACAACCTTAGAATGCACAGGTATGCTACTGGTGCCCAGTGCTTTATTTTTCTGTGCCGGAGTGTGTGCACGCCCGCACCCCGTTAGAACCTACACTGCTACACCACCGCCGTCGTTTTGACCTCTTACAATCAGCCCAGTAATCGTGCCCCACCCTGCCTAGTTTCAGGGTATCATGATACACCTTTTAGGGTTACTGCTGAAAAGGGTCCCCCGTTACTAGGTTTTCTATCTCTAGCCAACATGCTAAGTTGGTTAAGTGTTTTCTAACCTAACCCCCACCAGTCCGTTTAGTTTAGCATGTTCCATTTTGATTAAGTCTTTAGTTCACTTAATCCTAACAATCCTGACTCAGCCTTAATTGTCTTATTAAGGCCCTGACCTCTCACATTAGACAGGTATTGTTGTGGCTGCCTGTTGCCGGTTGGTTCCGGGCAGTCTTACGCCACAACTCAGTCTAACCTCGGGTCCTTATTGGGCTACATGTTTAACCTCCCACATTGGATAGGTATTGTTGTGACTACTGGACAGCCGGGCGGTTCCGGGTAGGTTTACATCACAACTCAATCCAACCTCGGGTTAAACACATCGTATTTTCTACATTTACATATTTTGTCTTTCTTCTTTAATTATATGTAAATATTTGCGGCCCATTATTAAGTAAATGGCGTAAAGGTTACACCAATCATGGGCCCAACCCATACTTGAATTTGGGCCCTTCTACTTTATATTTTCATTTATTAATTAATTTAGCCCAACGTTATTTTCCCCCGTTTAATACGTTCGTTTATATGTTGAGCCTAACCTTTTTAAGCCCAACTTAGCCATGCGAAAGAGGGGAGGCTTAAAGCGTGATTACATACACAAAAAGGGGATTGTGAGCGCATGAACTTGCAATGTGACGTTGGAACTACATAATAGAAACTGGTGTACTTGCATAGTAGTAACATATACTTTGGTCATAAAGCATAAGTGACATGAATCAAACCATGTAAACTTGTAGTTAAGCTAAGAATCTAAATTGGATATCATTATTGACACATAGTCTTAACTACAACATAGACCTATGTTCTTATTTAGGCATAGTGTCAACCATAAGCAAATCATGTTCATAAGGTTTCTACATGTTTACAAAGGTGCCTACTTTTGTGACTAATACAAAAGTATAGTTAAATTTATCCACATAACCATGGCATAAATATTTCTAACATGAAATCATGATTTTTACTTTAGTCATGCAAACTTGCAAAAGGGATTTTTGAATCTAACCTAGCTATATACCACATATGTCATCATATAATTCTTGTTAACAAAATAGACCTAACATAGATTTCAATTATGCAAAATATCATTCATAGCCTAGTCATATTCATAAGTTTGCAAATAGGTTTCTAGTACAAAACATGGCTTAATACATAGATCATGATGCCAAATTTTCACATAATTTCATATGGATTATGATAACCCAAACTTATTCCAATTACAAAAATGATGTTTGTATAAAAATACACATTATGATGGCATAGTAGCAAAACCCCAAACTTGCATGAATTTCAATTAATCAACTACATACATGTAGCTTCAACATAATTTGCGAATATTCCAAACGTATACTTGCATAAAACTACCGCATGTAGTTTTTCATAATGAATAACATAATTTGAGAATATCCAAACGTATACAATATTCCAAATCGATAGCAACGCACAAATATGAATTACTTTATCGCCACAAATCAAGTATACATATCAACACAATTATTTGTTCATACCAAAATAATACTCTACTTACAATCATTGTGGCGAATTCTCTAATTTAGGAATTTTAGAGATGCGACTCCTTTTGACGTAGGCGTTGATTTGATTTGCTTGAATTGCTTTAGGCTTTAGAATTTGCCCCCTAATCTTCTCTCCAATTTGGTGGCTACTCTTAGTCGTTCCTCAGCAACATGGCGGCTTTGTTCTTATTTTTGAATGAATAGATTAGGGTTGAGTCTAGGGTCATTTTTATAGGGGTTATGAACTGATTAGGACCATTGATGTTGCTTGGATTGATCGTAGCCATTCATTCGAAAGAGAGACCAATTAGAGCCTGCCACCTAGCCCTAATGACAAAGCAGACTACAGAAAATCGACCAACATAGAATAGGCCAGCCAGGTTGGGCTGGGTTCGACCTGGCTCTGGACCAGGTCGACATGCCTGTCGACAGCCCTGTCGACCTGGCTAGACCAGGTCGACAGCCCAGTCGACCTGGGTGCGTTAGGCGGGTGTTTTTCCGCCCTGGCCCATTGGGCCCGAATTTTAAACTGTTTTATTCTGTTTGAATTTTAAACTTAATTCAAAAACTTCCGAAGGCCATATCTTCTTCATACGGACTCCGTTTTTCGAAAACTCGGACTCTATTTCGCGTATTTTTCCGAGACGAACGCAATGGTGTATCCCGTTTCCCTTAGTTCTTTGATTTCAAATTAATTATACTTTAATTTGTTAATTTCACAGTTATAGAATTTGCGGGGTGTTACATTCTCCCCCACTTAAAAGGATTTCGTCCCCGAAATCTTCAAGTTAGGAGGAATGTATATCCTAACATCCAATCATCCATCTACTCATCCATCAAACACGAGCATCCATTGTCCTTAAAAGACTTCTAATGCTTCATGATCATATGCGAAGTGTGTGTGTGTACATGTACTTATCTAATGCAAAATCAGGCGGTCTACTGATTCAGTTGACCTCCTTAATGCGAATTATGTAAGTGCCATGAATCCATTATGTATGCAAATTTTTCCTATTCATGATTCTACATGAGTGCACAATCATTCAATACAAATGCAACATCCACATGACAACACATTAAAGTTCAACCATATACGAATGCAAACATATATGCATATGCGATATGAAGTGACTGAGCCGATCTAAACCCTAGATTGTGTGTGTATATGCAACCACGAGCAACCACTAGCAATCACTTGCAACCACCTGCAACCATCATCCATAACATGTTTCAATTACATGTTTCCATCCAAAGGGTTTCTACCTAAAAGATAAGATAGATAAAAGCGCAACTTAAGGAAAAGGAAAGATCAAGGATGTACCCTCGAACAGAAAAGGGTAGGCAGTGCGTATTCTAGCTTCAGTTTCCCAAGTCGCGTCTCCCTCGGCGTCGCTCCACTGAACTTTGACGAGCCTGACTTCGCGGTTGCGTAGCTTCTTCACTTCCGTTCCTAAGATGCGGGTTGGAACTTTTCTTATGGTTGCTTCGCGTTCCACTTCGGCCTCTTCGAGGATATTTGGCTCTACCACTTCAACAGACTCATGTAGACATTTTCGGAGATGTGAAACGTGAAAAACGTTGTGGACTCCAGCCAACTTCTCGGGTAGCTCTAATCTATAGGCCATTTTCCCAATTTTCTCGATAATAGGGAATGGCCCTATGAACCTTGGTGCTAGCTTTCCTGTGGTTCCAAAACGAACAACGTTCCTTAGTGGTGATACCTTGAGAAAAACTCTGTCTCCAACCTCGAATTCAAGGTCGGTCCTTCTCTTGTCGGCATAGGACTTTTGTCTGTCTTGGGCCGTCTTCATCCTTCTTCGTATTAAGTCTACTTTCTCTGAAGTCTCTCGGATCATATCTGGTCCAAGTATGAGCTTATCAGTAGACTCCCACCAACAAGTGGGCGATCGGCATGGTCTTCCATATAAAACTTCGAAGGGCGCCATTCCGATGGTTGCTTGATAGCTGTTGTTGTAGGCAAATTCCACCAAAGGAAGGTGGTCTTCCCATGTCCCTCCGAAGTCAAGGACGCATAGTCTTAAAAGGTCTTCCAAAACTCTGTTCACTCTCTCCGTTTGGCCGTCAGTTTGGGGATGGTAGGCTGTGCTCAAGCATAACTGCGTTCCTACTGCTTCTTGCAGACTCCGCCAAAACTCGCTGGTGATGATGGGGTCTCGGTCACTAACAATACTAGATGGTATTCCATGGAGTCGAACAATTTCCTTGAGGTAAAGTGATGCTAGGGATGAGGCAGTTCTTTTACTTTTAACAGGTAAAAAGTGGGCGCTTTTAGTAAGCCTATCCACTATTACCCAAATGCTAGTGTTGCCTCTCCTAGACCTAGGCAGCCCATCGATGAAGTCCATTGAGATACTATCCCACTTCCACTGCGGGACCTCCAGAGGATGTAGTAGCCCGCCAGGCTTTTTCTGTTCCGCTTTAACCTGTTGGCACGCCATACACTTAGAAACGAATTCTGCCACGTCCTTTTTCATGCCGTTCCAGAAGAAAGTCCTTTTTATGTCTTTGTACATCTTATCCCCGCCTGGGTGTATCGTCATCTTGGAGTGATGTGCTCCCTCGAGAACCTTCTTTACTAAATCTTTTGTCTGTGGGACGCATAGTCTTCCGTCTCGCCTTAGCAAACATTTATCGTCGATGGAGTATCTGTTGAGGTGACTTGAAGTCTCACCCCTAATTAGCCTATCAATTATTTCCACAAGCTGAGGGTCTTCGCGTTGCGCTGTCCCTACTGAATCTACTAAAGTTGGCCTTACTTCGAGAGATGCTAGCAAGCCTGGTACGAAATCGGAGGAGGGCCTAAAGTCGAAGCTGGCTATAAACTCTAGGCTTTGTCTTTCAACAAACAACGGGCTTAGGGTCAATTTCTTTCGGCTCAACGCGTCTTCCACTACGTTGCCTTTGCCCGGAGTGTAGGAGATTTCGAAATCGTACGAGGCAAGAAACTCCATCCATCTTTGTTGCCTCAAGTTAAGATCCTTCTACGAGAAAAGATATTTCAACGATTTATGGTCAGTGTAAAGTTCGAACTTCTCACCTAGGAGATAGTGTCGCCAAGACTTGAGTGCAAAGACGATGGCGGCTAACTCAAGATCGTGGGTCGGGTAGTTCTTTTCGTGCACCTTCAACTGCCTCCCGCCATAAGCTACTACCCTTCCTTCTTGCATTAAGACGGCGCCTAGCCCTGTCCCACATGCATCCGTATAAACAGTGAACATCTTGCTCCCATCTGGCAGCGTCAAAACTGGGGCTGTTGTGAGAGCCCTTTTCAGTCATTGGAAAGCAAACTCGCAATCCAAATCCCAATTGAACACTAGATTCTTCTTATTTAATTTCGTGAGCGGAGCTGAGATTTTCGCAAAATCCCTTATAAATTTTCGATAGAAACCTGCTAGTCCTAGAAAGCTTCGGGCCTCAGTTGCATTCCTTGGTGTCTTCCAATCCTGTACCGCCACTACCTTAGCAGGGTCCACTGCTAACCCTTGTTTGGATACTATGTGCCCAAGGAACCTCACCTCTTCTCTCCAAAAGTGGCATTTGGAGAATTTGGCTTTTAGTTGATGGACTCGCAAAGTTTCCATGATTGCCCTTAAGTGCTGAGCATGTTCCTCTTCACTTTTTGAGAAGATAAGGATATCATCTACGAAGACCACTACGAATTTGTTGAGGAAATCTCTAAATACCCTATTCATCAGGTCCACGAAGTAAGCAGGTGCATTTGTCAAGCCGAAAGGCATGACAAGCCATTCAAAGAAGCCGTCTGGGGTTCTAAACGCCGTTTTATCGATGCTATCCTCAGCCACCCTTAGCTGATGAAAACCGGTTGCTAAATCGAGTTGGGAGAAAACAGACGCTCCTACAAGCTGGTCAAATAAATCGTCAATTCTAGGGAGAGGGTGCCTATTCTTTTTCGTAAGCTTGTTGAGCTCCCTATAGTCAACACATAGACGGAGTGAACCATCCGCCTTTGTAGCGAACACCACTGGAGCGCCCCATTCTGAAATGCTTCTCCTAATGAACCCCTTCTCTAGAAGCTCTTTAATCTGTTTACTGAGCTCTTTTCTTTCTCGTGGAGCCATGTGTCTAACGGGCAACGCAACGGGCTTTGCATTATCTACAAGATATATGCGGAAGTCTATTTCCCGCTTCGGAGGCAAGCCCTTCACCTCTTCGAAGACATCCGGATATTCCCGGACCACTCTAACTGATTGCAAATTTTCAACAGAGGCATCTAGCGATTCAAGATAACTAAGCATAACCGCATACGAGGGATTACAAGAAATTTCCAGAGTATTACCGAGCTAGGTTAGGAGCCTAACAACCCTTTTCTCACAATCAAGGATGGCCCCATTACTGGATAGCCAATCCATACCCAAAATCAAACCATACCCCGAAAAGCCCAAAACAAAGGCACTACATTGAAATTCTACACTTAGAATAGAAATTTTCAATCCCAAACAGATCATAGACAAATGAGCTGGGCCCCCAATTGGGTTTGAAACAATTAAGGGGTCCTCTACCATACTAGTTTTTAGGTGCAGAGATTCTACTAAAGCAGACGAGATAAAGGAGTGTGATGCGCCAGAATAAAATAAAGTGCGAACTGGGTGATCATAAAGATAAACTACACTTTCTACAGAAGTGTTGGTACCTCGCTGTTGCAAAGGTGGCGCTTCTAGCACATGAACCTGTGCCCCTGAGGTGGTTCCAGCCCTCTGCCCCTGTCCTCGTTTCTTTGGGCAGTCCTTAGCCCCGTGGCCCGTCTCACCGCAAGAAAAGCACCCACCATTCTCCTTGGCCTTCTTTTTCCGGCAGTCCTTTACTAAGTGCCCCACTTTGCCACAGAAATTACATTTCCTCTTCTCTTTGTTGCCTTTCCCGCCTTTCTTAAAGTCTGTCTTCTTAGGCTGCAAACCCTCTTTCTTCCCTTGAGAGCTTTATGCCTTTGTCTCCTTCTTGCCCTTATCCTCCTCATTCAGCAATGCCATTTGCACCAATCTTTCATACGTGGCCCCCATGGGTATATGGGTCATGGCCAAACTGTGTAATGGCTCATTTAACCCTTTGACGAAACGGAGAGCCTTCTTATGCGGGGTGTTGACTAGGTCAAGCCCAAACCTAGCCAGCTCATCGAACTGATTCACATACTCTCTGACAGTCTTGTCTCCTTGCTTAAGAAATAAGAATTTTTCCAACTACAAACTTCTTTCCGCATCTGAGAGAAATTTAGTCTCAAACCTTGCCCTAAAGTCCTCCCATGTCTCCACTGGTCTTTCAGCATTAGTGACTTCCCACCAGTAGGAAGCCTCGCCCTTCAATAGCCACACTGCCAATTGTACTTTTTGTCTATCCTCTACCTCAAAGATGATGAATAGGTCCTCAGTTTCTTTCAGCCAATTCCTAGCTGCCACAAAGGACTCAGTTCCATGGAAATCCTTTCCTCCCATGGCTTTAAAATCTTTACATATCTTAGCAAATGTGTTTCCCCGTGGAGGAGGTGGAGGAAGAGGTGCTGCTGCAGCTGGATGATTTCCTGCAGCTGGGGGAGGAGGAACGGTAGGACCTGGCTGAGTGGCCCTTGCTTCTAAGAATCGTCTAAACCAACCAGGTATTGGTACCCCTTCCGGTAAGTTAAGATCTTCGGACATGCTGAAACGAAAAGGATAGGTTCAAAACGAAGGATAAGAGATAGTACCTATGGCTTTGGGGAGTGGACTTTGCCTTTTAAAATAAAATAATAGTTTTATCTTTTAAAAATGCTTCTTTAAATTTCCTTTTTGAAAATAAATTTTCAAATCTTTTTATCTTATCTGGTAAACCTATGCTCTGATACCAAGTGAAACACCCCACCTCCGTTAGGGTCACTCTCAAAGGGAATGCCCTAATTTTGGTGGAGGTTTATAAGTATAAGTCACAGATATACAAGACAGATATAAGAACACATATTTGTAAAACAGCGGAAAAACAAACAACTTTTTATTTCATAATAAGCAAATACGTGTTACAGCAACATCACCATGATTGTCTTACATCCTTTCCAAAAACATAACATAACACTTTCATAATCTGTCTTGATTACATTATTTAAAGAAGCATAAAGAAAACATAGATAAACTGCAAAAGCCCCATAGTGGTTGTCCAAAGCCATAGTTCAAAAACGGAAAAGGTCCAAGCAATACATTTCTCTTCTTCAAGCTGGATGTTAAGGCTGGTCAAGCTGCAGTGTTCCCTCCCTGTGGACCTGGGGGGGGGGGGAACGGAAGAAAAGAAGACGAAAGAAAAGTAGAGTCAGACATAAAGCCTGAGTAAGTCTAGTACTATTTTGTCTATGAATAAAGAACTGGGTATGATAAGTATAATCAAGAAGTGGGAAAGCACTATAAACTTGGTTAAGTTGTCTAGGGTCGGATACACTATCGTACCCCATGTTAATCTCTGAACCCATATAAACTAGTTTCCAACTGGCACCCCATAATCAGGGTGATGTGATCCATTCTATGATGATCGGCTCCTACTCGCATAGTTACATGTGTCTTACGGCCCCCGATGTTGTAGTTACCTATGCTGGTCCCACCATGGGGTGTATCAAGTCCCATGGCGGCGGCCCGACACAACCTTAGAATGCACAGGTATGCTACTGGTGCCCAGTGCTTTATTTTTCTGCGCCGGAGTGTGTGCACGCCCGCACCCCGTTAGAACCTACACTGCTACACCACCGCCGTCGATTTGACCTCTTACAATCAGCCCAGTAATCGTGCCCCACCCTGCCTAGTTTCAGGGTATCATGATACACCTTTTAGGGTTACTGCTGAAAAGGGTCCCCCGTTACTAGGTTTTCTATCTCTAGCCAACATGCTAAGTTGGTTAAGTGTTTTCTAACCTAACCCCCACCAGTCCGTTTAGTTTAGCATGTTCCATTTTGATTAAGTCTTTAGTTCACTTAATCCTAACAATCCTGACTCAGCCTTAATTGTCTTATTAAGGCCCTGACCTCTCACATTAGACAGGTATTGTTGTGGCTGCCTGTTGCCGGTTGGGTTCGGGCAGTCTTACGCCACAACTCAGTCTAACCTCGGGTCCTTATTGGGCTACATGTTTAACCTCCCACATTGGATAGGTATTGTTGTGACTACTGGACAGCCGGGCGGTTCCGGGCAGGTTTACATCACAACTCAATCCAACCTCGGGTTAAACACATCGTATTTTCTACATTTACATATTTTGTCTTTCTTCTTTAATTATATGTAAATATTTGCGGCCCATTATTAAGTAAATGGCGTAAAGGTTACACCAATCATGGGCCCAACCCATACTTGAATTTGGGCCCTTCTACTTTATATTTTCATTTATTAATTAATTTAGCCCAACGTTATTTTCCCCCGTTTAATACGTTCGTTTATATGTTGGGCCTAACCTTTTTAAGCCCAACTTAGCCATGCGAAAGAGGGGAGGCTTAAAGCGTGATTACATACACAAAAAGGGGATTGTGAGCGCATGAACTTGCAATGTGACGTTGGAACTACATAATAGAAACTGGTGTACTTGCATAGTAGTAACATATACTTTGGTCATAAAGCATAAGTGACATGAATCAAACCATGTAAACTTGTAGTTAAGCTAAGAATCTAAATTGGATATCATTATTGACACATAGTCTTAACTACAACATAGACCTATGTTCTTATTTAGGCATAGTGTCAACCATAAGAAAATCATGTTCATAAGGTTTCTACATGTTTACAAAGGTGCCTACTTTTGTGACTATGTGACGACCCGCAACCTCCCCGTAAAGGAAAGCGTCGGATAGTTCGAGAACAAACCACAGCAGAACGCATACAGAAGAACGTTTCATTGTATATTACAACAATGCATCAGATTACAAGAATATACAGAGTATAAATGAATATTACACAGAAATATCAGAGATTTAAATTACATTTAAATACATAGCAGCGGAAAATAATACAATACACAACTAGAATGAGATATACGGATACAAAGCTTTCCGGATATCGTTCCAGCTGTAAACCAGGATCCTGTGAATATAAATCTGCAAAACCAAAACTACTAGCTGCCCGTGTCGAAAATAGGGGCACCCAGAGTTTAGGTTAAAACAATAAACTCCAGGTCAGTCATGTGACTGGTGTGAGAACTAAAACAGTTATTAATCTTTATTTCAAATCATTAGGTAAATCAAGGGACCACGCCGTATAACACGGAACGGGTTTCCTCCCAAGAATACCAGTGCATAAAACCAACAGCGCAATGCTAAATAAAGAAAAATGAAGCTGTTATAAGACCCAGGTCCCATCACACAATGCAACGCAGTCGAGGATAGGGTTTTCCCTTATAACAGCCAAAGAATGCTTGATACGTTTAAAACAAATCATTTGATACTATTATAAGTGCATAGTATATAAAACACTTCAAATCATAAGTATCAATCATAGGCGGCATGAGCGCCCCATCCCACTATGTCGCCATATATAGGATATACAATCAAAACCGCAAAGTCTCGTATTTGGAAATTGGGTTTCCATCTATGAACCGAGGCAAAAGATAGTCCTCAACCGATTCGAGACAATCTAGCCCATGTCTCAGGCAAGCGCGCAGGCAAGCCTTGGATCGTCAGGGCCGGTCCACACGGAGTGGATTATTATGCCTGAACAATACGTCTCCCCACCCTATGGGGTGTAAGTCTGGTCCGTCAGCCGACCAGAATGCATTCGGCCGAAACCGATATAACCGAGGCGCCTCGCAACAGCAACAACCACATAAGTCAAACTCGTCAGGGCGTGTAAAACCACTGACGCCACTTCTAGCTAGAAAGAAACGCATGCCCTCCCTGAGGTCCGTCTCCCGTTTTTGGTTCATACCGGGTGTGAAACACGCGAGGTAAACGTTACACAAAGCTACGCCACAAAGGCCGTGCTTTGATCATCACCACAAGACTTTGCTTTTCAACAGAAGCCTCGATCATTTGCATCTTAGCATGCCACACAGGCAAGCCATCCTATGCAACCGATATCAGTCACACAGAATGAAATCCGATGTCAGACACACAGTCCATTTACAAGTCCGTTCTGGGTCTGAACGAAACCGGAGGCACCTAGTACCCCGCATATCCATCGATCTCCAAGTACGTCTGGACGATCACTAACTGTTTCCATCTTCTTGGGTGTACAGCCCAATCAAGATCATCAGTTATCACCCAAACGACGTGAAGACTTCCGGTCTTCGACCATCGTCTTCATCTTCGACTTATCGTCGTATCAGTTATTCAGAATGGGATAAACCCGGTCTTTCCGAATAACTCGCGTATATATTATAAAAGTGTTACACAAACACAACATACGCCTCATTCCAATTCATTAGTCACTAACCGTAAATTAATCAAGAGAATAATTCCCCAAATATTAACCCCGAAGGCCGAAACCAACATCAGATCAATATCCAGAAAACCATTCTGCTTGGCTAACCGCCAGTTAGTTTCTAAATTTCACATTCAAATCTAATTAAAGATTTAACTATCGCCTGGAGCAAAACTGGTGATACTCCATTCTCGATCTTTTCAATCTAATTAAAGATTCATTAAAACTCCACTTAGTTTTAATCTGTGACTGGGTTAAAGAATCAGTGTCATTTAAAACACGGTTCACGATAAACCCAAAGTCACATCCCATTAATTATCGGGTTAAAGAACAAGTGTTATTTAAAACACTGTTCACGATAAACCCAAAAATCAATATCAATTCAATTCCAATTAAATATCATTTAATTGGTACACTTCATTAAATCTAAATAAAAAGATTTAATCTTTTCTCAACTGGGTTCAAGAACAGTGTTAGTGAAGACACCATTCACGACAAACCCAAATCACATTCGATATTCAATACAAGGCTCTGAATAGAAACTATATCGGCCTATATTCAATATCAAATTCTACGATTAACAAATGTCGTATTGGAAATAACGATATACATATATATCTTTCAAATTTCCATAACAACACCTGTAATATCACGAATTCCAACATCGAAATATTCCGAAGACAATTTCGATTCAAATCCACTCCAATGCAATCATTGGAAATTTTGGTTATTTTCAAAACCATTTCAAATTCAATTTATTTATTTAAAAATAAATAGAATTATAATTCTAGTTCAAAACTAGTTCATTTCGATAAAAATCTATTTTTATCTTTTCAAATATGGAGTTTTTCATCCCAAACTTTCACAAATCATTTCTTATGATTTTACACAAATTATTACTATTTTTAATAATTTTATCAAGGCCCGTACGGTCGATTTCCATTAACGGCCATCGAACTGCACTTACAGCGACCTTTTTCGAATTTGATTTGGACGTATCTCCAAATCCAACCGTTAGATTTCAAATTTCTAACATTCATTAGAAAGCTCTTTTCGATACGAACCCAACGGTTCCGGTTTTAGGAGAATCCGACGGTCGGATCTCCCGTAATGTCCGTTTGAAACAAATGATCGAAATTCGCGAACTGCCGCAGCGCGGCGCGTTCTATTCAGGCCATTATATTATATATATAATATATATAATATATATTTCGTCGATTACTATTTAAAACGAATTATATAAATGGTTTTAAATTCGTTTCAAAAGCAATTTCAACTTCCTTTTCAATTCAAATCAAAATTGAATTCTTCTTTATAAATTCGTTTCAAAATTCATTTCTATTCAATTCAAATTTCAATTCAATTTGAATTCATTTCAATTCGCTTTCAATTCCATTTGAATTCGTTTTCAATTCAATTCATTTCGAAATCGTTTTAAAATTCAATTCATTTCGAAATCGTTTTCAATTCAATTCATTTCGAAATCGTTTTCAATTCAATTCATTTCGAAATCGTTTTCAATTCAATTCATTTCGAAATCGTTTTCAATTCAATTTATTTCGAAATCGTTTTCAATTCAATTCATTTCGAAATCGTTTTCAATTCAATTCATTTCGAAATCGTTTTCAATTCAATTCATTTCGAAATCGTTTTCAATTCAATTCATTTCGAAATCGTTTTCAATTCAATTCATTTCGAAATCGTTTTCAATTCAATTCATTTCAAAATATTCGATTTCGAAATCACGTTTCAATATTCATTTTAAAATGAATAAAATCGATATAAATATCGTTCACGTCAAAATGGCGTCAATCTAATCCTCACGGCTTCACATATTTCTATTTTCAAATATTCTATTTCAAATATTTCTATTTCAAATATTTCTATTTCAAATATTTCTATTTCAAATATTTCTATTTCAAATATTTCTATTTCAAATATTTCTATTTCAAATATTTCTATTTCAAATATTTCTATTTTTCTCGAAACTGGAATGAGGCCCAATCAATTACCATATAATGTTAATTATATGGATTTTCTACAACACATGTATATATCAACAACGATGAATAATCAACCATCAACCAAAGTGCACTACACTGTATAAGCATCAAATATAGACATTTAACGCTTATAGCAGCTTGTCAATCAATCGATCGACATATTTAATAAATCAGGATGAGTGAACTTCAAATTTCATCCTAACACCCGTGTGGGGTTTCAAACAATCAAACACATATTTTATTTGTGCAGTTAGGCGATGTGTAAAATTTATCGACCCAATCAACGTCATTCAAATAGGTGTACATAAACAAACCGTCTGGTTTGTAAATGAATATTTATTTATTCACATTCACGTTAAAAATTATATTTTTAACGATAACACATTTTATTTTAACATATGAATTTATATTCAGTTCATTCGTTAAATAAAATGCTAATTTTATTTTTCTAACTTATTTTAGAAAATTTCGGCGGCATAACGGCACGATACTAGAAACGGGACAAGGCCTAGCCTTATCCCCGGTCTAGTGAAGGCCCACGCCATTCACACATCAATCAAATCAATTCGTTATGCAAACCACAAACTTTGGAGTAAGGGTCTAACCTAGCCTTACTCCTTCGCCTTATAACGGCGCACGTCTAATCCTAACCAATTTATCGATTCGATTTTTCACACCACAAACCACATTCAAACCAATATCACAATCAATCACCAAACAGTCAAACAAACAAGTCCATGGTCTGTGGACGGGTGTCGGGTGCTACTAAGCACCGTCTGCATCCTAGTATATATATAACTAGAAAAATAAATTGAAAGGTGAGAAATTCTCACCAATAGCTATCCAACTTCAAGACTCTTCTTAATAGAAATCTTCGCCTATTGTCGCTTTCGCCCGTATCCTCTACATATGTAAAAATAGAATTTTTACTATGCTACTCAATATGTAAAAATCGAATTTTGACTTCGCTATTCAATATATAAAAATATGATTTTTACTTTGACTTTCAACATATAAAAATATGATTTTTATTTCGACTTTCAACACATAAAAATATGATTTTTACTTTTGCTTTCACCATATAAAAATATGATTTTTACTTTGCTTGAAAGTTCAAACCTTTCTTCCCATGTTAAAGCTTTTACCTTTAAAACTAAATCAGTTTTTATTATTTTTTTTTTTATAAAATTCAGTTTTTATCCTTTATTTCAAAAACCAGTTTTTATTTCTAAAAAAAATTCAGTTTTAATACTTTATAAAAAAAATCCAGTTTTATACTTTATAAAAATTTCAGTTTTTAATACTTTATAAATAAATCAGTTTTTTTTTCTATGTTTTAAAATTCAGGTTTTTAAAATGCTTTTAAAAATTCCAGTTTTTAATACTTTTTAAAAATTCCTGTTTTATTACTTTTAAAAATTCCTTTTAAAAATATTCAGTTTTATACCTTTAAAAATATTTAGTTTTTTACTTTTAAACATTTTCAGTTTTTATTTTTAAAACAAAATCATTATTAAAATCGGTTTTTAAAAAAAATAAAAAAAAAATAATAATAATAAAATAAACAGAAATTCTTACTGAGAGGGGGGGGAGGTCTTCGCAGTTCGTCGGCGGCTTGGGTCTTCGATCGGTGGTGGCAGGAGGGGCTGCTTCGAGGGGGGGGGGGTGGCGCGGCTTCTTCGTCGGCGTCGAGGGCTTCAAGGGGAGGCGCTCGGTTGTTTTCACGAGGGGGGGTTCACCTGAGAGGGCGGCGGAGGAGTTGTCGGAGATGGGGGGAGCAGCGCCTCGCGCGATGTGGCTCCGTCGAGCGGTTTTAGGGCTCCGCCCTCTTTTTTTTTTTATTCTGAAATTTAATTTTTTGAACGGGGGGGGGGCCTGGAGGATAAAAGAGAAAGATATTTTTTTTTTTTTTATTAATTTAATTGCATAAAGTTGACTTTTACCTAAGACCTCGAAACGAGGCCCACCGCCTGTCGTCCATAGCGAATTACCCCCATTCCGAACACAATGGGATATGTATCGTAAGCTGATTCGACCGTTTGAATCAGTTTCCGTTAAATTTACATTTAAATCACTATATTGAATTTTAAACGTACATTTCAAATTACCGGGGTCACATAATAACTCTATAAATTGCAGAAAAATATTTTCTAGCTTCGTATTGACGATACGGTCCTAACAAAACTAGTTTCGTCGAATTCTGAGACTGTTTGAAAAATGGCCAATTTCCAGTCGATTAAAATCAACTGAAACTGGTCAAACGCGTTTTCCTTTGCCACGCTCACATATTGATTCGAAAAATTATGAAATTTGGAATCTAGCAATAACTTTACACTGCGAATCCAACAAAACTGGTTTCGTCGAAATCCGAGGTCGTTTGCAAAATGGCTATTTTTAAGGGCCATATATTATATTAAAATATATATAAATTCCACAGCGACTATTTCTAATTTTCAACTGGACATATCTTATCATTTCTAAGATGAAATCTCAGTTTGTTAACTTCGTTACAAAGATATAGTTATACAGATTCAAATATTTCTTGTTTCGTTCAATTCTGACTTATATTGAATTCTGTATATTCATTTGAAATTAGAAATCGAATTTTCGAACTACCGCGCCATTTTCAATTCCTTTTATAATTATATATAAATATTTATATTCTAACGACGACGCGTATAATATATACGTTCGATTTATATTCTAAATAAATTTCTCGTCGATATTATTTAAAATAATTCATTTTAAATAATCAAAATTCACTAAAATTGCCAAAATAAAAATTTTAAACTGGCCCAGAATTTACGGGTTGTTACAATCTCCCCCACTTAAAACTTTTCGTCCCCGAAAAGGAACAAAGTCGAAAGTGGTTTGATAATTCAACTCTACGCTCGATCTGGCTTCCATTCTCTAACTCTTCAGTTTCTGAGAATTTTCAAAATTTCAAAAATTTGGCTAACACCCTAAATTTTCGAAAAATTTCGCCATAACCTCCCCTGCACCGGGAGCATCGGGGAATTTCAAATAGCTTCCCCGGTCCTTCAGATCTCAAAAAGAAAAAGAAAAAGCCAAGCGGCTAGCCAATAGGCCCACAAAATCATCATCACCCAAACAAAACAGGAAATTATGTAGTAAACATGTACCTATTTGTCAGGCAAACAAATTTTATTCTCTGCTCTAGCCTCCTTGCTATGACCTGTTCAATGATATATATGTATATGCAAGCAAATGCAACTAATTCTCAATACAATTCAATATTGGGTTCAATTAGGCTAATGGTTCAAAATTAGCAAACAACTAAACAAACAACACAAACATCAATCAATTAGTGAATTAGAATTTCAAATTCATAATTTTGATACATATACAAAAAATCATGTTTTTGATACCAATTCACAACAATGTGTTCCTAACTATATAAGTTTTGGTTCTCACACCAGTCTAATGGAAATATATAGATATCACACCTTCGAAACACGAACATAAATACTGATGATGCACGTGCTATCATCAGTACCTTCTCCGGGCGACTAGAGTGTGATTCTATATCTATCCAGTATATTAAAACTTCGAATACACGCGGATCAGACGTATATGCAAAATCTATATATACTGGATTGTCCACATCAATATAAATAAATAATCCAATACGAATAATTGATTTAAATTTTCAAAACAAAATTTGTTTTCACTTTAAAAATTTACTCTTCACACTCGTTCTAGGACACTACTGATCCCATCTCTAACGAGTCATTCTCATTGGATATTACTAATCCAATATCTGATGAATTCTTCCGTATGGTTCTAATGTGTCTTGTTCTCTAGCTTTGTAAACCAAAGCTCTGATACCAAATGTGACGACCCGCAACCTCCCCGTAAAGGAAAGCGTCGGATAGTTCGAGAACAAACCACAGCAGAACGCATACAGAAGAACGTTTCATTGTATATTACAACAATGCATCAGATTACAAGAATATACAGAGTATAAATGAATATTACACAGAAATATCAGAGATTTAAATTACATTTAAATACATAGCAGCGGAAAATAATACAATACACAACTAGAATGAGATATACGGATACAAAGCTTTCCGGATATCGTTCCAGCTGTAAACCAGGATCCTGTGAATATAAATCTGCAAAACCAAAACTACTAGCTGCCCGTGTCGAAAATAGGGGCACCCAGAGTTTAGGTTAAAACAATAAACTCCAGGTCAGTCATGTGACTGGTGTGAGAACTAAAACAGTTATTAATCTTTATTTCAAATCATTAGGTAAATCAAGGGACCACGCCGTATAACACGGAACGGGTTTCCTCCCAAGAATACCAGTGCATAAAACCAACAGCGCAATGCTAAATAAAGAAAAATGAAGCTGTTATAAGACCCAGGTCCCATCACACAATGCAACGCAGTCGAGGATAGGGTTTTCCCTTATAACAGCCAAAGAATGCTTGATACGTTTAAAACAAATCATTTGATACTATTATAAGTGCATAGTATATAAAACACTTCAAATCATAAGTATCAATCATAGGCGGCATGAGCGCCCCATCCCACTATGTCGCCATATATAGGATATACAATCAAAACCGCAAAGTCTCGTATTTGGAAATTGGGTTTCCATCTATGAACCGAGGCAAAAGATAGTCCTCAACCGATTCGAGACAATCTAGCCCATGTCTCAGGCAAGCGCGCAGGCAAGCCTTGGATCGTCAGGGCCGGTCCACACGGAGTGGATTATTATGCCTGAACAATACGTCTCCCCACCCTATGGGGTGTAAGTCTGGTCCGTCAGCCGACCAGAATGCATTCGGCCGAAACCGATATAACCGAGGCGCCTCGCAACAGCAACAACCACATAAGTCAAACTCGTCAGGGCGTGTAAAACCACTGACGCCACTTCTAGCTAGAAAGAAACGCATGCCCTCCCTGAGGTCCGTCTCCCGTTTTTGGTTCATACCGGGTGTGAAACACGCGAGGTAAACGTTACACAAAGCTACGCCACAAAGGCCGTGCTTTGATCATCACCACAAGACTTTGCTTTTCAACAGAAGCCTCGATCATTTGCATCTTAGCATGCCACACAGGCAAGCCATCCTATGCAACCGATATCAGTCACACAGAATGAAATCCGATGTCAGACACACAGTCCATTTACAAGTCCGTTCTGGGTCTGAACGAAACCGGAGGCACCTAGTACCCCGCATATCCATCGATCTCCAAGTACGTCTGGACGATCACTAACTGTTTCCATCTTCTTGGGTGTACAGCCCAATCAAGATCATCAGTTATCACCCAAACGACGTGAAGACTTCCGGTCTTCGACCATCGTCTTCATCTTCGACTTATCGTCGTATCAGTTATTCAGAATGGGATAAACCCGGTCTTTCCGAATAACTCGCGTATATATTATAAAAGTGTTACACAAACACAACATACGCCTCATTCCAATTCATTAGTCACTAACCGTAAATTAATCAAGAGAATAATTCCCCAAATATTAACCCCGAAGGCCGAAACCAACATCAGATCAATATCCAGAAAACCATTCTGCTTGGCTAACCGCCAGTTAGTTTCTAAATTTCACATTCAAATCTAATTAAAGATTTAACTATCGCCTGGAGCAAAACTGGTGATACTCCATTCTCGATCTTTTCAATCTAATTAAAGATTCATTAAAACTCCACTTAGTTTTAATCTGTGACTGGGTTAAAGAATCAGTGTCATTTAAAACACGGTTCACGATAAACCCAAAGTCACATCCCATTAATTATCGGGTTAAAGAACAAGTGTTATTTAAAACACTGTTCACGATAAACCCAAAAATCAATATCAATTCAATTCCAATTAAATATCATTTAATTGGTACACTTCATTAAATCTAAATAAAAAGATTTAATCTTTTCTCAACTGGGTTCAAGAACAGTGTTAGTGAAGACACCATTCACGACAAACCCAAATCACATTCGATATTCAATACAAGGCTCTGAATAGAAACTATATCGGCCTATATTCAATATCAAATTCTACGATTAACAAATGTCGTATTGGAAATAACGATATACATATATATCTTTCAAATTTCCATAACAACACCTGTAATATCACGAATTCCAACATCGAAATATTCCGAAGACAATTTCGATTCAAATCCACTCCAATGCAATCATTGGAAATTTTGGTTATTTTCAAAACCATTTCAAATTCAATTTATTTATTTAAAAATAAATAGAATTATAATTCTAGTTCAAAACTAGTTCATTTCGATAAAAATCTATTTTTATCTTTTCAAATATGGAGTTTTTCATCCCAAACTTTCACAAATCATTTCTTATGATTTTACACAAATTATTACTATTTTTAATAATTTTATCAAGGCCCGTACGGTCGATTTCCATTAACGGCCATCGAACTGCACTTACAGCGACCTTTTTCGAATTTGATTTGGACGTATCTCCAAATCCAACCGTTAGATTTCAAATTTCTAACATTCATTAGAAAGCTCTTTTCGATACGAACCCAACGGTTCCGGTTTTAGGAGAATCCGACGGTCGGATCTCCCGTAATGTCCGTTTGAAACAAATGATCGAAATTCGCGAACTGCCGCAGCGCGGCGCGTTCTATTCAGGCCATTATATTATATATATAATATATATAATATATATTTCGTCGATTACTATTTAAAACGAATTATATAAATGGTTTTAAATTCGTTTCAAAAGCAATTTCAACTTCCTTTTCAATTCAAATCAAAATTGAATTCTTCTTTATAAATTCGTTTCAAAATTCATTTCTATTCAATTCAAATTTCAATTCAATTTGAATTCATTTCAATTCGCTTTCAATTCCATTTGAATTCGTTTTCAATTCAATTCATTTCGAAATCGTTTTAAAATTCAATTCATTTCGAAATCGTTTTCAATTCAATTCATTTCGAAATCGTTTTCAATTCAATTCATTTCGAAATCGTTTTCAATTCAATTCATTTCGAAATCGTTTTCAATTCAATTTATTTCGAAATCGTTTTCAATTCAATTCATTTCGAAATCGTTTTCAATTCAATTCATTTCGAAATCGTTTTCAATTCAATTCATTTCGAAATCGTTTTCAATTCAATTCATTTCGAAATCGTTTTCAATTCAATTCATTTCGAAATCGTTTTCAATTCAATTCATTTCAAAATATTCGATTTCGAAATCACGTTTCAATATTCATTTTAAAATGAATAAAATCGATATAAATATCGTTCACGTCAAAATGGCGTCAATCTAATCCTCACGGCTTCACATATTTCTATTTTCAAATATTCTATTTCAAATATTTCTATTTCAAATATTTCTATTTCAAATATTTCTATTTCAAATATTTCTATTTCAAATATTTCTATTTCAAATATTTCTATTTCAAATATTTCTATTTCAAATATTTCTATTTTTCTCGAAACTGGAATGAGGCCCAATCAATTACCATATAATGTTAATTATATGGATTTTCTACAACACATGTATATATCAACAACGATGAATAATCAACCATCAACCAAAGTGCACTACACTGTATAAGCATCAAATATAGACATTTAACGCTTATAGCAGCTTGTCAATCAATCGATCGACATATTTAATAAATCAGGATGAGTGAACTTCAAATTTCATCCTAACACCCGTGTGGGGTTTCAAACAATCAAACACATATTTTATTTGTGCAGTTAGGCGATGTGTAAAATTTATCGACCCAATCAACGTCATTCAAATAGGTGTACATAAACAAACCGTCTGGTTTGTAAATGAATATTTATTTATTCACATTCACGTTAAAAATTATATTTTTAACGATAACACATTTTATTTTAACATATGAATTTATATTCAGTTCATTCGTTAAATAAAATGCTAATTTTATTTTTCTAACTTATTTTAGAAAATTTCGGCGGCATAACGGCACGATACTAGAAACGGGACAAGGCCTAGCCTTATCCCCGGTCTAGTGAAGGCCCACGCCATTCACACATCAATCAAATCAATTCGTTATGCAAACCACAAACTTTGGAGTAAGGGTCTAACCTAGCCTTACTCCTTCGCCTTATAACGGCGCACGTCTAATCCTAACCAATTTATCGATTCGATTTTTCACACCACAAACCACATTCAAACCAATATCACAATCAATCACCAAACAGTCAAACAAACAAGTCCATGGTCTGTGGACGGGTGTCGGGTGCTACTAAGCACCGTCTGCATCCTAGTATATATATAACTAGAAAAATAAATTGAAAGGTGAGAAATTCTCACCAATAGCTATCCAACTTCAAGACTCTTCTTAATAGAAATCTTCGCCTATTGTCGCTTTCGCCCGTATCCTCTACATATGTAAAAATAGAATTTTTACTATGCTACTCAATATGTAAAAATCGAATTTTGACTTCGCTATTCAATATATAAAAATATGATTTTTACTTTGACTTTCAACATATAAAAATATGATTTTTATTTCGACTTTCAACACATAAAAATATGATTTTTACTTTTGCTTTCACCATATAAAAATATGATTTTTACTTTGCTTGAAAGTTCAAACCTTTCTTCCCATGTTAAAGCTTTTACCTTTAAAACTAAATCAGTTTTTATTATTTTTTTTTTTATAAAATTCAGTTTTTATCCTTTATTTCAAAAACCAGTTTTTATTTCTAAAAAAAATTCAGTTTTAATACTTTATAAAAAAAATCCAGTTTTATACTTTATAAAAATTTCAGTTTTTAATACTTTATAAATAAATCAGTTTTTTTTTCTATGTTTTAAAATTCAGGTTTTTAAAATGCTTTTAAAAATTCCAGTTTTTAATACTTTTTAAAAATTCCTGTTTTATTACTTTTAAAAATTCCTTTTAAAAATATTCAGTTTTATACCTTTAAAAATATTTAGTTTTTTACTTTTAAACATTTTCAGTTTTTATTTTTAAAACAAAATCATTATTAAAATCGGTTTTTAAAAAAAATAAAAAAAAAATAATAATAATAAAATAAACAGAAATTCTTACTGAGAGGGGGGGGGAGGTCTTCGCAGTTCGTCGGCGGCTTGGGTCTTCGATCGGTGGTGGCAGGAGGGGCTGCTTCGAGGGGGGGGGGGTGGCGCGGCTTCTTCGTCGGCGTCGAGGGCTTCAAGGGGAGGCGCTCGGTTGTTTTCACGAGGGGGGGTTCACCTGAGAGGGCGGCGGAGGAGTTGTCGGAGATGGGGGAGCAGCGCCTCGCGCGATGTGGCTCCGTCGAGCGGTTTTAGGGCTCCGCCCTCTTTTTTTTTTTATTCTGAAATTTAATTTTTTGAACGGGGGGGGGCCTGGAGGATAAAAGAGAAAGATATTTTTTTTTTTTTTATTAATTTAATTGCATAAAGTTGACTTTTACCTAAGACCTCGAAACGAGGCCCACCGCCTGTCGTCCATAGCGAATTACCCCCATTCCGAACACAATGGGATATGTATCGTAAGCTGATTCGACCGTTTGAATCAGTTTCCGTTAAATTTACATTTAAATCACTATATTGAATTTTAAACGTACATTTCAAATTACCGGGGTCACATAATAACTCTATAAATTGCAGAAAAATATTTTCTAGCTTCGTATTGACGATACGGTCCTAACAAAACTAGTTTCGTCGAATTCTGAGACTGTTTGAAAAATGGCCAATTTCCAGTCGATTAAAATCAACTGAAACTGGTCAAACGCGTTTTCCTTTGCCACGCTCACATATTGATTCGAAAAATTATGAAATTTGGAATCTAGCAATAACTTTACACTGCGAATCCAACAAAACTGGTTTCGTCGAAATCCGAGGTCGTTTGCAAAATGGCTATTTTTAAGGGCCATATATTATATTAAAATATATATAAATTCCACAGCGACTATTTCTAATTTTCAACTGGACATATCTTATCATTTCTAAGATGAAATCTCAGTTTGTTAACTTCGTTACAAAGATATAGTTATACAGATTCAAATATTTCTTGTTTCGTTCAATTCTGACTTATATTGAATTCTGTATATTCATTTGAAATTAGAAATCGAATTTTCGAACTACCGCGCCATTTTCAATTCCTTTTATAATTATATATAAATATTTATATTCTAACGACGACGCGTATAATATATACGTTCGATTTATATTCTAAATAAATTTCTCGTCGATATTATTTAAAATAATTCATTTTAAATAATCAAAATTCACTAAAATTGCCAAAATAAAAATTTTAAACTGGCCCAGAATTTACGGGTTGTTACAGACTAATACAAAAGTATAGTTAAATTTATCCACATAACCATGGCATAAATATTTCTAACATGAAATCATGATTTTTACTTTAGTCATGCAAACTTGCAAAAGGGATTTTTGAATCTAACCTAGCTATATACCACATATGTCATCATATAATTCTTGTTAACAAAATAGACCTAACATAGATTTCAATTATACAAAATATCAATCATAGCCTAGTCATATTCATAAGTTTGCAAATAGGTTTCTAGTACAAAACATGGCTTAATACATAGATCATGATGCCAAATTTTCACATAATTTCATATGGATTATGATAACCCAAACTTATTCCAATTACAAAAATGATGTTTGTATAAAAATACACATTATGATGGCATAGTAGCAAAACCCCAAACTTGCATGAATTTCAATTAATCAACTACATACATGTAGCTTCAACATAATTTGCGAATATTCCAAACGTATTCTTGCATAAAACTACCGCATGTAGTTTTTCATAATGAATAACATAATTTGAGAATATCCAAACGTATACAATATTCCAAATCGATAGCAACGCACAAATATGAATTACTTTATCGCCACAAATCAAGTATACATATCAACACAATTATTTGTTCATACCAAAATAATACTCTACTTACAATCGTTGTGGCGAATTCTCTAATTTAGGAATTTTAGAGATGTGACTCCTTTTGACGTAGGCGTTGATTTGATTTGCTTGAATTGCTTTAGGCTTTAGAATTTGCCCCCTAATCTTCTCTCCAATTTGGTGGCTACTCTTAGTCGTTCCTCAGCAACATGGCGGCTTTGTTCTTATTTTTGAATGAATAGATTAGGGTTGAGTCTAGGGTCATTTTTATAGGGGTTATGAACTGATTAGGACCATTGATGTTGCTTGGATTGATCGTAGCCATTCATTCGAAAGAGAGACCAATTAGAGCCTGCCACCTAGCCCTAATGACAAAGCAGACTACAGAAAATCGACCAACATAGAATAGGCCAGCCAGGTTGGGCTGGGTTCGACCTGGCTCTGGACCAGGTCGACATGCCTGTCGACAGCCCTGTCGACAGCCCTGTCGACAGCCCTGTCGACCTGGCTAGACCAGGTCGACAGCCCAGTCGACCTGGGTGCGTTAGGCGGGTGTTTTTCCGCCCTGGCCCATTGGGCCCGATTTTGGAATTTTAAACTGTTTTATTCTGTTTGAATTTTAAACTTAATTCAAAAACTTCCGAAGGCCATATCTTCTTCATACGGACTCCGTTTTTCGAAAACTCGGACTCTATTTCGCGTATTTTTCCGAGACGAATGCAATGGCGTATCCCGTTTCCCTTAGTTCTTTGATTTCAAATTAATTATACTTTAATTTGTTAATTTCACAGTTAATCGAATATTGATTCTGTTATCAGAATATTTTATACTTATGTTGTTTAACATTTGTGATGCAGGGAAACCGGTTGGAGGAATCCGACTGGATTCCTCAACATTTATTTTACTGTTTTTCATATATGTTGATATATGATGTGATATATAATTGTTATGGATTATGTGTGTTAGAATGATGTTGATCATTGTTATTCGATATTTTTAAATATCATAAAAAAACCCTGGGATGTAAAAAGAAATATTTCAATGTATATTGAAATAAAGGAATTTTATAAAATCAATCGATTTTATAAAAGTTATTATTTTGAAAATAAAGTATTTATAAAATCATAGGATTTTATAAAGGAGAACATTTATTTAGAAAATAAATAAGAGTTTATAAAGGAGGATATTTATTTATAAGACAAATAGAATATCATAAGGAAATATTTATTGGGAAAATAAACAGGATAAAGATAAAAGGAAAATATTTATAAAACGAATAGAGTTTTATAAAAGGAATATTTATTTAGAAAATAAATAGAATTAAAATGGAATATTTATTTAGAAAATAAATAGAAGTATAAGAGGATTATTTATTTAGAAAATAAATAGACAAATATAGGAAGAGAAATATTTGTAAAACATTTACAAATAAAGGTTATAAAAGGAATTATTTATTTACGAAATAAATAGAGTTATAAAAGGGAATTTTAAATAAGACTTAAGTGTTAGAAACGTAATGGATTATATAAAGGAATTAATAGATTAGAGTTAATTGAATATAAAGTTATTCGAAATAGAGTTTATCGAATATTAGTTATTCGAAATAGAGTAAATCAAATAAAGTTAAGCAAAATTAGAAACTGACTAGAGATTGGAAAATTGAATGGTTTTCTAAGTGTCTATCTGATGTTGGTTTCGGCCTTCGGGATTAATACTTAGGGAATTGTTCTCATACTAGTTTACATTTAGGGACTGATAGTTGTGAAAGAATAATGATACGTAATTAAGCCATGGTAATGTTTTCCAGTATTAATAACATATATTTTCTAAACATAGAAAATGAGGATATATATATATATATATATGTATGTTTGATGATTGGATCGATAATTCCTTCTGGAAATAAGATCATTGTGTGTACACAGACATGTTTTCATTTGATAGTTAAATCACCGACTATTAAAGTTTTGACCATTTTAACATTGTTAATATGGAGAGACCGGTTGGATTATTATCCAAAGAACCACTCTGTATTGGCATTAGCGTTGCGAATCATATATGCCAAAGATAATTGAAGAAGGAGTAAAGTGCAAGGGCTGTTGTATAAATCTTAGATAACAGTGCCTAAGATGGACATACTGAATAGTGCCTTCGGTTTGTCCAATCCCAGGACAACTTGTGTAATGACCCAGGGATTTTCGGCCTCGAAAATCGACATAAATACCTTTATCGTAACTCATGCCGACCCTCTAAGCACCGAAAACACTGGATAGTTATTAGAAAGAAATTAGAGGATGAGATAAGAAAGAAAGAAATATTAGAATGGAAGAAGAAGACGCAACAACACAACACAGAGTCTCACATCGCAGCGGAACAAAATATAATACAGAAATAAACCTTTATTGAGAGCTTTCAAAAAACACTTACAATATCAGAGTACAGCACCTAACGGGACAGTTATAACAACCTGTTCCCATATACAACACACAACGGAATAGTATCTATAATATATCATACGTCCGAACATCTCCAGCTCGTCTCTGGACTTCACAGCATTCGATAACCTAAACCTATACATCCTGGGCTAAACCGAGCATTTACAAAACACTGGGTCAGTCTGGTGGACCAGAGTGAGATAAACTCGCACAGTATTAAGGTTAAATCATCAAATCATGATTTTAAAGTTCAAAACCTTTTCGAAGAAAAGGATAATCGTAAGACCAAATCCATACATAAACACAGACGGTTTTTACCTTACGATAACCCAAAATAGTTTTGAAACCAATATCTTTTCTAATATTATAATAATGTCTAAATACATGTAAATAACAATCTAGTGGATCACTTGCATCTCACGCTCCACGTATATAGTATACAATCAAAACCGCGGGCGCTTATTGGAGATTGGATTCCAACTATGACAAGGTATGGGACCACCTGCCGATAGTGTATCTCTAGAGACGAATACACTGGGATCAACAAGAACATCTTACAACCCGGCCCTCACATGACCGACCACTCATTTCGCTTGAGTGTATCGAATGTATATCACTGACGGTTGGGATCAGCAACTGTAACAACCCGAAAATGCGAGCCAGTTTAAAAAATTTATTTTGGCAATTTTAGCGAATTTTGAACATTTAAAATGAATTATTTTAAATAAAATCGATGAGAAATTTATTTTGAATAGAATTCGAACGTATATATTATATACGTCGTCGTTAGAATATAAATAATTATATATAATTATAATAGGAATTGAAAATGGCGTGGTACTTCGATAATTCGATTTCAAACTTCAATTGAATGTACCGGGTGCAAAACAAACCGGAATTTAGTGAAACCAAAAACATTAGGATCTAAATGAGAATATCTTTCCAACGAATCCAGAAAATCGAAATTTCATAGCGGGAATCAAAAGATATGTCCAGTTGAAAATTCCGAATAGTCGCTATGGAATTCAGGCCCTTAAAAATGGGAATTTTGCAAACGACCTCGGATTTCGACGAAACCACTTTTGCTGGGACCGTGGTGTAAAATTATTGCTAGATTCCAAATTTCATAATTTTTCGAATCAATATGTGAGCGTGGCAAAGGAAAACGTGTTTGACCAGTTTTAGTTGATTTTAATCGACTGGAAAATGACCATTTTTGCAATTGTCTCAGAATTCGACGAAACTAGTTTTGTTAGGACCGTATCGTCAATACGAAGCTAGAAAATATTTTTCTGGAATTTTTAAAGTTCGTATGTGACCCCTGTAAATTTAAATGCACGTTCAAAATTCAATATATAGAGTTATATGTTGATTTTGATGGAAACTGATCGAAATGATCGAATCAGCCTACAATACATATCCCATTGTGTTCGGAATGGGGGTAATTAGCTATGGACGACAGGCAGTGGGCCTCTATTAGAGGTCGTATGTAAAAGTCAACTTTTTGGGATAAAAAATAATAAAATATAAAAACCTTTTCTCTCTCCTTACCTTTATTCACTCAGGCCCCCCCGATTTCGTTTCAAAGAAGAAAAATAAAAAAAATGGAGAAGGAAGCGGAGGGGAGCCGCCGCTCCTCCCCTTGTCGCCGTCGCGGTGGCGCAGCCCCCATCGCAGCTTCCCCCTCCCCTCCTCTCGAGCGACACCCAAACCCCCCCAGACCCCCCAAACGAAACCGACAGCGAGGGGGGTGGGCCACCTCCGACCACCACCTGATCGCGCTGCCCTCCGACCACCATCAACTCCAGCGCCCTCCCTTGCTTCTCTCTCCTCTCCAATTGAAGCCCTAAACCCTCCATTTTAGCCGCTGCTCCACCAATGCGGGCCCCGCCGCCGGCCACAGCGCTGCCTTGGCCACCTGGGCGCCCCTCAGCAACCTCCTGCAACCGAAAAATAGTGAGTTTCCTGTTTAATTTTTATTCAAGGAAAATTTTATAGTGTTATTTATAAAAGTTTATATTTTGACTAGGCAAAAACCTGATTTTTATTACCCAAAAATATAATTTTTAGTTAGGCAAATATAATTTTCAATTTGATAGGAACATGGTTTTATTTCATATATAAAAATATGATTTTGTTCATATGAGAAAAAAATGATTTTCACTTATATAAAAGTGATGATTTTTACATTTGTTTGAAAGAAATTTAAAAATATAGTTTTTGTTAAGTAAAAATTTGATTTTTATATATTGAATAGCAAAGTAAAAATTCGATTTTTTTTATATATTGAATAGCAAAGTAAAAATTCGATTTTTATATATTGAATAACAAAGTAAAAATTCGATTTTTATATATTGAATAGCAAAGTAAAAATTCGATTTTTATATATTGAATAGCAAAGTAAAATTCGATTTTTATATATTGAATAGCAAAGTAAAAATTCGATTTTTTATATATTGAATAGCAAAGTAAAATTCGATTTTTATATATTGAATAGCAAAGTAAAAATTCGATTTTTATATATTGAATAGCAAAGTAAAAATGTGATTTTTATATATGTAGTGACTACGGGTAGTGAAATTGGCAAAAATGCGAGCACGACGAAGATTTCTACATAAGAAGAGTCGTGGTATTGGATTAGCTTTGGTGAGAATTTCTCACTCTTCAATTCCTTTTTCTAGTTATATATATATATATATATACTAGGATGCAGACGGTGTTTATGAAACGACCCGAACTTCCCCGGTCTCCGAAGAGAAGAGAAAGTACGAATTGTTTTGAGAACACGACAAAATAGAACGCAGACGGAAGAACATTTCATTGTATATTACAACAATGCCATCAGATTACAAGAATATACAGAGTATAAATGAATATTACACAGAAATATCAGAGATTACAATAAATTACATAGCAGCGGAAAATAATACAAAACACAACTAGAAGGAGATATACAGATACAAAGCTTTCCGGATATCGTTCCAGCTGTAAACCAGGATCCTGTGAATATAAATCTGCAAAACCAAAACTACTAGCTGCCCGTGTCAAAATAAGGGCACCCAGAGTTTAGGTTAAAACAATAAACTCCAGGTCAGTCATGTGACTGGTGTGATAACCAAAACAGTTATTAATCTTTATTTTAAAGTTAGGTAAATCAAGGGACCACGCCGCTAACGCGGAACGGGTTTCCTCCCAAGAATACCAGTGCATAAAACAAACAGCGCAATGCTAAATAAAGAAAAATGAGGCTATTATAAGACCCAGTTCCCATCACACAATGCAACGCAAGCCGGAGGATAGGGTTTTTACCTTATAATAGCTAAGAATGCTTGATACGTTTAAAACAAATCATTTGATACTACCATAAGTGCATAGTGTATAAAACAACTTCAAATCATAAGTATCAATCATAGACGGCATGGGTACCATATATCATGTCGCCATACTAGGCTCTACAAATAAAACCGCAAATGTCTCGTATTTGGAAGTTGGATTTCCATCTATGAACCGAGGCAAAAGATAGTCCTCAACCGATTCGAGACTGTCTAGCCCGAGTCTCAGGAACAGCCGCAACTGCCCCTTGGATCGTCAGGGCCGGTCCACCGATGTGGATTATAATGCATGAACACTACGTTTCTCCGCCCTTTGGGGCGTAAGTGAGCCAACGAATGACTCCATCGGACCCGGATCGTCCGATCAAACCGAGGCGCCTCGCAACAGCAACAACCACATAGGTGAAAATAATATAAATGTCAAGGCTGGTAGGTCACTGACACCACCCTAGCTAGAAAGAAAACGCATGTCCCCCCTGAGGTCCGTCTCCCGTTTTTGGTTCACAACCGGGGTGTGAGGCTCGCGAATTCACGTTACACAAAGCTGTGCAACACAGGCTGTGCTTTGATCATCACCACAAGACTTTGCTTTTCAACAGAAGCCTCGATCAATTGCATCTTAGCATGCCACACGGGCAAACCACTCTATGCAACCGATATCAGTCACACAGAATGAAATCCAATGTCAGACACATAGTCCATTTACAAGTTCGTTCTGGGTCTGAACGAAACCGGAGGCACCTAGTACCCCGCATATCCATCGATCTCCAAGCACGTCTGGACAATCACCAACTGTTTCCATCTTCTTGGGTGTACATCCCAATCAAGATCATCAGTAATCATCCAAACGACGTGAAGACCTCCGGCCTTCGACCATCGTCTTCATCTTCGACTTATCGTCGTATTAGTTATTCCAAATGGGATAAACCCGGTCTTTCCGAATAACTCGCGTATATTTTAAATAAGTGTTACACAAACACAACATACGCCTCATTCCAATTCATCAGTCACTAACCGTAAATTAATCAAGAGAATAATTTCCCAAATATTAACCCTGAAGGCCAAAACCAACATCAGATCAATATCTAGAAAACCATTCTGCTGGGCTAACCGGCAGTTAGTTTCTAAATTTCCCATTCATAGGGAAAGGTTCCCATTAATTTTATCCAAGATAAATTCCTTGAATTTATTTTTAATCTTCTTTTGAATTTCGATTCAACTAGTCGGGATTAAAGAACCTTACCGAAGTAATCATTTGTTTTAATTTCTCAATCCCAACCTATTCATCCCATGAAGTAAAACTGGTTATACTTCATATCTAACACCACGGTGTTATCGGTAAATTCAATTACCATTTCACGTTCAAATCTAGTTAAAGATTTAACTATCGCCTGGAGCAAAACTGGTGATACTCCAATCTCGATTATTTCAATCTAATTAAAGATTCATTAAAACTCTACTTAGTTTTAATCATTAACTGGGTTAAAGAATCAGTGTCATTTAAAACACGGTTCACGATAAACCCAAAACCACATTCCATTAATTATCGGGTTAAAGAACGAGTGTTATTTAAAACACTGTCCACGATAAACCCAAAAATCAATATCAATTCAATTAAATATCATTTAATTGGTACACTTCATTAAATCTAAAGAAAAAGATTTAATCTTTTCTCAACTGGGTTCAAGAACAGTGTTAGTCAAGACACCATTCACGACAAACCCCAAATCACATTTGATATTAAATACAAGGCTCTGAATAGAAAATATATCGGCTTATATTCAATATCAAATTCTACGACCAACAGATATCGTACTGGAAATAACGATATATATCTATATCTTTCAAATCCCCATAACAATATCTGTATCATCAGAAATCCAACATCGGAATATTCCGAAGACAATTTCGATTCAAATCCATTCCATTCAAATATTGGAAATTATGGTTATTTTCAAAACCATTTCAAATCCAATTTATTTATTTAAAAATAAATAGAATTATAATTCTAGTTCAAAACTAGTTCATTTCGATAAAAATCTATTTTTATCTTTTCAAATAGGGAGTTTTTCATCCCAATTTTTCCCAAATCATTTCTTATGATTTTACACAAATTATTACTATTTTTAATAATTTTATGAAGGCCCGTACAGTCGATTTCCATCAATGGCCATCGAACTGCATTTACAGCGACCTTTCTCAAATTTGATTTGGACATAATTCCAAATCCAACCGTTAGATTTCGAATTTCTAATATTCGTTAGAAAGCTCTTTTCGATACAAACCCAACGGTTCCGGTTTTAGGAGAATCCGACGGTCGGATCTCCCGTAATATCCGTTCGAAGTCAATGGTCGAAATTCATGAACTGCCGCGGCGCGGCGAGTTCTATTCAGGCCATTATATTATATATAGAATATATATAATGTATACTTCGTCGATTTCCTTTTAAAACGTATTATATAAATCGTTTTAAATTCGTTTTCAAAACGGTTTCAACTTCATATTCAATTTCAAATCAAAATTGAATATTCCAATATAAATTCGTTTTAAATTCATTTCAAATTGATTTCAATTCAAATCGATTTTTAATTCAATTTCAGTTCGTTTTCAATTCAATTCAATTTCAGTTCGAATTCATTTCTATTCAATTTCAATTCGAATTCATTTATATTCAATTTCAATTCGAATTCATTTATATTCAATTTCAATTCGAATTCATTTATATTCAATTTCAATTCGAATTCATTTCTATTCAATTTCAATTCGAATTCATTTCTTTTCAAAATATCAGATTTTGAAATCACTTTCGATATTCATTATAAAATAAATAAAATCGATATAAATATCGTTCACATCAAAATGGCGTCAATCTAATCAACACGGCTTCATATATTTCTATTTTCAAATATTCTATTTCAAATATTTCTTTTTCAAATATTTCTATTTCAAATACTTCTATTTCAAATACTTCTATTTCAAATACTTCTATTTCAAATACTTCTATTTCAAATATTTCTATTTCAAATATTTCTTTTTCGAAACTGGAATGAGGCCTAATCAATTACCATATAATGCTAATTATATGGATTTTCTACAACACATGTATATATCAACAACGATGAATAATCAACCATCATCCAAAGTGCATTCTACACTGTATAAGCATCAAATATAAATATTCAACGCTTATAACAGTCTGTCAATCAATCAATCGACATACAACTAAACAATCGGGATTAGTGTACGTCAAATATCATCCCAATACCCGTATGGGGTTTCAAACAATCAAACACAGATTTTATTTGTGCAGTTGGGCGATGTGTAAAATTTATCGTCCCAATCAATATCAGTCAAATGTGTGTATATAAACAAATCGTCCGATTTGTTTATTTTTATTTCATTTCATATACACGTTAAAAATTCTATTTTTAACTATAAAATATTTTCCACTATAAAATATTTTATTTCACTATATAAATGTCTTATTCAATTTCACATCACATCACATAATCAACTACACATCAAAATCAAACAAACAAGCATACAAGCCGTCCATGGTCTGTGGACGACGGGTGTCGGGTGCTACTAAACACTGTCTGCATCCTAGTATATATATATATAACTAGAAAATTAAATTAAAGAGTGATAAATTCTCACAGAATTGCTAATCCAATGCCTCGACTCTTCTTAGGTAGAAATCTTCGCCGTTCTTGCCTTTTGTCACTTTCTTTGCCCGTATTCTCTACATATGTAAAAATCACATTTTTACTTCGCTATTCCATATATAAAAATCGAATTTTTACTTTGCTATTCAATATATAAAAATTGAATTTTTACTTCGCTATTCAATATATAAAAATCGAATTTTTACTTCGCTATTCAATATATAAAAATCGAATTTTTACTTCGCTATTCAATATATAAAAATCGAATTTTTACTATGCTATTCAATATAGAAAAATCGAATTTTTACTTCGCTATTTGTAACGACCCAGAAAATCTGAACCAATTTAAAATTTTTAAATTGGCTAAAATAATGGATTTTAAATATTTAAAATAAATATTTTAAATAATGGCGATGAAAACTGAGTTTGAATCGACATTTGAAAACGAATATAATTAATTATAATTATATATAGAATTGAAAATGGCGCGGTAGTTCGATAATTCGATTTCAAACTTCAATTGAACATACCGGGTGCAGAACAATCCGGATTTTAGTGAAACCAAAAACATTAGGATCTAATTGATGATATCTTTCCAACGAATTTGACCAATCGAAATTTGATAACGGGAATCAAAAGATATGTCCAGTTGAAAATTCTGAATAGTCGCTATGGAATTCAGGCCCTTAAAAATGGACATTTTGCATACGACCTCGGATTTCGACGAAACCAATTTTGTTGGGTCCGGGATGAGAAGTTATTGCTAGGTTTCAAATTTCATAATTTTTCGAATCAATATGTGAGCGTGGCAAAAGAAAACGCGTTTGACCAGTTTAAGTTGATTTTAATCGACTGGAAATTGGCCATTTTTCCAACGGTCTCAGAATTCGACGAAACTAGTTTTGTTAGGACCGTATCATCAATACGAAGCTAGAAAATATTTTTCTGGAATTTTTCTAGTTAGTATGTGACCCCGGTAATTTGAAATGTGCGTTTAAAATTCAATATAGTGATTTAAATGAAAATTCAAAAGGAAACTGATTGTAACGATCAAATCAGCTTGCGATACATATCCCATTGTGTTCAGAATGGGGGTAAAACGCTATGGGCGACAGGAGGTGGGCCTCGTTTCGAGGTCGTGGGTAAAAGTCAACTTTATGCAATTAAATTAATTAATAAATTAAAAAAAAATATTATATATTCCCCCCCCCTTTATCTCCCTTTCTGCCCCCCCCCCCGATTCATTAAAAAAAAAGAAAGGAAGAAGAACGGAGCAGCAGCAGCTCCACCGAAGCTCTGCCCTAGGCGCCGCCGACGCCCAAACTCCACCACCCCTAGCATCGCTCAGCGCCACTCTCTCCTCCGCTTCACTCTCCCTCCTCCGCTTCGCAGGACCCACGAGCCCCCCCTTAAGCATCGCGACACCCGATCAACGACCCCAACCCCCACCGCCTGCCACCACCGGCGAACCCCGAGCGCCACCCTCGAGAAGCCCTCCGACGATCTGCGAACCCCCCCCCCCTCTGTAAGTTTTTTTTGTTTTGTTAATTTATTTTTATGTAAGTAAAAACTGATTTTGTTTTAAAGTAAATACTGATTTTTGAAAAGTTAAAAACCTGATTTTTAAAAAAAGGTTTAAAAACTGATTTGTTTAAAAGTAAAAACTGATTTTGTTTAAAAGTAAATACTGATTTTTAATTTAAAAACTTTAAATAGGAAAAAGGTTTAAGCTTTAAAATAGAAAAGGTTTAAACTTTAGATAGAAAAAGGTTTAATCTTTTTAAAGAAAAAAATTTGAACTTGAAAAAAATAAAGATCATATTTTCAAAATAGAAAAGACGGAATTTTTATTAAGTAGAAGAAGTAAGATATGATTTTTATATTTTTAAAGTAATAAAAATATAATTTATACATCATAGGAATATTAAAAATATAATCTTTATTTTTGAAAAGGTGGAATCTATATTTTTGAAATGCAATTTTTATATATTGAATAACATAGTAAAAATTCGATTTTTACATATGTAGAGAATACGGGCAACGAAAGCGACGAAAGGCGAGATTGGCGAAAATTTCAATAAAGGAAGAGTCATGGTATTGGATAGCTATTGGTGAGAATTTCTCACTCTTCAATTTCTTTTTCTATATATATATATATTTATATGGGTTGATATAAAAGTGAATTGCTATATATAATATATATATATATACGCCCCCTCGTCCACAAACCATGGACGATATTTATTGGTTGAAATTGTTGTGAAAATTGATTGATAGCGATTGATTGTTTGGGATTGTTTGTGATTGATATTGGTTGATTGTGGTTGAAAAATACCCATTTGTGGTTGAGAAATATTTGGTTGAAACCACATAGGATTAGTTTGTGGAAATGAAATAAATATATACATGCCGCCTGCGTGCGAACTAGATGCATGATCCCCATTGTCAAAAACCGCGAGGTTTTAAGGTAGAGCGAGGAGCCGTACTAGGGACGGTCCCGGTTTAACTACCCTGCCGTTATGCTGCCGAAATTTTGAATAATATTCGTATGTTTGAATTATTTTCATCTACTTAAACTATATTTATTCATTGTATGGAAAACATTCATGTGTTGAATTGATATTCATTCGTTGATTAGAAATTCATGTGTTGAATGGTATTCATATTTTGAAATAAATTGTTTGATAATAAAAATCACCTTTTATTGACTATATGAACTGTGTAAAATAATCTCGTTTTAAAAGAAATTGTTTTATGATAAAAATCCCATTTTTATCACCAACTTGAACTATATAGAAAAAAAAATAGTGTTTTGAAATGAATTGTTTTACAATAAAAATCACATTTTTATTGTATGCATAAATCGTTGAAATGTGAAGTGTTAAAAATAGCCACTTGTTCAAAATAAATATATATGAGTTGAAATATTCATTAATTAGCTAATGAAATGATTTGCACCTATTTATGTAACATTAGAATGAATGGTGTTTTTAAACCAAATAGAAATCAAATGTGAAGTTGAATAGAAAATGATAAATGATAAGAACTGTATATATATGTACATGCATATTCATTGAACAGGTTATAGCAAAGGGGCTAGAGAAGAGGAATAAAATTTTGTGCCCGACAAATAGGTACACATTTACTGCTTTGTTTGGGTGATGATTTTATGAGCCTGTTGGCTAGCCGCTTGGCTTTTTCTTTTTCTTTTTGAGATTAGAAGGACCGGGAAAGCTATTTGCGATTTCCCGATGCTCCCGGTGCAGGGGAGGTTATGGCGAAATTTTTCAAAATTTTAAGGTGTTAGAAAAATATTTGAAGTGAAAACGATATGGAAATCATTGAATGAACTATATTTATATAAATATATAAATATAAATAAAATTAAAACGAAACGAGGCCGTGTAGTTCGTATTTTGAAACCGTGATTTCAAACAACTAGTACGGGGAATCCGACCATTGGATTTTCCCGAAACCTCAACCGTCGGGTTCGCCTTGGAATAATCTTTCCAACGGCACCAACCTTGTAAAAATCCAACGGTTGGATTGTCTGGAATGTATAATTCAATTCTGAAGAAAAACAGCGCCAGAAGCGATTATATTTATATATATAAATATAATTATATATTTAATCGAATAACGACGCTGCAGTTCGTATTTTGAAATTGAAACTTCAAACGATTGTACCGGGAGATCCGACCGTCGGATTTTCCCGAAACTAGAACCGTTGGGTTCGTTTTGAAAAGACCTTTCTAATGATGTAAATTTTATGAAGATCCAACGGTTATATTTTCAGATATGTGTAAATCAAATCTGAAGAAAAACAGCGCCACGGCCGCTTTATGGCCCGAAGCGTCGTTTGGAATAAAATAGCTATTTTAAAATAAATAAAAATAGCGATAAATAGTTATAAAATATCATAAGCGATATGGAATGGAAATAAATGAATTTGCTCGATTTATGTTGTATTTGATGGTTGAATGTGTTTGGTGTGAAAATTACATTAAAGAACAATATTGGTGTTGTCGAATAATTTAACCATTGAAATAAATTGATTTGAAATTCTAAATATGCGTGAATTATTTGAAAAGGCCGAGTTAATTCTCATTTCGAATAATTGACCGACGATTGAAATTCAAAGATGAAGACGGTGGTCGAAGACCGGAGATCTTCACCTCGTTTGGATGGTAACCGAGGTCCTGATTGGGAGGCATCCCGAAATATGGATAATGAGTGGTGATCGTCCAGACGTACGTGGTGATCGATGGGTTTGCGAGGTATTTAGTGCCTCCGGTTTCGTTCAGACCCAGAACGGACTTGTAAATGGACTGTGTGTCTGACATTGGGGTTTATTCTGTGTTGATTGATTTCTGTTAAATATACATCTGTTTGGCGGCGGAGAATTTATTATTTTGCTTAACGCCCTCCTCTGAGACGCGCGAGCTCAGAGGTTGTATATCGATGGACATCAGTCGCATGGCATGAATTGCCTGTGTGGCATGCTAAGATGCAGTGATCAAGGCTTCTGTTGAAAAGCAAAGTCTTGTGGTGATGATCAAAGCACCGCCTGTGTGGCGTAGCTTTGTGTATAACGTGAATTCGCGAGCCTCACACCCCGGTATGAACCTAAAACGGGAGAGGACATCAGGGAGGGCCTGCGTTTCTTTCTAGCTAGGGTGGTGTCAGTGACCTACCAGCCCTGACATTTATATACTTTTCACCTATGTGGTTGTTGCTGTTGCGAGGCGCCTCGGTTTGATCGGACGATCCGGGTCCGATGGAGTCATTCGTTGGCTCGTTTACGCCCCAAAGGGCGGGGAGACGTAGTGTTCGGGCATAATAATCCACATCGGTGGACCGGCCCTGACGATCTAAAGGGTTGATGCGTTCTGATCCTGAGGGGCGGGCTAGAGCGTCTCGAATTCGGTAAGGACTATCTTTTGCCTTGGTTCATGACGGAAATCCAATTTCCAAATACGACATCGTGTGGTTTTGATTGTATACCTATATATGGCGACATAGTGGTATGGGGCATTAATGCTGTCTATGATTGATAGTTATGATTTGAAATTGTTTTCAAAACATATAAACACTAGCAATAATATCAAATGCCTTTGTTTTATTCGTATCAAGCATATCTTGGCCGTTATAAGGTAAAAACTCTATCCTCCGGTTTGCGTTGCATTGTGTGATGGGAACTGAGTCTTATAACGGCTTCATTTTTATTGTTTAAAAGAAAGAGTTGTTTTAATGCACTGGCAATCCAATGGAGTAAACCCGTTCCACGAAAGTGGCGTGGTCCTGTGATTAGCCAAAATATATGTGTTGAGTAGATTTCTCATACCAGTCCCATGACTGACTCGTAGTTTGTTTCACTCTCAAACTCGGGTGCCCCTTTTTCCACATGGGCAGCCTTGTATTCAGGTTTAGCTGGTTCTTTCTGGATAGCTGGAGCTGAAGATGGATTCTATCATTTATTTCCTTTTATGCTGTTCAGCTCCTATTGTACATATTTTGATTATTTCCGCTGTAGACATTTATGTATAGCTGAACTGTATTTGTACTAAGTAAGATCCTGTATACTGTGTAACTCTGATGATTACTTTTATCCAGTATATTCCATTGTTCATTATCTGGTGTATGTATTTAATTTTGTTCTGCTATTTTCTGTTTCTGTGTTATATTCCAAAAGATAACCCTGGTCTCCGTGAAAACAGGATTTCGGGTCGTCTCAACGTGGTATCAGAGCTTTGGTTAAGCTTAGTTCTGGAGTATAACACTTGAACGAGCTCGTCAGAAATAGAACCAGTAGTGTTCTAGGACGGGTAACTCTATACAGATAGGATCAGCAATATCCTAGTATGAGTAAAGCAGAATGAAATTACTCCTCGATAGACACATTTACACTTGAAGTATATGTTTCTATGTTTTAAAATATCTTTTCTGTGACCTGACACTTGATCTGCTAATTGCAGAAGTACTAGAAAAATGAGTGCCAGAAACAGAAGGAATACAGAACCCGATCTAGAGGCTCTATTAAAGAAATATCGAAATCTGGGTGGAGCACAATTCTCGGGCAATGAATCTATTATTCAAACTCAAGCTTGGATGAGTTCTGTCGAGAGAATCTTTGAGCATATCCAGCTGAGAGACGACCAGAAACGGTTAGTAGAATCTTGGGCGCTCAAAGAAGAAGCTTTAATCTGGTGGGAAACAATCATCAAAAATAATCCAGAAGGTGATATCACCTGGGACAGATTCAAAGTGATTTTCCTAGAAAGATTTACTCCTCCCGAAGCAACCGAGAGATTGTGTGAAGAATTTTCTTATCTAATACAAGGTGACATGACCATTCCCGAATATCATAAGAAATTCAATGAACTTGCTCACTTTGCTCCTCATCTAATTCAAAATCCGAAGAGGAAAAATATGAGATTTATTCACGGACTTCAAAGGAAATACCAGAATAAAGTATTGGGGCATGTGAAGCTTCCTTTTTCTGAAATGATATATATGGCCTATCAGTATGAAGATCTCCATAAGAAAGGAATGTTGCGCGACGAAGAAGAAGTTTGTTGTAGTGACAAAGAAGAGTTGGAAACTGATATTCCTGAAGCCAGTACAAGATCTGAAGTCAGTAAGAAGCCCAGTGCCAAGAGAAAAAGGGCTGAATCCGGGAGAGAACCAACAACGACCGCCACGTGCTCAAGCTGCAATAGAAAAGGACATTTGGCGGTAAGTTGTAGATCTTGGAACAAACGAAGAAAGAAGGGATCTAAATCCAAATAGAGATTTCAAGAGAAAAGAGGTTGCAGTAAATGCAAGCAGACTGGTCATCTTGCAAAGGATTGCTGGCTCTTGAGGAAGCCTGAAGTAGTTCAGGTGAATGAATTGGCAGAAACTTCTGATCCCTCAGCAAGCCAAGAAAGGGCTGATGTTTTAGAAGGAACGCTTACTGTCAAAAACATTCCAGTTAAAGTACTGTTTGACACAGGTGCGTCGCGAAGCTTTATTTCAAAGAGTGCCGCTAAGAAACTTGATTTAAACTTGAGGAAGCTTAAGGAACCAATGACTGTCCAGAATCCGGTCGGGGGTTCTATCAATCTCAGTTGGATTTGTGCAGTACCTGTCTCCTTTTCTTGCTATAAATTCCCTATTATCTCTGTAGTCATGAATTTTGATGAATTCGATCTTATTCTGGGATTGGATTGGCTAACCAAATATGAAGCAGAGGTTAGATGCGCCGAGAGAGTTGTTAGAGCTAAGATCAAATTAGGGAGTTATATAACCATACCGTGTGAAGGTCAAAATGCTAATAGAAAAGACTTCTGGGCAGCTTTGAATGTTTCTCCAGCCCCAATTGAAAATGTTCCTGAAGTCACAGAGAATATTCCTGACCTCATCAAAGACATTCCTGTCGTCAAGAATTATGCGGATGTGTTTGAGGAAGTCATTCGCTTACCTCCGCAGAGAGAGATAGATTTCAAAATTGCTTTAATTCCCAATGCAAGGCCGGTAGTTCACGCTATTCGAAGAATGTCCTTGAAAGAGAAAGAGGAATTGGACAATCAAACACGACAGCTAGTATGGAAGGGTCTAATCAGGCCTAGTTTCTCTGATTGGGGTGCAGCAGTGGTATTTGTCCCAAAATCTGACGGTACTCTACGACTATGCGTGGATTATCGTGATCTGAACAAACAGACCATAAAGAATAAATATCCATTGCCGCGAATAGATGATTTGTTGGATCGATTAAATGGCGCACAAGTATTTTCACGAATGGACCTAGCTACAGGATTCCATCAACTTCGAATTGCCGAAGAGTGTGTTCCAATGACAGCGTTCAGAGGCCCCGACTTATTCTACGAGTGGTTAGTAATGCCGTTCGGCTTATGTAACGCTCCAGCTTACTTCGTCGATCTAATGAACCGAGTATTCAGAGGAGTATTGAATAAATTTGTTCTGGTTTTTATTGACGATATTCTAATCTTCTTTAAATCAAAGGCCGAACATGAAAAGCATCTGGAACAGGTTTTGGAAATTCTCAGACGGAATGTATTAAAAGCCAAATTTTCCAAATGTATCTTCTGGCAAGATGAAGTAAAATTTCTGGGCCACGTCGTATCGAAAGAAGGAATTGCTGTGGATCCAAGTAAAATCACAGCTATTCAAAATTGGAAACAGCCCAGTACTCCCACTGAAGTCCGCAGTTTTCTCGGATTGGCTAGCTATTATCGGAAGTTCGTTAAAGACTTTTCGAAGATATCTGGTCACCTAACGAAGCTTACAAAGAAGCATTCTAAGTTCAAATGGACTCAAGAAAGTGAGGAGGCTTTCGAAGAGCTAAAGTTAAGATTAACGACAGCTCCAGTGTTAACCATCATCGATGGCAACCAGGATCTAAAAGTATGGACTGATGCTTCTAGAGAAGGCCTTGGCGCAGTGTTAATGCAAAGAGGTCAAGTGATTGCTTATGCTAGCCGTCAACTGAAACCGCACGAGAAAAACTATGTAACTCATGATCTTGAGTTATTGGCTATCATATTCTCTTTGAAAATCCGGAGACACTATCTTCTGGGCGAGAGATTTGAACTGTTTACAGATCACCAGTCGTTAAAGTATCTGTTCACTAAGAAGGACTTGAATTTGAGGCAGGAACGTTGGCTAGAGTTTCTTGCAGCATATGACTTCGAAATTATATATACTCCAAGGAAAGCCAATGTCGTGGCCGATGCGCTGAGTCGAAAGAATGTAATGATCGCCAGCTTTATTATCACGACTTCCTTGATTGACAAAATATCTATTCTTCAGAAGGAGGATAACTTTATTAAGGATATGATTAAAAGGATTCGGAAAGGTGAACCCTCGTGTTTTCAAATAGATAACGACGAGACCCTGAGATTGAAAGGAAGGATTTGTGTTCCTGACATTCCTGAGCTAAAAAGGGAAGTGTTAGACGAATGTCACAAGTCCAAGTTGAGTATCCATCCTGGTGTGGCCAAAATGTACAACGATCTCAAAAGAACATTCTGGTGGAAGGCTATGAAAAGAGATGTTTCAATATATGTTAGCCGATGCCCTACTTGCCAGCTAGTCAAAAGTGATCAACAGAAATTGGCTGGATTATTACAACCGCTAGAAGTTCCTGGCTGGAAGTGGGAACATATTTCTATGGATTTCATTGATGGTTTGCCTAGAACCAGAAAGGGAAATGACAGTATTTGGGTGATCGTAGATCGCTTCACGAAGACCGCCCATTTCATACCTGTCAGATCAAATAGAACTGCTCAGAGTCTGGCACAGATATACTTCAGGGAAATAGTTAGACTGCATGGAGTGCCGCTCAGTATAGTAAGTGATAGAGATACAATCTTCACTAGCAAATTCTGGGAAGCATTTCAAGTCGAGCTGGGAACGAAGTTGAACTTGAGCACCGCTTATCATCCTCAGACAGACGGTCAGACTGAGAGGGTGAATCGCATTTTAGAAGATCTATTGCGGGCTTGTGTTATAGATTTCGGTGGATCATGGGAAGACAATCTGCATTTGGCTGAATTCTCTTATAACAATAGCTACCAGGCGAGTCTGACGATGTCGCCATTCGAAGCATTATATGGTAGACCTTGCCGATCTCCTGCTTGTTGGGTCGAGCCAGGAAATAGACTTGTGTTGGGTCCTGATATGATTCGAGAAGCTGCCGACAAAGTCGATTTTATTAAGAAGCGATTACTCGCCGCTCAAAGCCGACAAAAGAGCTATGCCGATAGAAGAAGAAGAGATATATCCTTTGAAGTTGGCGACTATGTATATTTGAAGGTATCGCCGATGAGAGGAGTTATCCGGTTCGGTAAAACTGGAAAGTTGGCACCCAAATTCATTGGTCCGTTTCCTATTCTGGAACGGATTGGGACTCTCGCTTATAGGGTCAAACTGCCTGACTGGCTGCCTGGAGTTCATGATGTATTTCACATATCTCAACTTCGAAAGCACGTTCATGATCCAGACTTGATCGTGGAAGAAGCAGCTCAGCAGGATATTGAAATAACCCCAGAATTAGCTGTGAGAAGAGAGCCGCTAAAGATTATCGGCAAAGAAACCAAAGAGCTGAGGAACAAGAAGGTTCGCTTAGTCAAAGTGCAATGGAGTGGAGATCCGCGAGATTGTACTTGGGAAACTGAGGAGAGTATTCAGAAAGCTTATCCTAGATGCCGAGTAGATATCTCTGATTGACTCTGGTGCAAGGTACATTTACCATACTTTGCACTACCATTCAATTCTCTACTCTATTGTTATTTTCTTTTCATAGATGTGCACTATTTATTCTATACTCTGAATGATTTTTAAAGGGTATAGGATTTGATCAGAATGTTTTTAAAGGTTAAAAACAATTGGATTGGTTGTTGTGTTGTGTGATTGTAGATTTATCAAACCACTTTCGACTTTGTTCCTTTTCGGGGACGAAAAGTTTTAAGTGGGGGAGATTGTAACGACCCAGAAAATCTGAACCAATTTAAAATTTTTAAATTGGCTAAAATAATGGATTTTAAATATTTAAAATAAATATTTTAAATAATGGCGATGAAAACTGAGTTTGAATCGACATTTGAAAACGAATATAATTAATTATAATTATATATAGAATTGAAAATGGCGCGGTAGTTCGATAATTCGATTTCAAACTTCAATTGAACATACCGGGTGCAGAACAATCCGGATTTTAGTGAAACCAAAAACATTAGGATCTAATTGATGATATCTTTCCAACGAATCTGACCAATCGAAATTTGATAACGGGAATCAAAAGATATGTCCAGTTGAAAATTCTGAATAGTCGCTATGGAATTCAGGCCCTTAAAAATGGACATTTTGCATACGACCTCGGATTTCGACGAAACCACTTTTGTTGGGTCCGGGATGAGAAGTTATTGCTAGGTTTCAAATTTCATAATTTTTCGAATCAATATGTGAGCGTGGCAAAAGAAAACGCGTTTGACTAGTTTCAGTTGATTTTAATCGACTGGAAATTGGCCATTTTTCCAACGGTCTCAGAATTCGACGAAACTAGTTTTGTTAGGACCGTATCGTCAATACGAAGCTAGAAAATATTTTTCTGGAATTTTTCTAGTTAGTATGTGACCCCGGTAATTTGAAATGTGCGTTTAAAATTCAATATAGTGATTTAAATGAAAATTCAAAAGGAAACTGATTGTAACGATCAAATCAGCTTGCGATACATATCCCATTGTGTTCAGAATGGGGGTAAAACGCTATGGGCGACAGGAGGTGGGCCTCGTTTCGAGGTCGTGGGTAAAAGTCAACTTTATGCAATTAAATTAATTAATAAAATAAAAAAAAATATTATATATTCCCCCCCCCTTTATCTCCCTTTCTGCCCCCACCCCCCCCCCCCCCCCGATTCATTAAAAAAAAAAGAAGAAGAAAGGAAGAAGAACGGAGCAGCAGCAGCTCCACCGAAGCTCTGCCCTAGGCGCCGCCGACGCCCAAACTCCGCCACCCCTAGCATCGCTCAGCGCCACTCTCTCCTCCGCTTCACTCTCCCTCCTCCGCTTCGCAGGACCCACGAGCCCCCCCTTAAGCATCGCGACACCCGATCAACGACCCCAACCCCCACCGCCTGCCACCACCGGCGAACCCCGAGCGCCACCCTCGAGAAGCCCTCCGACGATCTGCGAACCCCCCCCCCCCTCTGTAAGTTTTTTTTTGTTTTGTTAATTTATTTTTATGTAAGTAAAAACTGATTTTGTTTAAAATTAAATACTGATTTTTGAAAAGTTAAAAACCTGATTTTTAAAAAAAGGTTTAAAAACTGATTTGTTTAAAAGTAAAAACTGATTTTGTTTAAAAGTAAATACTGATTTTTAATTTAAAAACTTTAAATAGGAAAAAGGTTTAAGCTTTAAAATAGAAAAGGTTTAAACTTTAGATAGAAAAAGGTTTAATCTTTTTAAAGAAAAAAATTTGAACTTGAAAAAAATAAAGATCATATTTTCAAAATAGAAAAGACGGAATTTTTATTAAGTAGAAGAAGTAAGATATGATTTTTATATTTTTAAAGTAATAAAAATATAATTTATACATCATAGGAATATTAAAAATATAATCTTTATTTTTGAAAAGGTGGAATCTATATTTTTGAAATGCAATTTTTATATATTGAATAACATAGTAAAAATTCGATTTTTACATATGTAGAGAATACGGGCAACGAAAGCGACGAAAGGCGAGATTGGCGAAAATTTCAATAAAGGAAGAGTCGTGGTATTGGATAGCTATTGGTGAGAATTTCTCACTCTTCAATTTCTTTTTCTATATATATATATGGGTTGATATAAAAGTGAATTGCTATATATAATATATATATATATAAATACGCCCCCTCGTCCACAAACCATGGACGATATTTATTGGTTGAAATTGTTGTGAAAATTGATTGATAGCGATTGATTGTTTGGGATTGTTTGTGATTGATATTGGTTGATTGTGGTTGAAAAATACCCATTTGTGGTTGAGAAATATTTGGTTGAAACCACATAGGATTAGTTTGTGGAAATGAAATAAATATATACATGCCGCCTGCGTGCGAACTAGATGCATGATCCCCATTGTCAAAAACCGCGAGGTTTTAAGGTAGAGCGAGGAGCCGTACTAGGGACGGTCCCGGTTTAACTACCCTGCCGTTATGCTGCCGAAATTTTGAATAATATTCGTATGTTTGAATTATTTTCATCTGCTTAAACTATATTTATTCATTGTATGGAAAACATTCATGTGTTGAATTGATATTCATTCGTTGATTAGAAATTCATGTGTTGAATGGTATTCATATTTTGAAATAAATTGTTTGATAATAAAAATCACCTTTTATTGACTATATGAACTGTGTAAAATAATCTCGTTTTAAAAGAAATTGTTTTATGATAAAAATCCCATTTTTATCACCAACTTGAACTATATAGAAAAAAAATAGTGTTTTGAAATGAATTGTTTTACAATAAAAATCACATTTTTATTGTATGCATAAATCGTTGAAATGTGAAGTGTTAAAAATAGCCACTTGTTCAAAATAAATATATATGAGTTGAAATATTCATTAATTAGCTAATGAAATGATTTGCACCTATTTATGTAACATTAGAATGAATGGTGTTTTTAAACCAAATAGAAATCAAATGTGAAGTTGAATAGAAAATGATAAATGATAAGAACTGTATATATATGTACATGCATATTCATTGAACAGGTTATAGCAAAGGGGCTAGAGAAGAGGAATAAAATTTTGTGCCCGACAAATAGGTACACATTTACTGCTTTGTTTGGGTGATGATTTTATGAGCCTGTTGGCTAGCCGCTTGGCTTTTTCTTTTTCTTTTTGAGATTAGAAGGACCGGGAAAGCTATTTGCGATTTCCCGATGCTCCCGGTGCAGGGGAGGTTATGGCGAAATTTTCCAAAATTTTAAGGTGTTAGAAAAATATTTGAAGTGAAAACGATATGGAAATCATTGAATGAACTATATTTATATAAATATATAAATATAAATAAAATTAAAACGAAACGAGGCCGTGCAGTTCGTATTTTGAAACCGTGATTTCAAACAACTAGTACGGGGAATCCGACCATTGGATTTTCCCGAAACCTCAACCGTCGGGTTCGCATTGGAATAATCTTTCCAACGGCACCAACCTTGTAAAAATCCAACGGTTGGATTGTCTGGAATGTTTAATTCAATTCTGAAGAAAAACAGCGCCAGAAGCGATTATATTTATATATATATATATAATTATATATTTAATCGAATAACGACGCTGCAGTTCGTATTTTGAAATTGAAACTTCAAACGATTGTACCGGGAGATCCGACCGTCGGATTTTCCCGAAACTGGAACCGTTGGGTTCGTTTTGAAAAGACCTTTCTAATGATGTAAATTTTATGAAGATCCAACGGTTAGATTTTCAGATATGTGTAAATCAAATCTGAAGAAAAACAGCGCCACGGCCGCTTTATGGCCCGAAGCGTCGTTTTGAATAAAATAGCTATTTTAAAATAAATAAAAATAGCGATAAATAGTTATAAAATATCATAAGCGATATGGAATGGAAATAAACTGAATTTGCTCGATTTATGTTGTATTTGATGGTTGAATGTGTTTGGTGTGAAAATTACATTAAAGAACAATATTGGTGTTGTAGAATAATTTAACCATTGAAATAAATTGATTTGAAATTCTAAATATGTGTGAATTATTTGAAAAGGCCGAGTTAATTCTCATTTCGAATAATTGACCGACGATTGAAATTCAAAGATGAAGACGGTGGTCGAAGACCGGAGATCTTCACCTCGTTTGGATGGTAACCGAGGTCCTGATTGGGAGGCATCCCGAAATATGGATAATGAGTGGTGATCGTCCAGACGTACGTGGTGATCGATGGGTTTGCGAGGTATTTAGTGCCTCCGGTTTCGTTCAGACCCAGAACGGACTTGTAAATGGACTGTGTGTCTGACATTGGGGTTTATTCTGTGTTGATTGATTTCTGTTAAATATACATCTGTTTGGCGGCGGAGAATTTATTCTTTTGCTTAACGCCCTCCTCTGAGACGCGCGAGCTCAGAGGTTGTATATCGATGGACATCAGTCGCATGGCATGAATTGCCTGTGTGGCATGCTAAGATGTAGTGATCAGGGCTTCTGTTGAAAAGCAAAGTCTTGTGGTGATGATCAAAGCACCGCCTGTGTGGCATAGCTTTGTGTATAACGTGAATTCGCGAGCCTCACACCCCGGTATGAACCTAAAACGGGAGAGGACATCAGGGAGGGCCTGCGTTTCTTTCTAGCTAGGGTGGTGTCAGTGACCTACCAGCCCTGACATTTATATACTTTTCACCTATGTGGTTGTTGTTGTTGCGAGGCGCCTCGGTTTGATCGGACGATCCGGGTCCGATGGAGTCATTCGTTGGCTCGTTTACGCCCCAAAGGGCGGGGAGACATAGTGTTCAGGCATAATAATCCACATCGGTGGACCGGCCCTGACGATCTTAAGGGTTGATGCGTTCTGATCCTGAGGGGCGGGCTAGAGCGTCTCGAATTCGGTAAGGACTATCTTTTGCCTTGGTTCATGACGGAAATCCAATTTCCAAATACGACATCGTGCGGTTTTGATTGTATACCTATATATGGCGACATAGTGGTATGGGGCATTAATGCTGTCTATGATTGATAGTTATGATTTGAAATTGTTTTCAAAACATATAAACACTAGCAATAATATCAAATGCCTTTGTTTTATTTCGTATCAAGCATATCTTGGCCGTTATAAGGTAAAAACTCTATCCTCCGGTTTGCGTTGCATTGTGTGATGGGAACTGAGTCTTATAACGGCTTCATTTTTATAAAAAGCATAGCGATGTTTAAAAGAAAGAGTTGTTTTAATGCACTGGCAATCCAATGGAGTAAACCCGTTCCACGAAAGTGGCGTGGTCCTGTGATTAGCCAAAATATATGTGTTGAGTAGATTTCTCATACCAGTCCCATGACTGACTCGTAGTTTGTTTCACTCTCAAACTCGGGTGCCCCTTTTTCCACACGGGCAGCCTTGTATTCAGGTTTAGCTGGTTCTTTCTGGATAGCTGGAGCTGAAGATGGATTCTATCATTTATTTCCTTTTATGCTGTTCAGCTCCTATTGTACATATTTTGTTTATTTCCGCTGTAGACATTTATGTATAGCTGAACTGTATTTGTACTAAGTAAGATCCTGTATACTGTGTAACTCTGATGATTACTTTTATCCAGTATATTCCATTGTTCATTATCTGGTGTATGTATTTAATTTTGTTCTGCTATTTTCTGTTTCTGTGTTATATTCCAAAAGATAACCCTGGTCTCCGTGAAAACGGGATTTCGGGTCGTCTCACTATTCAATATATAAAAATCGAATTTTTACTTCGCTATTCAATATATAAAAATCGAATTTTTACTTCGCTATTCAGTATAGAAAAATCGAATTTTTACTATGCTATTCAATATAGAAAAATCGAATTTTTACTTTGTTACTATATAGATAAAAATTCTATTCTTGCCACACTATTCTCTGTATAAAGATTTCGCCTTTTCAACCTTAAAGATTTCGCCTTTTCAATTTCAAAAATCTAATCTTTTCTATTTTAAAAATCTAATCTTTTCTATTTTAAAAATCAACTCTTTTCTATTTTAAAAATCTAATCTTTTCTATTTTAAAAATCAACTCTTTTCTATTTTAAAAATCTACTCTCTTCAATTTTAAAAATCAACTCTTTTCTTCTATACAAAAAAAACTGATTTTTAAATTAACTTTGCATATAAAAAATATTAACTTTGCATATATAAAAATATAACTTTGCATATATATAAAAATATAACTTTAAATAAATAAAAATCTAAGTAGAAACTTACAGTTAAAAAGGGGGAGAGGGGCTGTGTGAAAACCCGTAACTTCCCCGTAAAGGAAAGCGTCGGATAGTTCGAGAACAAGCCACAACAGAACGCATACAGAAGAACATTTCATTGTATATTACAACAATACATCAGATTACAAGAATATACAGAGTATAAAAGAATATTACACAGAAATACCAGAGATTTAAATTACATTTAAGTACATAGCAGCGGAAAATAATACAATACACAACTAGAAGGAGATATACGGATACAAAGCTTTCCGGATATCGTTCCAGCTGTAAACCAGGATCCTGTGAATATAAATCTGCAAAACCGAAACTACTAGCTGCCCGTGTCAAAATAAGGGCACCCAGAGTTTAGGTTAAAACAATAAACTCCAGGTCAGTCATGTGACTGGTGTGAGAACTAAAACAGTTAATCTTTATTTTAAATCATTAGGTAAATCAAGGGACCACGCCGTATAACACGGAACGGGTTTCCTCCCAAGAATACCAGTGCATAAAACAAACAGCGCAATGCTAAATAAAGAAAAATGAAGCTGTTATAAGACCCAGGTCCTATCACACAATGCAACGCAGCCGAGGATAGGGTTTTCCCTTATAACAGCCAAAGAATGCTTGATACGCTTTAAAACAAATCATTTGATACGACTATAAGTGCATAGTGTATAAAACAACTTCAAATCATAAGTATCAATCATAGGCGGCATGGGTACCATATATCATGTCGCCATATATAGGTTACAAATAAAACCGCAAATGTCACGTATTTGGAAATTGGATTTCCATCTATGAACCGAGGCAAAAGATAGTCCTCACCGACTTCGAGACAATCTAGCCCATGTCTCAGGCAAGTACTCAGTCAAGCCTTGGAGCGACAGGGCCGGTCCACCGATGTGGATTAAACTTAAACCCTGAACACTACGTTCCCCCACCCTATGGGGTGTAAGTCTGGTCCGTCTGCCGACCAGAATGCATCGGCCGAAACCGATATAACCGAGGCGCCTCGCAACAGCAACAACCACATAAGTCAAACTCGTCAGGGCATGTAAAACCACTGACGCCACTTCTAGCTAGAAAGAAACGCATGCCCTCCCTGAGGTCCGTCTCCCGTTTTGGTTCACAACCGGGGTGCGAGGTTCGCGAATCCACGTTACACAAAGCTGTGCCACACAGGCTGTGCTTTGATCATCACCACAAGACTTTGCTTTTCAACAGAAGCCTCGATCAATTGCCACTTAGGCATGCCACACAGGCAATTCACTCCATGCGTTTGATATCCATCAATATATAACCCCTGAGCTCGTACGTCTCAGAGAAGGGCGTTAAGCAAGAGAATAAATTCTCCGCCGCCAAACAGATATATATTTAATAGAGATCAATCACACAGACTAAAATCCAATGTCAGACACACAGTCCATTTACAAGTCCGTTCTGGGTCTGAACGAAACTGGAGGCACCTAGTACCCCGCATATCCATCGATCTCCAAGTACGTCTGGACTATCACTAACTGTTTCCATCTTCTTGGGTGTACAGCCCAATCAAGATCATCAGTTATCACCCAAACGACGTGAAGACCTCCGGTCTTCGATCACCGTCTTCATCTTCGACACCACGTCGAATCAGTTATTCAGAATGGGATAAACCCGGTCTTTCTGAATAACTCGCGTATATATTATAAAAGTGTTACACAAACACAACATACGCCTCATTCCAATTCAGAATATTCTTTTATTCGAATATTCCTATACTTTGGGAAAAGTTCCCATTAATTTTATCCAAGATAAATTCTTTAATCTCCCTTGAATATCAATTCAAACTAGTCGGGATTAGCGAACCACATCGAAGTAATCATTTATTTTATTTCCCAATCCCAACCTATTCATCCCATGAAGTAAAACTGGTAATACTTCATATCTAACACCACAGTGTTATCGGTAAATTCAATTACCATTTCACGTTCAAATCTAATTAAAGATTTAACTATCGCCTGGAGCAAAACTGGTGATACTCCATTCTCGATCTTTTCAATCTAATTAAAGATTCATTAAAACTCCACTTAGTTTTAATCTTCAACTGGGTTAAAGAATCTGTGTCATTTAAAACACGGTTCACGATAAACCCAAAGTCACATTCATTAATTATCGAGTTAAAGAACGAGTGTTATTTAAAACACTGTTCACGATAAACCCAAAAATCAATACCAATTCAATCCCATTAAATATCGTTTAATTGGTACACTTCATTAAATCTAAATAAAAAGATTTAATCATTTCTCAACTGGGTTCAAGAACAGTGTTAGTGAAGACACCATTCACGACAAACCCAAATCACATTCGATATTCAATACAAGGCTCTGAATAGAAAACATATCGGCTTATATTCAATATCGAATTCTACGACTAACAAATGTCGTATTGGAAATAACGATATAAATATATATCTTTCAAATTTCCATAACAACACCTGTATAATCACGAATTCCAACATCGAAATATTCCGAAGACAATTTCGATTCAAATCCACTCCAATGCAATCATTGGAAATTCTGGTTATTTTCAAAACCATTCCAAATTCAATTTATTCATTTAAAAATAAATAGAATTATAATTCTAGTTCAAAACTAGTTCATTTCGATAAAAATCTATTTTTATCTTTTCAAACATGAAGTTTTTCATCCCAAATCTTCACAAATCATTTCTTATGATTTTACACAAATTATTACTATTTTTAATAATTTTATCAAGGCCCGTACAGTCGATTTCCATCAATGGCCATCGAACTGCACTTACAGCGACCTTTTTCGAATTTGATTTGGACATAATTCCAAATCCAACCGTTAGATTTCAAATTTCTAACATTCGTTAGAAAGCTCTTTTCGATACGAACCCAACGGTTCCGGTTTTAGGAGAATCCGACGGTCGGATCTCCCGTAACGTCCATTTGAAATCAATGGTCGAAATTCGCGAACTGCCGCGGCGCGGCGCGTTCTATTCAGGCCATTATATTATATATATAATATATATAATATATACTTCGTCGATTTCTTTTTAAAACGAATTATATAAATAGTTTTAAAATTCGTTTCAAAATCTATTTCAACTTCCATCTCAATTCAAAGCAAAATTGAATTCTTCTCTATAAATTCGTTTTAAAATTCATTTCTATTCAATTCAAATTTCAATTCAATTTGAATTCATTTCAATTTGCTTTCAATTCATTTTGAATTCGTTTTCAATTCAATTCATTTCGAAATCGTTTTCAATTCAATTCATTTCGAAATCACTTTCAATTCAATTCACTTTGAATTCGTTTTCAATTCAATTCATTTCGAAATCACTTTCAATTCAATTCACTTTGAATTCGTTTTCAATTCAATTCATTTCGAAATCACTTTCAATTCAATTCACTTTGAATTCGTTTTCAATTCAATTCATTTCGAAATCACTTTCAATTCAATTCACTTTGAATTCGTTTTCAATTCAATTCATTTCGAAATCACTTTCAATTCAATTCACTTTGAATTCGTTTTCAATTCAATTCATTTCGAAATCACTTTCAATTCAATTCACTTTGAATTCGTTTTCAATTCAATTCATTTCGAAATCACTTTCAATTCAATTCACTTTGAATTCGTTTTCAATTCAATTCATTTCGAAATCACTTTCAATTCAATTCACTTTGAATTCGTTTTCAATTCAATTCATTTCGAAATCACTTTCAATTCAATTCACTTTGAATTCGTTTTCAATTCAATTCATTTCGAAATCACTTTCAATTCAATTCACTTTGAATTCGTTTTCAATTCAATTCATTTCGAAATCACTTTCAATTCAATTCACTTTGAATTCGTTTTCAATTCAATTCATTTCGAAATCACTTTCAATTCAATTCACTTTGAATTCGTTTTCAATTCAATTCATTTCGAAATCACTTTCAATTCAATTCACTTTGAATTCGGTTTCAATTCAATTCATTTCGAAATCACTTTCAATTCAATTCACTTTGAATTCGTTTTCAATTCAATTCATTTCGAAATCACTTTCAATTCAATTCACTTTGAATTCGTTTTCAATTCAATTCATTTCGAAATCACTTTCAATTCAATTCACTTTGAATTCGTTTTCAATTCAATTCATTTCGAAATCACTTTCAATTCAATTCACTTCGAAATCACTTAAAATTGATATAAATATCGTTCACGTCAAAATGGCGTCAATCTAATCAACACGGCTTCATAAATTTCTATTTTCAAATATTCTATTTCAAATATTTCTTTTTCAAAACTGGAATGAGGCCCAATCAATTACCATATAAAATTAATTATATGGATTTGCATACAACACATGTATATAATAGCATTGAAAATAATCAACCATCAACCAAAGTGCACTACACTGTATAAGCATCAAATATAGATATTCAACGCTTATAACAGCCTGTCAATCAATCGATCGACATATTTAATCAATCAGGATGAGTGAACTTCAAATTTCATCCCAACACCCGTGTGGGGTTTCAAACAATCAAACACAGATTTTATTTGTGCAATTGGGCGATGTGTAAAATTTATCGACCCAATCAATATCAGTCAAATCAGTGTATATACAAACAAATCGGCCGATTTGTTTATAACTATTCATTTATTCACATTCACGTTAAAAATTATATTTTTAACGACAAAACATTTTATTTCAATCTATGAATTTCTATTCAATTCATTTACACAATAAAATGATATTTTTATTTTCTAACACATTTTAGAAAATTTCGACGGCATAACGGCACGATACTAGAAACGGGACAAGGCCTAGCCTTATCCCCGGTCTAGTGAAGGCCCACGCCATTCACACATCAATCAAATCAATTTCAATTCACCCAACAATTCAATTTCAATTCAAACCAATAACCTAACCAACTACACAATCAAACAAACAAGTCCATGGTCTGTGGACGGGTGTCGGGTGCTACTAAGCACCGTCTGCATCCTAGTATATATATATATATAACTAGAAAAAGAAATTGAAAGGTGAGAAATTCTCACATATAGCTATCCTAGCTCCACGGATCTTCATTGGCAGAAGTCTTCGTCGTTTCGCCTTTTTGTCACCTTCGTTGCTGCTTTCACTACATACGTAAAAATCACATTTTTACTTCGCTATTCAATATATAAAAATCGAATTTTTATTTCAAAGTTCCATATATAAAAATCGAATTTTTATTTCAAAGTTCCATATATAAAAATCGAATTTTTATTTCAAAGTTCCATATATAAAAATCGAATTTTTATTTCAAAATAAAATCAGTTTTACTTCCTATAAAAATCAGTTTTAACTTTTACATAATTCAGTGTTAACTTTATATAAAAATTAGTTTTTAACTTTATATAAAAATCAGTCTTTACTTTAAAAGCACATCAGTTTTAATACTTTAAAAAAAACAAATCAGTTTTAATACTTTAAAAAAAACAAATCAGTTTTAATATTTTAAAAAAAACAAATCAGTTTTTCTCTTTTATAAAAATGCAGTTTTTATCTTCATAGAAAATGCAGTTTTTATTTTTATAAATTGCAGTTTTAATTTCTTCCTAGAAAAAAAAACAGTTTTTAACTTTAAAAACATAAAACAGTTTTTATTTTAAACATAAACAGTTTTTAACTTTAAAAACATAAAACAGTTTTTATTTTAAAATAAAAATAAAATAAATAAAAATAAAATAAAATTAAAAACTCACAGAGGAGCGGGGGGGTCGATGTCAGGGTCGGCGGTGGTCTTCTCGAGGGTGGCGCTCGGGGTTTGGTGGCGTCGCGATGGGATTCAACGGGGGCGTCGCGAGGGGCTCGAACGGGATGGCGGCTCCTGCTTCGAGGCGGCGGCTCGGAGTTCTTCGTCGGTGATGTCTCGAGGGGGGCGACAGGCTACGGCGCTCGATCGATTTAGATTTTAGGGTTTTTTTTTTTTCTTTTTTCTTTTCCTTTAGTCTGAATCGAAATGAAAGGGGGGGCCAAGCGGGAGATAAGGAGGGAAGGGAATTAAATTATTATATATTTTTTTTTTATTATTTATTATTTAATTATTCAAAAAGTTGACTTTTACATACGACCTCGAAACGAGGCCCACCGCCTGTCGTCCATAGCGTTTAACCCCCATTCCGAACACAATGGGATATGTATCGCAAGCTGATTCGAACGTTACGATCAGTTTTTGTTAAATTTACATTTAAATCACTATATTGAATATTAAACGTACATTTCAAATTACCGGGGTCACATACTAACTCTATAAATTCCATAAAAATATTTTCTAGCTTCGTATTGACGATACGGTCCTAACAAAACTAGTTTCGTCGAATTCTGAGACCGTTAGAAAAATGGCCAATTTCCAGTCGATTAAAATCAACTGAAACTGGTCAAACGCGTTTTTCCTTCGCCACGCTCACATATTGATTCGAAAAATTATGAAATTTGAAACCTAGCAATAACTTAACATCACAGACCCAACAAAACTGGTTTCGTCGAAATCCGAGGTCGTTTGCAAAACGGCTATTTTTAAGGGCTATATATTATATAAAATATATATAAATTCCACAGCGACTATTTCTAATTTTAAACTGGACATATCTTATCTTTTCTAAGATGAAATCTCAGTTTGTTAACTTCGTTACAAAGATATAGTTATACAGATTCAAATATTTCTTGTTTCGTTCAATTCTGACTTATATTGAATTCTGTATATTCATTTGAAATTAGAAATCGAATTTTCGAACTACCGCGCCATTTTCAATTCCTTTTATAATTATATATAATTATTATATATTCTAACGACGACGCGTATAATATATACGATCGAATTCTATTCAAAATAAATTTTTCGTCGATATTATTTAAAATAATTCATTTTAAATAATCAAAATTCGCTAAAATTGCCAAAATAAAAATTTCAAACTGGCTCGCATTTTACGGGTTGTTACAATCTCCCCCACTTAAAACTTTTCGTCCCCGAAAAGGAACAAAGTCGAAAGTGGTTTGATCATTCAACTCTATGTTCGATCTGGCTTCCATTCTCCAACTCTTTAGTTTCTGAGAATTTTCAAAACTTCAAAAATTTGGCTAACACCCTAAATTTTTGAAAAATTTCGCCATAACCTCCCCTGCAATGGGAGCATCGGGGAATTTCAAATAGCTTCCCCGGTCCTTCAGATCTCAAAAAGAAAAAGAAAAAGCCAAGCGGCTAGCCAATAGGCTCACAAAATCATCATCACCCAAACAAAACGGGAAATTATGTAGTAAACATGTACCTATTTGTCGGGCAAACAAATCTTATTCTCTGGCTCTAGCCTCCTTGCTATGACCTGTTCAATGATATATATGTATATGCAAGCAAATGCGACCAATTTTCAATATAATTCAATATTTGGTTCTATTAGGCTAAATGGTTCAAAATTAGCAAACAAATGAACAAACAACACAAACATCAATCAATTAGTGAATTTAGCGTTTCAAATTCATAATTTTGATACATAGTCAAAAATCAGGTTCTTGATGCCAAATCACAACAATAAATCTAGCTATATAAGTTTTGGTTCTCACACCAGTCTAATGGAAATATATAGAAAATCACACCTTCGAAACTCGAATACCAATTCTGATGATGTCTAGACTATCATCAGAATCGTCTCCGGGCGACTAGAGTGTGACTCTATATCTATCCAGTATATTAAAACTTCGAATACACGCGGATCAGACGTATACGCAAAATCTATATATACTGGACTGTCCAACTCAATATAAATAGATAATCAAATACGAATAATTGATTTAAATTTTCAAAACAAAAATTGTTTTCACTTTTAAAAATATACTCTTCACACTCGTTCTAGGATACTACTGATCCTATCTCTAACGAGTCATTCCCATTGGATATTACTAATCCAATATCTGATGAATTCTTTCGTATGGTTCTAATGTGCCTTGTTCTCTGAGCTTTGTAAACCAAAGCTCTGATACCAACTGTGAAAACCCGTAACTTCCCCGTAAAGGAAAGCGTCGGATAGTTCGAGAACAAGCCACAACAGAACGCATACAGAAGAACATTTCATTGTATATTACAACAATACATCAGATTACAAGAATATACAGAGTATAAAAGAATATTACACAGAAATACCAGAGATTTAAATTACATTTAAGTACATAGCAGCGGAAAATAATACAATACACAACTAGAAGGAGATATACGGATACAAAGCTTTCCGGATATCGTTCCAGCTGTAAACCAGGATCCTGTGAATATAAATCTGCAAAACCGAAACTACTAGCTGCCCGTGTCAAAATAAGGGCACCCAGAGTTTAGGTTAAAACAATAAACTCCAGGTCAGTCATGTGACTGGTGTGAGAACTAAAACAGTTAATCTTTATTTTAAATCATTAGGTAAATCAAGGGACCACGCCGTATAACACGGAACGGGTTTCCTCCCAAGAATACCAGTGCATAAAACAAACAGCGCAATGCTAAATAAAGAAAAATGAAGCTGTTATAAGACCCAGGTCCTATCACACAATGCAACGCAGCCGAGGATAGGGTTTTCCCTTATAACAGCCAAAGAATGCTTGATACGCTTTAAAACAAATCATTTGATACGACTATAAGTGCATAGTGTATAAAACAACTTCAAATCATAAGTATCAATCATAGGCGGCATGGGTACCATATATCATGTCGCCATATATAGGTTTACAAATAAAACCGCAAATGTCACGTATTTGGAAATTGGATTTCCATCTATGAACCGAGGCAAAAGATAGTCCTCACCGACTTCGAGACAATCTAGCCCATGTCTCAGGCAAGTACTCAGTCAAGCCTTGGAGCGACAGGGCCGGTCCACCGATGTGGATTAAACTTAAACCCTGAACACTACGTTCCCCCACCCTATGGGGTGTAAGTCTGGTCCGTCTGCCGACCAGAATGCATCGGCCGAAACCGATATAACCGAGGCGCCTCGCAACAGCAACAACCACATAAGTCAAACTCGTCAGGGCGTGTAAAACCACTGACGCCACTTCTAGCTAGAAAGAAACGCATGCCCTCCCTGAGGTCCGTCTCCCGTTTTGGTTCACAACCGGGGTGCGAGGTTCGCGAATCCACGTTACACAAAGCTGTGCCACACAGGCTGTGCTTTGATCATCACCACAAGACTTTGCTTTTCAACAGAAGCCTCGATCAATTGCCACTTAGGCATGCCACACAGGCAATTCACTCCATGCGTTTGATATCCATCAATATATAACCCCTGAGCTCGTACGTCTCAGAGAAGGGCGTTAAGCAAGAGAATAAATTCTCCGCCGCCAAACAGATATATATTTAATAGAGATCAATCACACAGACTAAAATCCAATGTCAGACACACAGTCCATTTACAAGTCCGTTCTGGGTCTGAACGAAACTGGAGGCACCTAGTACCCCGCATATCCATCGATCTCCAAGTACGTCTGGACTATCACTAACTGTTTCCATCTTCTTGGGTGTACAGCCCAATCAAGATCATCAGTTATCACCCAAACGACGTGAAGACCTCCGGTCTTCGATCACCGTCTTCATCTTCGACACCACGTCGAATCAGTTATTCAGAATGGGATAAACCCGGTCTTTCTGAATAACTCGCGTATATATTATAAAAGTGTTACACAAACACAACATACGCCTCATTCCAATTCAGAATATTCTTTTATTCGAATATTCCTATACTTTGGGAAAAGTTCCCATTAATTTTATCCAAGATAAATTCTTTAATCTCCCTTGAATATCAATTCAAACTAGTCGGGATTAGCGAACCACATCGAAGTAATCATTTATTTTATTTCCCAATCCCAACCTATTCATCCCATGAAGTAAAACTGGTAATACTTCATATCTAACACCACAGTGTTATCGGTAAATTCAATTACCATTTCACGTTCAAATCTAATTAAAGATTTAACTATCGCCTGGAGCAAAACTGGTGATACTCCATTCTCGATCTTTTCAATCTAATTAAAGATTCATTAAAACTCCACTTAGTTTTAATCTTCAACTGGGTTAAAGAATCTGTGTCATTTAAAACACGGTTCACGATAAACCCAAAGTCACATTCATTAATTATCGAGTTAAAGAACGAGTGTTATTTAAAACACTGTTCACGATAAACCCAAAAATCAATACCAATTCAATCCCAATTAAATATCGTTTAATTGGTACACTTCATTAAATCTAAATAAAAAGATTTAATCATTTCTCAACTGGGTTCAAGAACAGTGTTAGTGAAGACACCATTCACGACAAACCCAAATCACATTCGATATTCAATACAAGGCTCTGAATAGAAAACATATCGGCTTATATTCAATATCGAATTCTACGACTAACAAATGTCGTATTGGAAATAACGATATAAATATATATCTTTCAAATTTCCATAACAACACCTGTATAATCACGAATTCCAACATCGAAATATTCCGAAGACAATTTCGATTCAAATCCACTCCAATGCAATCATTGGAAATTCTGGTTATTTTCAAAACCATTCCAAATTCAATTTATTCATTTAAAAATAAATAGAATTATAATTCTAGTTCAAAACTAGTTCATTTCGATAAAAATCTATTTTTATCTTTTCAAACATGAAGTTTTTCATCCCAAATCTTCACAAATCATTTCTTATGATTTTACACAAATTATTACTATTTTTAATAATTTTATCAAGGCCCGTACAGTCGATTTCCATCAATGGCCATCGAACTGCACTTACAGCGACCTTTTTCGAATTTGATTTGGACATAATTCCAAATCCAACCGTTAGATTTCAAATTTCTAACATTCGCTAGAAAGCTCTTTTCGATACGAACCCAACGGTTCCGGTTTTAGGAGAATCCGACGGTCGGATCTCCCGTAACGTCCATTTGAAATCAATGGTCGAAATTCGCGAACTGCCGCGGCGCGGCGCGTTCTATTCAGGCCATTATATTATATATATAATATATATAATATATACTTCGTCGATTTCTTTTTAAAACGAATTATATAAATAGTTTTAAAATTCGTTTCAAAATCTATTTCAACTTCCATCTCAATTCAAAGCAAAATTGAATTCTTCTCTATAAATTCGTTTTAAAATTCATTTCTATTCAATTCAAATTTCAATTCAATTTGAATTCATTTCAATTTGCTTTCAATTCATTTTGAATTCGTTTTCAATTCAATTCATTTCGAAATCGTTTTCAATTCAATTCATTTCGAAATCACTTTCAATTCAATTCACTTTGAATTTGTTTTCAATTCAATTCATTTCGAAATCACTTTCAATTCAATTCACTTTGAATTCGTTTTCAATTCAATTCATTTCGAAATCACTTTCAATTCAATTCACTTTGAATTCGTTTTCAATTCAATTCATTTCGAAATCACTTTCAATTCAATTCACTTTGAATTCGTTTTCAATTCAATTCATTTCGAAATCACTTTCAATTCAATTCACTTTGAATTCGTTTTCAATTCAATTCATTTCGAAATCACTTTCAATTCAATTCACTTTGAATTCGTTTTCAATTCAATTCATTTCGAAATCACTTTCAATTCAATTCACTTTGAATTCGTTTTCAATTCAATTCATTTCGAAATCACTTTCAATTCAATTCACTTTGAATTCGTTTTCAATTCAATTCATTTCGAAATCACTTTCAATTCAATTCACTTTGAATTCGTTTTCAATTCAATTCATTTCGAAATCACTTTCAATTCAATTCACTTTGAATTCGTTTTCAATTCAATTCATTTCGAAATCACTTTCAATTCAATTCACTTTGAATTCGTTTTCAATTCAATTCATTTCGAAATCACTTTCAATTCAATTCACTTTGAATTCGTTTTCAATTCAATTCATTTCGAAATCACTTTCAATTCAATTCACTTTGAATTCGTTTTCAATTCAATTCATTTCGAAATCACTTTCAATTCAATTCACTTTGAATTCGTTTTCAATTCAATTCATTTCGAAATCACTTTCAATTCAATTCACTTTGAATTCGTTTTCAATTCAATTCATTTCGAAATCACTTTCAATTCAATTCACTTTGAATTCGTTTTCAATTCAATTCATTTCGAAATCACTTTCAATTCAATTCACTTCGAAATCACTTAAAATTGATATAAATATCGTTCACGTCAAAATGGCGTCAATCTAATCAACACGGCTTCATAAATTTCTATTTTCAAATATTCTATTTCAAATATTTCTTTTTCAAAACTGGAATGAGGCCCAATCAATTACCATATAAAATTAATTATATGGATTTGCATACAACACATGTATATAATAGCATTGAAAATAATCAACCATCAACCAAAGTGCACTACACTGTATAAGCATCAAATATAGATATTCAACGCTTATAACAGCCTGTCAATCAATCGATCGACATATTTAATCAATCAGGATGAGTGAACTTCAAATTTCATCCCAACACCCGTGTGGGGTTTCAAACAATCAAACACAGATTTTATTTGTGCAATTGGGCGATGTGTAAAATTTATCGACCCAATCAATATCAGTCAAATCAGTGTATATACAAACAAATCGGCCGATTTGTTTATAACTATTCATTTATTCACATTCACGTTAAAAATTATATTTTTAACGACAAAACATTTTATTTCAATCTATGAATTTCTATTCAATTCATTTACACAATAAAATGATATTTTTATTTTCTAACACATTTTAGAAAATTTCGGCGGCATAACGGCACGATACTAGAAACGGGACAAGGCCTAGCCTTATCCCCGGTCTAGTGAAGGCCCACGCCATTCACACATCAATCAAATCAATTTCAATTCACCCAACAATTCAATTTCAATTCAAACCAATAACCTAACCAACTACACAATCAAACAAACAAGTCCATGGTCTGTGGACGGGTGTCGGGTGCTACTAAGCACCGTCTGCATCCTAGTATATATATATAACTAGAAAAAGAAATTGAAAGGTGAGAAATTCTCACATATAGCTATCCTAGCTCCACGGCTCTTCATTGGCAGAAGTCTTCGTCGTTTCGCCTTTTTGTCACCTTCGTTGCTGCTTTCACTACATACGTAAAAATCACATTTTTACTTCGCTATTCAATATATAAAAATCGAATTTTTATTTCAAAGTTCCATATATAAAAATCGAATTTTTATTTCAAAGTTCCATATATAAAAATCGAATTTTTATTTCAAAGTTCCATATATAAAAATCGAATTTTTATTTCAAAATAAAATCAGTTTTACTTCCTATAAAAATCAGTTTTAACTTTTACATAATTCAGTGTTAACTTTATATAAAAATTAGTTTTTAACTTTATATAAAAATCAGTCTTTACTTTAAAAGCACATCAGTTTTAATACTTTAAAAAAAACAAATCAGTTTTAATACTTTTAAAAAAACAAATCAGTTTTAATATTTTAAAAAAAACAAATCAGTTTTTCTCTTTTATAAAAATGCAGTTTTTATCTTCATAGAAAATGCAGTTTTTATTTTTATAAATTGCAGTTTTAATTTCTTCCTAGAAAAAAAAAACAGTTTTTAACTTTAAAAACATAAAACAGTTTTTATTTTAAACATAAACAGTTTTTAACTTTAAAAACATAAAACAGTTTTTATTTTAAAATAAAAATAAAATAAATAAAAATAAAATAAAATTAAAAACTCACAGAGGAGCGGGGGGGGTCGATGTCAGGGTCGGCGGTGGTCTTCTCGAGGGTGGCGCTCGGGGTTTGGTGGCGTCGCGATGGGATTCAACGGGGGCGTCGCGAGGGGCTCGAACGGGATGGCGGCTCCTGCTTCGAGGCGGCGGCTCGGAGTTCTTCGTCGGTGATGTCTCGAGGGGGGCGACAGGCTACGGCGCTCGATCGATTTAGATTTTAGGGTTTTTTTTTTCTTTTCCTTTAGTCTGAATCGAAATGAAAGGGGGGGGGCCAAGCGGGAGATAAGGAGGGAAGGGAATTAAATTATTATATATTTTTTTTATTATTTATTATTTAATTATTCAAAAAGTTGACTTTTACATACGACCTCGAAACGAGGCCCACCGCCTGTCGTCCATAGCGTTTAACCCCCATTCCGAACACAATGGGATATGTATCGCAAGCTGATTCGAACGTTACGATCAGTTTTTGTTAAATTTACATTTAAATCACTATATTGAATATTAAACGTACATTTCAAATTACCGGGGTCACATACTAACTCTATAAATTCCATAAAAATATTTTCTAGCTTCGTATTGACGATACGGTCCTAACAAAACTAGTTTCGTCGAATTCTGAGACCGTTAGAAAAATGGCCAATTTCTAGTCGATTAAAATCAACTGAAACTGGTCAAACGCGTTTTTCCTTCGCCACGCTCACATATTGATTCGAAAAATTATGAAATTTGAAACCTAGCAATAACTTAACATCACAGACCCAACAAAACTGGTTTCGTCGAAATCCGAGGTCGTTTGCAAAACGGCTATTTTTAAGGGCTATATATTATATAAAATATATATAAATTCCACAGCGACTATTTCTAATTTTAAACTGGACATATCTTATCTTTTCTAAGATGAAATCTCAGTTTGTTAACTTCGTTACAAAGATATAGTTATACAGATTCAAATATTTCTTGTTTCGTTCAATTCTGACTTATATTGAATTCTGTATATTCATTTGAAATTAGAAATCGAATTTTCGAACTACCGCGCCATTTTCAATTCCTTTTATAATTATATATAATTATTATATATTCTAACGACGACGCGTATAATATATACGATCGAATTCTATTCAAAATAAATTTTTCGTCGATATTATTTAAAATAATTCATTTTAAATAATCAAAATTCGCTAAAATTGCCAAAATAAAAATTTCAAACTGGCTCGCATTTTACGGGTTGTTACAGGCTGCGCACTGGAGGTCAGGGGGCGGCTGCAGGAGGCGCGGACGGTGGCACAGGGGTGCGGTGATCGAGGAGTGGGCTGAGGCGGTCGATTCGGTGGCGGCGCGACTGGGGTTGAGCTGACACGGTTTCCGATGGGGGGCTAGGGCTTCGCGCGCAACGGAAAGGAAGGGGGTGTAACAACCCGGAAATTCTGAACCAATTTAAATTTTTTATTTTACAAATTTTAATGAATTTGTAATAAAAAAAATTACTTTAAATACATAATCTTAAGTCAGTCCACTTTTTGTTCTTACTTGATCTATGCTTTTAATTTTGTCTGTACCGTTACTTAATAGGTTATGAACATTTCATAGGAAGAACTCATTGACTATGATCAAAATTTTGGTGATCATATACAATGATGAATCGCTTTGGTTAACGTGACTTTTTTCGTATGTAACTACATTTAAGTAAGACGAATCATATCAAAATTTGTTAACATGCAATAAATAAAAGTAACTAATTTCTTTAAATTTGAGTCAGTAAGAATTCAAAGTAATTTCATAATTAAGCTATTTATGAAATTGACACATGTAAATAAATGCTAATTAGTCATATGATATTTATGGTGTGGTAGAATCAGAGTATAACAATTCATTAGAAATTTAATTATAATCAAATGGGGATTGTTTCTAATGCGAATGTTAAATTTAAGGTAATATATAATTAGTGAGATGAACATAAATATAATTTAATGTTAAATTGAGTAATAAAAGTGATTGTAAGAAAAATTGGAAATAACGGAACTATAATAAATGTTGAATTAATACAATAAAACAAACCAGTTAATTTTATAATTGAAATATAATGTTGGAATTTAGTATAATGAAATTCTCCTAATAGTTTATTTCGAGTATAAAAAGAAATTTGAAATGAGACATTATGATAACTTTGTCATGTTTGGAAGGAAGGATTAATGAATTGATTGTTTTAAAAACATTAATTGCTCAATTAAAAATGTTAGAAAATTGAATTTGTGATATATGACACAGGTAATTTATTCCTATGTTGGATTAGGATTAGATGGGTAATTGAATTAAGGATAAATGAAATTGAATACTGCATCCATTTAATTAACCTTTGAAATTTGAATAAATAGAGAGGAAAGTGAAAAAAAAACCATGTGAACTTAATATCTATATTTTTCTTTATTTTGAAATTAATGTGTACCATTTAAAGTTTAACGTTCATTCATTGATATCATTTCTTTCCTAAAAAGTTCGTCAAAAAAAAAAATTAAACCGTTTATACCTTTAATTTATTTCATTGGTTCATAAGATTTTGGATTATTCTTATTGGGGTTAGTGGAATATTATGAGTTAAAGCAGCTACTTAAGTTTAGTTTCTGAAGCGTTTCTCATACGTGAATAAATAAAGTAGTCCTCCTCTTCTTTCCTCACTCCTTCTTACATCTCAGATTCCTTATCTCCTTCTCCCTCTCTGAAATTCTCAACAAGCGAAATCATGGTAAGATTTAAATCTTTTCATTCTTAACCTATGTCTTATTTTCATATCTAATTTATTTTATTTTTCCTTCCTTTCTAAAACCAAACTCTAAGTCTCAATTTCAAAAGCTAGATCTACATCAAAATTTTCATGGAGACATTTCTCAAACCAAGGTGAGAATTCTATTTCAAATTAAAATTATCTATTTATTTATTTCACTCTAAATTTTATCATCGTATATAAAATTCATGTTGATGTGTGAGAAATCATATTCTCTTATTTAATTAAAATTTGTTGATTTGATCTGTTTGGCTGATTTGATATGTTTGTGGTATGTTTGGTAAATTGTTGAAGTTAACAATCATGTTCATTAGAGAATCATATTAAAACTGTCATTCTGTTTAGTATACGTCATGTTAAAACAAATATTCCATTTTGTTATTTTAGAATTGATGTAAACGAATATGTCTTTTTGGTATGTATGAAAACTAATATCTTATTTTGTTATGACAAAAAGATTGAAACCAAAAATACATCATTATGTCGTGGCATAACATCTGTAGTATAAAAGGGTATATTGGATATAAAAAATGTTGCAGTAAAAATAAGAATCAACCTTTTTGTCAAATTTGATTAGCAAAATCAAGAATTGTTAAATTATGTTAACATATTTTTATTCACATATTATGTGTAAATAAACAGACAAACTTATTTTATACCTTTTTATTTATATCCTTGGTGTAAATAAAAAGGCAAATTTGTAAAGTCACTTTTATCTACATTTCATTCGTAAATAAAAGAGCTAAAATGAAATTTAGTATTTTTTTTTTTTGTAAATTCATTACAATAAAAAGGATGGGCATTTAAGATTTTGTTTTATTTATAATTTTGTTTAAATTTTACATTAAAGGCTATATCTTATGTATTACTGTTTTGAATAAAAGTTTATGATAAAAGAATTTATTCTTTTGTTGTAACTTTGTAGAATCAAATGAAATGTTTTAGTGTCATTATATATTTAGACTTAAAGATTTACATCTAGTGTTATATTAAATAAAAAGAAGAAAAATTACATTTTCCTTAAATGTAATAAAAAGAAAAGAAAATTACAATTTTCTTAAATGTAATAAAAAAAGTAGGAAAATTCACATTTTTGCTTAATCAAAGAAGAGGAAATTTACATTTTTGGTTTATGAAAATCAAATAGCAAAATAACCATTCTTTTATTTGCGTTTTCAACATAAATATATACATAGAAATGAATTATTATTTTTATTTGTGTTTTTTCAACACAAATATAACTCAGCAAAAGAATTATTTTTTTATTTGTGTTTTTCAACACAAATAAAACTTAGAATATGAATTATCTATTTATTTGCATTTTGCAATGCAAATATTACACAGAAAATAAGATCACTCTTTTTATTTGCATTTACCATGCAAATATCACATAGGAAATAAGATTACAAATGAATTATCTTTATATTTGTGTTCTTAACACAAATAAGAACATAGAAAAATGAATCATCCTTTTTATTTGTGTTCTTAACACAATATACACATAGAATTGAATCTTCCTTTTTATTTGTGTTCTTAACACAAATAAGAATATAGAAAAATGAATTATCCTTTTTATTTGTGTTTTCAACACAAAAACACACATAGAAATGAGTCACTCTTTTTATTTGTGTTCTTAACACAAGAACAAACATAGAAATAAAGTTTATTCTTTTATTTACATTCACAAATGTAAATATACATTGAAATTAAAGCTCATTCTTTTATTTACATTCACAAATGTAAACATACCTTGAAATTAAAAGTTTATTCTTTTATTGACATTCACAAAGGTAAATATGCATTGAAAGCAAAGTTTATTCTTTTATTTGCATACACAAATGCAAACACATATTGAAATTAAAGTTTTGATCTTTTATTTGCATTCACAAATGCAAACATATATTGAAAATATAGTTTTGTTCTTTTATTTGCATTCACAAATGCAAACATATTTTGGAAAATAAAGTTTGTTCTTTCTTTTTATATTCACTAATACAAAATATACGCTTTTGTCAATTTTCATTAGTTAAAACAATATAAACACTTTTGACAATTTTCATTAGCTAAAACAATTTATTCACTCTGGTCAATTTACACTAGTTGAAACAAACAAGCACTTTTGTTAATTTATACATTTTGTTGAAATAAAATTCATATGCAAACATAATAATTGTTTTTATTTGCATAACATGTAATAAGATTTGTAAGTAAAAATAAAAATCAATCTTTATTTGCAAATTTACATTAGAGATCATATTAAAATATAAGAATCATATTATTGGTCAAAACATACATTAGAATATATAGGTAAGTAAAGTATTATCTTTAGGTGTTTATGCATACATTATAATTTGTATGCAATGTAAATAATACTTTTATATGTTAGGATATGCATTGAAACATATACACATAAAATTATTTCTTTTATGTGTTAAAGTTAAAGACATTTGCATACAAATAGAAGAAAATAGGAATTATCCTTTCCATTCATCATCAACAATAATAGCCTGGGAATAAATTACAGTTTATTTGACCTTATAAATGAATAGGCAAATTATACGAATAAAAATACATTTTTATTCGGCATTAAAAATAAGTAACATGTTAGTTCATTCACATCAACGTGTTAGTAGTATTAAATTGGTTAAATTCTTTAACCAATCATTTATTTTTATGAACTGTTATTGGCTGAAAACACCACACGGGTGTTGGGATGAAAATTTGACACACTAGTCCCAATATTTGGTTGTATGTCGATCGATAGATTGACAGGCTGCGATGAGTGTTATTATTTCATTTGAATACTCACATAGTTATAAACTTCACTCTGGATGTGAATGGATGTTTGATAATTATGTATCATTTGTCGTCATATTCATACGATGTAGGAAATCCATATAACCAAAGTTATATGGTAACTGATTGAGTCACATTCCACTTCAGGATTTCCTTTAAATAAAGAATATCTTTTATAAATAAGGGATATTTGGAATAAATAACATTATAAAATAATATCTTTTAAAATAAAGAATACTGCACTTTGAAGGATATTTTATATAAAGAATCTTTTTATAAAGAATAATTTTAAGATAATGAATATTTTAAATAATATTTAACAAAGAATAAAATAATGATTTCTTTGTCCATTCTTTAATGGACAAATGATAAAAAGATATTTCTATTGAAGTGAATTAGTTAATTAACTAGAATCAATCTTTCAGTTAAGATTTATAGAGTTTCAATTATATTTTGTAATTGAAGTAAAATTTTATGTGAATTGGGTTTATCGTGAACTATGTTTTAAACAACATTTGTTCTTTAACCCGATTTACAGTGAAAATATGATTTAGAAATTATAAATCTTTTAATTAAGATTTAAAAGAAATTATCTAAAGACAAGTTTTCCAATTTAATAAATTAAATTGGAATTGAGTGGAAATTCGGTTTGATAATAATCAAGATAGGTTTCTGTAATAGAAGACTAATACTATACATGGAATTTAAAAGGCTTTGCCGTTATTCCATTTATATTGTCGGTCTGATACAGAAATTTATAACGATTATATTTTGACTTGATTTCTATGAAAATTCCATATTTAATGGAATATGACTTTGGGTTTATCGTGAACAATGTTTTTAAATGACATTGATTCTTTAACCCAAATTAAAGACAAGGTTAATTCCTTAAGAATTGAATAATCATTGAATAATGATTTTTGATATTAAAAATCAAGTTAGAGTTGTAATGAATGTTTAAAAGGGTAAATTTATAAGAATTTATCTTTGATTTAATTTATGGGAACTTTTCCCTAGTAATATGAATATTCTATTAAAAGAATATCATGAATTGGAATGAGACGTTGGATGTGTTTATAACACTTGATTTTCAATTATAAAATACGCAAGTTATTTGGAAAAACCGGGTTTAACCCATTTCAAATGATTATACGACGATCTAAGTCGAAGAGTCGAAGACGGTGATTGAAGACCGACGATCTTCACATCGAATAGATGAGGACTACTGACGCCCTGAACTGATTTGCACCCAGGACAGGGATAAAGTGGTAGTTATCCGGACGTAGTGTTGATTTGTACGGATTTGGCTTTCGCTCGGACCCAGAGCATAAGCTGATAAATGGATGCATGTCTGACGTTGAATTTCATTTATTGTAAATTGATTTCTATTAATATACAACCGTTGGTGGAGGAGAATTTATTCTCTTACTTAACACCCTTAGTGGTTGTGTATTAATAGTTATGAATTGCATGGCGTGAAATGTCAACGTGGCACGCCAAGATGCAAATGATCAAGGCTTTGTTGCAAAGCAGGCCTTGTGGAATGATCAAAGCATAGCCTATTACGGCATAGCTTTGTGTATATCATGACTTCGCGAGCCTCACACCCCGGTATGAGTCAAAAACGGGATATGGACCGTAGGGAGTGCACACGTTTCTTTCTAGCTAGAGTGGTGTCAGTGACCTACCAGCCCTGACATTTTACTTATGTGGATGATGGGTTTTGAGGCACCTCGGATTTTTATAGGCCGATAGTGGTCATATTATAGGTTCAAAGGAACCGGGAAACGTGTGTTCAGGCATAACCAATCCACTGCCGATAGGCGGGGACCGGCCCTACCGCATCCAAGGGTTCACTGCGGGGGATCCTGAGGCATTTGCTAGAGTGTCTCGAATCGGAGAGGAGCTTTCCCCTAGCCTCGACTCATGATGGAAATCCAATTTCCAATACGACCTTGCGGTTTTGATTGTAGAACTAGTATGGCGACATAGTAGGATGGGGTACTATGCCGTCTATGATTGATACATTATGATTGAAATGTTTATTATATATATACCCAAACATATATACACTAATAATAATATCGTTTTACGTATTTATCATCTTTTGACCATTATAAGGTAAAACCCTATCCTCCGGCTTGCGTTGCATTGTGTGATGGGACCTGGGTCTTATAATGGTTTCATTTTTTTCAAAAAGCATTGCGCTGTTTGACGATTTCCTTTATTATTACGCACGACATTCCATTGGAGTAAACCCGTTCCGCGTTAGCGGCGTGGTCCTTGGATTTGCCTTATTACTATTAGTTAAACTAGTTAAGAATTCTCACACCAGTCCCATGACTGACCCGTAGTTTGTTTCACCTTGCGAACCCGGGTGCCCTCTTTCCACACGGGCAGTCGAGTAGCTTTTTGCAGATATCTTTATCTCTTTAGCAGGATCTTGGATCAAAGCTTAAAGCAGTGTCCTGAGCATTGAAGTCTTCCGCTATGTATTATATTAATTTCTTGTAATATATTTGAAAATTTAATCAACTAATTGATTGATGATTGGGTTGTGTGAATATTAGTTTAACTAATAAATTATTGAAAATAATAAAGGAGTATAAAAGGAATAGAAAATTAAATTAGTAAAATAAACAACTTTCATCTCATTTTCTTTTCGAGGACGAAAATATTTTAAGTGGGGGAGACTGTAACAACCCGGAAATTCTGAACCAATTTAAAAATTTTATTTTACAAATTTTAATGAATTTGTAATAAAAAAAATTACTTTAAATACATATTCTTAAGTCAGTCCACTTTTGTTCTTACTTGATCTATGCTTTTAATTTTGTCTGTACCGTTACTTAATAGGTTATGAACATTTCATAGGAAGAACTCATTGACTATGATCAAAATTTTGGTGATCATATACAATGATGAATCGCTTTGGTTAACGTGACTTTTTTCGTATGTAACTACATTTAAGTAAGAAGAATCATATCGAAATTTGTTAACATGCAATAAATAAAAGTAACTAATTTCTTTAAATTTGAGTCAGTAAGAATTCAAAGTAATTTCATAATTAAGCTATTTATGAAATTGGCACGTGTAAATAAATGCTAATTAGTCATATGATATTTATGGTGTGGTAAAATCAGAGTATAACAATTCATTAGAAATTTAATTATAATCAAATGGGGATTGTTTCTAATGCGAATGTTAAATTTAAGGTAATATATAATTAGTGAGATGAACATAAATATAATTTAATGTTAAATTGAGTAATAAAAGTGATTGTAAGAAAAATTGGAAATAACGGAACTATAATAAATGTTGAATTAATACAATAAAACAAACCAGTTAATTTTATAATTGAAATATAATGTTGGAATTTAGTATAATGAAATTCTCCTAATAGTTTATTTCGAGTATAAAAAGAAATTTGAAATGAGACATTATGATAACTTTGTCATGTTTGGAAGGAAGGATTAATGAATTGATTGTTTTAAAAACATTAATTGCTCAATTAAAAATGTTAGAAAATTGAATTTGTGATATATGACACAGGTAATTTATTCCTATGTTGGATTAGGATTAGATGGGTAATTAAATTAAGGATAAATGTAATGTCCTGAATTTTTGGCAGTTGAATATTTAAATTATTATTTTAAATATTTTATTTGGAATATAAAAGGGTTTTAATATTTAAATTGCCATTTAAACGAAGCTGAACGATATATATTCATATATAAAATAAAACGAGCCCAGAACAGCGCTACAGTTCGTAAAATAGAGTTTTGAACTTCAACTGGATATACAGAGTCCGTTTTAAATCGGATTCCTGTGAAACAAGAAATGTACGGAGCTGGAGAAGTATATTTTTCTAGTGGAAGAGAAAAATCGGGATTTCGTCATGTAGATTGGAAGTTATGCCCAAATCAATTTGGCAGAAAAACAGCGGCGTAATCGTTTATCGACCGTAACGGTTTATTGGATATAACTGCATATCGGTTTCGAATTTAGACAAGGTTCTTTTGGGACATAGTGATAATTTAATTTTTAGAATTTTACTGTAATTTTTAATTAATTAAAAAAGCAACTTTTTATTTGGAGTATTTTACACCCTGTGACAACATTTTGGGATTTCACAATATAAGTTAAACTACCGGTATTATTATATTTTTGGGATCGCGACACCTCACTGAACACGACTGTATTTTTATTTCAGTCTGCAACGCTCATACATGAATACATAGTGGTGTAGGTAACTTTATCTGAATGGTTAACTGGTCAAACGAACTCAAAATTCAACGAAACAAGTTTCATACGAAACCTTAGGAAGAGGTCTAGTGAAACGTCAAGGCCTCATATTTTTTGGATTTTTTCTGTAATTTTTAGGAATTAATGCTCGGTGTTTTTCATCGATATTTTCTAAAGGATTTTCGCAAACGACCTCGGATTTCGACGAAACCTGTCCCATTGGGTCCGGAATTTTTTTCTATGCTAAGAATAGCCTTTTTATCAAAAAACAGAAATCGTATATAGCAATTTTTAACCAGATCTCTCGCATGCAAGTTTAGTTATATTATTATATTAATAAATCTTCCCACTTTACTTTGAGAATTTTTCTTTCTTACTTGGCGTTGCTCATTTTTGTTACTTGCGTTGCACATTTACTCTCTGTGTCCCAAACCCTCTCCACCGTACAATACTTGCGCCCCAAATCTTTTAATTACTTGCATCCCAAACTTTGCTTTTCCTTGGGGCTCACGGTCTGAGAAAAAGCACAGCTACTCTATAGCTTTCTGCATCCCTATACACAACAACTTGCTCCACACGGTACACAGCAGCTTGCTCCTCACGGTGTTTCTTCTATAAATACTTGTGCGTTTCATTTTTCTCCTCTCATCAAACACAAAAGCTTCATACATGAAAACTGAGCCTCCTTCCATAAAAAAAAAAAAGAAGAAGAAGAAGAAGGGGACGGGCGAACAGAAAAGGAAGGAGGAGCCTGGCGTGGGAAAACAAAGGCAAGGGGGTGGCGCACAGTAAAGGCAAAGGAGAAGGTGGACTTGAGAATATTGGGCCATGCAAAATGAATGGGCTTCAGCCTTATTCAAGAGAAAAGAAAAAAAAATAGAGAGAGCTGGGCGTTGGCATGAAGGGAAGGCTGAAGGCTTGCATGGCTTTCCTGGGCGCGTGAAAAGAAAGAAGCAAGTGTATAGGAGCGTTGAAAAAAGAAAGGAAAAAAAAGAAATACAAACAAAACAAAAGGAGCCGACGATGAGTATTGAGAGGAGGATTACGTAATGGGAAACGTTTGTGTGAAAGAAGAAAGCAAGGAACAATGGTAAACTGTATGCTAACCGATTATTTAATTTAAATATACCTTATAACGTTTAAATGATGCCAAATCACTATTATATGCGGCTAAACCAGTCTTCTTTTGTCATTAATATATGTGTGTATAACCATGACCGATGGACTTAAATTAACTGAGCTTTGGTATTGCCTAATCTCTTAGTAATACATATGTGTCCAACTATATTCATAAATATATATGAGGCTGAGAGTAAGTTGTAGCATGCTAGATATTTTAGTCGATTTTATTATGTTTCCAGTGGTATAGCTTATATACGTGGTCACGTAACCAGAAGTTCTATAATAGTGTAATGAATAAAATACGCCTTATCATGGTTAAACATTAATTAACCAAAATAGGAAATTGAGTTACTATTATATTATTAAGATTTTAATAATATTATTTTAGGTGGGTACCGCATTAGATTTTTGTCTGCACCATACAGTATTGATGTTGGACGAAACAAGAGACCATGGAACCATACCGACAAACGTTTCGTTATGGAGCTGGTTAATCGGAGTTGGCAGTTGTCGGAGTTTTTAACGTCAGTTTAATTAAGTAAAACAAACTGTTTGACGACAGATGGATAACCAAGGTGAGTTAAACTCACTCAGTTCTCCCTTCTTATATTTTATATAAGTCGGGTTTTATAATTGTGTGCTATGCTTGTTTATGGTTGTTGTTTGTTCGTTGTATGGGCTGAAATAGTTAAATTAAACGACGGTTTAATTTAATTGAAAACTAATCGTTATTTCTAACGATTAAATCCAAGTGAGGTAACTTACCTAAGTGGTTACGTTTATAACACTATAAACGTTATGATCAAATAGTTGAATGCTTGAACTGCTGTTATTATCCTAGTATTAACTGTTACAGTTATTATTGACTGTTGTTATTAAACTGTTTTATCTGTCTAGATGAAAACGAATATTAGACTGAATAATTTGAATTTGCGGTAACCCATGGTTTTACAGGAAATGACAGTTGATATTGGTAACGTTTATCAATATGATCATGTTGCTTGTGAAATTGGTTTATATTTCACGGTTTAGTACTATAGTAACCGTTAGCCTCTTTAGTACCGTCAATCAAAAGAAATGATTTGTCGAGATCAACGTTAAATGGATTTTGAATGATTTCAAAGACATGAATATATTTTTATGTGAATTCAAACTATGATTTTTGGTAAAAAAAATAATGGTCAAAGTTAAATTTACCAATTTTATAAATATATAAGATATAACAAATAGAAATGTAAGATATTATTGAATAAATGTTTAAATGATATAAACTTTCGGATTGGTTATTTAAATACCAAAATGGTTTGATAAAGGCCTTAACGGTCGTAAAAGAAGTTTGAATGGATTTCAAAACATCAAAATGGAATAATTGAATCATGGATAGACGAGAATTTATAAAAGAGTTTAAAGAGTGATATTTTGTGATAAACAATCGTTTTAACAACTGGTGTTCAAATGAATACGAAATGCGATTAAATAACATTTCGTGAATAAGATTTGACAAATTGACAGATTTGAAAGGAATAACGATTTGGAAAGGGGATTTCATAATTTAAAAGAAATCAAAGTTGAAAGTACGATTATGAATTTTTAAATGACATTTATGAATGAGATTCAGTTATGTAAATGGAAGCGAGGCTTATTCCGAGGTTCGGAAATGTGTTATTCCGAGGTTCGGAATGATTGATCGAAATGAGTGTTATTCCGAAGATCGGAATGTGATATTCCGAGGTTCGGAATAGTATCTGCTGGCGAGAGTAAATGAAGTATGAGATTTAAATAACGACAACGAATGTTAATTGTCGATAATGAATTGGAAATGGGATTTTTGAATGCAGTTAACAATGTGAAAGTGAAAGAGAATGGTAAGTTATCGTAATTAATTTGCAAAAGATTTTGATTTAATGAATGCAGCAAGTGGTTTGTAAATGTGTTTTGTAACACTGGTTATAAATGGGGTGAACTATTTTAGACATAAGTTTTTAAAGGATCATCATATGATTTTAGATAACAAATAGGTAGTCGAGTATTATTTAAAGAGAATGTGATAAGTGAAAGTAAAATGGCTTTGAAATGAAATCTGTAATATTGTTACAGATGATAAGTTAAATTGTTTCGATCAATATAAGAATTTGAAAAAGTATATCAATATAACAAATGTATAAGGTATTAATATGAGATTTATAAAAGTTTTATTTATGTGGTTTTAAACAAATGGCTTGAATTGTTGAAATAATTTGTAACATCATAATACAGAGATATTAAGGAATTTTCATAAGAATTCTAATTAGAATTGAAGCTTTGTCGAGATTTAAATCGGATTTTCAAAGGGACGTGTGATTAATAAACTTCTATTTATTCTGAAGACATGAATGTAGTTGGTCAAGGTCTGAGAGGTAATTAAAATACCCCAACTTGAATGACTCCAGGATTATTCAAGAATGATATTAGTTTATAAACAGGAGAGTTGAGGGAAACATAAGTTATGATTTCGGTAAATGATATTATGGACTATTTTGAACAGTTTATAAGTTGAATAAAAAGGAATTTGGAGAATATTCTTATTTCATAAGAAGTAAAAGCCGATGTTCAAATATGGGAAATTTAAAGGATATAAACAACGGACGGTTCGTTAAAGAGGCTAAATGATACTGAGTATTGAATCAGTGAATCCATTTTCTTTTATGGATGAATGGTTGTTTTATTTGATAGTTAAACAACCGACTATCAAATTTGGCCCTTACGATTGTTGGTACGGAAAGACTGGGATCGAATATATATTCGAAAACCATTCCGTCCAGCAAATACGAATACGATGAAGATGCTGATTCGAGATGGAGCTATTGAAGACCGTGGATCTTCATAAGCGGAAGGATTACCTAAAATCTCTGACTTACAACCAGAGATAAACTGTGATTCGGTCGTGGTTGGAATCTACGGATTGCAAGGACTTCTCGCTACTGATTCTCAGGGTGATTCCTAGAATGCAGTAGGAGGGTACCTTCGGTTCATCCTGTTCCTGGGTGACTTGTATGGATGAATGTCTGACAGAGTATTTCCAGAAAAGGTCACGTACATTGATTTTTTCAACCATACCAAGAGTGGAAGTGGAGAAGGAAACTTATTTCAGCTAACACATAATGTATTGTTGTGGACGTCAATTAGTGATTGTTGATGGATCTGACGATGTGACATTCGAAGTGAATGTGATGTGCTGATAAAGTGTAGCCTCAAGCCTCATCAACCGGGAGATGACAGAAATCGGGCAGGCAGCATGGCTATGTGGGTCGCTCCCATTAGGGTGTATAATCACCTATCTAGAGAAATTCCTTTTGTTTCTTATTCTATCGATTCTGCCCATTCGGGAACGGTGGTTTGAGTCCAACCGTTGGTGATATACATTCGATACACTCAAGCGAAATGAGTGGTCGGTCATGTGTGGGCCGGGTTGCAAGATGTTATTGTTGAACCCAGTGTATTCGCCTCTAGAGGTACACTATCGGCAGGTGGTCCCATACCTTGTCAAGTCGGAATCCAATCTCCAATAAGCGCCCGCGGATTTGATTGTATATTATATATATGGAGCGTGAGATGCAAGCGTTCTGCTAAATTGATATTTACTTGTATGTAGACATTATTATAATATCAGCCAAGATATTGGTTTCAAAAATGTTTTGGGTTATCGTAAGGTAAAAACCGTCCGTATTTATGTGTGGATTTGGTCTTACGATTATCTTTTTCTTTCGAAAAGATTTTTGAACTTTAAAATCAAGTTGGATGATCACCCTTAATACTGTGCGAGTTTTTCTCACTCTGGTTCACCAGACTGACCCGGTGTTTTGTAAATGCTCGGGTTAGCCCGGGTTGTACAGGTTCAGGTTTCCAAATTCTATGAAGAGACGAGCTGAAGGAGTTCAAACGTATGATATTCCGCTGTGTGTGTTGTATATGAGGACAGGTTATTATAACTGTCTCATTGTGTGATGTACTCTGATATTGTAAGTTTTATTTCAAGCTCTCAATAAAGATTTAATTCTATATTATATTTCGTTCCTCTGCGATGTGAGACTTTGGTTATGTGTGTTGTTCTTCTTCTATTCTAATATTTCTATCTTATCTTTCTCATCCTCCAACTTCTTCCTTCTAGCTTTCTGGAGATTCGATACTCGAGTGGGACACAGTTTGTGTAAATGTCGAAAATTCGAGTGTCGAATTTTCCGGGTCGCTACAATAAATGAAATTGAATACTGCATCCATTTAATTAACCTTTGAAATTTGAATAAATAAAAAGGAAAGTGAAAAAAAACCATGTGAACTTAATATCTATATTTTTCTTTATTTTGAAATTAATGTGTACCATTTAAAGTTTAACGTTCATTCATTGATATCATTTCTTTTCTTAAACGTTCGTCAAAAAAAAAAATTAAACTGTTTATACCTTTAGTTTATTTCATTGGTTCATAAGATTTTGGATTATTCTTATTGGGGTTAGTGGAATATTATGAGTTAAAGCAACTACTTAAGTTTAGTTTCTGAAGCGTTTCTCATACGTGAATAAACAAAGTAGTCCTCCTCTTCCTTCCTCGTTCCTTCTTACATCTCAGATTCCTTATCTCCTTCTCCCTCTCTGAAATTCTCAACAAGCGAAATCATGGTAAGATTTAAATCTTTTCATTCTTAACCTATGTCTTATTTTCATATCTAATTTATTTTATTTTTCCTTCCTTTCTAAAACCAAACTCTAAGTCTCAATTTCTAAAGCTAGATCTACATCAAAATTTTCATGGAGACATTTCTCAAACCAAGGTGAGAATTCTATTTTAAATTAAAATTATCTATTTATTTATTTCACTCTAAATTTTATCATCGTATATAAAATTCATGTTGATGTGTGAGAAATCATATTCTCTTATTTAATTAAGATTTGTTGATTTGATCTGTTTGGCTGATTTGATCTGTTTGTGGTATGTTTGGTAAATTGTTGAAGTTAACAATCATGTTCATTAGAGAATCATATTAAAACTGTCATTCTGTTTAGTATACGTCATGTTAAAACAAATATTCCATTTTGTTATTTTAGAATTGATGTAAACGAATATGTCATTTTGGTATGTATGAAAACTAATATCTTATTTTGTTATGACAAAAAGATTGAAACCAAAAATACATCATTTTGTCGTGGCATAACATCTGTAGTATAAAAGGGTATATTGGATAAAAAAATGTTGTAGTAAAAATAAGAATCAACCTTTTTGTCAAAATTGATTAGCAAAATCAAGAATCGTTAAATTATGTTAACATATTTTTATTTACATATTATGTGTAAATAAACAGACAAACTTATTTTATACCTTTTTATTTATATCCTTGGTGTAAATAAAAAGGCAAATTTGTAAAGTCACTTTTATCTACATTTCATTCGTAAATAAAAGAGCTAAAATGAAATTTAGTATTTTTTTTGTAAATTCATTACAATAAAAAGGATGGGAATTAAAGATTTTGTTTTATTTATATTTTTGTTTAAATTTTACATTAAAGGCTATATCTTATGTATTACTGTTTTGAATAAAAGTTTATGATAAAAGAACTTATTCTTTTGTTGTAACTTTGTAGAATCAAATGAAATGTTTTAGTGTCATTATATATTTAGACTTAAAGATTTACATCTAGTGTTATATTAAATAAAAAGAAGAAAAAATACATTTTCCTTAAATGTAATAAAAAGAAAAGAAAATTACAATTTTCTTAAATGTAATAAAAAATGTAGGAAAATTCACATTTTTGCTTAATCAAAGAAGAGGAAATTTACATTTTTGGTTTATGAAAATCAAATAGAAAAAGAAACCATTCTTTTATTTGCGTTTTCAACATAAATATATACATAGAAATGAATTATTATTTTTATTTGTGTTTTTTCAACACAAATATAACTCAGCAAAAGAATTATTTTTTTATTTGTGTTTTTCAACACAAATAAAACTTAGAATATGAATTATCTATTTATTTGCATTTTGCAATGCAAATATTACATAGAAAATAAGATCACTCTTTTTATTTGCATTTACCATGCAAATATCACATAGGAAATAAGATTACAAATGAATTATCTTTATATTTGTGTTCTTAACACAAATAAGAACATAGAAAAATGAATCATCCTTTTTATTTGTGTTCTTAACACATTATACACATAGAATTGAATCTTCCTTTTTATTTGTGTTCTTAACACAAATAAGAACATAGAAAAATGAATTATCCTTTTTATTTGTGTTTTCAACACAAAAACACACATAGAAATGAGTCACCCTTTTTATTTGTGTTCTAAACACAAGAACAAACATAGAAATAAAGTTTATTCTTTTATTTACATTCACAAATGTAAATATACATTGAAATTAAAGCTCATTATTTTATTTACATTCACAAATGTAAACATACCTTGAAATTAAAAGTTTATTCTTTTATTGACATTCACAAAGGTAAATATGCATTGAAAGCAAAGTTTATTCTTTTATTTGTGTAATGACCCTGAATTTTGGGGCCAGTTTAAAATTTTTATTTTTGAAATTTTTAATGAATTTTGAATAATTAAAATGATTTATTTGAAATAATAACGACTAGAAATTTATTTTAAAATGAATAAATTTTAAATATTTATAAAAGGAGTTTTAAAACAGCACTGCAGTTTGAAATTTTGAATCTGAACTTTGACTGACTGTACAGGATGCAAAATAAATCGGAATTGAGCGAGACCAAAAATATCTAAATCTGTTAGATCATATCTTTCCAACGAATCTGAAAAATTGAAATTTTGTTTTAATAATAAAAAGTTATGTCCAGTTTAATTTTTGGAAAAGTCGCTGTATAATTTATATATATTTTTTTTAATTAAATATATGGCCTTTGAAAATAGTCAATTTTCAAATGACCTCGGTTTTCGACGAAACCACTTTTGTTGGAACCGGAATGTCGATTTATTGTTAAGTTTAATTTTTCAGAATTTTTCGAATTAAAATGTGAGCGTGGCAGAAGAAACTGTGTTTTGACCATTTCAGTTAAATCGGGTCGACCAGAAAATGGCCATTTTTCAAACGGTCTCAGAATTTGATGAAATTAGTCTTGTTAGGACCGTATCGACAAAAGAAAGCCAAAAATAATTTTTCTGTAATTTTCTGAGGTCGTATGTGACCCCGGTGAATTTAATTGTCCGTCAGAATTAAATAATTAAAAGAATTATATTTTAATTTAAATAAAAATATATCATAACAGCCGAATTGGGTTACGAGACCCATTCAATTGCGTTCGGAACGGGGGTATTTGCTTAAGAACATTTTTCGTTGAATTTATTTTGGAGTTCCGGACGAGTTACGAATTTAAAAAGAATTAAATTAATTAAAATACACTGAAAATACGTGTATAAATACGCTATACAGTACAACCCTAATACTCCTTCTTCCTGCCGCCGCCCTCTCCAATCCATGGCTGAAAAGCTTCCATCTTCCTCCTCTAAATTCTCCTCACACACTCAATTTCAGACCCCAAACCCCACGCCATCTTGAAGCCTTTCTCCTCCTCTCCATTTCCATATGACCCGATCGTTCTCTGATGGCCCGAAGACCCAGACCCGACCACCCAAACCCGTCCGCTTCGAACCCCCGCCCAGGCCACGAACCGCCACCGAGTTGGCCCATCCTCCTGGCGCGGCGGCGCCTTCCCGAGCCCAACAACCCCCTGTACTCCGATCCTCCCCCGGTGCTTCGGTCTGCGTGCAAAAAGGAAACCTAAGTTCGAGCAGAACTTGTAATATCGCGGCTTTGTTCCTGGATGAAGAAGAAGGGGTAAAACATATTTAATTATAAAATTAATTTAATTTAAATGAGTTAGTAACCTTTAAAAATTCATATCTTATGCAAATCAAATCAGAAATTGATGAAACAAGGTGCGTTGGAATCATATTTTCGAGATCTACGCGTTGGAGCTGATCAGATCTGAAACCAAGCACTTTGGAAAATCGAGAAAATTTCAAATCAAAGTATCTTGGTGAGAATTTCTATTTAATTAATTAATTAATTAAATTAATTATTTCATCACTGTTGAATAACCGTTTGTATGTAATTTAATTTGATGTCGTGCTGTGATGAATTATGGTTGTTGTGCTGTTAATTTGTATCGTATACATCTATCAATTGGATGACATTGTGATGTGATTAAAATTGCTGAAAAATAAAAATATAGATTTTTGTTGGATAAAATGGAGGATGACCCAATTGAATTGTTGGAAAACAAAATCAAACTACATTGGTTGAATTGGAATTGGCGACAATATCACCTTGTATGTTAATTTGAAACGGTAAAATTTAGTTAACAAATAAAAATCACCTTGTATGTTAATTTGAAACGGTAAAATTTAGTTAACAAATAAAATATCACTTTGTATGTAAATCTGAAATGATGAAATTTGATTAACATATAAAATATCACTTTATATGTAAATTTGAAATGGTAGAATTGTTGACACATTAAATTTATATTTTATATGTCATTAGAAATGGAAATCATGTTAATGTATAAATTTCATTTTGTTAATATGTATAGTAGCGACAAAATTTCTTTTTGTTAATATGTAAGTAGCGACAAAATTTCTTTTTGTTAATATGTAAGTAGCGACAAAATCTCATTTTTGTTAATATGTATGAGAACGACAGAATTTACTTTTGTTAATAGTATAGAATGATAACAAAATTCATATTTTGTTAATATTAAAAGGATGATAACAAAAACATATTTTTGGTTAAAAGAGAAAGAGAACAAAAACATATTTTTGTTTATAAAAAGAGAAAAGAACAAATACTCCTTTTTGATTAAAGAAATGAATAAGAACAAAAAAATATACATTTTTGTTCAAAGAAAAGATTGAAAACAGAAAAAAATACATTTTTGTTTATGGAACTGACTGAAAACAAAAATTTACATTTTTGTTTATTGAAAATAAATGAGAACAAATTTACTTTTGTTAATAAAATATAAGTTAATGACAAATTTACTTTTGTTAATATAATATGTGTATGAACAAACTTACTTTTGTTGTTTTGATTATAAAGTAAAGAATTAACAATTTATGTTAATTAGATTTTATGTTCAACAAAACTCACATTTTTGTTAATGTAATTATATTCATTTGTTATTGTCATTTTATTGCATATGAAGTTAAATATATCATTTGTATGGTCAAGAATTGCATATGAAGTTAAATATATCATTTGTATGGTCAAGAATTGCATATGAAGTTAAATATATCATTTGTATGGTCAAGAATTGCATATGAAGTTAAATATATCATTTGTATGGTCAAGAATTGCATATGAAGTTATATTATTCATTTGTATGGTCAAGAATTGCATATGAAGTTAAATATATCATTTGTATGGTCAAGAATTGCATATGAAGTTATATTATTCATTTGTATGGTCAAGAATTGCATATGAAGTTATATTATTCATTTGTATGGTCAAGAATTGCATATGAAGTTATATTATTCATTTGTATGGTCAAGAATTGCACATGGAGTTATATTATTCATTTGTTATGGTCAAGAATTGCATATGAAGTGAAAGACATGGTTAAGATCATTTTCTTGTCAATGAAAAATATAGCGATGAAATTTACATTTTTATCATGTAAAATAAAAATATGAACTTGCATTGTAAGTAGAATTTACATTTCTATATGTAAACAAAAATAGGAATATGCATTGAAAATAAAGATTTCATTTTATTATGAACTTAGAATGAGAATTTGCATTGCCAATAAAAATTTCATTTTTATTTGAACTAGAGGTATGATATTTGCTTTGCAAATAAGAATTTCATTTTTTGTTTTTTTTGTTTGGAACTATGATATGAAAGTGGCAAGCGAACAAAATTTACCTTTGCACTGAGAATTTGGATTACATTTGTATGTAAACAAAAGTATTTATTTTATCAAATATAAAAGAGTGATAAAATTTCATTTTTATCAAATGAAAATAGGATGATAAAAATATATCATTTTTATCAAATGTAAAAGAAGGATGAAACATTCATTTTATTAGAAAGAGGAAAATATTACATTTTATATAATTAAGATGAAAAAAAAATAGGGGAAGATGATATTTATGTTGCAAGAAGAGAAGAAATTTACAATTTTCATGCAAATGGAATTTAAGAAAATTTACATTTTTATATGTAACTATAAATAAGAACTGTAAATTAGAAATTACATTTAGGTTATGTAATGAGGGTATGATATCACATTGTGAATTAAATTCAAGATAATTTTGGTTTTGCACTGAAGAAGATGAGAAGAACTATTATTTTTGTTTGTCATTTAAAAGAATAGCAAAATTATTATTTTGTTACATTGAAATTAAATAAACAAAAATATATACGTTGGTATAGAAAAGAGGTCGCCACCTAAATATGCATGTTGGTTGAAATTGGAATGATACACAAAATACATTTTGTGTGTAGGATTCGTATGAAAAGATGAAAATATATAAGAAACCATTGTTTTGTATGATGATATATTGGATATAAATAAGAAAAATTGTGGCTAGTAAAATTTAGAAAAAAAGAAATGGATTCGTGGAATTATATATAATCATATATAAAGGAATTAAAGTCAAACGACATGAAATGGTTTCCAACTTATATATATGCGAGAATTGTTTTGGGAAGTCCGAGTTTATCTCATCCCAAACAATTTAAACGACATTTAAAATCCAAGAGTTGAAGACGACCATAGAAGACCGACGGTCTTCACATCGAATGGACGACGACGGCTGATGCCCGTGATTGGAGTAGCTACCTTGAAGGGGCTACAGTGGTTGCCGTCCGGACGTAGTGTTGATTTGTACGGATTTGACTTTCGCTCGAACCCGGAGCATTGGTTTAAATGGATTGTGTGTCTGACGTTGTACTCCGTTAATATCTTGTTATTGATTTTCTGTCCATATATAAATGTTGGTGGTGAAGAATTTATTCTTTACTTAACACCCATTTATATATTGATGGACGATCAATGGCACGGTATGGATTGACAATGTGGCACGCTAAGATGAAGATGATCAAGGCTTTGTTGAAAAGCAGGCCTTGTGGTTATGACGTAACTTCGCGAGCCTCACAAACCGGTAGAGTCTAAAACGGGCGAAGGGAACGCAGGGAGAGCAGCACGTTTCTTTCTAGCTAGAAGTAGTGTTTGGGTTTTATCACGACCTAACATTTTACTTATGTGTGGATGATGGAATGAGGCGCGCCTCGGATAGGTCCTATAGGACCGGGAAACGTGTGCTTAGGAATTGCCAATCCTCAAAGCTGTATGTGAGGACCGGCCCTGCAGGATCCAAGGGTTCACTGCGGGGAATCCTGAGACACTAGCTAGAGTGTCTCGAATCGGTAAGGAGCTCCGCTCTAGCCTTGACTCATGATGGAAATCCAAACTTCCAATACGCCCCATGCGGTTTTGATTGTATTACTAGTACGGAGGCATAATATATGGTACCTATGCTTCCTAGGATTGGTATTATGATTGAAATGTTTTATTAAAACATATACACACTAATAATAATATCGTTTTTACGTATTTATCATATTTTAATCACCATGAGGTAAAACTCTATCCTCTGGTGTGCGTTGCATTGTGTGATGGGACCTGAGTCTTATGGTGGTTTCATTTTTCTAAAAAGCATTGCGTTATTTGACGATTTACTTTACTGTTATGCACAGCAATCCATTGGAGTAAACCCGTTCCGCGTTAGCGGCGTGGTCCTTGGATTTGCCTTATTAGTAGTTATGTTAGTTAAGAATTCTCACACCAGTCCCACGAATGACCCGTTGTTTGTTTCCACTTTTGCAAACTCGGGTGCCCTCTTTTCCACACGGGCAGTCGAGTAGCTTTTTGCAGATATTTATCTCTTTAGCAGGATCCTGGATTGAAGCTCAAAGCTGTGTCCAGAGCATAGAAAAGTTTTCCGCTGCAATGTAAATTTATCTTCCGCTGCAATTTTTTTTTTCGATGTACTCTGTTATTCTGTACTCTGATGTAAACATTTTGTATTGTTTATAAAAGTCTGCTGTTTTGTTCTGATGATTGTTGTATTCCCAAAGTTAAAGTATTCGGGATTTGAACGGTCTTGGTCGATTTTACGATCGATCGGGTCGGGCAAAGCCCGGGTCTTTACAGTTGGTATCAGAGCTTTGGTTAGCTCAAATCTTTGGGATACAACTCGTTAGAACTGAACAATAGACTCTTCAGAGATGGGATTAGTAATATCCAATAAGAATACTCATTAGAGATAGGATCAGCAGTATCCTAGAATGAGTAAACTCATTAGAGATGGGGTTAGTAATGCCCTAGAATGAGTTGAGAGTGCTAGTAATCAACTAATAAAATTTTTGAAACCAATAAAAGAATGAGAGATGAGTTAATAAATTTAACACTTTGACTTCGTTCCTTTTCGAGGACGAAAAGATTTTAAGTGGGGGAGACTGTAATGACCCTGAATTTTGGGGCCAGTTTAAAATTTTTATTTTTGAAATTTTTAATGAATTTTGAATAATTAAAATGATTTATTTGAAATAATAACGACTAGAAATTTATTTTAAAATGAATAAATTTTAAATATTTATAAAAGGAGTTTTAAAACAGCACTGCAGTTTGAAATTTTGAATCTGAACTTTGACTGACTGTACAGGATGCAAAATAAATCGGAATTGAGCGAGACCAAAAATATCTAAATCTGTTAGATCATATCTTTCCAACGAATCTGAAAAATTGAAATTTTGTTTTAATAATAAAAAGTTATGTCCAGTTTAATTTTTGGAAAAGTCGCTGTATAATTTATATATATATTTTTTAATTAAATATATGGCCTTTGAAAATAGTCAATTTTCAAATGACCTCGGTTTTCGACGAAACCACTTTTGTTGGAACCGGAATGTCGATTTATTGTTAAGTTTAATTTTTCAGAATTTTTCGAATTAAAATGTGAGCGTGGCAGAAGAAACTGTGTTTTGACCATTTCAGTTAAATCGGGTCGACCAGAAAATGGCCATTTTTCAAACGGTCTCAGAATTCGATGAAATTAGTCTTGTTAGGACCGTATCGACAAAAGAAAGCCAAAAATAATTTTTCTGTAATTTTCTGAGGTCGTATGTGGCCCCGGTGAATTTAATTGTCCGTCAGAATTAAATAATTAAAAGAATTATATTTTAATTTAAATAAAAATATATCATAACAGCCGAATTGGGTTACGAGACCCATTCCATTGCGTTCGGAACGGGGGTATTTGCTTGAGAACAGTTTTCGTTGAATTTATTTTGGAGTTCCGGACGAGTTACGAATTTAAAAAGAATTAAATTAATTAAAATACACTGAAAATACGTGTATAAATACGCTGTACAGTACAACCCTAATACTCCTTCTTCCTGCCGCCGCCCTCTCCAATCCATGGCTGAAAAGCTTCCATCTTCCTCCTCTAAATTCTCCTCACACACTCAATTTCAGACCCCAAACCCCACGCCATCTTGAAGCCTTTCTCCTCCTCTCCATTTCCATATGACCCGATCGTTCTCTGATGGCCCGAAGACCCAGACCCGACCACCCAAACCCGTCCGCTTCGAACCCCCGCCCAGGCCACGAACCGCCACCGAGTTGACCCATCCTCCTGGCGCGGCGGCGCCTTCCCGAGCCCAACAACCCCCTGTACTCCGATCCTCCCCCGGTGCTTCGGTCTGCGTGCAAAAAGGAAACCTAAGTTCGAGCAGAACTTGTAATATCGCGGCTTTGTTCCTGGATGAAGAAGAAGGGGTAAAACATATTTAATTATAAAATTAATTTAATTTAAATGAGTTAGTAACCTTTAAAAATTCATATCTTATGCAAATCAAATCAGAAATTGATGAAACAAGGTGCGTTGGAATCATATTTTCGAGATCTACGCGTTGGAGCTGATCAGATCTGAAACCAAGCACTTTGGAAAATCGAGAAAATTTCAAATCAAAGTATCTTGGTGAGAATTTCTATTTAATTAATTAATTAATTAAATTAATTATTTCATCACTGTTGAATAACCGTTTGTATGTAATTTAATTTGATGTCGTGCTGTGATGAATTATGGTTGTTGTGCTGTTAATTTGTATCGTATACATCTATCAATTGGATGACATTGTGATGTGATTAAAATTGCTGAAAAATAAAAATATAGATTTTTGTTGGATAAAATGGAGGATGACCCAATTGAATTGTTGGAAAACAAAATCAAACTACATTGGTTGAATTGGAATTGGCGACAATATCACCTTGTATGTTAATTTGAAACGGTAAAATTTAGTTAACAAATAAAAATCACCTTGTATGTTAATTTGAAACGGTAAAATTTAGTTAACAAATAAAATATCACTTTGTATGTAAATCTGAAATGATGAAATTTGATTAACATATAAAATATCACTTTATATGTAAATTTGAAATGGTAGAATTGTTGACACATTAAATTTATATTTTATATGTCATTAGAAATGGAAATCATGTTAATGTATAAATTTCATTTTGTTAATATGTATAGTAGCGACAAAATTTCTTTTTGTTAATATGTAAGTAGCGACAAAATTTCTTTTTGTTAATATGTAAGTAGCGACAAAATCTCATTTTTGTTAATATGTATGAGAACGACAGAATTTACTTTTGTTAATAGTATAGAATGATAACAAAATTCATATTTTGTTAATATTAAAAGGATGATAACAAAAACATATTTTTGGTTAAAAGAGAAAGAGAACAAAAACATATTTTTGTTTATAAAAAGAGAAAAGAACAAATACTCCTTTTTGATTAAAGAAATGAATAAGAACAAAAAAATATACATTTTTGTTCAAAGAAAAGATTGAAAACAGAAAAAAATACATTTTTGTTTATGGAACTGACTGAAAACAAAAATTTACATTTTTGTTTATTGAAAATAAATGAGAACAAATTTACTTTTGTTAATAAAATATAAGTTAATGACAAATTTACTTTTGTTAATATAATATGTGTATGAACAAACTTACTTTTGTTGTTTTGATTATAAAGTAAAGAATTAACAATTTATGTTAATTAGATTTTATGTTCAACAAAACTCACATTTTTGTTAATGTAATTATATTCATTTGTTATTGTCATTTTATTGCATATGAAGTTAAATATATCATTTGTATGGTCAAGAATTGCATATGAAGTTAAATATATCATTTGTATGGTCAAGAATTGCATATGAAGTTAAATATATCATTTGTATGGTCAAGAATTGCATATGAAGTTAAATATATCATTTGTATGGTCAAGAATTGCATATGAAGTTATATTATTCATTTGTATGGTCAAGAATTGCATATGAAGTTAAATATATCATTTGTATGGTCAAGAATTGCATATGAAGTTATATTATTCATTTGTATGGTCAAGAATTGCATATGAAGTTATATTATTCATTTGTATGGTCAAGAATTGCATATGAAGTTATATTATTCATTTGTATGGTCAAGAATTGCACATGGAGTTATATTATTCATTTGTTATGGTCAAGAATTGCATATGAAGTGAAAGACATGGTTAAGATCATTTTCTTGTCAATGAAAAATATAGCGATGAAATTTACATTTTTATCATGTAAAATAAAAATATGAACTTGCATTGTAAGTAGAATTTACATTTCTATATGTAAACAAAAATAGGAATATGCATTGAAAATAAAGATTTCATTTTATTATGAACTTAGAATGAGAATTTGCATTGCCAATAAAAATTTCATTTTTATTTGAACTAGAGGTATGATATTTGCTTTGCAAATAAGAATTTCATTTTTTTTTTTGTTTGGAACTATGATATGAAAGTGGCAAGCGAACAAAATTTACCTTTGCACTGAGAATTTGGATTACATTTGTATGTAAACAAAAGTATTTATTTTATCAAATATAAAAGAGTGATAAAATTTCATTTTTATCAAATGAAAAAAGGATGATAAAAATATATCATTTTTATCAAATGTAAAAGAAGGATGAAACATTCATTTTATTAGAAAGAGGAAAATATTACATTTTATATAATTAAGATGAAAAAAAAATAGGGGAAGATGATATTTATGTTGCAAGAAGAGAAGAAATTTACAATTTTCATGCAAATGGAATTTAAGAAAATTTACATTTTTATATGTAACTATAAATAAGAACTATAAATTAGAAATTACATTTAGGTTATGTAATGAGGGTATGATATCACATTGTGAATTAAATTCAAGATAATTTTGGTTTTGCACTGAAGAAGATGAGAAGAACTATTATTTTTGTTTGTCATTTAAAAGAATAGCAAAATTATTATTTTGTTACATTGAAATTAAATAAACAAAAATATATACGTTGGTATAGAAAAGAGGTCGCCACCTAAATATGCATGTTGGTTGAAATTGGAATGATACACAAAATACATTTTGTGTGTAGGATTCGTATGAAAAGATGAAAATATATAAGAAACCATTGTTTTGTATGATGATATATTGGATATAAATAAGAAAAATTGTGGCTAGTAAAATTTAGAAAAAAAGAAATGGATTCGTGGAATTATATATAATCATATATAAAGGAATTAAAGTCAAACGACATGAAATGGTTTCCAACTTATATATATGCGAGAATTGTTTTGGGAAGTCCGAGTTTATCTCATCCCAAACAATTTAAACGACATTTAAAATCCAAGAGTTGAAGACGACCATAGAAGACCGACGGTCTTCACATCGAATGGACGACGACGGCTGATGCCCGTGATTGGAGTAGCTACCTTGAAGGGGCTACAGTGGTTGCCGTCCGGACGTAGTGTTGATTTGTACGGATTTGACTTTCGCTCGAACCCGGAGCATTGGTTTAAATGGATTGTGTGTCTGACGTTGTACTCCGTTAATATCTTGTTATTGATTTTCTGTCCATATATAAATGTTGGTGGTGAAGAATTTATTCTTTACTTAACACCCATTTATATATTGATGGACGATCAATGGCACGGTATGGATTGACAATGTGGCACGCTAAGATGAAGATGATCAAGGCTTTGTTGAAAAGCAGGCCTTGTGGTTATGACGTAACTTCGCGAGCCTCACAAACCGGTAGAGTCTAAAACGGGCGAAGGGAACGCAGGGAGAGCAGCACGTTTCTTTCTAGCTAGAAGTGGTGTTTGGGTTTTATCACGACCTAACATTTTACTTATGTGTGGATGATGGAATGAGGCGCGCCTCGGATAGGTCCTATAGGACCGGGAAACGTGTGCTTAGGAATTGCCAATCCTCAAAGCTGTATGTGAGGACCGGCCCTGCAGGATCCAAGGGTTCACTGCGGGGAATCCTGAGACACTAGCTAGAGTGTCTCGAATCGGTAAGGAGCTCCGCTCTAGCCTTGACTCATGATGGAAATCCAAACTTCCAATACGCCCCATGCGGTTTTGATTGTATTACTAGTACGGAGGCATAATATATGGTACCTATGCTTCCTAGGATTGGTATTATGATTGAAATGTTTTATTAAAACATATACACACTAATAATAATATCGTTTTTACGTATTTATCATCTTTTAATCACCATGAGGTAAAACTCTATCCTCTGGTGTGCGTTGCATTGTGTGATGGGACCTGAGTCTTATGGTGGTTTCATTTTTCTAAAAAGCATTGCGTTATTTGACGATTTACTTTACTGTTATGCACAGCAATCCATTGGAGTAAACCCGTTCCGCGTTAGCGGCGTGGTCCTTGGATTTGCCTTATTAGTAGTTATGTTAGTTAAGAATTCTCACACCAGTCCCACGACTGACCCGTTGTTTGTTTCCACTTTTGCAAACTCGGGTGCCCTCTTTTCCACACGGGCAGTCGAGTAGCTTTTTGCAGATATTTATCTCTTTAGCAAGATCCTGGATTGAAGCTCAAAGCTGTGTCCAGAGCATAGAAAAGTTTTCCGCTGCAATGTAAATTTATCTTCCGCTGCAATTATTTTTTTTTCGATGTACTCTGTTATTCTGTACTCTGATGTAAACATTTTGTATTGTTTATAAAAGTCTGCTGTTTTGTTCTGATGATTGTTGTATTCCCAAAGTTAAAGTATTCGGGATTTGAACGGTCTTGGTCGATTTTACGATCGATCGGGTCGGGCAAAGCCCGGGTCTTTACAATTTGCATACACAAATGCAAACACATATTGAAATTAAAGTTTTGATCTTTTATTTGCATTCACAAATGCAAACATATATTGAAAATATAGTTTTGTTCTTTTATTTGCATTCACAAATGCAAACATATTTTGGAAAATAAAGTTTGTTCTTTCTTTTTATATTCACTAATACAAAATATACGCTTTTGTCAATTTTCATTAGTTAAAACAAAATAAACACTTTTGTCAATTTTCATTAGCTAAAACAAATTATTCACTCTGGTCAATTTACACTAGTTGAAACAAACAAGCACTTTTGTTAATTTATACATTTTGTTGAAATAAAATTAATATGCAAACATAATAATTGTTTTTATTTGTATAACATGTAATAAGATTTGTAAGTAAAAATAAAAATCAATCTTTATTTGCAAATTTACATTAGAGATCATATTAAAATATAAGAATCATATTATTGGTCAAAACATACATTAGAATATATAGGTAAGTAAAGTATTATCTTTAGGTGTTTATGCATACATTAGAATTTGTATGCAATGTAAATAAATACTTTTATATGTTAGGGTATGCATTGAAACATATACACATAAGATTATTTCTTTTATGTGTTAAAGTTAAAGACATTTGCATACAAATAGAAGAAAATAGGAATTATCCTTTCCATTCATCATCAACAATAATAACCTGGGAATAAATTACAGTTTATTTGACCTTAGAAATGAATAGGCAAATTATACGAATAAAAATACATTTTTATTCGGCATTAAAAATAAGTAACATGTTAGTTCATTCACATCAACGTGTTAGTAGTATTAAATTGGTTAAATTCTTTAACCAATCATTTATTTTTATGAACTGTTATTGGCTGAAAACCCCACACGGGTGTTGGGATGAAAATTTGACACACTAGTCCCAATATTTGGTTGTATGTCGATCGAAAGATTGACAGGCTGCGATGAGTGTTATTATTTCATTTCAATACTCAAACAGTTATAAACTTCACTCAGGATGTGAATGGATGTTTGATAATTATGTATCATTTGTCGTCATATTCATACGATGTATGAAATCCATATAACCAAAGTTATATGGTAACTGATTGAGTCACATTCCACTTCAGGATTTCCTTTAAATAAAGAATATCTTTTAAAAATAAGGGATATTTGGAATAAAGAACATTATAAAATAATATCTTTTAAAATAAAGAATACTGCACTTTGAAGGATATTTTATATAAAGAATCTTTTTATAAAGAATAATTTTAAGATAATGAATATTTTAAATAATATTTAACAAAGAATAAAATAATGATTTCTTTGTCCATTCTTTAATGGACAAATGATAAAAAGATATTTCTATTGAAGTGAATTAGTTAATTAACTAGAATCAATCTTTCAGTTAAGATTTATAGAGTTTCAATTATATTTTGTAATTGAAGTAAAATGTTATGTGAATTGGGTTTATCGTGAACTATGTTTTAAACAACATTTGTTCTTTAACCCAATTTACAGTGAAAATATGATTTAGAAATTATAAATCTTTTTATTAAGATTTAAAAGAAATTTTCTAAAGACAAGTTTTCCAATTTAATAAATTAAATTGGAATTGAGTGGAAATTCGTTTTGATAATAATCAAGATAGGTTTCTGTAAAAGAAGACTAATACTATACGTGGAATTTAAAAGGCTTTGCCGTTATTCCATTTATATTGTCGGTCTGATACAGAAATTTATATCGATTATATTTTGACTTGATTTCTATGAAAATTCCATATTTAATGGAATATGACTTTGGGTTTATCATGAACAATGTTTTTAAATGACATTGATTCTTTAACCCAAATTAAAGACAAGGTTAATTCCTTAAGAATTGAATAATCATTGAATAATGATTATTGATATTAAAAATCAAGTTAGAGTTGTAATGAATGTTTAAAAGGGTAAATTTGTAAGAATTTATCTTTGATTTAATTTATGGGAACTTTTCCCCAGTAATATGAATATTCTATTAAAAGAATATCATGAATTGGAATGAGACGTTGGATGTGTTTATAACACTTGATTTTCAAATATAAAATACGCAAGTTATTTGGAAAAACCGGGTTTAACCCATTTCAAATGATTATACGACGATCAAAGTCGAAGAGTCGAAGATGGTGATTGAAGACTGACGATCTTCACATCGAATAGATGAGGACTACTGATGCCCTGGACTGATTTGCACCCAGGACAGTGATAAAGTGGTAGTTATCCGGACGTAGTGTTGATTTGTACGGATTTGGCTTTCGCTCGGACCCAGAGCATAAGCTGATAAATGGATGCATGTCTGACGTTGAATTTCATTTATTGTAAATTGATTTCTATTAATATACAACCGTTGGTGGAGGAGAATTTATTCTCTTACTTAACACCCTTAGTGGTTGTGTATTAATAGTTATGAATTGCATGGCGTGAAATGTCAACGTGGCACGCCAAGATGCAAATGATCAAGGCTTTGTTGCAAAGCAGGCCTTGTGGAATGATCAAAGCATAGCCTATTACGGCATAGCTTTGTGTATATCGTGACTTCGCGAGCCTCACACCCCGGTATGAGTCAAAAACGGGATATGGACCGTAGGGAGTGCACACGATTCTTTCTAGCTAGAGTGGTGTCAGTGACCTACCAGCCCTGACATTCTACTTATGTGGATGATGGATTTTGAGGCGCCTCGGATTTTTATAGGCCGATAGTGGTCATATTATAGGTTCAAAGGAACCGGGAAACGTGTGTTCAGGCATAACCAATCCACTACCGATAGGCGGGGATCGGCACTACCGCATCCAAGGGTTCACTGCGGGGGATCCTGAGGCATTTGCTAGAGTGTCTCGAATCGGGGAGGAGCTTGCCCCTAGCCTCGACTCATGATGGAAATCCAATTTCCAATACGACCTTGCGGTTTTGATTGTAGAACTAGTATGGCGACATAGTAGGATGGGGTACTATGCCGTCTATGATTGATACATTATGATTGAAATGTTTATTATATATATACCCAAACATATATACACTAATAATAATATCGTTTTACGTATTTATCACCTTTTGACCATTATAAGGTAAAACCCTATCCTCCGGCTTGCGTTGCATTGTGTGATGGGACCTGGGTCTTATAATGGTTTCATTTTTTTTCAAAAAGCATTGCGCTGTTTGACGATTTCCTTTATTATTATGCACGGCAATCCATTGGAGTAAACCCGTTCCGCGTTAGCAGCGTGGTCCTTGGATTTGCCTTATTACTATTAGTTAAACTAGTTAAGAATTCTCACATCAGTCCCATGACTGACCCGTAGTTTGTTTCACCTTACGAACTCGGGTGCCCTCTTTCCACACGGGCAGTCGAGTAGCTTTTTGCAGATGTAACACCCCACCTCCGCTAGGGTCACTCACAAAGGGAATGCACTAGGTTTGGTGAAGCATTATCGAGGTAAACATGCACAGAAATATTACAAGACAGAACATATGTAAAACAGCGGAAATAAAACAAATTTCATTACCTTATAAAATAAGGTCTAAAGCCTTTTACATCAGTATACATCAAAACCTGTCTAGCAATAGTAGAGAAGCATAAAACCATTTCATAAATTATTCCCCAAGTAAAACAGTAAAGTAGCCATAGCCAAGAAAAGTCCAAGCCATGCATGATGATCTTCAGGAAGAAGAAGTCCGAACTAGATAACAGTGTTTCCTCCCTGAAACCTGGGGGGGAACGGAAGACAAAGAGGCGAAACAAAACGGGGTCAGTCATAAAGACTGGTAAGTCCTATCTACTTCCAGTATAAAAACAGGTAAAGATAACATGACATGCATAAACTTAAAGTAAACATAAGGATGGTGACAAGATAGATAAACTAAACCAGGGTAACAGGCTGAACTACTGTAGCAAGGTAAACTAAGATATCATGATAATCTACGGTGTCATGATAAATCAAGGTATCACATCGTCAGGTTTCTATCAAGTATACTATCCCAAGGTATCTATCCTGTATAACATCCCACGGTATCTATCATGTATATTTCTCATGGTTCTAACATGTATATTTGCTCTGCACCTCTCGTACTAGTATCCCAACCCGCGTCATGTGTTAACTATTAATGTCCCTTGCCCAATGTCATGTAATGGTCCATGTCAACCTAATATATAGCATATATAGGTTTTCCCAACTCGTATGTTTCTTTCCATGTATAAGTTCAGTCCCTTGCCGTAGGCCGTATGGGCTTTCCTATGTAAATCTATACCACTTCAACGTAGTACCAGTTTATCCTTGAAGTTGTTTTGGACTGCTACCCTTGATCAAGTTATGTTTTCTTACCATGAACTATCACGTGTTCACTTAGGATTTATGCCACCTAGGGCCACTAGGGACTATGCTACCTAATGAACGTTTCCGTGTCTCGATTTGGGTTTTGGCCACCTAGGACCACTAGGGATTATGCCACCCGTCAACCGCGCCCTTTATCCCGCGTATGTATCATGAATCGATTTCCATGTCTAGATGCACATGTTCCTCAATGTGCCATCCGAGTTCCGTGCCAGGGCAAATCGAGAAATACGGAACTCGGTCGGGAGCTTTAAGTCGTCTGCTGATGCAGATATCAAGGTCTGTTTTTGTATCCGTGGCTATGGCCCTCCCTCAACTACTGAAAGGCAATCCAAGAAAAGTCATGTATGAGAACTACATCCCGGCCCCACTATAGCCCCACTTTCCTATGGGCCAACCTCACCCATGACTCGATAGCAAGAACATGGTCTGTTGGGAGTTCTCTGCCTTTCCGTTCGTACACGATTGACTAAAGATGGTATGTAGTCGACGACGTGCTATCCAGGGCAAAATCAAGTATTGTTGACTCCACGCTAATCCATCCCAGTCTTTAGGTCGCTCGTATAGCAACCAAGGCATACTCTTGGCTCTTCTACCGCAGACCTTAACCTCTGCGAGGCCGGGTTTCATGGACCACCTGCCACCTCACAGAGGGATACCAAGAGTACCCTCACGTCCCCCGAAGCTACCGCTTCGCTACCCAGTTCGTTGGAGCCCTTATCCAAGTCGGATAATTTGCTCCTCCTCGTGTGTTTAAGCGATGACCTACCATATCGGGTTACTCATCCATTCATGAACTAGTCCCATGTCCTTGGCTAAGAATTATTACTTAGTTATACTTAACTAAGGTTTACCACTTAGCTTTTTTTCCCCGTTACCCTTGATTAACCACGATTTTCTACCTAGTTCCTCTCACTAGGGTTTTGTCTATTGGGTTACGTGTGGTTATTCAGGTTCATGACTTAGCCCGCCTACGAATCATGTCAAGATTGGCTAAGTATTTAAGTTCAAGGTTTAGCCCTACAAGTTGGTTAAGTATACCAAGAAGCTCATGACTTAACCCTATCAAGTCAAATTGGTTAAGTATTTATTTGTCTTAACCCTATCAAATTATCGTGTTAGATTGATTAAGCATAGATTATCTTAATCCCATCAGATTATCGAGTCGGATTGGTTAAGTATAGGTTAACTTACCCCTATCCACTAATCGTATTACAATGGTTAAGCCTAATTTAAAAGGTCTTGTGACTTAACCCTACCAGGTCCACATATTAGATTGGTTAAGTGTAGGTTACTTAACCTCATCAAGTCATCATGTATAATTGGTTAAGTATAAGTTACTTAACCCCATTAAATTATCATGTTAAATTGGTTAAGTATTGGTTACTTAACCTCATTGAATTACCAAGTTTAGATTGGTTAAGTGTTTAACTTAACCCCATCAAATTACCGTGTTTAGATTAGTTAAGCATAGGTTACTTAACCCCATCTAATTACCGTGTTTAGATTAGTTAAGTCTAAATTACTTAACCCCATCTAATTACCAAGTCGGATTAGTTAAGTGTGAATTACTTAACCGCATCTAATTACCAAGTCGGATTAGTTAAGCGTGAATTACTTAACCCCATCCCCAAATTGTCTTGTATGGTTAAGTGTCATTAAGGAATCAAGCCCGGTCCCACTTAACCTACCCATTCGTGTCATATCGGTTAAGTGTCATTTAGTCAAATTTACTTAACCTTATCATGTGGCATTAATTTAATTAATGCACTCTCAACCTCTCACATTAGACCTTGTTGTGGTTACTAGTTAAGCCGGGCGGGTCCGGGTAGTTTTACACCACAACCTAGTCTAACCTCGGGTCTTAAGCGCGACATGACCAACTTCTCACATTGGATCTTATTGTTTGTAGCCACTAGTTAAGCCGGGCGGGTCCGGGTAGATTTATGCTACAAACTCAACCCAACTTCGAGTTGGCCACTTTCATGTTTGGTCGAGTGTCTTATTACACTTACAACCCACCCATGACTAGTTCAAGTTCCATGTTTTCCCACGTGTCATGACCATATTTGAATGTATCATGAATTCTCATGTAAACCCCATGTCAAGTTTTTCATGTCATACCCACGTTTTTCCTAAGCTACCCAAACTTATTTCCAACCCAAGTGGAAGCGAGTCACATAGTAGGGTATTAGGCCAACATATTGGTCACAAACATGCATAGTATCATAAGGGAATTTGGCCACAAACATACACAGTATCATAAGGGAATTTGGCCACAAACATACATAGTATCATAAGGGAATTTGGCCATAAACATGCATGATGTCATAACGGGATTTGGCCACACATAAACATGATATCATAAGAGGGTTGGTTTCATTTACATGCATAAGCCCCGAAGTCCAATTTATGCTACTATTTCACAAGTCAAAGTGGCTCTAAGTGTTCATGATATCATACTACAAGTAAAGGTCCAATCTTGCATGGCAAACTAAGTCCAATGCAACATGATAAGCATGGTTTAGTCGCTAAAACATAACCCAAAGTCATATGTTCATGATAAAGGAGCAAACTAGGCTCGCATAGGTTATAGCATTCATGTTTAACAACATTTTATCCCATGCCATGATTAAACTACCGTTAACATCTCGAAGTAGCTAGAACTTACCTAGCGTGGCTTAGCGAATTAGCATGAATCGTCTCGACGAAGAAAGGTGGCTCCTTTGAAGCAGAACCGTCATGAAACCGTTGTAGCAACGTTGATTTGGCCTCGATTTGGTGTAGCAAGCTTGCACCTTTTGATTTGAATCTGATTTGAATGCATAGTCTCTAGATGGAGGCCATGATCACTTAGCATCTGGGCAGCACTTCGTGGCATGAGTGATTTGTGAGGGTTTAGGGTAGGCTTAGGGGTCTTTTTACAGAGATTAGGAGTAGTTTAGACTGTTGGATAAACCCTAGGATAGATCTGAACCCTCAAAAATCGTCACAAGCCTCCAAAACCGAGCCAACATGACAAGCAGGTGCACCAGGTCGGGGTTCTACACGGGGGGTCGACCCAGGGGTCGACACCCATGTCGACCCCCTGAAGGGGGGTCGACCCCGGGGTCGACACTCATGTCGACCCCTGGAGGGGGGTCGACCCAGGGGTCGACACCCTGTGTGTCTGGCGGGAATTTTCCCGCCTTCTCTTTCTGGGCTGAATTTCAAATCTGTTTTCGGATTTGAATTTTCGTGAAACTTCGTTGGGCCTTAACTGTGTCATACGGACTCCGATTTACGAAATTTCGGACTCTATTTCGCGTATTTTTCCGAGACGAACGCAATGGCGCAACCCATTTATCCTGATTCAGATTTTATAATTAAATTCTGTCTTGATTCTTGTCTTAACACATTGTTTAAAATTCGGGTTGTTACATTCTCCCCTCCTTTAAGGATTTCGTCCACGAAATCTCCAAGTTAGGAAGAACGTATCCTACCATCCACCATCCATCTACTCAAAACATCATCCACAAGCAACCATGGTCCTTAAAAGGCTTATAATGATTTATGAACACATGCAAGAAAGTGTGTGTATATGTTCCTTAGCTAATGCTAATGATCAGGCCTGAATGATCTTTCTAATGCAAAATATGTTTAGTGCCATGAGTCCAACATGTATGCAAATAGTCCTAGTCATATAAGTACTATATGCGTGCACAAACATTCATTCATATGCAACATCCGCATGATAACACATTCAATTTCATCCATAAACAAGTATAAATACTAGTGCATATGCAACATGAAACGTGACCGCGTCAATCTAGTATCTAATGTGTATTCGCGCATCCACGAGCAACCACTTGCAACCAATTGCAACCATATCAATCATAACATGTTTCAAACACATGTTTACATCCATAGGATTCTACCTAAGGTTCTCACGATAGGATCAAGGAGATAAACAAGGTAAACTCCCTACGGGGTTTGCGACAGAAACAGGACCGAGAGGGTATTCACCAAAAGATAACATGCGAGCAAGCTCTACAGGAAAAACCAGGGATCAAGGATACACTCTTTAAAAAGAGGTACGATGCGCATGTCTAGCCTTACGTCTTCTAAGTCGCGTTTCCTTGAGCTTAATTCCTCGGTGCCTTGACCATCTTTTTAACTCCATGATCTCGTAGCTCCTTGATTCCTATTTCAAAGATATGAGTTAGAACTCATTTCATTATCGCCTCTTATTCCAATTTCACTTATCCTTTTCCTAGTATACTTGGCTCAAACGTATCCACTTACTCATGCAAGCTCTCCAAAATTCACTAGGGAATTCTGGATCTTGTTTGCCGATGCCAATCCATGTTGCCAAGAGTACTTACTAGGGTGATTCCCGTAACTCATGCATAAGCGAAACGAACCATCCGCCTTAGCGGCGAATTCTATTCGAACGGATTACCAACAACTACATCCCGAGATTCTAGGTAACTAACCATGACAGAACCCAAAAGGTTACACGAGACTTCGAGGGTATCACCAAGGTGAGTCGAGAGTCTAACTACCCTCTTTCCAAAACCGAGAATGGCACCCCTTATTGGGTGACCACTTTATCCCTAGAATCCATCCGTAGCCAAGACATGTCATTCTCAAATCCAAGCAAGTCATGAAGAAATGGACCAACTCTCCCACCAGATTTTTGGGACAAAAACTGGGATCCTCTACCATGCTAGTACTAAGGTGCAGAGACTCAACTATCCGAGCAGACTTAAATGATACGATGATCAAGACAAAGTCTGGACGGGATGATAGAAAAGAACGACTAAACCTTTACCAGAAACGGTACCATTTGTTTTAGGTACCCTAGAAATGGGAGCGTACAATTGCCCTCTCCGATGATCTTGTCCTTGTCCTTCTTAATGGACTAAGCCATACCAACAGTTGCTTATCCTTAAGCTCACGTCCTTTATCCTTCCTTGTACCACGGCAACAAGTCTCTCGAGAACCACCTCCATCATACGGGAAACACCTACGTGGCTAGACAAAGATTAGTCACAGTTAGAACTACTGTGACCACAGATGGAGGAAAGAAAGGAAAAGAGATTCAATCGAGGAATCAAAGGATAATGCTAATGGCCTTTGGGGAATAGCCTTTTAAAACAAACTTTTCTTGAAAAATGCTTCTTTGTAAAATGGTTTCTCAAATAGTTTTCAGAAGGTTTTAAAAACTTTTGCCCAGTCTGGTAACCTTCGGCTCTGATACCAAATGTAACACCCCACCTCCGCTAGGGTCACTCACAAAGGGAATGCACTAGGTTTGGTGAAGCATTATCGAGGTAAACATGCACAGAAATATTACAAGACAGAACATATGTAAAATAGCGGAAGTAAAACAAATTTCATTACCTTATAAAATAAGGTCTAAAGCCTTTTACATCAGAATACATCAAAACCTGTCTTGCAATAGTAGAGAAGCATAAAACCATTTCATAAATTATTCCCCAAGCAAAACAGTAAAGTAGCCATAGCCAAGAAAAGTCCAAGCCATGCATGATGATCTTCAGGCAGAAGAAGTCCGAACTAGATAACAGTGTTTCCTCCCTGAAACCTGGGGGGGAAACGGAAGACAAAGAGGCGAAACAAAACGGGGTCAGTCATAAAGACTGGTAAGTCCTATCTACTTCCAGTATAAAAACAGGTAAAGATAACATGACATGCATAAACTGAAAGTAAACATAAGGATGGCGACAAGATAGGTAAACTAAACCAGGGTAACAGGCTGAACTACTGTAGCAAGGTAAACTAAGATATCATGATAAACTACAGTGTCATGATAAATCAAGGTATCACATCGTCAGGTTTCTATCAAGTATACTATCCCAAGGTATCTATCCTGTATAACATCCCACGGTATCTATCATGTATATTTCTCATGGTTCTAACATGTATATTTGCTCTGCACCTCTCGTACTAGTATCCCAACCCGCGTCATGTGTTAACTATGAATGTCCCTTGCCCAATGTCATGTAATGGTCCATGTCAACCTAATATATAGCATATATAGGTTTTCCCAACTCGTATGTTTCTTTCCATGTATAAGTTCAGTCCCTTGCCGTAGGCCGTACGGGCTTTCCAATGTAAATCTATACCACTTCAACGTAGTACCATTTTATCCTTGAAGTTGTTTTGGACTGCTACCCTTGATCAAGTTATGTTTTCTTACCATGAACTATCGCGTGTTCACTTAGGATTTATGCCACCTAGCACCACTGGGGATTATGCTACCTAATGAACGTTTCCGTGTCTCGGTTTGGGTTTTGGCCACCTAGGACCACTAGGGATTATGCCACCCGTCAACCGCGCCCTTGATCCCGCGTATGTATCATGAATCGATTTCCATGTCTAGACGCACATGTTCCTCAATGTGCCATCCGAGTTCCGTGCCAGGGCAAATCGAGAAATACGGAACTCGGTCGGGAGCTTTAAGTCGTCTGCTGATGCAGATATCAAGGTCTGTTTTTGTATCCGTGGCTATGGTCCCACGTGACTCCTCCCTCAACTACTGAAAGGCAATCCAAGAAAAGTCATGTATGAGAACTACATCCCGGCCCCACTATAGCCCCACTTTCTTATAGGCCAACCTCACCCATGACTCGATAGCAAGAACATGGTCTGTTGGGAGTTCTCTGCCTTTCCGTTCGTACACGATTGACTAAAGATGGTATGTAGTCGGCGACGTGCTATCCAGGGCAAAATCAAGTATCATCGACTCCACGCTAATCCATCCCAGTCTTTAGGTCGCTCGTATAGCAACCAAGGCATACTCTTGGCTCTTCTACCGCAGACCTTAACCTCTGTGAGGCCGGGTTTCATGGACCACCTTCCACCTCACAGAGGGATACCAAGAGTACCCTCACGTCCCCCGAAGCTACCGCTTCGCTACCCAGTTCGTTGGAGCCCTTATCCAAGTCGGATAATTTGCTCCTCCTCGTGTGTTTAAGCGATGACCTACCATATCGGGTTACTCATCCATTCATGAACTAGTCCCATGTCCTTGGTTAAGAATTATTACTAAGTTATACTTAACTAAGGTTTACCACTTAGCTTCTTTTCCCCGTTACCCTTGATTAACCACGATTTTCTACCTAGTTCCTCTCACTAGTGTTTTGTCTATTGGGTTACGTGTTGTTATTCAGGTTCATGACTTAGCCCGCCTACGAATCATGTCAAGATTGGCTAAGTATTTAAGTTCAAGGTTTAGCCCTACAAGTTGGTTAAGTATACCAAGAAGCTCATGACTTAACCCTATCAAGTCAAATTGGTTAAGTATTTATTTGTCTTAACCCTATCAGATTATCATGTTAGATTGATTAAGCATAGATTATCTTAATCCCATCAGATTATCGAGTCGGATTGGTTAAGTATAGGTTAACTTACCCCTATCCACTAATCGTATTACAATGGTTAAGCCTAATTTAAAAGGTCTTGTGACTTAACCCTACCAGGTCCACATATTAGATTGGTTAAGTGTAGGTTACTTAACCTCATCAAGTCATCATGTATAATTGGTTAAGTATAAGTTACTTAACCCCATTAAATTATCATGTTAAATTGGTTAAGTATTGGTTACTTAACCTCATTGAATTACCAAGTTTAGATTGGTTAAGTGTTTAATTTAACCCCATAAAATTACCGTGTTTAGATTAGTTAAGTATAGGTTACTTAACCCCATCTAATTACCGTGTTTAGATTAGTTAAGTCTAAATTACTTAACCCCATCTAATTACCAAGTCGGATTAGTTAAGTGTGAATTACTTAACCCCATCTAATTACCAAGTCGGATTAGTTAAGCGTGAATTACTTAACCCCATCCCCTAATTGTCTTGTATGGTTAAGTGTCATTAAGGAATCAAGCCCGGTCCCACTTAACCTACCCATTCGTGTCATATCGGTTAAGTGTCATTTAGTCAAATTTACTTAACCTTGTCATGTGGCATTAATTTAATTAATGCACTCTCAACCTCTCACATTAGACCTTGTTGTGGTTACTAGTTAAGCCGGGCGGGTCCGGGTAGTTTTACACCACAACCTAGTCTAACCTCGGGTCTTAAGCGCGACATGACCAACTTCTCACATTGGATCTTATTGTTTGTAGCCACTAGTTAAGCCGGGCGGGTCCGGGTAGATTTATGCTACAAACTCAACCCAACCTCGAGTTGGCCACTTTCATGTTTGGTCTAGTGTCTTATTACACTTACAACCCACCCATTTCTAGTTCAAGTTCCATGTTTTCCCACGTGTCATGACCATATTTGAATGTATCATGAATTCTCATGTAAACCCCATGTCAAGTTTTTCATGTCATACCCACGTTTTTCCTAAGCTACCCAAACGTATTTCCAACCCAAGTGGAAGCGAGTCACATAGTAGGGTATTAGGCCAACATATTGGTCACAAACATGCATAGTATCATAAGGGAATTTGGCCACAAACATACATAGTATCATAAGGGAATTTGGCCACAAACATACATAGTATCATAAGGGAATTTGGCCATAAACATGCATGATGTCATAACGGGATTTGGCCACACATAAACATGATATCATAAGTGGGTTGGTTTCATTTACATGCATAAGCCCCGAAGTCCAATTTATGCAACTATTTCACAAGTCAAAGTGGCTCTAAGTGTTCATGCTATCATACTACAAGTAAAGGTCCAATCTTGCATGGCAAACTAAGTCCAATGCAACATGAATAGCATGGTTTAGTCGCTAAAACATAACCGAAAGTCATATGTTCATGATAAAGGAGAAAACTAGGCTCGCATAAGTTATAGCATTCATGTTTAACCACATTTTATCCCATGCCATGATTAATCTACCGTTAACATCTCGAAGTAGCTAGAACTTACCTAGCGTGGCTTAGCGAATTGGCATGAATCGTCTCGACGAAGAAAGGTGGCTCCTTTGAAGAAGAACCATCATGAAACCGTCGTAGCAATGTTGATTTGTCCTCGATTTGGTGTAGCAAGCTTGCACCTTTTGATTTGAATCCGATTTGAATGCATAGTCTCTAGGAATTGGAGATGGAGGCCATGATCACTTAGCATCTGGGCAGCACTTCGTGGCATGAGTGATTTGTGAGGGTTTAGGGTAGGCTTAGGGGTCTTTTTATAGAGATTAAGAGTAGTTTAGACCGTATGATAAACCCTAGGACAGATCTGAACCCTCAAAAATCGTCATAAGCCTCCAAAACCGAGCCAACATGACAAGCAGGTGCACCAGGTCGGGGTTCTATAGGGGGGGTCGACCCAGGGGTCGACACCCATGTCGCCCGGGATCGACACCCATGTCGACCCCCTGGAGGGGGGTCGACCCATGGGTCGACACCCTGTGTGTTTGGCGGGAATTTTCCCGCCTTCTCTTTCTGGGCTGAATTTCAAATCTGTTTTCGGATTTGAATTTTCGTGAAACTTCGTTGGGCCTTAACTGGGTCATACGGACTCCGATTTACGAAATTTCGGACTCTATTTCACGTATTTTTCCGAGACGAACGCAATGGCGCAACCCGTTTATCCTGATTCAGATTTTATAATTTAATTCTGCCTTGATTCTTGTCTTAACACGTTGTTTAAAATTCGGGTTGTTACAGCAGATATCTTTATCTCTTTAGCAGGATCTTGGATCGAAGCTTAAAGTTGTGTCCTGAGCATTGAATTCTTCCACTATGTATTGTATTAATTTCTTGTAATATAATCTTCCGCTGTAATATATTTATTCGATGTACTCCGAGATTATGTACTCTGATGTAACATTATTATAATGTTATAAAAGTCTTTGTTATCTGTTCTGATGTTGTTGTATTCCCAAAGTTAACGTACGCGGGATTTGAACGGTCTTGGTTGATTTTGTGATCGATCGGGTCGGGCAAAATCCGTGTCGTTACAGTTGGTATCAGAGCTCTGGTTAGCTCAAATATTTGGGGTACAACTCGTTTGAACTGAACAAAAGACTCATCAAAGGTTGGATTAATAATATCCAATAAGAATACTCATTAGAGATAGGATCAGTAGTATCCTAGAATGAGTTCAGAGTGAAAAAAATTTATAATTAACGTATTTGTAATCATATATATAATTAGAATTTAGAAAATATGATTTTTAATATATAAAGTTATATATATTTGAAAATTTAATCAACTAATTGATTGATGATTGTGTTGTGTGAATATTAGTTTAACTAATAAATTATTGAAAATAATAAAGGAGTATAAAAGGAATAGAAAATTAAATTAGTAAAATAAACAACTTTCATCTCATTTTCTTTTCAAGGGCGAAAATATTTTAAGTTGGGGAGACTATAACAACCTGGAAATTCTGAACCAATTTAAAATTTTTATTTTACAAATTTTAATAAATTTGTAATAAAATTTTTTTACTTTAAATACATAATCTTAAGTCAGTCCACTTTTTGTTCTTACTTGATCTATGCTTTTAATTTTGTCTGTACCGTTACTTAATAGGTTATGAACATTTCATAGGAAGAACTCATTGACTATGATCAAAATTTTGGTGATCATATACAATGATGAATCGCTTTGGTTAACGTGACTTTTTTCGTAAGTAACTACATTTAAGTAAGAAGAATCATATCAAAATTTGTTAACATGCAATAAATAAAAGTAACTAATTTCTTTAAATTTGAGTCAGTAAGAATTCAAAGTAATTTCATAATTAAGCTATTTATGAAATTGACACGTGTAAATAAATGCTAATTAGTCATATGATATTTATGGTGTGGTAAAATCAGAGTATAACAATTCATTAGAAATTTAATTATAATCAAATGGGGATTGTTTCTAATGCGAATGTTAAATTTAAGGTAATATATAATTAGTGAGATGAACATAAATATAATTTAATGTTAAATTGAGTAATAAAAGTGATTGTAAGAAAAATTGTAAATAACGAAACTATAATAAATGTTGAATTAATACAATAAAACAAACCAGTTAATTTTATAATTGAAATATAATGTTGGAATTTAGTATAATGAAATTCTCCTAATAGTTTATTTCAAGTATAAAAAGAAATTTGAAATGAGACATTATGATAACTTTGTCATGTTTGGAAGGAAGGATTAATGAATTGATTGTTTTAAAAACATTAATTGCTCAATTAAAAATGTTAGAAAATTGAATTTGTGATATATGACACAGGTAATTTATTCCTATGTTCGATTAGGATTAGATGGGTAATTGAATTAAGGATAAATGAAATTGAATACTGCATCCATTTAATTAACCTTTGAAATTTGAATAAATAAAAAGGAAAGTGAGAAAACACCATGTGAACTTAATATCTATATTTTTCTTTATTTTGAAATTAATGTGTACCATTTAAAGTTTAACGTTCATTCATTAATATCATTTCTTTCCTTAAACGTTCATAAAAAAAAAAAATTAAACCGTTTATACCTTTAATTTATTTCATTGGTTCATAAGATTATGGATTATTCTTATTGGGGTTAGTGGAATATTATGAGTTAAAGCAGCTACTTAAGTTTAGTTTCTGAAGCGTTTCTCATATGTGAATAAATAAAGTAGTCCTCCTCTTCCTTCCTCATTCCTTCTTACATCTCAGATTCCTTATCTCCTTCTCCCTCTCTGAAATTCTCAACAAGCGAAATCATGGTAAGATTTAATCTTTTCATTCTTAACCTATGTCTTATTTTCATATCTAATTTATTTTATTTTTCCTTCCTTTCTAAAACCAAAATCTAAGTCTCAATTTCTAAAGCTAGATCTACATCAAAATTTTCATGGAGACATTTCTCAAACCAAGGTGAGAATTCTATTTTAATTTAAAATTATCTATTTATTTATTTCACTCTAAATTTTATCATCGTATATAAAATTCATGTTGATGTGTGAGAAATCATATTCTCTTATTTAATTAAGATTTGTTGATTTGATCTGTTTGGCTGATTTGATCTGTTTGTGGTATGTTTGGTAAATTGTTGAAGTTAACAATCATGTTCATTAGAGAATCATATTAAAACTGTCATTCTGTTTAGTATACGTCATGTTAAAACAAATATTCCATTTTGTTATTTTAGAATTGATGTAAACGAATATGTCATTTTGGTATGTATGAAAACTAATATCTTATTTTGTTATGACAAAAAGATTGAAACCAAAAATACATCATTTTGTCGTGGCATAACATCTGTAGTATAAAAGGGTACATTGGATAAAAAAATGTTGCAGTAAAAATAAGAATCAACCTTTTTGTCCAATTTGATTAGCAAAATCAAGAATCGTTAAATTATGTTAACATATTTTTATTTACATATTATGCGTAAATAAACAGACAAACTTATTTTATACCTTTTTATTTATATCCTTGGTGTAAATAAAAAGGCAAATTTGTAAAGTCACTTTTATCTACATTTCATTCGTAAATAAAAGAGCTAAAATGAAATTTAGTAATTTTTTTTTGTAAATTCATTACAATAAAAGGGATGGGCATTAAAGATTTTGTTTTATTTGTAATTTTGTTTAAATTTTACATTAAAGGCTATATCTTATGTATTACTGTTTTGAATAAAAGTTTATGATAAAAGAACTTATTCTTTTGTTGTAACTTTGTAGAATCAAATGAAATGTTTTAGTGTCATTATATATTTAGACTTAAAGATTTACATCTAGTGTTATATTAAATAAAAAGAAGAAAAATTACATTTTCCTTAAATGTAATAAAAAGAAAAGAAAATTACAATTTTCTTAAATGTAATAAAAAAAGTAGGAAAATTCACATTTTTGCTTAATCAAAGAAGAGGAAATTTACATTTTTTGTTTATGAAAATCAAATAGAAAAAGAACCATTCTTTTATTTGCATTTTCAACATAAATATATACATAGAAATGAATTATTATTTTTATTTGTGTTTTTTCAACACAGATATAACTCAGCAAAAGAATTATTTTTTTTATTTGTGTTTTTCAACACAAATAAAACTTAGAATATGAATTATCTATTTATTTGCATTTTGCAATGCAAATATTACATAGAAAATAAGATCACTCTTTTTATTTGCATTTACCATGCAAATATCACATAGGAAATAAGATTACAAATGAATTATCTTTATATTTGTGTTCTTAACACAAATAAGAACACAGAAAAATGAATCATCCTTTTTATTTTTGTTCTTAACATTATATACACATAGAATTGAATCTTCCTTTTTATTTGTGTTCTTAACACAAACAAGAACATAGAAAAATGAATTATCCTTTTTATTTGTGTTTTCAACACAAAAACACACATAGAAATGAGTCACCCTTTTTATTTGTGTTCTTAACACAAGAACAAACATAGAAATAAAGTTTATTCTTTTATTTACATTCACAAATGTAAATATACATTGAAATTAAAGCTCATTCTTTTATTTACATTCACAAATGTAAACATACCTTGAAATTAAAAGTTTATTCTTTTATTGACATTCACAAAGGTAAATATGCATTGAAAGCAAAGTTTATTCTTTTATTTGGATACACAAATGCAAACACATATTGAAATTAAAGTTTTGATCTTTTATTTGCATCCACAAATGCAAACATATATTGAAAATATAGTTTTGTTCTTTTATTTGCATTCACAAATGCAAACATATTTTGGAAAATAAAGTTTGTTCTTTTATTTGCATTCACAAATGCAAACATATTTTGGAAAATAAAGTTATTTTATTTTATTTTATTATTTAATTCAAAAAGTTGACTTTTACATACGACCTCTAAACGAGGCCCACCGCCTGTCGTCCATAGCGTTTCACCCCCATTCCGAACACAATGGGATATGTATCGTATGCTGATTCGAACGTTTCGATCCGTTTCCGTTAAAATCAACATATAACTCTATATATTGAATTTGAACGTGCATTTCAATTTACCGGGGTCACATACGAACCTCAAAAATTCCCAAAAAATATTTTCTAGCTTCGTATTGACGATACGGTCCTAACAAAACTAGTTTCGTCGAATTCTGAGACCGTTTGAAAAATGGCCATTTTCCAGTCGATTAAAATCAACTAAAACTGGTCAAACGCGTTTTCCTTTGCCACGATCACATATTGATTCGAAAGAAATATGAAAATTTGAATCTAGCAATAACTTGACATCACGGACCCAACAAAAGTGGTTTCGTCGAAATCCGAGGTCGTTTGCAAAATGGCTATTTTTAAGGGCCTGAATTCCGTAGCGACTATTCAGAATTTTCAACTGGACGTATCTCTTGATTCCCGCTATGAAATTTCGATTTCCCGGATTCGTTGGAAAGATATTCACAATTAGATTCCATTATTTTTGGTTTCACTAAAATCCGGTTTATTTTTCACCCGGTACATTCATTTGAAGTTTGAAATCGAATTATCGAACTACCGCGCCATTTTCAATTCCTATTTATAATTATATATAATTATTTATATTCTAATGACAAACTATATAATATATACGTTCGAATTATATTCTAAATAAATTTCTTGTCGATATTATTTAAAATAATTCATTTTAAATAATCAAAATTCGCTAAAATTGCCAAAATAAAAATTTTAAACTGGCCCAGATTTTCGGGTTGTTACAGTCTCCCCCACTTAAAACTTTTCGTCCCCGAAAAGGAACAAAGTCGAATGTGGTTTGATTAATCAACTCTACGTTCGATCTAGCTTCCATTCTCCAACTTTTTAGTTTCTGAGAATTTTCAAATTTTCAAAAATTTGGCTAACACCCTAAATTTTCGAAAAATTTCGCCATAACCTCCCCTGCACCGGGAGCCACGGGAAAATCCCAAAATTGCCATACAGGCCTTCTGATCTCAAAAAGAAAAAGAAAAAGCCAAGCGGCTAGCCAATAGGCTCATAAAATCATCATCACCCAAACAAAACAGTAAATTATGATAAACATGTACCTATTTGTCGGGCAAACAAATTTTATTCTCTGCTCTGGCCTCCTTGCTATGACCTGTTCAATGTAAGTACATGTATATGCAAGCAACTGCGACTAATTTTCAATACAAGTCAATATTTGATCAAATTGGCTATACGGTTCAAATTTTAATAAATCAACCAATAATCAACAACACAACCATCAATCAATTAGTTGATTAGCTTTTCAAATGCATAACTTTGATATATAGTCAAAAATCAGATTTTTGATGCCAAATCACAGCAATAAGCCCTATCTAATTTTGGTTCTCACACCAGTCTAATGGAAATATATAGAAATCTCACTTTCGTCGCTCTAATATTAATACTGGCGATGGTGCCCCATCACCAGAAATATCCCCGGGCAACTAGAGTATGATTCTATAACTATCCAATATATTAAAACTTCGAATACACGTTTGCAAGACATATATGCAAAATCTTTATATATCGGATTGTCCCGATCAATATAAATAAATAATCAAATACGTATAATTGATTTAAATTTTCAAAACAAAATTTGTTTTCATTTTCAAAAATATACTCTTCACACTCGTTCTAGGATACTACTGATCCTATCTCTAACGAGTCATTCCCATTGGATATTACTAATCCAATATCTGATGAATTCTTTCGTATGGTTCTAATGTGTCTTGTTCTCTGAGCTTTGTAAACCAAAGCTCTGATACCACGCTGAAACGACCCGAACTTCCCCGGTCTCCGAAGAGAAGAGAAAGAACGAATTGTTTTGAGAACACGACAAAATAGAACGCAGATGGAAAAACATTTCATTGTATATTACAACAATGCCATCAGATTACAAGAATATACAGAGTATAAATGAATATTACACAGAAATATCAGAGATTACAATAAATTACATAGCAGCGGAAAATAATACTAAACACAACTAGAAGGAGATATACGAATACAAAGCTTTCCGGATATCGTTCCAGCTGTAAACCAGGATCCTGTGAATATAAATCTGCAAAACCAAAACTACTAGCTGCCCATGTCAAAATAAGGGCACCCAGAGTTTAGGTTAAAACAATAAACTCCAGGTCAGTCACATGACTGGTGTGAGAACTAAAACAGTTATTAATCTTTATTTTAAAGTTAGGTAAATCAAGGGACCACGCCGCTAACGCGGAACGGGTTTCCTCCCAAGAATACCAGTGCATAAAACAAACAGCGCAATGCTAAATAAAGAAAAATGAGGCTATTATAAGACCTAGTTCCCATCACACAATGCAATGCAAGCCGGAGGATAGGGTTTTTACCTTATAATAGCCAAGAATGCTTGATACGTTTAAAACAAATCATTTGATACTACCATAAGTGCATAGTGTATAAAACAACTTCAAATCATAAGTATCAATCATAGACGGCATGAGTACCATATATCATGTCACCATACTAGGCTCTACAAATAAAACCGCAAATGTCACGTATTTGGAAGTTGGATTTCCATCTATGAACCGAGGCAAAAGATAGTCCTCAACCGATTCGAGACTGTCTAGCCCGAGTCTCAGGAACAGCCGCAACTGCCCCTTGGATCGTCAGGGTCGGTCCACCAATGTGGATTATAATGCCTGAACACTACATTTCTCCGCCCTTTGGGGCGTAAGTGAGCCAACGAATGACTCCATCAGACCCGGATCGTCCGATCAAACCGAGGCGCCTCGCAACAGCAACAACCACACAGGTGAAAATAATATAAATGTCAGGGCTGGTAGGTCACTGACACCACCCTAGCTAGAAAGAAAACGCATGTCCCCCCCGAGGCCCGTCTCCCATTTTTGGTTCACAACCGGGGTGTGAGGCTCGCGAATTCACGTTACACAAAGCTGTGCCACACAGGCTGTGCTTTGGTCATCACCACAAGTCTTTGCTTTTCAACAGAAGCCTCGATCAATTGCATCTTAGCATACCACACAGGCAAACCACTCTATGCAACCGATATCAGTCACACAGAATGAAATCCAATGTCAGACACATAGTCCATTTACAAGTTCGTTCTGGGTCTGAACGAAACCGGAGGCACCTAGTACCCCGCATATCCATCGATCTCCAAGTACGTCTGGACAATCACCAACTGTTTCCATCTTCTTGGGTGTACATCCCAATCAAGATCATCAGTAATCACCCAAACGACGTGAAGACCTCCGGCCTTCGACCATCGTGTTCATCTTCGACTTATTGTCGTATTAGTTATTCAGAATGGGATAAACCCGGTCTTTCCGAATAACTCGCATATATTTTAAATAAGTGTTACACAAACACAACATACGCCTCATTCCAATTCATCAGTCACTAACCGTAAATTAATCAAGAGAATAATTTCCCAAATATTAACCCCGAAGGCCGAAACCAACATCAGATCAATATCCAGAAAACCATTCTGCTGGGCTAACCGACAGTTAGTTTCTAAATTTCCCATTCATAGGGAAAGGTTCCCATTCATTTTATCCAAGATAAATTCCTTGAATTTATTCTTTAACCTTCTTTTGAATTTCGATTCAACTAGTCGGGATTAACGAACCTTACCGAAGTAATCATTTGTTTTAATTTCCCAATCCTAACCTATTCATCCCATGAAGTAAAACTGGTTATACTTCATATCTAACACCACGGTGTTATCGGTAAATTCAATTACCATTTCACGTTCAAATCTAGTTAAAGATTTAACTATCGCCTGGAGCAAAACTGGTGATACTCCAATCTCGATTATTTCAATCTAATTAAAGATTCATTAAAACTCCACTTAGTTTTAATCGTTAACTGGGTTAAAGAATCAGTGTCATTTAAAACACGGTTCACGATAAACCCAAAACCACATTCCATTAATTATCGGGTTAAAGAACGAGTGTTATTTAAAACACTGTCCACGATAAACCCAAAAATCAATATCAATTCAATTAAACATCATTTAATTGGTACATTTCATTAAATCTAAAGAAAAAGATTTAATCTTTTCTCAACTGGTTTCAAGAACAGTGTTAGTCAAGACACCATTCACGACAAACCCTAAATCACATTTGATATTAAATACAAGGCTCTGAATAGAAAATATATCGGCTTATATTCAATATCAAATTCTACGACCAACAGATATCATATTGGAAATAAGGATATATATATCTATATCTTTCAAATCCCCATAACAATATCTGTATCATCAGAAATCCAACATCGAAATATTCCGAAGACAATTTCGATTCAAATCCATTCCAGTTCAAATATTGGAAATTCTGGTTATTTTCAAAACCATTTCAAATCCAATTTATTTATTTAGAAATAAATAGAATTATAATTCTAGTTCAAAATAAGTTCATTTCGATAAAAATCTATTTTTATCTTTTCAAATAGGGAGTTTTTCATCCCAATTTTTCCCAAATCATTTCTTATGATTTTACACAAATTATTACTATTTTTAATAATTTTATGAAGGCCCGTACAGTCGATTTCCATCAATGGCCATCGAACTGCATTTACAGCGACCTTTCTCAAATTTGATTTGGACATAATTCCAAATCCAACCGTTAGATTTCAAATTTCTAATATTCGTTAGAAAGCTCTTTTCGATACGAACCCAACAGTTCCGGTTTCAGGAGAATCCGACGGTCGGCTCTCCCGTAATATCTGTTCGAAGTCAATGGTCGAAATTCACGAACTGCCGCGGCGCGGCGCGTTCTATTCAGGCCATTATATTATATATAGAATATATATAATGTATACTTCATCGATTTCCTTTTAAAACGTATTATATAAATCGTTTTAAATTCGTTTTCAAGACGGTTTCAACTTCATATTCAATTTCAAATCAAAATTGAATATTCCAATATAAATTCGTTTTAAATTCATTTCAAATTGATTTCAATTCAAATCGATTTTTAATTCAATTTCAGTTCATTTTCAATTCAATTCAATTTCAGTTCGAATTCATTTCTATTCAATTTCAATTCGAATTCATTTATATTCAATTTCAATTCGAATTCATTTATATTCAATTTCAATTCGAATTCATTTATATTCAATTTCAATTCGAATTCATTTCTATTCAATTTCAATTCGAATTCATTTCTTTTCAAAATATCAGATTTTGAAATCACTTTCAATATTCATTATAAAATAAATAAAATCGATATAAATATCGTTCACGTCAAAATGGCATCAATCTAATCAACACGGCTTCATATATTTCTATTTTCAAATATTCTATTTCAAATATTTCTTTTTCAAATATTTCTATTTCAAATACTTCTATTTCAAATACTTCTATTTCAAATACTTTTATTTCAAATATTTCTATTTCAAATATTTCTTTTTCGAAACTGGAATGAGGCCTAATCAATTACCTTTTAATGTTAATTATATGGATTTTTTACAACACATGTATATATCAACAACGATGAATAATCAACCATCATCCAAAGTGCATTCAACACTGTATAAGCATCAAATATAAATATTCAACGCTTATAACAGTCTGTCAATCAATCAATCGACATACAACTAAACAATCGGGATTAGTGTACGTCAAATATCATCCCAATACCTGTGTGGGGTTTCAAACAATCAAACACAGATTTTATTTGTGCAGTTGGGCGATGTGTAAAATTTATCGTCCCAATCAATATCAGTCAAATGTGTGTATATAAACAAATCGTCCGATTTGTTTATTTTTATTTCATTTCATATACACGTTAAAAATTATATTTTTAACTATAAAATATTTTCCACTATAAAATATTTTATTTCACTATATAAATGTTTTATTCAATTTCACATCACATCACACAATCAACTACACATCAAAATCAAACAAACAAGCATACAAGCCGTCCATGGTCTGTGGACGACGGGTGTCGGGTGTTACTAAACACCGTCTGCATCCTAGTATATATATATATAACTAGAAAATTAAATTAAAGAGTGAGAAATTCTCACAGAATTGCTAATCCAATGCCTCGACTCTTCTTAGGTAGAAATCTTCGCCGTTCTTGCCTTTTGTCACTTTCTTTGCCCGTATTCTCTACATATGTAAAAATCACATTTTTACTTCGCTATTCCATATATAAAAATCGAATTTTTACTTTGCTATTCAATATATAAAAATCGAATTTTTACTTCGCTATTCAATATATAAAAATTGAATTTTTACTTCGCTATTTAATATATAAAAATCGAATTTTTACTTCGCTATTCAATATATAAAAATCGAAATTTTACTATGCTATTCAATATAGAAAAATCGATTTTTTACTTCGCTATTCAATATATAAAAATCGAATTTTTACTTCGCTATTCAATATATAAAAATCGAATTTTTACTTCGCTATTCAATATAGAAAAATCGAATTTTTACTATGCTATTCAATATAGAAAAATTGAATTTTTACTTTGTTACTATATCGATAAAAATTCTATTCTTGCCACACTATTCTCTATATAAAGATTTCGCCTTTTCAACCATAAAGATTTCGCCTTTTCAATTTCAAAAATCTAATCTTTTCTATTTTAAAAATCTAATCTTTTCTATTTTAAAAATCAACTCTTTTCTATTTTAAAAATCTAATCTTTTCTATTTTAAAAACTCTTTTCTATTTTAAAAATCTACTCTTTTCAATTTTAAAAATCAACTCTTTTCTTCTATACAAAAAAAACTGATTTTTAAATTAACTTTGCATATAAAAAATATTAACTTTGCATATATAAAAATATAACTTTGCATATATATAAAAATATTACTTTAAATAAATAAAAATCTAAGTAGAAACTTACAGTTAAAAAGGGGGAGAGGGGTTGCGCACTGGAGGTCAGGGGGCGGCTGTAGGAGGCGCGGACGGTGGCACAGGGGTGCGGTGATCGAGGAGTGGGCTGAGGCGGTCGATTCGGTGGCGGCGCGACTGGGGTTGAGCTGGCACGGTTTCCGATGGGGGGGCTAGTGCTTCGCGCGCAACGGAAAGGAAGGGGGGCTCTGGTGGTGAGGCCGACGTGAGGATGGGAGGAGCCAGGCGCGGAGGTCGGCGTCTAGGGGAGCGGCGTCCATCGCGGTAGGTTTTTTTTTCTCTTTCTGAAATGAATCGAAGGGGGGCAGAGTATAAGGGGAGAGGAGAGAGAAGGATTTTTTTAATTTAATTATTTAATTCAAAAAGTTGACTTTTACATACGACCTCTAAACGAGGCCCACCGCCTGTCGTTCATAGCGTTTCACCCCCATTCCGAACACAATGGGATATGTATCGTATGCTGATTCGAACGTTTCGATCCGTTTCCATTAAAATCAACATATAACTCTATATATTGAATTTGAACGTGCATTTCAATTTACCGGGGTCACATACGAACCTCAAAAATTCCGAAAAATATTTTCTAGCTTCATATTGACGATACGGTCCTAACAAAACTAGTTTCGTCGAATTCTGAGACCGTTTCAAAAATGGCCATTTTCCAGTCGATTAAAATCAACTGAAACTGGTCAAACGCGTTTTCCTTTGCCACGCTCACATATAGATTCAAAAAATTATGAAAATTGGAATCTAGCAATAACTTGACATCACGGACCCAACAAAAGTGGTTTCGTCGAAATCCGAGGTCGTTTGCAAAATGGCTATTTTTAAGGCCCTGAATTCCATAGCGACTATTCAGAATTTTCAACTGGATGTATCTCTTGATTCCCGCTATGAAATTTCGATTTCCCGGATTCGTTGGAAAGATATTCACAATTAGATTCCATTATTTTTAGTTTCTCTAAAATCCGGTTTATTTTGCACCCGGTACATTCATTTGAAGTTTGAAATCGAATTATCGAACTACCGCGCCATTTTCAATTCCTATTTATAATTATATATAATTATTTATATTCTAACGACGAACTATATAATATATACGTTCGAACTATATTCTAAATAAATTTCTCGTCGATATTATTTAAAATAATTCATTTTAAATAATCAAAATTCGCTAAAATTGCCAAAAAAAAAAATTTAAACTGGCCCAGATTTTCGGGTTGTTACAATTTAGTAGCACCCAACACCCGTCATCCACAGACCATGGATGACTTATTTGTTTAATTGTTGTGTTGTGAAATTGTTTGTGATGTTGATGTGAAATCGATAATAAAATGTAGGTGGTTGAAATAAATTAATTATCGTTAAAAATATAATTTTTAACGTGAAAGTGAAAAATAAATTTTTATAAACAAATCGGCCGATTTGTTTATATACACTAATTTGACTGATATTGATTGGGTCGATAAATTTTACACATCGCCCAACTGCACAAATAGAAAAATCTGTGTTTGTTGAATTGAAACCCCAAACGGGTATTGGGATGAAATACGGCATACACTAATCCCAATAATTAGTTGTATGTCGATCGATGGATCGACAGGCTGTTATAAGCGTTAGATATCTATATTTGATGCTTATACAGTGTAGTGCACTTTGGATGATGGTTGATTGTTTATCATTGCTATTATATACATGTGTTGTATGGAATCCATATAGTTAACGCTATATGGTAATTGATTGGGCCTCATTCCAATTTAGAAGATAAAGTATATTATAAAATAAAGGTTCATGTGTTGACAGTACTCATTCGTTGAGATTAGTCATGTGTTGAACGAAATATTTTAACAATCAAATTTACATCTTTATCTTTATAAAATAAAGGTTCATGTGTTGATAGTACTCATTCGTTGAGATTAGTCATGTGTTGAACGAAGTATTTTAACAATCAAATTTACATCTTTATCTTTATAAAATAAAGGTTCATGTGCTGACAGTACTCATTCGTTGAGATTAGTCATGTGTTGAACAAAATATTTTAACAATCAAATTTACATCTTTATCTTTATAAAATAAAGGTTCATGTGTTGACAGTACTCATTCGTTGAGATTAGTCATGTGTTGAACGAAATATTTTAACAATCAAATTTACATCTTTATCTTTATAAAATAAAGGTTCATGTGTTGACAGTACTCATTCGTTGAGATTAGTCATGTGTTAAACGAAATATTTTAACAATCAAATTTACATCTTTATCTTTATAAAATAAAGGTTCATGTGTTGACAGTACTCATTCGTTGAGATTAGTCATGTGTTGAACGAAATATTTTAACAATCAAATTTACATCTTTATCTTTATAAAATAAAGGTTCATGTTTGACAGTACTCATTCGTTGAGATTAGTCATGTGTTGAACAAAAATATAGATTCACGTATTGAATAGAATAAATCTTCATTTGTTGAATAGAATAACGGGATTATTGAAATATATAAAGCCGTGTTGATTAGAGATGCGCTATTTTGACGCAAACGATATTTTTATCGATTATATTCGTGTTTATAATGAATATTGGAAAGAGATAAAAATCGAATATATATAAAGCAAATTCGAATTGAATTGAAGATAGAATGAATCGAATTTGAATTGAATAGAAAACGAATTTGAATTGAATTGAATATAATCGAATTTGAATTGAATTGAATATAATCGAATTTGAATTAAATATAATAGAATTTGAATTGAATTGAATATAATCGAATTTGAATTGAATTGAATATAATCGAATTCGAATTGAATTGAATAGAAAACGAATCCGAATTGATTTGAATAGAAAACGAATTTGATTTGAATAGAAAACGAATCTGAATTTGATTTGAATAAAATCGAATTTGAATTAAATATAATCGAATTTGAATTGAATATAATCGAATTTGAATTGAATTGAATATAATCGAATTTGAATTGAATTGAATATAATCGAATTCGAATTGAATAGAAAACGAATTCGAATTGAATTGAATAGAAAACGAATTCGAATTGAATTGAATAGAAAACGAATTCAAATTGAATTGAATAGAAAACGAATTTGAATTGGATTGAATAGAAAATGAATTCAAATTGAATTGAAATTTGAATTGAATTTAAATGAATTTTAAAACGAATCTATAGTGAAAAATTCAATTTTGATTTGAATTGGAAATAGAAGTTGAAATGTTTTTGAAATGAATTTAAAACTATTTATCAAATTCGTTTTAAATAAAAATCGATGAAATATATATTATATATAATATAATGGCCTGAATAGAACGCACCGCGCCGCGACAGTTCGCGAATTTCGACCATTAACTTCGAACGGACATTACGGGAGATCCGACCGTCGGATTCTCCTAAAACCGGAACCGTTGGGTTCGTATCGAAAAGAGCTTTCTAACAAATATTAGAAATTTGAAATCTAACGGTTGGATTTGGAGATACGTCCAAATCAAATTTGGAAAAGGTCGATGTAAGTGCAGTTCGATGGCCGTTGATGGAAATCGACTGTACGGACCTTGATAAAATTATAAAAAATAGTAATAATTTGTGTAAAATCATAAGAAATGATTTGGGAAAAATTGGGATGAAAAACCCCATATTTGAAAAGATAAAAATAGATTTTTATCGAAATGAACTAGTTTTGAACTAAAATTAAACCCGTTTATTTTTAAATAAATAAACTGGATTTGAAATGGGTTTCAAACAGAATTGATTTGTGGGTTTATCGTGAACGGTGTTTTAAATAACATTTGTTCTTTAACCCGATAATAAATAGAATTGATTTGTGGGTTTATCGTGAACGGTGTTTTAAATAACATTTGTTCTTTAACCCGATAATAAATAGAATGTGATTTGGGTTTATCCTGAACTGTGTTTTAAATGACATTAGTTCTTTAACCCAGTAAAAGGAGTTTTAATGAATCTGCAATTAGATTGAAATGTGAATTGATAATCTAAATTATCAAATTTGGAAAATGAGCGAGAATGGATTATCACCAGTTTTGCTCCAAAGCGATAGTTAAATCTTTAATTAGATTTGAACATGAAATGGTAATTAATTTTACCGATAACACCACGGTGTTAGATATGGAGTATTACCAGTTTTTCTTCATGGGATGAATAGGTTGGGATTGGGAAATAAAATAAATAATTACTTCGGTGTGGTTCGCTAATCTCGACTAGTTTGGAAAACCATAATTTGGTTTGAAATGACATCCAAAGGAAGATTAAAGGATAAATTTTAAAGAATTTATCTTGGATAAAATTAATGGGAACCTTTCCCTAAGAATATGAAATTTAGAAACTAGCTGTAGGTTAGCTAAGAAGAATGGTTTCCTGGGTATTGATCTGATGTTGGTCTCAGCCTTCGGGGATAATATTTGGGAAATTGTTCTCTTGTTGATTTATGGTTAGTGGCTGCTGAATTGGAATGAGGCGTATGTTGTGTTTGTGTAACATTTGTTTTTAATATACGTGGGTTGTTCGAAAAGGCCGGGTTTATACCCATTCTGAATAACCGATTCGACGATATGTCGAAGATGAAGACGGTGGTTGAAGACCGGAAGTCTTCACATCGTTTGGGTGATTATTGATGATCTTGATTGGGCTGTACACCCAAGATGAGGGAATCAGTTGGTGGTCGTCCAGACGTACTTGGAGATCGATGGATATGCGAGGAAAGTGCCTCCGGTTTCGTTCAAACCCAGAACGAACTTGTAAATGGATTTTGTGTCTGACATTGGATTTTATTCTGTGGTGATTGATTTCTGTTAAATATATATCTGTTTGGCGGCGGAGAATTTATTCTTTTGCTTAACGCCCTTCTCTGAGACGTACGAGCTTAGAGGTTATATATCGATAGATATCAATCGCATGGCATGAATTGCCTGTGTGGCACGCTGAGTTGCATGGATCAAGGCTTCTGTTGAAAAGCAAAGTCTTGTGGTTGATGATCAAAGCACGGCCTACGTGGCAGCTTTGTGTATAGCGTGGATTCGCGAGCCTCACATCTCGGTATGAGTTAAAAACGGGATACGGACCGTTGGGAGAACACGACGTTTCTTTCTAGCTTTGGTGGTGTTAGTGACTTACCAGCCCTGACATTTATATACTTTTCACCTATGTGGTTGTTGGATGTGAGGCGCCTCGATTATAGGTCTGTAAGGACCAGGAAACGTGTGTTCAGGAATAACTAATCCTCAAATGTAAGAGAGGACCGGCCCAGCCGATTCCAGGGGTTGCCCAGAGTGTGTAGTCCCGATGCATTTGCTAGAATGTCTCGAAGCGGAGAGGAGCTTGCCCCTTGCCTCGACTCATGACGGAAATCCAATTTCCAATACGTGTATTTTGGCTTTATTTGTAGAGCCTAGTATGGCGACATAGTGGTATGGGGCACTTATGCCGTCTATGATTTATATTTATGATTGAAATTGTTTTGACACTATACACTTATTATGGTATCAAATGATTTGTTTTAAACGTACCAAGCATGTTTGGCTATTATAAGGGAAAACCCTATCCTCCGGCTTGCGTTGCATTGTGTGATGGGACCTGGGTCTTATCATAGCTTCATTTTTCGAAAAAGCATTGCGCTGTTTATTCTATGCACTGGTATTCTTGGGAGGAAACCCGTTCTGTGTTATACGGCGTGGTCCCTTGAATTACTTTTTTTTAAAGTAAAGTTTTGAATAACTGATTTAGTTCTCACACCAGTCACATGACTGACCTGGAGTTTATTGTTTTAACCTAAACTCTAGGTGCCCTTATTTTCGACACGGGCAACTAGTAGTTTTGGTTTTGCAGATTTATATTCATAGGATCCTGGTTTACAGCTGGAATGATATCCGGAAAGCTCTGTATCCGTATATCACCTTCAGTTGTGCTTTGTATTATTTTCCGCTGCTATGTAATTTATTGTAATCTCTGATATTTATCGAATGTCTATTTATTCATTTATACTTTGTATATTCTTGTATTCTGATGGAATTGTTGTAATAGCAATGAAATGTTCTTCCGTCTGCGTTCCAATTTGTCATGTTCTCAAAACGATCAGGGGTTTCGAACGGTCTAGATCGGTTTTGTAAAGACCCGCAAATTCCCGCCCTTTGGATCGACCATAAACCACACAGGTCTGACCCAAAAAGTGAAAATCTACGAATACTTTAACTTTGGGCATACAACACATTACAACATATAACAGAAGACTTTTATAACACTATAATAAATGTTACATCAGAGTACAGAATATATATATAAGAGTACATGGGAATAAAATTACAGCGGAAGAATAAATTAAAATAAATGAATACATTGCAGCGGAACTAATCTCGGTGGAAGGCTATCAACACTATGGCCACAGCTTCAGTCTTCAATCCAGGATCTTGTTTTATATATCTGTCAAATAAGCTACTCGACTGCCTGTGTGGAAAGAGGGCACCCGAGTTTGCAAAGTGAAACAAACTACAGGTCAGTCGTGGGACTGGTGTGAGAATTCTTAAACTAACCTTAATTAATAGTAAGGCTAATCACAGGACCACGCCGCTAACGCGGAACGGGTTTACTCCATTGGATTGCCAGTGCATGACTAAAGTAAATCGTCAAAATAACGCAATGCTTTGTAGAAAAATGAAACCATTATAAGACCCAAGTCCCATCACACAATGCAACGCAAACCGGAGGATAGGGTTTTACCTTATAATGGTCAAGAAATGCTTGATACGATAAAAATGGTATTATATAATAATAGTGTGCAACCAATTTGAAATACATCAAAGTAAATATATCAATCCTAGACGGCATAAGTGCCTCATCCCACTATGTCGCCATATAGAGGTATACAATCAAAACCGCGTGATGTCGTATTGGAAATTTGGGTTTCCATCTGAGTCAAGGCTAGGGAGGAGATCCTTACCGATTCGAGACACTCTAGCAATGCCCCAGGATTGGTACTCTGTCCAACCCTTGGATCCTGCAGGGCCGGTCCACACTTGCTTTTGTGGATTAGTTATGCCTGAACACACGCTTCCCGGTCCTTTTGGACCTATACTACGGCCAGTAGCGACCGCATAAACCGAGGCCTCGAACAATCCAACAACCACAATGAATAAATGCCAGCGCTGGTAGGTCCCTGGCACCACTCTAGCTAGAAAGAAACGTGTGCACTCCCTGCGTTCCCTTCTCCCGTTTTAGACTCTACCGGGCTGTGAGGCTCGCGAAGTCACGATATACACAAAGCTATGCCTAAATAGACTGTGCTTTGATCATCAACCACAAGGCCTGCTTTTCAACAAAGCCTTGATCAATTGCATCTTAGCATGCCACATTGTTAGACTCTACCATATCATTGATCATCTACCAATATATATATAACCTCTAAGCTCATACGTCTTAGAGAAGGGGGTTAAATGAAGAATAAAATCTCCACCACCAAACAGAAATATATAATCAGTAGCGTTCAACAAATACAATAGAAAAGAATACAATGTCAGACACACAATCCATTTACAAGTCCGCTCTGGGTCTGAGCGAAACAACGTGTCCGTCGATCTCCAAATACATTTGGACGATCATTACCAAATACCTTGCCTTGGGGTGTCCAGTCCCAATTCAAGATACCAGTCATCATCATCCCAACGATGTGGAAACTTCGGTCTTCAATTGCCATCTTCATCTTCGACTCTTGATCGTCGTGATGATTATTCAGAATGGGTTAAACCCGGTCTTTCTGAATAACTCGCGTATTTTGTGATTAAAAATCAAATATTGGAAAATCACACATTATGCCACATTTCCCACTCAGAGTATTCTTTTAATAAGATATTCATATTAAAAGATTCTCATTAATTTTATCAAAGATAAATTAATAAATTTAATCATAAATCTTCCTTAAAAGATTTATTAAAAATTATGAATTTGATTTAATATTTAAAATCATTTTCACAGATCATTTATTTTAAAGAATAAATCTTCTTTTAAACGGGTTAAAGAACTCGTGTCATTTAAAACATAGTTCACGATAAACCCACCAATCAATTTCCTAAATATGGAATTCCACAGAAATCAATCGGTACATAATCGATATAAATTTCTGTATCGGACTAACAATATACATGGAATAACGGCAAAGCCTCTTAAATTCCATATATAATATCGGTCTTCTATTACAGAAGCCCATCTCGATTATTACCAATAGAATTTCCACTTAATTCTAATTGAATATATATTAAATTGGAAAACTAGATTTTTAGAAAATGCTTTTGTTAAATCTATGTATAGATTTATAAATTCCAAATAATAATTTCGATGTAAATTGGATTAAAGGACAAATGTCATTTAAAAGCACCGTCCACGATAAATCCACTTCACATCTCATTGTATCTCATATCATGAAATATAATTGCAAATTCTAATAGTCTTAATTAAAGGATTTCCCTTTAAATATTAATTCGTTATAAAAACTATATATTTTTAAAATAATCATTAAAAATATTCTTTATACAAAAGATTCTAATTGGAAAGTATTCTTCATATTACATATTTTTGTCTTTTACACATATTCTTTATCTTAAAAATATATTTAACTAAAATATCTTTTTATGAAAATATATCCTTTATATAAAAAGAATTTCTAGTGTAAGAATATTCTTATTTAAAAGATCATCTGAATCGAAATGCGACTCAATCATTTACCATATAATTTGGATTATATGGATTTCACACACATCATATATATGACAATAACAATATAATCATCAAATCATCCATTTCATCCAAAGTGTAAATTCCACTGCGTAAGCGTTGAAATTAAATAATAACGCTCATCGCAGCCTGTCGATCTAACGATCAACATACAACTAAATATTGGGATTAGTGTATGTTAATTTTCATCCCAACACCCGTGTGGGGTTTCAACCAACAAACAAATAATAAATTATTTGTGCACTTGGGCGATGTGTAAAAATAATCGACCCAATCACATAAACAAGTCAGGTAACTTGCCTATGGCAGTGTAATACACAATATATAACACGATGATAAAAATATCTCTTTTATTCCTGTTCTTTTTATCGCATGTAAAGTGTCAATAAAAATGTAATCTTTATTTCTATTTTTTTATCGCATCAAAAATGATGATAAAAATATAATCTTTATTTCGATTCCTTTCATTGTAAATAAATGAAAAGAAAAATGTAATATTTTAATTCCATTTGTAATAGGGGGTATAAATAATAACACAAAATATAACTATTCATTTCATGCTTTATTTGCAATAGAGAATGCAAATAAAGATTCAACCTTTTTATTTGATGTTTATTTAGATAGAGGAATGTAAATAAAAATTGTAACTTTTTCATTTCACAATTTATTTGCATTAAGAATTGCAAATGAAAATGTGTCTTTCGTTCTCATGTTTTATTTGCGTTGAGTAATGCAAATAAAAATGTAATATTAAATTTCTAGTTTTATTTACATCAAGAAATGTAACTAAAAGAACAACTCTTTATTTTACGTTTATTTACATCAAGTGAAGTAAATAAATAAATAAAAATGTAACCTTTATTTTAATGCTTTGTTCACCTTTAAAACATGCAACAAAAATGTAACATTTGTTTTTAATAAATTTGTTTGCATCTAAATTTGCAACAAAATATAATTTTTATTTCTCGTTTGTTTGCAACTGAAGTTACAAACAAAAATGTAATTTTATCTCCTTTATTTTATTTGCATGACAGAATGCAAGTAAAAATGCATATTCTCTTTTCTACATTTTGTTTGCATTGTAGAATGCAAACAAAAATGTAATTTTTATTTTCTTGTATTGTTTACATTATGAAATGTTAATAAAAATGTGAATTTTTGATTTCATGAAATATTCGCATTGAAAATGCAATTAAAAATAAAAATGTACTACTTTAAAATCATGTTATATTTGTGTTGGAGAACACAAAAAAATGTTCTTTTATTTTTAATGTTTTATTTGTGTTTAAGAACACGAATAAAAAGACTAGTTTAATTTTCTATGTTATATTTGTGTTTGAGAACACAAACACAAAGGATCATTCATTTTCTAAAATGTATTTGTGTTTGGGAACACAAATAAAAAGGTTCGTTCATTTTCAAAATGTATTTGCATAAGTGAATGCAAATAAAAGAATAAACTTTACTTTAATATATATATTTGTATTCGTAAATACAAATAAGAGAACAAGTTTTAATTTTAAATATATATTTGTATTTTCAGATGAAAACAAAAGAACAAGTTTATTTTTAATGTATATTTACATTGGTACATGCAAATAAAAGAATAATTTTATTTTCAATAAACCTTTGCATTGGTGAATGCAAAATAAAAGAACAACTTTTTTGTTTACAAAATATATTTACAAATATAATGTAACTTCTGAAAATAATTTCTTAAAGGTTTTGTTCGCATTGTGAATGCAAACAAAAAGGCCAATTTTATTTATTTCATGTTACATTCACATTGAAGAACATAATAAAAAGTTAACTTATTTCCTATGTTAGATTTGCATTAGTGAATGCAAGATAAAGAACAAATTTTGTTTTAATGCATAATTGCATTTATGAGTGCAATTAAAAGAGCAAATTTATTTTCAGTGCATATTTGTATTTGTGAATACAAATAAAAAAAATGAACTTTTGTTTTCAATGTTTTATTTGTATTTGAGGATACAAATAAAATGACATATTTCATTTTAATGGTTTATTTGTATATGTAAGTACAAATAAAAGGGACAAACTTTATTTTCTATGTTCACTTGTGTTTGTGAAAACAAATAAAAAGAACAGATTATTTTCAATGTTTCATTTGTATATGTGAATACAAATAAAAGAACAAATTATATTTCAATGAACAAAATTTCAACAAAAATGCAATCTTATTTTATAAACTCTTCATTTCAACAAAATGAAAATAAAGATATAATCTTTTTATTCTAATCTTTACGATGAAACCCAAATCACATTAAAAATATAATTTCTTAATGTAAAATCTTTCTATTGAAAACAATGAACACATAAAAATAAAACCTTTTACATTGCTTCTTTTTACGAAAACACTATTTCATTAAAAATGAAATTTTTATGTTGCTTCTTTTTATATTGAAAACACTATTACATTAAAAATGAGATTTTTAATGTTGCAACTTTTATTGAACATCAAATTGACAAATAAATTATGACTTTTGATTGAAAACTATTTTTACATAAAAAAAAAATGAAATCTTTTGTTTTCATTCTTTTTAATGATAAAACCTCATATTAAAATATATCCTTTTTAGTCATTCTTTTTTTATTTTTAATGTAAACAAATTCACATTAAAAGATATATTTTTCTTGGTCCATTCTCTTTAATGTAAACAAATAAAGATATATTTTATCCATTGTGCCAATTTCTATTATAAAACCAACAAATAAAAATAAATATTTATTGTCGACCAAATTCCCTTGTTAAATCAACAAATAAAAATAAATATTTGTTTGTCGTTTGACTTCTATTGTTCATTTCAGAAAAATGAAAATAATATATTTTAATAATATAAAATAAATCAGAACGTCTAGATCTAAATAAAATATGTTTTTAAATCTAAATTTAGATTTAATTTCCCAACCGCAATTGAAACTCAATAATATATGCAATTTAAAGGTGGATCTAATCATAACATGAATAATAAACACAACACAAGCAACAATCAACCATTTATTTACATACAACATTTCAGATCTGAATTAACATCATCACACAATTATTTTAGAGCAAGAAAATAATTTAATAATAAATTAAATAATGAAAATTTGAATTCTCACATTGAAATTTGGCTGAAATTCGACTGTCTCCTTTTCAGCTGCGGTCTGCGCCATCACGAAGCTCTTAATTTTGTGATTCCAACGCAATTTACGGTTCGTCAAACGGACCTCGTATGAGAGAGTTATGAATTTTTAAAGATTGGGTAATTAAATAATTAAAATAATAAAATAATAAAAAAAAAGTTCGGACCTTCTCTTCCTCTTCACGTCGTCGCTACCTGCATACGAAGGAAACCAAAGCCGCACCCATCCCTTTCTGCACGCACCGATCATCAGAGCCCCGTTCATCGATCAACCACCTCCATTCGAACCACCACGCCAAGAGCCGCCTACACCACCAACCATGTCGAACTCGGCCTCCCCTAGGGCCCGCAAACCAATAAAAACCGCAGCCCCTTCTCGGACGAAATTCGCGAAATCCGTGCAACAAAACCCGATCTTAACCGTATAGATTGAAAGGTCTCTGAATTCTCTTCGATTTGGTAGGTCATACGTCAATTTTCGTCGAACGGATTGAGAGATATTAGCATTTGAAGTTGGAGCAATTCTGGCCATCCATTTCTGGGCGGCGGCTGGCCATTAGAGAATTAGGGTTAGGGTTTTCGGATTTTTATATTATTTTAATATTTAGTTCCGAATTTCGTGAAATAAAGTGGATTTTTGGACTTTCTCGGATTTGGGCCTGCTTACTGTCGATCTTAACGTTTTGAGGCCTTCTGAATGCGATGGGCTATGTCCCAAGGTCCAATTCTGATGTCTACACGTTTTATTTTCGGTTTTAATTGAAAATACAATATTAAATTAATTATTTAATTCCTACCGTACATTTAAATATGCCGGGGTCACATACGACCTCAGAAAATTCTAAAAAATATATTTTTAGCTTTCTTATGATGATACGAATCCAACAAAATTATTTTCGTCGAATTCTGAGACTGTTCGAAAAATGGCTATTTTTAAGGCGTTCAAATTTAACTGTAAATAGTCAAAACACATTTTATTTCGCCACGCTCACATTTTAATTCGAAAAATTCTGAAATTTGAAACCTAGCAATAATTTGACATTCCGGTTCCAACAAAAGTGATTTCGTCGAAAACCGAGGTTGTTTGAAAAATGACTATTTTTAAGGCTAATATATTTAATATTAAAAAATACATTTTTAAACAAATAAATCCCGAAACTCAAAATATATAAGTGTTTACTGTTTTTCAATGTAGAAACATCATTATGAACTCAATGGAAGTGGTTTCGAGTTCAAATTCCTTCGTATGCAAAAAGTAGCATTTTGACCCTTATAAATTTCATAGCGACCTTTCTAAATATTGAATTGGTCATAACTTTTGATTCCCGCTATGAAATTTCAATTTTTCGGATTCGTTGGAAAGGTATATTTAAATAGATTCTAATATTTTTGGTTTCACTAAAATCCGTTAAATTTTGCATCCTGTACGGTCAGTCAAAGTTCAAGTTTGACTTTTCAAACTACTGCGCTATTTCTAACTCTTTTGTTAATTAAAATTAAATCATTCATTCTAACTTCGATTTAAATCAAATTTGTGATCATAATTATTTAAATAAATTATTTATATTGTCAAAACTCATTAAAATTTTCTAAAATAAAATTTTTAAATTGGTCCTGATTTTTGCGGGTTGTTACAATCGTCCCCACTTAAAAACTTTTCGTCCTCGAAAAGGAACGTAGCTAAAAATTGTAAAATTAACTATCTTAATTTTAAATTTTAATGGTTAATTATCTTTTCAAAATATTTATAACTTTATATTTATAAAAATTATATTTCACAAAATATATTATAAATATCAAAAATACGTTAATTATAAATTTGTAACTCTTAACTCGTTCTAGGGCATTACTAACCCCATCTCTAACGAGTTTACTCATTCTAGGATACTGCTGATCCTATCTCTAATGAGTATTCTTATTGGACATTACTAATCCAACCTCTGATGAGTCTTTTGTTCAGTTCTAACGAGTTGTACCCCAAAGGTTTGAGCTAACCTGGCTCTGATACCAACTGTAAAGACCCGCAAATCCCCGCCCTTTGGATCGACCATAAACCACACAGGTCTGACCCAAAAAGTGAAAATCTACGAATACTTTAACTTTGGGCATACAACACATTACAACATATAACAGAAGACTTTTATAACACTATAATAAATGTTACATCAGAGTACAGAATATATATATCAGAGTACATGGGAATAAAATTACAGCGGAAGAATAAATTAAAATAAATGAATACATTGCAGCGGAACTAATCTCGGTGGAAGGCTATCAACACTATGGCCACAGCTTCCGTCTTCAATCCAGGATCTTGTTTTATATATCTATCAAATAAGCTACTGGACTGCCCGTGTGGAAAGAGGGCACCCGAGTTTGCAAAGTGAAACAAACTACAGGTCAGTCGTGGGACTGGTGTGAGAATTCTTAAACTAACCTTAATTAATAGTAAGGCTAATCACAGGACCACGCCGCTAACGCGGAACGGGTTTACTCCATTGGATTGCCAGTGCATGACTAAAGTAAATCGTCAAAATAACGCAATGCTTTTTAGAAAAATGAAACCATTATAAGACCCAAGTCCCATCACACAATGCAACACAAACCGGAGGATAGGGTTTTACCTTATAATGGTCAAGAAATGCTTGATACGATAAAAATGGTATTATATAATAATAGTGTGCAACCAATTTGAAATACATCAAAGTAAATATATCAATCCTAGACGGCATAAGTGCCCCATCCCACTATGTCGCCATATATAGGTATACAATCAAAACCGCGTGATGTCGTATTGGAAATTTGGGTTTCCATCTGAGTCAAGGCTAGGGAGGAGATCCTTACCGATTCGAGACACTCTAGCAATGCCCCAGGATTGGTACTCTGTCCAACCCTTGGATCCTGCAGGGCCGGTCCACACTTGCTTTTGTGGATTAGTTATGCCTGAACACACGCTTCCCGGTCCTTTTGGACCTATACTACGGCCAGTAGCGACCGCATAAACCGAGGCCTCGAACAATCCAACAACCACAATGAATAAATGCCAGCGCTGGTAGGTCCCTGGCACCACTCTAGCTAGAAAGAAACGTGTGCACTCCCTGCGTTCCCTTCTCCTGTTTTAGACTCTACCGGGCTGTGAGGCTCGCGAAGTCACGATATACACAAAGCTATGCCTAAATAGACTGTGCTTTGATCATCAACCACAAGGCCTGCTTTTCAACAAAGCCTTGATCAATTGCATCTTAGCATGCCACATTGTTAGACTCTACCATATCATTGATCATCTACCAATATATATATAACCTCTAAGCTCATACGTCTTAGAGAAGGGGGTTAAATGAAGAATAAAATCTCCACCACCAAACAGAAATATATAATCAGTAGCGTTCAACAAATACAGTAGAAAAGAATACAATGTCAGACACACAATCCATTTACAAGTCCGCTCTGGGTCTGAGCGAAACAACGTGTCCGTCGATCTCCAAATACATTTGGACGATCATTACCAAATACCTTGCCTTGGGGTGTCCAGTCCCAATTCAAGATACCAGTCATCATCATCCCAACGATGTGGAAACTTCGGTCTTCAATTGCTATCTTCATCTTCGACTCTTGATCGTCGTGATGATTATTCAGAATGGGTTAAACCCGGTCTTTCTGAATAACTCGCGTATTTTGTGATTAAAAATCAAATATTGGAAAATCACACATTACGCCACATTTCCCACTCAGAGTATTCTTTTAATAAGATATTCATATTAAAAGATTCTCATTAATTTTATCAAAGATAAATTAATAAATTTAATCATAAATCTTCCTTAAAAGATTTATTAAAAATTCTGAATTTGATTTAATATTTAAAATCATTTTCACAGATCATTTATTTTAAAGAATAAATCTTCTTTTAAACGGGTTAAAGAACTCGTGTCATTTAAAACATAGTTCACGATAAACCCACCAATCAATTTCCTAAATATGGAATTCCACAGAAATCAATCAGTACATAATCGATATAAATTTCTGTATCGGACTAACAATATACATGGAATAACGGCAAAGCCTCTTAAATTCCATATATAATATCGGTCTTCTATTACAGAAGCCCATCTCGATTATTACCAATAGAATTTCCACTTAATTCTAATTGAATATATATTAAATTGGAAAACTAGATTTTTAGAAAATGCTTTTGTTAAATCTATGTATAGATTTATAAATTCCAAATAATAATTTCGATGTAAATTGGATTAAAGGACAAATGTCATTTAAAAGCACCGTCCACGATAAATCCACTTCACATCTCATTGTATCTCATATCATGAAATATAATTGCAAATTCTAATAGTCTTAATTAAAGGATTTCCCTTTAAATATTAATTCGTTATAAAAACTATATATTTTTAAAATAATCATTAAAAATATTCTTTATACAAAAGATTCTAATTGGAAAGTATTCTTCATATTACATATTTTTGTCTTTTACACATATTCTTTATCTTAAAAATATATTTAACTAAAATATCTTTTTATGAAAATATATCCTTTATATAAAAAGAATTTCTAGTGTAAGAATATTCTTATTTAAAAGATCATCTGAATCGAAATGCGACTCAATCATTTACCATATAATTTGGATTATATGGATTTCACACACATCATATATATGACAATAACAATATAATCATCAAATCATCCATTTCATCCAAAGTGTAAATTCCACTGCGTAAGCGTTGAAATTAAATAATAACGCTCATCGCAGCCTGTCGATCTAACGATCAACATACAACTAAATATTGGGATTAGTGTATGTTAATTTTCATCCCAACACCCGTGTGGGGTTTCAACCAACAAACAAATAATAAATTATTTGTGCACTTGGGCGATGTGTAAAAATAATCGACCCAATCACATAAACAAGTCAGGTAACTTGCCTATGGCAGTGTAATACACAATATATAACACGATGATAAAAATATCTCTTTTATTCCTGTTCTTTTTATCGCATGTAAAGTGTCAATAAAAATGTAATCTTTATTTCTATTTTTTTATCGCATCAAAAATGATGATAAAAATATAATCTTTATTTCGATTCCTTTCATTGTAAATAAATGAAAAGAAAAATGTAATATTTTAATTCCATTTGTAATAGGGGGTATAAATAATAACACAAAATATAACTATTCATTTCATGCTTTATTTGCAATAGAGAATGCAAATAAAGATTCAACCTTTTTATTTGATGTTTATTTAGATAGAGGAATGTAAATAAAAATTGTAACTTTTTCATTTCACAATTTATTTGCATTAAGAATTGCAAATGAAAATGTGTCTTTCGTTCTCATGTTTTATTTGCGTTGAGTAATGCAAATAAAAATGTAATATTAAATTTCTAGTTTTATTTACATCAAGAAATGTAACTAAAAGAACAACTCTTTATTTTACGTTTATTTACATCAAGTGAAGTAAATAAATAAATAAAAATGTAACCTTTATTTTAATGCTTTGTTCACCTTTAAAACATGCAACAAAAATGTAACATTTGTTTTTAATAAATTTGTTTGCATCTAAATTTGCAACAAAATGTAATTTTTATTTCTCGTTTGTTTGCAACTGAAGTTACAAACAAAAATGTAATTTTATCTCCTTTATTTTATTTGCATGACAGAATGCAAGTAAAAATGCATATTCTCTTTTCTACATTTTGTTTGCATTGTAGAATGCAAACAAAAATGTAAATTTTATTTTCTTGTATTGTTTACATTATGAAATGTTAACAAAAATGTGAATTTTTGATTTCATGAAATATTCGCATTGAAAATGCAATTAAAAATAAAAATGTACTACTTTAAAATCATGTTATATTTGTGTTGGAGAACACAAAAAAAATGTTCTTTTATTTTTAATGTTTTATTTGTGTTTAAGAACACGAATAAAAAGACTAGTTTAATTTTCTATGTTATATTTGTGTTTGAGAACACAAACACAAAGGATCATTCATTTTCTAAAATGTATTTGTGTTTGGGAACACAAATAAAAAGGTTCGTTCATTTTCAAAATGTATTTGCATAAGTGAATGCAAATAAAAGAATAAACTTTACTTTAATATATATATTTGTATTCGAAAATACAAATAAGAGAACAAGTTTTAATTTTAAATATATATTTGCATTTTTAGATGCAAACAAAAGAACAAGTTTATTTTTAATGTATATTTACATTGGTACATGCAAATAAAAGAATAATTTTATTTTCAATAAACCTTTGCATTGGCGAATGCAAAATAAAAGAACAACTTTTTTGTTTACAAAATATATTTACAAATATAATGTAACTTCTGAAAATAATTTCTTAAAGGTTTTGTTCGCATTGTGAATGCAAACAAAAAGGCCAATTTTATTTATTTCATGTTACATTCACATTGAAGAACATAATAAAAAGTTAACTTATTTCCTATATTAGATTTGCATTAGTGAATGCAAGATAAAGAACAAATTTTGTTTTAATGCATAATTGCATTTGTGAGTGCAATTAAAAGAGCAAATTTATTTTCAGTGCATATTTGTATTTGTGAATACAAATAAAAAAATGAACTTTTGTTTTCAATGTTTTATTTGTATTTGAGGATACAAATAAAATGACATATTTCATTTTAATGGTTTATTTGTATATGTAAGTACAAATAAAAGGGACAAACTTTATTTTCTATGTTCACTTGTGTTTGTGAAAACAAATAAAAAGAACAGATTATTTTCAATGTTTCATTTGTATATGTGAATACAAATAAAAGAACAAATTATATTTCAATGAACAAAATTTCAACAAAAATGCAATCTTATTTTATAAACTCTTCATTTCAACAAAATGAAAATAAAGATATAATCTTTTTATTCTAATCTTTACGATGAAACCCAAATCACATTAAAAATATAATTTCTTAATGTAAAATCTTTCTATTGAAAACAATGAACACATAAAAATAAAACCTTTTACATTGCTTCTTTTTACGAAAACACTATTTCATTAAAAATGAAATTTTTATGTTGCTTCTTTTTATATTGAAAACACTATTACATTAAAAATGAGATTTTTAATGTTGCAACTTTTATTGAACATCAAATTGACAAATAAATTATGACTTTTGATTGAAAATTATTTTTACATAAAAAAAATGAAATCTTTTGTTTTCATTCTTTTTAATGATAAAACCTCATATTAAAATATATCCTTTTTAGTCATTCTTTTTTTATTTTTAATGTAAACAAATTCACATTAAAAGATATATTTTTCTTGGTCCATTCTCTTTAATGTAAACAAATAAAGATATATTTTATCCATTGTGCCAATTTCTATTATAAAACCAACAAATAAAAATAAATATTTATTGTCGACCAAATTCCCTTGTTAAATCAACAAATAAAAATAAATATTTGTTTGTCGTTTGACTTCTATTGTTCATTTCAGAAAAATGAAAATAATATATTTTAATAATATAAAATAAATCAGAACGTCTAGATTTAAATAAAATATGTTTTTAAATCTAAATTTAGATTTAATTTCCCAACCGCAATTGAAACTCAATAATATATGCAATTTAAAGGTGGATCTAATCATAACATGAACAATAAACACACCACAAGCAACAATCAACCATTTATTTACATACAACATTTCAGATCTGAATTAACATCATCACACAATTATTTTAGAGCAAGAAAATAATTTAATAATAAATTAAATAATGAAAATTTGAATTCTCACATTGAAATTTGGCTGAAATTCGACTGTCTCCTTTTCAGCTGCGGTCTGCGCCATCACGAAGCTCTTAATTTTGTGATTCCAACGCAATTTACGGTTCGTCAAACGGACCTCGTATGAGAGAGTTATGAATTTTTAAATATTGGGTAATTAAATAATTAAAATAATAAAATAATAATAAAAAAAAGTTCGGACCTTCTCTTCCTCTTCACGTCGTCGCTACCTGCATACGAAGGAAACCAAAGCCGCACCCATCCCTTTCTGCACGCACCGATCATCAGAGCCCCGTTCATCGATCAACCACCTCCATTCGAACCACCACGCCAAGAGCCGCCTACACCAACAACCATGTCGAACTCGGCCTCCCCTAGGGCCCGCAAACCAATAAAAACCGCAGCCCCTTCTTGGACGAAATTCGCGAAATCCGTGCAACAAAACCCGATCTTAACCGTATAGATTGAAAGGTCTCTGAATTCTCTTCGATTTGGTAGGTCATACGTCAATTTTCGTCGAACGGATTGAGAGATATTAGCATTTGAAGTTGGAGCAATTCTGGCCATCCATTTCTGGGCGGCGGCTGGCCATTAGAGAATTAGGGTTAGGGTTTTCGGATTTTTATATTATTTTAATATTTAGTTCCGAATTTCATGAAATAAAGTGGATTTTTTGACTTTCTCGGATTTGGGCCTGCTTACTGTCGATCTTAACGTTTTGAGGCCTTCTGAACGCGATGGGCTATGTCCAAGGTCCAATTCTGATGTCTACACGTTTTATTTTCGGTTTTAATTGAAAATACAATATTAAATTAATTATTTAATTCCTACCGTACATTTAAATATGCCGGGGTCACATACGACCTCAGAAAATTCTAAAAAATATATTTTTAGCTTTCTTATGACGATACGAATCCAACAAAATTATTTTCGTCGAATTCTGAGACTGTTCGAAAAATGGCTATTTTTAAGGCGTTCAAATTTAACTGTAAATAGTCAAAACACATTTGATTTCGCCACGCTCACAAATTAATTCGAAAAATTCTGAAATTTGAAACCTAGCAATAATTTGACATTCCGGTTCCAACAAAAGTGATTTCTTCGAAAACCGAGGTCGTTTGAAAAATGACTATTTTTAAGGCCAATATATTTAATATTAAAAAATACATTTTTAAACAAATAAATCCCGAAACTCAAAATATATAAGTGTTTACTGTTTTTCAAGGTAGAAACATCATTATGAACTCAATGGAAGTGGTTTCGAGTTCAAATTCCTTCGTATGCAAAAAGTAGCATTTTGACCCTTATAAATTTCATAGCGACCTTTCTAAATATTGAATTGGCCATAACTTTTGATTTCCGCTATGAAATTTCAATTTTTCGGATTCGTTGGAAAGATATATTTAAATAGATTCTAATATTTTTGGTTTCACTAAAATCCGTTAAATTTTGCATCCTGTACGGTCAGTCAAAGTTCAAGTTTGACTTTTCAAACTACTGCGCTATTTCTAACTCTTTTGTTAATTAAAATTAAATCATTCATTCTAACTTCGATTTAAATCAAATTTGTGATCATAATTATTTAAATAAATTATTTATATTGTCAAAACTCATTAAAATTTTCTAAAATAAAATTTTTAAATTGGTCCTGATTTTTGCGGGTTGTTACAGGTTTAACGACTGATTCGGATCGAGCGAAATTCCTTGCTCTCACATTTGGTATCAGAGCTTTGGTTTACAGAGCTCGAGAACAAGACACATTAGAACCATACGAAAGAATTCATCAGATATTGGATTAGTAATATCCAATTAGAATGACTCGTTAGAGATAGGATCAGTAGTATCCTAGAACGAGTGTGAAGAGTATATTTTTCAAATGAAAACCATTTTGTTTTGAAAATTTAAATCGTTTTATACGTATCTGAATATTTTATTTGTATTGATTTGGACAATCTAGTATATAAAGGTTTTGCATATACGCGTCATGAACGTATGTTCGTAGTTTTAATATATTGGATAGATATAGAATCACATTCTAGTCGCCCGGAGATGGTACTGATAATTGTCATGACATCATCAGTATTTATGTTCGTGTTTCGAAGGTGTGATATCTATATATTTCCATTAGACTGGTGTGAGAACCAAAACTTATATAGATAGATTTATTGTTGTGAATTGGCATCAAAAACATGATTTTTGACTATATATCAAGTTTATGAATTTGAAACGTTAATCCACTAATTGATTGATGGTTGAGTTGTTTGTTTGTTTGATAATTTTGAACCATTATGCCTAATTGTATCGAATATTGAATTGTATTGAATATTGGTCACATTTGCTTGCATATACATGTACTTACATTGAACAGGTCATAGCAAGGAGGCTAGAGCAGAGAATAAAATTTGTTTGCCCGACAAATAGGTACATGTTTACTATAATTTACTATTTTGTTTGGGTGATGATGATTTTATGAGCCGATTGGCTAGCCGCTTGGCTTTTTCTTTTTCTTTTTGAGATCAGAAGGCCTATATGGCAATTTGGGGATTTTCCCGTGGCTCCCGGTGCAGGGGAGGTTATGGCGAAATTATTCGAAAATTTAGGGTGTTAGCCAAATTTTTGAAGAATTTTAAAATTCTCAGAAACTGAAAAGTTGGAGAATGGAAGCCAGATCGAACGTAGAGTTGATTAATCAAACCACTTTCGACTTCGTTCCTTTTCGGGGACAAAAATTTTCAAGTGGGGGAGATTGTAACAACCCGAAAATGCGAGCCAGTTTAAAATTTTTATTTTGGAAATTTTAGCGAATTTTGAACATTTAAAATGAATTATTTTAAATAAAATCGACGAGAAATTTATTTTGAATAGAATTCGAACGTATATATTATATACGTCGTCGTTAGAATATAAATAATTATATATAATTATAATAGGAATTGAAAATGGCGCGGTAGTTCGATAATTCGATTTAAAACTTCAATTGAATGTACCGGGTGCAAAACAAACCGGATGTTAGTGAAACCAAAAACATTAGGATCTAAATGAGAATATGTTTCCAACGAATCCGGAAAATCGAAATTTCATAGCGGGAATCAAAAGATATGTCCAGTTGAAAATTCTGAATAGTCACTATGGAATTCAGGCCCTTAAAAATGGGAATTTTGCAAACGACCTCGGATTTCGACGAAACCACTTTTGTTGGGACCATGGTGTATAATTATTGCTAGATTCCAAATTTCAAATTTTTTGAATCAATATGTGAGCGTGGCAAAGGAAAACGTGTTTGACCAGTTTAAGTTGATTTTAATCGACTGGAAAATGACCATTTTTGCAAAGGTCTCAGAATTCGACGAAACTAGTTTTGTTAGGACCGTATCGTCAATACGAAGCTAGAAAATATTTTTCTAGAATTTTTAAAGTTCGTATGTGACCCCTGTAAATTGAAATGTGCGTTCAAAATTCAATATATAGAGTTATATGTTGATTTTGATGGAAATTGATCGAAATGATCGAATTAGCCGATGATACATATCCCATTGTGTTCGGAATGGGGGTAATTAGCTATGGACGACGGGCGGTGGACCTCGTTTAGAGGTCGTATGTAAAAGTCAACTTTTTGGGATAAAAAATAATAAAATATAAAACCCTTTTCTCTCTCCTTACCTTTATTCACTCAGGCCCCCCGATTTCGTTTCAAAGAAGAAGAAAAATGGAGAAGGAAGCGGAGGGGAGCCGCCGCTCCTCCCCTCGTCGCCGTCGCGGTGGCGCAGCCCCTATCGCAGCTTCCCCCTCCCCTCCTCTCGAGCGACGCCCGAACCCCCCCAGACCCCCCAAACGAAACCGACAGCGAGGGGGGGCACCTCCGACCACCGCCTGACCGCGCTGCCCTCCGACCACCATCAACTCCGGCGCCCTCCCTTGCTTCTCTCTCCTCTCCAATTGAAGCCCTAAACTCTCCATTTTAGCCGCTGCTCCACCAATGCGGGCCCCGCCGCCGGCCACAGCGCTGCCTTGGCCACCTGGGCGCCCCTCAACAACCTCCTGCAACCGAAAAATAGTGAGTTTCCTGTTTAATTTTTATTCATGGAAAATTTTATAGTGTTATTTATAAAAGTTTATATTTTGACTAGGTAAAAACCTGATTTTTATTACCAGAAATATAATTTTTAGTTAGGCAAATATAATTTTCAATTTGTTAGGAACATGGTTTTATTTCATATATAAAAATATGATTTTGTTCATATGAGAAAAAAAACGATTTTCACTTATATAAAAGTGATGATTTTTATATTTGTTTGAAAGCAATTTAAAAATATAGTTTTTGTTAAGTAAAAATTCGATTTTTATATATTGAATAGAAAAGTAAAAATTCGATTTTTTTTATATATTGAATAGCAAAGTAAAATTTCGATTTTTATATATTGAATAGCAAAGTAAAAATTCGATTTTTATATATTGAATAGCAAAGTAAAAATTCGATTTTTTATATATTGAATAGCAAAGTAAAAATTCGATTTTATATATTGAATAGAAAAGTAAAAATTCGATTTTTATATATTGAATAGCGAAGTAAAAATGTGATTTTTATATATGTAGTGACTACAGGTAGTGAAATTGGCAAAAAGGCGAGCACGACGAAGATTTATACATAAGAAGAGTCGTGGTATTGGATTAGCTTTGGTGAGAATTTCTCACTCTTCAATTCCTTTTTCTAGTTATATATATATATATATATATATATATATATATATATATATACTAGGATGCAGACGGTGTTTAGTAGCACCCGACACCTGTCATCCACAGACCATTAATGGCTTGTTTGTTTAATTGTTGTGTTGTGAAATTGTTTGTGATGTTGATGTGAAATCGATAATAAAATGTAGGTGGTTGAAATAAATTAATTATCGTTAAGAATATAATTTTTAACGTGAAAGTGAAAAATAAACATTTATAAACAAATCGGCCGATTTTTTTATATACACTGATTTGACTGATATTGATTGGGTCGATAAATTTTACACATCGCCCAACTGCACAAATAGAAAAATCTGTGTTTGTTGATTTGAAACCCCACACGAGTATTGGGACGAAATACGGCATACACTAATCCCAATAATTAGTTGTATGTCGATCGATGGATCGACAGGCTGTTATAAGCGTTAGATATCTATATTTGATGCTTATACAGTGTAGTGCACTTTGGATGATGGTTGATTGTTTATCATTGCTATTATATACATGTGTTGTATGGAATCCATATAGTTAACGCTATATGGTAATTGATTGGGCCTCATTCCAATTTAGAAGATAAAGTATATTATAAAATAAAGGTTCATGTGTTGACAGTACTCATTCGTTGAGATTAGTCATGTGTTGAAAGAAATATTTTAACAATCAAATTTACATCTTTATCTTTATAAAATAAAGGTTCATGTGTTGACAATACTCATTCGTTGAGATTAGTCATGTGTTGAACGAAATATTTTAACAATCAAATTTACATCTTTATCTTTATAAAATAAAGGTTCATGTGTTGACAGTACTCATTCGTTGAGATTAGTCATGTGTTGAACGAAATATTTTAACAATCAAATTTACATCTTTATCTTTATAAAATAAAGGTTCATGTGTTGACAGTACTCATTCATTGAGATTAGTCATGTGTTGAACGAAATATTTTAACAATCAAATTTACATCTTTATCTTTATAAAATAAAGGTTCATGTGTTGACAGTACTCATTCGTTGAGATTAGTCATGTGTTGAACGAAATATTTTAACAATCAAATTTACATCTTTATCTTTATAAAATAAAGGTTCATGTGTTGACAGTACTCATTCGTTGAGATTAGTCATGTGTTGAACGAAATATTTTAACAATCAAATTTACATCTTTATCTTTATAAAATAAAGGTTAATGTGTTGATAGTACTCATTCGTTGAGATTAGTCATGTGTTGAACAAAAATATAGATTCACGTATTAAATAGAATAAATCTTCATTTGTTGAATAGAATAACGGGATTATTGAAATATATAAAGCCGTGTTGATTAGAGTGTGCTATTTTGACGCGAACGATATTTTTATCGATTATATTCGTTTTTATAATGAATATTGGAAAGAGATAAAAATCAAATATATATAAAATAAATTCGAATTGAATTGAAGATAGAATGAATCGAATTTGAATTGAATTGAATATAATCGAATTTGAATTGAATTGAATATAATCGAATTTGAATTAAATATAATCGAATTTGAATTGAATTGAATATAATCGAATTTGAATTGAATTGAATATAATCGAATTCGAATTGAATTGAATAGAAAACGAATCCGAATTGATTTGAATAGAAAACGAATTTGATTTGAATAGAAAACGAATCTGAATTTGAATTGAATAAAATCGAATTTGAATTAAATATAATCGAATTTGAATTGAATTGAATATAATCGAATTTGAATTGAATTGAATATAATCAAATTTGAATTGAATTGAATATAATCGAATTCGAATTGAATTGAATAGAAAACGAATTCGAATTGAATTGAATAGAAAACGAATTCGAATTGAATTGAATAGAAAACGAATTCAAATTGAATTGAATAGAAAACGAATTTGAATTGGATTGAATAGAAAATGAATTCAAATTGAATTGAAATTTGAATTGAATTTAAATGAATTTTAAAACGAATCTATAGGGAAAAATTCAATTTTGATTTGAATTGGAAATAGAAGTTGAAATGTTTTTGAAACGAATTTAAAACTATTTATAAAATTCATTTTAAATAAAATTCGACGAAATATATATTATATATACTATATATATAATATAATGGCCTGAATAGAACGCGCCGCACCGCGACAGTTCGCGAATTTCGACCATTAACTTCGAACGGACATTACGGGAGATCCGACCGTCGGATTCTCCTAAAACCGGAACCGTTGGGTTCGTATCGAAAAGAGCTTTCTAACAAATATTAGAAATTTGAAATCTAATGGTTGGATTTGGAGATACGTCAAAATCAAATTTGGAAAAGGTCGCTGTAAGTGCAGTTCGATGGCTGTTGATGGAAATCGACTATACGGACCTTGATAAAATTATTAAAAATAGTAATAATTTGTGTGAAATCATAAGAAATGATTTGGGAAAAATTGGGATGAAAAACCCCATATTTGAAAAGATAAAAATAGATTTTTATCGAAATGAACTAGTTTTGAACTAAAATTAAACCTGTTTATTTTTAAATAAATAAACTGGATTTGAAATGGGTTTCAAACAGAATTGATTTGTGGGTTTATCGTGAACGGTGTTTTAAATAACATTTGTTCTTTAACCCGATAATAAATAGAATTGATTTGTGGGTTTATCGTGAACGGTGTTTTAAATAACATTTGTTCTTTAACCCGATAATAAATAGAATGTGATTTGGGTTTATCGTGAACTGTGTTTTAAATGACATTAGTTCTTTAACCCAGTAAAAGGAGTTTTAATGAATCTGCAATTAGATTGAAATGTGAATTGATAATCTAAATTATCAAATTTGGAAAATGAGCGAGAATGGAGTATCACCAGTTTTTCTCCAAAGCGATAGTTAAATCTTTAATTAGATTTGAACGTGAAATGGTAATTAATTTTACCGATAACACCACGGTGTTAGATAAGGAGTATTACCAGTTTTTCTTCATGGGATGAATAGGTTGGGATTGGGAAATAAAATAAATAATTACTTCGGTGTGGTTCGCTAATCTCGACTAGTTTGGAAAACTATAATTTGGTTTGAAATGACATCCAAAGGAAGATTAAAGGATAAATTTTAAAGAATTTATCTTGGATAAAATTAATGGGAACCTTTCCCTAAGAATATGAAATTTAGAAACTAGCTGTAGGTTAGCTAAGAAGAATGGTTTCCTGGGTATTGATCTGATGTTGGTCTCAGCCTTCGGGGTTAATATTTGGGAAATTGTTCTCTTGTTGATTTACGGTTAGTGGCTGCTGAATTGGAATGAGGCGTATGTTGTGTTTGTGTAACATTTGTTTTTAATATATGTGGGTTGTTCGGAAAGGCCGGGTTTATACCCATTCTGAATAACCGATTCGACGATATGTCGAAGATGAAGACGGTGGTTGAAGACCGTAAGTCTTCACATCGTTTGTGTGATTACTGATGATCTTGATTGGGCTGTACACCCAAGATGAGGGAATCAGTTGGTGGTCGTCCAGACGTACTTGGAGATCGATGGATATGCGAGGAAAGTGCCTCCGGTTTCGTTCAGACCCAGAACGAACTTGTAAATGGATTGTGTGTCTGACATTGGATTTTATTCTATGTTGATTAATTTCTGTTAAATATATATCTGTTTGGCGGCGGAGAATTTATTCTTTTGCTTAACGACCTTCTCTGAGACGTACGAGCTTAGAGGTTATATATCGATAGATATCAATCGCATGGCATGAATTGCCTGTGTGACACACTGAGTTGCATGGATCAAGGCTTCTGTTGAAAAGCAAAGTCTTGTGGTTGATGATCAAAGCACGGCCTACGTGGCAGCTTTGTGTATAGCGTGGATTCGTGAGCCTCACACCTCGGTATGAGTTAAAAACGGGTTACGGACCGTTGGGAGAACACGACGTTTCTTTCTAGCTTTGGTGTTGTCAGTGACTTACCAGCCCTGACATTTATATACTTTTCACCTATGTGGTTGTTGGATGCGAGGCGCCTCGATTATAGGTTTGTAAGGACCGAGAAACGTGTGTTCAGGAATAACTAATCCTCAAACGTTAGAGAGGACCGGCCCAGCCGATTCCAGGGGTTGCCCAGAGTGTGTAGTCCCGAGGCATTTGCTAGAATGTCTCGAAGCAGAGAGGAGCTTGCCCCTTGCCTCGACTCATGATGGAAATCCAATTTCCAATACGTGTATTTCGGCTTTATTTGTAGAACCTAGTATGGCAACATAGTGGTATGGGGCACTTATGCCGTCTATGATTTATATTTATGATTGAAATTGTTTTGACACTATACACTTATTATATTATCAAATGATTTGTTTTAAACGTACCAAGCATGTTTGTCTATTATAAGGGAAAACCTTATCCTCCGGCTTGTGTTGCATTGTGTGATGGGGCCTGGGTCTTATAATAGCTTCATTTTTCGAAAAAGCATTGCGCTGTTTATTCTATGCACTGGTATTCTTGGGAGGAAACCCGTTCCGTGTTATACGGCGTGGTCCCTTGAATTACTTTCTTTTAAAGTAAAGTTTTGAATAACTAATTTAGTTCTCGCACCAGTCACATGACTGACCTGGAGTTTATTGTTTTAACCTAAACTCTGGGTGCCCTTATTTTCGACACGGGCAGCTAGTAGTTTTGGTTTTGCAGATTTATATTCATAGGATCCTGGTTTACAGCTGGAACGATATCCGGAAAGCTCTGTATCCGTATATCACCTTCAGTTGTGCTTTGTATTATTTTCCGCTGCTATGTAATTTATTGTAATCTCTGATATTTATCGAATGTATATTTATTCATTTATACTCTGTATATTCTTGTATTCTGATGGAATTGTTGTAATAGCAATGAAATTTTCTTCCGTCTGCGTTCCAATTTGTCCTGTTCTCAAAACGATCAGGGGTTTCGAACGGTCTAGATCGGTTTAACGACTGATTCGGATCGAGCGAAATTCCTTGCTCTCACAGCAACTGTCTCCCAATAAGGGACAACATCGAATATAGATTCAAGAAGTAAATAGGAATTTCTCTAGATAGGTGATTATACATCCTAATGGGAGCGACCAACATTGCCATGTTGCCTGCCCGATTTTTGTCATTTCCCAGTTGATGAGGTTTGAGGTTAGAATCATGTTCTGAACATCGGGCCATCATTCACTTTGAATGCCACATCGTCAGATCCGTCAGATATCACTAATTGACGTCCACAAAAATACTCTAGTCAGAAGCTAAGAGAACGGCAATTCCCCGCCATCAACTATAGCATGTTTGAAGAAATCAACGTACGTGATCCTTTGGAAATACCCTGTTAGACATCCGTCCATTCAAGTCATCCAGGAACAGGATGAACCGAACGCAAGCAAGAAGTCCTTGCAACCCGTAGATTCCAACCCCTATAGAATCACAGCTTATCTCTGCTTGCCAGGTATAGAATATTAGTGGTTCTTCCATTTATGAAAATCCACGATCTTCAATGCTCCATCTCGACCATCTTCTGACACCTTCACGTATTTTGTAACATCCCAGATTTTTCTGCCATTTAAATAGAATATTTAAATTTTGTTTAAATATTTTATTGGGAATAGAATGGATTTTTAATCAAATTTATTTATTTTAAATAGATTTTGAATATATATATTTATATATTAATTAAAACGAGCTCGAAACGACGCGGTAGTTCGTAATTTTCGATTTGAACTTTAACTGGACATATAGGATCCGATATAAGTCGGATTTCTGTGAAACGAGACACGGGTGAACCGGTTCAACTATATGTTTCTAATGAAAGAGAAAAATCGAAATTCCAGCTTATAAATTTCAAGTTACGTCCAACTCAAATTTTGAAATAGTCGTTGTGAAATCGTTTTAAAATTATAACGATTTATTTATTTATATTAAGGGATTTTTATATAAACGAAATATTAATTAAAACCAGAACGTTTAAATGTTGAGTTGATTTCTATACTGGATGAAATTGAAACCATTACTTTAATAACTATGATGATATTAATTTAACGATTGAATCTAATGCACATTGTATCAATATTATATACGATTATAAATAAAACCGCATACGGTATGCACAACTGGAACGTGTATAAGAGCTGTCCGTATACAGTATGAACTGGAACTTATATATATTGAATCTGGAAACTTGTACGGTATGAAAATTGCGAAAATATACAGTATAAAAAAAACTAAACTGTGATCAATACAAAGAAATTCATTACATATACTTGTCTGAATGTCAACAATGAACAACATGGACTATATGAACAAAAATGATACCTCTTCATTTCTGTTCTATACGGTAGATTGAAGAAAAACTGAAAGTCAGTATGTGTAAATTATTCCGTTGTAATATTAATATGATGTGGATATTTTCACCGTCGATATTGTTGTGGCTAGATGGATAAATATCTTTCATTACCATTTTTATTGTTGCTTTGCATATCAGTATATTTAATGTGAGCATTGAATGCATATTAATATATTTAGTTCTCACCTTAACATCAAATGTCCAAAAAAATTCTTCATATTAGTTAAAGCTGATATTCATAACTCTGAAATTTAATCAAGCTGCAGGAGTTACTATTTGATAAGGCCATGAGAGCTATATTTTTCTCGGTTAGCTTATATACAGGATATGTCATACAAGTCCTTCATGTCATACAACACAAAGAAAGAAATTGTATACAACACAAAGAAAGAAAAAAATTACACATGAGATTATATACAAATTTTTGAACACAAAAGAAGAAAAAAAGAACAAAGGAAGAAAGAAATATTGGTAAATAAATTTCTGTATTGTCTCGTCCCTTCCAGTACTATTGAACCTGTCAGCCTTGATCTGCGAGAAAGAAGAAACCCATTAAAAAGGGTATTTCATGATAGCATTGAACAGAGAAAAAAAATCGATTAAGTGTGTATCAAATCTGGAAAGACACCCTCAAAGGCACACAGCTAAAAAGGTTAGCTAAGAACCTATAGAACAACTAAATGAAATAAAACAGATATGAATGTGCATTCATACATCAAATTCTATAGGACAATGCACATGACTAAGTAAAGAAGAATCTGTACAGAACTACTAATATATATATATATATACATTCATATATATATATATATATATATGTATAAAGTCAATCTCGAATATATAACCCAACACAGAATTTACAGTTTCAAAGATCTGTATTGATTAAACAAGTCATTACCTAGCCTACAGTTCGGTCACTGTTTCTTTTTGGTACAAATCAACAGTGATGGCAATACTATACAAAATCAAAACAAGAAAATCTATATTCAGTTTCGAAATCCTTGATTTAACTTAACTAGACATAGCTATCCAAGATCCATCAGAATCCACTTCGAACCAATTTGAATTCTGAAATCCGAACCAAAATCCAAGTACAGATTTGAATATTGATTGAAAGAACAATTCATGTATGTGGATAGGCGTGCATCTCATCTATAAATACGCTAGCACACAAGGTGTTTTATCAACCAATTCGCAAAACCAGTAAACCATACGAAAATCAAACAAATAATACCATAAATAAAAATCAAGTAAAAAGGAGAAGGGCTGATTACTGTTGAAATCGTTCATGGCGGAGGCCTTGTCTTGGATCGGGGTGTTTGGGGTTCATCATGTTTCGGTAGTGTAACGGCCTGGAATTTCGCTCGATCTGAATCAGTCGTTAAACTGATCTAGACCATTCGAAACCCCTGATCGTTTTGAGAACAGGACAAATCAGAACGCAGACGGAAGAACATTTCATTGCTATTACAACAATTCCATCAGATACAAGAATATACAGAGTATAAATGAATAAATTACATTCGATAAATATCAGAGATTACAATAAATTACATAGCAGCGGAAAATAATACAAAGCACAACTGAAGGTGATATACGGATACAGAGCTTTCCGGGTATCATTCCAGCTGTAAATCAGGATCCTGTGAATATAAATCTGCAAAACCAAAACTACTAGTTGCCCGTGTCGAAAATAAGGGCACCTAGAGTTTAGGTTAAAACAATAAACTCCAGGCCAGTCATGTGACTGGTGTGAGAACTAAAACAGTTATTTTAAAACTTTACTTTAAAAGAGAGTAATTCAAGGGACCACGCCGTATAACACGGAACGGGTTTCCTCCCAAGAATACCAGTGCATATCAATAAACAACGCAATGCTTTTTCAAAAAATGAAGCTATTATAAGACCCAGGTCCCATCACACAATGTAACGCAAGCCGGAGGATAGGGTTTTCCCTTATAATAGCCAAACATGCTTGATACGTTTAAAACAAATAATTTGATACTATAATAAGTATATAGTGTCAAAATAATTTCAATCATAAATATCAATCCTAGGCGGCATGGGTACCATCTATCATGTCGCCATACTAGGCTCTACAAATAAAACCGAGATATCTCGTATTGGAAATTGGATTTCCGTCATGAGTCGAGGCAAGGGGCAAGCTCCTCTCCGCTTCGAGACACTCTAGCAAATGCCTCGGGACTACACACTCTGGGTAACCCCTGGATGCTTCAGGGCCGGTCCTCTCTTACGTTTGAGGATTAATTATGCCTGAACACACGTTTCCCGGTCCTTACAGACCTAAAATCGAAGCGCCTCATCCAACAACCACATAGTTGAAAATTATATAAATGTCAGGGCTGGTAAGTCACTGACACCCCCAAAGCTAGAAAGAAACGTCGTGCTCTCCCTACTGTCCTTATCCCGTTTTTAACTCATACCGAGGTGTGAGGCTCGCGAATTCACGTTATACACAAAGCTACGCCACAAAGGCCGAGCTTTGATCATCAACCACAAGACTTTGCTTTTCAACAGAAGCATTGATCCATGCAACTCAGCATGCCACACAGGCAATTCATGCCATGCGATTGATATCTATCGATATATAACCTCTAAGCTCGTACGTCTCAGAGAAGGGCGTTAAGCAAGAGAATAAATTCTCCGCCGCCAAACAGATATATATTTAACAGAAATCAATCAACACAGAATAAAATCCAATGTCAGACACACAATCCATTTACAAGTTCGTTCTGGGTCTGAACGAAACCGGAGGCACTTTCCTCGCATATCCATCCATCTCCAAGTACGTCTGGACGACAACCAACTGATTCCCTCATTTTGGGTGTACAGCCCAATCAAGATCATCAGTAATCACCCAAACGATGTGAAGACTTCCGGTCTTCAACCACCGTCTTCATCTTCGACATATCGTCGAATCGGTTATTCAGAATGGGTATAAACCCGGCCTTTCCGAACAACCCGCGTATATTAAAAACAAATGTTACACAAACACAACATATGCCTCATTCCAATTCATTAGTCACTAACCGTAAATTATCAAGAGAATAATTTCCCAAATATTAACCCCGAAGGCCGAAACCAACATCAGATCAATATCAGGAAACCATTCTTCTTAACTAACCTACAACTAGTTTCTAAATCTCAATTCTTAGGGAAAGGTTCCCATTAATTTTATCCAAGATAAATTCTTTAAAATTTATTCTTTAATCTTCCTTTGGATGTCATTTCAAACCAAATTATGGTTTTCTAGACTAGTCGAGATTAGCGAACCACACCGAAGTAATTATTTATTTTAGTTCCCAATCCCAACCTATTCATCCCATGAAGCAAAACTAGTAATACTCCATATTTAACACCACGGTGTTATTGGTAAAATTAATTACCATTTCACGTTCAAATCTAATTAAAGATTTAACTATCGCTTTGGAGCAAAACTGGTGATACTCCATTCTCGCCCAATTTCTAAATTTGATAATTTAGATTATCAATTCACATTACAATCTAATTGCAGATTCCTTAAAACTCCTTTTTCTGGGTTAAAGAACTAATGTCATTTAAAACACAGTTCACGACAAACCCAAATCACATTCTATTTAGTATCAGGTTAAAGAACAAGTGTTATTTAAAACACCCTTCACGATAAACCCACCAATCAATTCTATTTAAAACCCATTTCAAATCCAATTTATTTATTTAAAAATAAATGAGTTTTAATTTTAGTTCAAAACTAGTTCATTTCGATAAAAATCAATTTTTATCTTTTCAAATGTGGAGTTTTTCATCCCAATTTTTCCCAAATCATTTCTTATGATTTTACACAAATTATTACTATTTTTAATAATTTTATCAAGGCCCGAACAGTCGATTTCCATCAATGGCCATCGAACTGCACTTGCAGCGACCTTTTCCAAATTTGATTTGGACGTATCTCCAAATCCAACCGTTAGATTTCAAATTTCTAATATTCACTAGAAAGCTCTTTTCGATACGAACCCAACGGTTCCGGTTTTAGGAGAATCCGATGGTCGGATCTCCCGTAATATCCGTTCGAAGTCAATGGTCGAAATTTACGAACTGCCGCGGCGCGGCGCGTTCTATTTAGGCCATTATATTATATATATAATATATATTTCGTCGATTACTATTTCAAACGAATTTTATAAATAGTTTCAAATTTGTTTCAAAAACAATTTCAACATTCATTTCAAATTCAAATCGATTTCCATTCTAATTCATTTTCTTTTTCTATTCACTTCAATTCAAATCAAATTCGTTTTCTATTCAATTCAAATCAAATTCGTTTTCTATTCAATTCAAATCAAATTCGCTTTCTATTCAATTCAAATCAAATTCGTTATATGTTCAATTCAATTCGAATTCGTTATATATTCAATTCAATTCTAATTCGTTTTCTATTCAGTTCAATTCGAATTCATTTTCTATTCAATTTGAACTCGTTTTCTATTCAATTCAATTCAAATTCGTTTTCTATTCAATTCAATTCGAATTCGTTTTCTATTCAATTCAATTCAAATTATAAAAACGAATATAATCGATATAAATATCGTTCGCGTCAAAATGGCACATCTCTAATCAACACGGCTTTATATATTTCAATAATTCCGTTATTCTATTCAACAATTGAATATTTATTCCATTCAATACGTGAATCTATATTTTTGTCAATACATGACTAATCTCAACGAATGAGTAGCGTCCACGTGTGACTATTTTTGTTATTCAATATATTTTATAAAAATTATGGTATCTATCGTTTGATTTAAATCAGACTCCAACCGTAAATTAGTAAGGGAACGATTCCCTAAATATTAACCCCGAAGGCCGAAACCAACATCAGATCAATATCCAGGAGACCACTCATCTCATCTATTTTCCAGTTAATTTCTAATTTTATATATGATAAAGATGTAAATTTTATTGATAAAATATTTCGTTCAACACATGACTAATCTCAACGGATGAGTACTGTCAACACATGAACCTTTATTTTATAATATAAAGATGTAAATTTTATTGTTAAAATATTTCGTTCAACACATGACTAATCTCAACGGATGAGTACTGTCAACACATGAACCTTTATTTTATAATATACTTTATCTTCTAAATTGGAATGAGGCTCAATCAATTACCAAATAGCATTAACTATATGGATTCCATACAACACATGTATATAATAGCAATGATAAACAATCAACCATCATCCAAGGTGCACCACACAACTGCATAAGCATCAAATATAAATAATCGACGCTTACACAGTCTGTCGACCAATCGATCGACATACAATTAAATAATTGGGATTGTGCGCCAAATATCATCCCAGCACCCGTGCGGGGTTTCAAATCAACAAACACAGATTTTTATTTGTGCAATTGGGCGATGTGTAAAATTTATCATCCCAATCAATATCCGTCAAATCAGTGTATATAAACAAATCGGCCGATTTGTTTATAATTATTTATTTATTCACTTTCACGTTAAAAATTATATTTTTAACGATAAAATATTTTTAACTATATAAATATTTTATTTCCTTTCAACACATTAATTTATATTATCGATTTCACATCAATTTCACAAACAATTTTCACGACACATCAATCAAACAAACAAGCCATCCATGGTCTGTAGATGACGGGTGTCGAGTGCTACTAAACACCGTCTGCATCCTAGTATATATATATAACTAGAAAAAGAAATTTAGAGTGAGGAGTTCTCACCGATAGCTATCCCAACTTCACGACACTTCCTATGTAGAACATCTTTACCGTGCTCGCCTTTCATCACTTTTGTTGCCCGTAGCCACTACATATGTAAAAATCGAATTTTTACTTTGCTATTCAATATATAAAAATCGAATTTTTACTTCGCTATTCAATATATAAAAATCGAATTTTTATAATCACTCCATATGGATAAAAATTATATTTTTACACTGCTATTCTCTATATAAAGATTTCACCTTTTCAATTATAAAGATTTCGCCTTTTCAATTATAAAGATTTCGACTTTTCAAAAATAAAGATTTCATCTTTTCTTTTTTAAAAATCTACTCTTTTCTATTTTAAAAATCTAATCTTTTCTATTTTAAAAATCTAATCTTTTCTATTTTAAAAATCTAATCTTTTCTATTTTACAAACACATTTTTTTCTTTTCTATTCATAGAAAATCAGATTTTTCTACTCTATAATAATATAACCTTTCTACTAATGAAAATCATTTCTTTATGCCAATAAAAATCACTTCTTTATGCTGATAAAAATTAGTTCTTTATATTGGTAAAATCAACTCTAATTAACCAAGAAAAATCAGTTTAAATTAACAAAGCAAAATCAGTTTTAAATAAAACTTACTGTTTTCCATCTACTGGAGAGGGGGGAGACTACCGTCGGGGTTGGTGGAGGCCAGAGGTGGTCGGAGGCGAGTGGAGGCCGCTGGTGGCCAGCACTGGGTCGATGGGCTTCGCGATTTGGTGGGGGGGGGGGGGTCTCGAGCATCGGTTGGAGGGAGAAAGAAGAGAGGGGAGGAGGGAGAAGAAGGATCAGAGGGGCTAGAGAGGGGTCCGGTGGTGGAGCGCGACTGGGCGGCGACGGAAATGGGGAGGGTTAGCGAGGTCAACGACGGGTTTTTTTATTTTTATTTTTTTTATATCTCCTTCTGAACTGACGGGGAGAAAAGGTAGTGGGAGGAGTATATAAGAATATATATTTAATTATTTATTTTATTCTCCATAAAGTCAATTTTTCGTTCGAATCCCAAATTGAGCCCAACGACTGTCGCCCCTAGCTAATTACCCCCATTCCGAACACGATGGGATATGTTTCGTTAGCCAATTTTATCATTTCGAACAGTTTCTATTCAAATTAAAATATAAATCACTATATATTGAATTTTAACGCACATTTCAATTTACTGGGGTCACATACTAACTCGAAAGATTTCAGAAAAATATTTTCTAGCTTCGTATTGACGATACAGTCCTAATAAAACTAGTTTCGACGAATTCTGAGACCGTTTGAAAAATGGCCATTTTCCAGTCGATTAAAATCAACTAAAACTGGCCAAACGCGTTTTCCTTTGCCACGCTCACATATTGATTCGAAAAATTATGAAATTTGGAATCTAGCAATAATTTGACATCACGGATCCAACAAAAGTGGTTTCGTCGAAATCCGAGGTCGTTTGCAAAATTTCCATTTTTAAGGGCCTGAATTCCATAGCGACTTTTCAGAATTTTCAACTGGACATATCTTTTGATTCCCGCTATGAAATTTCGATTTTTCGGATTCGTTGGAAAGATATTATCAAATAGATCCTATTATTTTTGGTTTCGCCAAAATCCGGATTGTTTTGCACCCGGTACATTCAATTGAAGTTTGAAATCGAATTATCGAACTACCACGCCATTTTCAATTCTATTTATAATTATATATAATTATTTATATTCTAACGACGACGCGTATATATTCGAATTATATTCAAAATAAATTTCTCGTCGATATTATTTAAAATAATTCATTTTAAATATTCAAAATTCGCTAAAATTGCCAGAATAAAAAATTTAAACTGGCCCAGATTTTCGGGTTGTTACAATCTCCCCCACTTAAAACTTTTCGTCCCCAAAAAGGAACAAAGTTGAAAGTGGTTTGATTAATCAACTCTACGTTCGATCTGGCTTCCATTCTCCAAATTTTCAGTTTCTGAGAATTTTCAAATTCTTCAAAAATTTGGATAACACCCTAAATTTTCGAAAAATTTCGCCATAACCTCCCCTGCACCGGGAGCCACGGGAAAATCCCGAAATTGCCATATAGGCCTTCTGATCCCAAAAAGAAAAAGCCAAGCGGCTAGCCAATCGGCTCATAAAATCATCATCACCCAAACAAAACAGTAAATTATAGTAAACATGTACCTATTTGTCGGGCAAACAAATTTTATTCTCTGCTCTAGCCTCCATGCTATGACCTGTTCAATGTAAGTACATTTATATGCAAGCAAATGCGACCAAATTTTAATACAGTTCAATATTTGATTCAATTAGGCTAAATGGTTCAAAATTATCAAACAAATAAACAAACAACACAACCATCAATCTATTAGTGAATTAGAGTTTCAAATTCATAATTTTGATATATAGTCAAAAATCATGTTTTTGATGCCAAATCACAACAATAAATCTATCTATATAAGTTTTGGTTCTCACACCAGTCTAATGGAAATATATAGATATCTCACCATCGAAACACGAACATAAATACTATTGATGCACGTGCTATCATCAGTACCATCTCCGGGCGACTAGAATGTGATTCTTTATCTATCTAGTATATTAAAATTTCGAATATACGTTCATGACGCGTATATGCAAAACCTTAATATAATAGATTGTCCAAATTCAATATAAATTAATATTCAAATATGTATAAAATGGTTTAAATTTTCAAAACAAAATTGTTTTCAATTGGAAAATATACTCTTCATACTCGTTCTAGGATACTACTGATCATATCTCTAACGAGTCATTCTAATTGGATATTACTAATCCAATATCTGATGAATTCTTTCATATGGTTCTAATGTGTCATGTTCTCGAGCTCTGTAAACCAAAGCTCTGATACCAAATGTAACGGCCTGGAATTTCGCTCGATCCGAATCAGTCGTTAAACCGATCTAGATCGTTCGAAACCCCTGATCTTTTTGAGAACAAGACAAATCAGAACGCAGACGGAAGAACATTTCATTGCTATTACAACAATTCCGTCAGATACAAGAATATACAGAGTATAAATGAATAAATTACATTCGATAAATATCAGAGATTACAATAAATTACATAGCAGCGGAAAAACAATATAAAACACAACTGAAAGTAATGCACGGATACAGAGCTTTGCGGGCATCGTTCCAGCTGTAAATCAGGATCCTGTGAATATAAATATGCAAAACCAAAACTACTAGCTGCCCGTGTCGAAAATAAGGGCACCCAGAATTTAGGTTAAAACAATAAACTCCAGGTCAGTCATGTGACTGGTGTGAGAACTAAAACAGTTATTTTAAAACTTTACTTTAAAAGAGAGCAATTCAAGGGACCACGCCGTATAACACGGAACGGGTTTCCTCCCAAGAATACCAGTGCATATCAATAAACAACGCAATGCTTTTTCGAAAAATGAAGCTATTATAAGACCCAGGTCCCATCACACAATGCAACGCAAGCCGGAGGATAGGGTTTTCCCTTATAATAGCCAAACTTGCTTGATACGTTTAAAACAAATCATTTGATACTATAATAAGTTTATAGTGTCAAAACAATTTCAATCATAAATATCAATCCTAGGCGGCATGGGTACCATCTATCATGTCGCCATACTAGGCTCTACAAATAAAACCGAGATATCTCATATTGGAAATTGGATTTCCGTCATGAGTCGAGGCAAGGGGCAAGCTCCTCTCCGCTTCGAGACACTCTAGCAAATGCCTCAGGACTACACACTCTGGGTAACCCCTGGATGCTTCAGGGCCGGTCCTCTCTTACGTTTGAGGATTAATTATGCCTGAACACACGTTTCCCGGTCCTTACAGACCTAAAATCGAGGCGCCTCATCCAACAACCACATAGGTGAAAAGTATATAAATGTCAGGGCTGGTAAGTCACTGACACCACCAAAGCTAGAAAGAAACGTCGTGCTCTCCCTGCAGTCCTTATCCCGTTTTTAACTCATACCGAGGTGTGAGGCTCACGAATTCACGTTATACACAAAGCTACGCCACAAAGGCCGTGCTTTGATCATCAACCACAAGACTTTGCTTTTCAACAGAAGCCTTGATCCATGCAACTCAACATGCCACACAGGCAATTCGTGCCATGCGAATGATATCTATCGATATATAACCTCTAAGCTCGTACGTCTCAGAGAAGGGCGTTAAGCAAGAGAATAAATTCTCCGCCGCCAAACAGATATATATTTAACAGAAATCAATCAACACAGAATAAAATCCAATGTCAGACACACACAATCCATTTACAAGTTCGTTCTGGGTCTGAACGAAACCGGAGGCACTCTCCTTGCATATCCATCCATCTCCAAGTACGTTTGGACGACAACCAACTGATTCCCTCATCTTGGGTGTACAGCCCAATCAAGATCATCAGTAATCACCCAAACGATGTGAAGACTTCCTATCTTCAACAACCGTCTTCATGTTCGACATATCGTCGAATCGGTTATTCAGAATGGGTATAAACCCTTCCTTTCCGAACAACCCGCGTATATTAAAAACAAATGTTACACAAACACAACATATGCCTCATTCCAATTCATTAGTCACTAACCGTAAATTAGCAAGAGAACAATTTCCCAAATATTAACCCCGAAGGCCGAAACAAACATCAGATCAATACCAGGAAACCATTCTTCTTAACTAACCTACAACTAGTTTCTAAATCTCAATTCTTAGGGAAAGGTTCCCATTAATTTTATCCAAGATAAATTCTTTAAAATTTATTCTTTAATCTTCCTTTGGATGTCATTTCAAACCAAATTATGGTTTTCCAGACTAGTCGAGATTAGCGAACCACACCGAAGTAATTATTTATTTTATTTCCCAATCCCAACCTATTCATCCCATGAAGAAAAACTGGTAATACTCCATATTTAACACCACGGTGTTATCGGTAAAATTAATTACCATTTCACGTTCAAATCTAATTAAAGATTTAACTATCGCTTTGGAGCAAAACTGGTGATACTCCATTCTCGCCCAATTTCTAAATTTGATAATTTAGATTATCAATTCACATTACAATCTAATTGCAGATTCCTTAAAACTCCTTTTTCTAGGTTAAAGAACTAATGTCATTTAAAACACAGTTCACGACAAACCCAAATCACATTCTATTTAGTATCGGGTTAAATAACAAGTGTTATTTAAAGCACCCTTCACGATAAACCCACCAATCAATTCTATTTAAAACCCATTTCAAATCCAATTTATTTATTTAAAAATAAATGAGTTTTAATTTTAGTTCAAAACTAGTTCATTTCGATAAAAATCTATTTTTATCTTTTCAAATGTGGAGTTTTTCATCCCAATTTTTCCCAAATCATTTCTTATGATTTTACACAAATTATTACTATTTTTAATAATTTTATCAAGGCCCGTACAGTCGATTTCCATCAACGGCCATCGAACTGCACTTGCAGCGACCTTTTCCAAATTTGATTTGGACGTATCTCCAAATCCAACCGTTAGATTTCAAATTTCTAATATTCACTAGAAATCTCTTTTCGATACGAACCCAACGGTTCCGGTTTTAGGAGAATCCGACGGTCGGATCTCCCATAATGTCCATTCGAAGTCAATGGTCGAAATTTATGAACTGCCGCGGTGCGTTCTATTCAGGCCATTATATTATATATATAATATATATTTCATCGAAAACGAATTTTATAAATAGTTTCAAATTTGTTTCAAAAACAATTTCAACATTCATTTCAAATTCAAATCGATTTCCATTCTAATTCATTTTCTTTTTCTATTCACTTCAATTTAAATCAAATTTGTTTTCTATTCAATTCAAATCAAATTCGTTTTCTATTCAAATCAAATTCGCTTTCTATTCAATTCAAATCAAATTCGTTATATATTCAATTCAATTCGAATTCGTTATATATTCAATTCAATTCTAATTCGTTTTCTATTCAATTCAATTCGAATTCGTTTTCTATTCAATTTGAACTCGTTTTCTATTCAATTCAATTCAAATTTGTTTTCTATTCAATTCAATTCAAATTCGTTTTCTATTCAATTCAATTCGAATTATAAAAACGAATATAATCGATATAAATATCATTCACGTCAAAATGGCGCATCTCTAATCAACACGGCTTTATATATTTCAATAATTCCGTTATTCTATTCAACAATTGAATATTTATTCCATTCAATACGTGAATCTATATTTTTGTCAACACATGACTAATCTCAACGAATGAGTACTGTCCACGTGTGACTATTTTTGTTATTCAATATATTTTATAAAAATTATGGTATCTATCGTTTGATTTAAATCAGACTCCAACCGTAAATTAGTAAGGGAACGATTCCCTAAATATTAACCCCGAAGGCCGAAACCAACATCAGATCAATATCCAGGAGACCACTCATCTCATCTATTTTCCAGTTAATTTCTAATTTTATATATGATAAAGATATAAATTTTATTGATAAAATATTTCGTTCAACATATGACTAATCTCAACGGATGAGTACTATCAACACATGAACCTTTATTTTATAATATAAAGATGTAAATTTTATTGTTAAAATATTTCGTTCAACACATGACTAATCTCAACGGATGAGTACTGTCAACACATGAACCTTTATTTTATAATATACTTTATCTTCTAAATTGGAATGAGGCCCAATCAATTACCATATAGCGTTAACTATATGGATTCATACAACACATGTATATAATAGCAATGATAAACAATCAACCATCATCCAAGGTGCACCACACAACTGCATAAGCATCAAATATAAATAATCGACGCTTACATAGTCTGTCGACCAATCGATCGACATACAATTAAATAATTGGGATTGTGCGCCAAATATCATCCCAACACCCATGCGGGGTTTCAAATCAACAAACACAGATTTTTATTTGTGCAATTGGGCGATGTGTAAAATTTATCATCCCAATCAATATCCGTCAAATCAGTGTATATAAAAAAATCGGCCGATTTGTTTATAATTATTTATTTATTCACTTTCACGTTAAAAATTATATTTTTAACGATAAAATATTTTTAACTATATAAATATTTTATTTCCTTTCAATACATTAATTTATATTATCGATTTCACATCAATTTCACAAACAATTTTCACGACACATCAATCAAACAAACAAGCCATCCATGGTCTGTGGATGACGGGTGTCGGGTGCTACTAAACACCGTCTGCATCCTAATATATATATATAACTAGAAAAAGAAATTTAGAGTGAGGAGTTCTCACCGATAGCTATCCCAACTTCACGACACTTCCTATGTAGAACATCTTCACCGTGCTCGCCTTTCATCACTTTTGTTGCCCGTAGCCACTACATATGTAAAAATCGAATTTTTACATTGCTATTCAATATATAAAAATAGAATTTTTACTTCGCTATTCAATATATAAAAATCGAATTTTTATAATCACTCCATATGGATAAAAATTCTATTTTTACACTGCTATTATCTATATAAAGATTTCACCTTTTCAATTATAAAGATTTCGCCTTTTCAATTATAAAGATTTCGACTTTTCAAAAAAATAAAGATTTCACCTTTTATATTTTAAAAATCTAATCTTTTCTATTTTAAAAATCTAATCTTTTCTATTTTAAAAATCTAATCTTTTCTATTTTACAAACACATTTTTTTCTATTCTATTCATAGAAAATCAGATTTTTCTACTCTATAAGAATATAACTTTTCTACTAATGAAAAACATTTCTTTATCCCAATAAAAATCACTTCTTTATGCTGATAAAAATTAGTTCTTTATATTGATAAAAATCAACTCTAATTAACCAAGAAAAATCAGTTTAAATTAACAAAGCAAAATCAGTTTTAAATAAAACTTACTGTTTTCCATCTACTGGAGAGGGGGGAGACTACCGTCGGGGTTGGTGGAGGCCAGAGGTGGTCGGGGGCGAGTGGAGGCCGCTGGAGGCCGGCGCTTGGTCGATGGGCTTCGCGATTTGGTTGGGGGGGGGGGGGGGGAGGTCTCGAGCGTCGGCTGGAGGGAGAAAGAAGAGAGGGGAGGAGGGAGAAGAAGGATCGGAGGGGCTAGAAAGGGGTCCGGTGGTGAAGCGCAACTGGGCGGCGACGGAAATGGGGAGGGTTAGTGAGGTCAACGGCGGTTTTTTTTAAATCTCCTTCTGAACTGACGGGGAGAAAAGGTAGTGGGAGGAGTGTATAAGAATATATATTTAATTATTTATTTTATTCTCCATAAAGTCAATTTTTCGTTCGAATCCCAAATTGAGCCCAACGACTGTCGCCCCTAGCTAATTATCCCCATTCCGAACACGATGGGATATGTTTCGTTAGCCAATTTTATCATTTCGATCAGTTTCTATTCAAATTAAAATATAAATCACTATATATTGAATTTAAACGCACATTTCAATTTACTGGGGTCACATACTAACTCGAAAGATTTCAAAAAAATATTTTCTAGCTTCGTATTGACGATACAGTCCTAACAAAACTAGTTTCGACGAATTCTGAGACCGTTTGAAAAATGGCCATTTTCCAGTCGATTAAAATCAACTAAAACTGGCCAAACGCGTTTTCCTTTGCCACGCTCACATATTGATTCGAAAAATTATGAAATTTGGAATCTAGCAATAATTTGACATCACAGATCCAACAAAAGTGGTTTCGTCGAAATCCGAGGTCGTTTGCAAAATTTCCATTTTTAAGGGCCTGAATTCCATAGCGACTTTTCAGAATTTTCAACTGGACATATCTTTTGATTCCCGCTATGAAATTTCGATTTTTCGGATTCGTTGGAAAGATATTATCAAATAGATCCTATTATTTTTGGTTTCGCCAAAATCCGGATTGTTTTGCACCCGGTACATTCAATTGAAGTTTGAAATCGAATTATCGAACTACCACGCCATTTTCAATTCTATTTATAATTATATATAATTATTTATATTCTAACGACGACGCGTATAAATATATACGTTTGAATTATATTCAAAATAAATTTCTCGTCGATATTATTTAAAATAATTCATTTTAAATATTCAAAATTCGCTAAAATTGCCAAAATAAAAATTTCAAACTAGCCTAGATTTTCGGGTTGTTACAGGTAGGAAAGGACGAAGGGTTTGTGATGGTGGCTGACCGATTGATGGAAGTGAAGGGGCGCGAGAAGCAGGCTGCGACGCCATCGAGGAGAAGAGGGGTTAGGTTTTTTTTTTACTTCGGTTTTGAGAATTTGTGGAGGCCGATTGAAATGGATAGGGAACGAGGGTGTTAAGGTTTTAAATGGGGAACCCGGTAGAGGGCCTTTGGGCCGAACGATTTAAGGTAAGACAAACTTTAATTTAAAAAGGGAAATCCATGTTTTATGTAAATTAGTTTATAAAAGTTCGTAATACAATTTCTCACACATACAGTATCGGATTTACGCGCGGTCAGTTGCGTTGGGACCGTGTAGACAAGTATTTCGAGATGGAGCAGTCTAGTCCGGATCTGAAGTAACTGGAATTTTTATTCGAATTAAACGTTAGTTTAATTTGATCAAACAGACTGTTCATCGATGGATTTAAATCCAGGTGAGTTAAACTCACTCAGCCTTCCCGTTTATAATTTATATAAACTGGGTATTTTTATTTTGCGTGTTCTGATTGTTAGTGATTGACTGTTATGTATATATACTGTTGATTCATCGGTCGTTTAATTTCAAAAAATACCCACTGTTTGGGTTGACCCATACAAAGTAATTCCGTTGACTGGTCACATTTATTACTTGAATTGTTGGATTGTTTGAATTGGCTGTTGATGGATGGGTGATTATCATAGACATTTAGCAATCAAATGGTTGATTATTACTTTTGAACCTTATTTCAACAATTGTTCTGATAATAACCAATGGACGATGTGGGTTGAGTAATTGGCATCACCTGGCCTATAAATCAGTGGATTTATAAAATATGGTTTTTATCGATAGTGGGTCAATAGTACTTAAGTTATAAACATATTTAATAACAGAAATAGGTTTTTACATCGAAGAGTTATTTAAAAAGGAAATGAATTATTTATTTATTTAAAGTTTATAATGGGATTGTTTTGGAAAACAAATCCTTATGTTAACCAGAATCATTTGCAAATGAGCAAGGGATAACCTAGTGGTTAGGTACTTGATAAATGGTGTTAAATGCACAATTTAATGAGGTTATTTAAATTAATTATATTTTAATTAATTTAAAAAGGGAAATTAACTGGAATAGGTTAAAGGAGTCGTCGTGTTTTAAATTTGACCAAGTCAATAGTGTTAACTAAGTTGGGATTTATAATTAGTTGTTGACGAACTAAATAAATTCATTTAACAAATAGTTGTTTGAATTCTAAGAAGAATTTAAAAAGATTTTATTATTTATCTCTGTAAATAAAACTAATTTTGCAAAAATAAATTATTTGTTTAAATTTAATTAATTTCTTCTTAAATGAGATATATTTAAGTAAGCGATTGTTTTGGAAATATAAAGGGGTTTAGGTTAAACCTAAGATGGATAAACAAGGTTTACAAATGGAATGTGAGTTAAACGTTGATTTAAAAAGGGAAATACTTGATAATGGTATCGAGTTAAATCAATAGGATTTAAAAGGGAAATTTCCCAAAAGAAAAGGGAATTGGTAAAAGGGGTTTGATTTGAGCTTGGTAAATAAGGTTGGAAATAGGATTTGTAATTCAGTTTGTGAAAAAAAGTCATTGGAATAAGTCGAGAGTAAATAAAGTGATGTTTAATAAGGAAATAACAATTAAGTGATATTAATTTTATTTAAAGAGAAATTTCCAAAAGATAAAGAGTACTGTAAAGCGATATTTTAACTAGTGGGATATGTTGATTAAATATGGGTTCTTGAATTACAACTCGTATTTACCTAAGGATAAGAACGTTGTTGATCAAGGTCTGAGAGGTAATTAAAATACCCCAACTTGAACGGCTTCGGGACTATCCAAGGGTGATACTAGTTCTAGTTGGTAATGTCAAGTATGTGTGATAAGATTTCCAAAGTGACGGAAATGAGATGAGTTGATATTTCCCTAGCAACAGAATTAAAAGGAAATTGAGCGATTAATTGTAAAAAAGCCACGTGATTTTGAGTACCAGACCAGTAAATCTATTTTTGTGATTTCATGGATGTTTACTTGATAGTTAAATAACCGACTATCAAGTCTGGCCTTTACGATTGTTGGTATGGAAAGACCGGGATCGAATATATATTCGAAAACCATTCCGACCAACAAATACGATATATATAGAAGATATCGGGCAACGATCGAGATGGAGCATGTGAAGACCATAGATCTTCATAAAGCGGAAGAACCACTTACAATCTCTGATTCGACCCGGAGATATACTGGGGTTCTGTCGTGGTTGAAACTGTGGATTGCAAGGGCAATCGCTACTGATCCATGTGGTGATTCTTGTATTGGATGCAGTAGGAGAGTACCTTCGGTTCATCCTGTTCCTGGATGACTTGTATGGATAGATGTCTGACAAATGATTTCCAAAGGAATTACATACGTTGATTTCTTCAAACGTACGATAGTTGGTGGCGGAGGACGACGGTTCTCTTAGCTTAACCACTAGAGTATTTTTGTGGACGTCAATTAGTGATATCTGGCGGCTCTGACAATGTGACATTCAAAGTGAATGGTGGCCAGATGTTTGAAGAGGAATTCTAGCCTCAAGCCTCATCAACCGGAAGATGACAAAAATCGGGCAAGCAACATGGCTATGTGGGTCGCTCCCATTAGGGTGTATAATCATCTATCTAGAGAAATTCCTTTTGTTTCTTATTCTATCGATTCTGCCCATTCGGGAACGGTGGTTTGAGTCCAACCATTGGTGATATACATTTGATACACTCAAGCGAAATGAGTGGTCGGTCATGTGAGGGCCGGGTTGCAAGACGTTCTTGTTGAACCCAGTGTATTCGCCTCTAGAGATACCCGAGCGGCAGGTGGTCCAATACCTTGTCAAGGTCGGAATCCAATCTCCAATAAGTGCCTACGGTTTTGTTTGTATATATATATATATACGTGGAGCGTGAGATGCAAGCGTTCCACTATATTGATATTTATTTGTATTTAGACATTATGATAATATCAGAAAAGATATTGATTTCGAAAACTGTTTTGGGTTATCGTAAGGTAAAAACCGTCCGTATTTATGTGTGGATATGGTCTTACGATTATCCTTTTCTTTCGAAAGGGTTTAAACTTTAAAATCAAGTTGTGTGATACCCTAAATGTTGTGCGAGTTTTTTTCTCACTCTGGTCCACCAGACTGACCCGGTGTTTTGTAAATGCTCGGGTTAGACCGAGGTGTACAGGATCAGGTTATCGGGCACTGAGAAGTCCAGAGACGAGCTGAAGAGGTTCAGATGAATGATATTCCGCTGTGTGATTATATATATGAGGGCATGTTATCAAAACTGTCCAGATGTGTGTTGTACTCTGATATTGTAAGTATTTTCAAAGCTCTCAATAAAGATTATTTCTGTATTATATTTTGTTCCGCTGCGATGTGAGACTCTGTGTTGGTTCTTCTTCTTCTATTCTAATATTTCTTTCTTTCTTATCTCACCCCCTAATTTCTTTCTAATAACTATCCAGTGTTTTCGGTGCTTGGAGGATCGGCATAAGATATGATAAGGGTATTTATGTCGATTTTCGGGGCTGGAAATTCGCTTGGTCGTTACAGTGGTATCAGAGCTATTGGTTTAGAAATAACCTTGGCTCTGTGGAGTAACTCGATAGAGATGGGGTTAGTAATACCCTAGATCGAGATTGAGTGTATGTATATGAGAGTGTACTTGTAAATTTTATTTACAAATGTTTTGTATGGTGTTTGTTGGTCAGTTCAAGTGTTGAGAAGCATTGGACTGCCCACGGATACGATATGGTTTTGAAAAGGGGTAAATGAAGTAATTTTACCCAAATTATATTTTTATAGAAAAGAAATATTTTATTAAATTATCGAGATATTGGTTTGTGTGTTTGATTTATGTGACTGAAATTCAAATTGGATTGAAATTTGAAATGAAACTTAACTTGGTCAAATTTAATTAAATTAATTAAAGTTGGAATTTGAATTAATCAAATAAAAATAAATCGGGTATTAACCGATTGATGTTCAAACATGAGAAACCAAAGTAAAATATTAAATTGAGCATAAATTCAATTATTTTGATTGAGATTGGTTGTGCGTGGATGGTTGATTGGTATTGATTTGGTGTTAGATTGATTGAATATAAATTCATTGACAGTTTAATAAAAAGTTGGATTATAATTAAATTGCAGTATAGTCAACTGGAGTGTAACCACCTGGATTAAAGTTGAATAATTCCGTCATGTGTTGCAAATGAATACTTCATGCTTGATTTTTGGAAAATATTTATTTACGATATTAAATTGGTTTTCGATTTAAATTTGGATTTGGAAATTAATGGGTTTGTAATGTTCTTTCTTACCTTAGCAATTTCGAGGATGAAATTATTTTAAGGGGGAAGAATGTAACTTCCCATATTTTTCTGCCATTTAAATAGAATATTTAAATTTTGTTTAAATATTTTATTGGGAATAGAATGGATTTTTAATCAAATTTATTTATTTTAAATAGAGTTTGAATATACATATATTTATATATCAATTAAAACGAGCTCGAAACGATGCGGTAATTCGTAATTTTCGATTTGAACTTTAACTGGACATACAGAATCCGATATAAGTCGGATTTCTGTGAAACGAGACACGGGTGAACCGGTTCGACTATATGATTCTAATGAAAGAGAAAAATCGAAATTCCAGCTTATAAATTTCAAGTTACGTCCAACTCAGATTTTGAAATAGTCGCTGTGAAATCGTTTTAAAATTATAATGATTTATTTATTTATTTATATTAAGGGATTTTTATATAAACGAAATATTAATTAAAACCAGGACGTTTAAATGTTGAGTTGATTTCTATACTGGATGAAATTGAAACCATTACTTTAATAACTATGACGATATTAATTTAACGATTGAATCTAATGCACATTGTATCAATATTATATACGATTATAAATAAAACCGCATACGGTATGCACAATTGGAATGTGTATAAGAGCTGTCCGTATACAGTATGAACTGGAACTTATATATATTGAATCTGGAAACTTGTACGGTATGAAAATTGGGAAAATATACAGTATAAAAAAAACTAAACTGTGATCAATACAAAGAAATTCATTACATATACTTGTCTGAATGTAAACAATGAACAACATGGACTATATGAAAAAAAATGATACCTCTTCATTTCTGTTCTATACGGTAGAGTGAAGAAAAACTGAAAGTCAGTATGTGTAAATTATTCCGTTGTAATATTAATATGATGTGGATATTTTCACCGTCGATATTGTTGTGGCCAGATGGATAAATATCTTTCATTACCATTTTTATTGTGGCTTTGCATATCAGTATATTTAATGTAAGCATTGAATGCATATTGATATATTTAGTTCTCACCTTAACATCAAATGTCCAAAAAAATTCTTCATATTAGTTAAAGCTGATAGTCATAACTCTGAAATTTAATCAAGCTGCAGGAGTTACTATTTGATAAGGCCATGAGAGCTATATTTTTCTCGGTTAGCTTATATACAGGATATGTCATACAAGTTCTTCATGTCATACAACACAAAGAAAGAAATTTTATACAACACAAAGAAAGAAAAAAAATTAAACATGAGATTATATACAAATTTTTGAATACAAAAGAAGAACAAAGGAAGAAAGAAATATTGGTAAATAAATTTCTGCATTGTCTCGTCCCTTCCAGTACTAGTGAACCTGTCAGCCTTGATCTGCGAGAAAGAAGAAACCCATTAAAAAGGGTATTTCATGACAGCATTGAACAGAGAAAAAAAAATCGATTAAGTGTGTATCAAATCTGGAAAGACACCCTCATTGGCACACAGCTAAAAAGGTTAGCTAAGAACCTATAGAACAGCTAAATGAAATAAAAAAGATATGAATGTGCATTCATACATCAAATTCTATAGGACAATGCACATGACTAAGTAAAGAAGAATCTGTACAGAACTACTAATATATATATATATATATTCATATATATATATATATATGTATGTATGTACAAAGTCAATCTCGAATATAAAACCCAACGCAGAATTTACAGTTTCAAAGATCTGTATTGATTAAACAAGTCATTACCTAGCCTACAGTTCGGTCACCATTTCTTTTTGGTACAAATCAACAGTGATGGCAATACTATACAAAATCCTACAAAATCAAAACAATAAAATCTATATTCAGTTTCGAAATCCCTGATTTAACTTAACTAGACATAGCTATCCAAGATCCATCAGAATCCACTTCGAACAAATTTGAATTCTAAAATCCGAACCATAATCCAAGTACAGATTTGAATATTGATTGAAAGAAAAATTCGTGTATGTGGATAAGCGTGCATCTCATCTATAAATACGCTAGCACACAAGGTGTTTTATCAACCAATTCGCAAAACCAGTAAACCATACGAAAATCAAACAAATAATACCATAAATAAAAATCAAGTAAAAAGGAGAACTTAGCTTTCGGTGTAGGCCTGATTGCTGTTGAAATCGTTCATGGCGGAGGCCTTGTCTTGGATCGGGGTGTTTGGGGTTCATCATGTTTCGGTAGGAAGGGACGAAGGGTTTGTGATGGTGGCTGACCGATTGATGGAAGTGGAGGGGCGCGAGAAGTAGGCTGTGACGCCATCGAGGAGAAGGGGGGTTAGGGTTTTTTGTGACTTCGGTTTTGATAATTTGTGGCGGCCCATTGGAATGGAAAGGGAACGAGGGTGTTAGGGTTTTAAATGGGGAACCGGGTAGAGGGCCTTTGGGCCGAACGATTTAAGGTAAGCCCTACTTTAATTTAAGAAGGAAAATCCATGTTTTATTTAAATTAGTTTATAAAAGTTCGTAATACAATTTCTCACACATACAGTATCGGATTTAAGCGAGGTCAGTTGCGTTGTGACCGTGTAGACGAGTACTTCGAGATTGAGCAGGTCTAGTCCGGATCTGAAGTAACTGGAATTTTTATTCGAATTAAACGTCAGTTTAATTTGATCAAACAGACTGTTCATCGACGGATTTAAATCCAGGTGAGTAAGACTCACTCAGCCTTCCCGTTTATAATTTATACAAACTGGGTATTTTTATTTTGCGTGTTCTGATTGTTAGTGATTGACTGTTATGTATATATACTGTTGATTCATTGGTCGTTTAATTTCAGAAAAGACCCACTATTTGGGTTGACCCACACAAAGTAATTCCCTTGACTGGTCACATTTATTGCTTGAATTGTTGGATTGCTTGAATTGGCTGTTGATGGATGGGTGATTGTCATAGACATTTAGCAATCAAATGGTTGATTATTACTTTTGAACCTTATTTCAACAATTGTTCTGATAATAACCAATGGATGATGTGGGTTGAGTAATTGGCATCCCCTGGCCTATAAATCAGTGGATTTATAAAATATGGTTTTTATCGATAGTGGGTCAATAATACTTAAGTTATAAACATATTTAATAACGGAAATAGGTTTTTACATCGAAGAGTTATTTAAAAAGGAAATGAATTATTTATTTATTTAAAGTGTATAATGGGATTGTTTTGGAAAACAAATCCTTATGTTAACCAGAATCATTTGCAAATGAGCAAGGGATAACCTAGTGGTTAGGTACTTGATAAATGGTGTTAAATGCACAGTTTAATGAGGTTATTTAAATTAATTTAAAAAGGGAAATTAACTGGAATAGGTTGAAGGAGTCGTCGTGTTTTGAATTTGACCAAGTCAATAGTGTTAACTAAGTTGGGATTTATAATTAGTTGTTGATGAACTAAATAAATTCATTTAACAAACAGTTGTTTGAATTCTAAGAAGAATTTAAAGAGATTTTATTATTTATCTCTATAAATAAAACTGATTTTACAAAAATAAATGTAAAATAAATTATTTGTTTAAATTTAATTAATTTCTTCTTAAATGAGATATATTTAGGTAAGTAATTATTTTGGAAATATAAAGGATTTTAGGTTAAACCTAAGATGGATAAACAAGGTTTACAAATGGAATGTGAGTTAAACGTTGATTTAAAAAGGGAAATACTTGATAATGGTATCGAGTTAAATCAATAGGATTTAAAAGGGAAATTTCCCAAAAGAAAAGGGAATTGGTAAATGGGGTTTGATTTGAGCTTGGTAAATAAGGTTGGAAATAGGATTTGTAATTCAGTTTGTGAAACAAAGTCATTGGAATAAGTCGAGAGTAAATAACGTGATGTTTAATAAGGAAATAACAACTAAGTGATATTAATTTTATTTAAAGAGAAATTTCCAAAAGATAAAGAGTACTATAAAGCGATATTTGAACTAGTGGGATATGTTGATTAAATATGGGTTCTTGAATTACAACTCGTATTTACCTAAGGATAAGAACGTTGTTGATCAAGGTCTGAGAGGTAATTAAAATACCCCAACTTGAACGGCTTCGGGACTATCCAAGGGTGATACTAGTTGGTAATGTCAAGTATGTGTGATAAGATTTCCAAAGTGACGGAAATGAGATGAGACGATATTTCCCTAGTAACAAAATTAAAAGGAAATTGGGCGATTAATTGTAAAAAGCCACGTGATGCTGAGTACCAGACCAGTAAATCTATTTTTGTGATTTCATGGATGTTTACTTGATAGTTAAATAACCGACTATCAAGTCTGGCCTTTACGATTGTTGGTATGGAAAGACCGGGATCGAATATATATTCGAAAACCATTCCGACCTACAAATACGATATATATAGAAGATATCGGGCAACGATCGAGATGGAGCATGTGAAGACCATAGATCTTCATAAAGCGGAAGAACCACTTACAATCTCTGATTCGACCCAGAGATATACTGGGGTTCTGTCGTGGTTGAAACTGTGGATTGCAAGGGCAATCGCAACTGATCCATGGGGTGATTCCTGTATTGGATGCAGTAGGAGAGTACCTTCGGTTCATCCTGTTCCTGGATGACTTGTATGGACAGATGTCTGACAAATGATTTCCAAAGGAATTACATACGTTGATTTCTTCAAACGTACGATAGTTGGTGGCCGAGGACGACGGTTCTCTTAGCTTAACCACTAGATTATTTTTGTGGACGTCAATTAGTGATATCTGGCGGCTTTGACAATGTGACATTCAAAGTGAATGGTGTCCAGATGTTTGAAGAGGAATTCTAGCCTCAAGCTTCATCAACTGGAAGATGACAAAAATCGGGCAAGCAACATGGCTATGTGGGTCGCTCCCATTAGGGTGTATAATCATCTATCTAGAGAAATTCCTTTTGTTTCTTATTCTATCAATTCTTCCCATTCGAGAACGGTGGTTTGAGTCCAACCGTTGATGATATACATTCGATACACTCAAGCGAAATGAGTGGTCGGTCATGTGAGGGCCGGGTTGCAAGACATTCTTGTTGAATCCAGTGTATTCGCCTCTAGAGATACACGAGCGGCAGGTGGTCCCATACCTTGTCAAGGTCGGAATCCAATCTCCAATAAGTGCCTACGGTTTTGTTTGTATATATATAAGTGGAGCGTGAGATGCAAGTGTTCCACTAGATTGATATTTATTTGTATTTAGACATTATGATAATATCAGAAAAGATAATGATTTCGAAAACTGTTTTGGGTGATCGTAAGATAAAAACCGTCCGTATTTATGTGTGGATTTGGTCTTATGATTATCCTTTTCTTTCGAAAGTGTTTAAACTATAAAATCAAGTTGTGTGATACCCTAAATGCTGTGCGAGTTTTTTTTTCTCACTATGGTCCACGAGACTGACCCGGTGTTTTGTAAATGCTTGGGTTAGACCGAGGTGTACAAGTTCAGGTTATCGGGCACTGAGAAGTCCAGAGACGAGCTGAAGATGTTCGGACGAATGATATTCCGCTGTGTGATTATATATATGAGGGCAGGTTATCAAAACTGTCCAGATGTGTGTTGTACTCTGATATTGTAAGTATTTTCAAAGCTCTAAAAAAAGATTATTTCTGTATTATATTTTGTTCCGCTGCGATATGAGACTCTGTGTTGGTTCTTCTTCTTCTTCTATTCTAATATTTCTTTCTTTCTTATCTCACCCTCTAATTTCTTTCTAATAACTATCCAGTGTTTTCGGTGCTTGGAGGATCGGCATAAGATACGATAAGGGTATTTATGTCGATTTTCGGGGCTGGAAATTCGCTGGGTCATTACATATTTGTTGGTCGAAATGGTTTTCGAATATAAATTCGATCCCGGTCTTTCCATACCAACAATCGTATTGGACAGATTTGATAGTCGGTTATTTAATTATCAAAATAAACAGTGTTACAATCATGACACTCCAATGAGTTCACTGGTTCAGTGTTCAGCATCCCTTGGCCTTTTAATTCAACTTTTAACTCTTTTAAATATAAAAATACGATAATTGAATCCTTGTTTAGTATACAAGTGTTCTCAAAACCAGTTCTATATAATACTTAGCAAAATGACCATAATAAATTTCCACTTAATATCCCCTTTCAAAACATTTTTTTACATCCTTCTTTATTATTTAACTTGGGAAATCTATTCTACTTATTTTTCATAAACAGCGTTACGTAATATCGTTCATTCTATTCTTGAACTATAACTAATATTTATTAGTATAAAATAAAACAAACTTTACATTTTCTTTACTTCGGATCTCTCGTTATATATGTATATATATTCTCAAAATTTCCACCAAACGTTACATTATTTCTCTAATGGAAATAATGAACTATCACTAACCTCTTTCACGGCTACCAACTAATATCATCTTCAGATAATCCCAATGTTGTTCAGGTTGGGGTATTTTAACTACCTCTCAGACCTTGATCAACAACGTTCATATCCTCAGATAAATATAAGTTGTAATCAAACTCATATTCCGTTTACGTCTTAAAACAAATTCCATTATAAATTGGGTTTGGTTATACAACCCTACGACCCACTTCTTTACCTCAAATACACTTTTACTAATCTCCTTTCAAATCTTTTCAACCATTTTCCACTTTTGAAATCTTATTTCAATTTCCCATTTTTACTTGATCTCATTGTCAACTAACGTTAATGTAAAATTAAAGCCTTTACTCTTTTAAACCACATTTATAAAATTCTGGCTTATTAGAAACCCTTCCCATCTTTCTATCCTCTTTCTTAATCCCGGTATCCTTTAAATTAAGCCCTCATATTCGCTTACCATTCTCTTTATAACTTTGTTATAAAAAAATCGGGTTTTAAATATAAAACCCGTTCATAAATTCCTTTCACCATTCACTTTGATTATATTTCACTCTCGATCACTTTTAAATGCATTCCTATTTAAAAGTAAATTTCCAAATCATTAATTACAAAAATAACTTATTTCAATCATTAACTATTTCAATAGTTAATTTCTTTATTAACTAAATTAAATAGTAAATCTTTTTTTAAACTCTATTTAAATTTAAACAATATCCATTGACTATTTTAATTGAAACCCATCAATTTGATAATAAATTCCAATTCAAAACGATCTATTTAATTAACTCAAACTCGATTATCTCGCTAATTGATTCCAATTAGTTCTCACTTTAAATTAATTAAAAATATAATTAATTTACATAATTCCATTAATTATTTCTTTACAAAATAATTATCAAAGTTCAACCACTCGATTCATTTCTTATTCTCATACTTGTAGATCTGATTAACATCAGAATATACTTTGTAAATAAATTATTAACAAATCTAAATCTTAAATAAATAAATATTTATTTCTCTTTAGTAACTTTTATTCAAAATAATATATTTCAAAATCTATCTCCCGTTATAAAAATATTTTTTTATAACCTTATCTCTATCGACTACCTGACAGTGAATCAATATTTATAAAACGATTGACTTTATAGGCCATACGCTGCCAAATACCCAACCAACATTACCCATTGGTTTAAACTAACAGATGTTGAACATTCAATAATCAACCATCAAATCAATCACCCCAAACATATCAGTTTATATGAAATAAATAATATATTTGCGGGATCCGGTTGGGTCCCTCTAACCTGTTCGTCTCTGTATTCAAATGGTTATCACCAATCAGGTCAATCAATTAAATTTAACTGTTAATTTCTATAACAGCAAATAATGACAATATAATATCAGCCAATCAACAAAACAAATCAGACATTTCAAACAGTTGAACACGTTTATAAATAAACATGACCAATAAGGTAAATTACCTCTATTGGATCCAATCGTTAAAATAACGTTTTGGTATTTCACTGAAATTAAACATGGTTTAATTTCATCGATTAAATCAACAGTTAAATATATAACTAGCACATGATCAACCATCAGCAAACAGAGCACACAAAATAAAAATCCAATTTATATAAAATATAAATGAGAAAACTGAGTGAGTTTAACTCACTTTGATTCCATCTGTCGCTTAAGCGATTTGTTTAATTAAATTAAACTAGTGTTTAATTTAATTAAAATTCTCGGAAGCTTCTAGATCTGTCCAGATTGACTCCAAAATGAAGAACTCGACAACACGGTCCCAACGCAACTCATTTGGTTCCATTCTGATAAGAAATGAACGAGTTACAAATAATATAAGTTATTAACGATTAAATCTAACCACTTACTAATTCTTTTAGTTTTAAATAATTCTTTGTGTTAAACAAATTTTAAATCTAAACCAATTAATCCTAAATCATTGCTCTCTGTCTTTTTATCTATTCTAGTACCCCTGACCCACCTTTTCTACTGAATAATAACTTCTTAAATCAAGGTTTAAATTTACTAATTACTTTCATACATCAGGATTAAGGTCCTGAGGTTTTATTTTTATTTTCTTTTAATATATTTTTTGCTCACGTTCAACAAAATTGCTGCTTCACAAATCTTCCAGTAGTTCAAAACGTAACCAACTATTTGGTCTCCATCCCTTTCGTATGTTTGCAATATGGTTCCACGAAAACTCGTCCGTTTGCAAATATGGTTCCATGAGAACCTGTAGCAATCTAGGTATTAATATCATAATTTAAACTAATTACTTAATCTAATATAAATTAACTGATTACGTTTAATAAAAGGTAACGGCAGGTTTCCTTTTCCCCGAACTAATACTGCATCGACCAACCCAGAACCTTGCTCGACTTCAGCAGCAAGCTGCTGCCGCCCATGTCCACCACCGGACCTCAATCAGAGCTCGTCACCAGCTCCGTCCAACCTTCGCCCATCTACACCAAGAGGGTCACCCAACTCGATGCATCCAGGGTCCCAGAAAACATCTCGAACGCCGGCCGGGTAGGAGTCAAATTTTGGCTCCCAAAAACGTTGAACATTGATCATCACCGTTGGAAGGGTGTACCTTGGCTAGCTCAATGTCTTGGTATTAGGAAGTTTTGATTTTGGTTGAAGAAATTTGTGGAAATCGATGAAGAAGTGGACTATTCTCAGCCATTGAATGTTTAGTGGCGGCGCAATGAATTAGGGTTCAACTATGGGATGTATTTATAGTAAGGGTTTTAGGGACAAAATAATATTTTATTTTTTACGAAACTTACGGGTAAAGTAATTGATTAAAATCACTACAAATGATTTCTGTCTACTGATAAAAAGGCTAATCTTAATGTAAAAAGATATTCCGGATCCAATGGGACAAGTTTCATCGAAATCCGAGGTCGTATGAAAAAAATTCCATTATAAAACCAGAAATAAACACGCTTTTAATTTTTCCACGATCACCAGATTAATCAAATCAAATTGAAACTTTGAAATCCTACAGTAATTTTTCAATACGAACCCAACGACACCAATTTCGTTGCATTCTGAGACTGTTTCCCCAGTAGGCTATTTTTAACGCGCACCGCAATGCCATTCTGAACAACTATTTTGCCGGTCTCTAAAAATAACAAACTATATACCTATCCTGAATCTAATCGACGATACAAACTCAATGGGACTAGTTTCGTGGACCAATTCGATCGTCTGCTCGAGTTATGCCCAACTATCCTTTTATTTAATTAAATACGCGCTATAGAAAATGAATGGGCGTTTACAACTACTGTGGCCACATACAACATCGGTTTGCCACGCCATTCAACACCGTGTAATAATTTAACGCTACGGTCCCAATGAAACTGATTTCATCGAAATCCGAGATCGTTAGCAAAATGGCCATTTTAAAGGCCGATAACGATTTCCATAGCGTTTTTTCCAAAGTTTGATTTAGCCATAACTAGCAATCTATAACACGAAATCTAGATTTTTCTCTTTCATATGAAAATTATCATCAACACGGTTCCAACGTTTCTTGTTTCACAGAAATCCGACTTATATCGGATCCTGTATATTCAGTTGAAGTTCAAAACTCGAATTTACGAACTGCAGCGCTATTTCGAGCTCGATTTATAATATATAAATATATATAACGTTCGAACTTCGTTTAAAATAACGAATTAAATATTAAATCCCATCGATATTCCAAATAAAATATTTAAAACTAATTTAAATATTCAGATTCAAATGGTCGAAAAACATGGGTCGTTACAACTTGTATGGACGAAGATCTGACAGAGTATATCTGGTAGATCACATAAGTTAATCGTTTCAAACGTATTCACGTTGGTGGCGGAGGAATTCATTTCTCTTAGCTGTATACCCATGGTATTTTTGGATAAATCAATTTGTGATTTGGCGGGTATGACGATGTGACATTCTAAGTGAATGAAGATGTGACATGTAAAAGATAAGCGTAGCTTCTAGCCTCACATCCACGAAACGACAAAAATCGAGCAGGCAGCATGGCTATGTAGGTCGCACCTATTAGGGTGTATAATCACCTGATCTAGAGTTTCATTTACTTCTAAAAAAAATCTATTGTCGATGATGTCCCATTCGGGAAACTATTGCTGATCCCAACCGTTGGTGATATACATTCGATACACTCAAGCGAAATGAGTGGTCGGTCATGTGTGGCTGAGTTGCTAGATGTTCTTGTTGACCTCGGTGTATTCTCCTCTACAGATATACCAGCAGAAGGTGGTTCCATACCTTGTCATAGTTGGAAATCCATTACCCAATACGTGCTTGCGGTTTTGATTGTGTGTGTGTGTGTGTGTATATATATATATATGTAGAACGTGAGTTGAAAGCGTTTTTGCTAGATGATTATTATATTGTGGTTGATAGACATTTTTATAATATCGAAAGGTTTTTGATATAAAGATATTTTGGATTCCCATAAGGGAAAAACCAGTTCTGTTATACGGCATGGTCTTATGAGATATCGTTCACTTGTTCAAACTGTTTTAAACTGTTTTACTCATACTAGTCCCATGACTGACCCAAAGTTTATTTTGTTTCGTTTGCCTAAACTCTTGGGTGCCCAATTTTGTACGGGCAGTCAAATAGTCAGGAATTTACAGATATACTGGAATAGCTTGGAGCAGGAGGCTTCAGGATTATATTGCTATAGATATCTCCGCTGTGCTGTAAGTGTTGTACTCTGATAATGTTACTGTATACATATACAGATTTTATTTCAAGGATATGTTATCTATTATACGTTGTTCGTTCCGCTGTGAGATTCGTGTTACTCTGATGTTGTATCTTCTTCTTCTTCTATTCTAAGTTTCTATCTTATCTATCCTTACCCTCAATTTTCTTTCATTAACTTTCCGATTATTTTCGATGTTTGGTTAGTCGTCATTGAGTTTATGTCGATAACCAAAGTCGCTAAAAAACCGGGTCGTTACAGTTTGTATCAGAGCTTAAGGTTTAGTAATTACCTTGGCTCTGTGGCGTGACTCAGTAGAGATGGGGTTAGTAATACCCTAGATTGGGTTGAGTGTATATATACGAGTGGACGTATTTGTATTTGATATAAAATTGTTTTATATTGTGGAGATTTATTGGTTGAGTTGTTTATGAGTTCTTGTAACACCCCGTAATTCAGATAATATTAATATTCACAAATTAAAGAATAAATAATCTCATACGAAAGAATTGTGGGAAACGGGTTGCGCCATTGTGTTCGTCTCGGAATTCTAGTTGAAATAGAGTCCGAGTTTGCGTGATTTGGACTTCGTATGAAGAAGTTATGACCATCGGAAGTTTCTGAAAATTTAAAACAGCTAGCAGGAAATTTAAAATTCAAAATTCGAAGTCAAACAGGCTAGGCGGGAAATCTCCCGCCCAGTGCCCCAGGTCGATTGGGGAGTCGACTGGGCAGTCGACACCCCAGGGACCAGGTCGACTGCGCAGTCGACCTGGGTGTCGACCTGGTCTGGCGGCTAGGGTTTCTGGCTGACCTGTTTTTAATGAGCTAATGACCGCTTAGGGTTTCTGACCTAATCTGGTTGGCTAGGATTAATTCTGAGATAATCTGACGGTCTAAAATATACCCTAACTCTATTAATACCTAGGTAGTCTCTCACCCTAATTCATAAGAAAAATAGAATAGTTTCCGTCATACCGTCGTCATGGAAATCAATGGAGCCGCCGCCAACTAAGAAAGAAGAAAAGCAAATTCAATTCTAATTCTCTCAACCCTAAAGCAAAGCAAAACTCTCTCTTTTCTTCTCTAAATTGTGAGTATGATGATCTTAACAAGATTATTATCGTTTTAATTAGGTTGAGTTATGAATGGATTATGAGTAGATGATGTGAATTATCATATATGTTGTTGTAAACCCCTTTTGCTATCATGTATATTGTAAATCCAATGTTATGTGATGATGATATCTTATATGTTGTAAATCATGCTATGATGATGTTATGTATGTTGAAAGTTTCTATGCTAAGTTGTGATGAATCATACATGTTAAAAAGGCCATGATGTTACCATCTATGCTAGTTAGTTCATATTAATTAAATCATCATGTTTGGGTTATGTTGATCTATATGACAAGTCACATATGCAAGTTAGATTGATTAGAAAAGTTATGAACATATGCCAAGACATCTATTATGAAATCTAGAATTATGCTATGACATATGTGATATCCTATGCTAGTTCACACCATCATTATGTTGCCTAAAAACCCCATATGCAAGTTTATGTATAGATTTGGGCTATGATCATATCGTGTAAATTGAGACATTTAACAAGTTGACACCTTTTGATCCTTAACATGTGTAGTTTATGCAAGTTTCACCCCTATTATGATTAGATTTATTTTAATTGTATATATGTTGTGATAATTTATCTTTGTGCTAGGTGTTAGACTATACAAGTCTAGCCTATATTATGCGTTGAATAAGCGAACGTATAAACGTGGGGTAGGGGTAATGTTAAGGATTTAATATTAAAAAGTTGGGGTGCAACTGATATGATTTTGCATGCCATAAGTGGATGGCCATAATTGAGTCAATTATGGACATCATTAAAAGTTGACTTAATTAATAATTTGAATAGGGAATTATTAAAACTGGGGTAAAAGATTTTAAGTGTTAATCAATGCTTAGGACACGAGGTTGGACTCGTTTGTGACGTAAACCTGCCCGGACCTGCCCTACAAATCCAGTGGTCACAAATGTCAGCCCAATGTGAGAGGTCCTAGGCCTAAACTAAAGCATAACGGTTGTAAAGACACGAGGTTAGACTCTTTTATGGTGTAAGACTGCCCGGACCCGCCCGACAAATCCAGCTGCCATAAATGCCAGTCTAATGTGAGAGGTCTTTATGAGGTTATGGCCTGAATGAATTAAGAAATACTTAACTAGATAAACATGTAAGGTGGGACATGGGGGTTAAGTAGGTGCCTTGGGTGGCATGAGGAATCTAGGGGGTGCCCTTAGTGGCATGTGAAATACGATTAGTAAGACTTAACCAAACACACATGTAAATGAACATGACTAAGAGGGTTAAGTGGGATATACTAGTGACAAGCTTAAGTGGGTAACTTGTGGGGGCCCATTTCGACCAGTATCCCAAACGTATCTTTGTGGGCTCGACCCAAGTCGAGGACGGGACACGCATGCTGGGTTCGACGGTAAGAGGCCAAAACGGGGAGCGGTGGCAACGCAAGTCCAACGGGTTTCGTATGCGTGTGTGGACCCGGGCTGGTAGGTAAGACGTTGTTGCATCGTGTAGGTATAAGCCGTGCATTCTCAAGTTGTATCGGGTTGCCACTTTAGGGGAGTGATACACCCCACTGTGGGGCCAGCACGGGTATCTACGAGTAGGGAGCCAATCGAAAGTGGGTAGCGGGGTACACCTTGTGGAGATTGGGGCAGACGACACTTATGTAGTCAGCTAGGGGTACGTAGGGCTATTTATAAAGTTTCTGTGTGAAGAAAGTGGGATCAAACAATAGGGTGACTGGTGTGGTGCAGTGTAGTAATGTGTGGTGCAGTGTAGTAACGTGTGGTGCAGTGTAGTAATGTGCGGTGCAGTGTAGTAATCATTTGTTAGTAATTAGGTGTGCCTTTACCGTTTTCTTTAACGTTATCTTAAACGCTATCTTTATCTTCCTATGAGTTCATAGACATTTACTTGTCTTCCAGCTTATGCCTTAGTCTAGTTATTTTGATAATAGTATTGTTAGAATTATCATACTCGCCAGACTTTATGTCTGACCCCCTCTATTTCTATCCTTTTTCCCCCTCCAGGTCCTCAGGTTGGGCCCAGCTCTAGTGGAGTTTGAATGAATTGCTTCGTCTCTCTTTGGAAAGCTTGGACCGTTGAAGTAAAGTCCAGCTTGTTATCTTTTTAATGGATATTTATGTAATGGGATTATGTATTTTGTTTTTATGAAGATGGATATTGTACTTGGTTATGATCTATGGTTTTATGATGTAACAAACATGTTTAATTTCTGCTGCAATAAAATGATGTTTTAGATTTCCAAGTACTATTTACTCTCTGTCTTGTTGTAATTTTTCTGTTCTATATTCACTTATAACCTCCATGGAAGTTAATGCATTCCCTTCGTGAGTGACATTAATGGACGTGGGGTATTACACGTGGTATCAGAGCTTAAGGTTACCAGAACAGATAAAAATACTTTAGAAAAATAGTTACTTTTGGAAGAAGTGTTTTCAAAAACATGTTTTAATGAGAAATTTAAAGAGAAAAGTTTTTAAGAAAAACATAATCCCCAAATAGCCATATATCTTTATCTTTCGTATTCTCCATTTTGAATCTTTCCTTTTCCGTTTCAGCATGGCTGAAGATCTTAATCTACCCGACGGTGTAGCGATACCAGGATGGTATAGGAGGTTGTTAGAGGCTAGGGCTGCTGCGGGTCCAGCCAATGTTCCTCCACCACCAGGTGCACCCGTTCCTCCTCCTCGCGTAGATACTTTTGCAAAGACGTGCAAGGAATTCAAGGCTATGGGTGGAAAACCATTTCAAGGGTTAGAAACGTTTGTGGAAGCTAGAGATTGGCTTAAGGAGGTGGAAGAATTGCTAGAAATCTTTGAAGTAGAAGAAGGGAAGAGAGTTCGTTTAGCAGCTTGGTTGATGAAGGGAGAGGCCTCGTTTTGGTGGGAGGTCACTAATGGGGAGCGTCCTGTTGACTCTTGGGCGGATTTCAGACGTAGGTTCGAGGCAAAGTTTCTCTCAAGGGCGGAAGAAAATCTATATATGGAAAGGTTTTTGACATTGAAGCAAGGAAGCTCATCAGTGAAAGAATATGTCAATAAATTTAATCAGTTAGCAAGGTTTGGCTTGGACTTAGTGAACACGCCGGAGAAGAAGGCGCTGAGGTTCGTGAATGGCTTGAATGAACCATTGCAAGGGTTGGCTATGACCCACATCCCTATGGGGGCCACCTTTTAGAAGTTAGTAGAAATGGCGCTTATGCATGAGGAGAAAAGCGCTAAAGCTGATAAGGCACCCGAGAAGAAGGGGGATCAGAAGAAACCACAACAGCAAAACAAGAAGGGTGGTAAAGACAATAACGACAAGGGAAAGAAGAATTGTTTTAACTGTGGGACACCAGACCATCTCAGCAAGGATTGCCAAAAGAAAAAGAAGACAGGCTGTTTTCATTGTGGCGATGCGGGACATTTAGTGAAGGACTACCCAAAGAAGGGGTAGAGGGCAGGAGCTACCTCGGGAGGACAAGTGCAGGCTCTTATGGCACCAGGGCAGGCAAGGGGACAAGTTCAGGCTCTCACGGTACCACCGCTGCAAGAACGAGGTAGAACCATTTCTGTTGAAAGCTTAGTTTTTCTGTTTGATCATCCTGTCCGTACCTTATTCGATTCGGGCGCATCACATTCGTTTATCTCTACATCATTAGTTGAATCACTGCACTTAAACACCAGTTTAGTAGAGGATCCCTTAGTTGTTTCGAATCCAATTGGGGGCTCAACATATTTGTCTATGATGTGTTTGGATTTGAAAATTTCCATACTTAGCGTTGAATTTAGATGTGATGCTTATGTGTTGGGCTTCACAGGCTATGGGCTAATTTTAGGAATGGATTGGTTATCCAGAAATGGGGCCGTTCTTGATTGTGAAAGGAGAGTAGTTAGGCTCGTGACTCGCCTTGGCAACACTCTCGAAATCTTTTGTAATCCCATAAATTCGGTTAAGCTAAGTTATCTTGAATCGCTTGACGCGTCTGAGGAAAATCTACGATCTGTTAGAGTGGTCCGAGAATATTCGGATGTGTTTGAGGAGGTGAAGGGCTTGCCTCCGAAGCGGGAGATAGATTTCCGAATATATCTTGTGGATAATGAGAAACTAGTATCTTTGCCAGTACGCCACATGGATCCACGTGAAAGGACGGAACTCGATAAGCAAGTGAAGGAGTTGCTTGAGAAGGGGTTCATAAGACGAAGTATATCGGAGTGGGGTGCTCCAGTAGTATTTGCCATGAAAGCGGATGGGTCCCTTGGACTTTGTGTGGACTATAGAGAACTTAATAAGCTTACTAAGAAGAACAGACACCCACTGCCGAGGATTGACGATCTCTTTGATCAGTTAGTTGGCGCCTCAGTGTTTTCGCAGTTGGAATTAGCCACTGGTTTCCATCAGTTGAGAGTGGTTGAGGATAGCATTGACAAGACTGCATTTAGGACTCCGGACGGTTTCTATGAATGGCTAGTGATGCCCTTCGGTTTGACAAACGCCCCCGCATACTTTGTTGATTTGATGAGTAGGGTGTTTAGGGAGTACCTTAACAAATTTGTGGTAGTCTTTGTAGATGACATCTTGATCTTTTGTAAGGATGAAGAAGAGCATGCCCTACATCTTAGGGAAGTGTTGGAGACTCTTCGAGCGCATAAGCTTAAAGCTAAATTTTCTAAGTGTCACTTTTGGAGGAAGGAAGTACGGTTCTTAGGACACGTGGTTTCCAAAGAAGGGATAGCTATAGATCCCGCGAAGGTGGTGGCCATCCAAGATTGGAAGGTTCCTAAAAATGCTACCGAAGTGAGAAGTTTCTTGGGGTTGGCTGGCTACTATAGGAAGTTTATCAAAGACTTCGCAAAGATATCAGCTCCATTGACACGCCTGACGAAGAAGAACCTAGTTTTCACATGGGACGTAGATTGTGATGATGCGTTCCAACGTTTGAAGAGAGCTTTGACTTCAACCCCAGTCTTAGTATTGCCAGACGGGAGTAAGTCGTTTACCGTTTATACTTGACGCTTGTAGGACAGGACTAGGCGCAGTCTTAAAGCAAGAGGGCAGGGTAATAGCCTATGGTGGAAGGCAGTCGAGAGCGCATGAGAAGAATTACCCCACGCATGACCTAGAGTTGGCCGCTATCGTTTTCACGCTTAAGTCTTGGCGTCATTATCTTCTTGGCGAAAGATTCGAATTATTCACTGACCACAAATCTTTAAAATACTTATTCTCTCAGAAGGACTTGAACTTAAGGCAACAAAGGTGGATGGAGTTCTTGGCGTCCTACGACTTCGAAATAGCCTATACCCCTGGCAAGGGTAACGTGGTGGCAGATGCCTTAAGTAGAAAAAGATTATCCTTAAGTCCTTTGTATGTTGAGCGGCGAAGTTTAGAATTCATTTCAATGTTTGACTTTAGACCTTCCGTTGACTTCGTACCTGGTTTGCTAGCATCCTTGGAGGTCAGACCTACGCTTTTGGTACGGATTGGCGGGGCATAGCGAGACGACCCGCAGTTAGTTGAGTTAGTAGAAAAACTCAAAGGAGGGGAGTCATCAAGCCATCTCCGTAGGTATACCATAGATGATAAGGGTTGGTTACGTAGGGACGGTAGACTTTGTGTACCAAAAGATGATGACCTAAGAAAGACTATTCTTGATGACGCACATCGTTCGAAGATGACCATTCATCCCGACGGGGACAAGATGTACAAAGACATGAAGAGAGTTTACTTTTGGGCCGGCATGAAGAAAGACGTGGCCGAGTATGTCGCTAGATGCTTGGTGTGCCAACAAGTAAAAGCGGAGCAAAAGAAACCCGGTGGGTTGCTTCACCCATCGGAGGTTCCACTATGGAAATGGGAAAGCATCTCGATGGATTTTGTGGATGGATTACCGCGATTGAGGAAGGGTAATACGGGAATTTGGGTTATAGTAGATAGACTTACTAAGAGCGCCCATTTTATTCCCGTGAAGAGTAAGAGGACTGCTCCATGGTTAGCTTCTGTATATGTCCGAGAAATAGTTCGTTTGCACGGTGTTCCTTCTAGCATAGTGAGCGACCGCGATCCTATTTTCACTAGCGAATTTTGGAGAAGCTTACAAGAGGCGGTAGGGACTCAGTTATGTTTGAGCACCGCATATCATCCTCAGACGGACGGCCAGACCGAGAGGGTGAATCGCATTCTAGAGGATCTTTTGAGGCTGTGTATCCTAGACTTTGGGGGTACATGGGAAGAGCATCTTCCATTGGTTGAGTTTGCATATAATAATAGCTTTCAGTCCAGCATTGGTATGGCACCATTCGAAGCTCTTTATGGACGACCTTGTCGTTCACCTACATGTTGGTGGGAATCTACGGATAAGATCTTACTTGGGCCCGATATGATTAGGGAGACTTCGGAGAAGATCGACTTGATTCGAAGGAGGATGAAAGCAGTGCAAGATACGCAGAAATCTTATGCGGATAAGAGGAGGACAGATCTCGAGTTTGAAGTTGGGGACATGGTCTTTGTCAAAGTGTCTCCATTACGAAACATTGTTCGCTTTGGGTCCGTTGGGAAATTAGCACCAAGGTTCGTAGGGCCGTTTCCTATTAAGGAAAAGATTGGATGGATGGCGTATAGAGTGGAGTTGCCCGAGAGACTTAGTGGTGTACATGACGTATTCCATGTGTCACATTTGAGGAAGTGCTTGCACGAGACCGCGGAAGTGGTAGAGCCGAGCTTGCTTAGAGAGGTGGAGATAGATCGTGATGCGACGATTCGACGATCTCCTACGCGCATTCTTGGGTCGGAGATCAAGAGGTTGAGGAATCGAGAGGTCAGACTAGTCAAAGTGCAATGGGGAGATGATGAGAGCAACACTACTTGGGAGACGGAAGAGAAGATGCGTTCACGATACCCTTTTCTTTTTTAGGGTATGTCCTTTAACTTCTCCTTTATCGTTTAGCTTGTACTTATCTTATCTTTAGTATATCCTCTCGCTAGTATCTTTGACCTTTAGTTAAGATAATCCTATGGTTGAAACATGTGTTTGAGACATGTTATGTATGGTGGATGCAAAGTGGATGCAAGTGTTTGTAGTGGTTGCTCGTGGACGCATATACACACATTATTAGGCACTAGATCGTCTCAGCCACTTCATACTGCATATTGCATATAAATGGCTGTATTTAGTAAAAGGGATGTATAATGGTTGTGCTATCATATGGATACCGCATTTTGGTGAATGGTTGTGCACGCATATAGAATTAATATGTATCATTAGGAATCTTTTGCATACATATTGGACGCATGGCACTATCATGGTTTGCATTAAGGAGGTCAACTGAATCAGTAGACCGCCTAATTTTGCATTAGACAAGGAACATATACACACACTGTGCATTTAAACATAAAAGCATTAGAAGTCTGTAAGGACAATGGATGCCTGTGCTTGATGGTCGAGTAGATGGTTGTTTGGATGTTAGGATATACATTCTTCTTAACTTGAAGATTTCGGGGACGAAATCCTTTAAGTAGGGGAGAATATAACACCCCGTAATTCAGATATTATTAATATTCACAAATTAAAGAATAACTAATCTCAGACGTGAGAATTGTGGGAAACGGGTTGCGCCATTGTGTTCGTCTCGGAATTCTAGTTGAAATAGAGTCCGAGTTTACGTGATTTGGACTTCGTATGAAGAAGTTATGGCCATCGGAAGTTTCTGAAAATTTAAAACAACTAGCAGGAAATTCAAAATTCAAAATTCGAAGTCAAACAGGCTAAGCGGGAAATCTCCCGCCCAGCGCCCCAGGTCGACTGGGGAGTCGACTGGGAAGTCGACACCCCAGGGGGAGTCGACTGGGCAGTCGACACCCCAGGGACCAGGTCGACTGCGCAATCGACCTGGGTGTCGACCTGGTCTGGCGGCTAGGGTTTCTGGCTGACCTGTTTTTAATGGGCTAATAACCCATTAGGGTTTCTGACCTAATCTGGATGGCTAGGATTAATTCTGAGATAATCTGACGGTCTAAAATAAACCCTAACTCTATAAATACCTAGGTAGTCTCTCACCCTAATTCATAAGAAAAATAGAATAGTTACCGTCATACCGTCGTCATGGAAATCAATGGAGCCGCCGCCAACTAAGAAAGAAGAAAAGCAAATTCAATTCTAATTCTCTCAACCCTAAAGCAAAGCAAAACTCTCTCTTTTCTTCTCTAAATTGTGAGTATGATGATCTTAACAAGATTATTATCATTTTAATCAGGTTGAGTTATGAATGGATTATGAGTAGATGATGTGAATTATCATATATGTTGTTGTAAACCCCTTTTGCTATCATGTATATTGTAAATCCAATGTTATGTGATGATGATATCTTATATGTTGTAAATCATGTTATGATGATGTTATGTATGTTGAAAGTTTCTATGCTATGTTGTGATGAATCATACATGTTAAAAAGGCCATGATGTTATCATCTATGCTAGTTAGTTCATATTAATTAAATCATCATGTTTGGTTTATGTTGATCTATATGACAAGTCACATATGCAAGTTAGATTGATTAGAAAAGTTATGAACATATGCCAAGACATCTATTATGACATCTAGAATTATGCTATGACATATGTGATATCCTATGCTAGTTCACACCATCATTATGTTGCCTAAAAACCCCATATGCAAGTTTATGTATAGATTTGGGCTATGATCATATCATGTAAATTGAGACATTTAACAAGTTGACACCTTTTGATCCTTAACATGTGTAGTTTATGCAAGTTTCACCCCTATTATGATTAGATTTATTTTAATTGTCTATATGTTGTGATAATTTATCTTTGTGCTAGGTGTTAGACTATACAAGTCTAGCCTATATTATGCGTTGAATAAGCGAACGTATAAACGTGGGGTAGGGGTAATATTAAGGATTTAATATTAAAAAGTTGGGGTGCAATTGATATGATTTTGCATGCCATAAGTGGATGGCCATAATTGAGTCAATTATGGACATCATTAAAAGTTGACTTAATTAATAATTTGAATAGGGAATTATTAAAACTAGGGTAAAAGATTTTAAGTGTTAATCAATGCTTAGGACACGAGGTTGGACTCGTTTGTGACGTAAACTGCCCAGACCCGCCCGACAAATCCAGTGGTCACAAATGTCAGCCCAATGTAAGAGGTCCTAGGCCTAAACTAAAGCATAACGGTTGTAAAGACATGAGGTTAGACTCTTTTATGGTGTAAGACTGCCCGGACCCGCCCGGCAAATCCAGCTGCCATAAATGCCAGTCTAATGTGAGAGGTCTTTATGAGGTTATGGCCTGAATGAATTAAGAAATACTTAACCAGATAAACATGCAAGGTGGGACATGGGGGTTAAGTAGGTGCCTTGGGTGGCATGAGGAATCTAGGGGTACCCTTAGTGGCATGTGAAATACGATTAGTAAGACTTAACCAAACACATGTAAATGAACATGACTAAGAGGGTTAAGTGGGATATACTAGTGACAAGCTTAGGTGGGTAGCTTGTGGGGGCCCATTTCGACCAGTATCCCAAACGTATCTTTGTGGGCTCGACCCAAGTCGAGGATGGGACACGCATGCTGGGTTCGATTGTAAGAGGCCAAAACGGGGAGCGGTGGCAACGCAAGTCCAACGGGTTTCGTATGCGTGTGTGGACCCGGGCTGGTAGGTAAGACGTTGTTGCATCGTGTAGGTATAAGCCGTGCATTCTCAAGTTATATCGGGTTGCCACTTTAGGGGAGTGATACACCCCACTGTGGGGCCAGCACGGGTATCTATGAGTAGGGAGCCGATCGAAAGTGGGTAGCGGGGTACACCTTGTGGAGATTGGGGCAGACGACACTTATGTAGTCAGCTAGGGGTACGTAGGGCTATTTATAAAGTTTCTGTGTGAAGAAAGTGGGATCAAACAATAGGGTGACTGGTGTGGTGCAGTGTAGTAATGTGTGGTGCAGTGTAGTAACGTGTGGTGCAGTGTAGTAATGTGCGGTGCAGTGTAGTAATCATTTGTTAGTAATTAGGTGTGCCTTTACCGTTTTCTTTAACGTTATCTTAAACGCTATCTTTATCTTCCTATGAGTTCATAGACATTTACTTGTCTTCCAGCTTATGCCTTAGTCTAGTTATTTTGATAATAGTATTGTTAGAATTATCATACTCGCCAGACTTTATGTCTGACCCCCTCTATTTCTATCCTTTTTCCCCCTCCAGGTCCTCAGGTTGGGCCCAGCTCTAGTGGAGTTTGATTGAATTGCTTCGTCTCTCTTTGGAAAGCTTGGACCGTTGAAGTAAAGTCCAACTTGTTATCTTTTTAATGGATATTTATGTAATGGGATTATGTATTTTGTTTTTATGAAGATGGATATTGTACTTGGTTATGATCTATGGTTTTATGATGTAACAAACATGTTTAATTTCCGCTGCAATAAAATGAAGTTTTAGATTTCCAAGTACTATTTACTATCTGTCTTGTTGTAATTTTTCTGTTCTATATTCACTTATAACCTCTATGGAAGTTAATGCATTCCCTTCGTGAGTGACATTAATGGACGTGGGGTGTTACAGTTCTGGTCGATCAGTTTGATTCATTGTATCGGTAGGAGCTTCTAAACACTCAAATACGATGGGTCGGCACGATATGTTTTGAAAAGAGGGTAAACAAAATAATTTTACCCAAATTATATTTTTGATATAAACGATTTATATTGGTTGTTGTTATAATCGAGTAAGATTATAAAAAGTGAAATGGTTACGTATATAACAAACTAATATTCGTATAAGTGTTACGAAATGAATTAAATCTGAATTTGAATCAGAATTGAAATTTGAAAACCTGGAAATTTGGAACAGAGTTTGTAAATAGACTTGGATTAAATATATGTAACTTTTAAGATCCTGGGAGATTTTAAATTGTTTTACAAGCACTGTGAAGAATATTTTGAAAGTGATTTCAAAATAAAGGTGTTTAAATGGTTTTATAGTATGGAACTCACTTCGATCGCTGGAAAATAGATTATGATGATGACAGCTGCATCATTAGTATTCATTTTCGAGTTGTTAGTGACGAATTACTACCAGAGATACTGTTTTGAATTTGTTTTTGGAAGAACAAGTTGTGTTGAATTTCAAAAGGGAAAATTTGATTTTAGAAAAGAGTAAACTGCTTAAAAACTCCCAGGGAAGACTATTTGAATTAAAAACAAATTTAACAGAAATTTGTAAAAGCAAATTGGAATTAAAAATAAATCAAGTTATGCGGTAACTGAAATTGAATTAGAATGATAGAGACAAATTGGATTTGTGAGATTCGAATTTGAAGTGTAATGTGATAATCAAGTTAAGAATTTGGAATCGAGAATGAAACTCGAGTTTGAAACAATATTTGGCTTGGATAAGCGAATGGTTGTGTTGAGGATAAATTGATCCTATTTTGATTTGATTAATATTGGTATATGCTGAGTTGATAACTTATGGAAGTGATAGAATTGATATGCTCGACAAAAAGGTACAAGTTTATATTTCATGTGGGTTGAGATTTTGATGAGCCGAATTGGCTAGCCGCTTGGCTGTTTGATTTTCTTTTGGGTTGGAGAAGGCTTAGAGAGGCGAGTTGTGGTTTGACGTATTGGCCGGTACAAAGGAGGTGCTGGCGAAATTTTCCGAAAAGTTAAGGCGTTAGAAAATTTTCAGGAATTTTGAAAATATTCGTTAATAGAATTGGATTAATAATTTAATTAAAATTAAATTAGCCCAATGCAAACTGAAGTTAAGAAGTGAACAAATAAGTCTGGCCAATCGATAGGATTTGTTTTGTACCTTAGCAATTTCGAGGACGAAATTATTTTAAGTGGGGAAGAATGTAATGACCCGCATTTTTCAGTAATATAATAATTAATTTATTTAATTATTTAAAAGGTGATTAAGAGGATATAATGGTCGTTAATTAAATAATAGTGAATATTTAATTAATATAAATAATAAAATAATATATTTAATTCTGAAATAATCAGAATTGGCTAAAATGGCGATATGGTGTGAACTGGATCATCTGTGATATTTAATTTAGTTTGGAATTAATTTAGAATAACGAATATATTATTTTAACAAAGTTTGAACGTATAATTTATAACATAATTAAAATCGAGCTCGAAATGGCGCTGCAGTTTGTAAATTGGCGATTCGAACTTCAACTGAATGTACATGGTTCGTTTTTAATCGGATTTCTGTGAAACAAAAAACGTGTGGAGCTGGTAGAGTATATTTTTCTAGTGGAAGAGAAAAATCGGGATATTGTCGTGTAGATTTTGATTTATGTCCAAATCAAATTTTAGAAAAGTCGCTATGGAATTCCATTATAATTTATAAAGGAATTATTTATATTTTAAAAAGGATTTAAATAAAAATCGAATATCGATATAACTGTGATGATGAAATATCGAGCTAGAAATTCATATAGGAATATTCTAGAGCTGTATGGTATTCCACTGTGAATATATACGATAATATTTATTTATAAATATTTAATTAATTATTTTTAAATTTATTTATATATTTAAAAGGGTTATTTAGAGTTTTAAAAATAGCAAGTTTTGCAAACGACCTCAGAATTCGATGAAACTAATTTTGTTGGATCCGCAATGTCAAATTATTGTTAGATGTCAAGTTTCATGATTTTTAGGGTCAGTATGTGGCCGTACCGAATTTTAATGTGAGAAACAGTCAATATTTTGACGGTTAAAAATACGCTATGTGAGCATACGAAGTCGAAATTCGACGAAACCAGTTTCGTTGGGTCCACAATGTCGAACTCTAGCTACATGTTTAGTTTGGTTATTTTAGGATATCGTATGTGGTCGCAGGGATTTTTAAGGACCGAAGACAAAGGGAAAATCGAGAAAATAAAATAGAAAAATCAAATTTAAAATATCCCCCTCCATTTCTATGATCCAACACATGCCACGTGGCCTTCGTTCTCAACCACAAACATCACCTACCACAACACAGCCTATAAATACCATATGAACCGAATGCAGAAAAATCAATCCAAGAAAATAAATCCAAATAATGCAAATATAAAACTATAAATTAAAATTCCTACATTGTTGGATTCACCGCAAGCTAAACTTCAGTTCCGTATAAGTACCATGCAGTTCGATTCCCATTTTTGCATGCTGGAAGTAAACACAGCGAACCTAGGGTTCGATGAAGCATGAAGTTGAAGCAGAAATTGGTGGATTCGTGTTCATTTCTGGATTCAGCGAGGTATTTGACACTCGCTTGAAGAGTTGGGAAGAGATCGATGATAGAAGACATCGATACCTGCTGCGATGTCGAGGGTTTTAGGCCAAGATGGGATCGATCCAGGCGATGCGAGTTAGATGCGGTGAGGATGAACTGAAAGGGCTCGGGAAGAGGGAGAGTACGGTGGTGTTCTCGTCGGAATCCATGAAGAGGAGGAGAAGCGGTTTAGGGATAAAGTTTGCTGGAATTGGTGAATGAGATGAGCGGTGATTTGGATCTGTTGGGGAAGAAAAGGGGATCGGTCATGGGCTTTTAATTTGGGTGTTGGGCCAGTGAAGAAATGGTTAAGCCCAAATTAAATTATCTTAAATTATTTTAATTAAAAAATAGTGTTAACTTCTAAAATACGTATCTTCTACATACGATATCAGATTGACGAACCGTAAGTTGCGTTGGGACCGTATGGATGAGAGCTTCACAATGAAGCTGATTGGAAATGGATTGGGGATCATATAAATTTATGGCAAAATAAATTGATTGATTCAAATCAAACAAACAGCTTATCGTTCTTTAACGATGAACTGCCAATGAGACTAAAACTCACCGACTCTGAACAATTATATTTTTATAACGTATATTTAGAACTGATAAATGATGACTGATTTCTGTGTGCTGACTATTTGGTTGAATTGTTTGTGTATTAGTTAAAATTATAGATAACGATTTATAAAATCGTTAATCGAATATTGATTCTGTTATTAGAATATTTTATACTCGTGTTGTTTTACATTCGTGATGCAGGGAAACAGGTTGGAGGAATCCGATTGGATTCCTCAACATTTATCATAAAAAAACCCTGAGATGTAAAAAGAAATATTTCAATGTATATTGAAATAAAGGAATTTTATAAAATCAATCGATTTTATAAAAGGTAATATTTTGAAAATAAAGTATTTATAAAATCATAGGATTTTATAAAGGAGAACATTTATTTAGAAAACAAACAGGAGTTTATAAAGGAGGATATTTATTTATAAGAAAAATAGAATATCATAAGGAAATATTTATTGGGAAAATAAACAGGATAAAGATATAAGGAAAATATTTATAAAACAAATAAAGTTTTATAAAAGGAATATTTATTTAGTAAATAAATAGAATTAAAATGGAATATTTATTTAGAAAATAAATAGAAGTATAAGAGGATTATTTATTTAGAAAATAAATAGACAAATATAGGGAGAGAAATATTTGTAAAACATTTACAAATAAAGGTTATAAAAGGAATTATTTATTTACGAAATAAATAGAGTTATAAAAGGGAATTTTAAATAAGACTTAAGTGTTAGAAACGTAATGGATTATATAAAGGAATTAATCGAGTTAGAATTAATCGATTAGAGTTAATTGAATATAAAGTTATTCGAAATAGAGTTTATCGAATATTAGTTATTCGAAATAGAGTAAATCAAATAAAGTTAAGCAAAATTAGAAACTGATTAGAGATTAGTAAATTGAATGGTTTTCTAAGCGTCTATCTGATGTTGGTTCGGCCTTCGGGATTAATACTTAGGGAATTGTTCTCATACTAGTTTACAATCAGGGACTGATAGTTGTGAAAGAATAGTGATACGTAATTAAGCCGTGGAAATGTTTTCCAGTGTTAATAACATATATTTTCTAAACATAGAAAATGAGGAAATATATATGTATTTGTTTGATGATTGGATCGATAATTCCTTCTGGAAATAAGATCATTGTGTATACACAGACATGTTTTCATTTGATAGTTAAATCAGCGACTATCAAAGTTTTGACCATTTTAACGCTGTTAATATGGAGAGACCGGTTGGATTATTATCCAAAGAACCACTCTGTATTGGCATAAGCGTTGCGGATCATATATGCCAAAGATAATTGAAGACAGAGTAAAGTGCAAGGGCTGTTGTATAAATCTTAGATAACAGTGCCTAAGATGGATATACTGAATAGTGCCATCGGTTTGTCCAATCCCAGGACAACTGGTATGGACAAAGGTCAGACAGAGTATATCTGGTAGATCACGTAAGTTGATCATTTCAAACGTATTCACGTTTTGTGGTGGAGGCAGTCAAGAAGTCAGGATTTTACAGGTATACTCGAAGAGCTGGAGAAGGAGGCTTCAGGATTATATAGCTATTATTATTCCGCTGTGTTGTAAGTGTTGTACTTTGATAATGATGTGTATACATATACTGATTTTATTTCAAGGATATATTATCTATTATATGTTGTTCGTTCGGCAGTGAGATTCGTGTTACTCTGATGTTGTGTTCTTCTTCTTCTTCTATTCTAAGTTTCTATCTTATCTTTCCTCACCCTCTAATTTCTTTCATTTACTACCGGTATTTTTTGATGTTTGGGTCATCATTGAGTTTATGGCGATAACCAAAGTCGACAAAAACCGGGTCGTTACATTTCTCTTCAGGAAATTATCCATTATGGACCTTTCAGAACACAAGGGAGTAGACTGGCTCAAAGTCAAGGCACCGAGGATAGCCTACGAAAATGGTGATTTTTTTAGAAGTGTCTACTCTAGATGACTTAATTTGAAATAATTTGTCCTATGTTTATTCAAAGAATTAAAGTCGTCCCTTATAAGTCAACCTAAAACAATGAAACCTTTAACAAAGAAGGAGTTTTGATCATTAATAGCATTAGTCGAGGTGACTTTCAAGTAGTTATTTGTCATGATTAATAATCAAAAGTGTTGGACTATTTTTTGGACTAACAATAGGTTGGATGGAACAAACAAGATTCCTCACCACTGCTGTTTTAGTTGCATTCATATTCCTGTTATATGAATTGGTTGGACAATAAACCTGATTATGGATCGTATTAGTTATATGACATTATAAAATGTTGAATTAGTTCAAAAGTGAATGTGTTATTAAATATTATATTTGGTCAATTACTCACGTTTTGGTGTATTTGACATGAATGAAAGTTAAATTGGGAAGCTATATAAATTCGAAATGAAAATTAGTAAATTGAAAGTAAATGGTTTTAATTTATAGAACATGTTTTTAAACGTTTTTAGTATAATTATAAATAACCTACTATGAAAGGGACATTTAATCTCTATTTCAAAGTTATTTTTAGGATACAATTTTATAGTGGATATATTAAAACTAAAGTATATGTGTTTAAAAGTTATTTTTTCACTATATATAAGTTGGAATATTTAACACTAATATAGAAGACTAAAAGATAATTTGGATTATAACACATGTTATAATAAATGGATTTGTAAAAGAATCCAAAAGTATATTACCTTGTTGGATATCTATAATCATAACTTTAGATTGAATGATTTAAGAGATAAAGACAAGTATAAAATGATTTTGGGTTTGTCATAAAAAGTATTTTAAAAACACTAGTTTTTAAACTATTCGATTATATTTCAAACTGGAAATTTATTATTTAAAAGATCTTGAATATACTTAGATCTCTGGTAATGAGATTTTAAAGATAATAAGAAGTATTGAGTCTTTTGTATAAATATTGTAAAGAAGAAGTTTAATTTATAAATGAGAAGTAGTTCTCAATAAATGTTGTTTTAATTACATTTAACATCTTTGATTATATTTTAAAGTTGTGAATATCGTAAATGATTTGTGAATACGCTTATAATGTAGAGATAATTATATGAATAATTCTTAAAGTATTGAAGGCTACAAAATAATATTCAAATAGTAAAATATAAGCATATGTATTTTATAAATAGGAACTGAAAATATAAACAAGTATATAAAGGAAAATTAATCAAGTGGAAGCTTCGATTGACAACTTATGTCTTACGAGATAAAATAAGTGTTACTAACAAATTCAAAACCAATACCTGTTGTGGGTGACGGGATATCGGACCACAACCAACATGAAAGAAAGATCCGAAAGCATGAAGTTGACATTAGGTTAAAGCCGGAAGCGTAAAAGAAGCAATTTAGTCAGCACACTACCAACACCAATATAGAAGAGAAAAGCTCAGTACCCATATTAAAGGGGATAGTGATAAAGCAATACCAAAACAAAGGGCAGTCAACATGACTCAGTTCTAAGAGTATAGCATAGGGAGTAGGAGATAAGCAGGGAAAGGCAAGAACCGGAAGTCAATGACCCGGGACTCAAAACAAAGAAGGGCCTCTATATTATCTGAAATATAAGCAAAGTGAGACAAAGGGCTATTAGCACTAATTAACATAATGTCGATACAAAGGAATATAAAGACATTAAAGTCAAGGATAACACTCCAAGGACTAACTATCTGAGTCAAGGCTTATCGAATACTGAGACACAACATATAAAGCCATTCGTAGATGTGCCGAAAGCATGCTTCTGCAAGACCAAAACCAATTTCCAGGACTCATTGAAAGTAAACCAAAGCTTACAAGAAGAAGGGCTATCCATACTTATCTACTTAGTGTCGATATCGAAAGGGGTGACGGTTCCAAGGTCTTAAGAAAGTGTAACACGAAGCAAACACTACGAGGACTTGGGGGCAGAACCGAAGACTATTGCCGAAAGCCACTCCCAAAGCTATCCGTACCAACTGGCTTGGTATCGATACAGAAGGTAGAAACAACATTAAAGAGAAACTCTTAAGACCAGAACCAGTTCTCCGAAATAAAAAATCGGCACACCAAAGGCCAAGTCATATCCAATAACAATGTTAAAAAGATGACCGAAGCCAAAGTAATCAAAACCAGAAGGTGAGAGGCAGCCGACACCAATCTACCACATCCGAAAGAAGGATCTACTGAGCCAATAGCAAAAGAGGGGCCTGATTTTTCTATAAATAAGACCCCAGGGTCACATTTTAGGGGACTTTTCTCATACCCAATATTATATTCATTTCTTATAGAGTAAACCCTAATTTCTAAATCGATTAGGGGATTTCCTTTGTAAACACCTGTGTACTCAAATCAATGAGCAATAAAGAGTGGGTTGACACATAGCATATTTTCTATGATTTACCTTATTGCTTCTTTCACCTATTTCTTTATGTCTCTACAACAAATGCCTTATGCGTAAGCCTTTATCTTTCCCCTAGATTACCAAAATACCCTTCTACAAGTCATTCAGCTTCTTAACTTGTGTTGCGCTTAGGGAACCCTTATCCCAATGTACCTGTTGGTTGTTGAGTCTCGTAAGTGTGATACTCAGCCCTTGAGGGAAGAGTAACTAATCTTCGGGCTCTCAACCGTGATACCCAGGAAACCTTGAACTAACTAAAGCTTTGGGAATGAAATAATCTCATTTTATCCTTAGGTCCACTTTCGTAGACCTATCTTAGGTGTTGACGCAAAATATCGTTAACATTTTGGTGCTAGAAGAAGGGTTTGAACCTCCGACCTTCTGGTTAACAACCACATTTCTAACTGTGTTGTTCCATCTCGGATCGGACTAAAGCTTTGAAGAAGCAAGAGTAATGGGTAAAGGATCCCGATAAGAGTCTTCCGGATCTCAAATGGTATGTCAGATATTTCTGACCCGAGAGTGATGGAAGAACAAAGGCTTAGATCGAAAGCCCTACAAAATTGAAAGAGTAAGAAAGGAAATAGAACCTTATAACCCTGACCATTGTAGCATTAACCCTTTCCAGATATGTCTAACCCCTATCTTTTCCATTAATGGTTCCACCACAAAAGGGTACAACTTATTCACTCTCCTGAGAAAGGCCATTCATGCACAAGCTAAAGGACCTATATTTGAGCAAAGAACATTGGAGATACCCAAATAGGTTATGTCAAAGTGGTCCAAGAAGGTTGCATCTCAATCTCACAACTCAACGAAGAGGAAACTTAAGGATAAGGAAGAACTAACAAAGTTGATTAACAAAAGGATTAAGTTCCAACGACATAAGGGGATCATTGAGTCAAGGTTGCCAAGAGAATTCAAACTTTCAACATCCATTAAGAATATCTACTTCCTAACCAAACACGGATTCAACTACTGACCATCACAAAAGAAGAATCCTAAAAATGAAGTCAAATCGGGAGGACCCTATTGCTACTATCTTATGATGAACGGGCACGAAACTAATCATTGTAGAGTCCTTGAGGGAATGATCATAAATTTCTTTAAACAAGGGAAACTGTGCAGATACGTCAAGAAAACATAGTCAACTATACCTACAGATTCTTTGAAGAAAGAGAGCCTACATAATAATGGGTATGGAAACCCTACTAAAACATTGGAATAACCTGAAATGGGTTAAATGAATACATGGATAAAAACCCTTGTCACCGCCAAGATGGCCAGGGCTAGGCACCCCTTGGAAGGGGGTGGTGTGTAAGACTTTCTCCATGCCCAAATCAGAAAGGGCCAGGTTAAAGCATCAAAAGCATAAGCCTCTGATCCATGCTAGAAATGGTCGAGATGGAGCATCTAATTAGCACGCCCTACCTCTGCTCGCAGAAGAGTACGCCCTGCCTTTGCTATGAACTAAGCACATCCTGCCTCTGCTCGTAGAAAAGCACGTCTAGCTCTGCTTATGTTCCTTGTTACCTGCAAAAAGGAAAGAAAACCCTTATCCGCGTCTATGTGTCCAAGTTAAGGCACCCCTTGGAGGGGGTGGAGTGTAAGCCACTATCATCGCCTAAGATGGCCAGGGTAGAGCATCAAAAGAGTAAACCTCAAAACCATGACTACGATGGCCCGGTGTAAGCATCCAAGCCCTTATCACCGCCTATGATGGCCAGGGTAAGGCGCCTCCTAGAGGGAGGTCGGGTAAGTTCTTGGTCTGTGCTTGAGAATAAGCTAGAAAAGCGCACTTGGCGCACAGGCCGGACAATGTCCATCAACGCACGTACATCCTCTGCTTTGACAATCACAGGCCTAGAAATTGGCCAACAAAGCACATACATCCTCTATTTTGACGAACGAAAGCCCAAAGAGTGGCTAAGTAAGCACATACACACTCTGCTTACATAAAATCCCGAGAAAAGGGGACAAGAGTTCTAGCGGAGAATTCTAAGCATGCAGTCGCCTCTGCTTACATAAAATTCCGTCGGAAGGGAAAAAAGCTCAAATATAGAACTCACAAAGAACGTACCACCTCTGCTTTAAGAAATAATCCTAGAGTTGGTGCAAACAATAGCAAATACCAGATATGGATATCTGGCCTTCCATCAAATACCCAAATCTTGGTTGGTTCAGGACTTCTATTAATACAGGATGTGAATATCTGGTCTCTATCAAATACCCAAATCTTGGTTGGTTCGGGACTTCTATTAACACCAGATGTGGTTATCTGGTCTCCTATCAAACACCCGAATCTGGATTGGTTAGAGACTTCTATTAGTGTCAGATGTGGGTATTTGGTCTCCTATCAAATACCCGAATTTGGGTTGGTTCAGGACATCTATTAATACCGGATGTGGACGTCTGGTCTTCTATCAAATACCCAAATTTTGGTTGGTTTGGGGATTCAATTAAATACTAGAACTGAATTTCTGGTCCTTTGTTAAATACCTGAATTTGGGTTATGGTTCGGAATTCCTAATTGGTACCAGGAGTGTTATCCAGGTCCTTTCTAATTAAAAGTTCCAATGTGGGTTTCGAAGCTTCCAATCGCTATCACTACATATGGATTTCTAGTCAACCTTCACAAAATTCCTAGGTAGGGATTTCAGCAACCCTAAATAGGATTCCAGGAAGAAGAAGATTATGAACTAATAATGAATACTCTAATATGGGTCCCAAGATTAGGAGTCTCTTTTCCAAAGAAAAGAAAAGGTTCACCAAGAGATACCTAGGGTGGAGTCTCAAAATCTATACACTAACGCTTTCTAACAAAAGGTTATACTTTTTTCAATACCTTACATAGAGGGATTTATCTGAAAATACCTATTAAATTGAATAGTCATTCCCAAAGTATGGGGAATAGATAAACATACTATCCTATCCTATATTCATTTAATTATTTGATTGCAGTACCAATGTTGTTTCGCAAATGATATGCAAGTAATAATATATACATCCTACAAGGTTACATACCAAATAATGTATGTTGAGCTTGCACAGGATTGTGCAACAGGTCTCCTGGAAGATGATATTCTTATCATGAACACAAAAATGGTATCAGGTGATATCCACGTAACTCTATTTACAAGATTATATCACAAGTTGCCATATACAAAATATCACCTCATTAAGTACTTTTTACATTTATGTAGCATTTTAGTACTATGTTGTAGCTATCAAATAGAAAACCTTTATGATAGCTCAACCTTTTAATCCGAGCTAGAACACTTTAAAACATACTCAGAGGATTTATAATTCGCCTTAGTATCATTCAATTCAACTTCTAATTTATCAACTCATAGAAGCAATCTACTTATCTCGTCATCTGAGTTGATAAAAGAATAAACCTTTAATCACTTTCGCAACTCAAGAATAACATGCTTTTTTCTAATGTTAAAGTAGTAACATATTCAAAAATTCTCTTTTGTTTTGCGATTGCTAAGGAACCTTTTCTGAGTTGAGAGCGTGAAGAATTTAAGTTGACTTCACTATTGGCATGAAAAACACAACCCAATTGTTTACAAACGATGCTTCGAGAGACTAACAATGACCGATCATATTTTTTGTAAAGGAGTTTGCTACAAAAATGCGCACACATCAGGCATTACAACAATAATCCCTTTAGTCAAGGTGCGTCCTACACATATTAAAATCAATAAGCTAGAATTCTAAGTTTCTTTCGAAACGGCTCCCTGTTCATTACATAAACAACCTAGGGTAGCCCATGTTTCACACAAATACAACAACAGTTACATTCTAAAGGATCCCTCTCAAAACCCGATGAGCCATGAGGACGAATTTGCGACAAACACCCGTTCACAATGCTAGAATACGAGTGCAAAGCACCTCTGGAAAATGAGCCTTCAAGTGAAACTGTAATCTGTTACAATACAAAATGAAATAAGGACTTAATAAAGTAGGGGGTCGTCGTTAGAAACATTTTAATATTATCAGCAGTTTCACTCATTTAAACAAGGGTAACTTACATTCTTCTCTGATCATTGTCTAACTTCATATTATTTTATGTTATGAAAAGCATGCACAAGCGACGCTTAAGCGATTTTGGCAAACACATCGCTTAATTTTTAAAAAGCGGAAGGCATTACGTGACTAGTGCTTAAGCATGCTTTTTTAGCGCTTAAGCATGTTTTATCCTGCGCTTAGTAGCGCCTCTCCTAAACTTAAACATTTATGTATAATATTATGTGATAAATTACTTATACAATAATTAAGAATTTCTTAAGTGCTGCTTATTTGTTGCTTAAGCGCTAATTAGGCGCTATTTAAGAGCCATTAGGCATAGCTAGATCTGAATGGATTTAGCGCTTAAGTAGTGCTTAAGCGCCATTAAGCGAAGCAAGGCTTCCATCGCCTCTCCTCGCTTAGCGCTTAATATAATTTAGATATTATTGTTTGTTCAATCATATACTGTTATAAGGGACAAGTTATGTTTAAAAAGGTAAGAAAGAGCACAACTAAATTAAGAGCCATACCTGAACAATTGACATATCAAGTTGAGCAAATCACAATGATTCTTTCCAGCCTCGATATGGGGAATCACTGTCTTTTGAAAAAATTCCCGCTGAGGACCGATCGAGAGGGACATCCAAAGGGCCAGAAGATATTTCTTTAGAAACATTAGCGCTATCGGCATAAGGAGGACAAATCACCAAGAAGCCCTTTACCTTTAAGGTTACGACCACCATCCTCTTTAACCCGATCATCATCAGGAGTTGTAGAAACGCCCTTTTCCTCGCATAAATCAATATCATCTGGAAGATCCTTGATATACAAAAGGTCTTCAAGCTGCCCAAAGGCTTCCTCAGAGGCATGGATATCCTGTTTAAGCTGCTCAATCTTAAATTTAACCCGGTCCAAATTAGAGTGCTGAACCAAAGGAAATGCAATCGCCCAGTATTTTCGAAAATTATCGGAATAAGCCAACAAGAGCGCGTCCTCATAAGATGTTAGCATTGCTCTCAGACAGTGAGACCCTAGAAATGAAGAGATTTTTCTCCTGGCTTCATGAATTATGCACATGGCACTGGAAAGTGCATTTTGAACTTGGGAACGTTGGTCATCTTTTTCCCTGAGCTTCACAGTATGGCTAGCTACCTTCCTAGCTTTCTCGTCCTTAACTTTTTGCATGAGCAATTGAAGCGCAAACTCTTGATTATTCAAAAAGAGCTTAGCCTTTCACTCAGCCTCCATCTCCAATTCAACCTTCCAAAAAGACACCTTTAATTATGAACACTCCTTCTTATGCCCCTCCATCAAAGAAATAATTTTGGAATACAATGCAGCCTTCTCCTCTTCAAGCATCATAACCTTCGAAGGAGGGAGGATAATCGTCCCTAGAATAGAGCACTGTTTTTTGGTAATCTAAAGGCAGAAAACAAAGTTCATATTTGCATGAAAATATATAGAGGAATTAAAATAAGCAAGATTATATCAATAGTTGTTGCTTGATAAGAAGTCGTTAAAACTTCACCAAATCCATAGGTGCATGAAGCAATGGCTTGAAGGAAGCGTCGTCAGAAGAAAGAACAAGATTCACAAGCTTGCCACAATCTTGAGCCTACGAAAAGCGACCTTGGAGGATCAGTATGTTAAGGAGACGGAGGCAAAATCATTTATGTTTTACCTGACTCCAGGCTCCCAAAGGACTAGAGAAAAAAGGGCCACCTATAAAGTCACTCTTTAGAGTCACTGCCTGAGAGGAACATCAGAAATAGTCTCGATAGTATATGAGGTAGACCCAGGATTCAACTGCCCAGTAGTTTCTACAGCCACATCCTTGAAACAAGTAGGAAGGGAGGAGATATGCCTTTATGTCTCTTAGGAGTTGATGCATCAACAAAGGAGTAAGCCTCTTTTTAGTTGTATTCGTAGATTCGGCCAAGGCGGTTAAGATGTGAATCTCTTCAAAAGTCTGAAAAGCTGATAAAATCAGTTATGATCAAAAAGCAAGAATTAAAGAAGCTACGATATGAATACAAAATTTGAATCATTCCATCAAAATGATCTGACGTCAAGTACCTGGAAACAAAGGAGTACGGGGGTAAAAATGTCATAGTCTAAGGATAAGTGTTCAGCATTAGGAAAATGGAGAGGTTGTCACCCCAAAACCTTTACCCGAAAGGAAGAAGGGAGTACTTGTGAAGGTTATTCAAGGTCAACAGGACTGACCTCTGTCCCAATTCTTCAACCGCTTTATAAATGGCGTCAATAACTTGAGTTTCCTCTTTCCTTAAACTTTTATTCTTGGGGGTAGAGTCTAAAGAGAAACAATATTAGACAAAAACATGAAGATGACATAGTAGGTAACAACCCAGGTTTTCGTGATCCTAGTTATCAACATAAACTCAATGTCGACTATTCAAGCATCAGAAATACCGGATAGTTAATGAAAGAAGTTAGAGGGTAAGGATAGATAAGATAGAAAATTAGAATATAAGAAGAAGAAGAAGAACATGCAATATCAGAGTAAACATGAATCTCATAGCGGAACGAATAAAATATAGTATACAACATAACTTGGAAATACAAATATGTCATTTGAGTATAACACTTAAAGGACAACAGAAATAGATACTAGCTATAAAATCCTAAAGCCTCCTGCTCCAAGCTCTCAATATAACTGTAAAATCCTAACTACTTGACTGCCCGTACAAATTTGGGCACACAAGAGTTTAGGTAAAACAAAACAAAATAAGCTCTGGGTCAGTCATGGGACTGGTGTGAGTAAACAATTTAAAACAGCTTGAGAAAATAAACGATATCTCATAAGACCACGTCGTATAACATAAAACAGGTTTTTCCCTAATGAGAATCCAAAACACTTGATTTATCATTCAAAACCATTTTTAAAGAAACGATAATCTTTATATCAAAACTCTTTGGATATTATAATAGTGTCTATCGACCACAAAATAATAATCATCTAGCAGAACGCTTTCATCTCACGTTCCACATACATAATATATAATCAAAAACCACGGGCGCTTATTGGGTAATGGATTCCAACTGGCAAGGTATGGGACCACCTTCCGACAGTGTATCTCTAGAGAGAAATACACTGGGTTCAACAAGAATATCTTGTAACCCATGCTAAACATGACCGATCACTCATTTCGCTTGAGTGTACCGAATGTATTATCACCAACGGTTGGGATCAGCAACCGTTTCCCGAAAGGGACAACATCGAAATAGTTTAAAGAAGTAAATGGAATTTCTCTAGATCAGGTGATAATACACCCTGATTGGAAGCTAACCACTTAGCCATTCGACCTACGAGATTTTATACCATTTCTTGGTTGTGCAACTAGAGGTCATAACATATAGATCACATCTTTATTTACTTTGAATGTCACATCGTCATACCCGCCAATTCACAAATTGATTTCCCTAAACATACCACGGGTAAACAGCTTGGAGAAATGAATTCCTCTGCCACTAAACGTAAATACATTTGAAGAGATCAACTTACACGATCTATTAAACATACTCTGTCAGACATTCTCCCATACTGGTCATCCTGGGCTGGACAGACCGAAGGTACTATTCTGTAAATCAATCTTAGGCAATTTCTACCTATGATTTACTGAACAACCCTTGCATAACTCCGTCTTAAATTATCTTCACCATATTTTATTCGCAACGCTAATGCCATATGGATTGGTTTTTAGATAATATATCTGATCCCGGTCTCTCAGTGTTGACAACAGAAATGTCAAAATCTTTAATAGTCGGTGATTTAACTATCAAAGGAAAACATGTGTACAAACAACAGTGGTATTCCCAATTGGAAATCTTACCGATCAATCATCATTTCATTTCCCAATTCCCTATTTATCGTTTCCATATATTCATAAATTCCTTATTTTCTAAATTTAGAAAATATACGTTATTAACTTTGGAAAATGTTTCCTTTTTTGATTCATGCATCAATATCTTCCCTCCTCTATCAGTCTCTAACTGTAAACTAGTAAGAGAACAACTTCCAAATATAACCCAGAAGGCCGAAACCCACATCAGATCGATACCCAAAAAGCCATTCAACTCGACTAATTTCCAGTCAGTTTCTAATTTCAGTAATTCCATTTAAATTCCTAATTCAAACCCCAAATTCCTTTATAATATTTTATTTGCAAAATATTTACTTTAATCTAATTTTTCACATAGAATGTGAATAATATTTCTTTATATAATCAAAACAGTTTGACTTTGTATTCAAAAACAATATCTCGAACCCAAATTCTATTTATATTTTTATTTGTAGAATTATTCATACAAATCTCCTTTTTATTTCTAACAATTAAATCTCATTTATAATTCCCTTTATATAATTCTATTTGTTCTATATAAGTCCTTTTATAAAATTCTATTTATTTTATATAAATCCTTTTATATAATTCTATTCATTTTGTATAAATCCTTTTATATAATTCTATTTATTTTATACATAAATATTTCATTTTCAATATTCACTTTGATAATTTCCTTTTTATATTCCAGTATTTCATATGGAATTTAAATACAAAATAACATGACCAGTGTCATCATAATCAATCACAGATAATATATCATATCATATATCACAATATATGAAAACAAACAGTATTATAATATCGAGGAATCCAATTGAATCCCTCCAACCTATCTCCCTGCATTCTCATATGTTAAACAATATAAATAACATCGATTTCATTTCAATATGAAATATTCTGATAAACATAATCAATATTTGATTAACGATTTATATATAAATGTATATATACATATCGTTATCTGCAATTTCAACCAATAAATCAGCAATTCAACCAAACAATCAACACACGACAATCAATCATCATTTATCAATACTAGATTATATTTATAAAAATATAAATTGTACAGAGTTAGTGAGATTTACTCGCATTGGGCATTCATCGTTAAATAACGATAACCGTCGGTTGTTCAAACAGACAATTTATTTCGCTATAAATTGTAACGAGCTCCAATTCACTCCCAGTCAGTTCCATTGTGTAGCCTTCGTCCATGCAATCCCAACGGATCTAGTTTTGTTGAGTTCCGATAATATATGAGAAAGATATTCATTTTATAAGTTAGTATATTATACGGATTAAAATTTAACTATATATTATCATTTTGGGCCTCACCCTAGACAATGTCAGCCCATTCAGAACCCAACCCGCTAGCGTTCATCTTCTCCAAAGAACATCCCGTACTCCCTAGAGACACCGCAAAAACCAATTTTTTACTCTTCCTAACTCATGCTGCAACTTCACTTTAAATTCAAATAAACATTACCATTCTTCCCTTCATCAAATTCGCTACGTCTCCACACCATCAACACATACCCAATGTCACCTTCCCTGATCAGTAACTCGGCCTCTTCTTCCTGAAAAAACCCGCATGCTACATTATTTCCTTTTCAAACTTTTAACACCACTACTTCCTCCAATACACCACCGATACCAAATCTGAAATTACCAAAACTCCTGTCTTTCCATTCTCTTCAACATCATCCCACTCTAATGCAACTTGCATCCACTTAATGAATCATGACTTCATGTCCTTCCAGTACAGGTCACGCACTTCATTCCCATCGAGTTCCACCAAACTTTCCCCGTAGACGCGTCTCGCCCTTCTGATCATCACACAACAACTGGTTTTCTCCTTCGACGTGCCTATTTCACACATTATCGAACCCTAGATGAATAACAACTATGCTGGAACAAATACGTGTGAACAAAAATTTCATTGAACCCCTTAAAACTTATATGAAGAAGAAGAGGATTGAACAACGATTTCATACATATTTGTATATAGATTAATGGATTTTTATTCCATTTTTTTTTATTTTCCAATCTCAAGAATTTACTGGTTTGGGGAAAAAATATGATGGCCTCGTTTTGAGTTGTGTTGACCAGGGGAAAAAATATAATTAGGGTTAAGGGATGTAAGGGATATTTATACAAAGGGTATAATATTTTTTTATTTAGTTATTATATTTATTTATAATCAACCGCTATTTGTTTTACTGTTCAAAAATTGGTGTGATTACATACAACATCCAAAAATCATGAAAATGGGCATGCAGTTATAGTTCGACATTACGGACCCAACGAAACTGGTTTCATCGAATTCCAAATCCATTTGCTCACACACCGTGTTTCTAAAGGTCAAATTATCAGATGTTTTTCACATTAAAATCTGGTACAAGCACACACTGACTCTAAAAATCACGAAAATTGAAATCTAACAATAATTTAATATTCCGGATCAAACAAAATTAATTTCGTCGAAAACGGAGGTCATTTGCAAAAATGACAATTTTTAAAGCTCTAAATAAACCATTTAAATATTAATATATTTAAAAACAATTTAATTTAATATTAATAAATTAATATTATCATATATATTCACATTAGAATATCATACAGCTCTAGAATATACATATATGGATTTATAACTCGATATTTCAAATCCAGATTGAATCGATATTTAATTTATATTAAAAATCTTTTTATAATATAAATAATTCATTTTAAATTATAAAGGAATTCCATAGCGACTTTTCGAAAATTTGAATTGGACACAACTCACAATCTACACGACGAAATCACGAATTTTCTCTTTCATTAGAAAAATATACTTCACCAGCTCCGAGCGTTTCTTGTTTCACAGAAATCCGACTTAAAACAAATTCTGTATATTCAATTGAAGTTCAAATCGCCAAATTACGAACTGCCGCGCCATTTCGAGCTCGATATATTTATAATATAAATTATACGTCAAACCGACATTTATAAATAAATTCGTTAATATAATTAAATTCTAAACTAAATTATATATTTTAAACAATCCAATTCACAAAATATTGTCAATTCACTATTTCTGACTTGTAATGACCCGCAAATCCATAATATCAGAGTTGACTATATACATCATACGTCCAACCCAAATATCATGAAAATATGAAACATTTTTTTTAGAAGAAAAAGGTAGAAGAAGAACAGAAACTACAACACAGAATCTCACATCGCAGCGGAACAAAATATAATATATCATATCTTTAAAATACAAAATCTCAACTGTATAACATATATTTATCAGAGTACAACACTTACAACACAGCAGAACAAAACTCTATATAACTAACGCTGAAGCCTCCTGCTCCAAGCTCCTTTAGATAGATCTGTAAAATCCTGAACTACTTGACTGCCCGTACAAATTTAGGCACCCAAAAAGTTTAGGTAAAACAAAACAAATAAACTCCGGGTCAGTTATGGGACTGGTATGAGTAAACAGTTTAAAAACAGTTTCAGAAAACTAAATGATATCTCATAAGACCATGCCGTATAACACGGAACGGGGTTTTTCCCTTATGAGGATCCAAACACTTGATTTAACTTACAAAATCCCTTTGAAAGGAACGATAATCTTTATATCAAAACTCTTTTGATATTATAATAATGTCTAAATCAAGTAAATAACAATCTAGTGGAACGTTTGCATCTCACGTTCCACATATATAATATACAATCAAAACCGCAAGCACGTATTGGGTAATGGATTTCCAACTATGACAAGGTATGGAACCACCTTCTGCTGGTATATCTCTAGAGGAGAATACATCGAGGTCAACAAGAACATCTAGCAACTCAGCCACACATGACCGACCACTCATTTCGCTTGAGTGTATCGAATGTATATCACCAACGGTTGGGATCAGCAACCGTTTCCCGAATGGGACAGCATCAACAATAAATTTTTAGAAGTAAATGAAACTCTAGATCAGGTGATTATACACCCTATTAGGTGCGACCTACATAGCCTTGCTGCCTGCCCGATTTCTGTCATTTACCAGTTGATGAGGCTTGAGGTTACGCTTTATCATCACATCAGATTCACTTCGAATGCCACATTGTCAGATCCATCGAAAATCACTAATTGATGTCTACAACAGTACATTACGTGTTAGCTAAAGAAGTTTCCTTCTCTGCTTCCACTCTTGGTACGGTTGAAGAAATCAATTTACGTGACCTTTCTGGAAATACTCTGTCAGACATTCATCCATACAAGTCATCCAGGAACAGGATGAACCGAAGGCACTATTTCTATTAATAGAAAAAGTCCTTGCACTCTACTCCATCTTCGATTATCTTCATATAATCTGATTCGCAACGCTACTGCCAATACGGAGTGGTTCTTTGGATAATAATCCAACCGGTCTCTCCATATTGACAACGATGGTCAAAAACTTTGATAGTCTGTGATTTAACTATCAAATAAAAACAAATGTTTCAATAGTCGATGATTTAACTATCGAAGAAAAAAAGTGTTCATTCAACATATCAAACAATCACTGAGCCCTTAATTAATATTCCATTAATTAAATCACTTTTCCATTTCTATACCAATATTTGCTAACCAAATAATTTCAATAACCATACTGGCCTTTTTCGCTATTTGGAAAACATTTCCGAATATCGCCTTCCTTTATTTTCTAAACTTTAGAAAATATATGCTATTTATAATTGGAAAATATTCCAATTACTTATATTTTTTCCAATCTTGTTTATTTCTATACTTAGGAAATATTCTTTATTATATTTCCAAGCTTACACTTATTTGGGTTAAAACGGATGTTTTGTAAAACATCGTTACGACAACCCAAATACTATATTCAACCAACTCTTATCCAACATTGATCTTTGAGCCTGGAATCTTACAATTTATTTGTTAATAATGAAATCGATCAAGTTGGGGTATAACTACCTCTCAGACCTTGATTGAATAACATTTATAACGTCAAAACAGATATAACTACTTACTCGAATAATCAATACCATACAACTACTTATTCACTTTTAAACACGTATACACTTTCTCTTTCTATTCTTACGAGATTTTATTCCTAGTCTTCCTTTATGATTTTACTATTCTATTCTTTAGTTTGTTTCCTTATCGACTTCTATATATATCGATACGTTGATTTCTAACTATCAAATTATCTTAAAAATATTCTAACTCCTTAAATTCCTGGAAAAATTCGCCATAACCTCCTTTGTACCGAGAGCATCGGGATATTTCAAATAGCCTTCCATGGCCCTCACCAATACAAAAGAAAAAGGAAAAGCCAAGCGGCAAGCCGATATGGCGCAAAAAATCTCATATATGAATTAAATACATACCTTTTTGTCGAGCATTCTATTTATATACCTTCATTAACCTTATCCCATACCTGTTTAACATATATCTAACTATTTCCAATTCATTTTAATTCAATCTAGTCATTCTTAGCTCAATTTGTTAATCTATTTGTTAACTGGAACTTTTGATTATTTATTTAATAATTGAACATAACATGTTCAATATATTTTTAAACTTGGTTATAACTCTTTGAATCTCAATTTCAATATAAGTTTCATATTCGATTTGGAATATGAATTTACAATCACTTTCCTTGTTTAAAACCCAATTTCGATTCAAACTCCATTTAAGTTTCTATATTCAAATCTATTTTCAAACTCCGTTTGAATTATATATTCCAATTCCCATTTCAATTCTATTTGAATTCTATATTCAAATTCCCATTTCAAATTCTATTTTGAAATTCTATTTTCAAATTCCATTTCAATCTATTTGAATTCTATATTCAAATTTCATTTCAAACTATTTGAATTCTATATTCAAATTCCATATTTAAATTTCTTTATTTTAAATTCCATATTTAAATCTCCATTTGAATTTCTATATTCAAATCTATTTGAATTCTCTATTCAAATTCCATAGTTTAAATTCCATTTTAAATCTCCATTTGAATTTCTATATTTAAATTTCATTTCAAACTATTTGAATTCTATATTCAAATTCCGTATTTAAATTTCTTAATTTTAAATTCCATATTTAAATCTCCATTTGAATTTCTATATTCAAATCTATTTGAATTCTCTATTCAAATTCCATAGTTTAAATCTCCATTTGAATTTCTATATTCAAATCTATTTTCAAACTTCATTTATTCATTCTTTAAACAAGTCTTGATTTCAATTCCTTTTGAAATCGATATTTCTACTTTTGGAAAATAGATTTACCTTTTCAATTTCACAATTGTATTTTTATTTTTGAATTATCAAATGAAAATTCTTTTCACTTCATTTATAAACTTCGTTTATAAAAGAACTATTTATAAACTTCGTTTATAAAGAAACCACTTGTTTTATTTTTCAAAACAAGTTTATATTTCAAATCTATTTAAAAATTCAAATTCTATATTTGAAAAATAGAATTTCTCTTTTAAATCTCAAATACCCCTTTCAGGGTATTTTTATAAATTAACACTTAGGCCCCGTGATATTTGAAAACCAAACAACCAATTATTTATTTCAGGTTCTCTAACACATCATATATGACAGTATATATACATATATATATATATATATATATATATATATATATATATGCAAACAAATAAACAAACATATAATATATTTTTGAGGATTCCACTCGGATTCCTCCAACCTGTTTTCCTGCATCCACAGACGTTAGTCAACATAATAATACCCACCCTGCTTCGAGGCAGGATATCGCGGTATAGAAGGTCATCCACTATCATAGCGTGGGGCGTATAGGGTCATCCGCTAATGGTACTGCGGGCATCCGCTAATGAGACTACGGGAATCAATCCAACCATCAACCCAATATATATATAGTAGTCAACCCTAAATAACTAATATATTTAAAGCAACCAGAAAAATCCAAACAAGCAACAACAATTATTTTTAATGATAAAATTAATTCTAAATAAACAGGTGAGTGAGATTTACTCACCGTGATTTTTGTTTTCCACTTGTATCCATTTCAGTTTCTTTTCATCGATTTTCGATTCTTTGACTTCACCCGAATGATTCCATTCGACCTATCCTTGCCTAAGAAAATTCGAATTCTATAAATAACTAATGAATTTCCATATCAAGGTTCTTATGTCAAGAATATACTAAAATTAGTTCATTAACTAAATTTTCCTTTTCCAACAGTGTATAAAAATTTAGTTTAACTAATATATTAACATACGTTTTCTTTTAAACTTCCTAGTTTTGAACAACTTAACAATTTTCATATTTAACTTTTACTGCTCATTAGTCAACACTAATTTATATATATAATCAATGAATCTAAGCATAACATTATATTACCTTAGTTGCCTACTTTATATAAAATTTAAAATTTCCGAAGTTTGAATTCTTTTACCTTACTGTTTTTTCTTCTTCTTACAATGGTCTAAGCAATTTAAATATATTAACCAGATTTATATAAATGAATTTAATAAAAGAAATGGTTTAAATAAATTACCAAATCCTTATCTCTTTTCCCTATCACTCCCTTTTTCCACTGAGCTTTCTCTAGTCCCACCGTTCCCTTTTCTTCCTAAATGGAGCGCAACCAACCACTCGCCTTTCATCTCCAAAAACACCTTCTTGGGCATCACCATCCCACCGTTAACAGTCTGAGTTTCCAACCCCCACAGTCCTTTTCTTTTCCAAACAAATCTGAACCCAACACCACTACACTGTCTTCTTCCCTGTTAAAATTCCAGTTCGCATCCAGTAGCGTGTCGAAGTCGACCTTGATGAACTCCGCCTCCCCTTCGTACAGTAAAAACCGCAACAACTCCATGTGCCAAAATCAACTTCGCCTTCCTTAACTCCACAGTACTGCTCCTTATCGCGAGTGATTTAATGACCTCGAGCTTCCACGAACCATCGCAACTTCACATCCTAACCACTCCAAGTTGCCTACTGTCGAACTAATCCATCGACACCAGAAATTTCGATCACCAACAACAGCTATAGGTTGCGATAATATATGAATCAAACCCCCCCTTTCGAGCTTCTCTAGAAATCACGACAACCCAAACAACGTCGATCGATGTTGATTTGATCGAAAACCTACAAACTTCCTTCAATTCATATGCCTCGCCACACAGATCGACACACCACAGTCATTTCCACCTCCGACATCCTTATACCCCATCGCGAAATCTCCTTAAGTTCATTGCCTTAAAATCGAGTTCGCCCCTTTTATTTCATGTGAGATCATTCTGGATTTCGATTTGAAGAAGGGTCAGGGCTTTGAATTTAAAGTGGGGAGGTGCGGTTACACTTAATAACAAGGACATTTTGTTTGTGGTTATAAAGGGAGCATGACATTGTTTTTTACTTGTGGAAGAAAAGAATTGAAGGAGTTTTATTTTTATTTTATTTATATTTAAACCGGTATCCTTTAAATTAAATACCCATGATGCCAAACTCCTTTCTGAACACAACAACTGTCAATTCTAGGGTTTAACCACCACTCCGGACACACTGGAACGAGTTACTAAGTCAAATTTTATCATCTGGAGGAGATATAAATTTAAATTAAATATAAATTTCAAACCATTTAAATTCTTTGATTACTATTCTAATTCAAAACAAAGTTTGTATTGATTAGCTGAACTGTTTTCAAATCAGTTTTTACTTTGAATTCAATTATATTTCGCATTACGATAATTTAATATATTCGATATTAAATCGAAATTGATTATTAAACTAATAACTTAATATAAATATTCATTTATATTATCAACTCGATATTTAAATGGATGCGTTTTTTACAGGTCCCTATTAAGTTTCAAAATATAAAAAAAAACCCGGTGATAAAAATAATATAGAATACATCCCTATTTTTGAATTTCCGCTAAAAAAATTACAGATCTACCCTTGCACACCTAAAAAACTATCCAACAACTGTTTGTCCTCATTTACTCAGTCTATCGCTCCTATAATCTCGCTCATAAACCTAATCCTACAATTCTAGAAAACCGTCGATCACTCCAACAGCGATTTTTTTAATACTTTTTTTTGATTTTTACGAAAAAATAGACAATTAGATCAATATATAACGTAAAATTGCATACATTCAAGCAACTAAGTGGAATAATTGCATACAATTATTAATATTATGCAAAAAATAAATTATTAGTTTTGCGCAACCATAAAGTAGACGTGCATACATTAATATTATACAGAAATTAATAATTACTTGAATGTAGGGACTACAATTTTTTATTAAGATTTTTTGATTTTTACGAAAAACTAGACAAATAGATACAAATATTAATTAAAATTGCATACATTTATGCAAAAAAGTGAAATAATTGCATACATATACAGAACTGTACTGCATAATTGCTGAAGCAAAATAAATGACAGGAAAGTAAATACATATAATAATAACAAGATGCATATATATATGCAAATAACAGAAATATGTGCATACTTACATGAAAGGTTTCATAACAATTACACGTACTACATCAAAAAAAAAGTACAAAGCACATTTACATGTACTACATCAAAAATTTCAGAACATTTACAAAGCAAAGATGATGGTCTGTTGAAGAACAAATAAATTTGTTAAGACCCAGCTTATTGCGCAAACCACATCTAGTAGTCTCGGTAAAAACAACTGAAGATTTCAATCATTTGGAAAAGGATGGAGGACCAAGCTTCAACAACACCACTACACCAATATCCACCGGAGCACTGTTATCAAAAAAAGAAAATCAACATTAATAAGCTTATTGCAGTAACCTAAAGTACAAAAACTGCTTCAGAATAATATAAATACATGGTTACAATTCAGCAAAAAACAATAATTTATGAATATTTATATGCATGTATTCCAGATATATGCATAGAAATATGAATATATTTGTAAAATACTATGTTTTTCTGATAAAAAAATGTATACATATATGCATGTATGAAGAAAAGATGCATATATGTCCGCAACTTTTAATGAGAAGTTCAGCAAAAAAATTACAAAAAATGCTTCAGAATAATATAAATAAATGGTTACAATTCAGCAAAAAACAATAATTTATGAATATTTATATGCACGTATTCCAGATATATGCATAGAAATATGAATATATTTGTAAAATAATATGTTTTTCTGTTTTTCTGATAAAAAAATGCATACATATATGCATGTATGAAGAAAAGATGCATATATGTCCGCTACTTTTACTGAGAAGTTCAGCAAAAAAATTACAAAAAATGCTTCAGAATAATATAAATACATTGTTGCAATTCAGCAAAAAAAAAAAAAATTTATGAATATTTATATGCACGTATTCCAGATATATGCATAGAAATATGAATATATTTGTAAAATAATATGTTTTTCTGATAAAAAAATGCATACATATATGCATGTATGAAGAAAAGATGCATATATGTCTGCAACTTTTAATGAGAAGTTCAGCAAAAAATTACAAAAAATGCTTCAGAATAATATAATTGCTTGTTGCGTTCTGAACTCTGGTTTAACAGGGGATAATTAGGTTTTAATTACATATGAAGGAGAAGTTGTTCCAGTTCTCTTCTACGAGGGAATTGATTTGACCCAGTTACTCAGCTGATTGTAACCCTCTTAAAAATTACATGATTCAAACATAGAAAAATGCAGAGACTATTTAAATATAACAAATAAATTTAAACAAAATCAAGCTACTGTCATCGAATTACTAACCGCCCGTGAAAGATTAGAAGCAGACCCTACGTTGGAATAATGGAATTGCTAAGTTGCCGTTCCTAGATCGCTTTAGAACTGGAATCGCTGCCGTTACTGGATCCCAGAAGGAATTTGTTCGGATTCAGTTACTGCGTTAAAATCGAATGAGGGTTCTCTTGAATCGCAACCGTTCAGGGTCAGGATTTCTGGAAACTGACGATTCAGGGTTCTCTTGATTGGAGTTCCTAGAGCGGCGAGATCTAGAAGAAGAAGGAGGAGAATCCTGGTGCTGGAGCCGCCGCCGCCATGAAATAGAAAATTAGGTTTCTGTAAAGAATAAAACCCTAATACATAACCTATAAACAAAAACGAACCGTGAAAATCGAACGAGGGCATTTCCGTAAAAATAAAAGCTGTGTTTTGAAAATAGGGATGAGAATTATATATTTTAAGAGGGGAGGATGTGAATCTAATTAAGTTTGGTTTTAAGGATGTGAGCCTAATTTTCACTATTTAAATCCATATTAAATATTAAAATTAGCCCATAAGAATCTGGGTCATTACATGACTATTTTGGAATTGAATATATTATTCTATTATTTATATTAATTAAATATTCAATATTATTTAATTAAACAACCATTTTATATTATCAAACCATTATAAAATAATTAAATAAATTTTTTATTACCCATTAAAAATACGGGACGTTACATTCTTCCCCCTTAAAATAATTTCGTCCTCGAAATTGCTAAGTTAGAAAACAAACCCTATTAATTGGGTTAAAAATTATTTGTTTGCTTCTTAATTTCAGTTTCAACTGAGTAATTTATTTCCATTAAAATATTAATTCAATTCTATTAACAAAAAGTTTCAAAAATTCTGAAAATTTTCTAACACCCGAAATTTTCGAAATTTCGCCTGCACCTCCTTTGTACGGGTCAATTGGTACAACTATAACTCGCCTCTCTAGGCCTTCTCCAATCAAAAGAAAATCAAACAGCAACGCGGGTTGCCTAACAGGCTCAAAAATCACCAAACTCATATAACAATAAACTTGTACCTTTTTGTCGGGCATATCCTTTTATTTCTTGCACTTGCTTCTACTCAATACATGCTGATCATGTTTCCATCTATACCAATCGATGTGCAATCAATTTCAATCAATCAAATTTCAACAAAAATATTCGCCTATGTCCAAGCCAAATTTCATTCTCAGCTCAATGCCATTACCAATTTCAACTCTTAACTGACCAGTCTAATATACTTAACCAAATTAAGTTTTATTCCCACATTCCATTAACTAAATAATTTCTCTAATCAGCTACTTTCATCTCATAACTGTAATCTGGTTTTATTTCAATAATCAAACCATTTACTTACCCGAGTCCAATTATATTCAAAAATCCAACTTTACTCGATATTACTCCATTTCAATATAGTTTCCACTTAGCTGGCTTTAATTCAATTCCAGTTTTCTTCCACAAATTTCTATTTAAATTTGTTTTAATTTAAATGATCTATTCCTGAGAGTTTTAAACAATTTATCAATTTCAAAAATCAAACATCCCTTTTCAGAACCAAAATAACTTGTTTCCTTAACACCATTTAAAAATGAAATCTTTGGTAGTAATCCATCACTTTGGAACTCAAAAACGAACACTGATGATGTAGCCAGCATCATCAGAGTTATTTCCGAACGATCGAAGTGAGCTCAGTACTATATCACCTTTCAAAATCACTTCTAAACTATTCAATTATGAAATTACTTCAAATTATCATTCACAGTGTTTTTGAAACAATTTAAAATCTCCTAGGATTTTTAAATTATCATATATTTAATTCCAATCCATTTACAAACATTTCTCCAATTTTTAGGAATTTCAATTACAAATTCTGATTTTAATTTCAGATTTAATTCATCTGATTTCACATATTACACTTATGTGTATCCTAATTGGCTATTTACATAACCATTTTACTTTTATAATCTCTTTCGATTATAATAACAACTAATATATCCAATATATTATAATAATTCTAATATAAATCCTTTATATCAAAATATAATTTGGGTAAAATTATTTCATTTACCCTTATTTGAAAACATACTATGTCGGTTAATCGTACCCGAGTGTTTAGAAACCCCTACCGATATAGTGGATCAAATTGATCGAACGGAACTCATAAACAACTCAACCAATAAATCTCCACAATGTAATTTTTTTTATAAAATATGCAAGTACGTTCACTCGTATATATACACTCAAATGAATCTAGGGTATTACTAACTCCATCCCTACTAAGTTACGCCACAGAGCCAAGGTAATTACTTAATCTTCAGCTCTGATACCACCTTAACGACCCGGGTTTTCGCGATCCTGGTTATTGACATAAACTCAATGTCGACTATCCAAGCATCGGGAAATACCGGATAGTTAATGAACAAAGTTAGAGGGTGAGGATAGATAAGATAGAAAATTAGAATAGAAGAAGAAGAAGAACGTACAATATCAGAGTAAACACGAATCTCACAGTGGAACGAATAAAATATAGTACACAACAACTTGGAAATAAAAATCTGTCCTTTGAGTATAACACTTACATCACAGCGGAAATAAATAATAGTTATAAAATCATGAAGCCTCCTGCTCCAAGCTCTCAGTATATCTGTAAAATCCTAACAACTTGACTGCCCGTACAAATTTGAGCACCCAAGAGATTAAGGAAAACAAAACAAAATAAATTCCGAGTCAGTCATGGGACTGGTGTGAGTAAACAATTTAAAACAGCTTGAGAAAATAAACGATATCTCATAAGACTACGCCGAATAACACAAAATGGGATTTTTGCTTATGAGAACCCAAAACACTTGATTTATCATTCTAAATCATTTTGAAAGAAACGATAATCATTACATCAAAACTCTTTGGATATTATAATAGTGTCTGTCAACCACAATATAATAATCATCTAGCAGAACGCTTTCATCTCACGTTCCACATACATAATATATAATCAAAAACCACGGGTACTTATTGGGTAATGGATTCCAACTGGCAAGGTATGAGACCACCTTCCGACAGTGTATCTCTAGAGAGGAATACACCAGGTTCAACAAGAACATCTTGTAACTCAAGCTAAACATGACCGATTACATATTTCGCTTGAGTGTACCGAATGTATTATCACCAAAGGTTGGGATCAGCAACCGTTTCCCGAAAGGGACAACATCGAAATAGTTTAAAGAAGTAAATGGAATTTCTCTGGATCAGGTGACAATACACCCTAATTTGCAGCTAACCACTTAGCCAGGCGACCTACCCGATTTTATACCATTTCCTGGTTGTGAGGCTAAAGGTCATAATGTATAGATCACACTTTTATTTACTTTGAATGTACATCGTCATACCCGCAAATCACAAATTGATTTCTCTAAACATACCACGGGTAAGCATCTAAGAGAAACGAATTCCTCCTCCACCAAACGTAAATACGTTTGAAGAGATCAACTTACGCAATCTATTAAATATACTCTGTCAGACATTCTCCCATATTGGTCGTCCTGGGACTGGACAAACCGAAGGTACTATTCTGTAAATTCGTCTTAGGCAATTTCTACCTAGGATTTACTGAACAGCTCTTGCATAACTCCGTCTTCAATTATCTTCACCATATTTGATTCGCAACGTTAATGCCATATGGAGTAGTTTTCAGATAATATATCTGATCCCAGTCTCTCCGCACTGACAATGGAAATGGTCAAAATCTTTGATAGTCAGTGATTTAACTATTAAAGGAAAATTAGTGTAAAATAACTGTCGTATTCCCAAATGGAAATCTTACCGATCAATCATCATTTCATTTCCCCATTCCCCATTTATCTTTTCCATATATTCATAAATTCCATATTTTCCAAAATAAGAAAATATACGTTATTAATTTTGGAAGACGTTTCCATTTCTGATTCACGCATCAATTGTAACAACTAGGAAATTTTCGACTCCAAAAATCAACACAAAATTGTCATGTTGACTATTCGAACATTGGAAATACCTGATCATTTATAGGAAGAAGTTAGAGGGTGAGAATAGATAAGATAGAAAATTAGAATAGAAGAAGAGGAAGATCAAAATAACACAACATCAGAGTAACCACGAATCTCACAGCGGAACGAATAAAATATATTATATAACATAACTTTGAAATACAATAAATTGTATTTGTACTTACATTATCATCATCAGAGAACATAACATGTAACACAGCGAAAATAAACTCTATATATAACTAATGTTGAAGCCTCCTTCTCCAAGCTCCTCCAAGGGTATCTGAAATATCCCGACTACTTGACTGCCCGTACAAAATTGGGCACCCAAGAGTTTAGGGAAAACAAAACAAAATAACTCTGGTTCAGTGATGGGACTGGTGTGAGTAAACTCAAAGCATTTGTTTTAACTTTTCAAAATCCTTTTCAAAGGAAATGATATCGTAAGACCGATCCACACATAAACACGGATGGTTTTTACCTTACGATAACCCAAAACTGTTTTGGAAATCAATACTTCTCTGATATTATAATAATGTCTAATCACAAGTAAATAACAATCTAGCAGAACGCTTGCATCTCACGTTCCCCATATATAGTGTTCAAACAAAACCGTGGGCACTTATTGGAGATTGGATTCTGACTATGACAAGGTATGGGACCACCTGCCGATAGTGTATCTCTAGAGACAAATACACTGGGTTCAACAAGAACGTCTTGCATCCTGGCCCACACATGACCGACCACTCATTTCGCTTGAGTGTATCGAATATATTGTCACCTACGGTTGCTAGCAACATAACTTCGCCCGGGAGATACAGAAGCGAAAAGAAATAACAAATATGAATATTCTCTAGATGGTGACAATACACCTAATGGGTGCGACCCACATAGCCATGCTGCCTACCCGATTTTTGTCATTTCCCGGTTGATGAGGCTTGAGGTCATAACGTATCCTCTTGACAGATCACACCGCCATTCACTTTGAATGTCACATCGTTATACCTGCCAAATCACAAATTGATTTCCACAAAAATACCATGGGTATAAAGCTAAGAGAAACGAATTTCTCCGCCACCAAACATAAGTACGTTTGAAGATATCAACTTATGCGATTTACTAGATATACTCTGTCAGACGTTCATCCATTCACGTTGTTCTGGGACTGGACAAACCGAGGGTACTACTCTGTAAACCGGATAGCTCTGCATAACTCCGTGTTCTATTATCTTCATCATATTTGATTGCAACGCTAACGTCCATATAGAGTGGTTTTCAAATAATGAATCTGATCCCGGTCTCTCCGTATTGACGACGGAAAGATGGTCAAAAACTTCGATAGTCGGTGATTTAACTATCAAAGTAAAATAGGTGTACAAACCATGGTCATATTTCCAAATAGAAATCTTACCGAGCAAATCATCAATCAACACTTATCTCCTTTAATTCAGTTTATCATGAATTTATTCATTTCCTATTCCTATATATTGGTAAATTCCTTATTTTCTATGTTAGAAACATTTCTGATTCTTATTTGGAAAACATTTCCAAAACTTTTCCATTGGATTTAAGCAGATGTTTAAATATAATGTCTCTATGCGAACTCGAACCATTTCACTCATCAACTAAATTCACTTAACTAACCTTCACTATCGAACCTTATCCATCCCTTAGTTAAAAACGAAGTCAATCAAGTTGGGGTATAATTACCTCTCAGACCTTAACTGAACAACATTTCTAACTTCGAAATAGACAAAGTTCATCTTTTAAATCTTTAACAACTTCCCTACGTAACTCTTGGATTTTATTTGTGAATCCACTTCTTTTACCAAAATTATTTGATTATAACAATAGTGTTATAATCCCGTACTTCCGAAATAAAGTAACTTAAAGATAACTTTTATTAATTAAATTAGGATAAATAAACAAACAACTAACAAATCTTGATTTACAAACGGAAAGTAAATAGAACTTTTTCCTAATTCGATATACTCGAATTTCAACTTATAATTCATTCTCTTGAATAATCCCTATTCGTTAACTCTTTTTCGAATAACTATATTCGATTATCTCTCTTCGAATAAACGATATTCGATTTATCTTTCTTTCGAATAACCTATATTCGATTTAACTCTTCTTCTTTGAATAACTTATATTCGATTAACTCCGCAACCATTTGTTTTTAAATTAGCATTCACTTTAAAACGTGAATATTATTCCTTTATAGGAATCTCAACTCGTTTTATCAAATCAAATCTTTATTTGTATTTAAAAATGCCATTTCAGTTTCAAATCCTGTTTATCGAGTTATTTTATAAATCCATATTCATTAATTCCATTTACATGCCAACTTCTGGTAAATTTTATATTAAATTTATAACTTAATCTTTATTTCAAATTTGAAATAAAAGTTATTGGTTTTAAATCAAATACTCACTATCTGGTCAATCCTTAAAATATATAATTTCCAAAAATAACTATTTTAATATCATTCAACATCGTCGAATTTAAATTATAAACCCTTAAGGATTTATTTAGCTCCATTCACATTCCGAATATCGAAATAATTTCATCATTTTCTTTTGAAATGATTTCCTATTTCCCTCTTTCAAATTCATTCTTGGATTAACACTTTTGAATTATTATTTAAAAATGATTATTTTGTTTCATTTCAAATATTATCTATAAATTAAATAACTTGTTTTTTTATTAAAACTAGTTATCTAGTTCATTTAAAATTCAATTCCCATTTATAAATAGATTTTTTTTAACTTGAGTCATTTTCCAATATATTTACGGTATTTAAATACCAATTATTTTGGATCAATGTTGTTCAAACACCCAATCACACAATAATCAACACCAGATTATTTGTCACATCATACAATGCAAAATAAGAAAACAATATTATAATTGTTGAGGTATCCAGTTGGATCCCTCCAACCTGTTTCCCTGCATCCACAGACGTTAATCAACATAAATAACACAATTTCATATCAATATGAAATTATTAATTCAGTATTTAACCACCAACTTCATATATATAACTACCAACCAACTTAATTGTAAATCATCCAAACAACCATCACACACAGCATTCAATCATTTTTATCGAAATTAACTAACGTTTATAAAATTATAAAACTGGACAGAGTTTGTGAGTTTACTCACCTTGGTAATGAATCGTTATATAACGATTAACGTCAATTGATTCAGATTAGACATTTATTTCTGTCGTAAATTCAAACGAGTCCCAAATGGCTCCAAAGTGGCTTCGTAGCGTAGCCTGTGTCCATATGATATGTGACGGCCCGCCACGCACCAGCCAGCATTTCCTCCGAAAGTGCGCTGTACACATACTCGACTAGCACTGAACGGTCGCCAAAGAAAAGGAAGGAGAGAATGAACTAATCAAAAACCTGTAGAATGCCTCACAACGCATGGAACAAAATATAATAATAATGTACTTGACATAAAACAGGTGAGACAGTGCATAAGCTGATAACTAAAACCAACATCAACATCATCATCAGAGTAGTGGAAATCCAAATACAGCTTATTACAACTTTCCAAATTACTGTCTCTAAACAAAAGAAAGAAAGGTACACCACTAATGCCCAAAGTAATGACCGCAGCAACACAGGGAGAATATCAATATATCATACGTGGGAGCCTCCTGTCGTCTCCGGTATAGCTACTCGTTCATACCACCTAACCTGTCTCTAGTCTGCTCGAGAGAGCACCCAGAGTAATAAGAAGAAACATAAAACTCTGGGTCAGACAAAAAGTCTGGTATGAGCGATAAACAGCTAAACAGAACAATAACATGTATACTAAACCATACCTGAACCTGGACCTGCAACCAAAGAGTTAGCACTACATACCGTATAATACTCAAAGGTGCCACTAACATAGGTGTAAAGAAATACGGGTTGGGGGTGTGCATTTCATGGTGATGGCAAACAATCAAGCATAGCAACCATCCTCACATCTCTCGCTCAGTGCGTAAAGCATACGATATCCACTACCTTGGTCACCTAATCCTATGGGCCATGATGGAATCCAATCCCGTACGACTATCACTACAAGCCCACTATCCGCCTCTCAGTGGTGAACCAAAGTTATGAATACCAACAACCCCTTTGCACACGTCCCGCAGCAAAGCCCAACCCATGAAGTTGACTCGTTGGTTCCCTTCTGGATCCTGAGTTCTACTTCCTATTTGGACTTCCTTTGCATCTCGGGTTTTTGGTCGAATTGGAGTTGGTCTTCAAAAGAGTCGTCATAATGAGGTAAAAGTATACGTCTGGTTCGGTAGTCCCAACCCGGTTCGGTTCGGTGATCCTGGCCCATACCTTGATCAGTGCTCCACTCCTTCTCGGTTCGGTCCTCCAGCTCTGGTTCCGTTCGGATGCCCTATGCCTGGGTTCGATGGTTGCTTCCTGGTTTGGTTCGGTAGTTACTCCCTCCTAGATGTCCCGATCCGATCCCCCTTCCCTTCATAAGCCTGATACGGTCCCCCTTTGGTCTCTCTAATCCGATCCCCTCTTGGTCTCCCCGATCTGATCCCCTACCCAACTCCAACTCTAAGAAAATGGCCTTCCTTCTCGCCAAGGCTCCTTTAGTGCAGAGTTCCGATCCGGTTTGGCTTTTCTTCCCAGTCCACCATCCAATCCGAGCCCCCTATCCCGATCCGATCCGAAACCCTGCACATTTTCCTGCAACTTTTCCAGCAACTGTTCACGCCATACGATAGCGTTTTCAACCATTCTAACAGTTCTAATCAATTACAAAGCACATCATACAGTCGTAGCAACAAATAGAAGTGACCACAAACGCCAAAACAACAATATGACAAAGTTAAATGCATCAAACATAGCCAAAATCCCATATTTTCCCCTAAGCATGTTTAAGCAAAACTAATGATATGATTAGCAAAACTTAACCAAATCAACCCAAATTTCTAACAGAGGTATAAAACATTATTTCCGAATTTATAAATATTTTTCCAGATTTTTAAAATGTCTAATTTTGTTAATCTTCACTAATTACCCTTAATCAACCGTACTAGTGCAAAACTATGCAAATCGCTCACCTTGGCCACAAATAAAACTCAAATCTGAAATAAATCTCTTTTTGGCACAAATACTGATGTCTAACAGCAGCTTAACCTTGCTTTGGTGCTATCTCTTCTTAATTTGATGTTGCTAAGCTTAATCCTTGATTAGAAAGTGATTTGGAGATGTTTTAGAGGTTAGAGGTCATTATTAGGTTCTTAGGAGGTAGATGGCGGCTAGAAAACTGAAATGAAATGAAACCTAACTCATTTCAGCCACCCCATAACCCTATCTTGAAATGGGTTATGGGCCCATTTGCTAATCACCTCATTTGGCCCGGTTAAACAGTTTTTCACTATCTGAAACTTGTTTCAGCCATATCTCCCAAATTGTAAGTCATTTTGGCTAATACGACCACTCTACGGAATTGTAAACCATCGTCCGGATCCAATGGAAGTGGTTTCAGGTCAAAACTCCTTTCCAATCAAAAGTTATGGCCAAAACAGTATCGGCTAGTGGTAAAACGGTCATTTAAAAATCAGCATAAATCATGAACATGGGAAATAACTCCAATAGTCGTCTCCCAAAGTTACATGGCCGTATGACTTCGTATGTGAAAGAAATAAATATCCTATAATCCTGCGATGTATAGAATGCTTGTCGTTACACTCTCCCCCCTTAAGAAATTTCATCCCCGAAATTCCTTAACCCAAAACATACAAAGGATCCTGCGTGCCTACCAGCCACAAACAACAATCAAACATGCAAAACAAACAGAACCAATCTGTCCTAGTATGCAGTTTACTAACAAGGGAAGAATCATCGCCGCTAAAATCTTACCAGGCAAATAGCTTTGGATATGACTTTCTTAAGTCATCCTCTACTTTCCAAGTACAGTCGTTCTATCGCCATCGATTCCCATCTCTACCGTAGAGGTGGTTTCCAATAGGGTAGGATCGTCCCTCTGACTGGAACCGATCCACTCAATCCAGATTGATCTAATCGTCAAGCTTACTAGCGTTTCTGAATCCAATTTGCACTTAGGTCCGAAGTCATCTCCCGTGATATACTCTAGTTGCTTCCATTCCAGAAACATAGCCTCTAAATTGGCATGTCTCCTACCTAATGCATCAGCTATCCTACCCAGTCCGGTACTATGGCATCCGTCTATACCATCATCTTCTTAGGTAATCCAACCCTATATGCCAAATTTCCAACTACATTCCAAATGTCCTTTCAAGTCCAACTTGAGTCCTTCCTACATTCGTACTGCACATCCAACGTACATTCACCTCCTAGAGGCAAACTAGACCCATCCAGTGAACCTAGGTACTCCACTTATACTCGTACTCCACGTCCAACGTATATTCAACTTCTAAAGGTGAACTAGACTCATCTAATGAATCTAGATACTCTACCTTCGAGTCCAAGTCCAACTTGAAGCTCCTATATCCGCTGAATCTCCAAGGTCAACGGACGCTCCACAATGCCCAACATACTTCAAGTCTAACGTAAACTATCTTTCACCCGTCATATCACCATGATCAACGAACTTATACTATTTCCATTCAACAGGATCCTACAGGTGGTACTCAAGAGAAGAAAGGTAGGAAAAAAACACAACAACCATAGTATCCATCAAACAAACCCTATCTATCTCCTGCTAAAGCCCTGAATACGTTGATACCTGTATGTCTGGTCCAACCAACACCAATAACTAATGGAAGCTCTGCCTCCAAACGGACTACCATACGTCCAACGTACGTTTATCCTCCAAGGATAACTAGATCACGTCCAACGGATCCAAGGTAAGTGGGCGTCCCCAAACACCCCTGTTTTTAGTCCTCCTTAAACACTCGAGTCCCACCCAAGTCTATCCATTATCTTGCTGCCCTCTCGAGTCCAACTCGAGCCAATCCAATTCCTTGCAGCCTTCTCGAGTCTAACTCGAGTTAATCTATTACCCATAAACTCAGACCCAGTCTTGAGTACCCATTACCTACAAACCCTAGTCCAACGTGAGTCGTCTCCCTATTCGTTGCATCTCCAAGATCAACGAAGACCCATTTTTCTTTTACGAGTTCAAGTCCAACTTGAATCATCCTAATCTTCGTTGCATCTTCCATGATCGACGAGCACATCATATTTCTTCAAAGTTCTACTATCCAAAGAGAACTTCAGTATAGGGTCCTAAACAATCCATTACTTTGTATCTTTCTCGAGTCCCGCTCGAGTCATCTCATAACCCTATCGAGTCTAACTCGGGGCAGTCCATACCATCGAATAGTCTTATCCTGTCACAGCTGCCCATTACTCCTCGAGTAAACCAAGATATCATGCAATGAAAATCACAACAACTATTTATCTCTCACGCAAACAATCCTAATCGACTTCGACATTCCCCGAGTACAAGCCCTAAAGGCCTAAACCAATATCAGACAAGCACCCAAGGAAATATCTCTCTCGAGTTCAGACAATCTACGTGAGTTGATATGAGCAAAACATCCAAGCACTCAAGCATCCATAACTAACTCTAGCTATCCTTGCCAATCTTGCTTGAAACTATCGTCGATCGCATGGCCAAGTCCTGACCAAACCAATGTACATTTTCTTCTCTAACTCCCTTTATCATCTTCATCATAAGGTAGGCGATCCAATACCACCTTTCATCCATCATCCATTATAGTGGTCGTCAAAGACTCTTCACAATTTACTATAACTCTATACCTTTGGAGTCAATCAGCTCCCAAAATCAAGCTAGACCTAGTAAAGCTCAAAATAAAGCAATCATAACAAACATACATCCATGACTCGATAAGACCAAATTAAGACAAATCCTACAAAGGATAGTCAAACCACCTATCGGGTTTGTCACTACTAAAGGTCTATCGACTACCTCGGGTTCCAATTCCAACCTACCTACCAGGTCACTAGGTACGAAGGAATGGTCCCGGTATCAAACAAACTCGAACAGAAACATCTTAAATAGGAAGCATACCTCGAATAACAACACCTTTTTCCTTCTGCGCCGCAGTTAGGGCATTCGATGAAGAAGGAACAACGTTGATAGCATATGCTTTCACGATCTGCTTCTCCCTAAGAGGTTGTGGACATTCATTCTTGTGATGTCCCGCTTGGCCACAATTAAAGCACTTCCTTTCCCCAGGCTTTTCCCGACAATCTTTGGCATAGTTGCCCTTCTTGCCAAAGCTAAAGCACTCGCCATCTTTCTTATTTTTCTTATTCTGACCATCCATGGTTTGGTCTTGTTTCCTCTTATTCTAGGAATTATTCTTGCCTCCACCGCCTGCTGGCGGCTTTGGCTCCTCTACAGATGCAATAGCAACCTCATTCCTTGGCTTAGGGTAAAGACTCTCTGACCTTAATGCCTTTCCTACAATCGACTTAAACGTCTCATCGATGTGGTATATAAGTCTTTCCCCCAAGTACCCATCTAAACCAGTTATGAACTTCTCGTTCTTCTTCTCGATAGTATCTACAAGGGATAATCCATATTTTGATAAAGTATCAAACTCAACAATATACTCCGAGACTGCCCTACCATTCTTCTTAAGCTCCAAAAACTTCCTAAACAATTCTGACTTCTGAGCAGTTGGAATAAACTTATCACTGAAACGAGTTCTAAACTGATCCCAAGTGAATTGATCCTCTGGAGTAGCTGCCTTAATAGCATTCCACCGGTTCATTGCCCGTCCTTGCAGCTGACGGGATGCTAGCCTTCTCTTCATCGCATCCTCGATACCCAAGTCTTCGAAGATACACTCACAACTATCCAACCAATCATGAAAATCCGTAGCCGATTCCGTTCCATGGAACGGCTTCCCACCAAGACTAGTATAATCCTTATTCAGCTTGGCGAAATCGGCCTTAGGTGTCTGCACTACTGGACCACCACCATTACCAGCATTGGGAGCTGCCCTCTGCACATCCCTAAGCATCTCTCTCATGAAGTTGGTGAACATTGCCCTCATATCAGGGTCATTCCTATTGTTAGCCCTTGGACCCATGTTCCTCAAGTTTCGGCTCATCGTTCAATCTGTAAGGAGAAAACGATTAACCATCTCTTTAGTGGTGCCAATGTAGTGCGACTCCACCATTAACTATACTAATAGTATATACATAGATAGCTTTTGAAAACCAAAATATAACAAATACGCGATCTCATATATGTATACTATCTCTCCCTGATGTCTTCCCCTAGGTTAACTACGCAACCTAGAGCTCTGATACCAAGTGTGACGGCCCGCCCCGCACCAGCCGGCATTTCCTCCGAAAGTGCGCTGTACACATGCCCGACTAGCATGGAACGGTCGCCAAAGAAAAGGAAGAAGAGAATGAACTAATAGAAAACCTGTAGAATGTCTCACAGCACATGGAACAAAATATAATAATAATGTACTTGACATAAAACAGATGAGACAGTGCATAAGCTGATAACTAAAACCAACATCAACATCATCATCAGAGTAGCGGAAATCCAAATACAGCTTATTACAACTTTCCAAATTGCTGTCTCTAAACAAAAGAAAGAAAGGTACACCACTAATGCCCAAAGTAGTGACCACAGCAACACAGGGAGAATATCAATATATCATACGTGGGAGCCTCCTGCTCGTCTCCGGTACAGCTACTCGTGCATACTACCTAACCTGTCTCTAGTCTGCTCGAGAGAGCACCCAGAGTAATAAGAAGAGACATAAAACTCTGGGTCAGACAAAAAGTCTGGTATGAGCGATAAGCAGCTAAACAGAACAATAACAGGTATACTAAACCATACCTAAACTTGGACCTGCAACCAAAGAGTTAGCACTACATACCATACAATACTCTAAGGTGCCACTAATATAGGTGTAAAGAAATACGGGGTAGGGGTGTGCATGTCATGGTGATGGCAAACAATCAAGCATAGCAACCATCCTCACATCTCTCGCTCAGTGCGTAAAGCATACGATATCCACTACCTTGGTCACCTGATCCTTTGGGCCATGACGGAATCCAATCCCATACAACTATCACTACAAGCCCACTATCCGTCTCTTAGTGGTGAACCAAAGTTATGAATAACGACAACCCCTTTGCACACGTCCCGCAGTAAAGCCCAACCCATGAAGTGGACTCGTTGGTTCCCTTATGGATCCTGAGTTCTACTTCCTATTTGGACTTCCTTTGCATCTCGGGTTTTTGGTCGAATTGGAGTTGGTCTTCAAAAGAGTCGTCACAATGAGGTAAAAGTATACGTCTGGTTCGGTTCTGTAGCCCCGACCCAGTGCGGTTCGGTGATCCTGGCCTATTCCTTGATCAGTGCTCCACTCCTCCTCGGTTCGGTCCTCTAGCTCTGGATCGGTTCGGATGCCCTATGCATGGGTTCGATGGTTTCTTCCTGGTTCGGTTCGGTAGTTACTCCCTCCTAGATGTCCCGATCCGATCCCCCTTCCCTTCATAAGCCCGATCCGGTCCCCCTTTGGTCTCTCTGATCCGATCCCCTCTTGGTCTCCCCGATCCAATCCCCTACCCAACTCCAACTCTAAGAAAATGGCCTTCCTTCTCGCCAAGGCTCCTTTAGTGTAGGGTTACGATCCGGTTCGGCTTCTCTGCCCAGTCCACCATCCGATCCGAGCCCCCTATCCCGATCCGATCCGAAACCCTGCACATTTTCCTACAACTTTTCCAGCGACTGTTCACGCCATACGACGGCGTTTTCAACCATTCTAACAATTCTAATCAATCACAAAGCACACCATACAGTCATAGCGACAAATAGAAGTGACCACAAACACCAAAACAACAATATGACAAAGTTAAACGGATCAAACATAGCCAAAATCCCATATTTCCCCTAAGCATGTTTAAGCAAAACTAATGATATGATTAGCAAAACTTAACCAAATCAACCCAAATTTCTAACAGAGGTATAAAACATTATTTCTGAATTTATAAATATTTTTCCAGATTTTTAACATGTCTAATTTCGTTAGTCTTCACTATTTACCCTTAATTAATCCGTAATTAGTGCAAAACTATGCAAATCACTCACCTTGGCCACAAATAAAACTCAGATCTGAAATAAATCTCTATTTGGCACAAATACTGATGTCTAACAGTAGCTCTAACCTTGCTTTGGTGCTATCTCTTCTTAATTTGATGTTGCTAAGCTTAATCCTTGATTAGAAAGTGATCTGGAGAAGTTTTAGAGGTTGGAGGCCATTATTAGCGTTCTTAGGAGGTAGATGGCGGCTAAAAAACTAAAATGAAATGAAACCTAACTCATTTCAGTCTCCCTATTACCCTAATCCCGAAATGGGTCATGGCCCGTTTGCTAATCACCACATTTGGCCCGGTTAAGCAGTTCTTCACTATCTGAAACTTGTTTCAGCCATATCTCCCAAACCGTGAGTACATTTGGCTAATACGACCACTCTACGGAATTGTAAACCATCGTCCGGATCCAATGGAAGTGATTTCAGGTCAAAACTCCTTTCCAATCAAAAATTGTGGCCAAACAGTATCGGATAGGGGAAAAACGGTCATTTAAAAATTGTAAAAATCACGAACATGGGAAATGACCCCAATAGTCGTCTCCCAAAGTCACATGACCATACGACTTCGTATGTGAAAGAAATAAATATCCTACGATCCTGCGATGCGTAGAATGCGGGTCGTTACACGATCATAAAATGACAGACCGTTTCTAATTCTGTTAACAGGTGTCACTATAAATTACATAGTAATTTAATTACATTAACCGTAATTTAATTCGACCAGTGGCACCTAACTGATATTTATACTTAATCGAATGTGTTAAACCAACCGTGTTTTATTTCTCGACATGAATCTAATGTTCGAGGTTGACGGCTAAACGGATTTCTTACTCATCGTTGACTTTAGAAATTTAATCTATTCTAAATTTTCTAAAATTATATAAATGAACTTGCATAAATAAAACACTACTAATTTTTCCCGGTTAGCACCTACTTATCAAATGTAGTTACCGTTTTTTACTTAGACAAGTTGCCTTACAACTAACAATTATAACTACTTAGTATATGACCAAATTATATTATAAAATATAAGTCTTACCCCCTTACATTTCTCAAGCCCTATCCAACATATACAGTAATATAGGCATGCGGCATCATCTGAGCCATTCCTTGTCTACGTCTCCTTCTTCTTTTTTCGTTGGGCTTATAAACTCGGCCCAAACCCAAACGTACGTACCCAAGCCTGCCCACGTGTACAACCTTCTTCTTGAATGAATGATGCGCTCCAGATTTTTTTTCCATGTCGTGCTTTCACATGGCCATCTCTCCTTTGAAATTTTCATCCCTTTTCATGCAACATGCCTCTTTCCAAATAAAACTAGCACTCCCCTTCTCCTTCACATGATCCCAACCGAGCCCAACACAGCACGTCCCTGTTTACTAACTTCATAGTTTGTAACCGCTCCTATTTTTATTTCTACATATATTTTTCTCTAGTTCGATCTTGTTTGCTTTAGTACTGTTGTTCGAATAATGGAGGAGATAAGGGTTATATATAAGGTTGTAAAGCTTGGATGCCAATGAGTAGATGGTAGTTGAGTACACCCTTAAAGAGTAGGTCTGTAGATGTGTTTTCTTTCATACTTATGAGATGAAAAGATGGGTTTGCCTATGTAGGAGTTGATGTGCTTTCTCCCATCGATGATCTGCGTGAAATCCATCCTCAGATCTGCTCATATACATTTTGATTTGCATGTGCTTTCACTTCATAGTGCTCTGGAAAGGACGGCTTCAGTATTTCCTGTTACCACGTCTCTGTTGCGTACACCATATAGGATACATAATATAGATGCTCGGTTGGACTTTAGGGACAACCTAAAAGTTTCTTTTGTATCTTGTATTATATTTTGCTGCATACTTATAGAGGGAGGGAGTAGTATAGGTCTTCTCAGCTATGTACAGTTTCATATCAGGTCATTTTAGTTCTCTGCGTTCGAAATGCTGTACAGGTCATGTGTATAGAGTAGTACTTGCTTTTATGTTTGCAGTAATTTGAGATAAAAGAAGTAACGTTATATTATATATATGTTGATTATATATTTATTTACGTAAACGTACATAGCTTAGAAGGTCGTCTACGTTGGAGTGAGTTTTCACCTCACAGCTGTTTTAATTGTTTCTCATGTACAGTCAACGTCTTAGGGTAAGTGCAGGTCCTTGGTTTGCAGCCATTTCTTTTGTTTTAGGGTTGCTGTAACCTTTCAGGTAGGTTTGCAGATTTTTGGGAGGCCGGCTAAGATTTGATTAGTGTAGGCTGCCGTGAGTTGTTTTACTTCACTGACATGACATAGCGAATTGTTTACATTGGTTGGAGGGAAACAGTGAACTGTCTCCATCGAACGAAATGAAGCAGTGAATTGGTTACAGCAGTTGAAATGGGGTAGTACATATGAGGTATGGTATTTGCAGAGAAAGCACAAGGAAAACGCATTTTGTTGTACTTCATTACATACAATTTTATTCGTTTACGGATCATTAGGATAAAAATAAAAATATCGTTATGACGAGAAATATGCCACGATCCCGAAAATATAATAATATCGGTAGGTTGACTCATATTTTGAAACCCCAAAATATTGATATAGGGTGAAAAATACTCCAAATAAAAAGTTGTGCATTTAATTAATTAAAATTTTCAGTAAAATTCTAAAATTAAATTAACACTACGTCTCAAAAGAACCTTGTCTAAATTCGAATCCAGTATGCAGTTATTTCAAATATACTGTTACGGTTGATGAACGATTCTATAGCGACTATTTGAAAATTTGATTTGGACGTATATTACAATCTATACGACGGAATCTTTGTTTTTCACTTTCATTAGAAAGATATAGTTAAACAAATACCAACATTTCTTGTTTCGAAGAAATCCCATTTATAACGAGTCTTATATACTCAGTTGAAGTTCAGAATGTTAAATTACGAACTGCCGCGACGTTACGAGCTCGATTATAATTTATATTTTAATTAATACGTACAACTACCGTTTTAAATAATATATTCGTTATTTAAATAATTAAATAAATTAATTATTATGTTGCTAAAAATCCGGGACGTTAAATTCCTTCCTCCTTAAAAGAATTTCGTCCTCGAAATTACTAAGATAGGAAAAATGCTATAAATCTTTATTAACTAAGTTAGAAATCTTTTATTTTACTTTTTCATTTAAGTTTAAACTAAACCAATTAATTTAATTAAATTATTACATAATTCTCATCACCGAATTTTTTCAAAAATTATGAAAATTTTCTAACACCTTAAATCTTCGAAAAATTTCGCCAACGTCTCTTTTGCACGGCTCAATGATATAACCACAATTCGCATGTCTAAGCCCTCTCTACTTCAAAAGAGAATCAACAGCCAAGCGGCTTACCAAACAAGCTCATAAATCTTGTACCCAATCAAAATATAAACTCGTACATTTTTATCGGGAATTCAACTCTCCCCTTCCATTGGTTACCAATTCAGCATATATTCCAACATCCCAATTGATCTCCAATCAGTTTATTATCCAACCAATAACTCTCTTGGATCCAAGCCAAATTCCATTTCAACTCCAATTGCAATCCAAATTCAATTTTCACTTGGTTGGCTTCAATTCAATTCCAATTTTCTTTGACCATCTTTATTTAGCTTAATTAAGACCTAATTTATTTATTCACTTTTATAATTTCAATCTCTTTAACTTCATAAGTTAAATTTAAATTTCGGAATTTAAATTCCTGGGTTTTATTTCAAATTAGTTTGAAATCATATATATTTACAGATAATAATAGTAACTCAAAACATTTGAATTCTTAAATGACTTGTTTCCTTTAAACATTTCGTAAACACAATCTTTGGTAGTAATTCATCACTTAGAAACTCGAAAATGACACTGATGATGCGGCCATCATCATCAGAATTATTTTCCAGTGATCAAAGTGAATTCAATACTTTATTATTTCAAAACTCATTCTTAAATACTTTGATTTTGAAATCAATTCAAAATAACTTTTAAAATATTTGAAAAACAATTTCAAATTACCCAAGATCTTAAAATTTCCATATATTTTAGATCCAAAGTTCATTTCCAAACCTTCTTACAAAATCCCAGAATTATAATTCCAATTCGAGTTAAAAACTCAGATATAATCCATTTGATTTTACATCTTGTATAAATTCAGATTGATTATTTATAACCATCTCAATTACAATCTTATTCGATTATAAACAAAACTAATATATTATAATAATTCAAATATATATATACTTTTATATCAAAATATAGTTTGGGTAATAATATTTCATTTACCCAGCTTTTAAAATAGTATCATGTCGAATAACTCTGTTCAAGAGTTTAGAAACACCTACCGATACAATTTGCATTACCGTATCGACCAGAATTCATAAACCACTCGACACAATATAAAACAGTTTTTATATTGATTTACAATTACGCTCTCATATATATACACTCAAACTCAATCCAGGGTATTTCTAACCCAACTCTACTGAGTTACGCCACAGAGCCAAGGTAATCACCTAACCTCGCTCTGATACCACTGTAACGACCAAGGAATTTTCGACTTCGAAAATCAACACAAAACTGTCATGTTGACTATTCCAACATCGGAAATACCTGATCATTTATAGGAAGAAGTTAGAGGGTGAGAATAGATAAGATAGAAAATTAGAATAGAAGAAGAGGAAGATCACAATAACACAACATCAGAGTAACTATGAATCTCACAGCGGAACGAATAAAATATATTATATCACAAAACTTTGAAATACAATAAACTGTATTTGTACTTACATTATCATCATCAGAGAACATAACATGTACCATAGCAGAAATAAACTCTATATATAACTAATGTTGAAGCCTCCTGCTATAAGATCATCCAAGGGTATTTGAAATATCTCGACTACTTGACTGCACGTACAAAGTTGGGCACCCAAGAGTTTAGGGAAAACAAAACAAAATAACTCTGGGTCAGTCATGGGATTGGTGTGAGTAAACTCAAAGCATTTGTTTTAACTTTTCAAAATCCTTTTCAAAGGAAATGATATCGTAAGACCGATCCACACATAAACACGGATGGTTTTTACCTTACGATAACCCAAAACTGTTTTGGAAATCAATACTTCTCTGATATTATAATAATGACTAATCACAAGTAAATAACAATCTAGCAGAACGCTTGCATCTCACGTTCCTATATATAGTGTAGAAACAAAACCATGGGCACTTATTGGAGATTGGATTCCGACTATGACAAGGTATGGGACCACCTGCCGATAGTGTATCTCTAGAGACGAATACATTGGGTTCAATAAGAATGTCTTGCAACCAGGCCCACACATGACTGACCACTCATTTTGCTTGAGTGTATCGAATGTATTGTCACCTACGGTTGCTAGCAACATAACCGTCCCCGGGAGATACAGAAGCGAAAAAAATAACAAATATGAATATTCTCTAGATGGTGACAATAGACCCTAATGGGTGCGACCCAAATAGCCATGCTGCCTGGCCGATTTTTGTCATTTCCCGATTGATGCGGCTTGAGATCATAACGTATCCTCTTGACATATCACACCTCCATTCACTTTGAATGTAACATCGTCATACCCGCCAAATCACAAATTGATTTCCACAAAAATACCACGGGATAAAGCTAAGAGAAACGAATTTCTCCGCCACCAAACATAAGTATGTTTGAAGAGATCAACTTACGCGATTTACTAGATATACTCTGTCAGACATTCGTCCATTCATGTTGTCCTAGGACTGGACAAACCGAGGGTACTACTCTGTAAATCGGATAGCCCTTGCATAACTCCGTCTTCAATTATCTTCATCATATTTGATTGCAACGCTATTGTTCATACAGAGTAGTTTTCCGATAATGAATCTAATCCCGATCTCTCCGTATTGACGATGGAAAGATGGTCAAAAACTTCGATAGTGGGTGAATTAACTATCAAAGAAAAATAGGTGTACAAACAATGGTCATATTTCCAAATGGAAATCTTACCGAGAAAATCATCAATCAACACTTATCCCCTTTAATCCAGTTTATCATAAATTTATTCTTTTCCCACTCCTATATATTGGTAAATTCTTTATTTTCTATATTAGAAACATTTCTGATTCTTATTTGGAAAACATTTCCAAAACTCTTCCATTGGATTTAAGCAGATATTCAAATATAATGTCGCTATGCGAACTCGAACGATTTCACTCATTAACTAAATTCACTTAACTAACCTTCACTATCGAACCTTACCCATCCCTTAGTTAAAAACGAAGTCAATCAAGTTGGGGTATAATTACATCTCAGAACTTAACTGAACAACATTTCTAACTTCGAAATAGACAAAGTTCATCTTTTAAATCTTTAACAACTTCCCTACGTAACTGTTGGATTTTATTTGCGAATCCACTTCTTTTACCAAAATCGTTTGATTATAACAATAATGTTATAATCCCGTACTTCCGAAATAAAGTAAATTAAAGATAACTTTTATTAATTAAATTAGGATAAATAAACAAACAACTAACAAATCTTGATTTACAAACGGAAAGTAAATAGAACTTTTTCCTAATTCGATATACTCGAATTTCAACTTATAATTCATTCTCTTGAATAATCTCTATTTGTTAACTCTTTTTCGAATAACTATATTCGATTATCTCTCTTCGAATAAACTATATTCGATTTATTTTTCTTTCGAATAACCTATATTCGATTTAACTCTTCTTCTTTGAATAACTTATATTCGATTAACTCCGCAACCATTTGTTTTTAAATCAGCATTCACTTTAAAACTTGAATATTATTCCTTTATAGGAATCTCAACTCGTTTTATCAAATCAAATCTTGATTTGTATTTAAAAATGCCATTTCGGTTTCAAATCCTGTTTATCGAGTTATTTTATAAATCCATATTCATAAATTCCATTTACATGCCAACTTCTGGTAAATTTTATATTAAATTTATAACTTAATCTTTATTTCAAATTTGAAATAAAAGTTATTGGTTTTAAATCAAATACTCACTATCTGGTCAATCCTTAAAATATATAATTTCCAAAAATAACTATTTTAATAACATTCAACATCGTCGAATTTAAATTATTAAAACACCGTGATTTTGGTATTAAGTCAATTTCCCTTCCTAGACGTCAATTTAAATCCTTTAGGATTTATTTAGCTCCATTCACATTTCGAATATCGAAATAGTTTCATCATTTTCTTTTGAAATTATTTCCTATTTCCCTCTTTCAAATTCATTCTTGGATTTACACTTTCGAATTATTATTTAAAAATGATTATTTCATTTCATTTCAAATATTGTTTATAAATTAAATTACTTGTTTTTATTATTAAAACAAGTTATCTAGCTAACTTAAAATTCAATTCCCATTTATAAATAGATTTTTTATTTTTATTTTTTTTAAAACTTGAGTCATTTTCCAATATATTTACGGTATTTAAATACCAATTATTTTGGGTCAATGTTGTTCAAACACCCAAATCACACAATAATCAACACCAGATTATTTGTCACATCATACAATGCAATATATGAAAATAATATTATAATTGTTGAGGAATCCAGTTGGATCCCTCCAACCTGTTTCCCTGCATCCACAAACGTTAATCAACATAAATAACACAATTTCATATCAATGTGAAATTATTAATTCAGTATTTAACAAATGACTTCATATATATAACTACCAAACCAAATTAATTGTAAATCATCCAAACAACAATCACACACAACATTCAATCATTTTAATCAAAATTAACTAACGTTTATAAAATTATAAAAATGGAAAGAGTTTGTGAGTTTACTCACCTTGGTGATGAATCGTTAAATAACGATTAACGTCAGTTGATTTAGAACAGACGTTTATTTCTGTCGTAAATTCAAACGAGTCCCAAATGGCTCCAAAGTGGCTTCGTAGCGTAGCCTGTATCAACGATCCCAACATGACAGACCGTTTGTAATTCTATTAACAGGTGTCACTATAAATTACATAGTAATTTAATTACATTAACCGTAATTTAATTCGACCAGCGGCACCTGACTGATATTTACACTTAATCGAATGTGTTAAACCAACCGTGTTTTATTTCTCGACATGAATCTAATGTTCGAGGTTGGCGGCTAAATGGATTTCTTACTCATCGTTGACTTTTAGAAATTTAATCTATTCTAAATTTTCTAAAATTATATAAATGAACTTGCATAAATAAAACACTACTATTTTTCTCGGTTAGCACCTACTTATCAAATGTAGTTACCGTTTTTACTTAGACAAGTTGCCTTACAACTAACAATTATAACTACTTAGTATATGACCAAATTATATTATAAAATATAAGTCTTACCCCTTACGTTTCTCAAGCCCCATCCAAAATATATAGTAATATGGGCATGCGGCATCATCTTGAGCCATTCCTTGTCTACATCTCCTTCTTTTTTTCTTCTTTTTTTTGTTGGGCTTATAAACTCGACCCAAACCCAAACGTACATACCCAAGCCCGCCCACGTGTACAACCTTCTTCTTGAATGAATGATGCGCTCCAAATTTTTTTCCATGTCGTGCTTTCACATGGCCACCTCTCCTTTGAAATTTCCGTCCCATTTCATGCAACAAGCCTCTTTTCCAAATAAAGCTAGTGCTCCCCTTCTCCTTCACATAATTCCGACCGAGCCCAACACAGCACGTCCCTGTTTACTAACTTCATAGTTTGTAACCGCTCCTATTTTTATTTCTACATATATTTTTCTCTAGTTCGATCTTGTTTGCTTTAATACTGTTGTTCGAATAACAGAGGAGATAAGCGGTTATATATAAGGTTGTAAAGCTTGGATGCCAAGGAGTAGATGGTAGGTGAGTACATCCTTGAAGAGTAGGTCTGCAGATGTGTTTTCTTTTACACTTATGAGATGAAAAGATGGGTTTGCCTATGCAGGAGTTGATGTTCTTTCTCCTATCGTTGATCTGCATGAAATCCATCCTCAGATCTGCTCATATACATTTTGATTTGCATGTGCTTTCACTTCATAGTGCTCTAGAAAGGACGGCTTCAGTATTTCCTGTTACCATGTCTCTGTTGCATACACCATATAGGATACATAATATAGATGCTCAGTTGGTCTTTAGGGACAGTCTAAAAGTTTCTTTTGTATCTTGTATTATATTTTGCTGCATATTTATAGAGGGAGAGAGTAGTATAGGTCTTCTCAGCTATGTACAGTATCATATCAGGTCATTTTAGTTCTCTGCGTTCGAAATGTTGTACAGGTCATGTGTATAGAGTAGTACTTGCTTTTATGTTTGCTGTGATTTAAGATAAAAGGAGTAACATTATATTATATATATGTTGAGTATATATTTATTTACCTAAAAGTACATAGCTTAGTAGGTCATCTGCGTTAGAGTGAGTTTTCACCTCACAGCTGTTTGAATTGTTTCTCATGTACAGTCCAAGTCTTAGGGTAAGTGCAGGTCCTTGGTTTGCAGCTATTTCTTTTGTTTTAGGGTAGCTGTAACCTGTAACACCCCCACCTCCGTTAAGGTCACTCACAAAGGGAATGCCTAGACAGAACAAAATGTTACAAGATAGATATAAAATAGTACTTGAAAAACTTTATAACTTTATTGCAGCAGCAAAAAAACAGAAATCAGTTTGGTTACAACTTTACCAAAAACTCAAGTACATATATATCAGCCTTGTTCAAAACCATCAAAGTACAAAACTTTAATATCATAATCCCCACATAACAGAAGCTATAAAGAGCTAAGACATACTTTAAGCACTTCAAGCACTTCAAGCAGATGGAATCCGGATCAAGCTAGAGTATTCCCTCCTTGGAAACCTGAGGGGAACAGAAGAAAAGAGGCGAAACAGCAAGGGTCAGACATAAAAGTCTGGCAAGTCCAGTGACTTTCATCATATGAACAGATAATAATAATCATAACATGAAAATAAAGCTGGAATAGAGATGACAGCAACAAGAGTAACAGATATACTTAAACTAAACAGAAGAAACATGATGATATAAGCTATTACTTTTCACTTCACTGCACTAATACTAGTATAACAGGATTAGGTGTCACCCCAATGTCTAAATCAAAACAGAAACGGGAACAAAATAATTTCCACAGAAGAGAATGCTAGTAATGGGACTTTACCACCCCAACAGAAAGTACAGAAACGGAATGCTAATAATGGGCCTTTGCCACCCAAACAGAAGGTACAGAAACAGAAACAGATTAGTCCCTACGGAAACAGAATGTAGAATTAGGTGTACACTAGTAAATGGGACTTTACCACCCCAACAGACGGTACCACGCAGAAATAGACAGGTGTTACCTCCCAACAGAAAACAGACGGTACCCCACAGAAACAGACAAAGCTAAGTGTACCCTAAGTCCTATCCCCTGCGATCGGCTCCTTAATACATAAATACCCTATGCTAGCCCCACAGAAGGGTGTATCACCCCCTAGAGTGGCAACCTTTGAATGATGCAGACCTATTTACAAATGTCACGGCGTCTTACATCCTCAGAGGCAGACCGAGATCCATGCATGCACATGACCCGGTTGGAACGCACCATCAACAACCCTCACCATTATCAGAATGAACCGCTTATAATTAGTTCAGTAAGCGTGCCCAGACCCTACCTACTGTTGGGTCATAGTTTTTGATACCAGAAAGGGTTATTGACTAATATGGGTCCCAAACAATAGATGACACAAGTAATTTCCCTCCTAACTTGTGTCCCTAGACTAATAGATTTCAGCTTAACTTGTTTACAAGTTCATACATACAGAGTTCAGATCAACTAGTTCACAGATCAGACAACTAAGTTAACAAGTTTTCAGACTAACGGATCAGATATATGGATTTAACAGATTTACAGATTTGTCTAACTTTGTATTGGGCCTACAGATGCACGAAACGGGTTTGTTAAATTCATTAGTACAGTTGGTTTAACCCTATCCCCCCAACACGTTTTAGACATCATATTTATCTTAGATCTGCATTAATTAATTATTAATGTGTAGGCCTCTCACATTAGGTCGCTAGCTTGTGGCCGCTGGATGTGTCGGGCGGTTCCAGGCAGACTTCTGCCACAAGCCAGACCTAACCTAGTGTCTATGCATATTTTAGTTATGCCTACGACCTCTCACATTAGACTGACAGTTTGCGGTTGCTGGTTAAGCCGATTGGTTTCGGGCAGGCTTCCACCGTAAACGGAGTCTAACCTCGTGTCATAGCCACTTTATTCCCTTACCGAAAATATCACACTAATTATGTTCATTTAACAAATTTAACTTCTTCTCAAGTCGCAGCAGATTAATCAAATTAACATGTTTTACTCAATCTTAGGTTGCCTACAAATTACAATTATTCAGCTTTTCAACAGATTTAACAGATTAGGCGACACAATAGATTTAGCGGATTAGGCAGTTTAACATAATTAGCAGATTTGGCGTTTCAACATATTTAGCAGTTTAGGCAATTCAACAGATTAAACAGATAACAGATTTAGCAGATTAGGCAATTCAATAGATTAAACAGATTTAGCAGATCTAAAACATTCCTTAAGGTTTCATTGACAATTCTTGCCTAATTATAAATTAGGCCTAAATTCACATGCCTAAATCATGGTCATGATTCATAGTATGACATATACCCAAATTTTAGTTAAAATTGCATAGTACATAATATGCTAAAAAATCCCAATCATGATTCACACATAAATTATGCCAAATATAAATATTAATTACAATCCATGCCACATATCCAAAAATCCCCATTTAGGTGTATTCACACTTAATAGTTATCAAATCTTAATATTGATTTTTACACCTAAGTCATATGCAAATTAATTCTCTTTTTTTTTTCAAAGTACAGACACTAAAATTATAGTATGTCCAGATCTAGATCTTGAATTACAACTTGTACTATGCATCCAAATCAGTTACATATTCACAGTTAAATTTTATGCCCCAAATCCCATGTCATATGTCCAATATTCTTTATACCTCAAAACTATGTTCAATTATATGCATCAGATTTATGTTTCTAAGTTGCAACCTATTTTATGTTTTAAGTCACAATAATCCTCTTCTTCCAAGTCATAGGTCATCTTATGCAATATGCCTCAAATTTATGTCTAGAATTACAACATGCGTTGTGTCCTCAAATTAGTTACATATCAATTATGCCAAATATGCCTCATTCAATATTCTTCCCAAAATTTAGCGTTTATGCGTTCGTCTCTTATGAGAATTGGCTCAGGCTCGTGGTAGCCTGGCTATCAAACAAAAAAAAGAAAGAAGGAAGAAATACATAACAAACAGAATAACAACAATAAAGCAGAAGAACAGATCTGATAAACAGAAAAAGACATAACCTCAGATTCAGATTCATGCTAGGATCATAATTAAATTTCATATCGAAAAATAACTGTACTTTCCTTGGTTGGATTCTAAAAGAAAAAGGTGTTGTAGTTGTTCTCTTTTAATCCTAATCAGAATTGGAGGAAGAAGATTCACAAGTCCTAACTTAAATTTCAGCAGAGTAGAGACGCCATTGATTTATTTTTTAGAGAAGAAGAGAGCAATTGAGGCTAGAGAATTGTTTAAGAGATTTAGGTTTAGGTTAAGGATGTATATATAGGTGTAGGAAGTTATTTAGGACCATTAGATTAACCCTGAACCATGAGAACCAATCAGATGAAAAATCTGCATTTGAGCGAATCGGCCCACTAGTTGACAGCCAAACACTCTGGATTAACCCCTAGTCGACCCAGCAGAGCTCGGGTCGACCTCAAAAATGGGCCGGTTCGGTTATTCCCCCCTCCCAATTCGCTGTTTTGAACTTTTTTGCATATTTATTTATTTAATTTATATATATATATATTTATTTATATATATTTCTCTTATATGCGTACAAACTTCAAGGCTTAATAACTTCTTCATAATTAACCATTTTCACACTAAACCACTTTTTTTGTACTGCGTTCACATTAAGCCACTTTTTAGCCATTCCCCTAAAACAAAAATATGGCGCTGGCGGGGATCGAACTCTTTACCTCTTGTATGCAAGTCACATGTTCTAACCAAACGAGCTACTAAGTCTTTTGCTTACAAACCTTAGAACAATGCTAAACATTATTCTTTTCTCATTAATTTTTTTCAAATTAATTATTCTTTAATTTGTTATTTTAATATTCTCAGAAAATACGGGGTGTTACATTCTCCCTTCCTTAAAGGATTTTGTCCTCGAAATCTACAAGTTAAGAAGAATGTATCCTAACATCCAACATCCATCTACTCAACCATTCAATCACAGGCATCCATTGTCCTTAAAAGGTTTCTAATGCCGTATGAACATATGCAAAGTGTGTGTATATGTTTCTTATCTAATGCAAAATCAGGCGGTCTATTGATCCAGTTGACCTCCTTAATGCGAATCATGTTAGTGCCATGAGTCCTAATATGTATGCAAGAAATCCTATTTGATACACATCATTTCTATATGAGTGCATAACCATTCATCCAAATGCAACATCCATGTGAGGAGTCAATCATTCTGCATCCACAAAAGTTGAAAAATGCACACACATCCAAATGCAGTATGAGAGTGTTTTTGAGCCGATCTAGTGCATAGTGTGTGTATATGCATCCACGAGCAACCACTTGCAACCATCAAACATAACATGTCTCAAACACATGTTTACATCCATAGGATTTCTATCTATAGGTTGAATACTCGATCAATAGGATACAGTCGAGTGATGGAAGCGAGTACAAATAAAACAAAAACTTGGTTCCCATCAGACATTGGTTGAGAGAATAATTCCCCTAAGTATCAACCTCGAAGACCGAGATCAACATCAGGCTGACACCCAGAGGATTACCCTCTTTAGACAATGTCAAAACTGGGAATCTTAACCTTTTCAGAAATATCCAGATGCTTACAGACTACTAGTACAGATCAGATTATCGAATGATTCTTAGAAAACTAAGCATGGGAAAATCCCACCATATCCCTCAAAAACCCAGAATGTATGCATTACAATCGACTTGACGCCTAACACAGATACCCTCAAACCCCAACCTATCACCAACAGTTGAGTCGTAAGCCCTATAGGGTTTGAGACTATAACCAGATCAGAAACGATACTAGTATTAAAGTGCAGAGACTCGACTACAGAATTAGAATGCCATAATCGGAAAGAGTTCTAACTCAATAATCAGATAAGGAAACTAAACTCTCTATGGAAATTTTCCTACTTCTATCCTATCCACCAACTATGAGAGCATTTGCCTGCCTTCCCGAAGTAGGTCATGTCCTCTGTCCTTGCCCACGTTTCTTCGGGCAGTCCCTAGTGAATGTCCCATCTCACCACAGTTGAAGTGAGTGTCCTTCCTCTTTCGGCAATCCTTGTTCAGATGAGTCAAGCTTCCATAAGTAAAGCACTTTTCTCCTCCTTTATCTTCAGACTTTTCTTCCTTCTTTTGTATTTCCTTTTTTCCTCCTTTGTGAACCAAGTCCATATCCATGAGTTTCTCATCCTTGGGTTGTGCTCCTTATCCAAACTCCCTCATTCTCATCTTTACTATCCGTGTGTAACACGTTGACAAGTCCCTCGAAAGCGGCCTCCATCGCACGGAAAATCCTACAAAGCTCAAAAGAAAATTAGTCGTAGGTAAGACTACTGCAGCTACAGATGGAAGTCGGGCGCTTATTTTCCCTTTGACCAGTGTCATAGTCTTGTCAAGCCTACAGAACCATGCCGCGATGAGGTTATCTCCCAGAAAGCCGGGAGCCCCGGAGAAAGAAGGAAACAAAGATTCAAACAGAGGATCAAAAGATAGATATATAGCTTTTGGGGATTATGTTTTTCAAAAATAAGATTTACTTTTGAAAATACTTCCTTTTTGAAACTTTTTTGAAAATAGTTTTCAAATTTTTTATCAAATCTGGTAACCTTCCGCTCTGATACCAAGTGTAACACCCCCACCTCCGTTAAGGTCACTCACAAACGGAATGCCTTAACTTTGATGGAGCGTTTTAGTAGACAAACAAAATGTTACAAGACAGATATAAAATAGTACTTGAAAAACTTTATAACTTTATTGCAGCGGAAAAAAAAAACAGAAATCAGTTTGGTTACAACTTTACCAAAAACTCAAGTACATATATATCATCCTTGTTCAAAACCATCCGAGTACAAAACTTTAAAATCATAATCCCCACAGAACAGAAGCTATAAAGAGCCAAGCTGTGACGATCCCAAAATCTGAGGGGCGGTATTAAGGATAATCATTGGAATATAACACATCAATCATCATTGCAGAGTACAAATAATAGCAAAAACAATAAATAGAATAATTTTACATGGATATGACAGCGGAATCACAACATGTAACAACATCAGAATAGCACAGCGTAGGATATAACTTAGTAGATAAAAGGGAAGTGATCAGTCATCATCGCCAGAGGCGGAATACATACATGCAGTGAGACATAATAAGGGTATCAGTCTACATCGCCGAAGGAGGAACATATACATACGATAATAAGTACGAAAAGTAAATCAGTCTGCATCGCCAGTGGCGGAATCATAATATAAGTACAATAATGGCGGAGAATGTCAAAGTCGTCTCTGTGAAGTCAGCCTCGCCATGAGCCAAAATGCACTCTATCCAATAGTGCAGAGCCAAAAACAACCGGTCACCTGTGAACTAGGCTGCCCATGTGAAAATAAGGGCACTCGCGTTTGCAAAGTGAAACAAACAACGAGTCAGTCATGGGGACTGGTATGAGGAATCTATTTAACAGTTTAAACAACAGTAATAAGCAAATCATAGGACCACGCCACTTTCGCGGAACAGGTTTACTCCAGTGATTGCTAGTGCATTTAAAACAAAGTAAATTCTTTAAAACAACGCAATGCTTTTAAAAAGAATGAAGCCATTATAAGACTCAGGTCCCATCATACAATGCAACGCAAGCCGGAGGATAGAGTTTTACCTTATAATGGCCAAATATGCTTGGTATGTATAAAGCAAAATCAATTGATATTATTACTAGTGCATATATGTTTCAAAAACGAATAGCATCATAACTATCAATCATAGACGGCATAACTACCATATACTATGTCGCCATACTAGTTCTACAATCGAGTCCGTTATTTCGTATTGGAAATTGGATTTCCGTCATTAGTCGAGGCAAGGGGCAAGCTCCTCTCCGCTTCGAGACACTCTAGCGAATGCCTCAGGACTACACACTCTGGGTAACCCCTGGATGCTTCAGGGCCGGTCCTCTCTTACGTTTGAGGATTAATTATGCCTGAACACACGTTTCCCGGTCCTTACAGACCTATAATCGAAGCGCCTCGCAGCCCAACAACCACATAGGTGAAAATAGATATATATGTCAGGGATGGTAAGTCACTGACACCACCATAGATAGAAAGAAACATCGTGCTCTCCCTGCAATCCTTATCCTGTTTTTAACTCATACCGGGGTGTGAGGCTCGCGAATCCACGCTATACACAAAGCCAGGCCACGTAGACCGTGCTTTGATCATCATCCACAAGACTTTTCTTTGCAACAGAAGCCTTGATCACAACATCTTGGCATGCCACATAGGCAGTCCACTGCATACGATTGATTTCCATCTATATATAACCTCTGAGCTCGTACGTCTCAGAGAAGGGCGTTAAGAAAAAGAATAAATTCTCCGCCGCCAAACAGATATATATTTAACAGAGATCAATCAGCGTAGAACAAAATCCAATGTCAGACACACAGTCCATTTACAAGTCCGTTCTGGGTCTGGACGAAACCGGAGGCGTCAAATTCCTCGTATATCCGTCCAATCAACACACACGTTCAGACGGCTACTACTTCTGTTCCTTCACGGTAGCTACTCCGGTCAGGAACATCAGCAGGGCCCATCCAACCGATACGAAGATCGTTGGTCTTGAATCGTCCTTGTATTTTTCAATTCGAATCGCTCGATAAATAATTTGAAATGAGGGTTAGCTCGGCCTTTTCAAATAATTCACGTAATTAGAATTTAAATCGATTCTTTCCATGGTTGTATTATTCGACATCCATCTTTCAGTTCTTTAGTTTTATTTTTGTGTCAAACACATACAACCATCAAATATCAAACAATTCAAGCCCAATTGGATTATTTGCAATCCATGTTGCTTATAATATTTTATAACGATTTTTCGCCATTTTTATTTATTTAAAAATTGCCATATTTAATTAAACGACGTTTCAGGTCGTGCCGTGGCACTGACGCCGTTTTTCCCCTAATTTGTTTTACACATATCGGAAAATCTAAGTCTATATCAGTGGGAAGATATTCCCAAAGCGAACCCAACGGTTCCAGTTTCGTGAAAATCCGACGGTCGGATCTTCCACACTAGTCGTTTGAAGTTACGGTTTCAAGATTCGAACTACAGCGTCGTTATTCGAATTAATTTAATTATATTTATATTTATGTATAAATTTAAACGATTCTGGTGCTGTTTTTCTTCAGATTTGAATTAAACATTCTGGACAATCCAACCGTTGGATTTTTACAAGGTTGGTGCCGTTGGGAAGATATTTCCAAGGCGAACCCAGCGGTTGCGGTTTCGGGAAAATCCAATGGTCGGATTTCTCGTACTAATCGTTTCAAATTACGATTCCGAAACACGAACTGCACGGCTTCGATTCCGTTTAATTATTTTTATATTTATATATATAAATATAGTTCGTTCTATCATTCCAACTATAGTTCATTCTATATTTCCAACTATAGTTCATTCTATATTTTCAACTTCGTTTTCACTTCAAATATTTCACTAACGCCTTAATATTTCGAAAAAATTTCGCCATAACCTCCTTTGTACGGGGAGGGGTTTGGAAATTTATTGGGCCGTGTTAGGTACCCAATAAATCCTAAAAAGCATTCACATATTTATAGTGATATATTCTGGCGTTTACGGGGGAGCATGTATAGATAATCACTCCAGAGAATAAATTCTCGTCACCCCGTTTCCGTGTGGAAATAAATAGTCCATGTGCCGTATCTAATAACTAGAGAGACGTGATTATTGTCAACTCCAGACCCGTGTGGGGTTTTTATTAATCTGGCAATTTATCGTTATATTTTATATAGTCCATATCAGTCATCAGTTCAACCAGTAGTATATAGTCCTCGCCATACAAGCCTCTCGCTCGTATGGTAAATCTTCCACCTCATCACACAAGCTCCAATTACTTATGTGGAATATGATGAAGTATGCCTATCGTCAAGAAGTATGCCATGTAGTGTAGTTTAAAATTAATTGTTACTATCCTATGGCGATATTTATTATTTCACACAGAATAACCAGCACTCCGCATCCAATGGCATTCACATGAGTTGATATAAAAATAAAATTGCGCAGCCAACTCATCAAGGTTTACCTATTTGTCGAGCACGCAAATAATTTCTTTACTTTACAGCTAATCCATTTTTCCTGTTCAACACATGTACATATATGCAGAACAAAGCTAATAATAATATTTCTAGCAAACTATTATTTATTTCAACACGTGTGTATTTTTATCAAAGCATATACATGATAAAAGAAATATTTTTTTCATCAAGAATATTTTCCCAACACGTGAATGTTTTTAACACTTCATATTCACAATAAAAATGTAGTTTTTATTGTCTATTCATTTTATTTTAAAATACGATAACATTCAACACATGAATTTCAACTCGACGAACGAATTTCAATTCAACGCATGAATATTCGCTATAGTTTGTATATATATAAAAATTTGATTTTTATCGCTAAAGCTATTTTTTAAATTCAAATAATATTCAACACATGAATTTCAACTCAACGAATGAATTGCAACTCAACACATGAATATTTGTTTCAACATATGTAATTTATTTCAATGAATGAAAATTATTCTAGCACATGTATATTTCAGAAAATTTCGGCAGCATAACGGCAGGGTAGTTAAAACCGGGACCGTCCCTAGTATGGCTCCTCGCTCTACCTTAAAACCTCGCGGTTTTTGACAATGGGGATCATGCATCTAGTTCGCACGCAGGCGACATGTTTTATTTTCAATTCCACAATCCTATTCTAATTTGTTTCAACCACAAGAGGGTATTTTCCAACCACAAAGTTATTTTTCAACCACAAAATCAACCACAAACAATTATTTCCAACCATTCGTCATACCATATAATATCACGTCAATCATAAGCAATAAATATTGTCCATGGTCTGTGGACGAGGGGAGTGTATATATATATATATATATATATATATATATATATATATATATATATTATAATTCACTTGCATTTCATCACAATTCAAAGCATATATGTTTCATTCAACGCTTGTATAATTTATACATCGCTAATATAACTTATACAACACATGTACATGAGGTATACAATGCGTATATAATTTACACTTCGCTTATATAATTTATACAACGCGATGCCATTCACACAATTCAGTTTAGATTCCTCACATTGGTTATTGCAGTGCTAAAAATCGTAGGAAGATCAGAAAAATCCGCGGCTTCTTCTATGTGGTAGAGAGCCTCCTTGCGGTCACGGTGTCTCCTGTTTCATCGAATTTCATTAATGAACGAAAAAGATATTATTTTTCAAAGTTTTGCAACACTTTATAGTGTTATTTTCATTTCAGAATGTCGAAGCAGAAAGGTTTTTTAAACCTTTAAACTAGGTTTAAATTTTAAGATCAAACCGCACCTTGTTGCTCCGATCAGGTCCTGCGACGTGGAAGAGCTACGAACCAGCTCTCTATTGGTGGTGGTGCGGTCTCCTTCGATGGTCGGAGGAAGGCGGTGCGGCGTCGGAAAGGCGGCGACTTCGTGGAGGTGGTTCAGGCGATACAGGCGATGGTGGCGGGTGAGGTTTGGTCGGATGTGAAGAGGGGAGGAAGGGCTGTCGAACTGTGGTGGTGGCGCGGCATATAGGTGGCGTTGGCGGCGGGAAAGTTGAGGGAAAGTTTCGAGCTTCTTGGATCGTCGATATCGCCTGGGGCGGCTAGGGTTTCGTAGGTTTTTTTTTTAAAGAAAAAATCCTATTGGTCGAGACTTTATAGGAAATTTTAAATAGTGTTTTTGCAAACGAACTCGAAATCAAACTCAAAGACTGTCGCCCCTAGCTAAATACCCCCATTCCGGACGCAATGGGATATGTTTCGTTGGCCAATTCGACTGTTACAGTCAGTTATTTTTCAAATTAAAGTATAAAACATTCAATATTTAATTTGAACATACATTTCAATTTGCCAGGGCCACAAACTGAATCGAAAAATTCCAAAAAAATAAATCTAGCTTTGTTTTGACGATACGGTCCTAACAAAACCAGTTTCGTCGAATTCGGAGCTCGTTTGAAAAACGGCCATTTTTAGGTCGACCCATTTTAACAGAAATTGACCAATCACATTTTCTTTTGCCCCGCTCACATACTAGCTTCAAAAATTATGAAATTTGAAACCTAGCAATAGTTTGACACCCGGACCCAACAAAAGTGGTTTCGTCGAATTCCGAGGTCGTATGCAAAATATCAATTTTCAGGGGCTATATATGCTATATAGCGACCTTTCTGAAAATACATTTGGCCATAACTTTTGATTCCCGCTATGAAACTTCGATTTTTCAGATTCGTTAGAAAGGTATTCATAAACAGATTTAAATATTTTTAGTTTCGCTAAAATCCGTTATATTTTCCACCCGGTACAGTCAGACAAAGTTTGTATTCAAAATTTCAAACTGCCTTACTATACCCAATTTTTTATTTTATTGAAATATGTTATTTCAATTATTCAAATTCTTTGGTAATAACCAAATTTAAAATTTTTAAATTGGTTCACGTTTTCCGGGTTATTACAATCTCCCCCACTTTAAACTTTTCGTCCTCGAAAAGGAAATAACAGCAAAGTAGGAAACAAAATGTAAATGCAAAGTATTGTAAAGGTACCTTGCACCGGAGTTAGTCAGAGATGTCCACTCTGCATTTGGGGTAGGCTTGTTTAATGCTTTCCTCAGTCTCCCAAGTACAGTCTCCCAAGTACAGTCTCTAGGATCACTACTCCACTGCACTTTGACTAAATGAATCTTTTTGCTCCTTAGCTCTCTAGTTTCTTTGCCAACAATCTTCAATGGCTCTCATCTGAGCACTAATTCTGGAGTTATGTCTATATCCAGTTGCGCTGCTTCTTCCACAACAAGATCTGGATCATGAACATGTTTTCTGAGTTGAGACACGTGGAACACATCATGTACACCAGGCAACCAATCAGGTAATGAGACCCTATATGCAAGAGTTCCAATCCGTTCAAGTATAGGAAAGGGACCAATAAATCTCGGTTCCAACTTTCCAGTCTTGCCAAATCTGATTACTCCCCGCATTGGAGAAACTCTTAAATAAACATAATCGCCAACGGCAAATGATAAATCTCTTCTTCTCGCATCAGCATAACTTTTCTGCCGGCTCTGTGCGGTTTTCAATCGCTTCTTAATGAAATCGACTTTATCCGATGCTTCTCGAATCATATCGGGCCCTAACACAAGTCTGTTGCCAGGTTCTACCCAACATGCGGGAGATCTGCACGGTCTACCGTATAATGCTTCAAATGGAGACATTCCCAGACTCGCTTGATAGCTATTGTTATAAGAGAATTCGGCTAAATGTAAGTGATCTTCCCATGAGCCTCCAAAATCAATAACGCAAGCCCGTAGTAAATCTTCTAGAATTCTATTCACCCGCTCGGTTTGGTCGTCTGTCTGAGGCTAATAAGCGGTGCTTAGATTCAATTTGGATCCCAATTCTGTCTGGAATGCTTCCCAGAATTTGCTAGTAAACAGGGGATCTCTATCACTGACTATATTGAGCGGCACTCCATGTATTTTAACTATTTCTTTGAAGTAAATCTGTGCTAAACTTTGAGCCGTTCTGTTGGATCGGATGGGTATGAAATGGGCAGTCTTCGTGAAGCGATCTACGATTACCCATATACTGTCGTTTCCTTTCTTAGTTCGAGGCAAACCATCAATGAAGTCCATCGAAATTTGCTCCCACTTCCATCCTGGGATTTCTAATGGTTGTAATAGTCCAGCCAATTTCTGCTGATCGCTCTTAACTAGCTGACAAGTGGGGCATCTGCTAACATACAATGAAATATCTCTTTTCATTGACCTCCACCAGAATGTGCGTTTGATATCGTTGTACATTTTACTCACACCGGGATGGATACTGAGTTTGGACTTGTGGCACTCATCAAGTATTTCTCTTCTGAGCTCAGGAAGATTTGGGATGCAAATTCTACCCTTTAATCTTAGAACTCTTTTGTCATCGAGTCGGAAACTTGTGGATTCACCTCCCTTGACTCTCTGACTGACTCTTTGAATAAATTCATCGTCTTTCTGAAGGGTCGAGTTCCTGTCAATTAATGAAGACGTGATGACAAAACTGGCGATGATTTCATTCTTTCTGCTGAGCGCATCTGCTACAACATTGGCTTTCCCTGGAGTGTATAGAATTTCAAATCATATGCCGCAAGGAATTCTAACCAACGCTGTTGTCTCAAGTTTAGATCTTTCTGAGTGAATAGATATTTCAAGGATTAATGATCGGTAAATAGTTCGAACTTCTCGCCCAGTAAATAATGCCTCCAGATTCTTAAAGCAAACACGATAGCTAATAACTCAAGATCATGAGTTGCATAGTTTCTTTCGTGCGGCTTCAGCTGACGGCTGGCATAAGCGACCACTTAGCATTTTTGCATTAGTACTGCGCCTAGCCCTCTAATAGAAGCGTCTGTCCATACAGTCAAGTCTTGGTTACCTTCTATAATTGTTAATATTGGAGCGGTTGTCAACTTCAGTTTCAGCTCCTGGAAAGCTTCTTCACATTCGGGAGTCCATTTGAATTTCTCATGCTTCTTTGTAAGCTTTGTCAATACACCAGATATCTTTGAAAAATCCTGATCGAATTTCTGATAGTAACTAGCCAATCCAAGGAAACTTCGAACTTCTGTGGGGGTGGTAGATTGTTTCCAGTTCTGAATCGCTGTAATTTTGCTTGGATCTATAGCAATCCCTTCTTTTGATACTACATGGCCTAGGAACTTAACTTCATCCTGCCAAAAGACACACTTAGAAAATATAGCTTTCAAGACATTTCTCCTCAGAATTTTCAACACTTGTTCTAAATGCTTTGCATGCTCGCCTTCCGACTTGGAGTAGATTAAAATGTCATCGATGAAGACTAGAACAAATTTATTCAATACACCACGGAACACTCTGTTCATAAGATCGACGAAGTATGCCGGAGCGTTACACAAGCCGAACGGCATTACTAACCATTCGTAGAATAAATCGGGACCCCTGAAGGCTGTCAAAGGAATACAGTCTTCGGCTATACGTAATTGGTGGAAACCTGTAGCTAGGTCCATTCTAGAAAATAATGTTGCCCCGTTTAATTGATCTAACAGATCATCTATACATGGCAAGGGATATTTGTTCTTCAGTGTTTGTTTATTGAGATCTCGGTAATCAACACAAAGTCTTAGAGTACCGTCTGATTTCGGGACAAATACTACTGCTGCTCCCCAAGCTGAAAAGCTCGGTCGGATCAAACCTTTCCAAAGCAATTCTCGGGTTTGACTACCTAACTCTTCTTTTTCTTTCGGGGCCATTCTTCTAATTGGATGTACTACTGGTCGGGCATTAGGAATTAGATCTATTCTAAATTCAATTTCTCTTTGCGGCGGTAAGTTTTCTACTTCTTCAAACACATCCGCATAGTTTTTAACGACCGGTATCTTTTCTAATGAAGGGGGAGTAACTTCTAAAGAAGACCAAAATTCTGTTCTATTAATTTCTGAGCCATGACATGGTATATATATAGGTCCAAGCTTCGTTTCGACTTTAACGATTCTTTCGGCACCTCTAACTTCGGCCTTATATTGGTTAACCATTCCAAACCGAGAATAACATCGAATTCCGATAAATCCATAACGATTAAGTGGATGGGAAACTTGTAACATGCATAAGAGATAGGCACTCTGTAGTACGAACTGGGACTAACAGAACCTCCTATCGGGTTTTGAACTTTAATCGGTTCTTTAAGCTTTCTTACTTTTAACTTTAACTTCTTAACAGTGTTACTAGAAATGAAGCTACGTGATGCACCAGTATCAAAAAGTACAGAAACAGGAATATTTTTAATGGTAAGGGTACCTCCCAAGACATCGGGTTTACCTGATCCATCGGTGGTAGCTGGCGGGGTCTCCCCGTCATACACATGAGCCACCTGTGCATTCTGCTTCAGAGGACAATTCCTGCTATAGTGCCCCTTCTTATGGCAGTTGTAGCATTCGGCTAAGTCTGGATTTGCCTTTGGCTTCCCCGGGGCTTTGCACACATTCGAAGAATGACCTGGCTTCCCGCAGTTGTAGCAATTTCCTTTCGGTATCTTTCCAGGTTTCTGAGTAGCGGCCGCTGTAATGCTAGACTCTGCCTGATCTGCTGAAGCCTTGCGCTTATTTCCAGCTTGGCTTTTGGCGCGGTCTTGGCTGGCGTGTCTTTCATCCATATCTTCATAATTGCAAGCCATTTCTACCAATTCTGAGAAGGAGAGTTTGATGTTGCTCATGGCTCTATCATGGTACTTGCGCTTTAGCCCAAATATAAATCTCTTGTTCTTGGCTTTGTTGGTCATAATAAGCTCTGGAGCATAGCGCGACAACTGAGTGAATTTATTGAGGTAATCCTGGACAGAGAGATCTCCTTGCTGGAGATTAGCAAACTGCTCTCGCATCCTCTCTAAGGCCTGTTCAGGTACAAACTTCTCGTTGAACATGGTTTTGAATTGCACCCAGGTTCTGACAGTACCTGCTGCATCTTGTGAGGTGATGGCATCCCACCACAGCTCCGCTTCCTCCTGTAGGAACCAAATACCTAGTCGTGCTTTGTTGTTGGTCCCCAATCCCATTCCTTCAAAGATCTTTTCACAGGTCTTCAACCAAGCAATAGCTTCTGTCACTGTACCAGTGCCAGAAAAGGGTTTTCCCCCAAGGTTCCTATACCTCTTCGCTATTCTGTCTAGCTCGAAGTCCTCGGGTGCTGGTGGCTGAACAATAGGGCCTTCCACAACTACGGGGATATTCCCCTGTCCTCCTGCTACTCCTGCTCGGCCTCCACGGCCTCCTCTAGCTGCTGCTGCTCGTGTAGCCATCAGAGAGAATACTGTATAAGCAAGAAAAGAGTCAAGCTCGCCAATTTGAAAATTTTCATATATGATAAAGCAGGGGAACATAAGGAAAGGTAATGAGGTACTGATCAAATTGTTTTGCTAATCTGCTTAGCTCATTCTAGGACATTGCTAATCCTATCTCTAATGAGCTATTCGCCTTAGAACACTACTGATTCTATTCTAACGAGGTGTTTAATGTGTTAGATCCCGGAACTAAGGTTAACCAAAGCTCTGATACCAACTGTGACGATCCCAAAATCCGAGGGGCGGTATTAAGGATAATCATTGGAATATAACACATCAATCATCATAGCAAAGTACAGATAATAGCAAAAACAATAAATAGAATAATTTTACATGGATATGACAGCGGAATCACAACATGTAACAACATCAGAATAGCACAGCGTAGGATATAACTTAGTAAATAAAAGGGAAGTGATCAGTCATCATCGCCAGAGGCGGAATACATACATGCAGTGAGACATAATAAGGGTATCAGTCTACATCGCCGAAGGCGGAACATATACATACGATAATAAGTACGGAAAGTAAATCAGTCTGCATCGCCAGTGGTGGAATCATAATATAAGTACAATAATGGCGGAGAATGTCAAAGTCGTCTCTGTGAAGTCAGCCTCGCCATGAGCCAAAATGCACTCTATCCAACAGTGCAGAGCCAAAAACAACCGGTCACCTGTGAACTAGGCTGCCCGTGTGAAAATAAGGGCACCCGCGTTTGCAAAGTGAAACAAACAACGAGTCAGTCATGGGGACTGGTATGAGGAATCTATTTAACAGTTTAAACAACAGTAATAAACAAATCATAGGACCACGCCACTTTCGCGGAACGAGTTTACTCCAGTGATTGCTAGTGCATTTAAAACAAAGTAAATTCTTTAAAACAACGCAATGCTTTTAAAAAGAATGAAGCCATTATAAGACTCAGGTCCCATCATACAATGCAACGCAAGCCGGAGGATAGAGTTTTACCTTATAATGGCCAAATATGCTTGGTACGTATAAAGCAAAATCAATTGATATTGTTACTAGTGCATATATGTTTCAAAAACGAATAGCATCATAACTATCAATCATAGACGGCATAGCTACCATATACTATGTCGCCATACTAGTTCTACAATCGAGTCCGTTATTTCGTATTTGAAATTGGATTTCCGTCATGAGTCGAGGCAAGGGGCAAGCTGCTCTCCGCTTCAAGACACTCTAGCGAATGCCTCAGGACTACACACTCTGGGTAACCCCTGGATGCTTCAGGGCCGGTCCTCTCTTACGTTTGAGGATTAATTATGCCTGAACACACGTTTCCCGGTCCTTACAGACCTATAATCGAGGCGCCTCGCATTCCAACAACCACATAGGTGAAAATAGATATATATGTCAGGGCTGGTAAGTCACTGACACCACCATAGCTAGAAAGAAACGTCGTGCTCTCCCTGCAGTCCTTATCGCGTTTTTAACTCATACCGGGGTGTGAGGCTCGCGAATCCACGCTATACACAAAGCCAGGCCACGTAGACCGTGCTTTGATCATCATCCACAAGACTTTGCTTTGCAACAGAAGCCTTGATCCTAGCATCTTGGCATGCCACATAGGCAGTCCACTCCATACGATTGATTTCCATCTATATATAACCTCTGAGCTCGTACGTCTCAGAGAAGGGCGTTAAGCAAAAGAATAAATTCTCCGCTGCCAAACAAATATATATTTAACAGAGATCAATCAGCATAGAACAAAATCCAGTGTCAGACACACAGTCCATTTACAAGTCCGTTCTGGGTCTGAACGAAACCGGAGGCATCAAATTCCTCGTATATCCGTCCAATCAACACACACGTTCAGACGGCTACTACTTCCGTTCCTTCACGGTAGCTACTCCGGTCAGGAACCTCAGCAGCGCCCATCCAACCGATACGAAGATCGTCAGTCTTGAATCGTCCTTGTATTTTCTAATTCGAATCGCTCGATAAATTATTTGAAATGAGGGTTAGCTCGGCCTTTTCAAATAATTCACGTAATTGGAATTTAAATCGATTATTTCCATGGTTGTATTATTCGACATCCATCTTTCAGTTCTTTAGTGTTATTTTCGTGTCAAACACATACAACCATCAAATATCAAACAATTCAAGCCTAATTGGTTTATTTGCAATCTATGTTGCTTATAATATTTTATAACGATTTTTCGCCATTTTTATTTATTTAAAAATGACCATATTTAATTAAACGACGTTTCAGGTCGTGCTGTGGCACTGGCGCTGTTTTTCCCCTAATTTGTTTTACACATATCGGAAAATCTAACCGTTGGATTTCTACAAAGTCTATATCTGTGGGAAGATATTCCCAAAGCGAACCCAACGGTTCCAGTTTCGTGAAAATCCGACGGTCGGATCTTCCACACTAGTTGTTTGAAGTTACGGTTTCAAGATTCGAACTACAACGTCATTATTCAATTTAATTTAATTATATTTATATTTATGTATAAATATAAACGATTCTGGCGCTGTTTTTCGTCAGATTTGAATTAAACATTCCGGACAATCCAACCGTTGGATCTTTACAAGGTTGGTGCCGTTGGGAAGATATTTCCAAGGCGAACCCAGCGGTTGCGGTTTCGGGAAAATCCGATGGTCGGATTTCTCGTACTAATCATTTCAAATTACGATTCCGAAACACAAACTACACGACTTCGATTCCTTTTAATTATGTTTATATTTATATGTATAAATTTAGTTCATTCTATAATTCGAACTATAGTTCATTCTAAATTTCCAACTATAGTTCATTCTATATTTTCAACTTCGTTTTCACTTCAAATATTTCACTAACGCCTTAATATTTCGAAAAAATTTCTCCATAACCTCCTTTGTACGGGGAGGGGTTTGGAAATTTATTGGGTCGTGTTAGGTACCCAATAAATCCTAAAAAGCATTCACATATTTATAGTGATATATTCTGGTGTTTACGGGGGAGCATGTATAGATAATCACTCCAGAGAATAAATTCTCGTCACCCCGTTTCCGTGTGGAAATAAATAGTCCATGTGCCGTATCTAATAACTAGAGAGACGTGATTATTGTCAACTCCAGACCCGTGTGGGGTTTTTATTAATCTGGCAATTTATCATTATATTTTATATATTCCATATCAGTCATCAGTTCAACCTGTAGTATATAGTCCTCGCCATACAAGCCTCTCGCTCGTATGGTAAATCTTCCACCTCATCACACAAGCTCCAATTGCTTATGTGGAATATGATGAAGTATGCCTATCGTCAAGAAGTATGCCATGTAGTGTAGTTCAAAATTAATTGTTACTATCCTATGGCGATATTTATTATTTCACACAGAATAACCAGCACTCCGCATCCAATGGCATTCACAGGAGTTGATATAAAAATAAAATTGCGCAGCCAACTCATCAAGGTTTACCTATTTGTCGGGCACACAAATAATTTCTTTACTCTACAGCTAATCCATTTTTCCTGTTCAACACATGTACATATATGCAGAACAAAGCTAATAATAATATTTCTAGCAAACTATTATTTATTTCAACACGTGTGTATTTATATCAAAGCGTATACATGATAAAAAGAAATATTTTTATCATCAAGAATATTTTCCCAACACGTGAATGTTTTTAACACTTCATATTCATAATAAAAATGTAGTTTTTATTGTCTATTCATTTTATTTTAAAATACGATAACATTCAACACATGAATTTCATCTCGACGAACGAATTTCAATTTAACACATGAATAATCGCTATAGTTTGTATATATATAAAAATGTGATTTTTATCGCTAAAGCTATTTGTTTAAATTCAAATAATATTCAACACATGAATTTCAACCCAACGAATGAATTGCAACTCAACACATGAATATTTGTTTCAACATATGTAATTTATTTCAACGAATGAAAATTATTCTAACACATGTATATTTCAGAAAATTTCGGCAGCATAATGGCAGGGTAGTTAAAATCGGGACCGTCCCTAGTACGGCTCCTCGCTCTACCTTAAAACCTCGCGGTTTTTGACAATGGGGATCATGCATCTAGTTCGCACGCAGGCGGCATGTTTTATTTTCAATTCCACAATCCTACTCTAATTTGTTTCAACCACAAGAGGGTATTTTCCAACCTCAAAGGTATTTTTCAACCACAAAATCAACCACAAACAATTATTTCCAACCATTCGTCATACCATATAATATCACGTCAATCACAAGCAATAAATATCGCCATGTTCTGTGGACGAGGGGAGTATATATATATATATATTATAATTCACTTGCATTTCATCACAATTCAAAGCATATATGTTTCATTCAACGCTTGTATAATTTATACATCGCTAATATAACTTATACAACACATGTACATGAGGTATACAATGCGTATATAATTTACACTTCGCTTATATAATTTATACAACGCGATGCCATTCACAAAATTCATTTTAGATTCCTCACATTGGTTATTGCAGTGCTAAAAATCGTAGGAAGATCAGAAAAATCTGCGGCTTCTTCTATGTGGTAGAGAGCCTCCTTGCGGTCACGGTGTCTCCTGTTTCATCAAATTTCGTTAACGAATGAAAAAGATATTATTTTTCAAAGTTTTGCAACGCTTTATAGTGTTATTTTCATTTCAGAATGTCGAAGCAGAAAGGTTTTTTAAACCTTCAAAACTAGGTTTAAATTTTAAGATCAAACCGCACCTTGTTGCTCCGATCAGGTCCTGCGACGTGGAAGAGCTACGAACCATCTCTCTATTGGTGGTGGTGCGGTCTCCTTCGGTGGTCGGAGGAAGGCGGTGCGGCGTCGGAAAGGCGGCGACTTCGTGGAGGTGGTTCAGGCGATGGTGGCTGGTGAGGTTTGGTCGGATGTGAAGAGGGGAGGAAGGGCTGTCGAACTGTAGTGGTGGCGCGACCTATAGGTGGCGGTTGCGGCGGGAAAGTCGAGGGAAAGTTTCGAGCTTCCTGGATCGTCGATATCGCCTGGGGCGGCTAGGGTTTCGTAGGTTTTTTTTTTAAAGAAAAAATCCTATTGGTCGAGACTTTATAGGAAATTTTAAATAGTGTTTTTGCAAACGAACTCGAAATCAAACTCAACGACTGTTGCCCCTAGCTAAACACCCCCATTCCGGACGCAATGGGATAGGTTTCGTTGGCCAATTCGACTGTTACAGTCAGTTATTTTTCAAATTAAAGTATAAAACATTCAATATTTAATTTGAACGTACATTTCAATTTGCCAGGGCCAAAAACTGAATCGAAAAATTCCAGAAAAATAAATCTAGCTTTGTTTTGATGATACGGTCCTAACAAAACCAGTTTCGTCGAATTCTGAGCTCGTTTGAAAAACGGCCATTTTTAGGTCGACCCATTTTAACAGAAATTGACCAATCACATTTTCTTTTGCCCCGCTCACATACTAGCTTCAAAAATTATGAAATTTGAAACCTAGCAATAGTTTGACATCCCGGACCCAACAAAAGTGGTTTCGTCGAATTCCGAGGTCGTATGCAAAATATCAAATTTCAGGGGCTATATATGCTATATAGCGACCTTACTGAAAATTCATTTGGCCATAACTTTTGATTCCCGCTAGGAAACTTCGATTTTTCAGATTCGTTAGAAAGTTATTCATAAATAGATTTAAATATTTTCAGTTTCTCTAAAATCCGTTATATTTTCCACCCGGTACAGTCAGACAAAGTTTGTATTCAAAATTTCAAACTACCTTACTATACCCAATTTTTTATTTTATTGAAATATGCTATTTCAATTATTCAAATTCTTTGGTAATAACCAAATTTAAAAATTTTAAATTGGTTCACATTTTCCGGGTTATTACAAAAGCCATACTTCAAGCACTTCAAGCAGAAGGAATCTGGATCAAGCTAGAGTATTCCCTCCTTGGAAACCCGGGGGAACGGAAGAAAAGAGGCGAAACAGAAAGGGTCAGACATAAAAGTCTGGCTAGTCCAGTGACTTTCAGCATATGAACAGATAATAATAATCATAACATGAAAATAAAGCTGGATAAGAGATGACAGCAACAAGAGTAACAGATATACTTAAACTAAACAGAAGAAACAGGATGATATAAGCTATTACTTTTCACTTCACTGCACTAATACTAGTATAACAGGATTAGGTGTCACCCCAATGTCTAAACTGAAACAGAAGGGAACAGAATAATTTCCACAGAAGAGAATGCTAGTAATGGGCATTTACCACCCCAACAGAAAGTATAGAAACAGAATGCTAATAATGGGCCTTTACCACCCAAACAAAAAGTACAGAAACAGAAACAGATTAATCCCTACGGAAACAGAATGTAGAATTAGGTGTACACTAGTAAATGGGCCTTTACCACCCCAACAGACGGTACCATGCAGAAACAGACAGTTGCTACCACCCAACAGAAAACAGACGGTACCCCACAGAAACAGGCAGAGCTAAGTGTACCCTAAGTCCTATCCCATGCGATCGACTCCCTAATACATAAATACCCTGTGCCAGCCCCACAGAAGGGTGTATCACTCCCTAAAGTGGCAACCTTTGAATGACACAGACCTATTTACAGATGTTATGGCGTCTTACATCCTCAGAGGCAGACCGGGATCCATGCACGCACATGACCCGGTTGGAACGCACCATCAACACCCCTCACAATTATCAGAATGAACCGCTTATATTTAGTTCAATAAGCGTGCCCGGACCCTACCTACTGTTGGGTCATAGTTTTTGATACCAGAAAGGGTTACTGACTAATATGGGTCCCAAACAACATATGACACAAGTAATTTCCCTCCTAACATGTGTCCCCAGACTAACAGATTTCAGGTTAACTTGTTTACAAGTTCAGACATACAGAGTTCAGATCAACTAGTTCACAGATCAGACAAATAAGTTAACAAGTTTTCAGACTAACGGATTAGATATACGGATTTAACAGATTTACAAATTTGTCTAACTTTGTATTGGGCCTACAGATGCACGAAACGGGTTTGTTAAATTCATTAGTCCAGTTGGTTTAACCCTATCCACCCAACACGTTTTAGACATCATATTTATCTTAGATTTGCATTAATTAATTATTAATGTGCAGACCTCTCACATTAGGTCGCTAGCTTGTGGCCGCTGGAAGTGTCGGGCGGTTCCGGGCAGACTTCTGGCACAAGCCAGACCTAACCTCGTGTCTAAGCATATTTTAGTTATGCCTACGACCTCTTACATTAGACTGATAGTTTGCGGTTGCTGGTTAAGACGGTTGGTTCCGGGCAGGCTTCCACCGCAAACGGAGTCTAACCTCGTGTCATAGCCACTTTATTCCCTTATAGAAAATATCAGACTAATTATTTTCATTTAACAAATTTAACTTCTTCTCAAGTCGCAGCAGATTAATCAAATTAACATGTTTTACTCAATCTTAGTTTGCCTACAAATTACAATTATTCAGATTTTCAACAGATTTAACAGATTAGGTAACACAACAGATTTAGCAGATTAGGCAGTTTGACATAATTAGCAGATTTGGCGTTTCAACATATTTAGCAGTTTAGGCAATTCAACAGATTAAACAGATAACAGATTTAGCAGATTAGGTAATTCAATAGATTAAACAGATTTAGCAGATCTAAAACATTCCTTAAGGTTTCATTGACAATTCTTATCTAATTATAAATTAGGCCTAAATTCACATGCCTAAATCATGGTCATGATTCATAATATGACATACACCCAAATTTTAGTTAAAATTGCATAGTACAGAATATTCTCAAAAATCCCAATCGTGATTCACACATAAATTATGCCAAATATAACTATTAATTACAATACATGCCACATATCCAAAAATCCCCATTTAGGTGTATTCACACTTAATAGTTATCAAATCTTAATATAGATTTTTACACCTAAGTCATATGCAAGTTAAATCTCTTTTTTTTTTTCAAATTACAGACTATAATATGTATAGTATGTCCAGATCTAGATCTTGAATTACAACTTGTACTATGCATCCAAATCAGTTACATGTTCACAGTTCAATTTTACGCCCCAAATCCCATATCATATGTCCAATATTCTTTATACTTCAAAACTGTGTTTAATTATATGCCTCAGATTTATGTTTCTAAGTTGCAACCTATTTTATGTTTTAAGTCACAATAATCCGCTTCTTCCAAGTCATAGGTCATCTTATGTAATATGCCTCAAATTTATGTCCAGAATTACAACATGCGTTGTGTCCTCAAATTAGTTACAAATCAATTATGCCAAATATGCCTCATTCAATATTTTTCCCAAAATTTAGCGTTTATACGTTCATCTCTTATGAGATTTGGCTCAGGCTCGTGGTAGCCTGGCTATCAAACAAAAAGAAAGAAAGAAGGAAGAAATACATAACAAACAGAATAACAACAATAAAGCAGAAGAACAAATCTGATAAACAGAAAAAGACATAACCTCATATTCAGATTCATTATCATGCTAGGATCATAACTAAGTTTCGTATCAGAAAATAACTGTACTTGCATTGGTTGGATTCTAAAAGAAAAAGGTGTTGTAATTGTTCTCTTTTAATCCTAATCAGAATTGGAGGAAGAAGAAGCACAAGTTTAGCTTAGGTTTCGGCAGAGTAGAGACGCCATTGATTTATTTTTTAGAGAAGAAGAGAGCAATGGATGCTAGAGAATTGTGTAAGAGATTTAGGTTTAGGTTAGGGATGTATATATAGGTGTAAGAAGTTATTTAGGACCATTATATTAACCCTGAACCATGAGAACCAATCAGATGCAAAATCTGCATTTGAGCGAATCGGCCCACGGGTTGACAGCCGAACACCCTGGATTAACCCCTAGTCGACCCAGCAGGGCTTGGGTCGACCTCAAAAATGGGCCGGTTCGGTTATTCCCCCTCCCAATTCGCTATTTTGAACTTTTTTGCATATTTATTTATTTAATTTATATATATATATATATATATTTCTCTCATATGCATACAAACTTCAAGGCTTAATAACTTCTTCATAATTAACCATTTTCATACTAAACCTCTTTTTTTGAACTGCGTTCACACTAAGCCACTTTTTAGCCATTCTCCTAAAACAAAAATATGGCGCTGGCGGGGATCGAACTCTTTACCTCTTGTATGCAAGTCACATGTTCTAACCAAATGAGCTACTAAGTCTTTTGCTTACAAACCTTAGAACATTGTAAACATTATTCTTTTCTCATCCCTTTTTATCAAATTAATTATTCTTTAATTTATTATTTTAATATTCTCAGAAAATACGGGGTGTTACATAACCTTTCAGGTAGGTTTGTAGATTTTTGGGAGCCAGCTAAGATTTGATCTGTGTAGGCTGCCATGAGTTGTTTTACTTCACTGACATGACATAGCGAATTTTTTACACTATTTGGAGGGAAATAGTGAATTGTCTCCATCAAACGAAATGAAGCAGTGAATTGGTTACAGCGGTTGAAATGGGGTAGTACATATGAGGTATGGTATTTGCAGAGAAAGCACAAGGAAAATGCATTTTGTTGTACTTCATTACATACAATTTTATTTTTTTACGGACCATTATGGACAAAAATAAAAATATAGTTGTGACGAGAAATATGCCACGATCTCGAAAATATAATAATATCGGTAGGTTGACTCATATTTTGAAACCCCAAAATATTGATATAGGGTGCAAAATACTCCAAATAAAATGTTGTGCATTTAATTAATTAAAATTTTCAGTAAAATTCTAAAAATTAAATTAACACTACATCTCAAAAGAACCTTGACTAAATTGGAATCCAGTATGCAATTATTTCAAATATACTGTTACGGTTGATGAACGATTCTATAGCGACTATTTGAAAATTTGATTTGGACGTATCTTACAATCTATACGACGAAATCTTGGTTTTTCACTTTCATTAGAAAGATATAGTTAAACAAATACCAACGTTTCTTATTTCGAAGAAATCCGATTTATAACGAGTCTTGTATACTCAGTTGAAGTTCAGAATGTTAAGTTACGAACTGCCGCGACGTTACGAGCTAGATTATAATTTATATTATAATTAATACGTTCAACTATCGTTTTAAATAATATATTTGTTATTTAAATAATTAAATAAATTAATTATTATGTTGCTAAAAATCCGGGACGTTACATCAATATCTTCCCACATCTATCAGTCTCTAACTGTAAACTAGTAAGAGAACAACTTCCCAAGTATAAACCCCAAAGGCCGAAACCAACATCAGATCGATACCCAGAAAGCCATTCAACTCGACTAATTTCCAGTCGGTTTCTAATTTCAGTAATTCCATTTAATTTCCTAGTTCAAACCCCAAATTCCTTTATAATATTTTATTTGCAAAGTATTTACTTTAATCTAATTTTTCACATAGAATGTGAATAATATTTCTTTATACAATCAGAACAGTTTGATTTCGTATTTAAAAACAATATCTCAAACCCAAATTCTATTTATATTTTTATTTGTAGAATTATTCATACAAATCTCCTTTTTATTTCTAACACTTAAATCTCATTTATAATTCCCTTTATATAATTCTATTTATTCTATATAAATCCTTTTATAAAATTCTATTTATTTTATATAAATCCTTTTATATAATTCTATTCATTTTATATAAATCCTTTTATATAATTCTATTTATTTCATATATAAATATTTCATTTTCAATATTCACTTTGAAAATTTCCTTTTTATATTTTTGTATTTCATATGGTATTTAAATACCAAATAACACGAACAGTGTCATCATAATCAATCACAGATTATATATCACATCATATATTACAATATATGAAAACAAACGGTATTATAATATTGAGGAATCCCATTGGATCCCTCCAACCTGTCTCCCTGCATTCATAGATGTTAAACAAAATGAATAACATTGATTTCATTTCAATATGAAATATTCTGATAAATAGAATCAATATTTGATTAACGATTTATGTATATATATATATATATATATATATATCGTTATCTACAATTTCAACCAATAAATCAGCAATTCAACCACACAATAAACCCACAGCAATCAATCATAATTTATCAATACTAGATTATATTTATAAAAGTATAAACTGTATAGAGTTAGTGAGATTTACTCACATTGATAACTATCGGATGTTTAGACAGACAATTTATTTCACTATAAATTGTAACGAGCTCCAATTCACTCCCACATTGTGTAGCCCTCGTCCATACGATCCCAACGTATCTGGTTTTGTTGAGTTCCGATAATATATGAGAAAGATATTCATTTTATAAGTTAGTATATTATTCGGATTAAAATTTAACTATATATTATCATTTTGGGCCTCTCTATTGACAACGCCGGCCCATTAACCCAACCCGCTAGCATTCATCTTCTCCAAAGAACATCCCGTACTCCCTGGAGACACCACAAAAACCGATTTCTCACTCTTCCTAACTCGCGTTGAAACTTCACTTTAAATTCAAATAAACATTACCATTTTTCCCTTCATAAAATTCGCTACCTCTCCACACCATCAACACATACCCGACGCCACCTTCCCTGATTCGTCACTCAGACTCTTCTTCCTAGAAAAAACTCGCAGGCTACATTATTTCCTTTTCAAACTTTTAACACCACCACTTCCTCCAATACACCATCAATACCAAATCTAAAATTACCAAAACTCATGTCTTTCCATTCTCTTCAACATCATCCCACTCTGATGCAACTCGCATCCACTTAATGAATCGTGACTTCATGTCCTCCCAGTACAGGTCACACACTTCATTCCCATCGAGTTCCACCAAACTTTCCCCGCAGACGCACCTCGCCCTTCTGATCATCACGCAACATCTGGTTTTCTCCTTTGACGCGCCTATTTCACACATTATCGAACCCTAGATGAAAAACAACCAAGCTGGAACAAATATGTGCAAACAAGAATTTCATTGTACCCCTTAAAACTTATATGAGGATGAAGAGGATTGAATAAAGATTTCAAATATATATGTATATAGATTTATGGATTTTTATTCCATTTGTTTTGATTTTCCAATCTCAAGAATTAACTGGTTTGGGGAAAAATAAGGTGGCCTCGTTTTGAATCGTGCTGACCAGGGGAAAAAAATATAATTAGGGCTAAGGGATGTAAGGGATATTCATAGAATGGGTATAATATTTTTTTATTTAGTTACTATATTTATTTATGGTCAACCGTTATTCGTTTTACTGTTTAAAAATTGGTGTGATTACATAAAACATCCAAAAATCGTGAAAATGGGCATGCGATTATAGTTCGAAATTACGGACCAAACGAAACTAGTTTCGTCGAATTCTGAATCCGTTTGCTCACACAGCGTATTTTTAAAGGTCAAATTATCAGTTGTTTTTCACATTAAAACCCGGTACGACGACATACTGACTCCAAAAATCACGAAAATTGAAATCTAACAATAATCTAATATTCCGGATCCAACAAAATTAATTTCATCGAAAACGGAGGTCGTTTGCAAAAATGGCTATTTTTAAAGCTCTAAATAAACCATTTAAATATTAATATATTTAAAATAATAATTTAATATTAATAAATTAATATTATCGTATATATTCACATTAGAATATCATACAGCTCCAGAATATAAATATATAGATTTATTACTCGATATTTCAAATCCAGATTGAATCGATATTTAATTTATATTAAAAATCTTTTTATAATATAAGTAAATCGTTTTAAATTATAAAGGAATTCCATAGCGACTTTTCAAAAATTTGATTTGGACACAACTCACAATCTACACGACAAAATCTCGATTTTTCTCTTTCATTAGAAAAATATACTTCACCAGCTCCGAGTATTTCTTCTTTCACAGAAATCCGACTTAAAACGGATTTTGTATATTCAATTGAAGTTCAAATCGCCAAATTATGAACTACAGTGCCATTTCAAGCTCGATATAATTATAACATAAATTATACATTTAACCGACATTTATAAATAAATTCGTTAATATAATTCAATTCTAAACTGAATTATATATTTTAATTAATCTAATTCACACAATATTGTCAATTCACTATTTCCGACTATTTTGGAATTAAATATATTATTCTATTATTTATTTTAATTAAATATTCAATATTATTTAATTAAACAACCATTTTATATTACCAAACCATTATTAAATAATTAAATAAATTATTTATTACCCGTTAAAATTACGGGCCGTTACAAGTAGTTTCGGGACAATGGAAATCTTACCAAGATTGGAAGAAGTGCCCGAAAACCAAGCGAGCACCAAATGTAGAAAAAATGGTTTTCCTAATCTTTTGGACTTGTTAATACTATCAACAATCAACTTTCTAGCATGATTCGCGCGAAAGTAGACGGACATGTGCCTTTGGACAAGAACAACAAATAATGGAGATGGTTGGGCGATAGGGGAAGACTGTCCCGAATAAAATGCTAAGACCTCTAGGAAAAGGTGGAGAGTGTGGGTGTTTGGGGACATTTGAATAGGTGCAATCCCCAAGAAACGCAAGAATCTTGAAATAAAATTGGGGAAAGGGAAGAAGCCTTCATGCCAAATGTGAATGGCAGTATAGGCAAAGAACTTCTCTGGCGGATCCTAAATGGTGCTCTAATCAAGAGCGGGGATGGACTCAACTTCAGTCATACAAAAGCTCCTAAGAATAGTATCCACTTTGTCTTGAGTGTTAATGAGGGAGCGCTAGATAGCAACTGCATTCTTTGGATAAAGCGCGGCAGAACCACTTGACTTTGATTCACCAATGTTCTGTTCCCCTGATATGATACTGGCACGTGATATCATTCCATAACACATGTCAATATTATATGTTTGGATGAGCTTTTGTATGACATTCACCAATTTATAACCAACATGAAGCCTTATTAACATTAAAACTTGGACTGTTAAAACACCACAGTAATAATTAAGATCAATATTCTGATGAAGTTCATAAAATAAAAACACTTTATATGTGTGTATGAACAATTAAATATTTGGTGTTGCTCTAGCTAATTACCCCGATACCAAAACTACAAAACGAAAGCCATGAGTCTCGGCAACATGTTTTGCACCATTTCGACACTCACCGAGTCGAAAGTAAAAGAAAAGGGACATAACATCATCTCTACAGTAAAGTCAATCCCCTATACGTCCATTTTGTTGTTCAAACCTTAAAACTATTTTAGGAGATGAGCTACCCATTCCGCTTGTCACTGAAAACTGATAGACTACCTTTGCTACGAAGATTGTTCTAATAATAAAGTTGAATTCCTAAAAATTCAAATAACTCTACCAAAAAGGGTGAATTTTCAAATTCTAATTTGAAAACGACTAAATATTTAGTGGAATGAAATATAATTTGTGTTTCTGAAAAATTAGAGATTCCTGGAAAACAGTAAACCTACTTGAGCTCGATTCTTCGTAGTTGCGAAAGGAGAGAGAGAAGGGGAAGGAAAACTTGTATTGAAAGGTTCTTCAATCCCAACCACACGAGAGAGTAAAGATGAATAGACTATATTATCACCAGGGAATTCAAAGGACAGGGATTCAAAGTACAATGTGGTATGGAAGTCAGAAAGATTGACTTGAAAAGTCAAAATTACCGCTTCACAAGGGGGAAAATTTTACTACCAAATTCGACACCAATACCTGCTGCCGGTGATGGGGTATCGGACCGCAACCAACACGAAAGAAAGATTTGAAAGCATGGACCCGACATCAGGTTAAGACAGAAGCATAAAAGAAGCGATTTAGTCAGTACACTACCGGCATCAACATAAAAGAGAAAAGCTTAGTACCGATACGAAAGGGAATAGTGACAAAGCAATACTGATACAGAGGGTAGTCAACATGACGCAGTTCCAAAAGCGTAGCATAGGAAGCAGGAGATAAGCAGGGTAAAGCAAGAACCAAAAGTCAATGACCTGTGACCCAAAACAAAGAAGGGACCCTATATTATCTGAAACAAAAGGAAAGTGAGACAAAGGGCTATCGACACTAATTAACTTAGTGTCAATACAAAGGGATTAAAATACATCAAAGCCAAGGATAATGCTCCAAAAGCTAACTGTCAGAGTCAAGGCTTGTCGAATACCGAGACAGAATATTTAAAGCCATTCGTAGATGTACCAAAGCATGCTTTCACAAGACCGAAACCAATTTCCAAGACTCATCGAATGTAAACCAAAGCTTATAAGAATAAAACACTATGAATACTTGGATGAGTAACCGAAGCTTATTGCCGAAAGCCACTCCCGAAGCTATCCATACCAACTGGCAAGACATCGATACCGAAGGTAGAAACAACATCGAAGAGAAGCTCCTAAGACCAGAACCAGTTCTCTGAAAGCCAACAACAATCCAAATGTAATGACCCGGTATTTACACGGATCACTGACACATATATTAATTGATCGTAATTATGTATTCATAAATACGATTTAAAAATCCAGATCTTTAGAAATTTCAAAACATGATAACCTGTGAATAATAGCATTTATAGGTACACATATTACTAGACTTACTAAAACCCATTTTTTTTCTCATTCATGTATGATAGCGTGGATTTGATAACGATTGTTTAAATTTCCTTTAGACATGTATCACTACAAGAAAAACCGAGAATAGCGACATAATTATAGCAGCGGAAAATTCCGTTGCTAAATAGCGGCGGATTTTCGTGGGCTTTGTAAGAGGAAATATTTTGGATTTTATATGTCATCTTATTATAAATTATTACCGTCGAATACTAATTCTGTCGCTAAATCAATGGAAATTGCAGCTCTTTACCGTCATATAATATTTAACGCTAAATTCTGTTGCTAATAGAGTCGGATTACCGTCGACAAAATTTTGATGCTATTTTTCCTGCAGTTTTCCAAGAGATTTGAAACGAACTTTTATATTTATTATTTATAAAATGTTTTAAATTTGTGTTATTACTTAGTAATTAATTAGTAAATTTAAATTTTAAATAATTAATGTTAATAATACATTAGTAATTAATAATAAATAATAACTATTAGAAGTATAAAAAATTCAATAGTGAATGATGATTTTTTTCTTCTGAAAATTAATGCTAATTAATTACTAATTACTATATAATATAAATAAGAGGTAATAGTAATTAATAAAATACGTTGTTTGCTCAAAGAAGAGCCGTTACGAATTGGATTTTTGATGGTAGACTGCTTTTGCTTGCTAAATTCGCTTATCTATTCCTTTCCTATTCATTGTGTCTTTACTTTACAGTATTGTTTTTTTTGTTCATTATGTCAGAGACTCTTTTTTTTTTTGAAAGCAAACAAACCATATATAAAAGAGTTGTACACCCCAACAACAAATTGATCGGAGGTATCTGCCTCTTCTTTGTGCAAACAACGAGTGAATTGAACATGCTACTTAAATTATTGTAGTTATAGATGCATCAATTTTTTGGTAGTTTTTAATACTTTTAAACGCTGAATATGCTAAAAAAATGAAAAAAATGAAAAAATGTTGATATACATTAGTAATTTATAATAATTAAGAAGTTATATTTATTGTTTCTTTTTTAGTATTGGTTAACGTAAATACTAGTTATATTTAACATTTAATATTTCAAAAAAATTAAAAATTAAAAATTTCCCAAATAAATTTATTAATATTCAAAAAAATTAGAATTAGAATTTGAAAACTACAACAAAATAATTAATTGACAATTAAAATCACTATTAAATAATTCAGAAGCAATAACTAATAAGCGCGACTAATAAATAATAAATGATATTTATTTATTTGAAAATACGAGAGCTACCATTAATTAATAATCTTTTATAATCAATTGTACGTTATTACTTTCATATAAAGTAACGTGAAATTTGAAATTTAATAGGATCATTTCTGGAAAGTAGTAATTTTTACAAACTTCATTTTCTTACCAGTTGGAATAAAAGTAGTAATTTTTACAACTGATTATTAATATTAAAATCAAAATTTAATTTAATATTAAAATATTAATGCAATTTTCTAGTAATTGTCATAATGCAATTTTTCGTGCTTTTCTACTGGTTGTAATAAAAATAATTTTTAGTAATTGTGTTTTTTTACCAGTTGTGAATACGTAAATTTCAACAACTATGTTTTCCTACCTGCAAAAAGGCATTTTTCACAACAGCGTTTTTCTACCAATTTCAATACCCATATTTTGAACAAGTGTATTTTCTTGTCAACTGTAATATAAATTAAAAACCTTCCTTTTGATATAATTGTTGCATTTATATAATTTTCTTTTAAAGGACAAACCTTGCAAATAAATTGGCCAAAAGGATGGAAAGTTTCAAAATTAGCCATAAGTCCACATCTTCACTAAACATGGAATTCAAGGGGCCCACAATCCATTTTCCACTTGCACTAGCATTTGTCCTTTTGGCCAATTTCTAAACTTTTCATTCTTTCCACCAAAACTTTTGTTAAGTTTGGACTTCTCACTATTTTCCACATTTATTTATATAGTTTCCGTTAAATTATTTCTACATTTTGGCTCCAGATCCAGACTTTTGGCTCCATCCCCAAATTTTTGGCTCCTGCCCGCGTTATTTTCACGACCATTCAATTTCTTCCACGTACGATTCTTACAGCGAAATCCCCAAAAATGTTGAACAAAATTTCATTTCCATTCATACCTTCCCTCAAATGTAGTTTTCGCTCTAGCGACTGTCCTACCCCTTCACCCCCACCTAATGCCACATCGCTGTGGCTATTCGATATCCTTCACCTCAAATGTGGTTTCCAGTGAGATCTTGTCTTTGCCAATAGTACTTCTTTTTAAGGATTGATTTCTTCCATCCACTATTGCAATTGGCAGCTTCCGTCTCTTGCTCTCCTATAAGGTATCTAAATCTGCACTCCCTCTTGTTAGATTTCCAACTCATGTACGTTTCTGAGTTCAATTTAAGTTTACCCCTTAACGTTTGGAGGTTAAAGCAAGTTTCTTATGTTTTGTGCTTATTTCCTGAATCTGCAATGAATAGCTCTTGAAATTGGTTGTAAATGATTAATCACTCGTCACCATTTTCCATAGTTAGCTCCGTTTGACCTCACTGGGAAAGATGATTCTCTTCCAAATTGTGTTTTGTCTCTTTTATTGCATATAAATGTTTTGAGTTCACATAATTGAAGTAGCAACTTAATTTTGTCTCGGCAGGAAAATTAGATTTTGTCACAAAGTTTAATACTTTTACTGGGATTGTTTTCTTCAGTTACTGAAAAAAGAAAAGAAAAATAGTATCCTCAAATTATTAGTGAAGAAAAATGAATTGATAATGTTGCTTTATGGTTAATCACGGCACTAAATCCAGGAAACATGATAGTTTGGAAACTTTATATTTTTGAAAATTACAATGCATAATTTACAGTTCAACAAAAATTATACACGAAGAAGTTAACACATGCTAGTGATTGTCAATATTAATCCAGAAAATATGATGTAACGGCCCTCTACTTCTGAGTTCTGACTATATATAAATTGGAACTTGCAGTGGAAATCGGGTGCATTTGGGTGCTATACATGTCATTGAACGCATCTATATATAAGCACACAAACAACATTAAGTGACCAATATGCAATCATATTGTCTTCAAAATGAATGATAAATTACATGCTAGAAGTTATATGCAATTTGCAGACACACTGTTTTCAAAATTGAGTTCTTTTTATTGTCTGACTTTTGTGCAAACCAATAAAATTAGCTATTGTATTTTTCATGGGATAAGATTTTTCTTATGATAGTAAAGCTGGAAATTGTATTTATTATTTTATTTACATATTTGCATCATGTTATTTTATAAAAGTTACTTTTTGGTTCAGCGTTTTGTTTGGCAAGAGGAATTGTCAATCCACCACTTTCATTCCCTATTCGCTCGACTCCATCCTAATTCACCAATTTACGTGGCCACCTCTTGTTTTATTTGCTCTTGAATGTCGAGCAGTAGCCTAATGATGTTTGGGATTATCAAGACTTTGGGATTATTTCGTGATGACGAGAGCAGCGATGTTGTTGTGGTGTTTGCGTTGGTGCAGCGTTGGGCAAGAATGCTAGGTAGGTGGTGGCTCCTCTTTTCAGGTAGCATCTGCACTTTGCACGATTTGTGCCACTTCATTGATTTTCTAGCTGGCTTAATTCGCGTGAAACTATCCTATTTTATAATTAAACTATAAAGCGCAACCTGCACATGCTTGTTTGGTTTGTACACCTGCATAAATATGTATGTATGTGCATTTGTCTATAATTCTGTCTGCGGGTTCACTAGGAGATAAATCAGATAAATATAGGAGCTATGTTGAGATGGGCTTTAACATCTTCCATATAGAAGCCTTGAAATTTAGTATGTATATATTTAAGGTTGTACAGTGAATGTCATAATGACTAAGGTGGGAATGTATTTAAAGTTGGCCCAATTAGGGGATACAAATAATCAGCAATAAAGGGTACAGGTGAGGTGATTTTCTTGCCTAGGCAAGTTGAAATACAAAAATATTCCTTTCCCATTTTTCCTCATTGGAAAGATACAGCAGTGATCCAAGCTGGTATATTTTGCCTTCTAAAAATGAAACAAAACACATATATTGAATGCAATTGTATATCTGATGCTGAAATTGCATTCATTGATTGGTATATAGAATGCATCAATTTATACAAGTTGTATTTGTATAATATGGGAAGATGCACGCAGGTTGATTGAATTTTTAAAATTAATTACAAAATATGATAATAATGGAGGTACGAATGAGGGGTTGAAAGTAACGGCAAAAGGGATGAAGGGAGGACAGAATGATGTATGGTTTCTGGCGCTTGTGTTATTTTTCAAAACACAAAAAACAAAAACAATAAGTTGTTTTCTATTTCTATTCTAACTTCATTTTAAAATTGGTCGTTTTTCTCAATTTACATGCGCACACTCATTTTTTATATGGATGAAAGCTCAAAAACTTAAAAATGTTAAACCAACTGCAGCTTAATATTTGCATATTTTGTTTGACCAAAAGTGTATTAAACTTGTCATTATCTCAGGATGCTTCGGAAGCAATAACGTTGGAAGAAATTTCAAGTCATCTTGATCTCAAAGAATTGGATGAGCGTCCTCACATGTTTGAAGTTGTTTCTGCATATGATGGGTAAGCTTTTGACAAGTTAACTTTTGACGAAAGTTCTAGCTTGATATTCCTATTTAAACTTACGTCATCATAGATATGATTTTTATTTTTTATTTTTTCCTTATATTTATAGGATAAATGGATAGAACTGTTTCCAACAATTATTTCCAAGGCATCAACAGTAAATGTAATTGCAAGTGGAACCAACAGTAATTTTTCCCTATACTCAAGGTAATTCCTTCCCACTAAATTCATGAATAAAGCAGTTTAAATTTATGGTATAAAATGTATGCATGTATTATAAAAATCTTAGGTAACATGGGTTGAGCGTATGAAGGTAGATACATATATTCAAACTCACCAACTATTTAGTGATTTAGTAGATAGTGGAGTTGCTTTTGGAGCCCAAGGATGGTTAGTAACACTGCAAAGAGCATGTCAGAGGTTTCAATGTTTCATGACAGAAGAACCAAATAGTAGAGATATTGGAGGAGGAGGTATTATTTTAACTAAAAGAAAATTTGTTCAGTGTTTATGAAATATTATGGATGTATTATGTATTTTTGATGTAAAAATGTTTAGTATGTATATTATGTAATGTTGAATGTTGATTATAAGAAGAGTGATTAATATAATACATTGATTATCGATTATGAGATGTGTGCATTGATATTAATTGTGTTGTATTTAAATTAGGATTGTGTATTGAATGGAACACAAGTTATGTGTGTGAGGGGGTGTGTGTATTTATATATATATATAGGCAGATCAGAAGGGGAATAACAGCGGATTACCAACAAAAAAGGGAGGTTAAGTTTGTCTCAATTTAACTTTCGTCGCTAATAGCTTGGTAATTAGTAAGGATTTACCAACACCTTTTATAAATAATATTTTATTATTAATTAATTATCCGTCGGTATATAGTTGGTATATAAATTAAATTTAAATTAATAAATAAAATTTTATTTTTATTATAAAATTAGTAAAATGATGGAAAAATGTCGGTAAACTCATGCAAAATTCCGTCGTAAAATCTGACAATGATACCGTCATGGTTTTTACCGACAACACCGTTATGTAGGAAATCCGTCGCTAAGACCTGTTTAGCGACGGATTAGAAGCGGATTCTGCCACTGTTATTTGCTGTTTTTTTTGTAGTGTATAGATAACAACACTTATACATAGCATATCTTTATTTTGCCATTTTTATTTACATGTTTTGTTCTTTGTTTCAAAAGGTTTAGAAATTGAGTTTTTGTAAATTTTTAATTTAAAACTTTTATCACCTGAATAAAAGCCATGCCAAAGCCCTTTTTCTTTTATCAAAGCAAGTTCAAGATCCATTTCATTTTCACTTGTACATTATCATCAACATAAACATGAAAATGCCATTTCCTTGCAAACATGTTTTCATGTATATGTGCTTGAGATAACACCTACACTAGTATAAACTAGTAAAGAGGATCTAAAGAAATATTTGTTCACATGACAAATCAATTTAGATTATGTATTTTCAGTTTTAGAATCATTCTCTTTTCTCACAAGATAACATCACTTTCTTTTGCATTTTCAAAATCATGGTTGTTTTGTCATAAAACATGTACATATAGATCTACAAAATCTTGCATACATATCATAATCTTACCTACACTAGATCATCTCCAAAAGCATAGATTTTCAAGATATTTTCATGTCAAAATCATCACATGCCAAGATCATTTTTGGTATAAAAACTTTCATATTTTGTAAAGCCTTGCAAGGCAAGTAGAATTTTATATATCTTTATTGTTAAATCAAGTTTTCATGAAAGGATTTTGGGTTAGAGAACCAATGAAAAACTGAACCTGTATGATACTAGATGGATGCTATAAATTTGTGTAAACCAAGGAAGATTTGTGAAAGATCATAAGCATTTATTGTTAACAATTCATAAGAACCAATAAGGGAGACTGTATGTCGTGTGCAAGAGGTTTTCTAGGTAGGTGATGGCTGAGGTAAGCCATGTGTATACGGTGTGGTACGTTGATAATTTTATTTGAGCTGTCTCTCAATTGTCAACGAAACAAATCTAAAACCGATTTCTTTTACGCCAATTTTTAATGATCTTTACCACTATATAAAGGCCTGAGCACACACACATTTCCTCACACCACTCCAGCACTTGAATAAGATCAGTAATGAAAGCTAAGAGTTCAAGCATTTTTAAGGTGAGTAAACTTCTCTCTTCCTTGATTATATGTATACCTGTTTATATGTAGCACTGGTTATTATCTCTCTCATACAAAACATGGAACAAAACTGAAAATCATTTCCTTCTGGTTTACTGGTTACTTTTAGTTGTGAGTAAACCCCTTAATGTCTTTTTTGTCTAAATTCATGAATATGTATTGGCAAACATCATGTCATGTGTTGTGAGTATCAACAGAAATGATAGCTTAAGCACTGGATAAACAATATAAGAAGTACCTGAGATCCGAGTACCTGAGTACTTGAATTTATCAATATCATGTATGCTGAGTAAATACTAAAATTTCATTCTATTATATATTAGTGGCTTAATACATATGTGCGCAAATATATTGGTATAATTTTAAAGGATTTACTGCTGTAGATAATTAGATAGAGACCTAAGTGTTGAAAATCCGAGGAAAACAATATATATATAAGCAGCATTATTAAAGTAAGAACTATTTATATGTACAACTTTAAATGAATTAAAACCATATGGGTTTTAAAATAAAATCATTTTACTGGATTCAAATATTGATGTTAGGTTGACAGTTAAAAACTCTGGGAAAATCTAGTGGCAAACCGAGAAATCAATGGACAATACAGTAATGTAACATATGTGAGTAAATACTCATAAACTCTACTGTGTTTTAAATCCTAGAAAGCTCGAACCATAGGTGTGAAAATATAGACTGATCATTCAAATGTTGAATGTTGTTGAGAAGGAAAAATAAAGTTAGCTTAAAACAAGAAGTTTAGCAAATCAAATACCAGCATAGTCATATGATTGCGAGTAAAACTATTGGGAAACTCTTTATTGTTTTCATAGTCATTTCCAGTACATTCAAATACATGTGTGATGATATGTATCTATGGTAATTGATGCTAATCTCTATGTTAGTCCGGAGTTAGTATCTGAATAGTTAGCAGGACTTAGTGGCTTTAAATCCTGGGAAAACAGAGTGAACATGCCTAGGATAAATTGATTTAGCGAATTCAAACATTTCCTACGAACTCTAGCTTATAGTATATATATAAACATTAGTCGAATACCATATCTTCATGAAGTGAAATTGGTTCATACAATATCATATAGACAGGAAAGCCTGTAAACCAATTACCAGTTGAAAGTATATTTAATCAGTAAAGATACACATTCATAATAAAATCAATAAACTTAAATTCTGGAGGGTATTGATGTTTGAGCTTTAAATGAAAATGGTTCATTTATGTTTTCGAAAGTGTGTTAAAACAAGTTTACATCAGACCATAACATATTTCAACCAAATGCTGTAAATTTCATCAAAAGGATTATGAAATCCGAATATTCCAAACATCACTATAATTCGATTTAGATATATAGATCGATTGGTATTAGAAAACCATGATTTTTGATAACAAATTCGTGATTTATAGTAACCTAGTCTATAAGGAATCCTAGTTGGTCTGAAAAATACAATTTCGTCAAATTCTGGTGATGTCGTGGATGATGGGTCATAGGATTTAGAGTAGAGGAGTGGTAGTGATCCTAGATCATGGGAATAATGTTGTCAAAAATTCTTATGGCTTAATTGAGGGATTTTTATTCGATATTAGCATTTCGGCTGTCGAATTAAGGGGTAAGTTTCACGGTGAACTACTCTGAGCTGAGGATTTCGAATTGCATCATTCTTAGGGAGGAGGTCGGCCCTGATGTCAGCTTCACGTGGGTGAAATTTGGAGTGGATCGAAGCACTGAGGTGGCGGCATGGGTTGGAACAGTAGTGATGGCTTTTGGGTGAAGATCAATGGAAGTGCCAGATTCCGACGTAGGGCTTGAGAAGTGGAACTAGCTCGGGGTTGATCATTGATGGAGGAGACACGTATGTAGGGATGGTGACGGGGATGATCGGAGTTTCCGCTGGAGAGTGCATGTGCACCAATACCAGTCGTGCATTCCAGTGAAGAAGGAATAGAAGAGGAAGAAGTAATGGTTGCGGTCTGGGCTGTTTCGATGGGCAGTAATTGGGATTAGGGTTTATTTTATTTCAAATAAATATTAAACAAAAGAGAATAAGAGAAGTAATTTTAAGGTTTCAATTATAAACAATCCATGTATATAAGGTAATAGAAGAGACCAAGAGGAAGGAGGCTAGTGATGAGTAGGCGACAAGAGAGATGATGGTTTTACGCGTTTAGACACATTAAATTATTTCAGTTTAATTTGATTTTAATTTAATTTAATTTGGTTAAAATAAAAGACATAAACATGTAAATAAATAGGAGAAGGATCGGGGATCTACTAGAGCATTTTTAATTACAGAATAGAAGTTATCGTGAGAACGTGAATTTGAATCTATATATATATATATATATTTGTATATATTTATATAAATGGACTATTAAATATTAATAGAAGAGTAAATAAAAATTGATTAATTTTCCAAGATCTTTGATATCGTGAAATAGTGGTTATGCGAGATCAGGTATTTCAAACTATTATTTGTTTGAAATAAAACGTCAAATTATTACTGAATGGGGATGTTGTGTTAAACGATGATTGTGAATCATCCGTTATGCTATGAAATGTTAAATAAAAATCTGAATTAGTTAAAGTAGATGTTAACACTTTTTACTTAAATTTAATCGTCTTATATTGACGTTTATTCTGAATTAGTGCGAGTAAAATAAATTGAATTGACAGGGATGTAAATTTAATATGAAATAATTTGTATAGATAGTTTATTCATCTACACTGTTTAAAACTGATGGTTAAAACATAGACTATCAATTAATATTCCTTACGTGTTAGTTCGAAGAGACCGGGATGGGAACTGGACCTAAAACCACTTCGAACCAACTTTATGTAAACTAACTTGCAGGGACGATTATAAAATTTAAAGAGATTGAAGACCGTGGTTCTTTATGGGCGGAAGAACTACTCGTCAAATTTCTCTGGTGGCCACCCGAGTTATTATGACTTGTGTTTCTGCCGTGATTGAAATCTTCGGATATTGCAATGACTATTCGCTACTGATCTATGGGGTGATTCCTATATTGGATGTGGTAGGAAAGTGCCTTCGGTTCATCATGTTCTTGGATGACTTGTATGGACGAATGTCTGACAGAGTATTTCCTGAAAATCACGTACGTTGATTTTTACAAATATACCGAGTTGGTGGCAAAGAAGGGCACTTCTTTTACATCCAGAATATATTTTTGGACGTCAATTAGTGATTTGACGGTTCTGACGATGTGGCATTCAAAGTAAATGCTGGCCAGATATTCTAAAGATAAATTCTAACCTCAATCCTCACCAACCGGGAAATGACAAAAATCGGGCAGGCAGCATGGCTATGTGGGTCGCTCCCATTAGGGTGTATAATCACTTATCTAGAGAAATTCCTTTTTTTACTATATCGATTCTGCCCATTCGGGAAATGGTGGTTTGAGCCCAACCGTTGGTGATATACATTCGATACACTTAAGAGAAATGAGTGGTCGGTCACGTGTGGGCAGGGTTGCAAGACGTTCTTGTTGAACCTAGGTGTATTCGCCTCTAGAGATACATCATCGGAAGGTGGTCCGACACCTTGTCATAGTTGGAAATCCAATTTCCATAAGCGCCAAGCGGTTTTTATTTGTATCATATATAGGAGAATGTGAGATGCTAGCATTCTTCTAGATTTCTAATTTATTTGTTGAAAAACCCTAGATACTATGATAATATCTGATTTCAAGTATACAAGTGTTTTGATCTCATAAGGTAAAAACCAGTTCCATATTCACGGCGTGGTCTTATGAGATATTTTTATTTCTTTAAGTCTGTTTTAAACTGTTTACTCATACCAGTCCCCTGACTGACCCGGAGTTTATTTTTCTGTGTTTCCCTTAAACTCTTGGGTATTCATAACGCTTGTTATGAATAGACAAGTGAATCAGTATTGGATAAACTGGAGAAGCTGGATAGAGACTTTCTGTATGCTGATCTACTTATCTTGTCTACTGTATAATTAAGTCTGCAAGTTAGTCATCAATGATATGTATAATTAAAGAGGTACTATGAATGACTCATATTAACCAATATGCTCTGATGTAATATGTTCCGTTGTATAATGTTATAAAGTATTATCTTTTGTGAAAATTCCGCTGTGAGATTCTGATGTTTCTGTGATTTTATCTTCTATCTATTCTTATTCTTATTAATGGCACGACTTCCGATGCGTTCGAAAGTTGGGTAGTTACACCAAAGGCCAAGTCATATCCGATAACAATGTTAAAAAGGCAGCCGAAGCCAAAGCAACCAAAACTAGAAGGTGAGAGGCGACCGACACCAAGTTACTACTTCCGAAAGAGGGATCCGCTGAGCCAATAGCAAAAGGAGGCCTGATTTATGTATAAATAAGAACCCAGGGATCACAATTTAGGGGACTTTTATCATTCTCCAACCCTGTATTCATTTCTTATAGAGTAAACCCTAATTTCTAAATCGATTTGGGGATTTCCTTTGTAAACACTTGTGTACACAAATCAATGGGCAATAAAGAGTGGATTGACACTTAGCATATTTTCTGTGATTTACCTTATTACTTATTTCACTTGTTTCCTTATTTCTTCTCTATAAAAAATGCCTTATGCGCAAGCCATGGCCTTTCTCCAAGATTACTAAAATACCATTCTACAAGCCATTTAGTTTCTTAACTTGTGTTGCGCTTAGGAAACCCTTATCCCAAGATAACTGTTGGTTGTTGAGTCTCGTAAGCATGATACTCACCCTTCAGGGAAGAGTAACTAATCTTCGGGCTCTAAACCTTGATACCTAGGAAACGGTGAACTAACTCAAGCTTGTGGGAACTAAATAATCCCATTTTATCCTTAGGTCCACTTCCTTAGACCTATCTCCGGTGTTGACGAAACATATCGTTAACAATATGTTTTAACTTTCGAGAGACTAATAGAACAAAAAGGAAATGAAAGTTTCTTATGTGCCTTAAATAATGCTACATAACATGATAGTGCTTTGGATGTATATTTTTTTATGGAAAATATTATGAGACTTGTTTTCCACATGCAATTGTATATCATGAGCATGATAGTCGATTAGTCAACAATCAAATTTGAATAAAATTCAATCGAACTTGTTCTGAAGTGACCGTAATTGGCAAGGTTTTTTCTTGAACAAGTATAAGAGTTTTATACTTTAAAAGCAGTTGTGTAATGAACCAACCAATTATTGATCCTAATTTTCAAAACAAATACCATGTAAAATAACCACGCACTAGAAATTTACTGGATAATTAATATAATGAAGTTAGAGGGTGAGAAATAGAAAGAAATTTAGAATAGAAAAAGAAGAAGAAGAACATAAATACAACAACATCAGAGTAAACATAATCTCACAGTGGAACGAACAAAATATATTGTATAACATATCTTTTGAAATACAAATATCTGTATATACATACCATTATCAGAGTACAACACTTATAACACAACGGAAATAAACAATAGCTATCGAATGTTGAAGCCTCGTGCTCTAAGCTCTTCCATGTGTGTCTGCAAAATCCCAACTACTTGTCTGTCCGTACAAATTTGGATACCCAAGAGTTTAAGGTAAAAACAAAACAAAAAAAACTCTGGGTTAGTCATGGAACTGGTGTGAGTAAACTCCAACCACTTGGTTTAACTTTTAAAAATCCTTTTAAAAAGAAAGGATAATTGTAAGACCGATTCGGACATAAACACGGATGGTTTTTACCTTGCGATAACCTAAAATGTTCTTTATATAAAGACTATTCTGATATTATAATAGTGTTTAATCAAATCAATAGCAATCTTGGGGAACGCTTGCATCTTACGCTCCGCATACGTAGTATACAATCGAAACCGTGGGCACTTATTGAGTAATGGATTTCCAACTATGACATGGTATGGAACCACCTTTCGATAGTATATCTCTAGAGAGGATTACACAGAGTTAAACAAGAACATATTGTAACCCAAACCACACATGACCGACCACTCATTTCCTTTGAGTGTATCAAATGTACTATCACCAATGGTTTAGATCAACAACCGTTACCGAAATCATGCAGCAGCGATAGAATAAAGAAGAAAATAGATTTTCTCTAGATCAGGTGACAATACATCCTAATGGGAGCGACCCACTTAGCTATGTTGCCTGCCCGATTTTTGCCATTTCCTGATTGTGAGGCTTGAGGCCATATTTACCATTTTCACATATCATATCTTCATTCACTTTGAATACCACATTGTTAAACCTGCCAAATCATTTATTTCTTTCCTCAAAAATATCACAGGCATAAAGCTAAGAGAAATGATTCCTTCGCCACCAACATAAATACGTTTGAAGAAATTAATGAACATGATCTGTTAGGCATACTATGTCAGACATTCATCCATATAGGTTGTCCTGGGACTGGACAAACCTAAGGCACCATTCCATGAATCCATCTTAGGCAATTCTACCTAGGATTAACAGAACAACATTTGCACTTTACTATTATCTTCAGCATATTTGACTCGCAATGCTTATGCCTATACGGAATGGTTTTCAAATAATAAACATGATCCTGGTCTCTCCATATTGACAACGGAAATTAAAATAGGCCAAAACTTTGATAGCCGGTTATTTAACTATCAAAGGAACATCCAAACAACCAATGATCCTACTTCCAAATGGAAATTTTATTGATCAAGCATCAATCAACACTTAGCCCTTTAAATTAATTTCTTATTAATTTATCGTTTCCTAATTTCATTTTGATATCTTTACCCATATATTCTTCAAAACCGATATAGCTTCTCACGATTCCCAACTCATTAATCACTCATTAACTAACTGTATCTCTAATCAATCCTCGCTATCGAACATTTACTATTCCTTAGTCAATTGTGAAGTCAATCAAGTTAGGGTATAATTACCTCTCATACCTTAGCTGAACAATATTCTTAACTTCGAAACAGACAAAGCTCATAACTTCATTACCAACAAACATCGCTTATGCAACTCCCGGATTCAATTTAAGAATTCACTTCTTTTACGAGAAACTTTGATTATAACGATGGTGTTATAATCCCCACTTCCAAAAAAATATAACTTCAGATATAACTTTTATTCATTAATTTAAATAAATAATAATTAAATATATATATAAATAATATTTATTAAAAATGGAAGGTAAATATTACCTTCCTGAATTCGATATAGTCGAATTTCAAAATATAACTCTTTCGAACAATCTTAATTTCATTAACGTTCCGAACTTCGAAACAATTTAATCATTTCAGGCCGACTCAGTTTCTATTTTCATTCCAAATTCACTTTTGAATTTAACACTTCCAAATCCTTACCAATTTCCCTATAATCATTTCAATTTGCAAAGCATTTGCTTTTAAACCCTTATTCACTTTAAAACGTGAATATTATTTCTTTATAAAAATCTAGACTTGCTTTGTCAAATCAATTCTTGATTTCAATTGTAAATACTATTATAGATTCAAATTCCATTTGTCAAGTCATTTTATAATTTCTAATTCATTATCAAATCTCGTATACACGTCAACCATCTAGTCTATTTTATTTACTAAGTTTATAATTCTATATTGATTTTACGTTCGATTATGAAATATCATATTCAAACCGAATACTAATTATCTTGTCAAATTCTACATTATATAATATATAATTTCTTGAAAATAGATTAATTATATACAATTCAACATAGTCGAATTCAAATTATAAATCCTTACGGATTTATTTTAATTCTATTCACATTTCAAACATCGAAGTAAATACCATTGTTTTCTTTTTAAAACGATTATCAATTTGCCTTTAAATTCAGAATTTACATTCCCAAATTATCCAATGATAATTATTCACTTCATTTATAAACATCATTTATATATTAAACCACTTTTTTTATTATTAACAACAAGTTATTATATTATTGTCCATTCGAAATTAAATTTCCATATCGGAAAAATAGTTTTGCCTTTTAAAACTCAAATTCATTTTCTTTTAATTTAAAATATAATTTTACGATATTTATGTACCAATATTTTTAGGGTCAGTGCTATTCAAGCTTTTAAACACAACAAAGCTACCATAGAACATTTAACACATCATATATTACAACATATGCAAACAAATAGTAATAATTTTTTGAGGAATCTAATTAGATCCCTCCAACCTATTTCCCGGCATTCACAAACGTTAATCAACATAAATAATATAGATTTCATTTCAATACGAGATCATAATAAATAGATTCAATATTTAACCAACGATTTATATATTTAACTATACCTATAATTTCAACCAATATTTTAGCAATTCATCTAAATAACCATCACATAGCATTCAATCACCATGTATCATTTTTAAATATGTTTATAAAATTTTAAAATTGAACAGAGTTAGTGAGTTTACTTACATTGGTCGTTTATCGTTAATAACGGTAAACGGTCAATAGATCCGATCAGGAATTTTATTTTGCAATAAATTGTAATAGGCTCAAAATCGCTCCAAACCAGTTTTGGTTCAAAGTATGCGTCCATACTATCCCAACGGATCTGTTTTGTTAGATTCTGATCACGTATGTAAAAGTTATCAATTTTACAAGTTTGAATACATTCATAGGTCATTAACTTAATAAGTTAAATTAAATAGTTACCCGTACTTAAAACCTAAACCATGTTTTATTTGAGTATTCCTTCTTCCCAGAGAAAACAGCGACTTCCAGAAACCCCTTCACCACTGTTAATGACTCTAACAACACCTCACACCTTCATTCCTCAACGAAAATATCCACAACCACCACCAAAATACTTCTCTCCTCGAGCTCTTTCTACTCATATACATTATCACCCACTCGAGCTAAACCTTCAAAGCATGTCGCCAGGCTTCATACACACGGTTACGGTATATTGATCCATAAAAAATTCACCCATTCCTCCAAAAATTTGCTCATGAGCTCCAATTCTAACAACAAACTCTGTAACACCCCGAATTTTTAACAAAATTAAAGAAGATAAATTAAAGAATAATTAATTTAATAACCAGATTTAAGGGAAATTGATTATGTCATTACGTCCGTCTCGAAATTTTAGTCAGGATAGGCACCTAGTTTGCGTAAAACGGATAACATATGAAGAAGTTACGGACGATAGAAAGTTGAAAATCAGAACTAGATATAATTGGTGCACTTGCCAAATGCGCCAAGGAAATTTTGCACTGGCACACCTGTAAAGTGCACCGAGAACAATTTCTGGGTATTCAGGCTTTTTTCGAGTGAGTGATGACCCGTGACCTGACCTAATTCCAATAGGGCTGAGGTGGCATCCGAATTATGTAACCTAGCAGCTATAAATATATCTCATATCCTTTGTTTTCTTCACAAAGAAACAATGGTGGCCGGACTCTGCTGGATTCTGAACTAAACTAGGGTCTCTCATCTTCTTCTAAAGCATATCAAATTCTGAGATTCAAGAATAGACTCAGCACCTTTTCTATCATCTTAGCAATCCAATCATAGTGAGTTCTAGTTGCTTTTAGGTTTAGATAAATAATAGTGAATTATGAAAGACTGTGATTTGGGTATGTTGTAGACTTTGAATCTATGTTATTGTTAGATCTTATGCTATGTCATGATAGATCTATTTCTCTATATCCAATTCAATTGTGATTCTTCTACTATGTTATTATTATGGATTTTGGTTTGTAACTTTTATGATATGCTATGATTTGGATGTATATAGATCTATTCTATGTGATCTAAAATTGTCACCTTATGATTCATGTTAGATCTACTCTATGTGATCTAAAATTGTCACCTTATGATTCATGTTAGATCTATTCTATGGGATCTAAAATTGTCACCTTATGATTCATGTTAGATTTATTCTATGTGATCTAAAATTGTCACCTTATGATTCATGTTAGATTTATTCTATGTGATCTAAAATTGTCACCATATGATTCATTTTAGATCTATTCTATGTGATCAAAAATTGTTACGTTATAATTCATCTTATATCTATTTTATGTGATCTAAATTATCACCTTATGTTAACATGTTAGATCTATTTTATGTGATCTAAGTTGTCACCTTATGTTAACATGTTAGATCTATTTTATGTAATCTAAAGTATCACCTTATGTTATCATATTAGATCTAAACCGATTGAACATTTAAATTGCTAATTTAGATATTGCGACATCATAGTTCATCAGTTTTATGTCCACCTTGTTATGATGACAATTTCATGTCCATGCTAGTATGTATGTTCACCTTATTATCATACAAGTTTATGTTTATGCCAAGATGATCGTTTTAGTTATATTCCCATTATTTTCCCTATTATCGTTTATGACTAGGCTATTGTCTAGCCTAGGCATGTTGCCAATTTTGTGAGGGCGCTAGTTATGGAACGGGAGAAAAAGGGTTAAAATAGCATAATTTTAATATGAACATTTATGGAATGTAGTTCAAATTATTGGGTAAAATATGTATTGACACCTACAAAAGGAAAGGATAAAAAATGATTAACTAATTAAAAATGGAATGTCTAGTAATTACAATTAGGAATTGTAATTGTACTTATGACACGAGGTTAGGTTGCATTAGTGGTGGAAGTCTACCCAGACCCGACTGGCATATCCAGCAGCCACTAATGGTGAACCTAATGTGGGAGGTTTAAGTACGTAAATACGAATCGGGCTATGACACAAGGTTAGGCCCAACTGTGGAATAAGTCTACCCGGACCCGACCGACATATCCAACAACCACATGTTGTAGGCCTAATGTAGGAGGTCTGGCCCATTATGAAACCATAAATGGACATGTTAAATAATTGGGCTACTTAACCTAAGTTAATCAATAGGAATTGTATGAACTTAAATTTGAGTTTGGGGTTAAGTAAACATGGTTGAGTGTGGGTTAAGTAAATATGAAGAGGGGATGGGTAATAGGCCCACAAACTTAACCCGTTAATGTTATGTAATTAAAGACACTTAGTGGTATACATAATTGGTGGAAATAATAAAGTTTTATAATTAAAGACACTTTTAGGGTAAACATAACTTGTAGAAGTGATAGGATTATGTAATTAAAGACACCTGTAGGTAAGTATAACAGATTGGAAGATTAGGGGTTTGTATTAAAGATACCTGTAGGTAAGCATAACCGGTAGAAATAAATAAGGCTGTGTAATTAAAGACACCTAGTGATATACATAGTCAGTAAAAACCTAGTGGGGGATACAAGATAAAGGGGAGAGCTTGTATCATATTGTGTGGGACCCATTTCAATCAGTAACCCGGAGTAGGTATCAAACAAAGTACTCCGTACTAGGTGGAGATGGGGCACGGCTACTGATTGATTGTAAGAGATTCAAACGTGGAGAATGGTGTGGGCGGGGCAAATAGACTGGTCCATGTGCGTGCATGAGCCGGGCAGAGGGGGATAAGACAACCGTGATACCTATAGATATGGTTGTGCACATTATTGCAACGAAGGGTTGCCACTTTAGGAAATCATACCTTCTACTATGGGGCCAACACAAGGTATCTATGAGGGTTACGGAGCCAATCGATCAGGGTATTAGTTAGGACACATTTGAACGTATATCAAAGTCTACCACCTTATAGTTGAAGGGATCATCTCTTTCAGGATATACTTGTTATAGTGCAGAGTAATCATTAGTGAGGCATGTACACCTTATCTTGCTTACCTTTTCACACTTGCCATTTATGTAGTGAATTCTGTCTATCCACTTTATATGCCTATCATGTTACTTTTATTTATCTACTGGCTAAAAGTAACTAGACTCACCAGACTTTATGTTTGACCCTTTTTGTTTCTCCTTCTTTCTTCCGTTCCCCCCAGGTTCTCAAGGAGGGAACACCCAGGCTTATTCAAGATTTAGATATCACCTTGCTAGGAGCTACTTTTGAAGTATGGCTCAAGTTCTTGTCTCTAATATGGCTTAACTCTTTCAATTGGGGAATTATGTTTTTATATTTTATGTACTCTGATGATGCAAGATAGAAATTATTTTATTATAATGGTTTTTGGGACTTATGGTATTGTGGACCACAATATTATGATTGAAATAAAAATTTGAATTTCTGCTGCTATCTTATTTATATCTGTCTTGTAATTATTCTATGTCTGATTACCTATAATGCTTCATGGAACTTAATACATTTCCTTTGTGAGTGACATTAACGGACGTGGACTGTCACACTTGGTATCAGAGCTGAAGGTTACCAGATTAGATAAAAGTTTTTGAAAATTATTTTCAAAAGTGTTTCAAAAGAAAGTATTTTCAAAAAGAAAAGTTTGTTTTGAAAAACAACCCCCAAAAAGCCATATGTAGTATCCTTCGGTCCTTTATCTAAATTTCTTCCTTTTCCCTTTTTTAGCATGTCTGGGGAACAAAACATCCCTAAAATCCCTAAGGGCATCACAATACCCGGACGGTTCCGTAGGTATTTGGTGGCCACGATGTCGTCCGAAGGCCAAAGAGACGTTCCTCCCCCAGCAGCACCAGTCATTCCTCCTCCCCCTCCAAAAGCAGATAACTTCACCAAGATCTGCAAATGACTTCCATGTTATGGGAGGGAAGCAATTCCATGGGAACGAGACATTCGTGGAAGCTCGGAATTGGCTTAAGGAGGCCCGGGACTTATTTGTAATCTTTGAAGTGGAGGACCGAAGAAAGATTCAGTTAGCTGCTTGGCTATTGAAGGATGAAGCCTCATTTTGGTGGGAAGTCACCCAAGCTAGACGTCCGATGGAAACTTGGGAAGATTTTAGACAGAGTTTCGAAATGAAATTTCTTTCCCAAGCTAAAAGCAGCATGCAGATGGAGAGATTCTTAGAACTCAAATAGGGAAACTTGACGGTGAAAGAATATATGAACAAATTCAAACAACTAGCAAGGTTCAGGTAAGAGTTGGTGGAAATGCCACACGGGAAGATTTTGCGGTTTGCTAAAGGGCTGAATGAACCTCTTCATGGGTTAGCCATGTCCCATATTCCAATGGGGGACACTTTTGAAAAACTTCTCGATATGGCCCTGATGCATGAGGAAGACAAGGGTGAGAAGAAGGAGGTAAAGGCTGAGGGGACATCACAAAATAGGAAGGTGTGGCCCAAGAAGGGACAACATCAACAACAACAACAACAGAAGAAAGGAGGGAAAAGTGATAAAGGCAATGATAAGAGAAAATGTCACCATTGTGGGAAGAAAGGTCATCTAGTTAAAGATTGTAAGTGAAGGAAGTATTCTTGCTTCAACTGTGGATAGGCCGGACACTTTGCTAAATAGTGCCCGAAGAAACGGGGGTCACAGAGACAAGGTCAAAGGGTAGGAAATTCTAGAGGGCAAGTGAATGCTCTCGTGACCAGTGCTCCTGATAGAGGTAGAAAAATTGCTGTCGAAGGTTTAATTTCTCTTTCAAACCATCTATTAGAACGCTTTTTGATTCTGGTGCCTCACATTCATTTATATCAAGTTCTGTAGTTGAATCTCTGCACTTAATTACTAGTATGGTAGTAATTCCCGTAGTTGTTTCAAACCACATTGGTGGTTCGGCTCATTTATCAATGATTTGTCGGGATTTGAAAATATCTATGTTAGGCATCGAGTTTGAATGCGGTGCGTATGTGCTTAGGTTTATGGGCTATGGGTTGATTCCAGAAATGGATTGGCTTACCACTTATGGTGCCATTCTGGATTGTGAGAAGAGGGTTGTTAGGCTTCTGACTTGTCATGGGAGAACCCTCGAGATTTCGTGTGACCCTCAAGGGTCGGTTATGCTTAGTTTCCTAGAGTCTCTTGATGCATCTATCGAAGATCTACAATCTGTTCCAGTAGTCCGAGATTTTTCCGATGTTTTTGGTAAGGTACGGGGGTACCTCCAAGGAACGAGATTGACTTCCGCATATATCTAGTGGACAATGCAAAGTAAGTTGCATTACCAGTGCGCCACATGACACCAAGGGAAAAGAGGGAGATGAGTAAGCAAGTAAGGGAGCTACTTGAGAAAGGGTTTATCAGATGAAGCATATCTGAATGGGGTGCTCCAGTAGTATTCGCAACTAAGGCGGATGGTTTAATTCATTTGTGTGTTGATTATAGAGAGTTGAATAAACTCACTAAGAAGAATAGGTACCCGCTTCCGAGAATTGATGATTTATTTGATCAGCTTGTTGGTGCCTCAGTATTTTCTTAGTTAGACTTATCCACGGGGTTCCATTAGTTGAGGGTGGCTGAGGATAGCATAGATAAGACTGCCTTTAGGACTCCAGACAGTTTCTTTGAATGGCTTGTTATGCCTTTTGGGATGACGAATGCACCCGCCTATTTTGTCGATCTGATGAGTAGGGTTTTTCGGGAGTTCCTAAAAAAAATTGTCATAGTCTTTGTTGATGATATCTTGATTTTCTCCAAATGCGAAGAAGAGCATGCCCAACATTTGAGAGTTTTGAGAACTCTCCGTGACCACCAGCTTAAAGCAAAGTTCTCCAAATGCCTTTTTGGAGAAAAGAGGTGAGATTCTTTGGGCACGTGGTCTCTAAAGAAGGGATAGTTGTAGATCCTGCGAAGGTGTTTGCAGTACAAGATTGGTAGGTTCCTAAAAATGCAACCAAGGTGAGAAGCTTTCTTGGGTTAGCAGGTTACTATTCGAAGTTCATTAAGGATTCACAAAGATATCAGCCCCACTCACCAGGCTGATGAAGAAGAACTTGGCATTCTCATGGGATATAAACTGTGACATTTCTTTCCAACGACTGAAGAGAGCTCTGACAACAGCCCCAGTCTTGACCTTACCTGACGAGAATAAAGTGTTTACCATTTACACGGATACATGCAATACAGGGTTTGGTGTGGTTCTAATGCAAGAAGGGAAAGTAGTGTGTTATATGGGTAGACAGATGAGAGTTCATGAAAAGAACTACCCCACCCATGATTTAGAGCTAGCTGCTATAGTTTTTGCGTTAAAGACGCGGCGTCATTATTTACTTGGATAGAAGTTCGAGTTATACACCGATCATAAATCTCCTAAGTATCTGTTCTCGCAAAAGGATCTCGATTTAAGGCAACAGCGGTGGATGGAGTTTCTATCTTCTTATGATTTTGAGATTTCTTATACCCCTGGCAAGGGTAATGTGGTGGCATATGCACTAAGTAGGCAGAGGGTGGCCCTGAGTCCTCTATTTTTGGAAAGAAAGAACTTCGAGTTCATACCATCTTTTGATTTTAGACCCTCCATCAAGATTTTGCCTGATTTGTTTGCATCCTTGGAGATATGACCGACTCTTATGGACCAGATAGAAGCTTCGCAGCTAGGTGACCGACAGATTCTAGACATAATGGATAAGCTCAAAAGAGGGGAGACTTCTAGTCACCTCAACAGATATGCCATAGATGAAAAGGGGTGGTTGCGAAAAGATGGAAGGCTTTGTGTTCCTCAAACTGGAAGCTTGATAAAGGTAGTCCTAGAAGAAGCCCACTTTTCTAAAATGACCATTCATCCAGGCGGTGATAAGATGTATAGGGACATAATGAGGGTTTTCTTTTGGGCTGGGATGAAGAAAGATGTGGCCGATTTTTTTTCCCAATGTTTAGTTTGCCAGCAAGTCAAAGCTGAGCAAAAGAAGCCTAGTGGTTTACTTCATCCTTTGGAGGTTCCTCAGTGGAAATGGGAGAGCGTCTCTATGGATTTCAAAGATGGTTTGCCTAGATCGAAGAAAGCAACACTAGTATCTGGGTTGTGGTAGATGGACTCGCAAAGAGCGCTCACTTTATTCCAGTTAAGAGTAAAAGGACGGCATCATGGTTAGCAGCAATTTATGTCCGAGAGATAGTTCGTCTTCATGGAGTTCCTTCCAGCATTGTGAGCGATCGCGACCCCATCTTTACCAGCGAATTTTGGAGCAGCTTGCAAGAAACATTAGGTACATAGTTGCGTTTGAGCACCGCTTATCATCCTCAGACCGATCGGCAAACGGAGAGGGTGAATAGCATTCTAGAAGATTTTTTAAAGCTGTGTATCCTATACTTCAGAAAGACTTGGGAAGATCATCTTCCTTTAGTAGAATTTGCCTATAACAACAGCTATTAGGCCAACATCGGCATGGCACCCTTCGAAGCATTGTACGGACGACCCTGTAGATTACCAACTTGTTGGTGGGAATCTACAGAAAGATTACTAATTGGACCAGATATGGTTAGAGAAACGTCCGAAAAGATTGAACTTATTTGACGATAGATGAAGACAGCTCAAGATAGCAGAAATCCTATGCAAACAAGAGAAGGACTGACCTCAAATTTGAAGTAGGAGACTTGGTTATTATCCAAGTGTTACCTCTGAGGAATGTGGTTCGTTTCAGATCAGTAGGGAAGTTGGCTCCTAGGTTTATGGGACCATTTCTCATAACCAAGAGGATTGGCCAAATGGCTTACAGAGTAAAGCTTCCTGAAAATTTATCTGGTGTTCATGATGTTTTCCATGTTTCTCATCTGCGGAAGTGCTTGCATGACACCGCGAAAGTTGTTGAGCCAAGTATATTGGAAGAGTTAGAAGTGGAACGGGAGACGACGGTCAGGCGAGTTCCTTCCCGTATTTTGGGCTCAGAAGCTAAGAAGCTACGCAATAAAGAGATCAAGTTGCTAAAGGTTCAATAAGGGGGATAACCCAAAGGATAGACACCTAGGTGGCATATGCACTAACTTATGATTCATGTTAGATCTATTTTATGTGATCTAAATTGTCACCTTATGATTCATGTTAGATCTATTTTATGTGATCTAAATTGTCACCTTATGATTCATGTCAGATCTATTTTATGTGATCTAAATTATCACCTTATGTTAACATGTTAGATCTATTTTATGTAATCTAAATTGTCACCTTATGTTAACATGTTAGATCTATTTTATGTGATCTAAATTATCACCTTATGTTATCATGTTAAATATAAACCGATTGACATCTAAATTGCTAATTTAGATATTGTGACTTCATAGTTCATCAGTTTTATGTCCACCTTGTTATGATGACAATTTCATGTCCATGCTAGTATGCATGTTCACCTTATTATCATAAAAGTTTATGTTTATGCCAAGATGATCATTTTAGTTATATTCATATTATTTTCCCTATTAGTGTTTATGACTAGGCTATTGTCTATCCTAGGCATGTTTCCAATTTTGCAAGGGCGCTAGTTAAGGGACGGGGGAAAAAGGGTTAAAAATGGCATAATTTGAATATGAACATTTATGGACATGTAATTCAAATTATTGGGTAAAATAGGCAATGACACCTATAAAAGGAAAGGATTAATTAATTGATTAATTAATTACAAATGGAATGTCTAGTAATTACAATTAGGGATTGTAATTGTAATTGTAATTGTACTTATGACACAAGGTTAGGTTGCATTAGTGGTGGAAGTCTACCCGGACCCGACTGGCATATCCAACAGCCACTAATGGTGAACCTAATATGGGAGGTCTAGGTTAGGCCCGACTGTGGAATAAGTCTGTCTTGACCCGACCGGTATATCCAGCATCCACATGTTGTAGGCCTAATGTGGGAGGTCTAGCCCATTATGAAACCATAAATGGACATGGTAAAGAATTGGACTACTTAACCTAAGTTAATCCATAGGTATTGTATGAACTTAAATTTAAGTTGGGGGTTAAGTAAACATGGTTGAAGGGTGGGTTAAGTAAATCTGAAGATAGGATGGGTAATAGGCCCACAAACTTAACCCGTTAAGGTTATATAATTAAAGACACCTAGTGGTATACATAATCAATGGAAATAAAAAAGTTATGTAATTAAAGACACCTTTTAGGGTAAACATAACTTGTAGAAGTGATAGGATTATGTAATTAAAGACACCTATAGGTAAGCATAACCGATTGGAAGATTAAGGGTTATGTATTAAAGACACATGTTGGTAAGCATAACCGGTAGAAATAAATAAGACTATGTAATGAAAGACACTTTGTGGTATATACAGTCAGTAAAAACCTAGTGGGGAATACAAGATAAAGGGGAGAGCTTGTATCATATTGTGTGGTACCCATTTCAGTCAGTAACCCGAAGTAGGTATCAAACAAAGTATTCCGTACTAGGTGGAGAAGGGGAACGCCTAATGACTGATTGTAAGAGATCCAAACGTGGAGGATGATGTGGGCGGCGCAAACCAACCGGGCCATGTGCGTGCATGAGCCGGGCAGAGGGGGATAAGACGACCGAGACACCTGTAGATATGGTTGTGCACATTATTATCACGAAGGGTTGCCACTTTAGGAAGTAATACCTCCTACTGTGGGGCTAGCACAAGGTATCTACGAGGGTTAGGGAGCCGATCGATCAGGGTAGTAGTTAGGATACATTTGGACGTATTCCAAGTCTACCACCTTATAGTTGAAGGGATCATCTCTTTGAGAATATACTTGTAATAGTGCAGAGTAATCATTAGTGAGGCATGTACACCTTATCTTGCATACCTTGTCACACCTGCCATTAATGTAGTGATCTCTCTCTTACCACTTTATATGCCTATCATGTTACTTTTATTTATCTACTGGCTAACATAACTAGAATTGCCAGACTTTATGTCTAACACTTTTTGTTTCTCATTCTTTCTTCCTTTTCCCCCTCCCCCCGGTTCTCAGGGTGGAAACACCCAGGCTTAGTCAGGATTCAGATATCAACTTGTTAGGAGCTACTTCTGAAGTATGGCTCAAGTTCTTGTCTCTACTATGGATTAACTCTTTCAATTGGGGAATTATGTTTTTATATTTTATGTACTTTGATGATGCAAGACAGAAGTTATGTTATTGTATTGCTTTTTGTGACTTCTGGTATTGTGGACCACAGTATTATGATTGAAATAAAAATTTGAATTTCCTCTGCTATCTTATTTATATATGTCATGTAATTATTCTTTGTCTGATTACCTATAACGCTTCATGGAACTTAATGCATTCCCTTTGTGAGTGACGTTAACGGACGTGGGGTGTCACAAACTCAAATCAATCCCCTAAATCTTCACACAACATCCCTATTTCGAGAATTCGTCAGCCCTAGACACCTATGTCGCACGGTGTCTCACATACCGCGAACAAAAGTTATTCAAAACTGCTAAATGCCCATACCAGATTGAAGAGAATTACTTCACGAACTCCAATAAATTTATCTGGTGATTTATAGATTTTTATTTTGATTTCTAATTTTTTTTAAGGATTATTTCTCATATTATGAAGAAAACTGGTGGCGACAGCACGTGTTGATTAGGAGAGGAAAATATTTAGGGTTAGGTAGGGGTGAGGGATATATATTGGGAAGGTATATAATTTTTTAATCGGTTGTTATATTAATTTTTATGCTTTCATTATTTGCATTTATCGTTAAATATCTATATGACCACATTCGATTGAAATGGACATACAACTATAGTTTAACATTATGAACCCAATGAAACTTGTTTCATCAAAATCTGCGTCTGTTTTCTCATACAACATCTATTTTAAAGTCAAGTTATTAATCAATTCATATTTTAATTTTGCACGGTCACAAAACAACTATAATTAGCGCAAAATTTGAAATCTAGAAATAATTAATCATTAAAGATTTAATAAAATTCATCTCGTCGAAAACTGAGGACATTAAAAAAGGTTTTTTTAAGGCTTACATAAAACCATTAAAATATTAATAAATTCCAAAAACAATTTAATAATAATAAATTCTCCAAAATAAACATATTTGGATTTATAACTCAATGTTTAAAAATCCAAGTTAAATCGATATTCAATTTATATAAAAGTCCTTTTATCATAATAATAAAAGGATTTTTATATAAATTGAATATCGATGTTTAAACATCGTTATGGCTTACAAGTGATTCCATAGCGACTTTCTAAAAATTGGATTTGGATAACAATCTACAATATGAAATCTCCATTTTTCTCTTTCATTAGAAAAATATAGTTCAATAGATTCAAAGTTTCTTGTTTCAAAGAAATACGACTTATAACGAATCATGTACATTCATTTAAAGTTCAAAACGTAAAACTACGAACTACCATGACATTACAAGCTCGTTTTAATTTTTATAATTAAAATGTTCAAACTTCGTTTATTAAATAAATTCTTTAGTATAACTCGAATCTAAACCCATTTAAATTTCTTACATTATCCAATTCACACAACATTGCAAATTCAACTTATTCCAACTATTTCGAAATTTAATATATTATCCCACTATTTGTATTAATTAAATATTCAAAATTATTCAATTCAAGTAATTTAAATTGCCAAATCAATATTCAAATAATTAAATAAATAAATTATTTAATCATTAAAAATCTAGGACGTTATAGGTTGTGAATTGAAACTTATGTGTAGATTCGAGGCCTGCTTAAGATGCTTGAACACATGTAGCTATTTGTGATCCATTCAAGATGCGAGTATCATGTAAAATTCTGAGATCCATTGAGGAATCATTGTGTTCGAACCCCTTTTAGGGAATCATGTTCTGTTCGAGTGATGAAGACTCGTGCGGAAGATGCTAAATGTAACCTCAACATCGAAAATGACTAAAGATGGAGTAGGATACATGACCAGGGGCTTAGCTGACCTATAACATGATATATCAACTTCAATTTATAAAGTACTCTTATCGATGTTGCTAGCATGAATTGGTGGTACTTGAACTCATGTGGTTTATATTGGTGTTTGTATGTGGACCAATTGTGTTTTCCTTATGACATATTTTATCTAAAGATATACGACACTCAGTATGTAACTTCTAACCTTTAAGCATAAAGTTCTGATCTGGCTTGACAAATAACTCTCTCTTGAAAATATAATGAGCAAATGAACCTTAACAGTTTTTATTATCTCCTAATATGATGTTGAATGTAACCATTCCATTATTTTGATATGATCTATATTTTACACTTAAGCATTATATATTATATCACTATATAAAACCTAAGGAACAGTTGGATGCTTTTAAGGGGAAAAAAGTATGGGAATTTGTATGGCCTCAAAATGTATTGCTTTATGTCATATATATTTATATAATAAAATCCCTTGGTAGGACAAACCAAGAGACAAAGAGCGATCAAGATTTATTCCTGGCATATAAATCACACGCCTCCTGTTCATAGATGCATGCAGGTTTATTCCCATTATCTCCACGTTTACTTTTGCTGCCTAATCCATAACTACTTATCCCACTATCTTCATTTCCTTCTACTTCGATTCCACTATATCATTTCTCTTACAAAATAAAAACCGATTTTAATTCTCCGTTTCTCTAACTGAATCATAAATAGTTACCAATCTTCCACTCGATCAAGTACTTATGTTTCTTGATAACTTTATGTTTTCCTTCCATTCGAACCTCCATGTTTACACCATACTGAAGAGTTTCTGAAACTAGGCAATACAGAAATGCAGATCTTGGTATTAATGGTGAAAATCAACAAGGTTGAATCATGTTTTCGATGGTGACGGATCCCGCGCTAACTTCGGCTGTTAGTTTGTGGATAGACCATAATTATTGCTTTCGGTTTTTCCAGGTTCCTTCAAATCGATTTGTGTCTTATTTAATATTTTTCCTCATTGAATTAATTCCATGTTCACTTATGATTCCTCGATAGATTGATATGCTAGACATTGGATGATCGATCCGTGCTTTACCACATGACGCGATCTTGAAATTTGACGAATTTGCTAGTGCCATAGAATTGCGAGGACAAAACGATAGCCTAATCAAATTATGATCGATGATTCCATGTCAGTTGGGCTATTAATTTGATGCAATCGTTGTGGTTATTCTTATTCTATTCACTGGGTAATACTAGCATACCCTAAAATATTCCTCCTCCACTGATGGTTTGTGACCGAATTCAGATAAATTTTCTTACTTTTGCAGTTTCAGGATTCACCATCCTTCAACTGACTAAACAATTCTGGTATTTCCAGTCTTCCATCTTCTTTCTCCTCTTCTTATGTACTAAATAAAAAATTTAAGGAGATGAAGAGTACCATACTAATATTTCAACTATTTGTTTCTTTCCTTCTCCTGTTCATGTTAGTGTTCACTTTTTTTTCCTTTATCTACGTGGAAGCGGGAAGCATACAATAGCTTTTGAGCACTGGGATTGGACTTCATTCTAAGATTACATGTACCTGCATATAGTTGTTCATGGTATATGAATCAATTTGAATAATCCTTTTTTAGGACTTTATTATTTAAAATTTTATTGGACAATTGTTGAATGAGCATTAATATTTTAAGTCTATACAGTTTGAACTCTGCAATGGTTTAACTGTACTATAGGATTATTTAGATTGCTGACTTTTGAATAACAACATCATTTTTCTAGAAACGTTGTTTCATTCCCTTTTAAAACTATAATGTCATGAAACTTCCACTCTCATGGCTGTCTTTATGTTTGAAGGCGTGAAGCAACACAAAATAAGTGCCAGTTTATTTTTTTCCCTTTCTAAAGTTGTACTCAAGCCATATAAGTATTCACATGTCATTTGACTTTGCATTTTTAGTTTGCAAAAGGGTATGTAATTATCTAAATGTGTGTGTGTATAAGCATTTGCCATTTTGCATTTTAATACACAAGTTCAATTTTTTGGTTATTTACTCATATATTGTAAAGGAGCTCATGTTGGTGATATAAAATGTAGTCATGATCCACTCTCCAGCAAGATTTGTTCCAATCTATCATCCAGTTGATGACGTGAGATAATCAATTGACATCGCTACACTTGCAGCATATGTATATGTATAGTACTTGAGATTATTAGTGTCAACTCTTTTATTGGATTAATTACTATTTATAACTTGGAAACAATTTATAGTATGTGGTAAAGCCTACTCATTAACAATGTTCTTAGTGTCATTTATTTGAAGATTATTGTTGTTAATTTGGAGTTTGCTGTCTTCTTTAGTTAACTGATTTTTTTCGTATAGAATGGTTTTAAACTTATTTGCATATGTATGACTCGCTGAAGAAATATTGGGAGCATTCTATTTCTATTGTATTCTTGGATTTTTTCTATCTAAACATTTTAACATTGATGACTTACTATAATAAATTTCCATGCTATCATTACTCAATCAAGCCTTTTAACTGCAATAAATTTCCATGCGTAAACAATATCTACCTCCCTTTCCTGCATTTACTAAACTTAGTGATACAACTAAATATAACTGATTTTTTTTGCATAAAATGGTTTTAAACTCACTTGCATACGTATGACTCGCTGAAGAAATATGGTGAGCATTCTATTTCTATTGTATTCTTGCTTTTTTTCTATCTAAACGTTTTAACATTGATGAGTTACTATAATAAATTTCCATGCGTTCATTGCTTAATCAATCCTTTTAAGTGCAATAATTTTCCATGTATAAAAAATATCTACCTGCATTTCCTACATTTACTAAACAATCAAAGTTTTTACCATTTTATAATCTTAATTAGTGATACCACTGAATATAACTGATTTTTTCAGTATAGGATGGTTTTAAATTTACTTGCATATGTATGACCCACTGAAGAAATATGGTGAGCATTCTATTTCTATTGTGTTCTTGCTTTTTTTCTATCTAAACATTTTAACATTGTTGATCAAGCCTTTAACTGCAGTAAATTACCATGTGTAAACAATATCTACCTCCCTTTCTTACATTCACTGAACAATCAAATTTTTTACTTTTTATAATCTTGATTAGGGATACCATTGAATATACCAAACATATACATAATTTTGTGTCTTCAAATAATCAATAAAGAAAAACCTCTGCCATATTTGATAGCAATTAATACAATTGTACCAGAATCTCTTAACATGTTTTCACCACTTTCTTCTTCATTTCCAGTTAACTTCCTCTTCTCAAATTGCTGAGAAAAATCAAACCAACCATAAAGGGAATCAACCGAAATAGGATGGAATGGGTTCAAGGTCCAGATCTATAGCAATTTCGACTAACAACCATCTACATTTTTCCTATCATAGTCGGTGCTCAAGCATTTCCATTTCCATTTCCTCAATCTCCCGGTTGATGCTTGACAAGGCCCTTCAAAGCAAATGTAGATTGCAGATCCTATAAAATCATCTGCTCGCAAGTGATTCATCCGTTGAGTAGCTAACCTAACTTATACAAAGCATGACAATTGTTTTTTTATATGCTAAAATTTACAGAGCATGATAGCCGTTACAGCTGCTAGATTAAAATCAGGTAAGTTGTGACGATCTCAAAACCCGTACGACGGTGTTAAGGATAATCATTGGAATATAACACATTAATCATCATTGGCAGGGTATAGATAATAGCATAAACAACAAATAGAATACTTTTACATAAATATGACAGCAGAATCATATAACAACATTAGAGTAGCACAGTGTAGGATATAACATAGTGCATAAAAAGGGAATGATCAGTCAACATCGCCATAAGTGAAATATATACATATTGTGAGACATAATAAAGATATCAGTCTACATCGCCAGAGGCGGTACATATACATAAGGCAATACATGCCGGAAGTAAATTAGTCTACATCGCCATAAGCGGAATCATATACATAAGATAAGAATGGAGGAAAGTCAATAGCCAAAATACAAGTAAATCTAATCCTCTCCATCAAGCCAAAAACGCACTCCGTGCTGCAGTGCTAAGCCAAAATGTCCTGTCATCTATCAACTAGGCTTCCTGTGTGAAAATAAGGGCACCCGAGTTTGCAAAGTGAAACAAACAACGAGTCAGTCGTGGGACTGGTATGAGAAATCTACTTAACTGATTAAACAACAGTAATAAGGCAAATCATAGGACCACGCCACTTTCGCGGAATGGGTTTACTCCAGTGATTGCCAGTGCATTCAAAACAAAGTAAATTCTTTAAACAACGCAATGCTTTTTAAAAAGAATGAAGCCGTTATAAGACTCAAGTCCCATCACACAATGCAACGCAAATCGGAGGATAGAGTTTTACCTTATAATGGCCAAAATATGCTTAATACGTGCAAAGCAAAATCACTTGATATTATCACTAGTCCATATATGTTTCAAAAAGCAAATACAATCATAAACATCAATCATAGACGGCATAGCTACCATATACTATGTCGCCATACTAGTTCTACAATCAAATCCGTTATTTCGTATTGGGAATTTGGATTCCATCATGAGTCGACGCAAGGGGCAAGCTCCTCTCCACTTCGAGACACTCTAGCAAATGCCTCAGGACTACACACTCTGGGTAACCCTTGGATCTTCAGGGCCGGTCCTCTCTCACGTTTGAGGATTGGTAATTCCTGAACACACGTTTCCCGATCCTAACAGACCTAAAATCGAGGCGCCTCGCATTCCAACAACCACATAGGTAAAGATAATATAAATGTCATCCAGTTTAAGCACTAACATTACCTCTAGCTTGAAAGAAACGTCATGCTCTCCCTGTACTCCTTATCCCGTTTTTAACTCATACCGAGGTGTGAGGCTCGCGAATCCACGCTATACACAAAGCTACGCCACGTAGGCCATACTTTTATCATCGACCACAAGACTTTGCTTTACAACAGAAGCCTTGATCACTGTATCTTGGCATGCCACACAGGAAATCCACTCCATACGACTGATTTCTATCGATATATAACCTCTGAGCTCGTACGTCTCAGAGAAGGGCGTTAAGCAAGAGAATAAATTCTCTGCCGCCAAACAGATATATATTTAACAGAGATCAATCAGCACAGAACAAAATTCAATGTCAGACACACAGTCCATTTACATGTCCGTTCTAGGTCTGAACGAAATAGGAGGCACCATATTCCTCGCATATCCGTACAATCAACACATACATCCAAACGGCTACTACTTCTGTCCCTTCAAGGTAGCTACTCCAATCAGGAACCTCAGCAGCACCCTTCCATCTGATACGAAGATCGTCGAACTTAAACCGTCTTCGTATTTTCAACTTCGAATCGCTCGATCAATTATTTGAAATGAGGATTAGCTCAGCCTTCTCAAATAATTCACGGATATTTAGAATTCAAATCAATTCTTTCAATGGTTAAATTTTTCGACATTCACATTTCAGTTCTTTAGTATAATTTTCATGTCAAACACATTCAACCATCAAATATCAAGAAAACCAAGTAAAATTGGTTTATTTCCATTCTATGTCGCTTATAATATTTTATAACGATTTTTCACCATTTTTATTTATTTAAAAATGGCCATATTTAATTAAACGACATCTCAGGTCTTGCCGTGGCACTGGCGCCTTTTTCCCCAAATTTGGTTTACACATATCGGGAAATCTAACCATTGGATTTCTATAAAGTTTGTATCACTGGGAAGATATTCCCAAAGCGAACCCAACGGTTCCAGTTTTGTGAAAATCTGACGGTCGGATCTTTCGGTATAGTCGTTTGAAGTTACGATTTCAAAACGCGAACTGCACGGCCTTGATTCATTTTAATTTAATTTAAATATATATATATATATATATATATATATATATATATATATATATAATTCATTCGACGATTTCAATATCGTTTTCACTTCAAATATTTCACTAACGCCTTTATATTTCGAAAAATTTCGCCAAAACCTCCTTTGCACGGGAAGGGGTTTGGAAATTTATTGGGCCGTATTAGGTACCCAATAAATCCTAATAAGCATACACATATTTATAGTGATATATTCCGGTGTCCACAGGGGAGTTTGTATAGATCATAACTCCAGAGAATAAATTCTCGTCACCCTATAAATGGTTTTTGTGCCTTAATGACCAGAGAGACGTGTTTATTGTCATCTCCAGACCCGTGTGGGGGTTTTATTAATCTGGCAATTTACCGTTACAATTTATATAGTCTAGATCAGTCATCAGTTCAACCTGTAATATATAGTCATCGCCATACAAGCCTCTCGCTCGTATGGTAAATCTTCAACCTCGTCACACAAGCTCCAAATGCTTATGTGGTATATGATGAAGTATACCTATCGTCAAGAAGTATGCCATGTAGTGGAGTTCAAAATTAATTGTTACTATCCTATGGCAATATTTATTATTAGACACAGAACAACTAGCACTCCGCATCCAATGGCATTCACAGGAGTTGATATAATAGTAAAATTTGCACATCCAACTAATTAAGGTTTACCTATTTGTCGGGCACGCAAATAAATTCTTTACTCAACAGCTAATCCATTTTCTCTATTCAACCCATGTATATATATATATATATATATGCAGAACAAAGCTAATAATAATATCTCTAGCGAACAAATATTTATTTCAACACACTGTTGTTTTTAACACTTCAAACATAGGATAAAATGATATTTTTGACGAACAAAAATATATTTCAACTCTTGACTATTTTATTTAGATCCTAAACAAGTTAAAAATAATATTTATAACCCTCGAACATTTATTTCAACACGTGTTTATTTTTAGCGAGGCGTATACATGATAAAAATAATATTTTTATCATTAGAAATATTTATTCAACACATGAATGTTTTCTATAGTTCATATATGTAATAAAAATGTGATTTTTATTGTTAAAGCAATTTATTTAAAACACGAATACTATTCAACACATGAATTTCTATTCAACGAATGAATTTCTATACAACACATAAATGTTCTCTATAGTTCGTATATATAATAACAATGTGATTTTTATTGTTAAAGCAATTTATTATAAACACGAATACCATTCAACACATAAATTTCTATTCAACGAATGAATTTCTATTCAACACATGAGTGCTCTCTATCGTTCGTATATATAATAAAAATGTGATTTTTATTGTTAAAGCAATTTATTTAAAACACGAATACCATTCAACACATGAATTTCTATTCAACGAATGAATTTCTATTCAACATATGAATGCTCTCTATCATTCGTATATATAATAAAAATGTGTTTTTTATTGTTAAAGCAATTTATTTTAAACATGAATACCATTCAACACATGAATTTCTATTCAACGAATGAATTTCTATTCAACACATGAATGTGGTTTCAACATATGAAAATAATTTCAACAAATGAATATAATTCTAACACACGAATATTTCAGAAAATTTCGACAGCATAACGGTAGGGTAGTTAAAACCGGCACCGTCCCGATGTACGGCTCGTCGCTCTACCTTAAAACCTTGCGGTTTTTGACAATGGGGATTTCATGCATTTAGTTCGCACGCAGGCGGCATGTTTTATTTTCATTTTCACAATCCTATTCTAATTTGTTTCAACCACAAGAGGGTATTTTTCAACCACAAAGGTTTTTTTCAACCACAATCCAACAATATCAACGACAAACAATTATTTCAACCATTTGTCATACCACATGTTTTCATGCCAATCACAAGCAATAAATATCGTCCATGGTTTGTTAACGAGGGGAGTATACATATATATATATATATATATATATATATATATATATATATATTCGTATATAAATATATTTCACTTCCATTTCAACACAATTCAAAGCATATATGTTTCATACAACGCTTGTATAATTTATACATCGCTCATATAACTTATACAACACATGTACATGAGGTATACAATGCGTATATAATTTACACTTCGCTTATGTAACTTATACAACACTATTTCATTCACATTTCAATTTAGATTTCTCACATTGGTTTTTGAGATGCTAAAAATCGTAGCTAGCTCAGAAAAATTCGCGGTCTCTTCTAGATTTAGAGAGCGTCCTTGCGGTCACGATGTCTCATGTTTCATCAAATTTCGTTAACACATCATAAAGATATGATTTTTCAAAGTTTGTAACACTTAAAAGTGTTTAAATCAGTTTAAAATGGCCAAAGCCGATACCTTTTAGTTTAGTTCCAAACTAGGTTTTGCAAATTTGTGAAATCCGTGCAACGATAACGAAATCCGACTGCACCACGTGAAAGAAGGGGGAAGGGCGCGCCTGTCGATGGTCGGAGGGGGGGGGGCTTAGTGGTCGGAATAAGGTAGGGTGGCACTGTGAAGTCGCTGACTTCGAGGAGGTGGTTCAGGCGCTACAGTCGACGAGGCGGGGTGTGGCGGGTATTGATTTGAAGAGGAAGAGGAGTGCTTCCAAGATCGGGTGGCGGCATGGGCTAACGTTGGCTGTGGTGATCGGAATTTGGTCGGGAAGTTGGGCATGGTTTCCCCCTTCGAGATCGAGGGTTACGGGGGGGAGGGGGGTTTGAGATTTTTTTTAATTTTAATTATGAATGGAAAAATCCTATTGGCCCATGGTTTTATTTAATTTTAAAGCAGTGTTTCTCCAAACGAACACCGATTCAAATCCAATGACTGTCGCCCCCAGCTAAATACCCCCATCCCGAACACAATGGGATAAGTTTCATAGGCCCATTCGATTGTTACAGTCAGTTATACTTCAAATTAAAATATAAAACATTCAATATTCAATTTGAACGTACATTTCATTTTTCCAGGGCTACAAACTGATTCGAAAAATTCCAAAAAAATAAATCTAGCTATGTTTTGACGCTACGGTCCCAACAAAACTTGTTTCATTAAATTCTGAGATCGTTTGAAAAATGGCCATTTTCTGGTCGATCCAATTTAACAGAAATTGACCAATCACATTTTCTTTTTCCATGCTCACATACTAGCTTCAAAAATTATGAAATTTGAAACCTAGAAATAATTTAACATCCCGGATCCAACAAAAGTTGTTTCGTCGAATTCCGAGGTCGTTTGCAAAATGTCTATTTTCAAGGGCTATATATTCTCTATAGCGGCCTTTCTGAAAATTCATTTGGCCATAACTTTTGATTCCCGCTATGAAACTTCGATTTTTCAGATTCGTTAGAAAGATATTAATAAACAAATTTAAATATTTTTGGTTTCACTAAAATCCGTTTTATTTTGCACCCGGTACAGTCAGTCAAAGTTCGAATTCAAAATTTTAAACTACCGCACCATTTCTAACTCATTATTATATTGAAATATTATATTTCAATTGTTTAAATTTCTTTTAAAATAACCAATTTAAAAATTTTAAACTGGCTCGCATTTTCCGGGTTGTTACAATCTCCCCCACTTAAAACTTTTCATCCCCGAAAAGGAAACAGCAGTACAGTAGGAAACAGAAATGGAAATGCAAAGTATTTTATAGGTACCTCGCACCGGAGTTAATCAGAGATGTCCACTCTGCATTTGGGGTAAGCTTGCTTAATGCTTTCCTCAGTCTCCCAAGTACAGTCTCTAGGATCACTACTCTACTGCACTTTAACTAAATGAACCTTTTTGCTCCTTAGCTCTTTAGTTTCTTTGCCAACAATCTTTATTGGCTCTCTTCTGACTGCTAGTTCTGGAGTAATTTCCAAGTCATGTTGCGCTGCTTCTTCTACAACAAGATCCGGATCATGAACATGTCTTCTAAGTTGAGATACGTGAAACACATCATGTACTCCGGGCAACCAGTCAGGTAATTGAACTTTATAAGCAAGAGTTCCAATTCGTTCAAGAATAGGAAAGGGACCAATAAATCTCAGTGCCAACTTCCCAGTTTTGCCAAATCTGATTACTCCCTTCATCGGAGAAACTCTTAAATACACATAATCACTAACGACAAATGATAAATCTCTTCTTCTAGAATCTGCATAACTTTCCTATCGGCTTTGCGCGGTTTATAATCGTTTCTTAATGAGATCGACTTTGTCTGAAGCATCATGAATCATATCTGGGCCCAATACAAGTCTGTTTCCAGATTCAACCCATCAAGCGGGAGATCTGCACGGTCTACCGTATAATGCTTCAAATGGCGACAATTTTAAACTTGCCTGATAGCTGTTGTTATAAGAGAATTCTGCCAAATGCAAGTGATCCTCCCATGACCCTCCAAAATCAATAATACAAGCCCGCAGTAAATCTTCTAGAATCCTATTCACCCTCTCAGTTTGGCCATCTGTCTGAGGGTAATAAGCGGTACTCAGATTCAACTTGGTTCCCAATTCTGTCTGGAATGCTTCCCAGAATTTGCTAGTAAATAATGAATCTCAATCACTGACTATACTGAGCGGCACTCCATGCAGTTTAACTATTTCTTTGAAGTAAATTTGTGCTAGGCTTTGAGCCGTTCTGTTGGATCTGACAGGTATGAAATGGGCGGTCTTCGTGAAGCGATCTACAATCACGCAAATACTGTCGTTTCCTTTCTTAGTTTGAGGCAAACCATCTATGAAGTCCATGGAAATTTGTTTCCACTTCCATCCTGGAATGTCCAATAGTTGTAATAATCCAGCCAGTTTCTGCTCGCTTTTAACTAGTTGACAAGTAGAACACTTGCTAACGTATAAGGAGATGTCTCTTTTCATTGATTTCCACCAGAATGTGCACTTGATATCAATATACATTTTGCTCACCCCTGGATGGATGCTCAGTTTGGACTTATGACATTCATCAAGTACTTCCTTCCGGAGCTCAGAAATGTTTGGAACACATATTCGACCTTTTATCCTTAGAACCCCTTGGTTATCAATTTGAAAGCTCGTAGATTCACCTTCCTTGATCCTCTGACTGATTCTCTGAATAAATTCACTGAAGAACGGCGATCTTATCATTCAAGGAAGATGTAACGATAAAAATGGCGAGGATTTCATTCTTTCTGCTGAGCACATCAGCCACAACGTTGGCTTTCCCTGGAGTGTACAAAATCTTAAAATCGTATGCTGCAAGAAATTCTAACCAATGCTGTTGTCTCAAGTTCAGATCTTTCTGAGTGAATAGATACTTCAATGATTGATGATCAGTAAACAGCTCGAACTTCTCACCCAATAAATAACGCCTCCGGATTTTCAAAGCAAACACGATAGCTAGCAACTCAAGATCATGAGTTGCATAGTTCCTTTCATGCGGCTTCAGCTGACGGCTAGCATAAGTGACCACTTAGCCTCTTTGCATTAATACTGCGCCAAGACCTCTAATAGAAGCATCCGTCCATACCGTCAAGTCCTGATTGCCATCAATAATTGTTAATACTGGAGCAATTGTTAATTTCAGTTTCAGCACTTGGAAAGCCTCCTCACATTTTAGAGTCCATTTGAATTTTTCATGCTTCTTCGTAAGCTTTGTTAATACACCGGATGTCCTTGAAAAGTCCTTAACGAATTTCCGATAGTAACTAGCCAATCCAAGAAAACTTCGAACATCTGTGGGGGTAGTAGGTTGTTTGCCATCTTGAATCGCTGTAATTTTGCTTGGATCAATAGCAATCCCTTCTTTTGATACAACATGGCCAATGAACTTAACTTCATCTTGCCAGAAGATACACTTAGAAAATTTAGCTTTCAAGATATTCCTTCTCAGAATTTCCAACACTTGTTCTAAATGTTTCTCATGCTCACTTTCTGACTTAGAGTAGATTAAGATGTTATCAATGAATACCAGAACAAATGTATTCAAGACACCACGGAACACTCTATTCATAAGATCGACGAAGTATGCGGGAGCGTTACACAAGCCGAACGGCATTACTAACCATTCGTAAAATAAATCGAGACCCCCTGAAGGCTGTCAAAGGAACACAGTCTTCTGCTATATGTAATTGGTGGAAACCTGTAGCTAGGTCCATTCTTGAGAATACTCGCGCTCCATTCAATTGATCTAACAAATCATCGATTCGCGGCAATGGATATTTATTCTTTAGTGTCTGCTTATTGAGATCTCGGTAATCAAAACAAAGTCGTAGAGTACCGTCTGATTTCGGTACAAACACTACTGCTGCTCCCCAATCTGAAAAGCTTAGCCTGTTCAGACCTTTCCACAGCAATTCTCGAGTTCGGTTGCCCAACTCTTCTTTTTCTCTCGGAGCCATTCTTCGAATTGGATGTACCATTGGTCTGGCATTCGGAATTAGATCGATTCTGAATTCAATTTCTCTTTGCAGAAGCTAGTTTTCGACTTGTTCAATACATCCGCATAGTTTTTGACGACACGAATCTTTTCTAATGAAGTGGGAATAACTTCCAAAGCAGACCAAAATTCTTTTCTATCTGGATATGAACCGTGACATGGTATAGTGATATGCCCAACCTTTGTTTTAATTTTCAATATCCTTTCCGCACAATTTACTTCAGCCTCGTATTTTGTTAACCAGTCCAGTCCAAGTATAATATCAAATTCAGAAAAATTTATGGTGATCAAATCAAAAGAGAACTTGTAGCAAGAATAAGAGATAGGCACTCTACAATATGAAATGAGAATAATAGAACCTCCTATCGGATTTTGAACTTTAATTGGTTCTTTAAGGTCTCTTACTTTTAACTTTAACTTACTAGCAGTGTTACTAGAAATGAAATTACGTGATGCACCAGTGTCAAAAAGTACAGAAACATGAATATTTTTAATTGTAAGTGTACCTCCCAAGACGTCGGGTTTACCTGATCCATCCGTAATAGTTGGCGGGTTCCCCCGTCATAAACATGAGCAACCTATGCATTCTTCTTCAAAGGACAATTTCTGCTAGTGTGCCCCTTCTGAAGGCAGTTATAGCATTCAACCAAGCTGCGGGGGCTCGGATTTGAGCTTTGCGGGTTTGTCTTCAGCCGCTTTGGAGCGGTGCACACATTAGAATAATGCCCCTTCTTTCTGCAATTGTAACAGCTCCCCTTGGGAGGCTTACTGGCTTGCTGAGTAGTGGTGGCTGCATTGCTTGACTCAGGCTGATCTCCAGAAGCTTTGCGCTTTTTCCTGCTTGGCTCTTAGCGCGGTCTAGATTGGAGTTCCTCTCATCCAAGTCTTCGTAGTTACAGGCCATCTCTACCAGTTCTGAAAATGGAAGTTTGATTTTGCTCATGGCCTTGTCCTGATACTTGCGCTGTAGCCCCAGTATGAACCTTTTGTTCTTTGCTTTTGATGTCAAGATAAGCTCTGGAGCATAACGTGATAGTTGTGTGAATTTTTTGAGATAGTCCTGAATAGATGTAATAACCCGAAAATGCGAGCCAGTTTGAAATTTTTAATTTGGCAATTTTAGCGAATTTTGGATATTTAAAATGAATTATTTTAAATAATATCGGCGAGAAAATTTATTTTGAATATAATTAGAATGTATATATTATACGCGTCGTCGTTAGAATATAAATATTTATATATAATTATAAATAAAATTGAAAATGGCGCGGTAGTTCGATAATTCGATTTCAAACTTCAATTGAATGTACCGGGTGCAAAACAATCCGGATTTTAGTGAAACCAAAAATGATAGGATCTAATTGATGATATCTTTCCAGCGAATCCGAATAATCGAGATTTCATAGCGGGAATCAAAAGATATGTCCAGTTGAAAATTCTGAATAGTCGCTATGGAATTCAGGCCCTTAAAAATGGACATTTTGCAAATGACCTCGGATTTCGACGAAACCAGTTTTGTTGGGTCCGTGATGTCAAATTATTGCTAGGTTTTAAATTTCATAATTTTTCGAATCAATATGTGAGCGTGGCAAAGGAAAACGCGTTTGACCAGTTTCAGTTGATTTTAATCGACTAGAAAATGACCATTTTTCCAACGGCCTCAGAATTCGATGAAACTAGTTTTGTTACGACCGTATCGTCAATACGAAGCTAGAAAATATTTTTCTAGAATTTTTAAAGTTCGTATGCGACCCCGGTAATTTGAAATGTACGTTTAAAATTCAATATAGTGATTTAAATGTAAATTTAACGGAAACTGATTGTAACAGCCGAATCAGCCTACTATACATATCCCATTGTGTTCGGAATAGGGGTAAAACGCTATGGACGACAGGCGGTGGGCCTCGTTTCGAGTTTGTATGTAAAAGTCAACTTTTTCGAATTAAATAAAAAAAAGGTTCTCTTCCCCTTATACCTCTGCCCCCCCCCCCCCGTATCATTTCAGAATCAAAAAAAAAGAAAAAGAAAGACGAAACGGGGAGGAGCGCAGCCCCCCCGCATCGACCATCGCGCCGCCTCTGGCACGGATCCGCCCTCCGCCTCCCTCCATCCACCTCGCGGCAGCACCCATCACCACACACCCGAGCCGCCCCACAATCGACGCCTCCCCCTTCTCTTGCTGGCGCCTCCATCCGCCACCACCCCCACCCCGTGTCCCCTCCGCCTGCTCGAGAGCCCCCCCCCCCACAGCGGCGCCGACCACTCGACAGTTCCCCCCCCCCTCTGTAAGTTCCCTGATTTTTTTTTATTTCTTTTAAAACTGATTTTATTTATTTACTTTAAAACTGATTTTATTTATTTACTTTAAAACTGATTTTATTTATTTACTTTAAAACTGATTTTACTTATTGATTTTAAAACTGTAAGGTTAGGTTTTTTTTAAAACTGTAAAGCTTGATAAAAATATAACCTTTAACATATATAGCTTAATAAAATTATTTTTGAAAAGGCGGCATCTATAAGTTTAAGAAGACGAGATCTTTATATGTAAAAAGGCAAAAGACGTGATTTTTAATATATAAAAGAGGTGATTTTTTTTTTAAACTATAAAAGATTAGATTTTTGAAAATGAAAAGACAATATTCTTAGATATGAAAAGACGATATTTTGAGATGAGTAGTGAAGTAAAAATATGATTTTTACTTCGAGGAAAATATAATTTTTATATTATAGAAAGGCGAAATCTTTTTATATAGTAACGAAATAAAAATTCGATTTTTTTTTATATATTGAATAACGAAATAAAAATTCGATTTTTATATATTGAATAACGAAATAAAAATTCGATTTTTATATATTGAATAACGAAGTAAAAATTCGATTTTTATATATTGAATAACGAAGTAAAAATTCGATTTTTATATATTGAACTTAGAAGTAAAAATATGATTTGTATATATTGAATAGCGAAGTAAAAATTCGATTTTTACATATGTAGTGGCTACGGGCAACAAAGATGACAAAAAGGCGAGAACGTTGAAGACTTCTGCATTAGAAGTGCCGTGGAGCTAGGATAGCTATAAGTGAGAATTTCTCACCTTTCAATTTCATTTCTATTTATATATATACTAGGATGCAGACGGTGCTTAGTAGCACCCGACACAATCGTCCACAGACCATGGACTTGTTTGTTTGGTTGCATAGATTAGCTATATGATTTGATTTGAATTTGGTTGTTTGGTGATTTTGATTGATGTGTGAATGGCGTGGGCCTTCACTAGACCGGGGATAAGGCTAGGCCTCGTCCCGTTTCTAGTATCGTGCCGTTATGCCGCCGAAATTTTCTAAAATATGTTAGAAAATAAAAATATCATTTTATTGTGTAAATGAATAATAGAAATTCATATGTTGGAATAAAATGTTTTATCGTTAAAAATATAATTTTTAACGTGAATATGAATATAGTGAAAGTGAATAAAATAAAATATTCATTTACAAACCAGACGGTTTGTTTATGTACACCTATTTGAAGGACATTGATTGGGACGATAAATTTTACACATCGCCCAACAGCACAAATAAAATATGTGTTTGATTGTTTGAAACCCCACACGGGTGTTAGGATGAAATTTGAAGTTCACTCATCCTGATTGATTAAATATGTCGATCGATCGATTGACAGGCTGTTATAAGCGTTAGATAACTATATTTGATGCTTATACAGTGTAGTGCACTTTGGTTGATGGTTGATTATTTTTCAATGCTATTATATACATGTGTTGTAGAAAATCCATATAATTAACATTATATGGTAATTGATTGGGCCTCATTCCAGTTTTGAAAAAGAAATATTTGAAATAGAATATTTGAAAATAGGAATATATGAAGCCGTGTTGATTAGATTGACGCCATTTTGACGTGAACGATATTTATATCGATTTTAAACGATTTCGAAATGAATTGAATTGAAAACGATTTCGAAATGAATTGAATTGAAAACGATTTCGAAATGAATGGAATTGAAAACGATTTCGAAATGAATTGAATTGAAAACGATTTCGAAATGAATGGAATTGAAAACGATTTCGAAATGAATTGAATTGAAAACGATTTCGAAATGAATTGAATTGAAAACGATTTCGAAATGAATTGAATTGAAAACGATTTCGAAATGAATTGAATTGAAAACGATTTCGAAATGAATTGAATTGAAAACGATTTCGAAATGAATTGAATTGAAAACTATTTCGAACTGAATTGAATAGAAAACGATTTCGAAATGAATTGAATTGAAAACGAATTCGAATTGAATTGAAAACGATTTCGAAATGAATTGAATTGAAAACGAATTCGAATTGAATTGAAAGCGAATTGAAATGAATTCAAATTGAATTGAAATTTGAATTGAATAGAAATGAATTTTAAAACGAATTTATAGAGAAGAATTCAATTTTGATTTGAATTGAAATGGAAGTTGAAATTGCTTTTGAAACGAATTTAAAACTATTTATATAATTCGTTTTAAATAGAAATCGTCGAAATATATATTATATATATTATATATATAATATAATGGCCTGAATAGAACGCGCCGCGCCGCGGTAGTTCGTGAATTTCGACCATTTATTTCAAACGGACATTACGGGAGATCCGACCGTCGGATTCTCCTAAAACCGGAACCGTTGGGTTCGTATCAAAAAGAGCTTTCTAACGAATACTATAAATTAGAAATCTAACGGTTGGATTTGGAGTTACGTCCAAATCAAATTTGAAAAAGGTCGCTGTAAGTGCAGTTCGATGGCCATTGATGGAAATCAACTGTACGGGCCTTGATAAAATTATTAAAAATAGTAATAATTTGTGTAAAATCATAAGAAATGATTTAGAAAGATTTGGGATGAAAAAAACTCCATATTTGAAAAGATAAAAATAGATTTTTATCGAAATGAACTAGTTTTGAACTAGAATTATAATTCTATTTATTTTTAAATAAATAAATTGAATTTGAAATGGTTTTAAAAATAACCAGAATATCCAATGATTGCATTGGAGTGGAATTGAATCGAAATTGTCTTCGGAATATTTCGATGTTGGAATTCGTGATTATACGGATGTTGATATGGAAATTTGAAAGATATATATTTATATCGTTATTTCCAATACGACATTTGTTAGTCGTAGAATTTGATATTGAATATAAGCCGATATATTTTCTATTCAGAGTCTTGTATTGAATATCGAATGTGATTTGGGTTTGTCGTGAATGGTGTCTTCACTAACACTGTTCTTGAACCCAGTTGAGAAAATATTAAATCTTTTTATTTAGATTTAATGAAGTGTACCAATTCAATAATATTTAATTGGAATTGAATTGATATTAATTTTTGGGTTTATCGTGGACAGTGTTTTAAATAACACTCGTTCTTTAACCCGATAATTAATGGAATGTGACTTTGGGTTTATCGTGAACCGTGTTTTAAATGACACAGATTCTTTAACCCAGATAACGATTAAAACTAAGTGGAGTTTTAATGAATCTTTAATTAGATTGAAATAATCGAAATGGAGTGTCACCAGTTTTGCTCCAGGCGATAGTTAAATCTTTAATTAGATTTGAACGTGAAATGGTAATTGAATTTACCGATAACACTGTGGTGTTAGATATGAAGTATTACCAGTTTTACTTCATGGGATAAATAGGTTGGGATTGGGAAATTAAAACAAATGATTACTTCGGTAAGTTTCGTTAATCCCGGCTAGTTGAATCGAAATTCAAAAGGATAGAATAAAGAATAAATTCAAGGAATTTATCTTGGATAAAATTAATGGGAACCTTTCCCTATGAATGTGAAATTTAGAAACTAACTGTCGGTTAGCCAAGCAGAATGGTTTTCTGGATATTGATCTGATGTTGGTTTCGGCCTTCGGGGTTAATATTTGGGGAATTATTCTCTTGATTAATTTACGGTTAGTGACTGATGAATTGGTATGAGGCGTATGTTGTGTTTGTGTAACACTTATTTAAATATACGTGAGTTATTCGGAAAGACCGGGTTTATCCCATTCTGAATAACTGATACGACGATAAGTCGAAGATGAAGACGATGGTCGAAGACCGGAGGTCTTCACGTCGTTTGGGTAATTACTGATGATCTTGATTGGGCTGTACACCCAAGAAGATGGAAACAGTTAGTGATCGTCCAGACGTACTTGGAGATCGATGGATATGCGGGGTACTAGGTGCCTCCGGTTTCGTTCAGACCCAGAACGGACTTGTAAATGGACTGTGTGTCTGACATTGGATTTTAGTCCATGTGATTGATCTCTATTAAATATATATCTGTTTGGCGGCGGAGAATTTATTCTCTTTCTTAACGCCCTTCTCTGAGACGTACGAGCTCAGGGGTTATATATTGATGGATATCAAACGCATGGAGTGAATTGCCTGTGTGGCATGCCTAAGTGGCAATTGATCAAGGCTTCTATTGAAAAGCAAAGTCTTGTGGTGATGATCAAAGCACGGCCTTTGTGGCGTAGCTTTGTGTAACGTTTACTTCGCAAGTTTCACACCCGGTATGAACCAAAAACGGGAGACGGACATCAGGGAGGACTTGCGTTTCTTTCTAGCTAAAAGTGGCGTCAGTGGTTTTACACGCCCTGACGAGTTTGACTTATGTGGTTGTTGCTGTTGCGAGGCGCCTCGGTTTGATCGGACGATCCGGGTCCGATGGAGTCATTCGTTGGCTCGTTTGCGCCCCAAAGGGCGGGGAGACGTATTGTTCAGGCATAATAATCCACATCGGTGGACCGGCCCTGACGATCCAGGGGGCAGTTGCGGTTGTTCCTGAGACATGGTAGGCTAGATTGTCTCGAATCGGTTGAGGACTATCTTTTGCCTCGGTTCATAGATGGAAATCCAATTTCCAAATACGTGACTTTGCGGTTTTATTTGTAAACCTATATATGGCGACATGATATATGGTACCCATGCCGCCTATGATTGATACTTATGATGTGAAGTTGTTTTATACACTATGCACTTATAATAGTATCAAACGATTTGTTTTAACCGTATCAAGCATTCTTTGGCTCTTATAAGGGAAAACCCTATCCTCGGCTGCGTTGCATTGTGTGATGGGACCTGGGTCTTATAACAGCTTCATTTTTCTTTATTTAGCATTGCGCTGTATGTTTTATGCACTGGTATTCTTGGGAGGAAACCCGTTCCGTGTTATACGGCGTGGTCCCTTGATTTACCTAATGATTTAAAATAAAGATTAATAACTATTTTAGTTCTCACACCAGTCACATGACTGACCTGGAGTTTATTGTTTTAACCTAAACTCTGGGTGCCCTTATTTTGACACGGGCAGCTAGTAGTTTCGGTTTTGCAGATTTATATTCACAGGATCCTGGTTTACAGCTGGAACGATATCCGGAAAGCTTTGTATCCGTATATCTCTTCTAGTTGTGTATTGTATTATTTTCCGCAGCTATGTATTTAATGTAATTTAAATCTCTGATATTTCTGTGTAATATTCATTTATACTCTGTATATTCTTGTAATCTGGTGCATTGTTATAATATACAAAGAAATGTTCTTTTGTATGCGTTCTATTTTGTCTTGTACTCAACGCTATCCGCGTTTTCCTCAACGGGGAAGTTCGGGTCGTGTCAGTTTGGTATCAGAGCTTTGGTTTACAGAGCTCGAGAACAAGACACATTAGAACCATACGAAAGAATTCATCAGATATTGGATTAGTAATATCCAATTAGAATGACTCGTTAGAGATAGGATCAGCAGTATCCTAGAACGAGTGTGAAGAGTATATTTTTTCAAAAGAAAACAGATTTGTTTTGAAAATTTAAACCGCTTTATACGTATTTGATTAGTTATTATATTGATGTTGGACAGTCCAGTATATATAGACTTTGCGTATACGTCTGATCCACGTGTATTTGAAATTTTAATATACTGGATAGATATAGAGTCACACTCTAGTCGCCCGGAGACGATTCTGATGATAGTCTAGACATCATCAGAATTGGTATTCGAGTTTCAAAGGTGTGATTTTCTATATATTTCCATTAGACTGGTGTGAGAACCAAAATTAGATAGGGCCTATTGTTGTGATTTGGCATCAAAAACATGATTTTTGTATATGTATCAAAATTATGAATTTGAAACTCTAATTCACTAATTGATTGATGTTTGTGTTGTTTGTTCATTTGTTTGCTAATTTTGAACCATTATGCCTAATTGAACCAAATATTGAATTATATTGAAAATTGGTCGCATTTGCTTGCATATACATATACTTACATTGAACAGGTCATAGCAAGGAGGCTAGAGCAGAGAATAAAATTTGTTTGCCCGACAAATAGGTACATGTTTACTACATAATTTACTGTTTTGTTTGGGTGATGATGATTTTATGAGCCTATTGGCTAGCCGCTTGGCTTTTTCTTTTTCTGTTTGAGATCTGAAGGACCGGGGAAGCTATTTGAAATTCCCCGATGCTCCCGGTGCAGGGGAGGTTATGGCGAAAATTTTCGAAAATTTAGGGTGATAGCCAAATTTTTGAAATTTTGAAAATTCTCAGAAACTAAAGAGTTGGAGAATGGAAGCCAGATCGAGCGTAGAGTTGATTGATCAAACCACTTTCGACTTTGTTCCTTTTCGGGGACGAAAAGTTTAAAGTGGGGGAGATTGTAATAACCCGAAAATGCGAGCCAGTTTGAAATTTTTAATTTGGCAATTTTAGCGAATTTTGGATATTTAAAATGAATTATTTTAAATAATATCGGCGAGAAAATTTATTTTGAATATAATTAGAACGTATATATTATACGCGTCGTCGTTAGAATATAAATATTTATATATAATTATAAATAAAATTGAAAATGGCGCGGTAGTTCGATAATTCGATTTCAAACTTCAATTGAATGTACCGGGTGCAAAACAATCCGGATTTTAGTGAAACCAAAAATGATAGGATCTAATTGATGATATCTTTCCAGCGAATCCGAATAATCGAGATTTCATAGCGGGAATCAAAAGATATGTCCAGTTGAAAATTCTGAATAGTCGCTATGGAATTCAGGCCCTTAAAAATGGACATTTTGCAAATGACCTCGGATTTCGACGAAACCAGTTTTGTTGGGTCCGTGATGTCAAATTATTGCTAGGTTTTAAATTTCATAATTTTTCGAATCAATATGTGAGCGTGGCAAAGGAAAACGCGTTTGACCAGTTTCAGTTGATTTTAATCGACTAGAAAATGACCATTTTTCCAACGGCCTCAGAATTCGATGAAACTAGTTTTGTTACGACCGTATCGTCAATACGAAGCTAGAAAATATTTTTCTAGAATTTTTAAAGTTCGTATGCGACCCCGGTAATTTGAAATGTACGTTTAAAATTCAATATAGTGATTTAAATGTAAATTTAACGGAAACTGATTGTAACAGCCGAATCAGCCTACTATACATATCCCATTGTGTTCGGAATAGGGGTAAAACGCTATGGACGACAGGCGGTGGGCCTCGTTTCGAGTTTGTATGTAAAAGTCAACTTTTTCGAATTAAATAAAAAAAAGGGTCTCTTCCCCTTATACCTCTGCCCCCCCCCCCGTATCATTTCAGAATCAAAGCAAATAAAAAAAAAAAGGCGAAACGGGGAGGAGCGCAGCCCCCCCGCATCGACCATCGCGCCGCCTCTGGCGCGGATCCGCCCTCCCCCTCCCTCCATCCACCTCGCGGCAGCACCCATCACCACACACCCGAGCCGCCCCACAATCGACGCCTCCCCCTTCTCTTGCTGGCGCCTCCATCCGCCACCACCCCCACCCCGTGTCCCCTCCGCCTGCTCGAGAGCCCCCCCCCCCCCCCACAGCGGCGCCGACCACTCGACAGTTCCCCCCCCTCTGTAAGTTCCCTGATTTTTTTTATTTATTTCTTTTAAAACTGATTTTATTTATTTACTTTAAAACTGGTTTTATTTATTTACTTTAAAACTGATTTTATTTATTTACTTTAAAACTGATTTTACTTATTGATTTTAAAACTGTAAGGTTAGGTTTTTTTTTAAAACTGTAAAGCTTGATAAAAATATAACCTTTAACATATATAGCTTAATAAAATTATTTTTGAAAAGGCGGCATCTATAAGTTTAAGAAGACGAGATCTTTATATGTAAAAAGGCAAAAGACGTGATTTTTAATATATAAAAGAGGTGATTTTTTTTTTTAAAACTATAAAAGATTAGATTTTTGAAAATGAAAAGACGATATTCTTAGATATGAAAAGACGATATTTTGAGATGAGTAGTGAAGTAAAAATATGATTTTTACTTCGAGGAAAATATAATTTTTATATTATAGAAAGGCGAAATCTTTTTATATAGTAACGAAATAAAAATTCGATTTTTTTTTATATATTGAATAACGAAATAAAAATTCGATTTTTATATATTGAATAACGAAATAAAAATTCGATTTTTATATATTGAATAACGAAATAAAAATTCGATTTTTATATATTGAATAACGAAGTAAAAATTCGATTTTTATATATTGAATAACGAAGTAAAAATTCGATTTTTATATATTGAACTTAGAAGTAAAAATATGATTTGTATATATTGAATAGCGAAGTAAAAATTCGATTTTTACATATGTAGTGGCTACGGGCAACAAAGATGACAAAAAGGCGAGAACGTTGAAGACTTCTGCATTAGAAGTGCCATGGAGCTAGGATAGCTATAAGTGAGAATTTCTCACCTTTCAATTTCATTTCTATTTATATATATATACTAGGATGCAGACGGTGCTTAGTAGCACCCGACACAATCGTCCACAGACCATGGACTTGTTTGTTTGGTTGCATAGATTAGTTATATGATTTGATTTGAATTTGGTTGTTTGGTGATTTTGATTGATGTGTGAATGGCGTGGGCCTTCACTAGACCGGGGATAAGGCTAGGCCTCGTCCCGTTTCTAGTATCGTGCCGTTATGCCGCCGAAATTTTCTAAAATATGTTAGAAAATAAAAATATCATTTTATTGTGTAAATGAATAATAGAAATTCATATGTTGGAATAAAATGTTTTATCGTTAAAAATATAATTTTTAACGTGAATATGAATATAGTGAAAGTGAATAAAATAAAATATTCATTTACAAACCAGACGGTTTGTTTATGTACACCTATTTGAAGGACATTGATTGGGACGATAAATTTTACACATCGCCCAACAACACAAATAAAATATGTGTTTGATTGTTTGAAACCCCACACGGGTGTTAGGATGAAATTTGAAGTTCACTCATCCTGATTGATTAAATATGTCGATCGATCGATTGACAGGCTGTTATAAGCGTTAGATAACTATATTTGATGCTTATACAGTTTAGTGCACTTTGGTTGATGGTTGATTATTTTTCAATGCTATTATATACATGTGTTGTAGAAAATCCATATAATTAACATTATATGGTAATTGATTGGGCCTCATTCCAGTTTTGAAAAAGAAATATTTGAAATAGAATATTTGAAAATAGGAATATATGAAGCCGTGTTGATTAGATTGACGCCATTTTGACGTGAACGATATTTATATCGATTTTAAACGATTTCGAAATGAATTGAATTGAAAACGATTTCGAAATGAATTGAATTGAAAACGATTTCGAAATGAATTGAATTGAAAACGATTTCGAAATGAATGGAATTGAAAACGATTTCGAAATGAATTGAATTGAAAACGATTTCGAAATGAATTGAATTGAAAACGATTTCGAAATGAATTGAATTGAAAACAATTTCGAAATGAATTGAATTGAAAACGATTTCGAAATGAATTGAATTGAAAACGATTTCGAAATGAATTGAATTGAAAACGATTTCGAACTGAATTGAATTGAAAACGATTTCGAAATGAATTGAATTGAAAACGAATTCGAATTGAATTGAAAACGATTTCGAAATGAATTGAATTGAAAACGATTTCGAAATGAATTGAATTGAAAACGAATTCGAATTGAATTGAAAGCGAATTGAAATGAATTCAAATTGAATTGAAATTTGAATTGAATAGAAATGAATTTTAAAACGAATTTATAGAGAAGAATTCAATTTTGATTTGAATTGAAATGGAAGTTGAAATTGCTTTTGAAACGAATTTAAAACTATTTATATAATTCGTTTTAAATAGAAATCGTCGAAATATATATTATATATATTATATATATAATATAATGGCCTGAATAGAACGCGCCGCGCCGCGGCAGTTCGTGAATTTCGACCATTTATTTCAAACGGACATTACGGGAGATCCGACCGTCGGATTCTCCTAAAACCGGAACCGTTGGGTTCTTATCGAAAAGAGCTTTCTAACGAATATTATAAATTAGAAATCTAACGGTTGGATTTGGAGTTACGTCCAAATCAAATTTGAAAAAGGTCGCTGTAAGTGCAGTTCGATGGCCATTGATGGAAATCGACTGTACGGGCCTTGATAAAATTATTAAAAATAGTAATAATTTGTGTAGAATCATAAGAAATGATTTAGAAAGATTTGGGATGAAAAAAACTCCATATTTGAAAAGATAAAAATAGATTTTTATCGAAATGAACTAGTTTTGAACTAGAATTATAATTCTATTTATTTTTAAATAAATAAATTGAATTTGAAATGGTTTTAAAAATAACCAGAATATCCAATGATTGCATTGGAGTGGAATTGAATCGAAATTGTCTTCGGAATATTTCGATGTTGGAATTCGTGATTATACGGATGTTGATATGGAAATTTGAAAGATATATATTTATATCGTTATTTCCAATACGACATTTGTTAGTCGTAGAATTTGATATTGAATATAAGCCGATATATTTTCTATTCAGAGCCTTGTATTGAATATCGAATGTGATTTGGGTTTGTCGTGAATGGTGTCTTCACTAACACTGTTCTTGAACCCAGTTGAGAAAAGATTAAATCTTTTTATTTAGATTTAATGAAGTGTACCAATTCAATAATATTTAATTGGAATTGAATTGATATTGATTTTTGGGTTTATCGTGGACAGTGTTTTAAATAACACTCGTTCTTTAACCCAATAATTAATGGAATGTGACTTTGGGTTTATCGTGAACCGTGTTTTAAATGACACAGATTCTTTAACCCAGATAACGATTAAAACTAAGTGGAGTTTTAATGAATCTTTAATTAGATTGAAATAATCGAAATGGAGTGTCACCAGTTTTGCTCCAGGCGATAGTTAAATCTTTAATTAGATTTGAACGTGAAATGGTAATTGAATTTACCGATAACACTGTGGTGTTAGATATGAAGTATTACCAGTTTTACTTCATGGGATAAATAGGTTGGGATTGGGAAATTAAAACAAATGATTACTTCGGTAAGTTTCGTTAATCCCGGCTAGTTGAATCGAAATTCAAAAGGATAGAATAAAGAATAAATTCAAGGAATTTATCTTGGATAAAATTAATGGGAACCTTTCCCTATGAATGTGAAATTTAGAAACTAACTGTCGGTTAGCCAAGCAGAATGGTTTTCTAGATATTGATCTGATGTTGGTTTCGGCCTTCGGGGTTAATATTTGGGGAATTATTCTCTTGATTAATTTACGGTTAGTGACTGATGAATTGGAATGAGGTGTATGTTGTGTTTGTGTAACACTTATGTAAATATACGTGAGTTATTCGGAAAGACCGGGTTTATCCCATTCTGAATAACTGATACGACGATAAGTCGAAGATGAAGACGATGGTCGAAGACCGGAGGTCTTCACGTCGTTTGGGTAATTACTGATGATCTTGATTGGGCTGTACACCCAAGAAGATGGAAACAGTTAGTGATCGTCCAGACGTACTTGGAGATCGATGGATATGCGGGGTACTAGGTGCCTCCGGTTTCGTTCAGACCCAGAACGGACTTGTAAATGGACTGTGTGTCTGACATTGGATTTTAGTCCGTGTGATTGATCTCTATTAAATATATATCTGTTTGGCGGCGGAGAATTTATTCTCTTGCTTAACGCCCTTCTCTGAGACGTACGAGCTCAGCGGTTATATATTGATGGATATCAAATGCATGGAGTGAATTGCCTGTGTGGCATGCCTAAGTGGCAATTGATCAAGGCTTCTGTTGAAAAGCAAAGTCTTGTGGTGATGATCAAAGCACGGCCTTTGTGGCGTAGCTTTGTGTAACGTTTACTTCGCAAGTTTCACACCCGGTATGAACCAAAAACGGGAGATGGACATCAGGGAGGACTTGCGTTTCTTTCTAGCTAAAAGTGGCGTCAGTGGTTTTACACGCCCTGACGAGTTTGACTTATGTGGTTGTTGCTGTTGCGAGGCGCCTCGGTTTGATCGGACGATCCGGGTCCGATGGAGTCATTCGTTGGCTCGTTTGCGCCCCAAAGGGCGGGGAGACGTATTGTTCAGGCATAATAATCCACATCGGTGGACCGGCCCTGACGATCCAGGGGGCAGTTGCGGCTGTTCCTGAGACATGGTAGGCTAGATTGTCTCGAATCGGTTGAGGACTATCTTTTGCCTCGGTTCATAGATGGAAATCCAATTTCCAAATACGTGACTTTGCGGTTTTATTTGTAAACCTATATATGGCGACATGATATATGGTACCCATGCCGCCTATGATTGATACTTATGATGTGAAGTTGTTTTATACACTATGCACTTATAATAGTATCAAACGATTTGTTTTAACCGTATCAAGCATTCTTTGGCTGTTATAAGGGAAAACCCTATCCTCGGCTGCGTTGCATTGTGTGATGGGACCTGGGTCTTATAACAGCTTCATTTTTCTTTATTTAGCATTGCGCTGTTTATTTTATGCACTGGTATTCTTGGGAGGAAACCCGTTCCGTGTTATACGGCGTGGTCCCTTGATTTACCTAATGATTTAAAATAAAGATTAATAACTGTTTTAGTTCTCACACCAGTCACATGACTGACCTGGAGTTTATTGTTTTAACCTAAACTCTGGGTGCCCTTATTTTGACACGGGCAGCTAGTAGTTTCGGTTTTGCAGATTTATATTCACAGGATCCTGGTTTACAGCTGGAACGATATCCGGAAAGCTTTGTATCCGTATATCTCTTCTAGTTGTGTATTGTATTATTTTCCGCTGCTATGTATTTAATGTAATTTAAATCTCTGATATTTCTGTGTAATATTCATTTATACTCTGTATATTCTTGTAATCTGGTGCATTGTTATAATATACAAAGAAATGTTCTTTTGTATACGTTCTATTTTGTCTTGTACTCAACGCTATCCGCGTTTTCCTCAACGGGGAAGTTCGGGTCGTGTCAATAGAGCGGTCTCCTTGCTGGAGATTAGCAAAATCATCACACATACGCTCTAATGCTTGCTCGGGGATGAACTTCCCCTTAAACATTGTCTTGAACTCCTCCCAAGTCCTTACTGTATCTTCCTCATCCTCAGAGGTGATGGCATCCCACAATAATTCGGCCTCCTCCTGTAAAATCCAAGCGCCCATAAACGCTTTGTCGTGGGTTCCGAGTCTTATGCCACCCAAGATCTTCTCGCATGTTTCAACCATGCTAAGGCCTCTGTCACTGTGCCAGTTCCGGAAAAGGGTTTGCCCCCGAGGTTTCTGTAACTCTTCGCTACTCGGTCAAGTTCGAATTGCTGAGGAGCTGGTGGCTGTATCATAGGCCCCTCTTCTGCTATGGGGATAATCCCCCGTCCTCCAGCTCGGCCTCCTCTAGCTACATCTGCTCGTGTAGCCATCAAGTCAAGTTCTGTACAAGCAAGAAAAGAGTCAAGCTCACAGAAATGATAAACTTCATATACGACAAAGCAGAAGAACATAAGGAAAGATAATGATGTACTGATCAAATTTTTTTGCTATTCTGCTTAGCTCATTCTAGGACATTACTAATCCTATCTCTAATGAGCTACTTTCCTTAGAATACTACTGATTCCATTCTGACGAGGTGTTTAATGTGTTAGATTCCAGAACTAAGGTTAACCAAAGCTCTGATACCAACTATGACGATCTCAAAACCCATACGACGGTGTTAAGGATAATCAATGGAATATAACACATTAATCATCATTAGCAGGGTACAGATAATAGCATAAACAACAAATAGAATACTTTTACATAAATACGACAGAGGAATCATAACATGTAACAACATCAGAGTAGCACAGTGTAGGATATAACTTAGTGCATAAAAAGGGAATGATCAGTCAACATCGCCATAAGCGGAATATATACATACAGTGAGACATAATAAAGATATCATTCACATTGCTAGAGGTGGTACATATACATAAGGTAATTCATGCTGGAAGTAAATCAGTCTACATCGCCATAGGAGGAATCATATACATAAGATAAGAATGGCGGAAAGTCAATAGCCAAAATACAAGTAAATCTAATCCTCGCCATCAAGCCAAAAACGCACTCCGTGCTGCAGTACTAAGCCAAAATGTCATGTCATCTGTCAACTAGGCTGCCTATGTGAAAATAAGGGCACCCGAGTTTGCAAAGTGAAACAAACAACGAGTCAGTCGTGGGACTGGTATGAGAAATCTACTTAACTGGTTAAACAACAGTAATAAGGCAAATCATAGGACCATGCCACTTTCGCAGAACGGGTTTACTCCAGTGATTGCCAGTGCATTTAAAACAAAGTAAATTCTTTAAACAACGCAATGCTTTTTAAAAAGAATGAAGCCGTTATAAGACTCAAGTCCCATCACATAATGCAACGCAAACCGGAGGATAGAGTTTTACCTTATAATGGCCAAAATATGCTTAATACGTGCCAAGCAAAATCACTTGATATTATTACTAGTGCATATATGTTTCAAAAAGCGAATACAATCAGAAATATCAATCATAGACGGCATAGCTACCATATACTATGTCGCCATACTAGTTCTACAATAAAATCCGTTATTTCGTATTGGGAATTTGGATTCCATCATGATTCGAGGCAAGAGGAAAGCTCCTCTCCACTTCGAGACACTCTAGCAAATGCCTCAGGACTACACACTCTGGGTAACCCTTGGATCTTCAGGGTCGGTCCTCTCTTACGTTTGAAGATTGGCAATTCCTGAACACATGTTTCCCGGTCCTAACAGACCTAAAATCGAGGTGACATGCATTCCAACAACCACATAGGTAAAGATAATATAAATGTCAGCCAGTTTAAGCACTGACACTACCTCTAGCTAGAAAGAAACGTCGTGCTCTCCCTGCAGTCCTTATCCCGTTTTTAACTCATACCGAGGTGTGAGACTTGCGAATCCACGCTATACACAAAGCTAGGCCACGTAGGCCGTACTTTGATCATCGACCATAAGACTTTTCTTTGCAACAGAAGCCTTGATCATTGCATCTTGGCATGCCACACAGGAAATCCACTCCATACGACTGATTTCTATCGATATATAACCTCTGAGCTCGTACGACTTAGAGAAGGGCGTTAAGCAAGAGAATAAATTCTCTGCCGCTAAACAGATATATATTTAACAGAGATCAATCGGCACAAAACAAAATCCAATGTCAGACACACAGTCCGTTTACAAGTCCATTCTGGGTCTAAATGAAACCGGAGGCACCATATTCCTCGCATATCCGTACAATCAACACATACGTCCAGACGGCTACTACTTCCGTCCCTTCAAGGTGGCTACTCCAATTAGGAACCTCAGCAGCGCCGATCCATCCGATATGAAGATTGTCGGTCAAACCGTATTCGTATTTTCAACTTCAAATCGTTCAATCAATTATTTGAAATGAGGTTTAGCTCGGCCTTCTCAAATAATTCACGGATATTTAGAATTCAAATCAATTCTTTCCATGGTTAAATTATTCGACATTCACATTTCAGTTCTTTATTATAATTTTCATGTCATTAACATTCAACCATCAAATATCAAGCAAACCAAGTAAAATTGGTTTATTTCCATTCCATGTCGCTTATAATATTTTATAACGATTTTTTGCCATTTTTATTTATTTAAAAATGGCCATATTTAATTAAACGACGTTTCAGGTCGTGCCGTGGCCCTGTTTTTCCCCAAATTTGGTTTACACATATCGGGAAATCTAACCGTTGGATTTCTACAAAGTTTATATCACTGGGAAGATATTCCCAAAACGAACCCAACGGTTCCAGTTTCATGAAAATCCAACGCTCGGATCTTCCGGTATAGTCGTTTAAAGTTACGATTTCAAAACGCGAGCTACACGGCCTCGATTCGTTTTAATTTAATTTATATATATATATATATATATAATTCATTTGACGATTTCAATATCGTTTTCACTTCAAATATTTCACTAACCCTTTATATTTCGAAAAATTTCGCCATAACCTTCTTTGCTCGGGAAGGGGTTTGGAAATTTATTAGGCCGTATTAGGTACCCAATAAATCCTAATAAGCATACACATTTTTATAGTGATATATTCCGGTGTGCACAGGGGAGTGTGTATAGATCATAACTCCAGAGAATAAATTCTCGTCACCCTATAAATGTTTTTTGTGCCTTATTGACCAAAGAGACGTGTTTATTGTCATCTCCAGACCCTTGTGGGGTTTTTATTAATCTGTCAATTTACCGTTACAATTTATATAGTCTAGATCAGTTATCAGTTCAACATGTAATATATAGTCATCGCCATACAAGCCTCTCGTTTGTATGGTAAATCTTCAACCTCGTCACACAAGCTCCAAATGCTTATGTGTATATGATGAAGTATACCTATCGTCAAGAAGTATGCCATGTAGTTTAGTTCAAAATTATTTGTTACTATCCTATGGTGATATTTATTATTACACACAGAACAACTAGCACTCCGCATCCAATGGCATTCACAGGAGTTGATATTATAATAAAATTTGCACATCCAACTCATTAAGGTTTACCTATTTGTCGGGCACACAAATAAATTCTTTACTCAGCAGCTAATCCATTTTCTCTGTTCAACCCATGTATATATATATATATATATATATATATATGCAGAACAAAGTTAATAATAATATCTCAAGCGAACAAATATTTATTTCAACACACTGTTATTTTTAACACTTCATACATAGGATAAAATGATATTTTTGACGACCAAAAATATATTTCAACTCTTGACTATTTTATTTAGATCCTAAACAGGTTAAAAATAATATTTATAACCCTTAAACATTTATTTCAACACGTGTGTATTTTTAGCTAGGCGTATACATGATAAAAATAATATTTTTATCATCAGAAATATTTATTCAACACATCAATGTTTTCTATAGTTCATATAAAAATGTGATTTTTATTGTTAAAGCAATTTATTTAAAACACGAATACCATTCAACACATGAATTTCTATTCAACGAATGAATTTCTATTAAACATATGAATGTTCTCTATAGTTCGTATATATAATAAAAATGTGATTTTTATTGCTAAAGAAATTTATTTTAAACACGAATACCATTCAACACATGAATTTCTATTCAACGAATGAATTTCTATTCAACACATGAATGCTCTCTATGGTTCGTATATATGATAAAAATGCGATTTTTATTGTTAAAGCAATTTATTTAAAACACGAATACCATTCAACAAATGAATTTCTATTCAACACATGAATGCTCTCTATCGTTCGTATATATAATAAAAATGTGATTTTTATTGTTAAAGCAATTTATTTTAAACACGAATACCATTCAACACATGAATTTCTATTCAACGAATGAATTTCTATTCAACACATGAATGTGGTTTCAACACATGAAAATAATTTCAACAAATGAAAATAATTCTAACACATGAATATTTCAGAAAATTTCGACAGCATAACGGTAGGGCAGTTAAAACCGGCACCGTCCCGATGTACGGCTCCTCGCTTTACCTTAAAACCTCGCGGTTTTTGACAATGGGGATTTCATGCATTTAGTTCGCACGCAGGCGGCATGTTTTATTTTCATTTTCATAATCCTATTATAATTTGTTTCAACCACAAGAGGGTATTTTTCAACCACAAATGTATTTTTCAACCACAAAGGTATTTTTCAACCACAATCCAACAATATCAACCACAAATAATTATTTTCAACCATTCGCCATACCAAATATTTTCACGCCAATCACAAGCAATAAATATCGTCCATGGTTTGTGAACGAGGGGAGTGTGTATATATATATATATATATATATATTCGTATATAAATATATTTCACTTCCATTTCAACACAATTCAAAGCATATATTTTTCATACAACGCTTGTATAATTTATACATTGCTCATATAACTTATACAACACATGTACATGAGGTATACAATGCGTATATAATTTACACTTCGCTTATATAACTTATACAACACGATTTCATTCACATTTCAATTTAGATTTCTCACATTGGTTTTCGAGATGCTGAAAATCATAGCTAGCTCAGAAAAATCTGCGGTCTATTCTAGATTGTAGAGAGCGTTCTTGCGGTCGCGATGTCCCTGTTTCATCAAATTTTGTTAACATATCATAAAGATATGATTTTCCAAAATTTGTAACATTTAAAAGTGTTTAAATCAGTTTAAAATGGCCAAAGCCGATACCTTTCAGTTTAGTTCCAAACTAGGTTTTGCAAATTCGTGAAATCCGTGCGACGATAACGAAATCCGACCGCACCACGTGAAAGAGGGGAGAGGGGCGCGCATGTCGATGGTCGGAGGGGGGCTCGGTGGTCGGAATAAGGCATGGCGGCGCTGTGAAGTCGCCGACTTCGGGGAGGTGGTTCAGGCACTACGGTCGATGAGGGGGGCGTGGTGGGTATTGATTAGAAGAGGAGGAGGAGTGCTTCCAAGATCGGGTGGTGGCGGGGGCTAACGTTGGCTGTGGCGGTCGGAATTCGGTCGGGAAGTTGGGCGTGCTTTCCTCAGTCGAGATCGAGGGTTACGGGGGGGGGGGGGGGGGGGTTGAGATATTTTTTATTTATTTTAATTATGAATGGAAAAATCCTATTGGCCCATGGTTTTATTTAATTTTAAAGCAGTGTTTCTCCAAACGAACACCGATTCAAACCCAACGTCTGTTGCCCCTAGCTAAATACCCCCATTCCGAACACAATGGGATATGTTTCGTAGGCCCATTCGATTGTTACAGTCAGTTATTCTTCAAATTAAAATACATAACATTCAATATTCAATTTGAACGTACATTTCAATTTGCTAGGGCCACAAACTGATTCGAAAAATTCCAGAAAAATAAATCTAGCTATGTTTTGATGCTAAGGTCCCAACAAAACTAGTTTCGTCGAATTCTGAGATCGTTTGAAAAATGGCCATTTTCTGGTCGATCCAATTTAACAGAAATTGACCAATCACATTTTCTTTTGCTACGCTCACATACTAGCTTCAAAAATTATGAAATTTGAAACCTAGTAATAATTTAACATCCCGGATCCAACAAAAGTGGTTTCGTCGTATTCCGAGGTCGTTTGCAAAATGTCTATTTTCAAGGGCTATATATTCTCTATAGCGACCTTTCTGAAAATTCATTTGGCCATAACTTTTGATTCCCGCAATGAAACTTCGATTTTTCAGATTCGTTAGAAAGATATTCATAAACAGATTTAAATATTTTTGGTTTCACTAAAATCCGTTTTATTTTGCACCCGGTATATTCATTCAAAGTTCGAATACAAATTTTTAAACTGCCGCACCATTTCTAACTCATTATTATATTGAAATATTCTATTTCAATTGTTTAAATTTCTTTTAAAATAACCAATTTAAAAATTTTTAATTGGCCCGCATTTTCCAGTTTGTTACATAAGTTTTAGTCTTGGTCATTTTTTTGCCACAATATTGGGTATGATGATATTTTTAAATTTTCCTTTTTGAGAAGATAAATTTGTTTGAATGTCTAATATTAATCCGTTATTTGTCATTTTATTCTATAATTACAATGCATGATAATAGGATTATGGCTACTCTAAACGTTGAATATTCAAATTTATCTTTTAAACCCAGTGGCAGTTGTGAACATGATTTTTGCTTTGATTTGTAATTCAAGAAGAATGCTCTTAAGGGTTGTGAGACTGGAGGTGCAATGTTGACAGAAAACAAATATTAACAAGGTAATTTTATAGGTTTTCCTACATTTATTGATGTTTGTTTGTTAATCCCATTACAATAGAAATAAACAGCAATATTTTACTAAATTAACTGATTGGTTTGTAACCAAGCAAAGTCATGTTTTTTATTATTTATTAGATTGAAAATTTGAGGTAAAATTTAAATATTATTCCATGCGTATGGATCTCAATGGACTATTGCTTTAGCTGAATAAGACGACAACATACGTAAGTACTGAAATTTCTAACGAGTTACCTATACGTGATTGTTAGATCATTTAATTCAAATATGTGAACTGTATTCAATAGGAAAGAACAAGATAATATTGACAGAACCGCATATTGACCAGATTTGAGCTCTACACATTAGCTGATGAAGTGAGTTCCTCAGCACAGATTTTGTATTTTTAAACAACATTGATTTTTTCCCTTACAACATATGTGAATCACCTATATGCTTCAATTTGTTCAGTGATTTAACTAATATATGACAGACATAACGGTAAACATGTAAATGCTCTTAACTTTTGTTCGAAGACAAAGGTTCATTACGGATTTTTGGATATATACTGCTTATATAACCGACGTAACATATGCATAGTTGGTTAAATATATACATATAGAGATGTCTATATGCTTAAGTTTAATTGGTTATGTTACCACTATAAATATTCTATGAGGTTTACAATGATCATCAAATCCGGCTGTCAAAGCATAATATATTAATTTCATAAGGCGTCTTCTACATTTTTTGTGATCATCAAATCCGGCTTTCAAAACACAATATATTAATTTCTTGCAGCGTCTTCTATATTTTTAGTTAATACATGAAATATAGTACGTTGTTTTTATTGACTTTTTTTAACAAACCAGGAATTTAATAATCAAGTGTGAACACTAAATGGGTTGGCACAACGATCTTGCTAAGCTTCAAAAACATTAACTAATATAAAAAGATTTAGGTATACTTTCTCTCTTTTAGACTATTTCACTTATTTAGTTTATGCCATTACTATAAAATTATCATAGATACATTACTTATATTCGTTTGTTTTAATTTTTTGATAATACTATGACAATGTGTTATAGTTTATGGTCAAGTACAATTGTGTGAATCAAGATTAACAACAGTAAGGTATCCAGCTTAGTATGTGTAATTTTTTATGTCCTGTTAGTTGGTTTAATTTCCAGATCTTTCCTCTAAAGCAACTGGAAGTTTGATTCAGAGAGGCGGTTGTCAAGAACCTTTTGAGGTCCTTCCATATATTCCTTCAGTAGGTATTTTTTGATTCATGCATTTTTTGCTTTGTGTTCAATATAAGCTACAATGAATGCTATAGAATATGTGATTTCATATAAAGGATATAAAATCATATGATTTTTAATTTACTTAGTATAATCACATTTCAATGAAAACTAGTGTTATTTAAACTACATCAGAAATTAAAACATAAAATTTGTTACTCTGTTGACACTTTGACAAAAGTTCCAATATTTAGGATGCATAATGAATCTTGAGTACCAACAAATATAAATTAATGCAATAGTTTTTTGCAAAGAACCATATGTATTCTAAGTTTCTAACTATATTGGTTGTTAATCTTTTAAATTACTGTACTGATTTAATCAAAATCTCTTGGTTTAAACGACACATGTCGAAAATGTAGATTTGAATGTTAATTTATGATTACTACCTAATGTTACTCTTGCAACCCTGTGTTTTTCATTTTTGATCAATTATTAATTCATTTGACATGGTTTAATTGTTGGACTAGGTGCCCTCATTTTTTTCTCTTTCAGATAATGAAGCACCGAATGCTCCTGAAGAATATTACGGGATACACCATGTAATTATTCCATTCAATCTTCTTTAACTTAGTTCATGTTTGTGTATGTGATGATAGGAATTGATTTAATTATGGAATGCACAAGTAGAAGCGCACAAATCTGTACATATCAGTACTTCAGTACATACTGTTCATGTATCATATTTTACCTCAAAAATGAACTAATTTTTTCAGTATCTCCATATTGCAATAATTCAAAAAATTAGTTAGCGCACAAATTTCTAGGATGAAATATGATGACCGATAAAATATGAATAGGTACAATGGGCAAATATAAGATTTTGACATACATCACAAAGCGTTTGAAGTTGTTATTACTTATTATTTTCTTTGCAAGTGACTTGGAGTTCATTAGTCTGGAGTTAACAAATTTGTTGTGATTCAAAATGATTTAGAAGGGAAATACATGGTTACATTAAAAAATAACGAGAAGTATATAGTTGTGCAATCTTAGAGACCTAACCTGTTGCTTTAGAACTTGAACAGTTGCATATTTTTGTTGATGTCACCATGCATGTGTAAGGATTTTTAGAGCAAGGCCTTGGCCTTTGATAATATAATATACAATTAGCATAAAGGTACACAGGATTGGGAAGTGAAATGTGTTATTTCTCTCCAGACACTTGCTTACATATATTTTACTTCAAAATTTGTTTTAAAACAGTTGTCGATTACACCATGTATGAACTGGAAAGCGTGGTTTTGGGCTTGGGCAACCATTGTTGTGGGCTGGCACTGCGTGCAAGCTGTACCTACTTGCTATACATGCATTATTTACTTCTTGCTGCAAAATTTAGTTTCTACAGTAAAATCCTAACACATACATATATCACTTACATTATATATCTTGCTATTACACAATATGTTCTCACAGTTTATTGATGAATGCAAACTAAAACACTTAAAAGTCGATGCTCCCGTGCATCGCACGGGTTTCCACTCATGTGTGTGTGTGTGTATATATTGAGTTTCACACGTTGGTTTACTAACCTGATCGTAGTATTACTCTTTTATAATGCTCGGTTAGGCCTAGTATATTTTATAAATTAGATTTGTACTACTTTGGAGCTTTAGGAGAGGAGCTAGAGCCCGAGACATATTTATTATTCTTACTCTTTTATATATATCCTGTTGTGCTTGTTGTTCATATTTCTATAATTGAAATGGCAGGTTGTTATAATTGTGCAAGCTGATATATATTAGTAATCTTATTGATGTATATCTATTGTAGTTTTATCTTAATGTAAAGAACATTGTTTATATTATAGATTGTTCGTTATGCTATGAGATTTTGTTCTGTTTTGTTTTTTCTTTCTATTTTTTTATCTTTTTTTCCCTAATAATTAACCTTTTCAGGATGTGGATATAAAGGGTAAGGCAATAGTGTGTATTTTTGAGGGTCAAGTCCTTACACAAGTTGATCCTATATTTAACTAAGATCATTAATTGAACATATTCGAAAGACATGCCAATTCTCCTCAAATACCAAAGAATCAATTATTATTTATGTAGTCGTAGCTCATATACAAGGAAGTTACATTAAATATGATAAGACTAAGCACATTTCTTTTGGATTTTTCTTCATGCATTAACAACAAAGGGATAATACGATATATGTGAAACAATTCCAATCCCACAAAAATCTAACGGAATTTACTCAAAATGGCACTTCCATGGTCAATGTTTAAAAAGACACTATATAGAGTTGGTATGAGTTGGTTGCATCAATCGGCTAACTGAATATTGTGTTGTTTATCAAGAAGAGTAAATAAAACGGGGATTGTTAAAGGGACTCCACATTTGGTTAAGGGAAGGATCAATCTAAATTTGGTCAATAATTATTATGGGGGGGATACAAAATAAATTTCCTCCCCTTAAACATATAAATTAAAATTCTGATATTAATCCCCTATAATCCTAATTAATAAAAACATAAAACCTAAATATTAGTTAATACTTACAATTTAACACTTCACGTAAAAATAAAAAAATGAATATAATTAATGTAATGGAGACAGAAGTATGTTTAATGGAAGATCGAAAGACATCAGATCATGTAATTAAATGTAATTTCATATTGGAATTGATATGTTCAATTTAAATTAAATGCAAAAACGTAAATTTTGATCTAATATGTTGCGTGTTTTATATTCTTGTTTATTTTGTCAACAAATTTTTCTTTCTTACAATTTTTTAAATTTCTGGAAGCACGTGTTTGTAATTTAAGTTGAATTTAGTATGTTAGATTTTAACATAAGTGATGAGCTAGGGGCATTCAGGTCTCTTTTTCTTTTTCTTTTAAAGTAGTCTAGAAACCCCCCTCGTAACAAAATAAATTTAAGCTAGAGTCCCCTTAAAATTATCCCCCCTTAACCAATATTGAAGTCCCTTTACCAGTCCCTAATAAAAATATGTTATAATACACTATTTTTCTCTCACTAATATTTTTCGCATTAGGATTTTGTTAATAAGGTTTTAACGAGACATTATATTGATTCATAAGCATTAACTCTAATAATAACATTACACAATATGCTATCAAAAATGAAATAATGTTGCATTCGTTCTCTTAGTTATGATTTTTTTCTCATTGGATATTTCATAATATAGATTTTTAATGTGATAACTATTATCATCATCTTTACATATGCATACTCAAGAAGGAGTGTTGTAATATATATATATATATATATATATATGCACATATGTGTGTGTGTATGTGTGTGTGTAATAGAAATGATATGTTAAATACCAAAAGACAGTATTGTAAAGATTTTTTGGCATGTGCGACGTGCATACAAATTCTTTTATTATATTATTAAATTTGTAATTTATATCTAGTTCAATAGAAATAACCGAAGGCACAAAGAAAAATTATTTTATGGTTAAAATAATATTTGAACCTGTAATAATGTTTATGTTGAAAATTCCTATTCGAACATATTTTCTAATTTTTCCTTATGTTGGGGTTCGAACTTCTGACTTATTGCTTATATATAATAACATTTTGTAAACTTCATGGTCAGATCAAATTATTTCGCTTCTAAGCCGATTTAGATTTTGAAAAAATTTCTTGAAGATATATTTAATTTTCGCTTAGGTAAAATTCGAACTCTTGACTTATTGTTTATGTATAAAGCCAATTTGAAAATTTCATAATCGGACCCAAAAGTTGCGCTTCCATGCTTATTATATATAAAATCTATATTAAGGAAGATATGCTAGTAGAGTGTATCATTCGTGTTATATGCACAACTGAAAGAAACAAAATGTTTCTTTTCCTGGTGACTTCTAATTTTATTTTATTTTGTACAATGATGGATAGTTTTTCACTTTGGTAGAACATTAGTCTGGTAACATTCCAAGCAAGTAGAATTTCAACTGGTTATATTAACCAAATATAGGCTACTAAAATTTGGTATACATCAGTAGAGTGATGGAATGCTTGAAATTTCCCTCGATTTTTTTTGGGAAATTGGGTACTATCAACAATTTTAGAAAGTATATAACATACTACATGGCAAGACGGTACGACTGCGCAAGACCCAAATCATGTGTTCTCATTAATTGTTCATGTTGTTCTAACCAGCAGAAATGGATGGGCTCTTTATATTACTTTACGCTTCTTACATAAAGCAAGCGAAGAAAGAGATAAACATAAAAAATTTAGCATAAAATTTGATCTATATAAATATACATATCAAGACACATATGAAATTAACTGGATAACTTGAAAGTGAGTGGAGTATAGTATCGTTCTTTCTCACAAACTGATTAGACATTGTTTGCTACGTGTTTGATGCGCCAAATGCATTATAAATAATTTCTGACCCGTTTCATTGTTATAAATCTATATTCATATGCCTAAATCTGATATTTATTTGCAGGCTCTTTAATTTGTAATATTCTCATCTTGTCTACAGTTATTTCTTATATCTTGCAGTTATTGTTTACACCTTAAATCTGGAAATCAGTCACGAAGTATTGGTGAAGTTTGTGTAATTGTTTATTCCAGATTTGTAGAAGAACAGAACAGAAAAATACCCTAAAGGACAAAATGAATAAAAAATTATTTCATAAGGACAAAAGGGCAAAATTTTGTCCATAAGGACAAGCGTTAGTGTAAAGGGAGGAATTATAGTGGGCCCTTGAATTCCTCTCTTTACACTAAATTTTGTCCTTGAATATAAAATTTTGCCCCCTTGTCCTTATGGAACAATTTTTCGTTCCTTTTTTCCTTAAGGGGAAAAACCCCTTGTTTAGGGTTTTTCTTGACTCTTTTTTTGTATATTAGCCAGTTTTATCCTTTTTCTATGAAAATATTGTAACAACCTGGAAAATTTGAACCAATTTAAAAAAAATTAATTTGGCTATTTTAGTGGATTTTGAATATTTAAAATAAATTATTTTAAATAATAACGACCAGAAGTCTATTGGAATCGATGTTAGAAAATAAATATATTTATTTTAATTATAAAACAAGGTCTGAAATGGCGCGACAGTTTGAAATTTTGAATTCAAACTTTGACTGACTGTACCAGGTGCACAATAAAACGAATTTTAGTGAAACCAAAAATATTTAAATTTGTTTATGAATACCTTTCTAACGAATCTGAAAAATCGAAATTTCACAATGGGAATCAAAAGTTATGGCCAAATGAATTTCAGAAAGGTCGCTATGGAGTTTATATAGCCCTTGAAAATAACCATTTTGCAAATGACCTCCGTTTTCGACAAAACCACTTTTGTTGGATCCGGGATGTCAAGTTATTGCTAGGTTTCAAATTGAAATGTACGTTCAAATTAAATATTGAATGTTTTATATTCTAATTTGAAGAATAACTAATTGAAACAGTCGAATGGGCTTACGAAACATATTTCATTGTGTTTGTATTAGGGGTATTTAGCTAGGGGCGATAGTCGTTGGGTTTGAATTGGAGCTCGTATGGATTAAAGGGTATTTTTGGATTTGGATAAATTAAAAATAAAATATAAAATCCACCGAACAATCACATTTCTTGATCACTTTCTCTCTCCCCGTAAGTTCTAAATCGCGAACGACGGAAGTTCTCCCCTCCTTCTCCTCCTCTTTTTCTTCAAATCCACTCAATAAAAATCCATGGACCTTTGGAGAATTTTGTAGTGCTCCTCACGATCTTCACATTCATATAAAGATTGGATTTTTTCGTGGCCTGTAGCGTTCGAATCGAGCTCGGAAGTCCCAAACTTCAAACAAGCCGCCGCCGCTATCTTGTTGCACCGAAGTGGACCCCACCACCATGCGCAGAGGCGCCTTTCCTCCCTCTTCGACTTGGCTTTGGCCGATCCACCTGTAGCACAACGGATTGGAAGATAAATGCAAACCTAGTTTCAAACCTCTTCTGAAAGGCAACGGTTGAAAATAAATTAACTGTTTATAGCTGTAACACACCGTATGTTGAATAACTTGTTATAATATAAATCAGGGCAGAATTAAATTTTAAGATCTGAATCAGGGGAAACGGGCTATGCCATTGCGTTCTTCTCGGAAAAATACGCGAAATAGAGTCCGAGTTTTTGTAAATCGGAGTTCGTATGACCCAGTTATGGCCCATGTAAGTTTTCAGAAAATTCAAGTTCAAAAACTAGAGCAAAATTCGAAATTTCAACACATAGGGGGCAAGGCGGGAAAATTCCCGCACAGGCCAAGTCGACAGGGGTGTCGACTGCCCAGTCGACACCGCCCCAACCCATGTCGACTGCCCAGTCGACACGAGTGTCGACCTGGGGGCTCGGCCAGGTTGGCCTGGGTGCAGTCTGAAGGGGTTTGGGCTGTGTTTTGGGGCTTGTGGCGAAATCTGATGGCTCTAAACTAATCTAGGGTTAATCTAAGGGCCTAAACTACATCCTAAATCTATAAATACGCCCTAAAACTACCCTAATCCATACTAAAAATAGATACAACGTCATCATGCTGTCAAAATGCAACTTAGAAGGAGCCTCCACAAATTAGAGAGGAAGATAGCTTCTCAAATCAACTTCTAATCAACTCTAGCAACTTAATCTTCTTCATAGGAGTGCTAATCAACAAGTTGTGAGTTTCTATGCCTTTAGCAAGCAATTGCTAAACTAATTATGATAGGATGTAATGAGGTTATGGTTATGAATGTGGATCAATGTAAGTTATGTTATCATATGCTATGTGCTCATGATGTTAGTTATGCAAGTTTTATGCTATATGTCCATGATGCTAGTTATGCAAATCACTATGATAAACATTGATCCATTATGACACCATGTTATGCAAGTTTGGTGTTTGATTATATTCAAGTTCATATATGACATGTTATGCAAGTTTGGTGTTTGATTATATGCAAGTTCATATATGACATGTTATGCAAGTTTGGTGTTTGATTATATGCAAGTTCATATATGACATGTTATGCAAGTTTGGTGTTTGATTATATGCAAGTAAGATGTGCAAGTTTACACCTTTGTATGATATGCATATGCAAGTTTAACCCTTTGTATGTCATGCATATATATGCATGTTTACCCCTTTTTATGATATGAGTAACATATGCAAGTTCATCCCTTTTTAGACCTATGACATGTATGCAATTTTACCCCTTTATGATAGGTCTATGACATGAACATCTATGCAAGTTACCCTCTTTATGACATATGTGATTCATGCAAGTTTGGGTTGATTATTTATGCTAGTTGGGTTTGATGCTATGGTCATATATGCAAGTTGACACCTTTAAAACCCATGTTGATGCTAATGTTATGCTAAGTTGATCCCATTGTATTTGTGATGAATCTTCCCTTTTAAGTATGTCATGTTAGCATATTACGTGGGGAACGATGGGGTTAATTTTCATGTTAACAAAATTGTGGTGAAATTGGTATGATGTTGCATACCATAAGTGGATGGACATAATTGAGTCAATTATGTACATCATTAAATTGGAATTAATTAGGGAGAATTAATTCAAAATATGGGGGTGATTAATTAGGTGTAATTAATCGACTACGACACGAGGTTGGACCCTTTTGTAGCATAAGACTGACCCGACCGGCAAATCCAGCGGCTACAAATGATTGGCCCAATGTGAGAGATCTTAGGCATAAACTAAATACGTGACAAGTGTAAAGACACGAGGTTAGACTCGGTTATGGCGTAAGGCTTCCCGGACCCGACCGGCAAATCCAGCTGCCATAAAAGATAGTCTAATGTGAGAGGTCTTTGCAAAGGTTACGGTCTTAATCAATTAAGAAACACTTAACCAGATAAGCATGTAGTGGGGCATGAGGGGTTAAGTGGGTGCCTTGGGTGGCATGTGGAAAATCTAGTGGTTGCCTTGGGTGGCAATAGAAAATACGATTAGAATACTTAACCAAAGTGGAACATGTAATTAGACATGATTAAAGGGTTAAGTGGTATACACTAGACGGAGCCAGCTTAGGTGGGTAGCTTGTGGGGGCCCATTTCAACTTGTAACCCATATGTATCTTTGTGGGCTCGACCCATGTCGAGGACGGGACACGCGTACTGGGCTTGACTATAAGAGGCCAAAACGGGTTAGCGGTGGCAACGCAAGTCCAACGGGTTTCATATGCGTGTGTGGACCCGGGATGGTTGGTAAGACGTTGTTGCATCGTGTAGGTATAAGCCGTGCATCAGTGTTGGTATCGGGTTGCCACTTTGGGGAATGATACACCCCACTGTGGGACCAACACAGATATCTACGTTAGAAGCCGATCGCTTGGGGAGTAGTGGGAAAACCTAGTGGAGATAGGGGCAGACGGCACCTATGTGGTCAGCTAGGGGTACACGAAACTACTAGTTAAATTTTCTAAGTCCTTGGGTGGGATCAACCTTTAAGTTAGGAATGACTGGTGTGGTGCAGTTTAGTAATTATCCTTGGGTGGGTAGATGCGTCTTTACCGTTATCTTCGTTCTTCCTATGTCTAGTTGGCTGCTTAGTGTAGTCATTTATCCCCAGTCGTTACCGTACCAAGTTTATATCATATCCTAATTACTTTAATGATTGTATTGTTAAAGTTATAGGACTCGCTCAGACTTATGTCTGACCCCGTTGTTTTTATCTTCCCCCCCCCCAGGTCCTCAGGTTGGGCCTAGCACTAGTGGGCTTTGATCAGATTGCTTTATCTATCTTTTGGAGCTTGGACCGTTGATGTAAAGCTCAGCTTATCTTTTCTATTATGGCTATTAGTATGTAGTGGGATTATGTACTTATGTTTTTATCGAGATGGATATTTTGTACTTGACTCTTGTTGGTTTTTTATATGTAATCAAACATGTTTACCTTCTGCTGCAATGAAATGATGTTTTAAATTTCAAGTATTACTTATATCTGTCTTGTTGTAATTTTTCTGTTCTATATTCACTTAAAATACTCCACCGAAGTTAAGGCATTCCCTTAGTGAGTGACCTTAGCGGGTGTGGGGTGTTACACGTGGTATCGGAGCTAAAGGTTACCAGAACAGATAAAAAAAAATTTGGAAAAATTATTTTTCTAAAAACATTTTTGAAGGAGTATTTTCAAAAACATGTCTTTTAAGAGAAAAGTTTTTGAAAGAAAAGCATAATCCCTAATAGCCATATCTTTATCTTTCGAATTCTCCGTTTTGAATCTTTCCTTTTTCGTTTCAGCATGGCTGAAAATCTTAACTTTCCGGAGGGTGTAGCGATACCAGTATGGTATAGGAGATTGATGGAGGATAGGGCCGCCGCTGTGGGTCCAGCAAATGTTCCTCCACCACCAGTTGCACCCGATCTTCCTCCCCCTCCTCCTCCTCGCGCAGATACTTTTGCTAAGACTTGTAAGGAATTTAAGGCTATGGGAGGGAAACCTTTTCAAGGATCAGAAACTTTTGTGGAAGCTAGGGATTGTCTTAAGGAAACGGAAGAGTTGATAGACATCTTTGAGATGGAAGAAGGAAAGAAAGACAAGTTAGCTGCTTGGTTAATGAAGGGAGAGGCCTCGTTCTGGTGGGAGGTCACTAATGGAGAACGCCTAGTTGACTCTTGGGCGGATTTCAGGCAAAGGTTTGAGGCGAAGTTTCTTTCACGTGCGGAAGAAAATCTGTATATGGAAAGTTTCTTGACACTAAAGCAAGGAAACTTATCAATGAAGGAATATGTCAACAAGTTTAATCAGCTAGCAAGATTTGGCATAGACATGGTGAATACACCGGAGAAGAAGGCTTTGAGGTTCGTTAAGGGCTTGAATGAACCGATGCATGGATTGGCTATGACTCACATCCCTATGGGGGCCACCTTTGAGAAGCTAGTAGACATGGAACTCATGCATGAAGAAGAGAAGGGTCCCAATGCTAATAAGGCAACCGAGAAGAAAGGAGATCAGAAGAGACCTCAACAGCAACAGCAAAACAAGGGTGGGAAAGGCAACGGTGTCAAGGGAAAGAAGAAGTGCTTCAATTGTGGGACACCAGGCCACCTCAGCAAATATTGTCGGAAGAAGAAGAAGACTGGCTGCTTCCACTATGGAGAAGCAGGGCATCTTGTGAAGGACTGCCCTAAGAAGTGGCAGAGGATGGGATCTACCTCAGGAGGACAGGTGCAGGCTCTTATGGCACCAGGTCAGGCAAGGGGGCAAGTTCAGGCTCTCGCGGTTCCACCGATTCAGGAAAGAGGTAGAACTATTTCCGTTGAAAGTCTAGTTTTTCTGTTTGATCATCCTGTCCGTACTTTGTTTGACTCTGGCGCATCGCATTCGTTTATCTCATCATCATTAGTTGAGTCACTGCACTTAGACACCAGTCTAGTAGATGATCCCTTGGTTGTTTCAAACCCAATTGGGGGCTCCACTTATTTGTCCATGATATGTTTGGGTTTGAAGATTTCTATACTTAGCGTTGAGTTTAGATGTGATGCTTTTGTTTTGGGCTTCACGGGCTATGGGTTAATTTTGGGCATGGACTGGTTATCCAGTAATGGTACCGTTCTTGATTGCGAAAGGAGAGTTGTTAGGCTCATGACTCGCTTGGGGAACACTCTCGAGATCTCTTGTAATCCCATGAATTCTGTTATGCTAAGTTATCTTGAATCGCTTGACGCTTCGGTCGAGAGTTTGCGATCTGTTAGAGTGGTCCGGGAATACTCGGATGTGTTTGAGGAGGTGAAGGGCTTACCTCCGAAGCGGGAGATAGACTTCCGAATATATCTGGTGGACAATGCTAAGCCAGTATCTTTGCCAGTGCGCCACATGGCTCCTCGTGAGAGGAGGGAACTCCATAAGCAAGTAGGGGAGTTGCTTGAGAAGGGGTTCATAAGACGAAGTATATCAGAGTGGGGTGCTCCAGTAGTTTTTGCCACGAAGGCGGATGGGTCCCTCAGACTTTGTGTAGACTATAGAGAACTCAACAAGCTTACAAAGAAGAATAGACACCCATTGCCGAGGATTGATGATCTCTTTGATCAGTTGGTTGGCGCCTCAGTGTTTTCGCAGTTGGACTTAGCCACGGGGTTTCATCAGTTGAGAGTGGCCGAGGATAGTATAGAGAAGACTGCCTTTAGGACTCCGGATGGTTTCTATGAGTGGCTGGTGATGCCCTTTGGTTTGACGAACGCCCCTGCATACTTTGTTGATTTGATGAGTAGGGTGTTCAGGGAGTACCTTAATAAGTACGTGGTGGTCTTTATGGATGACATCTTAGTCTTTTCTAAGAGTGAAGAAGAGCATGCCCTACATCTTAGGGAAGTGTTGGAGACTCTTCGAGCGCATAGCCTTAAGGCTAAATTCTCTAAATGTCACTTTTGGAGGAAGGAGGTGCAGTTCTTAGGGCACGTGGTCTCCAAGGAAGGGATAGCCGTGGATCCCGCGAAGGTAGTGTCCATCCAAGATTGGAAGGTTCCGAAGAATGCTACCGAAGTGAGGAGTTTCTTGGGGTTGGCTGGCTACTATAGGAAGTTTATCAAGGACTTCGCGAAGATATCAGCCCTATTAACTCGCTTGACGAAGAAGAATCTAGTCTTCACATGGGACGTAGATTGTGATGATGCGTTCCAATGGTTAAAGAGAGCTTTAACCACAGCTCCAGTCTTAGTGTTGCCAGATGGGAGTAAGCCATTTGTTGTTTATACCGATGCTTGTGGGATAGGACTAGGCGCAGTCTTAATGCAAGAGGGAAGGGTAATAGCCTATGGGGGAAGGCAGTTGAGAAAGCATGAGAAAAATTACCCTACGCATGATCTAGAGTTGGCCGCTATTGTTTTTGCGCTTAAGACTTGGCTCCATTATCTTCTTGGCGAGAGGTTCGAATTGTTCACCAACCATAAATCTTTGAAGTACTTGTTTTCTCAGAAGGATTTGAACTTAAGACAGCAAAGGTGGATGGAGTTCTTAGCGTCCTATGATTTTGAGATAGTGTATACCCCTGGCAAGGGTAATGTGGTGGCAGATGCCTTAAGCAGAAAAAGGTTGTCTTTGAGTCCATTGTTCGTTGAACGACGAATCTTGGAATTTATCTCGATGTTTGACTTCAGACCTTCCGTTGACTTTATACCCGGTTTGCTAGCATCCTTAGAGGTCAGACCTACTCTTTTGGGACGGATTGGTGAGGCACAGCGGGACGACCCACAGTTGGTTGAGTTAGTGGAGAAGCTCATAAGGGGGGAGTCGTCCAGCCATTTGAGTAGGTACACCCTAGATGGTAAGGGGTGGTTGCGTAGAGACGGTAGACTTTGTGTACCGCAAGACGAGGGTTTGAAGAAGGCTGTTCTTGATGATGCACATCGTTCGAAGATGACCATTCATCCCGGTGGGGACAAGATGTTCCAAGACATGAAGCGAGTTTTCTTTTAGGCCGGTATGAAGAAAGAAGTGGCCGAGTACGTCGCTAGATGCTTGGTGTGCCAACAAGTGAAAGCGGAGCAAAAGAAACCCGGTGGGTTGCTTCACCCATTGGAAGTTCCGCAATGGAAGTGGGATAGCGTCTCGATGGATTTTATCGATGGGTTACCGAGATCGAGGAAGGGTAATACGGGAATTTGGGTTGTGGTAGGCAGACTTACTAAGAGCGCCCATTTCATAACCGTGAAGAGTAAGAGGACTGCTCCATGGCTAGCTTTAGTTTACCTTCGAGAGATATTTTGATTGCATGGTGTACCTTCTAGCATAGTGAGTGATCGAGATCCTATCTTCACTAGCGAGTTTTGGAAGAGTTTGCAAGAGGCAGTAGGGACTCAGTTATGTTTGAGCACCGCATATCATCCTCAGACGGACGGCCAGACCGAGAGGGTGAATCGTGTTCTAGAAGACCTTTTGAGGCTATGTATCTTAGATTTTGGAGGTACATGGGAAGAGCATCTTCCATTGGTGGAGTTCGCGTATAATAACAGCTTTCAGTCTAGTATTGGTATGGCTCCATTCGAAGCTCTTTATGGAAGGCCTTGTCGGTCACCTACATGTTGGTGGGAATCTATGGATAAGATCTTGCTTGGGCCTGATATGGTTAGAGAGACTTCAGAAAAGATTGATTTGATTCGAAGAAGGATGAAAGCGGCGCAAGACAGACAGAAATCCTACGCGGATAAGAGGAGGATAGATCTTGAGTTTGATGTTGGGGACATGGTCTTTGTCAAATATCTCCATTACGGAATGTTGTTCGCTTCGGGTCCGTTGGGAAGTTAGCACCAAGGTTTGTAGGACCGTTTCCTATTAAGGAAAGGATTGGATAGATGGCATATAGAGTGGATTTACCCGAGAGACTTAGTGGTGTACATGACATATTCCATGTGTCACATTTGAGGAAGTGCCTACATGAGACCGCAGAGGTGGTAGAGCCGAGCTTGCTTAGAGAAGTGGAGGTAGAGCATGATGTGACGATTCGACGAGCTCCTACTCGCATCCTTGGGTCAGAGATTAGGAAATTGAGAAACAGAGAGGTTCAACTAGTCAAAGTGCAATGGGGAGATGATGAGAGCAACACTACTTGGGAGACAGAAGCGAAGATGCGTTCACTGTACCCATTTCTTTTTGAGGGTATGTCTTTTAACTTCTCCTTTATCGTTTGTCTAGTTATTATCTTATCTTTAGTATGTCCTCTCGTTAGTACCTTTGACCTTTAGATAGGGTAAACCTATGGTTGAAACATGTGTTTGAGACATGTTATGATTGATGGATGCAAGTGTTTGCTAGTGGTTGCTCGTGGATGCATATACACACACTTTAGACACTAGATCGGCTCAGTCACTTCATGTTGCATATTGCATATAACTGTGTGTAGGTAGCTATATTAATGGATGTATAATGGTTGTGTTATCATATAGATGATGCATTGTGGTGTATGGTTGTGCACACATGTAGAGATAGTATGTGTCGATAGGGTTCTTTCGCATACATATTGGATGCATGGCACTATCATGGTTTGCATTAAGGAGGTCAACTGAATCAGTAGACCGCCTGATTTTGTATTAGACAGGGAACATATACACACACTTTTTGCATATGTTCATACAGCATTAGAAATTTTAAGGACAATGGATGCCAGTGTTTGATCGTTTAGTAGATGGTTGTTTGGTTGGTAGGATACGTTCTTCTTGACTTAGAGATTTCGGGGACGAAATCCTTTAAGTAGGGGAGAATGTAACACCCCATATGTTGAATAACTTGTTATAATATAAATCAGGGCAGAATTAAATTTTAAGATCTGAATCAGGGGAAACGGGCTATGCCATTACGTTCGTCTCGGAAAAATACGCGAAATAGAGTCTGAGTTTTTGTAAATCGGAGTCCGTATGACCCAGTTATGGCCCATGTAAGTTTTCAGAAAATTCAAGTTCAAAAACTAGAGCAGAATTCGAAATTTCAACACACAGGGGGCAAGGCGGGAAAATTCCCGCACAGGCCAAGTCGACAGGGGTGTCGACTGCCCAGTCGACACCGGCCCAACCTATGTCGACTGCCCAGTCGACACGGGTGTCGACCTGGGGCTCGGCCAGGTTGGCCCGGGTGTAGTCTGAAGGGGTTTGGGCTGTGTTTTGGGGCTTGTGACGAAATCTGATGGCTCTAAACTAATCTAGGGTTAATCTAAGGGCCTAAACTACATCCTAAATCTATAAATACACCCTAAAACTACCCTAATCCATACTAAAAATAGATACAACGTCATCATGCCGTCAAAATGCAACTTAGAAGGAGCCTCCACAAATTAGAGAGGAAGATAGCTTCTCAAATCAACTTCTAATCAACTCTAGCAACTTAATCTTCTTCATAAGAGTGCTAATCAACAAGTTGTGAGTTTCTATGCCTTTAGCAAGCAATTGCTAAACTAGTTATGATAGGATGTAATGAGGTTATGGTTATGAATGTGGATCAATGCAAGTTATGTTATCATATGCTATGTGCTCATGATGTTAGTTATGCAAGTTTTATGTATATGTCCATGATGCTAGTTATGCAAGTTTATGCTATATGTTCATGATGCTAGTTATGCAAATCACTATGATAAACATTGATCCATTATGACACCATGTTATGCAAGTTTGGTGTTTGATTATATGCAAGTTCATATATGACATGTTATGCAAGTTTGGTGTTTGATTATATGCAAGTTCATATATGACATGTTATGCAAGTTTGGTGTTTGATTATATGCAAGTTCATATATGACATGTTATGCAAGTTTGGTGTTTGATTATATGCAAGTAACATGTGCAAGTTTACACCTTTGTATAATATGCATACATATGCAAGTTTACCCCTTTGTATGTCATGCATATATATGCATGTTTACCCCTTTTTATGATATGAGTAACATATGCAAGTTCATCCCTTTTTAGACCTATGACATGTATGCAAGTTTACCCCTTTATGATAGGTCTATGACATGAACATCAATGCAAGTTACCCTCTTTATGACATATGTGATTCATGCAAGTTTGGGTTGATTATTTATGCTAGTTGGGTTTGATGCTATGGTCATATATGCAAGTTGACACCTTTAAAACCCATGTTGATGCTAATGTTATGCTAAGTTGAACCCATTGTATTTGTGATGAATCTTCCCTTTTAAGTATGTCATGTTAGCGTATTAAGTGGGGAACGATGGGGTTAATATTCATGTTAACAAAATTGTGGTGAAATTGGTATGATGTTGCATACCATAAGTGGATGGACATAATTGAGTCAATTATGTACATCATTAAATTGGAATTAATTAGGGAGAATTAATTCAAAATATGGGGGTGATTAATTAGGTGTAATTAATCGACTAAGACACGAGGTTGGACCCTTTTGTAGCATAAGACTGCCCGGACCCGACCGGCAAATCCAGCGGCTACAAATGATTGGCCCAATGTGAGAGGTCTTAGGCATAAACTAAATACGTGACAAGTGTAAAGACACGAGGTTAGAATCGGTTATGGTGTAAGGCTGCCCAGACCCGACCGGCAAATCCAGCTGCCATAAAAGATAGTCTAATGTTAGAGGTCTTTGCAAAGGTTACGGTCTTAATCAATTAAGAAACACTTAACCAGATAAGCATGTAGTAGGGCATGAGGGGTTAAGTGGGTGCCTTGGGTGGCATGTGGAAAATCTAGTGGTTTCCTTGGGTGGTAATAGAAAATACGATTAGAATACTTAACCATAGTGGAACATGTAATTAGACATGATTAAAGGGTTAAGTGGGATACACTAGAGGGAGCAAGCTTAGGTGGGTAGCTTGTGGGGGCCCATTTCAACCAGTAACCCATATGCATCTTTGTGGGCTCGACCCATGTCGAGGACGGGACACGCGTACTGGGCTTGACTATAAGAGGCCAAAACGGGTTAGCGGTGGCAACGCAAGTCCAACGGGTTTCATATGCGTGTGTGGACCCGGGCTGGTAGGTAAGACGTTGTTGCATCGTGTAGGTATAAGTCGTGCATCAGTGTTGGTATCGGGTTGCCACTTTGGGGAATGATACACCCCACTGTGGGACCAGCACGGATATCTACGTTAGGGAGCCGATCGCTTGGGGAGTTGTGGGTACACCTAGTGGAGATAGGGGTAGACGACACCTATGTGGTCAGCTAGGGGTACACGAAACTACTAGTTAAATTTTCAAAGTCCTTGGGTGGGATCAACCTTTAAGTTAGGAATAACTAGTGTGGTGCAGTTTAGTAATTATCCTTGGGTGGGTAGATGCGTCTTTACCGTTATCTTCGTTCTTCCTATGTCTAGTTGGCTGCTTAGTGTAGTCATTTATCCCCAGTCGTTACCGTACCAAGTTTATATCATATCCTAATTACTTTAATGATTGTATTGTGAAAGTTATAGGACTCGCTCAGACTTATGTCTGACCCCGTTGTTTTTATCTTTTCCCCCCCTCAGGTCCTCAGGTTGGGCCTAGCACTAGTGGGCTTTGATCAGATTGCTTTATCTATCTTTTGGAGCTTGGACCGTTGATGTAAAGCTCAGCTTATCTTTTCTATTATGGCTATTTGTATGTAGTGGGATTATGTACTTATGTTTTTATCGAGATGGATATTTTGTACTTGACTCTTGTTGGTTTTTGATATGTAACCAAACATGTTTACCTTCTGCTGCAATGAAATGATGTTTTAAATTTCAAGTATTACTTATATCTGTCTTGTTGTAATTTTTCTATTCTATATTCACTTAAAATACTCCACCGAAGTTAAGGCATTCCCTTAGTGAGTGACCTTAGCAGGTGTGGGGTGTTACAATAGCACTTTAAGGTGCTACGATTTATGATTTTACAATAAAAATCATATCTTTTTTAATATGTTGTCGAAATCCAGTGAAACAAGAGACATTGGACTCGTGTGGACGTCTTCTACATTCTAGAAGAGACCGGATATTTTTCTGAGCCTTCAACAATTTTAGGAGGAGTGGAACCCCATGTGAGATTTATGAATTATAAACGATATGGAATGACGATGTATATATTATACGGTCAATGTATGAGTTAGATAAGCATTGTACACCTCATGTATAAGCGTTGTATAAGTTATATATGCTTTGTAAAATCATATATGCGTTAAATGGAAATCAAATGAACTGAAATGAAATCAAAATATATTTATATACATATATCTATATATATACTCCCCTCGTCCACAGACCATGGATGATATATATTGGTTGTGATTGTTTGGATTTGGTTGATGTGAAATTTGGTTGATAAATACGAATGGTTGAAATGATTGATTGTGGTTAAAATCCCAATAGGATTAGTATATGGGAAAATTCTTCTACGTACGAACTAGATATTGAAATCCCCATTGTCAAAAGCTGCGAGGCTTTTAAGGTAGAGCGAGGAGCCGTACTAGGGACGGTGCCGGTTTTAACTACCCTGCCGTTATGCTGCCGAAATTTTCTGAAATATTCCTGTGTCTGATTTATAATCATGTATTGAAATATATTCATGTGTTGGAAAATATTCATTTTTTAAATAAATAGGGTTGAACGATAAAAATGACATTTTTATTGAATGTATGAAATAAAAATGGTTTGAATGATAAAAATAACATTTTTATAGAATGTATGAAATGAAATAGTTTTAGCGATAAAAATAACGTTTTTATTGTATGTACGAAGTATATAAAATAATCGTGTTTGAAATAAATTGTTTTGATAATAAAAATCACATTTTTATAATATATATGAATCGCTAAAAATATTCATTTTTGAAATAAATTTCTTTAACAATAAAAATCACATTTTTATCATCTATATGAAGTATATAAAATAATCGTGTTTGAAATAAATTGCTTTAACAATAAAAATCACATTTTTATCATCTACATGAAGTATATAAAATAATCATGTTTGAAATAAATTATTTTGACAATAAAAATCACATTTTTACTATATACATGATTTGTTAAAAATAGTCATGTGTTAAAATAATTATTTGTTGGATAAAAATATCATTTTTATCACCTATATGAGTTGAACTGGTTTTTGAAATCGGTGAATGGATTATATTTATATTTATATATATATATATATAATTAAAATAAATTTAATAGCGAAGCGGTAGTTCGTATTTTGAAACCGTGATTTCAAATGATTGTACCAGGAGATCCGACCGTCGGATTTTCCAAAAACCGAAACCGTTGGGTTCGCTTTGGAAATATCTTTCCAACGACACCAACTTTGCAAAGATCCAACGGTTGGATTGTATGGAATGTTTAATTCAAATCTGAATGAAAACAGCGTCACAATGGATTATACATATGTAAATATAATTAAAATAAATTGAATAACGATGCTGCAGTTCGTATTTTGAAATCATAAATTTAAACGATCGTATCGGGAGATCCGACCGCCAAATTTTCCTAAAACTGGAACGGATGGGTCCGCTTTGAAAATATCTTTCCAATGATATAAAATTTGTAAAGATCCAATGGTTAGATTTTTAGATATCTATAAATCAAATCTGGAGAAAAACAACGCTATGGCCGCGTTATGGCCTGAAGCGTCGTTTGAATAAATTGGATATATTTAAATAAATAAAAATAGCGATAAATCGCTATAAAATATTATAAACGATATGGAATGGAAATAAACTTAATTTACGTGGTTTATAGGATATTTGATGGCTGAATGTGTTTGACGTGAAAATTACATTAATGAACTAAATTATGGATGTTAGATAATTTAACCATTGAAATGAATTGATTTGAAATTCTAAATATACGTAAATTATTTGAAAAGGCCGAGTTAATTCTCATTTCAAATAATTAGTCGATGGTTAGAAGTCGAAGATATGAAGATGGTGCAAGACCAAGGATCTTCACATCGAATGGATGGCTACTGATGCCTTTGATGGGAATTGTTGCCCTGAAGGGGTTACAGTGGTGGTCGTCCGGACGTACTTGTTGATTATTTGGATGTGCGAGGGCGTCTCTCCTGTATTGGAGATACGGGAGAGGAATAAGGTGCCTCCGGTTTCGTTCAGACCCAGAACGGCCATGTAAATGGATATGTGTCTGACGTTGTAGATTGACAACATGGCATATAAAGATGTTGTGATCAAAGCTTTTGTTGAAAAGCAGAGCTTTGTGGTTGATGATCAAAGAAAGGACTTAAATAACTAGCTTTGTGTTTAGCGTTGACTCGCGAGCCTCACACCCCGGTATGGACTAGAAATGGGAAAGGACCTCAGGGAGGACCTGCGTTTCTTTCTAGCTAGGAGTGGTGTTCTGGGTTTTACACGCCTTGGCATTTTACTTTTGTGGATGATGGATAGCGAGGTGCCTTGGTTATATCGGTTACTCCTGGGCCGAATGTTTGGTCTGTATATGACCATTTTACGCCCCATAGGGCAGGGAAACGCAGTGTTCAGCCATTTTAATCCACTCCGTGTGGACCGGCCCTGACGATCCAAGGGTCGATGCGCTCTGACCCTGAGGCTCAGGCTAGAGAGTCGCGAAGCGGTAAGGACGGTCCCTCGCCTTGGTTCATGACGGAAATACAATTTCCAAATACGACATCGTGCGGTTTTGATTGTATGTCTATATATGGTGACATAGTGGTATGGGGCATTCATGCCGTCTATGATTGATATTTATGATTGAAATTGTTTTTGAAACATATAAACACTAGTAATAATATCAAATGATTTGCTTTAATCATATTAACCATATTTTGGCCATTATAAGGTAAAAATTCTATCCTCCAGTTTGCGTTGCATTGTGTGATAGGAACTGAGTCTTATAATGGCTTCATTTTTATAAAAAGCATTGCGAGGTTTAAATGATTTACTCGTCTTAAAGTAATTTCAATCCAATGGAGTAAACCCGTTCCGCGTTAGCGACGTGGTCTTGTATTGACCTTATTATAAAATAAGTTAAGTAGTAGATTTCTCATACCAGTCCCATGATTGACTCATAGTTTGTTTCACTTGCAAACTCGGGTGCCCTATTTTCTACACGGGCAGCCTTGTATTCAGGTTTTAGCAAGCTCTTTCTGGATAGCTGGAGCTGAAGCTGGATTCTATCACTTCTTTCTTTTTATGCTGTTCAGCTCCTATTGTACATATTATGTTTTGATTCCACTATAGACATTTTATGTAAAGCTGAACTATATTTTGTACTAAGTATGATCCGGTATACTGTGTAACTCTGATGATTATGTTTGTCCAGTGTATTCTGTTGTTCGTTATCTGGTGTATTTATTAATTTCTGTTCTGCTGTTATTTGTTTATGTGTTATATTCCAAAGATTACCCTTGCCACCGTGGAATGGGGTTTGGGGTCGTCACAGTGTAGTATCAGAGCTTTGGTTAAGCTTAGTTCTGGAATATAACATATTAACGGACTCGTCAGAAATAGAATCAGTATTATTCTATGATGAACAACTCATTTCAGATAGGATCAGTAATATCCTAGAATGAGTATAGCAGAATAAAATACACCCAGATAGACACATTTACATTCAGGTATACGTCTCTATGCTTTAAACATGCCTTTTCTGTTAGCCTAACACTTTGTCTGCCATTTTCAGACATTGAAAAAATGAGTGGGAGAAGTAGAAGAGGTAGGTCAGGACCAGATATTGAAGCTCTATTAATCAAGTATCGAAATCTGGGTAGAGTACCGTTCTCGGGAAATGAATCTATTATTCAAACACAAGCATGGATGCATGCTGCCGAGAAAATCTTTGAAGGTTAAAAGCTGGGAGATGATCAAAAAAGATTACTGGCATCTTGGGCACTCAAAGACGAAGCTTTAATCTGGTGGGATACCGTTATTAAAGATAATCCAGAAGGTGATATCACCTGGGATAGATTCAAAGAAATTTTCAATGAAAGGTTTATTCCTCCAGAAGCAACTGAGCGGTTAAGTGATGAATTCTACTATTTGATACAAGGGGATATGACCATTCCGGAATATCATAAGAAATTCAATGAACTTTCCCTTTTTGCCCCGCATCTCATTCAAAATTCAAAGATGAAGAATCTGAGGTTTATTAATGGGCTTCAAAGAAAGTACCAAAGTAGTGTAACTGCACATATGCAACAATCTTTTTCTGAAATGATATACATAGCTTACCAGTATGAAGATCTTGATAAGCAGGGCCTTTTGAATGATGAAGAGGAATGTAGTTCTGGCAACAAAAGAAAATTCGAAGCTGATAGCCCATATACAAGTATGCAGCCTGAGACAAGTACGACGTCTGGGGCCAGAAAGAAGCCTAGAGTCAACAGGAAAAAGGTTAATTCTGAGAAGGAACCAGTAATGACTGCCATATGCCTTAACTGCAATCAGAAAGGTCATTTGTCCAGAAAATGTAAATCATTGAAAATGCAGAGAAAGGGCGGATCTAAATCCAATCGGAAGCAAAAGAAGAAGGGATTTAAACCCGATAACAAGTTTCAAGAGAATAGAAAATGCAGTCAATGCCATCAGACTGGTCTCTTACAAAGGACTGTCACCTCTCAAAGAAATCTGAAGTAGTGCAGGTAAATGAAGTTGCAGAAGTTCCGGCACACTCAGTCAGTCAAGCAGGGCTAGATGTTTTAGAAGGCACGCTTACTGTCAAAGACATTCCAGTTAAAGTACTATTTGATATAGGTGCATCGCGAAGCTTTGTTGCAAAGAATGCGGTTAAGAAACTGGATTTGAATTTGAAAAAGCTCAAAGCATCCATGACTGTCCATAATCCGGTCGGGGGTTCCCTCGATCTTAGTTGGATTTGTGGGATGCCTATTTCTTTTTCCCGTTATCGGTTCCCTGCCATCGCAATCGTCATGAATTTCACAGAATTTGATCTTATTCTAGGATTGGATTGGTTAACCAAATTTGAAGCTAAGGTTAAATGTGCTGAAAGAGTTGTAAGGGCGAGGATTAAATCAGGAAATTATATAACCATTCTTTGCGAAGGTCCAAATTCTAATAGAAAAGATTTTTGGTCAGCCCTGGATGTTTCTCCTGCTCAATCAGAACCTATTCCTGTCATTACGGAGAATATTCCGGTTGACATAGAAAATATTCTTGTCATGAAGAATTATGTGGATGTGTTTGAAGAAGTTGTCAGCTTACCTCCACGTAGAGAAATCGATTTCAAAATCTCTTTAATTCTGAATGCAAGACCAGTAGTTCACGCTATTCGAAGAATGACCTTGAAGGAAAAAATAAGAGTTAGATAATCAAACTCGACAGCTTGTATGTAAGGGTCTGATCAGGCCTAGTTTCTCTGATTGGGGAGCAGCATTTGTATTTATCCCAAAGTCAGACGGTACTCTCAGACTATGTATGGATTATCGTGACTTGAATAAGCAGACATTGAAGAAGAAATATCCATTGCCGCAAATTGACGATTTATTGGATCGATTGAATGGCGCTCAAGTATTTTCCTGAATGGACCAAGCTACAGGTTTCCATCCGCTTCGTATTGCCAAAGAGTGTGTTCCTTTGACAGCATTCAGAGGTCCAAATTTGTTCTACGAGTGGTTAGTAATGTCGTTCGGCTTACGTAACGCTCCAGCTTATTTTGTCGATCTAATGAACAGAGTACTCAGAGAAGTATTGAATAAATTCGTACTGGTTTTCATTGATGACATATTGATCTTCTCTAAGTCAGAAAACGAGCATGCAAAACATTTGGAACAAGTGTTAGAAATTCTCCGAAAGAATGTTTTAAAAGCCAAATTTTCCAAATGTATATTCTAGCAAGAAGAAGTCAAGTTTCTTGGCCATGTTGTATCAAAAGAAGGAACTTCTGTGGATCCCAGTAAGATCATTGCTATTCAGAATTGGAAACAGCCGACTACTCCAATAGTAGTCCGAAGTTTTCTTGGATTGGCAAGTTATTATCGGAAGTTTATTAAAGATTTTTCGAAGATATCTAGTTCCTTAACGAAGCTTGCGAAGAAACATTCGAGGTTCAATTGGACTCCGGAATGTGACGCAGCTTTCCAAAAGCTGAAGTTAAGATTGACGACTGCTCCAGTGTTAACAATTATTGATGGCAATCAAGACTTGAAAGTCTGGACAGATGCTTCTAAAGAAGGTCTTGGTGCAGTATTAATGCAAAGAGGCCAGGTAGTCGCTTATGCTAGCCGTCAATTGAAGCCACATGAGAAGAATTATGCAACTCACAATCTTGAATTGTTAGCCATCGTGTTTGCTATGAAAATCTGGAGGCATTATCTATTGGGTGAGAAATTTGAATTATATACCGATCATCAATCACTGAAGTATTTATTCACCCAAAAAGATCTGAATATGAGACAACAGCGTTGGTTATAATTTCTTGCGGCATATGATCTTGATATTTTGTATACTCCAGGGAAAGCCAATGTTGTGGCTGATGCGCTCAGCAAAAAGAATGTAATCATCGCCAATCTTATCATTACACCATCGTTGATTGATAAAATATCTATTCTTCAGAAAGACGATAGTTTTGTTAAAGAGATGATCAAAAGAATTCAAAGGGACGAAGTCTCCAGTTTCCAAGTGGATATCGCAGGAGTTCTAAGATTGAAAGGAAGAATTTGTGTTCCCGAGATTCTTGAGCTCAAAAGAGAAGTATTAGACGAGTGTCACAAGTCCAAACTGAGCATCTACCGAGGGGATAGTAAAATGTATAATGACCTCAAGATAACATTCTGGTGGAAGGCGATGAAAAGAGATATCTCTATATATGTAGTCGGTGCTCCACTTGTCAACAAGTCAAAAGCGATCAACAGAGACTCGTTGGGTTGTTGCAACCGTTGGAAATTCTAGGTTGGAAGTGGGAACAGATTTCTATGGATTTCATAGATGATTTACCCAGAACCCGAAAAGGAAATGACAGTACTTGGGTGATCGTAGATCGTTTCACGAAGACCGCCCATTTCTTACCTGTCAGATCGAATAGAACTGCTCAGAGTCTGGCGCAGATTTACTTTAAAGAAATTGTTAAACTCCATGGAGTTCCCATGAGCATCGTTAGTGATTGTGACCCGATTTTTGCTAGTAAATTATGGTAAGCATTCCAAGAAGAATTGGGAACAAAATTGAACTTGAGCACCGCTTATCATCCTCAAACAGATGGTCAAACTGAGAGGGTGAATCGTATTCTAGAAGATTTATTGCGGGTTTTTGTTATTGATTTTGGCGGATCATGGGAAGACCTCTTGCATTTGGCCGAGTTCTCATACAACAACAGCTACAAAGCGAGCCTGAAAATATCACCATTTAAAGCATTGTATGGTAGACCTTGCCGATCTCCCGCTTGTTGGGTAGAACCCGGCAATAGACTTGTATTGGGACCAGATATGATTCGGGAAGCTGCAGATAAAGTCGATTTCATTAAGAAATGATTACTAGTTGCTCAAAGCTGATGGAAGAGCTATGTAGATTCGAGAAGAAGGGATTTATCTTTTTCTGTTGGTGACTATGTATATTTGAGGGTTTCTCCAATGAGAGGAGTAATCCGATTTGCCAAAACAGGGAAGTTGATGCCCAGATTTATTGGTCCATTTCCTGTGCTTGAACGGATTGGAACTCTCGCTTATAGGATTTAATTGCCTAATTGGTTACCTGGAGTACATGATGTGTTTCACCTATCTCAACTTCGAAAACATGTGCATGATCCAGACTTGGTCGTGGTAGAAGCCGCGCAACAAGATTTGGAAATTACTCCAGAATTGGCAGTGAGGAGAGAGCCGCTAAAGATTATTGGCAAAGAAACTAAAGAACCGAGGACCAAGAAAATTCACTTAGTCAAAGTGCAATGGAGTGGAGATCTACGAAACAGTACTTGAGAAACTGAGGAAAGCATTAGGAAAGCCAATCCCAAGTGCAGGGTGGATATCTCTAATTAACTCTGGTGCAAGGTACATCTACCATATTCTGCATTTCCATTTTGTTCTCTACTTGGTTGTTGTTTTCTTTTCATTGATGTAAACTTTTTAATTATATAGTCTAAATAATTTCAAAGGAGTATATGAATTAATTGCTATATATTTGAAAAGGTTAAAAATAAATTGATTGTTGTTTATGTGGAGTGACTGTTAGTTTAAACTAAATCACATTGGAATAATAAAATCATTAAGAGCATGAAGGGTAAATTTAGGCAATTGAATCAAATATTGAACTGATTTGAAAATAGATAGAAATATATACATGTGCATTATATATGTTTGAACAGGTAAATGGATTTTCTGTTGAGTAAAGAATTTATTTGCGTTGCCGACAAATAGGTAAACCTTAATGAGTTGGATGTGCAATTTTATTATTATATCAACTCCTGTGAATGCCATTGGATGCAGAGTGCTGGTTGTTCTATGTGTAATAATAAATGTCGGCATAGGATAGTAACAATTAATTTTGAACTACACTACATGGCATACTTCTTGAGGATAGCATACTTCATCATATACCACATAAGCATTTGGAGATTGTGTGACGAGGTTGAAGGCTTACCATACGAGCAAGAGGCTTGTATGGCAATGACTATATATTATAAGTTGAACTGATGACTGATATGGGCAATATAAAATATAACGGTAAATTGCCAGATTAGTAAAAAACCCACACGGGTCTGGAGATGACAATAAACACGTCTCTCTAGTCATTAAGGCACAAAAACCATTTATAGGATAACGAGAATTTATTCTCCGAAGTTATGATCTATACACACTCCCTTGTGGACACTGGAATAAATCATTATAAATATGTGCATGCTTATTAGGATTTATTGGGTACCTGATACGGCCCAATAAATTTCCAAACCCCTCCTCGTACAAAGGAGGTTATGGCGAATTTTTTCAAAAATTTAGGGTGTTAGCCAAATTTTTGAAGAATTTGAAAATTCTTGGAAATTGAAAAGTTGAAGAATGAAAGCCAGAATGAAAGTTGAGTTGGTTAATTAAACAACTTTCGTCCATGTTCCTTTTCGGGGACGAAAAGATTTTAAGTGTGGGAGATTGTAACAACCCGGAAAATCTGAACCAATTTAATAATTTTAATTTGGCTATTTTAATGGATTTTGAATATTTAAAATAAATTATTTTAAATAATAACAACCAAAAGTCTATTAGAATCGATGTCGAAAAATAAATATATTTAATTTAATTGTAAAACAAGGCCTGAAATGGAGCGGCAGTTTGAAAATTGGAATTCGAACTTTGACTGACTGTACCAAGTGCAAAATAAAACGGATTTTAGTGAAACAAAAAATATTGAAATCTGTTTATGAATACCTTTCTAACGAATCTGAAAAATCGAAATTTCATAGCGGGAATCAAAAGTTATGGGCAAATAAATTTTCAGAAGTTCGCTATGGAGTTTATATAGCCCTTGAAAATAGCATTTTGCAAACGACCTCCAATTTGGACAAAACCACTTTTTTTTATCCGGAATGTCAAATTATTGCTAGGTTTCAAAATGCATAATTTTTGGAGTTAATATGTGGGCGTGGCAAAGAAAAATGTGTTTGGTTGATTTCAGTCAATTTGGATCGACCAGAAAATGGTCATTTTTCAAACGGTCTCTAAATTCGACAAAACTAGTTTTGTTGGGACCGTATCGATAAAACATAGCTAGATTTATTTTTCTGGAATTTTTTTCAATATGTGGCCCCGGCCAATTGAAATGTACGTTCAAATCAAATATTGAATGTTTTATATTTTAGTTTGAAGAATAAATGATAGAAACAGTCGAATGGGCTTACGAAACATATTTTATTGTGTTCAGAATAGGGGTATTTAGCTAGGGGTGATAGTCGTTGGGTTTGAATTGGAGCTCGTATGGATTGAAGGGTATTTTCAGATTTGAATAAATTAAAAATAAAATATAAAATCCACCGACCAATCACATTTCTCGATCACTTTCTCTCTCCAAGTAATTTCTAAATCGCGAACAACGTAAGCTCTCCCCTCCTTCTCTCCTCTTTTTCTTCAAATCTGCTGAATAAAAACCCGTGGCCCTTGGGAGAATTTTGTAGTGCTCCTCACGATCTTCACATCCATATAAAGATTGGATTTTTTCGTGGCTTGTAGCGTTCGAATCGAGCTCAGGAAGTCTCGAACTTCAAACCGCCGCCGCTATCCTGGTGCCCCGATGTGGACCCCACCACCACGCGTGGAGGAGCCTCTCCTCCCTCTTCGACGTGGCTTTGGCCGAACCTCCTATAGCACAGCAGATTGGAAGATAAATGCAAACCTAGTTTCGAACCTCTTCTGAAAGGTAACGGATGAAAATAAATTAACTGTTTATAGCACTTTATAGCGCTACGGTTTATGATTTTACAATAATAATCATATCTTTTTTGCTATGTTGTCGAAATCCAGTGAAACAAGAGACATTGGACTCGTGTGGACGTATTCTACATTCTAGAAGCGACCGGATATTTTTCTGAGCCTTCTACAATTTTTGGAGGAGTGGAACCCAATGTGAGATTTCTAAATTATAAACGATATGGAATGACGATGTATAAATTATACGATCGATGTATGAGTTATATAAGCACTGTACACCTCATGTATAAGCGTTGTATAAGTTGTATGTGCGATGTATAAGTTATATATGCATTGTAAAAATCATATATGCGTTGAATGGAAATGAAGAACTGAAATGAAATCGAAATATATTTATATACATATATCTATATAAATATATATATACTCCCTTCGTCCACAGACCATGGACGATATATATTGGTTGTGATTGTTTGGATTTGGTTGATGTGAAATTTGGTTCATAAATACGAATGGTTGAAATGACTGATTGTTGTTAAAATCCCAATAGGATTAGTATAGGGAAAATTCGTCTGCGTACGAACTAGATATTGAAATCCCCATTGCCAAAGTTGTGAGGCTTTAAGGTAGAGCGAGAAGCCGTACAAGGGACGGTGCCGGTTTTAACTACCCTGCCGTTATGCTGCCGAAATTTTCTGAAATATTCCTGTGTTTGATTTATATTCATGTATTGAAATATATTAATGTATTGGAAAATATTCGTTTTTGAAATAAAATGGGTTGAACGATAAAAATGACATTTTTATCGAATGTATGAAATAAAAATGTTTTGAATGATAAAAATAACATTTTTATAGAATGTATGAAATGAAATAGTTTGAGTGATAAAAATAACTTTTTTATTGTATGTACGAAGTATATAAAATAATCATGTTTGAAATAAATTGTTTTGACAATAAAAATCGCATTTTTATAATATATATATGAAGCGCTAAGAATATTCATTTTTGAAATAAATTGCTTTAACAATAAAAAACACATTTTTATCATCTATATGAAGTATATAAAATAATCGTGTTTGAAATAAATTGCTTAACAATAAAAATCACATTTTTATCATCTATATGAAGTATATTAAATAATCATGTTTGAAATAAATTGTTTTGACAATAAAAATCACATTTTTACTATATATATGAATTGTTAAAAATAGTCGTGTGTTGAAATAAATAACTGTTGGATAAAATATCATTTTTATCACCTATATGAGTTGAAATGGTTTTTGAAATCGGAGAATGGATTTTATATATATATATATATAATTAAAATAAATCGAATAACGAAGCTGCAGTTCGTATTTTGAAACCATGATTCCAAATGATTGTACCGGGAGATCTGACCGTTGGATTTTCCCGAAACCGAAACTGTTGGGATCGCTTTGGAATATATTTCCAACGACACCAACTTTGCAAAGATCCAACGGTTGGATTGTCTGGAATGTTTAATTCAAATCTGAATGAAAATAGCGACAGAACGGATTATATATATAAATATAATTAAAATAAATCGAATAACGACGCTGCAGTTCGTATTTTGAAATCATAACTTTATATGATTGTACCAGGAGATCCAACTGTCGGATTTTCCCAAAACTAGAACTGTTGGGTACGCTTTGAAAAAAATCTTTCCAATGATATAAAATTTCTAAAGATCCAACGGTTAGATTTTCAAATCTGTGTAAATCAAATCTGGAGAAAAATAGCATCATGGCGGCGTTATGGCCTGAAGCGTCGTTTGAATAAATTGGCTATATTTAAACAAGTAAAAATAGCGATAAATCGCTGTAAAATATTATAAATGATATGGAATGGAAATAAACTGAATTTACTTGATTTATAGGATATTTGAAGGCTGAATGTGTTTGACGTGAAAATTACATTAATGAATTGTATTATGGATGTCTGATAATTTAACCATTGAAATGAATTGATTTGAAATTATAAATATATGTAAATTATTTGAAAAGGCCGAGTTAATTCTCATTTCAAATAATTGGTCGACGGTTAGAAGTCGAAGATATGAAGATGGTGTATGACCGAGGATCTTCGCATCGAATGGATGGCTACTGATGCCTTTGAGGGGAGTTGCTTCCCTGAAGGGGTTACAGTGGTGGTCGTCCGGACGTACTTGTTGATCGTTCGGATGTGCAAGGGCCTCTCTCCTGTATTGGAGATACGAGAGAGGAATAAGGTGCCTTCGGTTTCGTTCAAACCCAGAACGGACATGTAAATGGATGTGTGTCTGACGTTGTAGATTGACAACGTGGCATACAGAGATGCTATGATCAAAGCTTTTGTTGAAATGCAGAGCTTTGTGGTTGTTGATCAAAGCAGGGCTTTGAATAGCTAGCTTTGTGTTTAGCGTTGATTCGCGAGCCTCACACCCCGGTATGGACTAGAAACGGGAGACGACCTTAGGGAGGACCTGCATTTCATTCTAGCTAGGAGTGATGTTTTGGGTTTTACACGCCCGGGCATTTTACTTATGTGGATGATGGATCATGAGGCGCCTCGGTTATATCGGTCGCTCCTGGACCGATGGTTTGGTCGGTAAATGACCAGTTTACGCCCCATAGGGTGGGGAAACGCAGTGTTCAGGCATTTTAATCCACTCCGTGTGGACCGTCCCTAACGATCCAAGGGTCGATGCGCTCTGACCCTGAGGCTCGGGCTAGACAGTCTTGAAGCGGTAAGGACGATCCCTAGCCTTGGTTCATGATGAAAATCCAATTTCCAAATACGACATCGTGCGGTTTTGATTGTATACGTATATATGGCGACATAGTGGTATGGGGCATTCATGTCGTCTATGATTGATATTTATGAATGAAATTGTTTTTGAAACATATAAACAGTAGTAATAATATCAAATGATTTGTTTTAATCGTATCAACCATATTTTGGCCATTATAAGGTAAAAACTCTATCCTCCGGTTTGCATTGTGTGATGGGAACTGAGTCTTATAATGGCTTCATTTTTATAAAAAGCATTGCGAGGTTTAAATGATATACTTGTTTTAAAGCACTGTCAATCCAATGGTGTAAACCCATTCCGCATTAGCAGCGTGGTCCTGTGATTGGCCTTATTATAAAATAAGTTAAGTAGTAGATTTCTCATACCAGTCCCATGATTGACTCATAGTTTGTTTCACTTGCAAACTCAAGTGCCCTATTTTCTACACAGACAGCCTTGTATTCAGGTTTTAGCAGACTCTTTCTGGTTAGCTGGAGCTGAAGCTGGATTCTATCACTTCTTTCTTTTTACGATGGTCAGCTCCTGTTTTACATATTTTGTTTTGATTCCGCTGTAGACATTTTATGTAAAGATGAACTGTATTTTGTACTAAGTATGATCCTGTATACTGTGTAACTCTGATGATTATGTTTATCCAGTGTATTCTATTATTCATTCTCTAGTGTATTTATTTATTTCTGTTCTGCTGTTATTTCTTTATGTGTTATATTCCAAAGATTACCCTTGCCATCGTGGAATGGGGTTTGTGGTCGTCACAAATATAGTGCTTTAAATTACAAGGAGTGTGAATAAATCATATAGGAAGAGACATATAAATTCATTTATTTTATATGTAGTTTATAGTATATACTACAAATAAAACATTATAAATTCCTTATTATTTTGAATATGTTAATATTTCCTCTTTTTAAATTATTGGGCAAACTTATAAGAATTAAAGTAAATAGCTTTGTTAGGATTTTGAATCTCAACATGTTAGAACACAAGAAGATCATTCCAATCATTGGTTTGGACTAGTTTGTAAAATAATCAGAATTTAAAAGGATTAGTAGTTACATAAACAGTAACATATCTTTAATTATACTATAATTTACCATACAAAAATATAAGTGAACAACGTTACTATTATTATAAACTAGGTAAACGTTGAAATAAGGTTGGATTTGAATGTCCTCTATTTATGATGGGTACATGGTAATGTTTCTTGAAATGAATGGAAATAAATGTTTGTAACCTTTGAATTGACTAGAAATAAATGTGGAGTTAATTTCAGTAATTATAAAGGTTACAACTAACTTAAATGAGAATTAAGATTAAAGAAATGAATTTTATAGGGAAATAAATGAGACAATAGTCAAAAGGTTACAATTAAAATAAATACGGAGCAAATATTTTAACTCTAATTTTGACTAATAAATATAATAAACATGCATATGTTATATGTGTGCATATATATCAGAACTAAAAAATTAAATAACAGTAGTGTAATAAAAGGGAATTACATGTATCGCCCCGCCTCTATACCCCCATAGGCAGGTTCATTTAGTGTGAAATGCCGTCGGCCACAGTGGAGAATAAGGTTGGTTAGGAGCGACCGTTAATATATTTACTCTTGCTTAGAAAGTAACGTTGAATGGCACGGCCATACCAAAATTTTCTACATGACCATTCCAGGCGAAGGGCATCTACACAACGACATAATAGCCTTGGAACACATACAAAATAATATAACACAGACAGTCACAGATATTCACATCACAGGCATATAAACTGATATGAATATAACACAATAAGTGTTTACATCAATTGGAGGTCATACACGACGCTCTAACGCCAAAACAATAGCTACATGTATCAAATCCCATACTACTAATGATACATGACATAAGATAGTCAACTACATATAATCCAAAAAGACTGCAACTATAAAGCAGTTGAGCTAAGAGTCATCACATGCTCCCAGCAGGAATGTCACCTAAGCACAAGTAACACTTGGGTCTGACCCGAGTATTATTTAAGAAAATAAACAATAAATAGATCAGTCAAACCATTCTCATTCATAACATGAATCAATATTAAGAAATATAACATAAATGACATGATAAGAATAAATAGGAGCATTTACAAATAAATACGAAATGCATGATGTCAACATATATATAAAATCTCAATATATCTCATGACAAGAGAAGAGCACGCAACAATAAAAATTGACAAATGAATGCAACAATAAAAATTGACAAATGAATGTCACACATAAATCAAATTGATGCACATTGCATCAAAGTAATCAAGAATCCAGAAATTACTAGAAATCCAGAAAACATCATAAAAAGTGGTACCCCCCTAGATGAGATATGATCTCTAGGTAGCGAACCCATATGTTTGAGCCGAAGCTCCCACCGGAGCCGGGTCGTGACCCCGGTAGAGGAAAACCTCATAAAACATGAAGGTTGGACCAAAGTCCCATAGATAAAGGCCACAAATCGTAAATTCCCACTCGGGCGATCGCGAACCAAACAAATATGTCTTGGAGTGGATGCCAACGATCCAAGTGAATAAAAATTACTCCGAGCTAGTTAATATAAGAAAATAGCAACATGTCCCATAACCACATGCTATTCTCAAATATTTATGAACTTGTAATTGGTTTCTATTCAAAATAGAGAAAATCACCATATATGTTCAAACGAACGAGTCCGGTAATTATTCGCCAAAATAAATGTATTAGGGGTCATAGTTCTTAGTTTTATTAAGGTGAATAAACTAAGTTCCTCGTCCGATCGATAGGATAAGGAATCGTATATAAATTAATGCAATTGGAACTGAGTTTAGAAATCGAATTTATTTTAAAATGATTTGAATTTAAAAATAAAAAATCTATAAAAATCGAGACGTAGAAATATGTGCTGCAGGGAAAATGAAAAGTCATAAAACAAGTCGAAATAGGCCGAACCTTGGCCGGGAATGAGCTCAAATGGCCCTAAACAAGCAGAGCTGCAGGCTCAGACGTCTGACCTCTCAGGATAGACGTCTAACCTGACAGTAAACGTTTTCTTTATTTTTCCTGAGATGATGGACAGACGTCTGACCTAAATAGGTCAGACGTCTGACCTGATGCAATTATTTATTTTCTCCCCCAAACATTGACAAACATCTGTCCCCCTCACGGATAGACGTCTGAGCTGAAACATGGGCTTTTTTGCTTAAGGAATGAGGTGCAAACAGCTCTTGGGCGAGCTCTTATCAATGGTGATGGTGTATGGTGTATTCTAAGTGAAAATGGAGCCTCTAGGGCTTGCCAAAACAACCTATATCCCCCAAACTCAATACATTACAAAGATTCGCACATGAAATCATCGAAATTAAATCACAAATTGGAGAATGTTAAAACAAATACAATCAATACAACTAAATTCACACAAGACATAAGTGCCAAAGGCACACTTTACAAGCATAATTGCTTGCGGCATAGATGTGAGTTCATATGAATTCACCTTGATTGTTGAATGCAAGGAGATGAATCAAAACAAAGCCAAATCAATCTCTTCGCATGAAGCTTACAATTCCTCAACCCAAGCAAATAAATATATCAATCCCAATAGTAAGGTTCAGAAAAATCCCAAAAAATGGAAGAGGAAGCAAGTAGAGGAAGATGGAGATGATCCTACCTAGATTTCTCCTTGAATTAGTTAAACTAACACAAGATTTCCTAAGATTGGAGCTTAGGAATATTAATTTCCTTTTCCTTTAGGTTTAGGAATTTACTTAAGAAAATGAATGAAGAGTTAAATGAAAAGGAGAGGTAGGTGGAGAGGCTATGTAGTGGCTTTCATTAGGTTAGGGGCTAGATTAACCCAAACCAAGTCCACTAAAAGGTCCCAATTTTTCACTTACTTCAAACATGTCAATGTTTATAGTCAAAAAGGTCGTAAACGACATTTTGAACTCAATGGAATTGGTTTCGAGTCCAAATTCAATCGTTTACAAAAATTCACCTTTTTAAGTACAAAAAATATATCGATTCGATATTTAAACATTCATTTAAATAATTGTAGTGATTTTTACGGGTTGTTGCATTACAATAAATAGATTTAGTAAAATTAAATGGCACTTATACAAATGACAATTATTTGAAAGTATATTGCCTTAAAAAAGTTATCATTATGGTCATTAATGGCATATGACAGTTATGGTGATTAATTAATTTATTAATGGGAATTACGTAGTAATTACCATAATTAATGTTAAGTTCAAGAAGTCATTTTAAAGCTTAAATCTTCACTTATAAGAATAAAAATTATATATTATCTTTAGTTTAATTATAAGAATTGTATCTCTAATTAACATTGTTGCATACAAAGCAAACACACAGATGAAACCGTAAAACACACACACACTCACACTCTCTCTCTCTCTCACACACACACACATATATAATTTATATTAAAACAAACGCATACACACACACCATACACAAAACATAAATTATAACATATATATATTATAAATTTTATAAACACCCAAAACCAATTATATAACTATATATACCATATACAAGCACACAAATTATATAATTATGTAGTTATATTTATATATTTAAAATTCAACACATACCAAAATGTTTTATAGATTATATATTATATAACACACTAAAACTTTGTTATACAAATATATATTTTCATATATAAACTTACATAAGAACAACCAAAAATATGTATACATATTTTTTTCAAAGTAAATTTCCAATAAAACTCAAACGTAAGCAGAAACCCAAAAGTAGACAGACTCACGTACCCATAACCACAACACATAAACTCATTCGCATGCCAAAATCACACGGGGGTCACGATAGTGGTCTTCGGCTGAGGGCAAAGGGCTAGGAGGCGAGTTGGGCGAAGCTTGGTTGGTGTTGGCGTTCACGTAATGGCAGGTTAAGAGAGTGGTGGCGGATTCTTCACGTGCGAGTGGGGATAAGTAGTAGGGGAGAGACGCATTGGAGAGGTAATGGAAACAGGAGTTAGGAGGAAAAGGAAATGAGGCGGCCGATTTATAAAATTAGGAGAAAGAGAAATGAAGTGATGGTATTGAGAAATGGAGACAATATAATATTTTATTTAAATATACGAAAAGCTGCTAATCTATAAATATATAGGAAGAAAACAAAAAGGAAATGACATGGTTTATATTAAATTACTTGGGACCATGCATGTTTTGGAAAGAATAGAATGATTTGTATAATTAAAAGGCAAGAGGCCAATAGCAATGAATGGTTAGAAAGGCACTGTTTGGAGACAAATAAATTTTCAACTTAAAGAGCAATTATTGGCAAAATAAAAGTTGCACCATAAATATAAATATTAGGCAATGTATGTTTAACAAATGATACACAAAAAAAAAATAGATGGTACATAAGGAAAAAAAATCCAGAAAACAAATAAATAGATAAACAAAAATTAAATTATTAAATAAAATACACTTAAAATTGAGGTTGTTATAATCTCCCTCACTCAAACCTTTTCGTCCCCAAAAAGGAACGAGGTAGAGAAATATTAATAAAGTAATTAATATATTTAAACCAAATGGTTCATATCTTCATCCCCATATGTATTCAGAAATATATATATATATATAAATGAAAAGTAAAAAAAACATTTTTTAAAACATCAAAATAGTTTATAAGTATTACTCAACGTCTCGATTGACTAAATATATTTATCCCACTTTTGAAACCTGAAAATAGATATCGATGATGTCGCGGTCATCATCAGAATCATTTTCAAGCGACTAGAGTGTGACTCTATATCTATCTAATACACATAGGATTTAACATATACGTTGATCAGATGTATACCCAAATCACTAAGTACTCAATACACCAATTTTCAACGTCAAATAAATACTCAGAACATCTTTCTATATTTACACATAATATATACCAAATCTTTAATCATATATTATAAGTAATATATTTTATGTCATAAATAAAAAAATTAAGTAGGCAAAATTTATATCTCTTCCCACTCATTTATTTATTAAAAATTCAACCACAATCCTTGATAAATATACAAACAATATTATTATTAAATCAAATAAAAAATAATACTATTCAAACAAGATAAAATCAATTTTTTACAAAATCTGCATCTTCAAATCTTATTCAAAATATATAGTTTATAAAATCTTAAAGTATAAACATAAATTATTTCCAAAATATTGGTATTACCGAAACAAAATGTTATTTACAAAATATATATAACAAAATTGCCTTAATAAAACTTATATTATAATACATTTCAAAATACCAATTTCAAATCAATATTACATAAGAATGGACTCACTTGAAGTCTTATACTCTTCTTCTACTTCCTACCTTGTTATGGACAAGAATAAATTATAGAACTCGAGTTAAAAGTTGAACGAACGAACCTAATCAAAGAGGATCTAAGAAGGAAGATGGATTCAAATGTGAGGGAGATTTCAAAAAGGATTTAAATACTAAACAAAATTTTATATCAAAAAATATTTATTTAAAAACATTTTAAAACCATTTAAAAACTAATTATACTTTAAAAATATGCTCTCTCTCAAGAAGGATTCTGCGACTGATTCCACTCATTCTTGTGTATCACCACCCTATCTCTAATGAGCTTTTACCCTATAGGCTAAAGCTTTGATAAACCAAAGCTCTGATACCAAATGTAACATACAACACAAACACGCACAAATAAAACCGTAAAACACACACACACACACTATATATATATATATGTATGTATGATGTATGTATGTATATACATAATTTATATTAAAATAAACACATACACACACACCGTACACACAACACAAATTATAATATATATATATATGTATGTATATTATAAATTTTATAAACACCCAAAACAAATTATATAACTATATATACCATATATAAGCACACAAATTATATAACTATGTATTTATATTTATATATTTGGAATTCAACACACACCAAAATGTTTTATAGATTATATATTATATAACACACCAAAAATTTGTTGTACAAATATATATTCATATATAAACTCACATAAAAACAACCAAAAATATGTATACATGAAAGAGCCACTCACACAAAGTAAAAACGCACACAAACACTACACCACATCACGCATAAATACACGCAAGCATAAACCCAAAAGTAGTCAGACTCACGCACCCATAACCACACATACACAAACTCATTCGCACGCCAAAATCACACAGGGGGTCAAAGGTGCTGGTCTTCGGCTGTGGGTAGAGGGCTGAGAGGCGAGCTGGACGGAGCTTGGATGGTGTTGGCGTTCATGTGATGACAGGGTAAGAGAGTGGTGGCGGATTCTTCACGTAGGAGTGAGGATAAGCAGTAGGGGAGTGATGCGATGGAGAGGTAATGGAAACAAGCATTGGGAGGATAATGAATTGAGATGGCAGATTTATAAAATGGGGAAAAAGAGGAATGAAGCGATGGTTTTGAGAAATGGAGACAGTCTAAAATTTTATTTATATATACGAAAAGCTGCTAATGTATAAATATATAGGAAGAAAACAAAAAGAAACTAACATGGTTTATATTAAATTCCTTGAGACCATGCGTGTTTTGAAAAGAATTGAATGATTTGTATAATTAAAAGGCAAGATACGAATAACAATGAATGGTTAGAAAGGCATTGTTTGGAGACAAATAAATTTTCAATCGAAAGAGAAGTTATCGGCGAAATAAAAGGTGCATTATAAATATAAATTTTGAAACTTCCCAGTGACTCTTAGGTAAACAAACATTTGGTTTCAAAAATAACAAACGGACGTGTTTACTAATGGAAACAAAATGATTTTTTTAGAAAGCGAAGTAAAATATATTTTTCACAAATCTAGGGAACTAAAGGGAAACGAATCAAGGGAGATGATTGGTTTTTATTTTTTGAAAATAATGAACATGCAAGGAAAGAAATTACACTAATAAATGAACGTTAACTTTTAAAAAGTTAAATATTAATTGCAAATAAAAGGAAATATAAATTTTTAATTCCAAGAATGAACGGTTTTGGCAATAGAAGAAATAAAGAATGGGAATTAAATGTGAACAAATGGGCATGGTATGAATTAATTTCAGGCTAAACAAACGTTTCATTCTTTAATTTTGAAAGTATAAAATAACATGTAAATGAACAGAAGTGCATGGATATGGTATGAATTCAAACAATGCATTGGATAATTAAATATGAGTCAAAAAGGGCAACGACAAGAAAATTAAATAAATTTTCACAAATTTTAACATTAATTAATTACTAGATTAGGCAATGTATGTTTAACAAATGATATGCAAATCAAATAAATAATAGACGGTATATAAGGAAAAAAATCCAATAAATAAATAAATAAAGTTTAAATTAACTTATTAAATAAAATACACTTAAAATTGAGGTTGTTACAATTATTAAAATTCGAGTGAATAGGTTAAGGATGCAAGGTCACTTGCTTTATTCGATAGAAGTTTGCACTTTCCATTAGTCTGATATATGTATAACTAATGTGAGATATCATTACCCATAGGAGCCCATGAAAATAATTATTATCATAATGTGAAATGTTTCTAAAGGTTTATATCAAGTGTTGAGGTCTTAAATGGTTGTATGCCGCGCCTCCCTCCCAAAAGAAGTAACCTAAAGGGAACATTTAATAGTGTAGCTTACTTCAGAATTATGGTCTTCAGTAGTGAGATATGCATATTGGGATATTAAGTGATTGGATTCACTCTTTCCCTTCAAGGTAAGGTTACAAACATTGGGTCTGCATTTATCATGTACTAAGTGATCAGATAGCTTGCCTTTTTCCAAATAAAAAGTAATAAATGATTAATTGGGTATGAAATCGGTAATCTCTATGAGGTTCCGCTTCCTCTAGGTAGTATGTAACTAGGATAGAGTCCTCCTTAGTATATGGTATTAAATGACCATTACAAAAGTACTAAAGATCTTCCTATCCTGCAGGAAGTATTATGTGGCTTGGGGATTATTCAATAAGGTCATCTAGATAGGAACAAAGGGGGTGCTCCATTGGAAGGTCTTAAATGACGATTAGTCATATACCTACCCTGTAGGTAATAAGTGACTAATTACTATCTTTTACCTTAAGCGAGGTTAGGATACACGAGTGACAGAAGCCTTAATTATGAGTTAGTGGAATCAGTAGCTAGTGTCTTTAATTTAAATTAGATTGTTTGTAAACCACCTAGGTATCAAGTGATCGTAGAGGATCTTCCTTGTATATCTTATAATGAGTATGGTCATAAGAGGCTATACAAACCACCTCTTTTGTTAGTAAGCTATTAAGTGATCAGAAAGAACACCTCTTAGTTATTTGTTATTGGTTTGTAGGATGGTTTAAAGGATTCATGTATGCGTAAAGGTTCTATCTCGGTATATAATAATAATCTATCTTGGGGAAGTGCTACCTTGGGTATGATAGTTAACCATTGTGTGTATCTTTGCAAGGTCGGGTTAGAATCACTAACCGTGGTAGACATATAATTTAGGTGAAACCAAATGGGAATACATTTATATATTATGGACAACGTTACACATTTTCTGTTCGCAAGGAATTGTTATTCTAACCCTCACTTCATAACAACTCTCGGGTTTATCTTGAGGATGACAGGTCTTTGGAAGTGTTCCATCTTGGTTTTCAGTTCTTGTTATCCCGTGCTTAGTATTGATACGACAATTTACCATTAAGGTAGTTTCCTTAGTCTATTCTTTTTATCCTATCCAGTTTCCATTTTGAGTTAGTTTTGTCGTACTCTGATTATGCTCATGCTCATTATTTGCAGGTACCGCATTTATACGATCCGTACTTCAATGAGTGTGAGTTTAGTTTTTTTTTTTTGGTCAGAATTCGACTTCAAAAAAGTATGGGTGTTATATTTGATATCTTAGCTTAGGTTTAGACGATCAGAGCAATTAATGTATTAGTATTTAGTGAGAGAACATATACGAACTTTCTTTCTATTTTCTTTAGATCTTTGCGCTTGACTCTAAATAATTTAGATGATAACATAGTCGAAATCCTATTTACCAAGAATGGATTTAAATGACTATGAGTTAGAAATAATTTTGGAGCTCAAGTTTTTGGCCAACTCTAGTTTACCCATGGTGCGTTTGGTGATTGTTTTGAAGAGCAAGAGGGAGACATATGGTCAATCCGATGGACTTGAGCTTTATGAAAAGACAAAAAGCTAGCTACACTTGAGATAGTTGCAATTTTTTATTTTTGTTTGGAAGTTCCAGTCGAAGACCTTGTCTTGATATTAAGTTAAATGGGAAATTCATGCTTATATGTCATATTAGTCTAGAGAAACTTTAAAGAAGTATATTCATTTGATAGTTTTCTAGGGTAAGCCAAATATTCTTTTGTTTGAAAATATTCCTTTGAGTTCTTGGTCTTTTAATTGGGAGAAATTTAATTTTTAAACTTGTTTTGAAAAAAAAAGATGTTTCAAAGTTTTAATTATTTTCTAAAAAATCCAAATTTATACAAACAAAATTTAATTTTTAATGAAATAATAATATTATAACCATATAGTACAAGACCCTGAATTTATAAACAAAATTGAATTTCGAAAGGTTTTTATAAAGATTTCCCTCGATTGGACTAAGAAAAGAATCTGTTTAGCTTGGGGTACTTTATTTCTTAATTCATTGGTAGACTCTTCAGCCAGATAAGGGGATAATTTCACATTAAATTTCATACGAAATACTAGATGATATATTTTTGGGTTTCTTGAGATTTTGTGGTTGTAGCCTTTTGTTGAGATTACTTTGAAACTTGGGAGACAGTTCGAAAGTTGACAGTAGTTTGAACTATTGTGACGAGGACAAATATTTTTTAGATCATGTTAGACCTTATGGGTCAATGAGGAATAAATAATGTTTTAATCCGACCTTAATAGGGTTTAGGTTTAACCTATGTCCAAAGCTCGTTTAGCAGTTTACGGTATAGCGTTATTACTAGGGTAGTCAATTGATTTATATATTTTTGTACAACTTGAACTAGGACTCAACCGTAAAAATTGCATCCAAATCTTCCTCCCAAGATTTTTCCTTTCTTCTCTCTTTCCTCATTTAGCCGAAATATATCTTTACCCTTCTTCTCTTCTTTGTAGCTGCCTCATCTCCTCCTTTTCCGCGCTAGTTTGCGCATTAGATCTCATCACCACTACTACTTGATTTATACCTAGTTTATTCTCTTTGACCATTTCTTAGCCCATAACACTTTGTTCGACGACGAAGTTTTTGTCGAATAGAAATCCGTTGCGAAGTTTAATAAACCACAAGCACATGGCATACACTTGTGGTATATAGCGAATACGACTTGATCCACGGTGAAAGAAGCAATTCTACTTTAATTCAATCAAATTAAAAAAATCCAAAAGAGATTTGTTGACTATTATTACAACTAAACTAGACTAACAAGCTAAGATCGATAAAAACTACGAGATTAAATGACATCTTTGGAATAAATCCAATTTCTAGATCCTATAGTTCAAAATTTATGAAATTATGTTCTCTCTTTTTTAGTCATAAGTATGATTAGTTGATGTGTTTATCCTAAGCATGAAATATTTTTTCTATTAATTAGCCCAACATATGTCATCAAACTTTAGCACAACCACAAACCCACTTGTTTAACTCTCATGAAAACGACAACAAGATGAAAATCAAATCTATTTTAAGCACCGCCTATTAACTATTAAGTAGAAATATAGGCTATCAAATTTCAATATAAACAATCACTTCTTTGCCATAATCATATTTAAATGAAGAGGCTATTTGTGTTTTGCTTGTTTAAGTATAGTCTATTTGGTGTAAATAATATAGACTATCAAATTCAAAGCTAAATAAAAAATTAAACCACATCTATTATTTCTATTAAACACAAAAAGAGAACATAAAATCATGTAATGTTGCATCTACATAATCAAGGGAGCTTCATTACCCCTAAGTTGAATGGGTTTACCTACTTATGTATGTAATCATGCTAACAAATGTAGATTTCAACATGAACATAAACAAAACAAAAGAGAGAACTAATTAAGAAGAACAAAGTAAAACTAAACTACATGCATAAAATTAAGCTACACTAATGCATAAAGTAAATAACAAGAATTAAATGAACAAGAAATTAAATTGTATTAAAATGAAAATTACATAAGAGGGAAATGGCTAAGAAACCATGAAAGAAAAAGAGAGCTTTGATCCTACCAATTAACTAACTAAAAGAGAGAGTAAAAGAGAGAGAGAGAAATTATTTACATTACATAAAGGGGTATATATATATAAATGTTTGAAACCCTAAAACCCTCATCCTTTTTGTTGGGGACTACCAAAAATACCCCTTCATGAAGCTTCTAGTTATCTTTAGCTACTGATGATTCATTAAAATAGTATGAAGCCTTTTTCATCTCTAATCGTTAATATATTAGCCTCTAATTATTCCATTAAAGAAAGAGTGATAATGGGTTGGGTCTTCCACTAAGACGTATGTAAATTAATTCCATCTCCATTCCTTTGTATCCACTTTGTGCATGCATATCTCTATGTAAAATTCATGTGCATACTTCATTTTTGCTCCTAAATTCCTACAAGACACATGAAAATGAACAAGTAAATTTTATCAAAAATAAATACATGCACAAAAGACCGTTTCACCCTAATATGAAGACGAATACTTGATAATTTGAGAATTTTGGGTTTTTTGATTAAAAAATGTAAAAATAGCCCAATATGTTATTTATTTAGTTAAAATAAAAATAAATGCATGAATATAAATGTGCATATTTACGTGCACATCACACTTACTTGTACTATCCAATCTTCCTTGTGCCATTTAGGTCAGAGACCATTTAGTTAATCGGAAAAAGCATAAGGTTTCACTGTTTTAGGGCTAAAAGATTTAATCTGTCCGCAAGACTTGAACTAGTCCTTTACTTTGATATTTTTGAACGAGATTGTTAGCCATGTTGCATCGGTCTTTATGCTAACTAGTTAAAGTAGATTTATAGTAAAGACAATCGTTGTTTCAGAAGTGAAGATTGAGTTGTCATCTGATAGTCTTTTTAAGGAGAACCTCTTAGAGATTTTAGAAGCAAGGATTTGTTTTGTTTGGTCGGCTTTGAGATTTTGTAGTAGATCTCTTTTTCTAGATGTTGGCATTTAAATTAGATAATCTATGTCTAATACAAACCTACGTAAATGTGTGATTAATTTAGCCCATTATTCCAAAAATGGAAAGTTACGACAAGATTCTATCTATGATGCAAAAATCAATCTTTACTTGAATCGGTGACGTAACCATCATTTGGTTTCGCATCATCTCTGGTTCAACTAGTTGTTCATGTGTGTCATTTCACAGAGTTACTTTCTATGTTTTCACCAATCCACTTTTGGCTTTAGGTAATGTTAGGTGAATCTCTGAGAAAAGAACTTTTGTGGTAGATTTCTTTTGTCATCTCTAATTATCTGTTGGAAGAGGTGATGATGTGGAAATCTCCAACAACATCAGCACTGTCTAATATTAAATTGAGCATTTAGCTACCGTGATACAACTTGTCAGAGGTCATGTAAATGATTCGAGCCATGGAGCAAGAGTCCAATTGTTTGATAATGTTTTGGAGTGCTTGTTTGTAACTATTAGTGTTCATTGTCCTTGTTAAATCGCGTGGTGATGCCATGAGATTTCTATATTTTGGAAATAATATGTACGTCATTCTCACTTATTTACGTTTCGAATTGGAAGCGAAATCTCATATTCTTTATGTAATTAACAGTTACTATAGATCAGGAAATAAATTGATTTTTAGGGTAGTAAATTTTAGCGGATTAACAGGTTACGCATTGCTTTATCACATGTATTATTTATTTTTCATTTGTTCCTTAAATGCTAAAATTTATTTTTAGGTTTTGGTAATATTCTATAAATGTCAAATTTTTCATATTTGCATGATTTTGGTTTGTGCATTTGTCGTGTAATTGACTTCCATCTACACTAAATTATGACCTGAACCGTTTGAATTTCCGCAAAATAAAATTTGAAACTTTTTCATGTCACTGAAAAGAAAAGGATTTTAAAACTTTTAATTTAGTACTGTTTGTAAAAGAATATGCATTCGTGCGTTTTAAGAATTTTTTTACGAAATAGATATGTAATTTTAAGAAGCAAAAATTTATTTGTATGGAAATTACTATTTCTAGGGACACATATGAAGCATAAAGAAGATAATGGGTAGTTAGTTGTGCAGTTGTAGCAATACACTACATGCAGTGATGAGTTAAAAACGTTAACGGTAATAAGGGACAAGCTGTTTTAACTTTGGAAACACTGTTTCCATACCTTATCGACAATGCGTGCAAGTTACAATTTAATTCGTATACACTTTAGAGTTTGTTTTAAGCCTCCTTTGTAGTTTACAAATGAAATTCTTTGGAGTATTTCGGGGCAAACAAGGAAAAAATTCTAATGTAGAACGAGAATTAGAAGATTTTGAAGTAGTACGATTGTTAAATTCCCTGCTTAAATTCCTTTTTCTGGCATAGAAGCAACTAATAGGAAACAATTTTAGATGTGTTGTCATGTTGGACGTTAGGATTTGAATGCAAAATTGGTTGCTTCAAACTTTTATTCATAGTTATGTGAATGTTTAGGATAAAAATGTTTCCCATAAGCTACATACATATGGAATTGTCACTATATTATAGTATTTTTGCATCATGTTTTTGGGAACATTTTAAAAATAAGTGCACATATATATGAGGACCCGATTTAGAATCATTTTTGCATAATTTTTTTTATGGTTCTGACTCATTATGTACACCAAGCACATATGCATGCTTAGTTGCAAAATTAGTTGTGCACATATTGATTATGTAGTTTAGGATAATTAGTTGTCAGCACCATGGTTTAATTAATGGTAAAATTTTAGGATGAAATTTCTTTTAAGAAGGGATAAATATAGCACCCCAAAATTTGATGTTAGTTAAATTAGTTATTTAATTAAGTTCCAAAAATGAAATTTGAGCAAATGATGGAATTTGACTAGGAAACTTGCACCGTTATATTCATGATGGAATTCTAGTCAATTTTCATATTTGGAACTTCGCGAACGGAGTCAGTATGAAAAAGTTACGAATGAAAAACGATAATGAATTGAAAAGGGGATTGTTAAAGGGACTCCAAATTTGGTTAAGGTGGGGATAATTTTAAGAGGACTCCGGCTTAAATTTATTTTGTTATGGGGGTTCTAGATTATTTTAAAAGAAAAAGGAAAGAGACCAAAATGCCCCTAGCTCGTCACTTATGTTAAAAATCTAACATATTAAATTCAACTTAAATTACAAACGCGTGCTTCCAAAAATAAAAAAAATGTAAAAAAGAAAAATTTGTTGACAGAATAAACAAAAATATAAAATACGCAGCATATTAGATCAAAATTTTCGTTTTTGCATTTAATTTTAATTGAACATATGAATTCCAATATGAAATTTAATTTAATTACATGATATGATGTCTTTCGATCCTCCATTAAACATTCTTGTGTCTTCATTACATTAATTATATTCATTTGTTTGTTTTTACGTACAGTGTTAAATTGTAAGTATTAATTAAGATTTAGATTTTATGATTTTTTTTAATGAGGATTATAGTGGGTTAATATCAAAATTTTAATTTATATGTTTAAGGGAAGGCAAATTTATTTTGTACCTCCCATAACAATTATTGTCCAAATTAAGATTGATCCTATCCTTAACCAAATGTGGAGTCCCTTTAACAATCACCATTGAAAATAATATATAAATAAAATTAGCAAAAACTCTCCCCATTATTCACCCACCACATCATCGTTAGGTCGACCGGACTGTCGACCGCTTGATCAACTTGTTGCTCGAACAGAACATGTGGCATCCATTGTTTGGGGGGATAAAATAGTTACACCCTAGGATGGATTTTAATTAAATTAATTCTAAAGATTATATGTCATTTGAGCGCCTATAAATAAAGGCCTAAATCCCCTACTCTTTGGTTATATTTTCTGGAGGTAACAGCGAAGCTTTGTCATTTTCATTTATTCAATCTCTTTCAAATTTCTAAAATAAATCAATTTTCAAATAAAACAAACAACAATTGGAGAATGTGAATCCAGATCTATGAACAAAGGTTGGTTTTGCGTATTAGGTAAATTTTATTCTTTATTTACTTTCCCTTTTTCTAGTTCTTTTCCAAATCTACAAATTTTAATATGTACACATATCCTGTAACGACCCGAGGGATTTGCGACCTTAGTAATCGACATGAACTAAATGTAGACTATTTAAGCATCGAAAATACCAGATAGTTAATGAAAGAAGTTAAAGGGTGAGGATAGATAAGATAGAAAATTAGAATAGAAGAAGAAGAACATACAACATAATCAGAGTAACACGAATCTCACAGCGGAACAAATAAAATATACTGTATATCATAGCTTTGAAATATAAATATATACATGAATATTGTAACGAAATGGGGAATTTGCGATCCTGGATATCGGCATACAACACTATGTCGAATATTCAAGCATCGGAAATACCGGATAGTCCATGAAAGAAATTAGAGGGTGAAAATAGATAAGATAGAAACTTAGAATAGAAGAAGAAGAACATACAACATCAGAGTAACACGAATCTCACAGCGGAATGAACAACATATAATAGATAACATATCCTGGAAATAAAATCAGTATATGTATACATTAACATTATCAGAGTACAACACTTACATCACAGTGGAATAAACAATAGCTATATAATCATGAAGCCTCCTGCTCCAAGCTCTCCAAGTATATCTGAAAAATCCTGACTACTTGACTGCCCATACAAAATTGGGCACCCAAGTGTTTAGGGAAAACAAAACAAAATAAACTCTGGGTTAGTCATGGGACTGGTGTGAGTAAAACAGTTTAAGCAATTAAGTGATATCTCATAAAACCACGACATATAACGGAACGGGTTTTTCCCTTATGAGAATCCAAAACATTTGATTTAACTTTCAAAAATCCTTTTGAAAGAAATGATAAATTTATATCAAAACTCTTTTGATATTATAATAATGTCTATCAACCACAATATAATAATCATCTAGCAGAACGCTTTCATCTCACGTTCCGCATATATAGTATACAATCAAAACCGCGAGCACTTATTAGGTAATGGATTTCCAACTATGACAAGGTATGGAACCACCTTCCTATAGTGTACCTCTTGAGAGGAATATACTGGGTTCAACAAGAACTTCTTGCAACCCGGCCACACATGACCGACCACTCATTTCGCTTGAGTGTATCGAATGTATATCACCAACGGATGGGATTAGCAAATGTTTCCCGAATGGGACAGCATCGAATAGATTAAATAGTGAAATGAATATCTCTAGATAGATGATAATACACCCTACTTTGCAGCCAACCACTTAGCCATGCTACCTGCCCGATTTTTGTCATTTCCCGGTTGTGAGGCTAGAGGCCACGCTTATTTCTGACAGATCACACAATTATTCACTTTAAATGTCACATCGTCATATCCGCCAAATCACAAATTGATTTCCCCAAAAATACAAGGGGTGTATAGCTAAGAGAAATGAATTCCTCTGCCACAAAACGTAAATACGTTTGAAGAGATCAACTTACGCGGTCCATTAAATATACTCTTTCAGACATTCTTCCTTATAGGTTATCCTAGGACTGGACAAACCGAAGGCACTATTTTGTAAACAGGACAACCTTTACATAACTCTGTCTTCAATTATCATCATATTTGATCGCAGTGCTAAAGTCCATACAGAGTGGTTTTAAGATAATGAATCTGATCCCGCTCTCTCCGTATTGACGATGGAAAAATGGTCAAAAACTTCAATAGTCGGTGATCTAACTATCAAAGAAAAACATGTGTACAAACAACGAAATTATTTCCAGATGGAAATTCTATCGATCAATCATCATTGAACATTTATGTAACGACCCGGAAAATCTGAACCAATTTAAAAATTTTAAATTGGCTAAAATAGTGGATTTTAAATATTTAAAATAAATATTTTAAATAATAGCAATGAAAAGTGAGTTTGAATCGACGTTTGAAAACAAATATAATTAATCTAATTATAAACAAGTCCTGAAAAGGCGCTGTAGTTTCAAAAATTGAATTCAAACTTTGTCGGACTGTACCGGGTGCAAAACAAAACGGATTTGAGTGAAACCAAAAATATTTAAATCTGTTAGTGAATACCTTTCTAACGAATCTGAAAAATCGAAATTTCATTGCGGAAAGCAAAAGTTATGGCCAAATGAATTTTCAGAAAGGTCGCTATGGAATTTACATAGCCCGTGAAATTGGCGATTTTTCAAACGACCTCGGAATTCGACGAAACCACTTTTGTTGGATCCGGGATGTGAAGTTATTGCTAGGTTTCAAATTTCATAATTTTGGAAGCTAGTATGTGAGCGTGGCAAAGGAAAACGTGTTTTGGTCAATTATAGTTAAATTGGATCGACCAGAAATGGAACATTTTTCAAACGGTCTCAGAATTCGACGAAACTAGTTTTGTTGGGTCTGTATCATCAAACCATAACCAGATTTATTTTTCTGGAATTTTTCGAATCAGTTTGTGGCCCTAGAAAATTGAAATGTATGTTTAAATCGAATATTGAATGTTATGTATTTTAATTTGAAGGAAAACTGACTAAAACATTCGAATGGGCCTACGAAACATATCCCGTTGTGTTCGGAATGGGGGTAAAACACTAGAGACGACAGTCGTTGGGTTTAAAAAGGAGTTCATTTGTGAAAACCCTAATTTTTTGAAATATATATATATATTCCGGCCAATCAGATTTTTTTATAAAAAAAAAAGATAAACTCTTTCTCTCTCCCCGACGTCAACTGCGGAAACCCCTTCGCCGGTTCCCGAGCATTTTCCGGCCGCCACACACCTCGTTGACCCCCGAACCTTTGCAACTTTTTGAAGATCTCCCCGAGCTCTTCAAATCCATAGCAGCCTCGCCCCCTACCGTCTCGAGTTGCGTGCGAATCGCGCCCACGAAGTTCGGAGCTTCAGGCCGCCGCCGCCGCCACCTGGGACCGTCGAGCTGGCCAAGACCCCCATTGCCGAGAAGCCTGTTCCTCCCTCTTCGACGCTGTATCCTCCGATCGAGCTGCAACTTCACGGATTCGACGAAAACCTTAAACCTAGTTTTGAACATCGAAAAGAGGTATTAGCTATATTTATTTTCAACGGTTTTAACACCTTTAAACCGTTGCAAACTTTGAAAAATCATATCTTTTTCGTTTCTTAACGAAATTCGATGAAACAGGAAACATCGTGACCATGTGGACGTCTTCTACATTTTAAAAGAGACCGTATATTTTTTGAGCCTTTTGCTATTTTTGGTGGAGTGGAACCCAAAGTGAGATTTCTAATTTATAAACGATTTGGAAAACGATGATGTATAAATTATATAATCGATGTATGAGTTATATAAGCGTTGTACACCTCTTGTATAAGCGTTGTATAAGTTGTACGTTCGATATATAAGTTGTATATACGTTGTAAAAAAATATATATGTGTTGAAATAGAAGTGAATTGCTATATATATATATATATATATATATATATATATATATATATATATATATATGCCCCTCGTCCACAAACCATGGACGATATTTATTGGTTGTGATTGGTGTGAAAATTGATTGATAGCGAATGGTTGATTGGAATTGTTTTTGGTTGAAATTGATTGATTGTGGTTGAAAAATACCCGTTTGTGGTTGAGAAATATTTGGTTGAAACCACATAGGATTAGTTTGTGGAAATGAAATAAATATACATGCCGCCTGCGTGCGAACTAGATGCATGATTCCCCATTGTCAAAAACCGCGAGGTTTTAAGGTAGAGCGAGGAGTCGTACTACGGACGGTCCCGGTTTTAACTACCCTGCCGTTATGCTGCCGAAATTTTGAATAATATTCATGTGTTAGAATTATTTTCCTGTGTTGAAATTATATTCGTCTGTTGAATAGAAAACCTTCATGTGTTGAATAGAAATTCATTCGTTGAATCATATTCATGTGTTGAATGATATTCGTGTTTTGAATAAATTGTTTTAACAATAAAAATCACATTTTTACTCTATATATACAAACTATAGAAAACCTTCATGTGTTGAATCGATATTCATTCGTTGAATTGAAATTCATGTGTTGAAAGGTATTCGTGTTTTAAATATAAAAATCACCTTTTTATCGATTTATATAAACTATAGAAAACCTTCATGTGTTGAATAGAAATTCATTCGTTGAATCATATTCATGTGTTGAATGGTATTCATATTTTGAAAGAAATTATTTTATAATAAAAATCCCATTTTTAACATCAATATGAAATGTATAAAATAATCTTGTTTTGAACTAAATTGTTTTATAATAAAAATCCTATTTTTATCACCTATATTAACTATATAAAATAGTAGTGTTTTGAAATAAATTGTTTTACCTTAAAAATCACATTTTCATTATATACATGAATTGCTAAAAATAGTGAAGTGTTGAAATAGAAGACAGTTAGATAAAAATATCATTTTTATCAAATGTATGGAAATCATATAGTTTTGAAATCGAAGAATCGATATATATATATATATATATATATATATATATATATATATAGAATTGAAATATATCGAATAATGACGCTGCACTTCGTATTTTGAAACCGTGATTTCAAATGATTATACCGGGAGATCCGACCATCAGATTTTCCTGAAATCGCAACCGTTGGGTTCGCTTTGGAAATATCTTTCCAACGGCACCAACTTTGTAAAAATCCAACAGTTGGATTGTCTGGAATGTTTAATTCAAATATGAAGAAAAACAGCGCCAACATCGATTATATATATATATAAATATAATTATATTTAATCGAATAACGACGCTGTAGTTCGTATTTTGAAATCGAACCTTCAAACGATTATACCGGGAGATCCGACCGTCAGATTTTCCCGAAACTGGAACCGTTGGATTCGTTTTGAAAAGATCTTTCTAATGATGTAAATTTTGTGAAAATCCAACGGTTAGATTTTCAGATATGTGTATATCAAATCTGAAGAAAAACAGCGCCACGGCCGCGTTATGGCCCGAAGCGTCGTTTTGAATAAATTGGCTATTTTAAAATAAATAAAAATAGCGATAAATCGTTATATATATTATAAACAATATGGATGAGAAATTTAGAAACTAACTGAAGGTTGGCTAAGTCGAATGGTTTCTTGGGTATTGATCTGGTGTTGGTTTCGGCCTTCGGGGTTAATATTTGGGAAATCGTTCTCTTACTGATTGACGGTTAGTGACTAATGAATTGAAACGATGCGTGTGTATGTTAGTGTTGCACTTGTTTATTATATACGCGAGTTGCTCAGAAAGACCGGGTTTATCCCATTCGGAATAACTGAATCGACGATAAGAAATCGAAGATGAAGACTGATCGAAGACTGGAGATCTTCACCTCGTTTGGATGGTAACCGAGGTCCTGATTGGGAGGCATCCCGAAATATGAATAATGAGTGGTGATCGTCCAGACGTACGTGGTGGTCGATGGGTTTGCGAGGTATATAGTGCCTCCGGTTTCGTTCAGACCCAGAGCGGACTTGTAAATGGACTGTGTGTCTGACATCAGATTTTATTCTGTGTTGATTGATCTCTATTAAATATACATCTGTTTGGCGGCGGAGAATTCATTCTTTTGCTTAACGCCCTTCTCTGAAACGCACGAGCTCAGAGGTTGTATATCGATGGACATCAGTCGCATTGCATGAATTGCTAGTGTGGCATGCCTAAGTGGCAAATGATCAGGGCTTCTGTTGAAAAGCAAAGTCTTGTGGTGATGATCAAAGCACCGCCTGTGTGGCGTAGCTTTGTGTATAACGTGAATTCGCAAGCCTCACACCCCGGTATGAACCAAAAACGGGAGGAGGACCTCAGGGAGGGCATGCGTTTCCTTTTAGCTAGGAGTTGTGTCGGTGTTTTTACACGGCCTGACATTTTACTTATGTAGATGATGGATAGCGAGGCGGCTCGGATATATCGGTCGATCCGGGACCGATGGAGCCATTCGTTGACTCATTGACGCCCCATAGGGCGGGGAAACGTATTGTTCAGGCATAATAATCCACATCGGTGGACCGGCCCTGACGATCCAAGGGGCAATTGCAGTTGTTCCTTAGACACGGGCTAGAGCGCCTCGAATTCGGTAAGGACTATCTTTTGCCTTGGTTCATGACGGAAATCCAATTTCCAAATACGTGACTGTGCGGTTTCGATTGTATATATATTTGGCGACATAGTGGCATGGGAAGCTCATGTCGTTTATGATTGATAGTTATGATTTGAAATTGTTTTTGAAACATATAAACACTAGTAGTAATATCAAATGCTTTTGTTTTATTCGTATCAAGCATATCTTGGCCATTATAAGGTAAAAACTCTATCCTCCGGCTTGCGTTGCATTGTGTGATGGGAACTGAGTCTTATAATGGCTTCATTTTTATAAAAAGCATTGCGATGTTTAAAAGAAAGATTTTTTTTAAAGCACTGGCAATCCAATGGAGTAAACCCGTTCCACGAAAGTGGCGTGGTCCTGTGATTAGCCATATTATAAACGTGTTGAGTAGATTTCTCATACCAGTCCCATGACTGACTCGTAGTTTGTTTCACTTTCAAACTCGGGTGCCCCTTTTTCTACACGGGCAGCCTTGTATTCAGGTTTTAGCTGGCTTTCTCTGGATAGCTGGAGGTGAAGATGGATTCTATCATTTATCTCTTTTTATGTTGTTCAGCTCCTATTGTACATTATGTTTGTTTTCCGCTGTAGACATATATGTATAGTTGAACTGTATTTTTACTAAGTAAGATCTTGTATACTGTGTAACTCTGATGATTACTTTTATCCAGTATATTCTATTGTTCATTCTCTGGTGTATTTATTTAATTCTGCTCTGCTGTTATTTGTTTCTGTGTTATATTCCAAAGATTACCCTTGTCACCGTCAGTACGGGAAATGGGGTCGTCACAACGTGGTATCAGAGCTTTGGTTAAGCTTAGTACTGGAATATAACATATGAACGAACTCGCCAGAAATAGAACCAGTAGTGTTCTAGGACGAGTAACTCATTACAGATAGGATCAGTAATATCCTAGTATGAGAAACAGAATGAAATAACACCTAGATAGACACATTTACATTCAAGTATTTGTCTCTATATTTTGAAATATCTTTTCTGTTGACTTGGCACTTTGTCTGCTAATTGTAGACGCTCTAGAAAATGAGTGCCAGAAACAGAAGAAGTAATACTGACCCAGTAACACCCCGTATTTTCTGTGAACTTAAGAATTTCAAATCTGAGTATAATTAAAATATAAAATCAGAATCAAGAGAAACAGGCTGAGCTATTGCGTTCGCCTCGGAAAAATACGCGAAATAGAGTCCAAAATTTCGTAAATCGGAGTCCATATGACCAAGTTATGGCCTCCCAAAGTTCAAAAAAAATTAAACAGCACAGACCAGGTCGACTGGGTGGTCGACCCTAGAGTCGACCTGCCCCTAGGGGGTCGACCCTAGAGTCGACCTGCCCCAGGGGGTTGACCCTAGAGTCGACCCTAGAGTCGACCTGCCCCCAGGGGGTCGACCCTAGAGTCGACCTGGGGGTCGACCTGCCTCCCGAATCTGCTTTTCTGCCTGGGTACGTTCTGATGTATCTGGTCTCGTTTTCTGTCTAGATTCGTCTGCCTAAACCTATTTAAACATCCCCAAACCCAGCCTTCTCTGCACACAATTCTATTCTGCTTCTACTCTTCCTCTGTTCTAAATTAAAAATAAAAATGGCGTTGCTACTCTGCTGGAATCAAAACTAGAAGACAATCAACATCAACCTAAATTCAATTAGAGATTAGAGCTTCTGCAATGGTTCTACAACAACTAGAGTTCTTTCTTTAATCCAATTAAGGCAAGTGCAGTTACTTTCTGATATAAACGTTAATTTTGATTGTGACATGAACTCTAAATCTGAATCTGAGGTTATATCTGTTCTATTCTGATCTGTTTTATTCTGTACCTCTTTCCTCTTTCTGTTCTATAGTCAGGCTACCACGAGCCTGAGCCAATCTCATAAGAGATCAACATACGCTAAAATGTTTGGGACAATCAAATGAATGTGCACAAATTGGGCATGACCGATATGTGATTGATTTAAGGAAAGAACATAGGTTGGACTTGGAACTTAGAACATAAATCTAAGGCATAATTGGACTGATCTGTGACTGATTTGAGTATATAAACTAGATCTAGATATGTGCATATATAATTGTTTGGGATTATCATATGATAATACATAACTTGCAAATCTGGAATATTAAGATCTGGACTAAAACACATATCATATGTTAGATCCTGATCCTTGGGCATATTTTATAACGGATTATAACTTAGGTGTGAAGATCCATATTAAGATTTGATAACTATCAAGTGTGAATAACACCTAAGTAGGAGATTTTTGAATATATGACATGCATTGAAATAGATGGCTATAGTTGGTGTAATTTATATGTGAATCTTTCGTACTAGGCAAGTGGAACTAAATTGGGACATGTAAATTATGACCGTAATCTGTGACATGCAAATTCAATGCAAACGCAGGGTATATGATCCTAGTGTGAATCATGACCACTATTTAGGCATGCAAATTTAGGCCAAATTTATAATTAGGCAAGATATGTGAAACTTTAAGGAATGATGAAAATCAGTTATAATTGCCTAATTTGCTAGTTCTGCTATTTTTTCCTAATCTGATAGTTTTATTATATCGCCTAATCTACTAGTTCTGTTATATTGCTTAATCTGCTAGTTCTGCTCTACTGTCTAGTTTACTAGATCTATTCATCTGCTGGATCTATCATCCGCTAAGTCAGTTGAAAATGCCTAAATCTGTTAAATTTATTTGTTTAAATGCCTAACCAGTTATATGTCAAAATCTTCTAAGTTTCTAAATCTGTTAAATCCGTTAAGTCATATAATCTGGAAAATCTGTTATCTGCTGTGTTGATATAATCATCCTGTTATTGATATAATCTGAATTGGCATATATATTAGGCGTGCGCATAAACGGTAAATTATTAATTAATTGGCCGCAAAGATAAACGTGACTAACTCGAGGTTAGAATGAGTTTGCGGCGTAATTCTGCCCGGAACCGCCCGGCACATCCAGTGGCCGCAAACAATAGGTTCTAATGTGAGAAGTTAGTCATAACCTACTTAAGACACGAGGTTAGGTCTGGCTTGTGGCAGAAGTCTGCCCGGAACTGCCCGGCCCATCCAGCGGCCACAAGCTAGCGACCTAATGTGAGAGGTCTGGGCATTAATAATTAATTAATGCAAATCTAAGATAAGAATGACGTCTAAAACGTATTGGGGGAAATAGGGTTAAACCAACTGGATTAATAGGTGTAGTAAACCCGTCCATGAATCTGTAGGCCCAATACAAAGTTAGACAAATCTGAAAAATCTGTACATCTGATCAGTTAGTCTGAAAACTTGTGAACTTAATCTGTGAACTAGTAAATCTGAATTCTGTATGTCTGAACTTGTAAACAAGTTAATCTGAGATTTGTTAGTCTGGGGACACAAGGTTAGGAGGGGAATTACTTGTGTCATCTGTTGTTTGGGACCCATATTAGTCAGTAACTCTTTCTGGTATCAAAACTTTGACCCAACAGTAGGTAGGGTCCGGGCACGCTTACTGAACTAATTATAAGTGGTTCATTCTGATAATGGCGAGGGGTGTTGATGGTGCGTTCCAACCGGGTCATGTGCGTGCATGGATCTCGGTCTGCCTCTGAGGATGTAAGACGCCGTGACATCTGTAAATAGGTCTGTGCCAATTGGTTGTCACTTTAGGGAGTGATACACCCTACTGTGGGGCCGACACAGGATATTTATGTATTAGGGAGCCGATCGCTTGGGGTAGGGTTTTAGGGTACACTTAGTTTTGTCTGTTTCTGTTGGTACCGTCTGTTTCTGTTGGGTGGTAACACCTGTTTGTTTCTGCGTGGTACCGTCTGTTCGGGTGGTAAAGGCCCATTACTAGTGTACACCTAACTCTACATTCTATTTCCGTAGGGATTAATCTGTTTCTGCTTCTGTCTGTTTCTGATCGGGTAGTAAAGGCCCATTATTAGCATTCTGTTTCTGTTAGATTATTCTGTACCCGTTCCTGCTTTAGTTTAGACATTAGGGTGACACCTAATTCTGTTATACTAGTATTAGTGCAGAGAAGTGTAAAGCAATAGTTTATGTCATTCTATTCTTCTGTTATATCTGCTATACCTGTTACAATTATCCCTCATCCAGTTTTATGTTCATGTCATATTATTATTATCTGTTCATATGCTGAAAGTCACTGGACTTGCCAGACTTTTTGTCTGACCCTTGTTGTTTCGCCTCCTTTCTTCCGTTTCCCCCCCAGGTTATCCAAGGAGGGAATAGTTTAGCTTGATCCGGATTTCTCTTTGCTTGAAGTGCTTAAAGTATGGCTTGGCTCTGTATAGCTTCCGTTCTATGGGGATTATGATTTTAAACCATTCATTTTGAAGGCTTTTGTACAAGACTGATATTTTGTACTTGAATTCTGAGATTTGAAAGGATGTAACCATATTGATTTCTGTTTCCGCTGTAATAAATTTAAAATTTTTCAAGTACTGTTTTATCTGTCTTGTAAGTTTCTGTTCTGTTTACTAAAATGCTCCACCAAAGTTAGGGCACTCCCTTTGTGAGTGACCTTAACAGAGGTGGGGTGTTACACTTGGTATCAGATCTGAAGGTTACCGAATTTGATAAAGAATTTTTTTTGAAAACTATTTTCAAAAAGGTTTTGAAAAGGAAGTATTTTCAAAAGTAAAGCTTATTTTGAAAAACATAGTCCCCTAAGCCATATATCTATCTTTTGATCCTCTTCTTGAATCCTTGTTTCCTTCTTTCTTGAGTCTCTGGGGCTCCCGGCTTTCTGGGAGGTAACCTCGTCGAAGGGCAAAGTAGTGCCCGACTTCCATCGATAGCTGTAGTAGTTTCACCTGCGGATAGTTTTCTTTAGAGCTTTGAAGGATTTTTCCGGGCGATGGAGGCAGCTTTCGAGGGATTGGTCAACGTGTTACACAAGGATAGTAAAGATGAGAATGATGAGGTTTGGCTAAGGAGCACAACCCAAAGGTGAGAAACTTATATAGACTTAGTTCACAATGGAGGCAAAAGGGAAACACAAAAGAAGGAAGGAAAGTTTGAAGATAAGGAGGAGGAAAGTGTTTTACTTATGGAAGCTCGACTCATCTGAATAAGGATTACCGAAAGAGGAAGGGGAGGGTGCTTGCTTCAACTGTGGTGAGATGGGGCACTTTACTAGGGACTGCCCGAAGAAACGAAGGCAAGGACAGAGGACAGGACCAACTTCTGGAGGGCAGGCAAACACTCTCAAGGCTAGTGGATAGGATAGAAATAGGGAAAATTTCTGTAGAAGGTTTAATTTTCTTATCTGGTTATGGAGTTAAGACTCTTTCTGATTCTGTACTTGATACTCCGCACTTGAATACTAGTATTGTTTCTGATTCTGCTCTAGACTCAGACCCATAAAGGGTATGACTCATCTGTTTTAAGTTAAGGTTTGAGGGATATCTGTGTTAGGCGTCAAATATGACGCATATATTCTGAGTTTTTGTGGGATATGATTTTATCATGCTTAGCTTCCGAAGAATCATTAGGGAACCTGATCTATACCAGTAGTCTGTAAATATCTGAATACTTCTGATAAGATTTCCAGTTTTGACATTGTCTAAAGGGGTAACCCTCTGGGTGTCAATCTGATGTTGATTTCGGTCTTCGGGGTTGACACTTAGGGGAATTATTTTCTCAACCAATGTCTGATAGGAATCAAGTTTTTGTTTTATCCGTACTCGCTTCCATCACTCGACTGTATCCTATCGATCGAGTGTTCAACTTATAGGTAGGAATCCTAATGGGTGTAAACATGTGTTTGAGACATGTTATGTTTGATGGTTGCAAGTGGATGCAAGTGGTTGCTAGTGGTTGCTCGTGGACGCATATACACACACTAGGCACTAGATCGGCTCGAAAACACTCTCATACTGCATATGGATGTGTGAGCATTTTAAATTTTTATGGATGCAAAATGGTTGAATCAGCACATGGATGTTGCATATGAGTGGATGGTTGTGCACTCATATAGAAATGATATGTATCAAATAGGAAAATTGCATACATATTGGACTCATGGCACTGACATAATTCGCATTAAGGAGGTCAACTGAATCAGTAGACCGCCTGATCTTTGCATTAGATAAGGAACATATACACACACTTTTGCAAATGGTCATACAGCACTAGAAATTTCTAAGGACAATGGATGCTTGTGGATGACGACTGAGTGGATGAGTGATTGGATGGTAAGACACATTCTTCTTAACTTGAAGATTTCGGGGACGAAATCCTTTAAGGAGGGGAGAATGTAACACCCCGTATTTTCTGTGAACTTAAGAATTACAAATCTGAGTATAATTAAAATATAAAATCAGAATCAAGGGAAATGGGCTGTGCCATTGCGTTCGTCTCGGAAAAATACGCGAAATAGAGTCCGAAATTTCGTAAATCGGAGTCCATATGACCAAATTATGGCCTCCCAAAGTTCAGAAAAAAATTAAACAGCACAGACCAGGTCGACTAGGGAGTCGACCCTAGAGTCGACCTACCCCCAGGGGGTCGACCCTAGAGTCGACCCTAGAGTCGACCTGCCCCCAGGGGGTCGACCCTAGAGTCGACCTGGGGGTCGACCTGCCTCCCGAATCTTCTTTTCTGCCTGGGTGCGTTCTGATGTATCTGGTCTCGTTTTCTGTCTAGATTCGTCTGCCTAAACCTATTTAAACAGCCCCAAACCCAGCCTTCTATGCACACAATTCTATTCTGCTTCTACTCTACCTCTGTTCTAAATTAAAAATAAAAATGGCGTTGCTACTCTGCTGGAATCAAAACTAGAAGACAATCAACATCAACCTAAATTCAATTAGAGATTAGAGCTTCTGCAACGGTTCTACAACAACTAGAGTTCTTTCTTTAATCCAATTAAGGCAAGTGCAGTTACTTTCCGATATAAACGTTAATTTTGATTGTGACATGAACTCTAAATCTGAATCTGAGGTTATATCTGTTATGTTTTGATATGATCTGTTTTATTCTGTACCTCTTTCCTCTTTCTGTTCTATAGCCAGGCTACCACGAGCCTGAGCCAATCTCATAAGAGATCAACATACGCTAAAATGTTTGGGATAATCAAATGAATGTGCACAAATTGGGCATGACCGATATGTGATTGATTTGAGGAAAGAATATAGGTTGGACTTGGAACTTAGAACATAAATCTAAGGCATAATTGGACTGATCTGTGACTGATTTGAGTATATAAACTAGATCTAGATATGTGCATATATAACTGTTTGGGATTATCATATGATAATACATAACTTGCAAATCTGGAATATTAAGATCTGAACTAAAACACATATCATATGTTAGATCTAGATCCTTGGGCATAATTTATAACGGGTTATAACTTAGGTGTGAAGATCCATAATAAGATTTGATAACTATCAAGTGTGAATAACACCTAAGTAGGAGATTTTTGAATATATGACATGCACTGAAATAGATGGCTATAGTTGGTATAATTTATATGTGAATCTTTCATACTAGGCAAGTGGAACTAAATTGGGACATGTAAATTATGACCATAATCTGTGACATGCAAATTCAATGCAAACGTAGGGTATATGATCCTAGTGTGAATCATGACCACTATTTAGGCATGCAAATTTAGGCCAAATTTATATTTAGGCAAGATATATGAAACTTTAAGGAATGATGAAAATCAGTTATAATTGTCTAATTTGCTAGTTCTACTATATTTGCCCAATCTGATAGTTTTATTATATCGCCTAATCTACTAGTTCTGTTATATTGCTTAATCTGCTAGTTCTGCTCTACTGCCTAGTTTACTAGATCTATTCATCTGTTGGATCTGTCATCCGCTAAGTCTGTTGAAAATGCCTAAATCTGTTAAATTTATTTGTTTAAATGCCTAACCTGTTATATGCCAAAATATGCTAAGTTTCTAAATCTGTTAAATCCTTTAAGTCATATAATCTGGAAAATCTGTTATCTGCTAAAATCTGTTATCTGCTGTGTTGATATAATCATCCTGTTATTGATATAATCTGAATTGGCATATATATTGGGCGTGTGCATAAACGGTAAATTATTAATTAATTGGCCGCAAAGATAAACGTGACTAACTCGAGGTTAGAATGAGTTTGCGGCGTAATTCTGCCCGGAACCGCCCGGCACATCCAGTGGCCGCAAACAATAGGTTCTAATGTGAGAAGTTAGTCATAACCTGCTTAAGACACGAGGTTAGGTCTGGCTTGTGGCAGAAGTCTGCCCGGAACCGCCCGGCCCATCCAGCGGCCACAAGCTAGCGACCTAATGTGAGAGGTCTGGGCATTAATAATTAATTAATGCTAATCTAAGATAAGAATGACGTCTAAAACGTATTGGGGGAAATAGGGTTAAACCAACTGGATTAATAGGTGTAGTAAACCCGTCCATGAATCTGTAGGCCCAATACAAAGTTAGACAAATCTGAAAAATCTGTACATCTGATCTGTTAGTCTGAAAACTTGTTAACTTAATCTATGAACTAGTAAATCTGAATTCTGTATGTCTGAACTTGTAAACAAGTTAATCTGAGATCTGTTAGTCTGGGGACACAAGGTTAGGAGGGGAATTACTTGTGTCATCTGTTGTTTGGGACCCATATTAGTCAGTAACCCTTTCTGGTATCAAAACTTTGACCCAACAGTAGGTAGGGTCCGGGCACGCTTACTGAACTAATTATAAGTGGTTCATTCTGATAATGGCGAGGGGTGTTGATGGTGCGTTCCAACCGGGTCATGTGCGTGCATGGATCCCGGTCTGCCTCTGAGGATGTAAGATGCCGTGACATCTGTAAATAGGTCTGTGCCAATTGGTTGTCACTTTAGGGAGTGATACACCCTACTGTGGGGCCGACACAGGATATTTATGTATTAGGGAGCCGATCGCTTGGGGTAGGGTTTTAGGGTACACTTAGTTCTGTCTGTTTCTGTTGGTACCGTCTGTTTCTGTTGGGTGGTAACACCTGTCTATTTCTGCGTGGTACCGTCTGTTCGGGTGGTAAAGGCCCATTACTAGTGTATACCTAATTCTACATTCTGTTTCCATAGGGATTAATCTGTTTTTGCTTCTGTCTGTTTCTGATCGGGTAGTAAAGGCCCATTATTAGCATTCTGTTTCTGTAAGATTATTCTGTACTCGTTCCTGCTTCAGTTTAGACATTAGGGTGACACCTAATTCTGTTATACTAGTATTAGTGCAGAGAAGTGTAAAGCAATAGTTTATGTCATTCTATTCTTCTGTTGTATCTGCTATACCTGTTACAGTTATCCCTCATCCAGTTTTATGTTCATTTCATATTATTATTATTATCTGTTCATATGCTGAAAGTCACTGGACTTGCCAGACTTTTTGTCTGACCCTTGTTGTTTCGCCTCCTTTCTTCCGTTTCCCCCCAGGTTATCCAAGGAGGGAATACTTTAGCTTGATCCAGATTTCTCTTTGCTTGAAGTGCTTAAAGTATGGCTTGGCTCTGTATAGCTTCCGTTCTATGGGGATTATGATTTTAAACCATGCATTTTGAAGGCTTTTGTACAAGACTGATATTTTGTACTTGAATTCTGAGATTTGAAAGGATGTAACCATATTGATTTCTGTTTCCGCTGTAATAAAGTTAAAAAATTTCAAGTACTATTTTATATGTCTTGTAAGTTTCTGTTCTGTTTACTAAAATGCTCCACCAAAGTTAAGGCATTCCCTTTGTGAGTGACCTTAACGGAGGTGGGGTGTTACAGACCTGGATATAGAAGCTCTATTTATGAAATATAGAAATCTGGGTGGAAAACCCTTCTAGGGTGAAGAATCAATTATGAAAACACAAGCTTGGATTCGTTCTACATAGAAAATCTTCGAAGGATTAAAGCTGAGGGATGACCAGAAAAGATTACTGGCCTCTTGGGCACTCAAAGACGAAGCTTTGTTCTGGTGGGATTCGGTTATCAAGGATAATCCAGAAGGTGATATCACCTGGGATAGATTCAAAGTGATTTTCCTGGAAAGATTTACTCCTCCAGAAGCAATTGAGCGACTATTTGATGAATTTTCTTATTTGATACATGGAGATGTGACCATTCCAGAATATCATAAGAAATTCTATGAACTTTCTTACTTTGCCCCTCATCTAATTCAAAATCCGAAGAGGAAGAATTTGAGATTTATCAACGGGCTTCAAAGAAAATATCAGAACAGTGTAATAAGGAATGTGAAGCTTCTTTTTCAGACATGATTTATATGGCTTATCAGTACGAAGATCTAGACAAGAAAGGTATGTTACAGTACGAAGAGGAAATCAGCTCTAGTAATAAAATTGAGTCTGAAACTGATCGTCTTGAAGCCAGTACAATGCCAGAGGTCAGTAAGAAGCCCAGGCCATGAGGAAGAGGACTAGATCTGATAAAGAACCGATAATGACTGCCACATGCTCAAGCTGCAATAGGCAGGGACATTTGGCGATAAGTTGCAAGTCTTCGAATAAACGAAGAAAGGATGAATCTAAATCCAAGCACAAGTTTCATTCAGCCCGAGAATGTAATCTTTGTCACTGGGTTGGTCACGTAAAGCAAGACTGCTGGATGTTAAAAAAGACCAATGTGGTTCAAGTAAACGAAGTGGTAGAAACATCAGCACCCTCAGCAAGTCAGGAAAGGGCTGATGTCCTAGAAGGCACGCTTAATGTCAAAAACATTCCGGTTAAAGTGATGTTTGATACAGGCGCGTCACGAAGCTTCATTGCCAAGAATGCAGTTAAGAAGTTGAATTTGAATGTGAAGAAGCTCAAAGAACCAATGACTGTCCAAAATCCAGTTGGGGGTTCCATCGATCTCAGTTGGGTTTGTGCAGTACCTATCTCTTTTTCCTGCTATAAATTCCCTACTATCTCTATAGTCATGAATTTTAATGAATTCGATCTTATTCTGGGATTGGATTGGCTAACCAAATATGAAGCAGAGGTTAGATGCGCCGAGAGAGTTGTTAGGGCTAAGATTAAATCAGGGAAGTTGGCGCCCAAATTCATTGATCTGTTTCCTATTCTTGAACGGATCGGAACGCTCACTTATAGAGTTAAATTACCTGATTGTTTGCCTAGAGTTCATGATGTATTTCATATATCTCAACATCGGAAGCACGTTCATGATCCAGACTTGATCATGGAAGAAGCAGCTATACAGGATATTGAAATTACTCCAGAATTAGCTGTGAGAAGAGAGCCGCTCAAGATCATTGGCAAAGAAACCAAAGAACTGAGGAACAAGAAGGTTCACTTAGTCAAAGTGCAATGGAGTGGAGATCCGCGAGATTGTACTTGGGAAATTGAGGAGAGCATTCAGAAAGCCTATCCAAGATGCCGAGTGGATATCTCTGATTGACTCTGGTGCAAGGTATATTTACCATACTTTGCATTACTAATTAGTTCTCTACTCTATTGTTATTTCCTTTCCATGGATGTGTACTTTTAGTTCTATAGTCTGAATGATTTTAAAAGAGTATAGAAATTGATTAGTATATTTTTGAAAAGTTAAAAACAAATTGCTTGTTGTTTGCATTGTGTGATAGTAGATTTGATTAATTAAAATTATTGAAACGATAGTTAATTTAATCAATAATAGAATGAATGGTAGAATTTATTCGATTGAATCACACATTAAACTGATTAGAAAATATATAGAAATATATACATGTGCATTATATATGTTTGAATAGGTAATTGGATGGCTGTTGAGTAAAGATTTTATTTGCGTGCCCGAAAAATAGATAAACCTTAATGAGTTGGATGCGAAATATTATTATATCAACTCCTGTGAATGCCATTGGATGTGGAGTGCTGGTTATTCTGTGTGTAATAATAAACATCGCCATAGGATAGTAACAATTAATTTTGAACTACATTACATGGCATACTTCTTGAAGATAGGCATACTTCATCATATACCACATAAGCATTTGGAGCTTGTGTGACGAGTTGGAAGATTTACAATACGAGCGAGAGGCTTGTATGGCGATGACTATATTTTACAGGTTGAACTGATGACTGATATGGACTATTTAAATTGTAACGATAAAATTGCCAGATTAATAAAAACCCCACACGGATCTGGAGTTGACAATAATCACGTCTCTCTAGTTATTAGATACGGCACATGGACTATTTATTTCCCACACGGGATGAGGTGACGAGGATTTATCCTCTGGAGCATTTAAAATACACACTCCCTCAGGCTTTGACAAGGTGACGAGAATTTATTCTCTGGAGTTATTATCAATACACGCTCCCCTGTAAACACCAGAATATATCACTATAAATTTGTGTATGCTTATTAGGATTTATTGGACACCTAATACAGCCCAATAAATTTCCAAACCTCTCCCCGTACAATGGAGGTTATGGCAAAAAATTTCGAAAATTTCGGGTGTTAGCCAAATTTTTGAAGAATTTGAAAATTCTCAGAAACTGAAAAGTTGGAGATTGGAAGCCAGATTGAACGTAGAATAGATTAATCAAACCGCTTTCGACTTTGTTACTTTTCGGGGACGAAAAGTTTTAAGTAGGGGAGAATGTAACGACCCGGAAAATCTGAACCAATTTAAAAAATTTAAATTGGCTGAAATAGTGGATTTTAAATATTTAAAATAAATACTTTAAATAATAGCAATGAAAAGTGAGTTTGAATCGATGTTTGAAAACGAATATAATTAATTCTAATTATAAACAAGGCCTGAAAAGGCGCTGCAGTTTCAAAAATTGAATTCAAACTTTGTCGTACTGTACCGGGTGCAAAACAAAACGGATTTGAGTGAAACGAAAAATATTTAAATCTGTTAGTGAATACCTTTCTAACAAATCTGAAAAATCGAAGTTTCATAGCCGAAAGCAAAAGTTATGGCCAAATGAATTTTCAGAAAGGTCGCTATGGAATTTATATAGCCCGTGAAATTGGCCATTTTGCAAACGACCTCGGAATTCGACGAAACCACTTTTGTTGGATCCAGAATGTGAAGTTATTGCTAGGTTTCAAATTTCATAATTTTTGAAGTTAGTATGTGAGCGTGGCAAAGAAAACGTGTTTTGGTCAATTACAGTTAAATTGGATCAACCAGAAATGGGCCATTTTTCAAATGGTCTCAGAATTCGATGAAACTAGTTTTGTTGGGACCGTATCGTCAAAACATAGATAGATTTATTTTTCTGGAATTTTTCGAATCAGTTTGTGGCCCTGGCAAATTGAAATGTACATTCAAATCGAATATTAAATGTTATATATTTTAATTTGAAGGAAAACTGACTGAAACATTCGAATGGGCCTACGAAAAATATCCCATTGTGTTCGGAATGGGGGTAAAACGCTAGGGACGTCATTCGTTGGGTTTAAAAAGGAGTTCATTTGTGAAAACCCTAATTTTTTGAAATATATATATTCCGGCCAATCAGATTTTTTATATAAAAAAACTCTTTCTCTCTCCCCGACGTCAACGGCAGAAACCCCTTTGCCAGTTCCCGAGCATTTTCCGGCCGCCACACACCTCGTTGACCCCCGACCCTTTGCAACTTTTTGAAGATCTCCACGAGCTCTTCAAATCCATAGCAGCCTCGCCCCCTACCTTCTCGAGTTGCGTGCGAATCGTGCCCATGAAGTTCGGAGCTTCAGGCCGCCGCCACCTGGGACCGTCGAGCTGGCCAAGACCCCCATCGCCGAGAAGCCTGTTCCTCCATCTTCGACGTTGTATCCTCCGATCGAGCTGCAACTTCACGGATTCGACAAAAACCTTAAACCTAGTTTTGAACATCGAAAAGAGGTATCAGCTATATTTATTTTCAACAGTTTTAACACCTTTAAACCGTTGCAAACTTTGAAAAATCATATCTTTTTCGTTTCTTGACGAAATTCGATGAAACAGGAAACATCGTGACCGTGTGGACGTCTTCTACATTTTAGAAGAGACCGCATATTTTTCTGAGCCTTCTGCTATTTTTGGTGGAGGGGAACCTAAAGTGAGATTTCTAATTTATAAACGATATGGAAAACGACGATGTATAGATTATATAATCGATGTATAAGTTATATAAGCGTTATACACCTCTTGTATAAGCGTTGTATAAGTTGTACGTTCGATATATAAGTTGTATATGCGTTGTAAAAAAATATTTATGTGTTGAAATAGAAGTGAATTGCTATATATATATATACACACACGCCCCTCGTCCACAAACCATGGACGATATTGATTAGTTGTGATTGGTGTGAAAATTGATTGATAGCGAATGGTTGATTGGAATTGTTTGTGGTTGAAATTGATTGATTGTGGTTGAAATATACCTGTTTGTGGTTGAGAAATATTTGGTTGAAACCACATAGGATTAGTTTGTGGAAATGAAATAAATATACATGCCGCCTGCGTGCGAACTAGATGCATGATTCCCCATTGTCAAAAACCGCGAGGTTTTAAGGTAGAGCGAGGAGCTGCACTAGGGACGATCCCAGTTTTAACTACCCTACCGTTATGCTGCCAAAATTTTGAATAATATTCATGTGTTAGAATTATTTTCCTGTGTTGAAATTATATTCATCTGTTGAATAGAAAACCTTCATGTGTTGAATAGAAATTCATTCGTAGATTCATATTCATGTGTTGAATGGTATTCGTGTTTTGAATAAATTGTTTTAACAATAAAAATCACATTTTATTCTATATATACAAACTATAGAAAACCTTCATGTGTTGAATCGATATTCATTCGTTGAATTGAAATTCATGTGTTGAAAGGTATTCGTGTTTTAAATATAAAAATCACCTTTTTATCGATTTATATAAACTATAGAAAACCTTCATGTGTTGAATAGAAATTCATTCGTTGAATCATATTCATGTGTTGAATGGTATTCATATTTTTAAAGCAATTTTTTTATAATAAAAATCCCATTTTTAACATCAATATGAAATGTATAAAATAATCTTGTTTTGAAATAAATTGTTTTATAATAAAAATCCTATTTTTATCACTTATATTAACTATATAAAATAGTCGTGTTTTGAAATAAATTGTTTTACCTTAAAAATCACATTTTTATTATATACATGAATTGTTAAAAATAGTGAAGTGTTGAAATAGAAGACAGTTAGATAAAAATATCATTTTTATCAAATGTATGGAAATCATATAGTTTTGAAATCGAAGAATCGATATATATATATATATATATAAATAGAATTGAAATATATCGAATAACGATGCTGTAATTCGTATTTTGAAATCGTGATTTCAAACGATTATACCGGGAGATCCGACCATCGGATTTTCCTGAAATCGCAGCCGTTGGGTTCGCTTTGGAAATATCTTTCCAACGGCACCAACTTTGTAAAAATCCAACGGTTGGATTGTCTGGAATGTTTAATTCAAATCTGAAGAAAAAAACAGTGCCAGAATCAATTATATTTATATATATATATAATTATATTTAATCGAATAACGACGCTGCAGTTCGTATTTTGAAATCGAAACTTCAGACGATTATACCGGGAGATCCGACCGTCGGATTTTCCCGAAACTGGAACCGTTGGATTCGTTTTGAAAAGATCTTTCTAATGATGTAAATTTTGTGAAAATCCAACGGTTAGATTTTCAGATATGTGTAAATCAAATCTGAAGAAAAACAGCGCCACGGCCGCGTTATGGCCCGAAGCGTCGTTTTGAATAAATTGGCTATTTTAAAATAAATAAAAATAGCGATAAATGGTTATAAAATATTATAAACGATATGGATGAGAAATTTAGAAACTAACTGAAGGTAGGCTAAGTCGAATGGTTTCTTGGGTATTGATCTGGTGTTGGTTTCGGCCTTCGGGGTTAATATTTGGGAAATCGTTCTCTTACTGAGTGACGGTTAGTGACTAATGAATTGAAACGATGCGTGTGTATGTTAGTGTTGCACTTGTTTATTATATATGCGAGTTGCTCAGAAATACTGGGTTTATCCCATTCTGAATAACTGAATCGACGATAAGAAATTGAAGATGAAGACGGTGATCGAAGACCGGAGATCTTCACCTCGTTTGGATGGTAACCGAGGTCTTGATTGGGAGGCATCCCGAAATATGGATAATGAGTGGTGATTGTCCAGACGTACGTGGTGGTCGATGGGTTTGCGAGGTATATAGTGCCTGTGACGGCAAGGAATTTCGCTTGATCCGAATCGATCGCTAAACCGACCAAGACCGTTCAAAACCCCTGATCGTTTTGAGAACACGACAAATCGGAACGCAGACGGAAGAACATTTCATTGCTATTACAACAATTCCATCAGATACAAGAATATACAGAGTATAAATGAATAAATTACAACAGAAAAATATCAGGGATTACAATAAATTACATAACGGTGGAAAATAATACAAAGCACAACTGAAGGTGATATACGGATACAGAGCTTTCCGGTTATCATTCCAGCTGCAAACCAGGATCCTGTGAATATAAATCTGCAAAACCAAAACTACTAGCTGCCCGTGTCGAAAATAAGGGCACCCAGAGTTTAGGTTAAAACAATAAACTCCAGGTCATTCATGTGACTGGTGTGAGAACTAAAACAGTTATTTAAAGCTTTATTTTAAAAGAGAGTAATTCAAGGGACCACGCCGTATAACACGGAACGGGTTTCCTCCCAAGAATACCAGTGCATAGAATAAACAGCGCAATGCTTTTTCGAAAAATGAAGCTATTATAAGACCCAAGTCCCATCACACAATGCAGCGCCAGCCGGAGGATAGGGTTATACCTTATAACAGCCAAACATGCTTGGTACGTTTAAAAACAAATCATTTGATACAATAATAAGCGTATAGTGTCAAAACAATTTCAATCATAAATATAAATCATAGACGACATAAGCGCCCCATCCCACTATGTCGCCATACTAGGCTCTACAAATAAACCCGGAATACACGTATTGGAAATTGAATTTCCATCATGAGTCGAGGCAAGGGGCAAGCTCCTCTCCGCTTTCGAGACACTCTAGGAAATGCCTCGGGATTACACACTCTGGGCAACCCCTGGACGCTTCAGGGCCGGTCCTCTCTTACGTTTGAGGATTAGTATTCCTGAACACACGTTCCCCGGTACTTACAGACCTAAAATCGAGGCGCCTCATCCAATAACCACATAGGTGAAAAGTATATAAATGTCAGGGATGGTAAGTCACTGACACCACCAAAGCTAGAAAGAAACGTCGTGCTCTCCCTGCAGTCCTTATCCCGTTTTTAACTCATACCAAGGTGTGAGGCTCGCGAATTCACGTTATACCCAAAGCTACGCCACAAAGGTCGTGCTTTGATCATCAACCACAAGACTTTGCTTTTCAACAGAAGCCTTGATCAATTGCCACTTAGGCGTGCCACACAGGCAGTTCATGCCATGCGACTGATGTCCATCGATATACAACCTCTGAGCTCGTACGTCTCAGAGAAGAGCGTTAAGCAAAAGAATAAATTCTCTGCCGCCAAACAGGTGTATATTTAATAGAGATCAATCAACACAGAATAAAATCCAATGTCAGACACAAGTCCATTTACAAGTTCGTTCTGGGTCTGAACGAAACCGGAGGCACTTTCCTCGCATATCCATCAATCTACAAGTACGTCTGGATGACCACCAACTAATTCCCTCATCTTGGGTGTACAGCCCAATCAAGATCATCTGTAATCACCCAAACGATGTGAAGACTTCCGGTCTTCGACCACCGTCATCATCTTCGACTTATCGTCGAATCGGTTATTCGGAATGAGTATAAACCTGGCCTTTCCGAACAACCCGCGTATATAGTAAACAAATGTTACACAAACACAACATACGCCTCATTCCAATTTAGCAGCCACTAACTGTAAATCAGCAAGAGAACAATTTCCCAAATATTAACCCCGAAGGCCGAAACCAACATCAGATCAATACCCAGGAAACCCTTCTTCTTAGCTAACCTCCAGCTAGTTTCTAAATTTCATAATCTTAGGGAAAGGTTCCCATTAATTTTATCAAAGATAAATTCTTTTAAATTTATTCTTTAATCTTCCTTTGGATATCATTTCAAACCATATCATGGTTTTCCAAACTAGTCGAGATTAGCGAACCGCACCGAAGTAATTATTTATTTTATTTCCCAATCCCAACCTATTCATCCCATGAAGCAAAACTGGTAATACTCCATATCTAACATCATGGTGTTATTGGTAAATTTAATTACCATTTCACGTTCAAATCTAATTAAAGATTTAACTATTGCTTGGAGCAAAACTGGTGATACTCCATTCTCGCTCATTCTCCAAATTTGATAATTTAAATTATCAATTCACATTTCAATCTAATTGCAGATTCATTAAAACACCTTTTACTGGGTTAAAGAATTAATGTCGTTTAAAACACAGTTCGTGATAAACCCAAATCACATTCTATTTGTTATCGGGTTAAAGAACTAGTGTTATTTAAAACACCGTTCACGATAAACACAAATCACATTCTATTTGTTGTCGTGTTAAAGAACTAGTGTTATTTAAAACACCATTCACGATAAACCCAAATCACATTCTATTTGTTATCGGGTTAAAGAACTAGTGTTATTTAAAACACCGTTCACGATAAACCCACAAATCAATTCTATTTAAAACCCATTTCAAATCCAATTTATTTATTTAAAAATAAATGGGTTTTAATTTTAGTTCAAAACTAGTTCATTTTGATAAAAATCTATTTTTATCTTTTCAAATATAGAGTTTTTCATCCCAATTTTTCCCAAATCATTTCTTATGATTCTACACAAATTATTACTATTTTTAATAATTTTATCAAGGCCCGTACAGTCGATTTCCAACAACGGCCATCGAACTGCACTTACAGCGACCTTTTCCAAATTTGATTTGGATGTATCTCCAAATCCAATCGTTAGATTTCAAATTTCTAATATTCGATAGAAAACTCTTTTCGATACGAACCCAACGGTTCCGGTTTTAGGAGAATCTGACGGTCAGATCTCCCGTAATGTTCGTTCGAAATCAATGGTCGAAATTCACAAACTGCCGCGGCGCGGCGCATTCTATTCAAGCCATTATATTATATATATAATATATATTTCGTCGATTTCTATTCAAAACGACTTTTATAAATAGTTTTAAATTCGTTTCAAAAACATTTCAACTTCCATTTCCAATTCAAATCAAAATTGAATTTTTCCTTATAAATTCGTTTTAAATTCATTTCAATTTAATTCAAATTTCGATTCAATTTGAATCCATTTCAAATCGATTTTTATTCTATTTCAATTCGTTTTCAATTCGAATTTGGTTTATATTCAATTCAATTCAATTCGAATTTGTTATATATTCAATTCAATTCGAATTCGTTATATATTCAATTCAATTCGAATTCGTTATATATTCAATTCAATTCGAATTCGTTATATATTCAATTCAATTCGAATTCGTGTTATAATTATTCGATTTTTATCTCTTTTCAATATTCATTATAAAATGAATATAATCGATATAAATATCGTTCGCGTCAAAATAGCGCATCTCTAATCAACACGGCTTTATATTTTTCAATAAATTCGTTATTCTATTCAACAAATGAATCTTTATTTCTTTCAATACATGACTCTATATTTTTGTCAACACACAACTAATCTCAACGAATGAGTACTATCCACGTGTGACTATTTTTGTTATTTAATATATTTTATAAAAATTATGGTATCTATCGTTTGATTTCAAATCAGACTCCAACAGTAAATTAGTAAGAGAACGATTCCCTAAATATTAACCCCGAAGGCCGAAACCAACATCAGATCAATATCCAGGAGACCACTCATCTTATCTATTTTCCAGTTAGTTTCTAATTTTATATATGATAAAGATGTAAATTTTATCATTAAATTATTTCGTTCAACACATGACTAATCTCAACGGAAGAGTACTGTCAACACATGAACCTTTATTTTATAATATTCTTTATTTTCTAAATTGGAATGAGGCCCAATTAATTACCATAAACGTTAATTATATGGATTCCATACAACACATGTATATAATAGCAACGATAAATAATCAACCATCATCCAAAGTGCACTACACTGTATAAGCATCAAATATAGATATCTAACGCTTATAACAGTCTGTCAATCAATCGATCGACATACAACTAATTATTGGGATTAGTGTATGTCTTATATTATCCCAATACCCGTGTGGGTTTCAAATCAACAAACATAGATTTTTATTTGGCAATTGGGCGATGTGTAAAATTTATCGTCCCAATCAATGTCCTTCAAATAGGTGTACATAAACAAACCGTCCAGTTTGTAAATGAATATTTATTTATTCACATTCACGTTAAAAATTATATTTTTAACAACCAAATTATTTTATTCAACCTATGAATATATTTTATTATCTATTTCACATCAACATCACAAACAATTTTCACAACACATCAATCAAACAAATAAGCCATCCATGGTCCGTGGATGACGGGTGTCGGGTGCTACTAAACACCGTCTGCATCCTAGTATATATATATGACTAGAAAAAGAGATTGAAGAGTGAGAAATTCTCACCAAAGCTATCCCAACTCCACGACACTTCTATTGTAGGAAATCATCACTGTTCTCGCCTTTTGTCACTTTCGTTGCCCGTAGTCACTACATATATAAAGATCACATTTTTATTTTCATTCCTTCATGATAAAAATAAAGTTCACATTTTTATTTAACTTCATATATTTACAACGCTTCATTCTATATAAAAATTATATTTTTATATTTCCACTTCTTATATAAAGATCGAATTTTTATTATCTATATAATATAAAAATCGTATTTTTATAATCTATAGTATATAAAAATCATATTTTTAATATGCCACAAGTATAAAAATTATATTTTAAATACTCTACTATAATAAAAAATTATATTTTTATTCTTTACATCCAATAAAAATCATATTTTTAATGTCATACTTACATAAAAATTATATTTTTATCGCTCCTTCACTTATAAAAGATTATATTCCTATACCGCTACATGAATATAAAAGATACTATTTTTACCTTATCAAAAATTATTTCTTTACAAGTATAAAAATCAAAATTTTATAATGTTAAAAATCCTATCTTTACCAACGTAAAGATCATATCTTTTATTATTCAAAAATCCTAGCTTCTAATGTTTAAAAATCCCAGCTATACATTTTTAAAAACAAATTCTTTTTATATTTTTAAAACAAATTCTATTTATAATTTTAAAACAAATTCTATTTATAATTTAAAAATCATGCTATACATAAATTTAAATTCAAATCTAAACGTTGTTAACAATGATTATATAATCAATTAAATTAACCATGTTTTAAAGGAAAAGCTACCTTTCTTCTTCCTAGCCAAGAACTGAGCACGCTAACAAATCATCGACTTCGAACTTCGCCTGCGTAGGTGTTAGGGTTTCGCCTCTGGGCTCCAGGGAAGGCAGCGTCTCGATTTGGGGTTCGCTGGTCTCGAACAGGAAGGGGGAGTTACTGAGGGTGCGCGGCGGCGAAACGGGGTGATGCTGCATCGGATTTGGGGGCTAGGTTAGGAGGGGGTCGTGGTTTCAGGCGAGGTGGCGTTGAGGGGGAGACTCGTGGGAGAGAGAGCGTCGAAGTGGGGGAGGGGGCTGGTGAACGGCGGTGAGTGGCGACGTGGGGTAGCGGCTGCGGGGGAGGAGCAATGAGGAAGAACGGGTTTTTTTATTTGTTCTGTGAAGTCAACGAGGGGGGGAGGGAGGGAGAGTATAAGAGAAATAATATAATATAATATAATATAATATATATATTTATTTATTTTTAAATTCAAAAAGCAACTTTTTATTTCAACTCGAAATCGAACCCACCGACTGTCGTCCCTAGCTAATTACCCCTATTCCAAACACAATGAGATATGTTTCGTAACCCAATTCTATTGTTTCGATCAGTTTCCGTTGAATTTAAAATATAAATCTTTGTATATTCAATTTAAACGCACATTTCAAATCACCGGGGCCACATACTACCTCTAAAAATTCCCGAAAAAATATTTTCTAGCTTCGTATTGATGATACGGTCCTAACAAAACTAATTTCGTCTAATTCTGAGACCGTTTGAAAAATGGCCATTTTCCAGTCGATTAAAATCAATTGAAACTGGTCAAACGCGTTTTCCTTTGCCACGCTCACATATTGATTCGAAAAATTATGAAATTTGAAACCTAGCAATAACTTGACATCGCGGATACAACAAAAGTGGTTTCGTCAAAATCCAAAGTCGTTTGCAAAATGGCTATTTTTAAGGGCCAGAATTCCATAGCGACTATTCTAAATTTTCAACTGGACATATCTTTTGATTCCCGCTATGAAATTTTGATTTTTCGGATTCGTGGGAAAGATATTCTCAAATAGATCCTATTATTTTTGATTTCGCTAAAATCCGGTTTATTTTGCACCCGGTATGTTCAATTGAAGTTTGAAATCGAATTATCGAACTACCGCGCCATTTTCAATTCCTTTTATAATTTAAAATAAATATTTATATTCTATCGACGATCTATATAACTATATACGTTCAATTCTATTCAAAATAAATCTTCCCGTCGATATTATTTAAAATGATTCATTTTAAATATTCAAAATTCATCAAAATTGCCAAAATAAAAAATTTAAGCTGGCCTAGATTTTCGGGTTGTTACAATCTCCCCCACTTAAAACTTTTCGTCCCCGAAAAGGAACGAAGTCGAAAGTTGTTTTATAAACCAACTCAACTTTCTTTGTTTTCGTTACGGCTTAAGTTCTTCAACTTTTCAGTTTCTAAAAACTTTTCAAATTTTTCAAAAATTTGGCTAACACCCTAAATTTTCAAAAAAATTCGCCATAACCTCCCCTGCACCGGGAGCACCGGGATAATCCCAAAATTGCCATACAGGCCCTTTGATCTCAAAAAGAAAAAGAAAAAGCCAATCGGCTCACAAAATCATCATCACCCAAACAAAACAGTAAATTATAGTAAATATGTACCTATTTGTCGGGCAAACAAATTTTATTCTCTTCTCTAGCCTCCTTGCTATGACATGTTCAATGTAAGTACATGTATATGCATGCAAATGCGACCAATTTTCAATACAATTCAATATTCGGTTCAATTAGGCTAAATTTTCAAAATTATCAAACAAATAAACAAACAACACAACCATCAATCTATTAGTGAATTAGAATTCCAAATTCATATTTTTGATACTTATATACAGAAAATCATGTTTTTGATGCCAAATCACAATCAATAAATCTATCTATATAAGTTTTGGTTCTCACACCAGCCTGATGGAAATATATAGATATCACACCTTCGAAACACGAAAATAAATACTGGTGATGGCGCGCCATCATCAGAATCATGTCCGGGCGACTAGAGTGTGATTCTATATCTATCCAGTATATTAAAACTTCGAATATACGTTCATGACGCGTATATGCAAAACCTTTATATACTCGATTGTCCAAATTAAATATAAATAAAATATTCAAATACGTATAAAACGATTTAAATTTTAAAACAAAATTGTTTTCATTTGAAAAATATACTCTTCACACTCGTTCTAGGATACTACTGATCCTATCTCTAACGAGTAATTCTTATTGGATATTACTAATCCAATTTCTGATGAATTCTTTCATATGGTTCTAATGTGTCTTGTTCTCGAGCTATGTAAACCAAAGCTCTGATACCAAATGTGACGGCAAGGAATTTCGCTCGATCCGAATCGATCGCTAAACCGACCAAGACCGTTCAAAACCCCTGATCGTTTTGAGAACACGACAAATCGGAACGCAGATGGAAGAACATTTCATTGCTATTACAACAATTCCATCAGATACAAGAATATACAGAGTATAAATGAATAAATTACAACAGAAAAATATCAGGGATTACAATAAATTACATAGCAGCGGAAAATAATACAAAGCACAACTGAAGGTGATATACGGATACAGAGCTTTCCGGATATCATTCCAGCTGCAAACCAGGATCCTGTGAATATAAATCTGCAAAACCAAAACTACTAGCTGCCCGTGTCGAAAATAAGGGCACCCAGAGTTTAGGTTAAAACAATAAACACCAGGTCAGTCATGTGACTGGTGTGAGAACTAAAACAGTTATTTAAAGCTTTACTTTAAAAGAGAGTAATTCAAGGGACCACGCCGTATAACACGGAACGGGTTTCCTCCCAAGAATACCAGTGCATAGAATAAACAACGCAATGCTTTTTCGAAAAATGAAGCTATTATAAGACCCAGGTCCCATCACACAATGCAACGCAAGCTGGAGGATAGGGTTTTACCTTACAACAGCCAAACATGCTTGGTACGTTTAAAAACAAATCATTTGATACTACAATAAGTGTATAGTGTCAAAAAAATTTCAATCATAAATATAAATCATAGACGGCATAATCGCCCCATCCCACTATGTCGCCATACTAGGCTCTACAAATAACCTCGAAATACACGTATTGGAAATTGGATTTCCGTCATGAGTCGAGGCAAGGGGCAAGCTCCTCTCCGCTTTCGAGGCACTCTAGCAAATGCCTCGGGATTACACACTCTGGGCAACCCCTGGATGCTTCAGGGCCGGTCCTCTCTTACGTTTGAGGATTAGTATTCCTGAACAAACGTTTCCCGGTCCTTACAGACCTAAAATCGAGGCGCCTCATCCAACAACCACATATGTGAAAAGTATATAAATGTCAGGGCTGGTAAGTCACTGACACCACCAAAGCTAGAAGAAACGTCGTGCTCTCCCTGCAGTCCTTATCCCGTTTTTAACTCATACCGAGGTGTGAGGCTCGCGAATTCACGTTATACACAAAGCTACGCCACAAAGGACGTGCTTTGATCATCAACCACAAGACTTTGCTTTTCAACATAAGCCTTGATCAATTGCCACTTAGGCGTGCCACACAGGCAATTCATGCCATGCGACTGATGTCCATCGATATACAACCTCTGAGCTCGTACGTCTCAGAGAAGGGCATTAAGAAAAAGAATAAATTCTCCGTCGCCAAACAGATGTATATTTAATAGAGATCAATCAACACAGAATAAAATCTAATGTCAGACACACAGTCCATTTATAAGTTCGTTCTGGGTCTGAACGAAACCGGAGGCACTTTCCTCGCATATCCATCGATCTCCAAGTACGTCTGAACGACCACCAACTGATTCCATCATCTTGGGTGTACAACCCAATCAAGATCATCAGTAATCACCCAAACGATGTGAAGACTTCCGGTCTTCGACCACCGTCATCATCTTCGACTTATCGTCGAATCGGTTATTCAGAATGCGTATAAACCCGGCCTTTCTGAACAACCCGCGTATATAGTAAACAAATGTTACACAAACACAACATACGCCTCATTCCAATTTACAAGCCACTAACCGTAAATCCGCAAGAGAACAATTTCCCAAATATTAACCCCGAAGGTCGAAACCAACATCAGATCAATACCCAGGAAACCCTTCTTCTTAGCTAACTTCCAGCTAGTTTCTAAATTTCATAATCTTAGGGAAAGGTTCCCATTAATTTTATCAAAGATAAATTCTTTTAAATTTATTCTTTAATCTTCCTTTGGATATCATTTCAAACCATATCATGGTTTTCCAAACTAGTCGAGATTAGCGAACCGCACCGAAGTAATTATTTATTTTATTTCCCAATCCCAACCTATTCATCCCATGAAGCAAAACTGGTAATACTCCATATCTAACATCATGGTGTTATCGGTAAATTTAATTACCATTTCACGTTCAAATCTAATTAAAGATTTAACAATCGCTTGGAGCAAAACTGTTGATACTCCATTCTCGCTCATTCTCCAAATTTGATAATTTAAATTATCAATTCACATTTCAATCTAATTGCAGATTCATTAAAACACCTTTTACTGGGTCAAAGAATTAATGTCGTTTAAAACACAGTTCACGATAAACCCAAATCACATTCTATTTGTTATCGAGTTAAAGAACTAGTGTTATTTAAAACACCGTTCACGATAAACCCAAATCACATTCTATTTGTTATCGGGTTAAAGAACTAGTGTTATTTAAGACAACGTTCATGATAAACCCAAATCACATTCTATTTGTTATCGGGTTAAAGAACTAGTGTTATTTAAAACACCATTCACGATAAACCCACAAATCAATTCTATTTAAAACCCATTTCAAATCCAATTTATTTATTTAAAAATAAATGGGTTTTAATTTTAGTTCAAAACTAGTTCATTTTGATAAAAATCTATTTTTATCTTTTCAAATATGGATTTTTTCATCCCAATTTTTCCCAAATCATTTCTTATGATTCTACACAAATTATTACTAATTTTAATAATTTTATCAAGGCCCGTACAGTCGATTTCCAACAACGGCCATCGAACTGCACTTACAGCGACCTTTTCCAAATTTGATTTGGACGTATCTCCAAATCCAACCGTTAGATTTCAAATTTCAAATATTTGTTAGAAAACTATTTCGATACGAACCCAATGGTTCCGGTTTTAGGAGAATCCGACGGTCGGATCTCCCGTAATGTCCGTTCGAAATCAATGGTCGAAATTCACGAACTTTCGCGGCGCGGCGCGTTCTATTCAGGCCATTATATTATATATATATAATATATATTTCGTCGATTTCTATTCAAAACGAATTTTATAAATAGTTTTAAATTCGTTTCAAAAACATTTCAACTTCCATTTCCAATTCAAATCAAAATTGAATTTTTCCTTATAAATTCGTTTTAAATTCATTTCAATTTAATTCAAATTTCTATTCAATTTGAATCCATTTCAAATCAATTTTTATTCTATTTCAATTCGTTTTCAATTCAATTCGAATTCGTTATATATTCAATTCAATTCGAATTCGTTATATATTCAATTCAATTCGAATTCGTTGTATAATCAATTCAATTCGAATTCGTTATATATTCAATTCAATTCGAATTCGTGTTATAATTATTCGATTTTTATCTCTTTTCAATATTCATTATAAAATGAATATAATCGATATAAATATCGTTCCCGTCAAAATAGCGCATCTCTAATCAACACGGCTTTATATTTTTCAATAAATTCGTTATTCTATTCAACAAATGAATCTTTATTTCTTTCAATACATGACTCTATATTTTTGTCAACACACGACTAATCTCAACGAATGAGTACTGTCCACGTGTGACTATTTTTGTTATTTAATATATTTTATAAAAATTATGGTATCTATCGTTTGATTTCAAATCAGACTCCAACAGTAAATTAGTAAGAGAACGATTCCCTAAATATTAACCCCGAAGGCCGAAACCAACATCAGATCAACATCCAGGAGACCACTCATCTTATATATTTTCCAGTTAGTTTCTAATTTTATATATGATAAAGATGTAAATTTTATCGTTAAAATATTTCGTTCAACACATGACTAATCTCAACGGATGAGTACTGCCAACACATGAACCTTTATTTTATAATATTCTTTATTTTCTAAATTGAAATGAGGCCCAATCAATTACCATATAACGTTAATTATATGGATTCCATACAACACATGTATATAATAGCAACGATAAATAATCAACCATCATCCAAAGTGCACTACACTGTATAAGCATCAAATATAGATATCTAACGCTTATAACAGTCTGTCAATCAATCGATCGACATACAACTAATTATTGGGATTAGTGTATGTCTTATATTATCCCAATACCTGTGTGGGGTTTCAAATCAACAAACATAGATTTTTATTTGTGCAGTTGGGCGATGTGTAAAATTTATCGTCCCAATCAATGTCCTTCAAATAGGTGTACATAAACAAACCGTCCGGTTTGTAAATGAATATTTATTTATTCACATTCACGTTAAAAATTATATTTTTAACGACCAAATTATTTTTATTCAACCTATGAATATATTTTATTATCTATTTCACATCAACATCACAAACAATTTTCACAACACATCAATCAAACAAACAAGCCATCCATGGTCTGTGGATGATGGGTGTCGGGTGCTACTAAACACCGTCTGCATCCTAGTATATATATATATATATATAACTAGAAAAAGAAATTGAAGAGTGAGAAATTCTCACCAAAGCTATCCCAACTCCACGACACTTCTATTGTAGGAAATCATCATTGTTCTCGCTTGTCACTTTCGTTGCCCGTAGTCACTACATATATAAAGATCACATTTTTATTTTCATTCCTTCATGATAAAAATAAAGTTCACATTTTTATTTAACTTCATATATTTACAACGCTTCATTCTATATAAAAATTATATTTTTATATTTCTACTTCTTATATAAAGATCGAATTTTTATTATCTATATAATATAAAAATCGTATTTTTATAATCTCTAGTATATAAAAATCATATTTTTAATATGCCACTAGTAAAAAAATTATATTTTTAATATTCTACTATAATAAAAATTATATTTTTACTCTTTACATCCAATAAAAACCATATTTTTAATGTCATACTTACACAAAAATTATATTTTTATCGCTCCTTCACTTATAAAAGATTATATTCCTATACCGCTACATGAATATAAAAGATACTATTTTTACCTTATCAAGAATTATTTCTTTACAAGTATAAAAATCAAAATTTTATAATGTTAAAAATCCTATCTTTACCAACGTAAAGATCATATCTTTTACTGTTCAAATATCCTAGCTTTTAATGTTTAAAAATCCCAGCTATACATTTTTAAAAACAAATTTTGTTTATTTTTTTAAAACAAATTCTATTTATAATTTTAAAACAAATTCTATTTATAATTTTGAAATCATGCTATACATAAATTTAAATTCAGATCTAAACATTGTTAACAATGATTATATAATCAATTAAATTAACCACGTTTTAAAGGAAAAGCTACCTTTCTTCTTCCTAGCCAAGAACTGAGCACGCTGTAAAAATCATCGACTTCGAACTTCGCCTGCGCAGGTGCTAGGGTTTCGCCTTTGGGCTCCAGGGAAGGCAGCGTATCGATTTGGGGTTCGCTGGTCTCGAACAGGAAGGGGGAGTTACTGAGGGTGCGCAGCGGCGAAACGGGGTGATGCTGCGTCGGATTTGGGGCTAGGGTTAGGAGGGGGTCGCGGTTTCAGGCGAGGTGGCGTTGAGGGGGAGGCTCGTGGGAGAGAGAGCGTCGAAGTGGGGGAGGGGGCTAGTGAACGGCGGCGAGTGGCGACGTGGGGTAGCGGTTGCGGGGGAGGAGCAACAAGGAAGAACGGTGTTTTTTTTATTTGTTCTGTGAAGTCAAAGAGGTGGGGGGAGGGAGAGTATAAGAGAAATAATATAATATAATATATTTATTTATTTATTTTTAAATTCAAAAAGCAACTTTTTATTTCAACTCGAAATTGAACCCACCGACTGTCGTCCCTAGCTAATTACCCCTATTCCAAACACAATGAGATATACTTTGTAACCCAATTCTATTGTTTCGATGAGTTTCCGTTGAATTTAAAATATAAATCTTTGTATATTCAATTTAAACGCACATTTCAAATCACCAGGGCCACATACTACCTCTAAAAATCCCCGAAAAAATATTTTCTAGCTTTGTATTGATGATACAGTCCTAACAAAACTAATTTCGTCTAATTCTGAGACCGTTTGAAAAATGGTCATTTTCCAGTCGACTAAAATAAATTGAAACTGGTCAAACGCGTTTTCCTTTGCCACGCTCACATATTGATTCGAAAAATTATGAAATTTGAAACCTAGCAATAACTTGACATCGCAGATCCAACAAAAGTGGTTTCGTCGAAATCCGAGGTCGTTTGCAAAATGGCTATTTTTAAGGGCCAGAATTCCATTGCGACTATTCTGAATTTTTAACTGGACATATCTTTTGATTCCTGCTATGAAATTTTGATTTTTCGGATTCGTGGGAAATATATTCTCAAATAGATCCTAGTATTTTTGGTTTCGCTAAAATCTGGTTTAATTTGCACCCGGTATGTTCAATTGAAATTTGAAATCGAATTATCGAACTACCGCGCCATTTTCAATTCCTTTTATAATTTAAAATAAATATTTATATTCTATCGACGATCTATATAACTATATACGTTCAATTCTATTCAAAATAAATTTTCCCGTCGTTATTATTTAAAATGATTCTTTTTAAATATTCAAAATTCATCAAAGTTTCCAGAATAAAAATTTTAAACTGGCCCAGATTTTCGGGTTGTTACAGTGCCTCCGGTTTCGTTCAGACCCAGAACGGACTTGTAAATGGACTGTGTGTCTGACATCGGATTTTATTCTGTGTTGATTGATCTCTATTAAATATACATCTGTTTGGCGGCGGAGAATTCATTCTTTTGCTTAACGCCCTTCTCTGAAACGCACGAGCTCAGAGGTTGTATATCTATGGACATCAGTCGCATGGCATGAATTGCTAGTGTGCATGCCTAAGTGGCAAATGATCAGGGCTTCTGTTGAAAAGCAAAGTCTTGTGGTGATGATCAAAGCACCGCCTGTGTGGCGTAGCTTTGTGTATAACATGAATTCGCGAGCCTCACACCCCGGTATGAACCTGAAACGGGAGGAGGACCTCAGGGAGGGCATGCGTTTCCTTCTAGCTAGGAGTTGTGTTGGTGTTTTTACACGGCCTGACATTTTACTTATGTGGATGATGGATAGCGAGGCGCCTCGGATATATCGGTCGATGCGGGACCGATGGAGCCATTCGTTGGCTCATTGACGCCCCATAGGGCGGGGAAACATATTGTTCAGGCATAATAATCCACATCGGTGGACCGGCCCTGATGATCCAAGGGGCAATTGCGGTTGTTCCTTAGATACGGGCTAGAGCGTCTCGAATTCGGTAAGGACTATCTTTTGCCTTGGTTCATGACGGAAATCCAATTTCCAAATACGTGACTGTGCGGTTTCGATTGTATATATATTTGGCGACATAGTGGCATGGGACGCTCATGTCGTCTATGATTGATAGTTATGATTTGAAATTGTTTTTGAAACATATAAACACTAGTAGTATTATCAAATGCTTTTGTTTTATTCGTATCAAGCATATCTTGGCCATTATAAGGTAAAAACTCTATCCTCCGGCTTGCGTTGCATTGTGTGATGGGAACTGAGTCTTATAATGGCTTCATTTTTATAAAAAGCATTGCGATGTTTAAAAGAAAGATTTTTTTTAAAGCACTGGCAATCCAATGGAGTAAACCCGTTCCACGAAAGTGGCGTGGTCCTATGATTAGCCATATTATAAATGTGTTGAGTAGATTTCTCATACCAGTCCCATGACTGACTCGTAGTTTGTTTCACTTTCAAACTCGGGTGCCCCTTTTTCTACACGGGCAGCCTTGTATTCAGGTTTTAGCTGGCTTTCTCTGGATAGCGGGAGCTGAAGATGGATTCTATCATTTATCTCTTTTTATGTTGTTCAGCTCCTATTGTACATTATGTTTGTTTTTCCGCTGTAGACATATATGTATAGTTGAACTGTATTTGTACTAAGTAAGATCCTGTATACTGTGTAACTCTGATGATTACTTTTATCCAGTATATTCTATTGTTCATTCTCTGGTGTATTTATTTAATTCTGCTCTGCTGTTATCTGTTTCTGTGTTATATTCCAAATATTACCCTTGTCACCGTCAGTACGGGAAATGGGGTCGTCACAATTTATCTCTTTAGTTCATTAATTTATTTATTCCTTGTTTCCATATATTCAACATTACTTATTTTCTAAATTTAGAAAATATACGTTATTAATCATTGGAAAACATTTCCATCTCCTTTCACGTATCACTGTCATTCCTGTATTCTTTATCATTAAACATTTCATTTTCTACGATCTGAAAATATCTCTGATTATATTTGGAAAATGTTCCAAACTCATTCATTGGATATAAACAGATGTTTAAATAAAACATCGCTATGCCCACTCAAACTATTACACTCGTTAACTAATTTCACTTAACCAACCTTCACCATCGAACCTTAGCCATTCCTTAGTTAAAAACGAAGTCAATCAAGTTGGGGTTTAACTACCTCTCAGACCTTAATTAAACAACATTTCTAACCTCGAAATAGACAAAGTTCACCCTTTAAATCTTTGACAAACTTCCTTATGTAACCCTCGGATTTTATTTACGAATCCACTTCTTTATTGAAAAAAAACATTGATTATAACTATAAATAAAATATTGATTATAACTATAGCGTTATAATCCCTACTTCTGAAATATCTAACTTCAAAATATAACTCGATTAACTCAAATCAATTAAACCTAACTCCATTAACTTTAACTCGATTAACTTTAATTCATTAACTCTTATCACTTAGCTCCTTTAAAAATAAACTATATTCAATTAACTCCTTTAACTCTGTTCGAATAAACTATATTCGATTAACTCCTTTAACTCTATTTGAATAAACTATTCGATTAACTCTTATACGATTAACTAATATTCAACTAACTCTTATTCAAGTAACTAATATTCGATTAACTCTCTTTGAATAATGAATATTCGATTAACTCTCTTTGAATAACCAATATTCGATTAACTCTCTTTCGAATAACCAATATTCGATTAAATCTTTTCGAATAACCAATATTCGATAACTCTTTTCGAATAACCAATATTCGATTAACTCTCTTCGAATAACGAATATTCGATTAACTCTCTTTCGAATAACCAATATTCGATAACTCTTTTTGAATAACTAATATTCGATTAACTCTTTTCGAATAACCAATATTTGATAACTCCTTTCGAATAAACTATATTCGATTATCTCTCTTCAAATAACTATATTCGATTAATTCTCTTCTTCGAATAACTATATTCGATAACTTCTTTCGAATAAACTATATTCGATAACTCCTTTCGAATAAACTATATTCGATTATCTCTCTTTGAATAACTATATTCGATTAATTCTCTTCTTCGAATAACTATATTCGATTAACTCTATTCAAATAACTCTATTTAACTAACTCTAATCGATTAACTCTAATCGATAACTCTAATTGATTAATACTATTCGATTAACTCTAATCGATAACTCTATTCAATTAACTTTGTTCAATTAACTCAATCCTTTAACTCAAATCGATAACTCTTTTATATCTCGTTAATTCCCTTTTATTATTCTGTTTATTTTCCAAATAAATATTCCTTTTATAATTTTATTTATTTAACAAATAAACATTTCCTTTTCAATTCTATTTGTAAATGTTTTACAAATATTCCCTTTTCAATTCTATTTGTGAATGTTTTACAAATATTCCCTTTTCAATTCTATTTGTGAATGTTTTACAAATATTCCCTTTTCAATTCTATTTGGAAATGTTTTACAAATATTCCCTTTTCAACTCTTTTTGTAAATGTTTTACAAATATTCCTTTTCAATTCTATTTGTAAATGTTTAATAAATATTTCCTTTTCAAATCTATTTCTAAATGTTTTACAAATATTTCCTTTTCAATTCTATTTGTAAATGTTTTACAAACATTTCCTTTTCTATTTGTTTCACAAATATTTTCCTTTTCTATTTGTTTCACAAATATTTCCTTTTTTATTTGTTTCACAAATATTTCCTTTTCTGTTTGTTTCACAAATATTTTCCTTTTATATATAAAATTCATTGATTTTATATAAATAATTCATTTTCAAAATACACTTTGAAAATCCCCTTTTTCTACATCCCAGGATTTCTTACGGTATTTAAAATACCATATAACAATGATCGATATCATTCAACACACATAATCAACAACAGATTATATATCACATCATATATTACAATAGATGAAAAGAATAGTATTATAAATATTGAGCAATCCAGTTGGATCCCTCCAACCAGTGTCCCTGCATCCACAGATATTAAACAATATAATAACATCAATTTCATTTCGATATGAAATATTCTAATAAACTGAATCAATATTTGATTTAACGATTTATATATATTGTTATCTATAATTTCAACCAATACATAAGCAGTTCAACCAAATAGTCAACACACAACAATCAGTCATCATTTATTAGTTCTAAATATATGTATAAAAATATGAACTGGTAGAGTTGGTGAGTTTTGCTCACATTGGACAGTTAGCGTTAAATAATGATTAACCATCTTTTGATTCAGACAGACAATTTATTTTGCAATAAATTGTAATGGGCTCAAATTCAATCCCAGTCAGTTCCACCATGTAGTCGTCTTCCGTAAGATCCCAACGGATCTTGTTTCGCTGAATTTCGATTCCGTATGGATAAGATACGATAAAATTAAATTAATACACAATTTAAATTTAATTTAAACTTAAATATCTACTTATTAGGCTTAACTTTCATTTCTCGTCCCACTACACATAAGACCCACGCCCAGCTACCCTTTCTTCCCTAAACAATTGCTGTGACCTCCTCCTTTACATATGCCATTTTCACTTCTTTAAATACCAGCACACCCTCCAATACTTCATGAATTCCAAACCGAACACCACCAAACAGCTTATCCTTTCTCTCTCTACAAATCCGTACCAAAAACGCCACACTCGACATCCTCTTGTACAACGCGACTCAGCATCGCGTCAGTGACCCCCGCATCACTTTACACCGCCGATTTCCCCCATAAAACGCACGGAAGTGCGATTCACTCCTCCGAACCCAAATATGATACACATTTCGCGAATTAATGCCTCAGTAACCGAAAATCTGCAACCCTAGAACTATTGTTGATAACGTCGAACTCCAGAATATGCATCGCACTCGACGAGAATGGTATGAGCTTGAAGCTCAGGCTAAATGGAGATCAATAAACTTTGTTTTAGGATTTATTGAATTTTATACGAGTTTCTTTTGACTTTTGAAGGGAAGGAATTTTTGTTTCCTGAAGAAAATAAACGCGGCGGATTTCTGTTGATTATTGGAGGAGTTGAATTAGGTTTTGGTTATGGGAGGTAGTGGTATATATATAAGAAGATTTAAATATTTGTTTTATTGATTATTTTATTTATTTTTAAGCAACCGCTTTAAGTATTTATCCTCTAAAAATCCCTGTGATCACATACGATATTCAAAAATCACGAAAATGGGCATGTAGCTATAGTTCGTCATTACAGACCCAACGAAACTAGTTTCGTCGAATTTCGACTCCGTTTTCTCATACATCGTACTTTTAATAGTCAAAATACTGACTGTTTTTCACATAAAAAATCTGTATGGCCACACGCTGACTCCAAAAATCACGGAAATTGAAATCTAACAATAATTTAATATTACGGATCCAACAAAATTAGTTTCGTCGAAAATGGATGTTGTTTGCCAAACTAGCTATTTTTAAAGCTCTAAATAACGCATTTAAATATATAAATATATTTAAAAATAATTAAATTAAATATTTAAAAATAAATATTATCATATATATTCACACAGAATATCGTATAGCTCTAATTGGATTTATAACTCGATATTCAAATCCTGGTTGAATCGATATTCAATTTATATTGAAAAATCCATTTATAATATAAATAAATCGCTATAAATTATAATGGAATTCCATTGCGACTTTTCTAAAATTTGATTTGGACATAAATCAAAATCTACACAATGAAATCCTGAATTTTCTCTTCCATTAGAAAAATATACTTCCCCAGCTCCGAACGTTTCTTGTTTCACAGAAATCCGATTTAAAACGGCAACTATATATTCAATTAAAGTTCGAATAGCCAAATTACGAACTACAGCGCCATTTCGAGCTCAATTATAATTATAATATAATTATTCATTCAACTGTCGTTGATATAATATATTCTTTAATATAATTCAAATTCTAAACTGAATTATATATTTTGAATTTGCCCAATTCACAACATATTGCCATTTTAGCTGATTCTAATTATTTTAGAACTAAATATATTATTCTATTATTTAATTTAGTTAAATATTCACTTTATTTAATTAAACAACGATTTAATTCCCTAAATCACTATTTAAATAATTAAATAAATTAATTATAATACCATAAAAATATGGGCCATTACAAATATACATATCATAATCAAAGTACAACACTTACAACACAGCGGAAATAAACAATTGCTATAAAATCCAAAAGCCTCCTGCTCCAAGCTCTCTAAATATATCTGTAAAACCCCGACTACTTGACTGCCCATACAAAATTGGGCACCTAAGAGTTTAGGGAAAACAAAACAAAATAAACTCTGGGTCAGTCATGTGACTGGTGTGAGTAAACTCCAAACACTTGGTTTAACTTTTCCAAATCCTTTTTCAAAAGCAATGATAATCGTAAGACTGATACACACATAAATACGGATGGTTTTTACCTTACGATAACCCAAAATATTTCTTAAGATCAATATTTTCTGATATTATAATAATGTCTAAATCAAGTAGGTAGCAATCTAGTAAATCGCTTTCATCTCACGCTCTATATACATAATATACAATCAAAAACTGCGGGCTCTTATTGGGTAATGGATTCCAACTATGACAAGGTATGGAACCACTTCTGATCAGTGTACTCAAGAAGCAATACACTGGAATTCAACAAGAACATTTTGTAACCCGGCCACGCATAACTGGCCATTCATTTCGCTTGAATGTTCTGAATATATTGTCACCTTACGGTTGGTACACCAACATAACCATTCCCGGGAGATACAGAATTGAAAGAAGTAACAAATATGAATATTCTCTAGATGGTGACAGTATACCCTAATTGGGTGCGACCCACTTAGCCATGCTGCCTGCCCGATTTCTGTTATTTTCTAGTTGATGAGGCTTGAGGTCATAACATATCTTTTAACAGATCACCCCTTTATTCACTTTGAATGCCACATCGTCATACCCATCAAATCACAAATTGATTATCCCAAAAATACCACAAGTGTAAGCTAAGAGAAATGAATTCCTCTACCACCAACGTAAATACATTTGAAACGATCAACTTACACGATCCACCAGATATATTCTATCAGACATTCGTCCATTCAAGTTGTCCTAGGACTGGACAACCGGAATGAACTATTCTGTAAATCCATCTTAGGCAATTTCTACCTAGGATTTACTGAACAACCCTTGCATAACTCCGTCTTCAATTATCTTCATCATATTTGATTTGCAACGCTAGTGCCATACAGAGTGGTTTTCAGATAATATATCTGATCCCGGTCTCTCCGTATTGACAATGGAAATGGTCAGAATATTTGATAGTCGGTTATTTAACTATCAAAGGAAAATATATGTACAAACAACGATTGTATTTCCAAATGGAAATCTTACCGATCAATCATCATTTCATTTCCCAATTTCCCGTTTATCATTTCCATATATTCACAAATTCCTTATTTTCTAAAATTAGAAAATATATGTTATTAACTTTGGAAAATGTTTCCATTTCTAATTCACACATCAATATCTTCCCACCTCTAACAGTCTCTAACTGTAAACTAGTAAGAGAACAACTTCCTAAGTATAAACCCCGAAGGTCGAAACCAACATCAGATCGATACCCAGAAAGCCATTCAACTCAACTAATTTCCAGTCAGTTTCTAATTTTAATAATTCCATTTAAATTCCTAATTCGAACCCTAAATTCCTTTATAATATTTTATTTGCAAAATATTTACAGAATGTGAAAATATTACTTTATATAATCAAAATAGTTTGATTTCGTATTTAAAAACAATATCCCAAACCCAAATTCTATTTATATTTTTATTTGCAAAATTATTCATACAAATCTTATTTCATTTCCAACATTTATAATCTCATTGCAAATTTCCTTTATAACTACTATGTTCACATTCCACGTAACAATTAGGATTTTCCAGATCTCCGAAGAGAAGAGAAAGCCCGGATTGCTTTGAGGACAACACACATCGGAACGCAAATAGAAGAACATTTCATTGTTTATTACAACAATTCCATCAGAATACAAGAATATACAGAGTATGAATAAATATTACACATTTGATAAATATCAGAGATTTAAATTACATTTAAATACATAGCAGCGAAAAAAAAATACAACACACAACTGAAAGTAATACACGGATACAGAGCTTTCCGAGTATCATTCCAGTTGTAAACCAGGATCCTGCGAATATAAATCTGCAAAACCAAAACTACTAGCTGCCCGTGGAAAATAGGGGCACCCAGAATTTAGGTTAAAACAAAAATGTAATAACCCAGAAATCCGAGCCAATTTAAAAATTTTATTTTTGCAATTTTAGCGAAGTTTGAATATTTAAAATGAATTATTTTAAATAATAACGACGAAAAATATATTTTGAATAGAATTCGAACGTATATATTTATATAGATCGTCATTAGAAAATAAATAATTATTTATAATTATAAAAGGAATTGAAAATGGCGTGGTAGTTCGATAATTCGATTTCAAATTTCAAATGAATGTACAGGATTCAAAGTAAACCGGATTTTAGCAAAACAAAAAATATTTGAATCTAATTGAAAATATCTTTCCAACGAATCAGAAAAATTGAAATTTCATAGCGAGGATAAAAAGTTATGTCCAGATGAAAATTCAGAATAGTCACTATGGAATTCTGGCCCTTAAAAATGGAAATTTTGCAAACGACCTCGGATTTCGACGAAACCACTTTTGTTGGATCCGTGATGTCAAGTTATTGCTAGATTTCAATTTTCATAATTTTTTGAATCAATACGTGAGCGTGGCAAACGAAAACGCGTTTGACCAGTTTCAGTTGATTTTAATCGACTGGAAAATGGCCATTTTTCAAACGGTCTCAGAATTTGACGAAACTAGTTTTGTTAGGACCGTATCGCTAATACGAAGCAAGAAAATATTTTTCTGGAATTTTTCGAGTTAGTATGTGGCCCCGGTAAATTGAAATGTGCGTTCAAATTCAATATATAGACTTATATGTTGATTTTGACGGAAACTGATCGAAACGATCGAATCAGCCTGCGATACATATCCCATTGTGTTCGGAATGGGGGTAATTAGCTATGGACGACAGGCGGTGGGTTTGATTTCGAGTTCGAAAAAAAAGTAGCTTTTTAAAATTTTAAAATATATATATATATATATATAACCCTTTACACAAAACCCTCTCCACACTTTATTTCTTCAGCCCAAATCCCCCGATCGAAATCAGAAATGGTGACGCCAGGGATCTCGACTACCCCGACGCTCCTCCCCCACCCAACACCGTCCGTCGCTCCACCACTCCGGCTCCTCCATCTCCATCGACCACCCTCCACTCCATCTCCCTTCTACCATGACATCCGCCGCCCTCCTCAGCCAAAAATTGAGCTACCACCGCCCGCCGCTCAGCCCCATTCGCCACCGCCTCGGTTGGCTTGCCGCGCCCTAGTTGAAAACAGCGCTGCCCCATTTCTTTTCCGCCTCTGGCCGATGCTCCACCGCGCCAATCACAGCCACCGCCGCACAGCAGCTCCACCACCCTCCACTGACCATTGACCCAACGTGAAACCCCTCTCCTTCAATAAAAATGGGAGTTTTTAATTATTTTATTTACATTTCCTTATTTATTTTCAGTTTTAAATATATAAGCGAGTTTGGAAAATCTGATTTTCTTTATTATTTATAGTAATGATTCTTATAATGTTTTAATAACATAAAGATTTGATTTTTGACTTTATAAAGACTGGATTTTTAACTTTTGAAAGATTAAATCTTTGATTTAGAAAAGATGAGATTTTTAATTATATAAAGACGAGATTTTTACTCATATAAAAAAATGATTTTTATATGATGAAGAGAATAAAAATATATTTTTTATGTGATGTGAAGGATAAAAATATAATTTTTATAATATAGAAAGGTTAAAAATATAATTTTTATTGTATCTGAAGATTAAAAATATAATCTTTATATGATGTGAAGAATAAAAATATATTTTTTATATAGTAAAGAGAATAAAAATATAATTTTTATATAGTGGAGATTATAAAAATATAATTTTTATAAAATGAAAAATATAAAAATATGATTTTTATATATGGTGTAGCGAGATAAAAATTCGATTTTTATATATGTAGCCAATTAAAAATATGATTTTATTTATTAAAATGAAGTGATAAAAATATAAATTTTATTATGAACAACGTGAAAAGAACTGCATTGGAATTTCAAACCGATCCAGACGGTTCAGTAGTTCAAAAGCAAAGCACGGCGGAGTGGAACCCTCTGTGAGAACTCTTCACTTTTAATTTTATTTCTAGTTAAAATATATACTAGGATGCAGACGGTGTTTAGTAGCACCCGACACCCGTCGTCCACAGACCATGGACGGCTTGTATGCTTGTTTGTTTGATTTTGCTGTGTAGTTGATTGTGTGATGTGATGTGAAATGAAATAAAATATTTATATAGTTGAAATAAAATGTTTTATAATGGAAAATATTTTATAGTTAAAAATAGAATTTTTAACGTGTATATGAAATGAAATAAAAATAAACAAATCGGACGATTTGTTTATATACACACATTTGACTGATATTGATTGGGGAGATAAATTTTACACATCGCCCAATTGCACAAATAAAATATGTGTTTTGATTGTTTAAAACCCCACACGGGTATTGGGATGATATTTGACGTACACTAATCCCGATTGTTTAGTTGTATGTCGATCGATTGATTGACAAACTGTTACAAGCGTTGAATATTTATATTTGATGCTTATACAGTGTAGAATGCACTTTGGATGATGGTTGATTATTCATCGTTGTTATTGTGTACATGTGTTGTAGAAAATCCATATAATTAACATTATAGGGTAATTGATTGGGCCTCGTTCCAATTTTGAAAAAGAAAATATTTGAATAGAAATATTTGAAAAAGAAATATTTGAAATAGAATATTTGAAAATAGAAATATATGAAGCCGTGTTGATTTGATTTACGCCATTTTGACGTAAACGATATTTATATCGATTTTATTCATTTTATAATGAACATCGAAAGTGATTTCAAAATCTGATATTTTGAATAAAACTGAATTCGAATTGAAATTGAATAGAATTGAAATTGAATAGAAATGAATTCGAATTGAAATTGAATAGAATTGAAATTCAATAGAAATGAATTCGAATTGAAATTGAATAGAATTGAAGTTGAATAGAACTGTATTCGAATTGAAATTGAATTGAATCAAAAACGAACTGAAATTGAAATAAAAATCGATTTGAATTGAAATCAATTTGAAATGACTTTAAAACGGATTTATAAGGAGAAGATTCAATTTTGATTCGAATTTGAAATAGAAGTTGAAATCGTTTTGAAAACGAATTTAAAACGATTTATAAAATAGGTTTTGAAAGGAAATCGACGAAATATATATAATATATATATAATGGCCCGAATAGAACGCGCCGCGCCGCGGCAGTTCGCGAATTTCGACCACTGACTTCGAATGAATATTACGGGAGATCCTACCATCGGATTCTCCTAAAACCGGAACCTTGGGTTCGTATCGAAAAGAGCTTTCTAATGAATATTAGAAATTAGAAATCTAACGGTTGGATTTGGAATTATGTCCAAATCAAATTTGGAAAAGGTCGATGTAAGTGCAGTTCGATGGCCATTGATGGAAATCGACTTTACGGGCCTTGATAAAATTATTAAAAATATCAATAATTTGGGTAAAATCATAAGAAATGATTTGGGAAGAATCGAGATGAAAAAATCCATATTTGAAAAGATAAAAATAGATTTTTATCGAAATGAACTAGTTTTGAACTAGAATTAAAATTCTATTTATTTTTAAATAAATAAATTGGATTTGAAAAGGGTTTTAAAAGTAACCAGAAATTCCAATAACTGAATTGGAATGGATTTGAATCGAAATTATCTTTGGATTATTTCGATGTTGGATTTCGTGATTATACAGATATTGTTATGGAAACTTGAAAGATATATTTATATCGTTATTTCCAATATGATATTTGTTGGTCGTAGAATTTGATATTGAATATAAGCCGATATATTTTCTATTCAGAGCCTTGTATTTAATATCAAATGTGATTTGGGTTTGTCGTGAATGGTGTCTTCATTAACCCTGTTCTTGAACCCAGTTGAGAAAAAGATTAAATCTTTTTATTTAGATTTAATGAAGTGTACCAATTAGATAATATTTAATTGGAATTGAATTGGTACTGATTTTTGGGTTTATCGTGAAAAGTGTTTTAAATAACACTTGTTCTTTAACCCGATAATTAATGGAATGTAATTTTGGGTTGTCGTGAACGGTATCTTCAATAATACTATTCTTAGACCCAAAGGAGTTAAGAAAATCAGAAACTAACTGGAGATTAGTTAAGTTGAATGATTTCTGGGGTATTGATCTGATGTTGGTTTCGGCCTTCGGGGTTAATACTTAGGGAATTGCTCACTTGCTATTTTACGGTTAGGGACTGATTGAAATGTGATGTGATTTTGGGGTTTATCGTGAACCGTGTTTTAAAGGACACTGATTCTTTAACCCAGTTAAAGATTAAAACTAAGTGGAGTTTTAATGAATCTTTAATTAGATTGAAAAGATCGAGAATGGAGTATCACCAGTTTTGCTCCAGGCTATAGTTAAATCTTTAATTAGATTTGAACGTGAAATGGTAATTGACTTTACCGATAACACCGTGGTGTTAGATATGAAGTATTACCAGTTTTACTTCATGGGATGAATAGGTTGGGATTGGGAAATTAAAACAAATGATTACTTCGGTAAGGTTCATTAATCTCGACTAGTTTGGATAAACCAAAATTTGGTTTGAATTGATTTTCAAAGGATGATTAAAGAATGAATTTAAAGGAATTTATCTTTTGTAAAATTAATGGGAATCTTTCCCTAAGAATGTGAAATTTAGAAACTAACTGTAGGTTAGCTAAGCAGAACGGTTTCCTGGGTATTGATCTGATGTTGATTTCGGCCTTCGGGGTTAATATTTGGGGAATTATTCTCTTGTTAATTTACGGTTAGTGACTTATGAATTGGAATGAGGCGTATGTTGTGTTTGTGTAACACTTGTTTATTATATACGCGAGTTATTCGGAAAGACCGGGTTTATCCCATTCTGAATAACTGATAAGACAATAAGTCAAAGATGAAAACGGTGGTTGAAGACCGGAGGTCTTCACGTCGTTTGGATAATTGCTGATGATCTTGATTGGGTCGTACACCCAAGAGGAGAGAATCAGTTGGTGATCGTCCAGACGTACTTAGAGATCGATGGATATGCGGGGTACTAGGTGCCTCCGGTTTCGTTCAGACCCAGAACGAACTTGTAAATGGACTATGTGTCTGACATTGGATTACAGTCTGTGTGATTGATTCCTATTAAATATATATCTGTTTGGCGGCGGAGAATTTATTCTCTTGCTTAACGCCCTTCTCTGAGACGTACGAGCTCAGGGGTTATATATTGATGGATATCCATCGCATGGAATGAATTGCCTATGTGGCATGCCTAAGTGGCAATGGATCAAGGCTTCTGTTGAAAAGCAAAGTCTTGTGGTTGATGATCAAAGCACGGCCTGTGTAGCATAACTTTGTGTAACGCTGATTCGCGAGCCTCGCACCTCGGTTGTGAACCAAAAACGGGAGAAGGACCTCATGGAGGGCATGCGTTTCTTTCTAGTTAGAAGTGGCGTCAGTGGTTTTACACGCCCTGACGAGTTTGACTTATGTGGTTGTTGCTGTTGCGAGGCGCCACGGTTTGATCGGACGATCCAGGTCCGATGGAGTCATTCGTTGGCTCACTTACGCCCCAAAAGGCGGGGAAACGCAGTGTTCAGGAATTTTAATCCACATCGGTGGACCGGTCCTGACGATCCAAAGGCTTGACTGAGTACTTGCCTTAGGCTCGGGCTAGAGAGTCTCGAATCGGTGAGGACTATCTTTTGCCTCGGTTCACATATGAAAATCCAACTTCCAAATACGTGACATTTGTGGTTTTGATTGTAGAGCCTAGTATGGCGACATGATATATGGTACCCATGCCGTCTATGATTGATACTTATGATTTGAAATTGTTTTTACACTATACACTTATAATAGTATCAAATGATTTGTTTTTAACGTACCAAGCATGCTTTGGCTATTATAAGGTAAAACCCTATCCTCCGGCTTGCGTTGCATTGTGTGATGGGAACTGGGTCTTATAATAGCTTCATTTTTCTTTATTTAGCATTGCGCTGTTTGTTTTATGCACTGGTATTCTTGGGTGGAAACCCGTTCCGCATTAGCGGCGTGGTCCCTTGATTTACCTAACTTTAAAATAAAGATTAATAACTGTTTTAGTTCTCACACCAGTCACATGACTGACCTGGAGTTTATTGTTTTAACCTAAACTCTAGGTGCCCTTATTTTGACATGGGCAACTAGTAGTTTTGTGTAACACCCCGCATTTTTAAGTATAATTAAAAATGAAATAAAATATATTAAAATATGCTTATGATAGGTAAATAATGGTGATGCATAAGAAGAATTAATTAATACATGAAAGAGAAGAAAAATTAGTTCGATAACGGTGTGTGTAACGGAAAAGACAGTAAAATGAGGATAATTAATTTAAGAATCAGGAATTAGGTAAAATGGACATCACCATTGCGTTCCTCTCGAAATTTTACATGAAATAGAGTCTGAGTTTTCGAAAATCGGAGTCCGGATGAAGAAGTTATGGCCTGTAGAAGATTCAGAAGGTTTCGGTCAGCACAGAACTGGGCAGGTCGACCTGGGGGTCGACCAGGGGGTCGACCTGGGTGCCAGGTCGACAAGGGGGTCGACCTGGGAGTCGACCTCCCCCATGGGGGTCGACTATAGTGTCGACCACCCCCCTACAGGTCGACCTGGTCGGCCTGTTTCGGTCCAGAACACGTTTTTGAAGCCCAGGGACAATTTTTGATGGTCTGGATTGGTTTTAGGGTTAATCTGATGGCTGAAATGAATTGTTACACCTATAAAAACAACCTAAGACCTAGCCTTCCCTACACACAATTCTATTCTGCTTCTTCTCTGCCTCTGTTTTAAATAAAAATAAAAATGGCGTCGCTACTCTGCTGGAATCAAAACTAGAAGCTAATCAACATCAACCTAAGCAACTCAATTCAAATTAGAGATTAAAGCTTCTGCAAAGATTCTACAACAATTAAAGTTCTTTCTTTAATCCAACCAAGACAAGTGCAGTTATTTTCTGATATAAACGTTAATTCTGATTGTGACATGAATTGTAAATCTGAATCTGAGATTATGTCTGTTCTGTTCTATTCTGTTTAGATCTACCTTATTCTGTTTTTCTTTCTGCTTTATGTTCTATAGCCAGGCTACCACGAGCCTGAGCCAATCTCATAAGAGATTAACATACGCTAAAATATTTGGGACAATAAAATGAATCATGCATCAAATGGGCATGACCGATATGTGACTGATTTGAGGAAAGAACATAGGTTGAACTTGGAACTTAGGACATAAATCTAAGGCATATAATTGAACCTATGACTTGAGTTTTGTGGCATAAAGAATATTGAACGTACGACTGGAGAAGTTGAGGCATAAAATTTACATTGGACATATGACTTAGGAATTGGGGCATAAAATTGACCGTAGGCATGTAATTAGTTTAGATACATATTACATGTTGTAAACTAGATCTGGATCTGAGCAAGCTATGTATGATAATCTGTGATTTGGGGACATAATTCAATATCTGATTTTAAGGATACGATACATGATTAAAACCTAGATTTGTGGCACATTCTAAGAAGGGGAAGATATGTGACTTAGGTGTAGAAATTAAAATCTATAATAAGATTTGAGGACTATTAAGTGTGAATACACCTAAATAGGGATTTTTGGATATATGGCGTGCATTGTAATATTTGGCATAATTTATAGATGAATCTGCTGTACAATGCTAGTTTAACCAAAATGGGAACTTATATTATATGGTAAATTATGTCCATATTCTGTGTTATGTAAATTTATGCAAACATGGGGTATATAATCATATTGTGAATCATGATAATTATTTAGGCCTAATTTATGATTAAGCAAGGCATGTAAATAGAACCTTTAGAAATATTAAATCTGCTAAATCTGTCATCTGCTAAGTCTGTTGAAAATGCCAAATCTGCTAAACTAAATCCATTGAGATGCCTAAACTGCTAAATCTGTTGGGATACCTAAATTGCTAAATCTGTTGAGATGCCTAATCTGTTATCTGCTAAATTTGCTAGTTTGCTTAATCTGCTGAATCAGTTAAGTCGCCTAATCTGCAAAATCTGCTATATCTGTTGAGTTGATATAATAAGTCTGTTATTGACATAATCTGAATTGGCTATAGTTATGAACAATTGACATGTATATTAGGCGTGGGCATAAATGGTAAATTATCAATTAATTGGCCGCAAAGATGAACATGGCTAACTCGAGGTTAGAATGAGCTTGCGGCGTAATTCTGCCCGGAACCGCCCGGCACATCCAGTGGCCGCAAACAATAGGTTCTAATGTGAGAAGTTAGTCATAACGTGCTTGAAACCCGAGGTTAGACTCAGTTTGTGGCAGAAATCTACCCGGAACCAACCGGCCTAACCAGTAGCCGCAAACTGTCAGTCTAATGTGAGAGGTCAGGGCATTAATATTTAATTAACGAAAATCTGAGATAAATATGATGTCTAAGACGTGTTGGGTGGATAGGGTTAAACCAACTAGACTGATGAAATTAATAAACCCGTTTCATGAATCTGTAGGCCCAATACAAAGTTAGATAATCTGTAAGTCTGTTAATCTGTAACCGGTTAATCTGTTAGTCTGTTAAATCTGTATATCTGATCCGTTGGTCTGAAAACTTGTCTAATCTGTGAACTGGTTAATCTGAATTTTGTATGTCTGAACTTGTAAACAAGTTAATCTGAAAATCTGTTAGTCTGGGGACACAAGGAAAGGAAGGGAATTACTTGTGTCATCTGTTGTTTGGGACCCATATTAGTCAGTAACCCTTTCTGGTATCAAAACTTTGACCCAACAGTAGGTAGGGTCCGGGCACGCTTACTGAACTAATTATAAGTGGTTCATTCTGATAATGGCGAGGGGTGTTGATGGTGCGTTCCAACCGGGTCATGTGCGTGCATGGATCTCGGCCTGCCTCTGTGGATGTAAGAGCCGTGACATCTGTAAATAGGTCTGTGCCAATTGGTTGTCACTGTAGGGAATGATACACCCTACTGTGGGGCCGACACAGGGTATTTATGTATTAGGGAGCCGATCGCTTGGGGTAGGGTTTTAAGGTACACTAAGTTCTGTCTGTTTCTGTTGGTACCATCTTTTTCTGTTGGGTGGCAACACCCGTCTGTTTCTGTGTGGTACCGTCTGTTCGGGAGGTAAAGGCCCAATTACTAGTGTACACCTAATTCTACATTCTGTTTCTGTAGGGATTAATCTGACTGTTTCTGTTCGGGTGGTAAAGGCCCATTATTAATTTTCTGTCTGTTTTTGTTCGGGTGGTAAAGGCCCATTATTAGCATCTTGTTTCTGTCTGTTTCTGTTGGGGTGGTAAAGGCCCATTACTAGCATTCTCTTCTGTGGAAATTATTCTGTACCCGTTTCTGTTTCAGTTAGACATTAGGGTGACACCTAATTCTGTTATACTAGTATTAGTGCAGAGAAGTAAGATATAAATAAGAAGCATGGCTTTGTCCACATCATTCTGTTTCTGCTGTTTAACCTAAGTATATCTGTTGCTCATGTTACTGCCATCTCTTATCCATTTTTGCTTTCATGTCATTATTATTATCTGTTCATATGCTGAAAGTCACTGGACTTGCCAGACTTTATGTCTGACCCTTGTTGTTTCGCCTCTTTTCTTCCGTTTCCCCCCTAGTTTATCCTAGGAGGGAATACTTTAGGTTGATCCGGATTTCTTCTGCTTGAAGTGCTTAAAGTATGGCTTGGCTCTGTATAGCTTCCGTTCTATGGGGATTATGATTTTAAACTATGCATTCTGAAGGCTTTTGTATAAGACTGATATTTTGTACTTGAATTTTGAAAATGTGATTTGAAAGGATGTAACCAAGTTTATTTCGGTTTCTGTTGAAATAAAGTTACAAATTTTTCAAGTACTATTTTATCTGTCTTGTAAGTTTCTGTTCTGTTTACTAAAATGCTCCACCAAAGTTAAGGCATTCCCTTTGTGAGTGACCTTAACGGAGGTGGGGTGTTACACTTGGTATCAGAGCTGAAGGTTACCCGATTTGATAAAAAGTTTTGAAAACTATTTTCAAAAAGGATTTAAAAAGGAAGTATTTTCAGAAGTAAAGCTTATTTTTGAAAAACATAATCCCCAAAAGCCATATATCTATCTTTTGATCCTCTGTTTGAATCTTTGTTTCCTTCTTTCTCCGGGGCTCCCGGCTTTCTGGGAGGTAACCTCATCGCGGCATAGTTCTATAGGCTTGATAAGACTACGACACCGGTCAAAGGGCAAATAAACGCCTGACTTCCATCTGTAGCCGCAGTAGTCTCGCATATGGCTAATTTTCTTTCGAGATTTGTAGGATTTTCCGTGTGATGGAGGCAGCTTTCGAGGGACTTGTCAAATAGTAAAGATGAGAGTGAGGGAGATTGGCTAAGGAGCACAACCCAAGGACGAGAAACTTATGGATATGGACTTGGTTCACAAAGGAGGCGAAAAAGGAAACACAAAAGAAGGAAGAAAAGTTTGATGATAAAGGAGGAGAAATGTGCTTTACTTTTGGAAGCTTGACTCATCTGAACAAGGATTGCCAAAAGAGGAAAGACACTCACTTCAACTATGGTGAGATGGGACACTTCACTAGGGACTGCCCGAAGAGACGAGGGCAAGGAGGGCAGGCGAACACTCTTGAGGCTAGCGGCTAGGATAGAAATAGGAAAATTTCTATAGTAGGTTTAATTTCTTTATCTGATTATGGAGTTAAGACTTTTTCTGATTTTGGTATTTTGATTTTGTAATCGATACTCTTCACTTTAATATTAGTATTATTTCTGAATTCCGCTGTAGACTCAGACCCATAAGGGTTATGGCTCATCTGTTTGAGATTGGGGTTTGAGGGATATCTGTGTTTGGCATCAAGTATGACGCATACATTCTGAGTTTTCGTGGGGTATGATTTTATCATGCTTAACTTCCTAAGAGCCATTAGGGAACCTGATCTGTACCAGTAGTCTGTAAATATCTGAATACTTCTAATAAGATTTCCAGTTTTGACATTGTCTAAAGAGGGTAATCCTCTGGGTGTCAATTTGATGTTGGTTTCGGTCTTCGGGGCCGATACTTAGGACCCATGCCTAATGGGAACCAAGTTTTTGTTCTATCTGTACTCGCTTCCATCATTCGACTGAATCCTATCGATCGAATCTTCGAACTTTAGGTAGAAACAAATGGGTGTAGACATGTGTTTGAGACATGTTATGTTTGATGGTTGCAAGTAGATGCAAGTGGTTGCTAGTGGTTGCCCGTGGATGCATATACACACACTAGGCACTAGATCGGCTCGAAAACACTCTCATACTGCATATGGATATGTGAGCATTTTTAATTTTTGTGGATGCAAAATGATTGACTCAGCACATGGATGTTGCATATGACTGAATGGTTGTGCACTCATATAGAAATGATATGTATCGAGTAGGAAAATTGCATACATGTTGGACTCATGGCACTGGCATAATTCGCATTAAGGAGGTCAACTGAATCAGTGGACCGCCTGATCTTTGCATTAGGCAAGGAACATATACACACACTTCTTGCATATGTTCATACAGCATTAGAAATCTCTTAAGGACAATGAATGCCTGTGATTGGTGATTGAGTAGATGGATGATTGGATGGTATGACACATTCTTCTTAACTTGAAGATTTCAGGGACGAAATCCTTTAAGGAGGGGAGAATGTAACACCCCGCATTTTTAAGTATAATTAAAAATAAAATGAAATATATGAAAATATGCTTATGATAGGTAAATAATGGTGATGCATAAGAAGAATTAATTAATACATGAAAGAGAAGAAAAATTAGTTCGATAACGGTGTGTATAACGGAAAAGATAGTAAAATGAGGATAATTAATTTAAGAATCAGGAATTAGGTAAAATGGACATCACCATTGCGTTCCTCTCGAAATTTTACATGAAATAGAGTCCGAGTTTTCGAAAATCGGAGTCTGGATGAAGAAGTTATGGCCTGTAGAAGATTCAGAAGGTTTCGGTCAGCACAGAACTGGGCAGGTCGACCAGGGGGTCGACCTGGGAGTCGACCTCCCCCATGGGGGTCGACTATAGTGTCGACCTCCCCCCTACAGGTCGACCTGGTCAGCCTGTTTCGGTCCAGAACACGTTTTTGAAGCCTAGGGACGATTTTTGATGGTCCGGATTGGTTTTAGGGTTAATCTGATGGCTGAAATGAAACCTACACCTATAAAAACAACCTAAGACCTAGCCTTCCCTACACACAATTCTATTCTGCTTCTTCTCTGCCTCTGTTCTAAATAAAAGTAAAAATGGCGTCGCTACTCTACTAGAATCAAAACTAGAAGCTAATCAACATCAACCTAAGCAACTCAATTCAAATTAGAGATTAAAGCTTCTGCAACGATTCTACAACAATTAAAGTTCTTTCTTTAATCCAACCAAGGCAAGTGCAGTTATTTTCCGATATAAACGTTAATTCTGATTGTGACATGAATTGTAAATCTGAATCTTAGATTATGTCTGTTATGTTCTGTTTAGATCTACCTTATTCTGTTTTTCTTTCTGCTTTATGTTCTATAGCCAGGCTACCACGAGCCTGAGCCAATCTCATAAGAGATTAACATACGCTAAAATATTTGGGACAATAAAATGAATTATGCATGAAATGGGCATGACTGATATGTGACTGATTTGAGGAAAGAACATAGGTTGAACTTGGAACTTAGGACATAAATCTAAGGCATATAATTGAACCTATGACTTGAGTTTTGTGGCATAAAGAATATTGAACGTACGACTGGAGAAGTTGAGGCATAAAATTTACATTGAACATATGACTTAGGAATTGGGGCATAAAATTGACCGTAGGCATGTAATTATTTTAGATACATATTACATGTTGTAAACTAGATCTGGATCTGAGCAAGCTATGTATGATAATATGTGATTTGGGGACATAATTCAATATTTGATTTTAAGGATACGATACATGATTAAAACCTAGATTTTTGGCACATTCTAAGAAGGGGAAGATATGTGACTTAGGTGTAGAAATTAAAATCTATAATAAGATTTGAGGACTATTAAGTGTGAATACACCTAAATAGGGATTTTTGGATATATGGCATGCATTGTAATATTTGGCATAATTTATAGATGAATCTGCTGTACAATGCTAGTTTAACCAAAATGGGAACATATGTTATATGGTAAATTATGTCCATATTCTGTGTTATGTAAATTTATGCAAACATGGGTATATGATCATATTGTGAATCATGATAATTATTTAGGCCTAATTTATGATTAAGCAAGGCATGTAAATAGAACCTTTAGAAATATTAAATCTGCTAAATATGTCATCTGCTAAGTCTGTTGAAAATGCCAAATCTGCTAAACTAAATCCGTTGAGATGCCTAAACTGCTAAATCTATTGGGATGCCTAAACTGCTAAATCTGTTGAGATGCCTAATCTGTTATCTGTTAAATCTGCTAGTTTGCTTAATCTGCCGAATCCTTTAAGTCGCCTAATCTGCAAAATCTGTTATCTGCTATATCTGTTGAGTTGATATAATTAGTCTGTTATTGACATAATCTGAATTGGCTATAGTTATGAACAATTGACATGTATATTAGGCGTGGGCATAAATGGTAAATTATTAATTAATTGGCCGCAAAGATGAACATGGCTAACTCGAGGTTAGAATGAGCTTGCGGCGTAATTCTGCCCGGAACCGCCCGGCACATCCAGTGGTCGCAAACAATAGGTTCTAATGTGAGAAGTTAGTCATAACGTGCTTGAAACCCGAGGTTAGACCCAGTTTGTGGCAGAAATCTTCCCGGAACCAACCGGCCTAACCAGTAGCCGCAAACTGTCAGTCTAATGTGAGAGGTCAGGGCATTAATATTTAATTAATGAAAATCTGAGATAAATATGATGTCTAAGACGTGTTGGGTGGATAGGGTCAAACCAACTAGACTGATGAAATTAATAAACCCGTTTCATGAATCTGTAGGCCCAATACAAAGTTAGACAATCTGTAAGTCTGTTAATCTGTTAAATCTGTATATCCGATCCGTTGGTCTAAAAACTTGTCTAATCTGTGAACTGGTTGATCTGAATTCTGTATGTCTGAACTTGTAAACAAGTTAATCTGAAAATCTGTTAGTCTGGGGACACAAGGATAGGAAGGGAATTACTTGTGTCATCTCTTGTTTGGGACCCATATTAGTCAGTAACCCTTACTGGTATCAAAACTTTGACCCAACAGTAGGTAGTGTCCGGGCACGCTTACTGAACTAATTATAAGTGGTTCATTCTGATAATGGCGAGGGGTGTTGATGGTGCGTTCCAACCGGGTCATGTGCGTGCATGGATCCCGGCCTGCCTCTGTGGATGTAAGACGCCGTGACATCTGTAAATAGGTCTGTGCCAATTGGTTGTCACTGTAGGGAATGATACACCATACTGTGGGGCCGACACAGGGTATTTATGTATTAGGGAGCCGATCGCTTGGGGTAGGGTTTTAGGGTACACTAAGTTCTGTCTGTTTCTGTTGGTACCGTCTGTTTCTGTTGGTACCGTCTGTTCGGGAGGTAAAGGCCCAATTAATAGTGTACACCTAATTCTACATTCTGTTTCCGTAGGGATTAATCTGGTTGTTTCTATTCGGGTGGTAAAGGCCCATTATTAATATTCTGTTTCTGTCTGTTTCTGTTCGAGTAGTAAAGGCCCATTATTAGCATCCTGTTTCTGTCCGTTTCTGTTGGGGTGGTAAAGGCCCATTACTAGCATTCTCTTCTGTGGAAATTATTCTGTACCCGTTCCTGTTTCAGTTTAGACATTAGGGTGACACCTAATTCTGTTATACTAGTATTAGTGCAGAGAAGTAAGATATAAATAAGAAGCATGGCTTAGTCCACATCATTCTGTTTCTGCTGTTTAACCTAAGTATATCTGCTGCTCATGTTACTGCCATCTCTTATCCAGTTTTGCTTTCATGTCATTATTATTATTAACTGTTCATATGCTGAAAGTCACTGGACTTGCCAGACTTTATGTCTGACCCTTGTTGTTTCGCCTCTTTTCTTCCGTTTCCCCCCCAGGTTATCCAAGGAGGGAATACTTTAGCTTGATCCGTATTTCCTCTGCTTGAAGTGCTTAAAGTATGGCATGGCTCTGTATAGCTTCCATTCTATGGGGATTATGATTTTAAACTATGCATTCTGAAGGCTTTTGTACAAGACTGATATTTTGTACTTGAATTCTGAAAATGTGATTTGAAAGGATGTAACCAAGTTTATTTCGGTTTCTGTTGAAATAAAGTTATAAATTTTTCAAGTACTATTTTATCTGTCTTGTAAGTTTCTGTTCTGTTTACTAAAATGCTCCACCAAAGTTAAGGCATTCCCTTTGTGAGTGACCTTAACGGAGGTGGGTTGTTACATTTTGGTTTTGCAGATTTATATTCACAGGATCCTGGTTTACAGCTGGAATGATATCCGGAAAGCTTTGTATCCGTATATCTCTTCTACTTGTGTATTGTATTATTTTCCACTGCTATGTAATGTAATCTCTGATATTTCTGTGTAATATTTATTTGTTTATACTCTGTATATTCTTGTATATTGATGAAGTTATTGTAATAGACCATGAAATGTTCTTCCGTCTGCGTTCCGATGCGTGTTGTTCTCGAAGTATCCGCTCTTTCCTTCACCGGGAAGTTACGGGTATTTACAAATAAACTCCAGGTCAGTCATGTGACTGGTGTGAGAACTAAAACAGTTTTTAGTCTTTGTTTTTAAAGTTAGGTAAATCAAGGGACCATACCATATAACACGGAACGGGTTTCCTCCCAAGAATACCAGTGCACAAAACAAACAGCGCAATGCTAAATAAAGAAAAATGAAGCTATTATAAGACCCAGGTCCCATCACACAATGCAACGCAAGCCGAAGGATAGGGTTTTTACCTTATGATAGCTAAAGAATGCTTGATACGCTAAATTTCATCTTTTATTATTACTATAAGTGTATAGTGTATAAAACAATTTCAAATCATAAGTATTAATCATAGATGGCTTAAGTGCCCCATACCACTATGTCGCCATATGTAGGTTCTACAAATAAAACCGCAAAGTCGCGCATTGGAAGCTGGATTTCCATTTGCGAACCAAGGAAAAGATAGTCCTCATCGAATCCGAGACTCTCTAGCCCAAGCCTCAGGATAGGTACTCAGTCAAGCCCTTGGAGCGACAGGGCCGGTCCACCGATGTGGATTAAAATGCCTGAATACTGCGTTTCCCCACCCTTTGGGGCGTAAATGAGCCAAATGACTCCATCGGCTCCACATAGTCACCGATATATCTGAGGCGCTTCGCAACAGCAACAACAACATAGGTGAAAATAATACAAAGGTCAGGGCTGGTAGGTCACTGACACCACCCTAGCTAGAAGGAAACGTATGTCCTCCCTGAGGTCCTCTCCCGTTTTTGGTTCATAACCAGGGTGTGAGGCTCGCGAATCAACGCTACACAAAGCTTTGCTACACAGGCCGTGCTTTGATCATCCACCACAAGACTCTGCTTTTCAATATAAACCTTGATCATATTGCCACTTAGGCATGCCATACAGGTAATTCACTCCATGCATTTGATATCCATCAATATATAACCTCTGAGCTCGTACGTCTCAGAGAAGGGCGTTAAGCAAGAGAATAAGTTCTCCTACGCCAAACAGATATATATTTAATAGAAATCAATCACATAGAATAAAATCCAATGTCAGACACATAGTCCATTTACAAGTTCGTTCTGGGTTTGAACGAAACCGGAGGCACCTTGTACCTCCCATATCCATCGATCTCCAAGCACGTCTGGACGATAACCAACTGATTCCCTCCTCTTAGGTGTACAACCCAATTAAGATCATCAGTAATCACCCTAACGATGTGAAGACCTCTGGTCTTCGACCACCTTCTTCATCCTCGACACATCGTCGAATCAGTTATTCAGAATGGGTTAAACCCGGTCTTTCTGAATAACTCGCGTATATAATAAATAAGTGTTACACAAACACAACATACGCCTCTTTCCAATTCAAAATATTCTTTTATTCAAATATTTTTATACTTTGGGAAAGGTTCCCCTTAATTTTATCAAAGATAAATTCTTTTAAAATTATTCTTTAATCTTCCCTTGAATATCAATTCAAATTAGTCGGGATTAGCGAACCAGACCGAAGTAATCATTTATTTTATTTCCCAATCCCAACCTATTCATCCCATGAAGTAAAACTGGTCATACTTCATATCAAACACCATGGTGTTATCGGTAGATTCAATTATCATTTCACGTTCAAATCTAGTTAAAGATTTAACTATCGCCTGGAGCAAGACTGGTGATACTCCATTGTCGATCATCTCAATCTAATTAAAGATTCATTAAAACTCCACTTAGTTTTAATCTTCCCAAAAAACAATATCCTGTTTTTAACTGGGTTAAAGAACTAATGTCATCTAAAACACGGTTCACGATAAACCTAAAATCACATTTGATATTAAATACAAGGCTCTGAATAGAAAATATATCGGCTTATATTCAGTATCAAATTCTACGACCAACAAATATCGTATTGGAATAACGATATAAATATGTCTTTCAAATTTCCATAACAACATCTATATATTCACGAAATCCAACATCGAAATATTCCACAGACAATTTCGATTCAAATCCATTCCAATTCAATTATTGGAAATTCTGGTTACTTTTTAAAACCCTTTCAAATCCAATTTATTTATTTTAAAATAAATGGAGATTGTAATTCTAGTTCAAAACTAGTTCATTTCGATAAAAATCTATTTTTATCTTTTCAAATATGTAGTTTTTCATCCCAATTCTTTCCAAATCATTTCTTATGATTTTACACAACTTATAAATATTTTTAATAATTTTATCAAGGCTCGTACAGTCTATTTCCATCAATGGCCATCGAACTGCACTTACAGCGACCTTTTCCAAATTTGATTTGGACATAATTCCAAATCCAAGCGTTAGATTTCAAATCTCTAATATTCTTAGAAAGCACTTTTCGATACGAACCTAACGGTTCCGGTTTTAGGAGAATTCGACGGTTGGTTCTCCCGTAATATTCGTTCGAAGTCAATGGTCGAAATTCGCGAACTGCCGTGGCGCGGCGTGTAACACCCCGTAATTCTGTAACGCTAGGATTCACAAATCAATGCAAAATTAAAAGTTAAAATCAAAATCAAGGGAAACGGGCTGCGCCATTGCGTTCACCTCGGAATTCTGCATGAAAACGAGTCCGAGTTTGCATAAATCGGAGTCTGTATGAGGAAGATATGGCCTCCGGAAGTTTCAGCGAAGTTCAAATTTCAAAACAGGTCAAGTTCAAAATTCAAAATCTGACCCAGACTAGGCAGGGTGGGAATTTTCCCACCCAAGCCACCCAGGTCGACTGCGTAGTCGACCGGGGCACCCAGGTCGACTGGTTAGTCAACCTGGGTCACCCAGGTCAACTAGGTAGTCGACCTGGGGGTCGACCCCCTTGCTTTTTCCAGCTTTCTGAACCTGATTCGTTTCTCTGTATCCGGACGCCCTTCTAACCAGATTCGTTGACTTCTACACTATATAAACAGCCCTGGTCTTCTTCTCTATTCACAATTCTTTTCTATCCTTATGCTGCCTCCGAGAAATAAATAAATAAGTGAGTAAAATAATATATATAAAATAAATCAAGACGAGGAAATGCTGCTAAAAGATTTTCAAGAAGAGGTTCAAGTCAATCTAGGATTCAAGAGGAGGTTCAAACGACTTCAACGACTGTTTTTCTATGAATCATAGCAACGCCATCTTTCTGTCCTAATCTAATCTCTGTAAGTCAATTATTACTAGATTTGAACGTTTTTCTCTGTTCGTGACATGAAATTAAAGGAATAAAAGAATATGCCAAATCTCGCTCTCTCTATTCGAATCAGTGCCTATACTCTTGGACCTAATTAAGAACTGTTATGATTCGAGGACAAATAAGACCGTGACTATGAAACTATGAACCTTAAAACCATATGCCTATGACTATTAACATTGCCTATGACTATGGACATTGCCTATGACTATAAACTATTACCTATGACATAACAAGAACATCTGTGGCTTAACACCTATGACTCCTGACTAGGAAAGGGTTGCTTAAGTTTTGTGACTGTGAAATTGGGTCTGAACTTGATTCTTCTATTATGTCTATTCTTGGTTTTCTATGGTTTTAGACCTTGGGAATTTACCTATTAAGTTAGGTCTACCCATGTTCTTGAACCTACTTTGTCTATTCTTGGTTTTAGATCTTGGGAATTTACCTATTAAGTTAGGTCTACCCACGCCCTTGAACCTACGTCGTAATCTATATGCCTGTGAACTACCATCTTATGCCAGTTGTTATGTCCATCCTTTTTCACATCATCTTTGGTTCATTCCCTATTTTCTACGAGTCTAGATTTATCCATAATCTAGATTGAATCGCAATTATACGAACGGTGGGAATACGATTTGGGCATAATGTGAAATGTACTAAAAACATAGTTATAAACTTGGAATTTGGCATAAATTGGGAACATGAATTATGGCATGTTCATAGAAATACAAATTGGATAAATTTAACATGATTTATAGGATGTGTAATTTGAGTCTAGTATTGACCTGTAAATCTAGCATTTACATGAGCTATGAACTAGAATAATAAGTCTAGTTTGACGTGAACTGTAATTAGAATGTTAAATCAGGATTGGATTAGCTAATTTGGCGTAATAAGTATATTGGTATAAATTTGAGATTGGCCATAATTGGGAATAACCGTCAGGTTTAACAAAATCATGGTTAGTGACACTTAATTGGTATAGTTTACATACCAAAAAGGCATAAATATGATACAGAGGGGAAAATGGGCCATAAGAATAAATGTTGACAGTTTACATTAAAAGGGTAATTAGGAAATAAGTAAATTAGGAAAAATTTACTTATAGAATTTGGCCTAAATGAGGAAATGTAAATTTAGACAAATTAAAGGTTTATTAACGACATCTCTTTTAATAATACACCAGAAAGTTCTAGGGTGACAGAGAGGATAATGTCTAGGCTTGGGTTTGGAAAATACAAGTTTCCTGCTCTCCCTGGCTATCCCTAACTGATTCGACGGACGGGATGGTTACTTTTAAAACCAATCTGATTTGAAAATTAATCAAACCCTTTGAACTTAGAAAACACGAATATGCCTAACCCGAGGTTAGACTGGGTTGCGATGTAAACCTGCCCGGAACCAACCGGCACATCCAGTAGTCGCAACAATACCTGTCTAATGTGAGTGGCAGCGGCTTTAATTTATTTAGTTAAAGCTAGAACAAGAATGGTAGGGTTAAGTTAACTAAGACACTTAACCAGTTCAACATGATAACTAGACTGATGGGTGGGGTTAGGTTCAGACTGACACTTAACACAGTTAAGCTAGAATGGGAGGGATAAGTCCATAGGAACACTTAACCAACTTAACACAGTTAAGCTAGAATGGGAGGGTTAAGTCCATAGGAACACTTAACCAACTTAACACAGTTAAGCTAGAATGGGAGGGCTAAGTCCATAGAGACACTTAACCAAACTCAAGGTAGCAAAACGAGACTTGTAGGGGTTAAGTAAAGTTAATACACTTAGCCAAATTAATATGTTAACTAGACTAGAGGTTGGGTTAAGTAAAATCTAATACACTTAGCCAATTTGATATATTAGCTGGGCTAGACCGTAGGGTTAAGTAAACCTGAACACTTAACCATCAGGCTGTGATAAAGGAATGGGGTTAAGTCTAAAACATGAAGGGGTAATACTTAACCATTAATAACATGTTAGTTAAAACAGACGGGCAGGGTTAAGTTGAAAAGGAACACTTAACCAATACAGGATGAACGGGTAGGGTTAAGTGATAAGAAATACTTAACTTGGTTTATGGTAGGGTTAAGTCATCATGAATCACTGATAACACTTAAACAGTTTAACAGGACGAATGAAGAGGGTTAAGTTGGCTCGAATTGACTAATGACACTTAACCAATCCAAATTGACGGGAAAGAGAACTAAGTAGTAAACCTTAGTTAAGAAAACAACGATTCTGGAAACTAAGTGGTAAACCTTAGTTGACAAAACTAAGTAGTAATTCTTAGTATAACACGAGGAGGAGCGAACGTCCGTCTGGTTAAAAAGAAGGCTCCAACGAATTGGGTTACGAAGCCCGAGGCTTCGAGGGGACGTGAGGGTACTCTTGGTATCCCTCTGTGAGGTTGCAGATGATCCTCCTGGGCTCACAGAGGTTAAGGTCTGCGTAGAAGAACCCGGGGTATGCCTTGGTTGCAAAAAATGGCAACCTAAAGACTAGGATGGACCGACGTGATTCGGCGAGAAAACGAGAGCCTTGTGATAGCAACTCGTCGTCTACCATCCATCTTCAGTCAATCGAGATACGTGAAGCGGAAAGGCGGAGAACTCCAAAAGACCATATACTTGCTATCTAGTTATGGGTGAGGATGGCCATAGGATAGTGGGGCACCGGGGGCCGGCGTATAGTTCTCATTTTTCAAGGTGTGCCTTTCATTAGTTGAGGGAGGGGTCAAGTGGGACCACAGCCACTGAAACAAAAACAGACCTTAGCATCTGCATCGGCAGTTATCTGAAAGCTCCCGACCGAGTTCTGTATTCCTTGATTTTCCCTGTCACAGGACTCGGGTCGCACATTATGGGACATGTGCATCTAGACAAGCGATAACGATTCGCGATACATGCGTGGGGAAGTATAGGAACATATACCACTCTAGGTAGTGTGTCCTAGACTTGGGGGCATCGTTTGACAGGTAGCATAATCCCTAATTAGGTGGCATAAATCCTGAATCCGAGAAGCATTCAGCAGATAGCGTAAACTCTAGTTGAATCTCGAAGGCACTTGATAGTAAAACCTAGATTAGATCTAGGTAATAACTAATAAATGGATGCCCGACGGTAATGGAAAATACAGGGATTGGGATCACGTCATCGTTACTAGTTGGGACACTAGTTAGGTGGTGCAGAGATATAGAAACCAGTATAATAAGGAAATAGCGAAGCGACGAAAATATTAGAGCGTATCCAGTTTATCTTAGCTTAGCATATCTTGTGATTATCTTGTCTAATCTTGCTGACCTCTCGTCATGGTATAATCTTGTATTCAGTTAATTCATGTCGTTTTGTTTTTCCATGTTCACATGCTAGAAGTTACTGAACTTACTCAGGCTTTATGTCTGACTCTGTTTTTCTTTCGTCTTCTTTTCTTCCGCTCCCCCCCCAGGTAGTAAAGGAGGGAATAGTATAGCTTAGGTTAAGTTGGACTGTCACTCTATCCCAGCTTGAAGATTTGCCGAAGTTTTGCTTGGATTCTCTTTTCAGATGCTATGGCTGGCTCTTGCTTAAATTGGGGAATATAAATGTATTTTTATGCTTCTTTATTTTGTAAGACAGATGACACTCTGATATTGTAAAGAAATCTTTGTACAAACTATTTTATCAATAAAGCAAAGTTTTATTTTCCGCTGTTTAATTTCTGTCTGTCTTGTAATTTATCTGCATCTTTTACCCTAAATGCTCCACATAACTTAGTGCATTCCCTTTGTGAGTGACACTAACGGACGTGGGGTGTTACACGGCGCGTTCTATTCAGGCCATTATATATATATAATATATATATTATATATTTTGCCGATTTCCTTTCAAAACGAAATTTATAAATCGTTTAAAATTCGTTTTCAAAACGATTTTAACTTCATATTCAATTTCCAATCAAAATTGAATATTCCATATCATTAATCTATAAATGGTAATATTTTCGAAACGTTATATTTTGAAATCACTTCCTTTTCTATATTCATTATAAAAATGAATAAAACCAATACAAATATCATTCACGTTGAAATAACGTCAATCTAATCAACACGGCTTTATATATTTCAATAACTTCGTTATTCTATTCAACAAATGAATATTTTCTTCAACACATGAAATTTGCTTTTATTCAACACATGAATATATATTTTATGCAACACATGAATTTTCTTCTATCCAACACATGAATATATATTTTATTCAACACATGAATTTTCTTCTATTCAACACATGAATTTTCTTCTATTCAACACATGAATATATATTTTATTTCAACACATGAATATATATTTTATTTCAACTCATGAATATATATTTTACTTACACCTGAATATATATTTTATTTCAACACATGAATATATATTTTTCTTCAACACATGAATTTTTTTTTTTCAACACATGAATATATATTTTATTTCAACACATGAATATATATTTTATTTCAACACATGAATATATATTTTACTTCAACACCTGAATATATATTTTATTTCAACACATGAATATATATTTTACTTCAACACATGAATATATATTTTATTTCAACACATGAATATATATTTTCACATCACAATCAACAGTCAAATTTCACAACACAACCAATCACACAAGTCGTCCATGGTCTGTGGACAACGGGTGTCGAGTGCTACTAAGCACCGTCTGCATCCTAGTATATATTTCAACTAGAAATCAAAATAAAAGTGAGGAGTTCTCACCGATTAGCTAAACCAATACACCGCGACTCTTCATATGCAGAAAATCATCGCCATGCTCGCCTTTTGTCACTTCCGTCGACCGTATCAACTACATGTATAAAAATCGCATTTTTATATTGTTGTTATGTATATAAAAATCACATTTTTATACTGCTATTATATAGATAAAAATTCTATTTTATACGCTACACATACTATAAAGATCACATTTTTCTTCTTGTACTATTCATATAAAAATCTTCTCACTATATAAAAATTATATTTTTGATTCACTGCTTATATAAAAATCATATTTTTATTCTCTACATCATATTTTTACATTGCTACTTCTATAAAGATCACATCTTTATCTTCACTTCATATATATAAAAATCGAATTTTTATCGCTACTTCAAATATGTAAAAATCGAATTTTTATCGCTACTTCATATATGTAAAAATCGAATTTTTATCGCTACTTCATATATGTAAAAATCGAATTTTCTAACATGGCTAAAAACTATATTTTTACTTGCCGCTATATATATATAAAATCAAATTTTTATCGTTATATATATATATATATATATGAAAGATCATATTTTTATTTCAATAAAAATCGCAACTTTTCTTAGCTAAAAACCATATTTTTCATATCGTAGATTTCATAGCTTTCTATCAAACCTATATGTATATATAAACTGTAATTTGTTTACCAACTCTATACAAATAACAATCGTATTTAAAAGTTTGAAATTTTGGTGTAAAAATCGCAACTTTAGTCGAGGAGGGCCACGCTCGGACTTGGTGGCATAGCGGCGGACTGCTGCTGATGGCACAGGGCGTAGGCGATCGAGGGAAGCTCTAGCAGCCGGCGGCGGGCCCAGAGGAGGTAGCGGCGGCTTCAGATCCAGTTTGGGGTCTTGATGGGGGATGGAGAGAGAAACAAGTGGAAAGGAGGGAAGAGAGAGGAAGGGGCGCTGGTTGTCGAGGAGGGCGGTAGGGTGTTGCCACCGGCCATGGGTGGTCGGAGTGGGGCTACGGTGGACAGGAAAGGGGTGTAGCTGGTTTTGGGCGACGTAGGGCTTGGGGAGGAGAGAGAAAGAAGAGGAGGAGGCAGGATGGCCGTAGAAGGGTGCGCGCGGCGTTGGTTGGCTGGAGGTGGCTGACGGTGGCGGGGTGTTGGAGGTAGGGTGCGAGTTTGAACGATTTGGGGATGGAAGGATTTTTTTTCGAAGAAAATATCTGAAGGGGAAGGGAAGGACTTAGAGAGAGTTAATATATATATATATATAATTATTTAATTAAATTTTCCAAAAAGAGGACTTTTTCAATTGAACCCCGATTCGAGCCCAATGACTGTCGCCCCTAGCTAATTACCCCCATTTCGAACACAATGGGATATGTTGTGCAAGCCAGTTCGACCGTTTCGACAGGTTTCCATTCAAATTAAAATATATATATATATATATATATATATATTCAATTTGAACGCACATTTTAATTTACCGGGGCCACATACCAACTCTAAAAATTCCCGAGAAATTATTTCTAGCTTCATATTGACGATACGGTCTTAACAAAACTAATTTCGTCAAATTCTGAGACCGTTTGAAAAATGGCCATTTTCCAGTCGATTAAAATCAACTAAAACTGGTCAAATGCGTTTTCCTTTGCCACGCTCACATATTAATTCAGAAAATTACGAGTTCTGAAGCCTAGCAATAATTTGACATCCCGGATCCAACAAAAGTGGTTTCGTCGAAAACCGAGGTTGTTTGAAAAATTTCCATTTTTAAGGGCCAGAATTCCATTGCGACTATTCTGAATTTTCAAATGGGCATAACTTTTTATCCCCGCTATAAAATTTTGATTTTTCGGATTCGTTGGAAAGATATTCTCAATTAGATTCAAATATTTTTGTTTTCGCCAAAATCCGGTTTATTTTGAATCCTGTACATACATTTGAACTTTGAAATCGAAATTTCAAACTACCACGCCATTTTCAATTTCTTTTATAATTAAAAATAAATATTTATATTCTAACGACGATTCAAACAAATATATACGTTCTAGTTCTATTCAAAATAAATTTCTCATCGTTTTTATTTAAAATAATTCATTTTAAATATTCAAAATTCACTAAAATTGCCAAAATAAAATTTGTAAATTGGCTCGGATTTCCGGGTTATTACAATCTCCCCCACTTAAAACTTTTCATCCCCGAAAAGGAACGAAGCCGAAAATTGTTTAACTAATCAACTCAACATCCATTATTTTCTTTATGGCTCAAGTTCTTCAACTTTTCAGTTTCTAAGTACTTTTCAAAATTTCCAAAAATTGGCTAACACCCTAAATTTTCGAAAAATTTCGCCATAACCTCCCCTGCACCGGGAGCTTCGGGATTTTTCAAATAGCCTCCCATGGCCCTCACCAATCCAAAAAGAAAAAGAAACAGCCAAGCGGCTAGCCAGTCGGCTCATAAAATCATCAAAAAACTCAAGAAATACAATAAACATGTACCTATTTGTCGGGCAAACGATTTTATTCCTCTTCTCTAGGCTCTTTGCGATGACCTGTTCAATGTAAGTACATGTATATGCATGCAAATGCGATAAATTTCCAATACAATTCACTATTTGGTTCAATTTGACTAAAGGTTCAATATTTAATTAATCAAACAATAATCAAACAACTAATCATCAATTAATTAATGAATTGACGTTTCAAATTCATAATTTTGATACATATACAGAAAATCATGTTTTTGATGCCAAATCACAACAATAAGCCCTATCAAATTTTGGTTCTCACACCAGTCTATTGGAAATATATAAATATCACACCTTCTAAACTCGAACACAAATACTCATGATGTCGCGACATCACCAGAATTATCCCCAAGCGACTATAGTGTGATTCTATATCTATCCAGTATATTAAAACTTCAAATACACGCGGATCAGACGTATACGCAAAATCTTTATATACTGGATCGTCCAAATCAATACAAATAAATATTCAAATACGAATAACTGAATTAAATTTTCAAAACAAAACTTGTTTTCACTTTTATTTTAAAAACATCACTCTTCACACTCGTTCTAGGATACTACTGATCCCATCTCTAACGAGTCATTCTCATTGGATATTACTAATCCAATCTCTGATGAATTCTTTCATATGGTTCTAACGTGTCTTGTTCTCGAGCTTTGTAAACCAAAGCTATGATATCAACTGTAACAATTAGGATTTTCCCAATCTCCGAAGAGAAGAGAAAGCCCGGATTGCTTTGATGACAACACACATCGGAACACAAACAGAAGAACATTTCATTGTTTATTACAACTATTCCATCAAAATACAAGAATATATGGAGTATGAATAAATATTACACATTTGATAAATATCAGAGATTTAAATTACTTTTAAATATATAGCAGCGGAAAAATAATACAACACACAACTGAAAGTAATACACGGATACAGAGCTTTCTGAGTATCGTTCCAGCTGTAAACCAGGATCCTGTGAATATAAATCTGCAAAACCAAAACTACTAGCTGCCCAAGGAAAGTAGGGGCACCCGGAGTTTAGGTTAAAACAATAAACTCCAGGTCAATCATGTGACTGGTGTGAGAACTAAAATAGTTGTTAATCTTTGTTTTTAAAGTAAGGTAAATCAAGGAACCACACCATATAACACGGAACGAGTTTCCTCCCAAGAATACCAATGCATAAAGCAAACAGCGCAATGCTAAATAAAAAAAATGAAGCTATTATAAGATCCAGGTCCCATCACACAATGCAACGCAAGCCGGAGGATAGGGTTTTTATCTTATAATAGCCAAAGAATGCTTGATACGCTAAATTTCATCTTTTATTATTACTGTAAGTGTATAGTGTATAAAACAATTTCAAATCATAAGTATCAATCATAGGCGGCATAAGTGCCCCATACCACTATGTCGCCATATATAGGTTCTACAAATAAAATCGCAAAGTCACGTATTAGAAGCTGGATTTCCATCTGTGAACCGAGGCAAAAGATAGTCCTCACTGAATTCGAGACTCTCTAGCCCGAGCCTCATGACAAGTACTCAGTCAAGCCCTTGGAGCGACAGGGCCGGTCCAGCGATGTGGATTAAAATGCCTGAACATTGCTTTTCCCCACCCATGGGGCGTAAATGAGCCAAATGACTCCATCGACTCCACACAGTCACCGATATATCCGAGGTGCCTCGCAACAGCAACAACCACACAGGTGAAAATATTATAAATGTCAGTGATGGTAGGTCACTGACACTACCCTAGCTAGAAGGAAACGGATGCCCTCCCTGAGGTTCTCTCCCGTTTTTTGTTCACAACCAGGGTGTGAAGCTCGCGAATCAATGCTGCACGAAGCTATGCCGCACAGGCCTTGCTTTGATCATACAACACAGTATAAAATCCAATGTCAGACACATAGTCCATTTACAAGTTCGTTTTGGGTCTGAACGAAACCAGAGGCAACTTGTACCTCCTATATCCATCGATCTCCAAGTACGTCTGGAAGATCACCAACTAATTCCCTCCTCTTGGGTGTACAGCCCAATCAAGATCATCAGTAATCACCCAAACGATGTGAAGACCTCAGGTCTTCGACCACCGTCTTCATCCTCGACACTTCGTCGAATCAGTTATTCAGAATGGGTTAAACCTGGTCTTTCTGAATAACTCGCGTATATAATAAACAAGTGTTACACAAACATAACATACACCTCATTCCAATTCATGATATTCTTTTATTCAAATATTCTTATACTTTGAGAAAGGTTCCCATTAATTTTATCAAAGATAAATTCTTTTAAAATTATTCTTTAATCTTCCTTTGAATATCAATTCAAATTAGTCGGGATTAGCGAACCACACCAAAGTAATCAATTATTTATTTCCTAATCCCAACCTATTCATCCCAAGTAGTAAAACTGGTCATACTTCATATCAAACACCACGGTGTTATCGGTAAATTCAATTACCATTTCACGTTCAAATCTAGTTAAAGATTTAACTATCGCCTGGAGCAAAACTGGTGATACTCCATTCCCGATCATCTCAATCTAATTAAAGATTCATTAAAACTCCACTTAGTTTTAATCTTCCCAAAAATCAATATCCTGTCTTTAACTGGGTTAAAGAACCAATGTCATCTAAAACACGGTTCACGATAAACCTAGAATCACATTTGTTATTAAATACAAGGCTCTGAATAGAAAATATATCAGCTTATATTCAATATCAAATTCTACGACCAACAAATATCAAATTGGAAATAACAATATAAATATATCTTTCTAATTTCCATAACAATATTTGTATAATCACGAAATCCAATATCGAATATTCCACAGACAATTTCGATTCAAATCCATTCCAATTCAATTATTGGAAATTCTGGTTACTTTTCAAAACCCTTTCAAATCCAATTTATTTATTTTAAAAATAAAGGAGATTATAATTCTAGTTTAAAACTAGTTCATTTCGATAAAAATCTATTTTTATCTTTTCAAATATGGAGTTTTTCATCCCAATTCATTCCAAATCATTTCTTATGATTTTACACAAATTATTACTATTTTTAATAATTTTATCAAGACCCGTACAGTCGATTTCCATCAACGGCCATCGAACTGCACTTACAACGACCTTTTCCAAATTTGATTTGGACATAATTCCAAATCCAACCGTTAGATTTCAAATCTCTAATATTCGTTAGAAAGCTCTTTTCGATACGAACCCAATGGTTCTAGTTTTAGGAGAATCCGACGGTCGGATCTCCCGTAATATCCATTCGAAGTCAATGGTTGAAATTCACGAACTGCAACGGCGCGGCGCGTTCTATTCAGGCCATTATATATATATATATATATAATATATATATTTTTCGTCGATTTCCATTCAAAATGAATTTTATAAATTGTTTAATATTCGTTTTCAAAACGGTTTTAACTTCATATTCAATTTCTAATCAAAATTGAATATTCCATATCATTAATCTATAAATGATAATATTTTCAAAACGTTATATTTTGAAATCACTTCCTTTTCTATATTCATTATGAAAATGAATAAAACTGATAAAATATCGTTCACGTCGAAATAGCGTCAATCTAATCAACACGGCTTTATAAATTTCAATAACTTCGTTATTCTATTCAACAAATGAATATTTTCTTCAACACATGAAATTTGCTTTTATTCAACACATGAATATATATTTTATTCAACACATGAATTTTCTTCTATTCAACACATGAATATATATTTTATTCAACACATGAATTTTCTTCTATTCAACACATGAATATATATTTTATTTAACACATGAATTTTCTTCAATTCAACACATGAATTTTCTTCTATTCAACACATGAATATATATTTTATTTCAACACATGAATATATATTTTATTTCAACACATGAATATATATTTTATTTCAACACATGAATATATATTTTACTTCAGCACATGAATATATATTTTATTCCAACACATGAATATATATTTTACTTCAACACATGAATATATATTTTATTTCAACACATGAATATATATTTTTCACATCACAATCAACAGTCAAATTTCACAACACAACCCATCACACAAGTCGTTCATGGTCTGTGGACAACGGGTGTCGGATGCTACTAAGCACCATCTGCATCCTAGTATATATTTCAACTAGAAATCAAAATAAAAGTGAGGAGTTCTCACCGATTAGCTAAACCAAAGCACCGCGACTCTTCATACGCAGAAAATCTTTGCGTGCTCGCCTTTTGTCACTTCCGTCGACCGTATCCACTACATATATAAAAATCGCATTTTTATATTGTTGTCATATATATAAAAATCACATTTTTTTACTGCTACTATGTAGATGAAAATTCTATTTTTATATGCTACACATACTATAAAGATCACATTTTTCTTCTTGTACTGTTCATATAAAAATCACATTTTTATTCTTCTCACTATATAAAAATCATATTTTTGATTCACTACTTATATAAAAATCATATTTTTATTCTCTACATCATATTTTTATATTGCTACTTCTATAAAGATTACATCTTTATCTTCACTTCATATATATAAAAATCGAATTTTTATCGCTACTTCAAATATGTAAAAATCGAATTTTTATCGCGACTTCATATATGTAAAAATCGAATTTTTATCGCTACTTCATATATGTAAAAATCGAATTTTCTAACATAGCTAAAAACTATATTTTTACTTGCCACCATATATATAAAAAATCAAATTTTTATCGTTATATATATCTGAAAGATCATATTTTTATTTCAATAAAAATCGCAACTTTTCTTAGCTAAAAATCATATTTTTCGTATAGTAGACTTCATAGCTTTCTATCAAATATATATGTATATATATACCGTAATTTGTTTACCAATGTTATACAAATATCAATCGTATTTAAAAGCTCGAAATTTTGTTGTAAAAATCGCACCTTTAGTCGAGGAGGGCCACGGTCGGACTTGGTGGCATAGCGGCGGACTGCTGCTGATGGCGCAGGGCGTAGGCGATCGAGGGAAGCTCTAGCAGCCGGCGGCGGGCCCAGGGAAGGTAGCGGCGGCTTTAGATCCGGTTTGGGGTCTTGAAGGGGGATGGAGAGAGAAACGAGTGGAAAGGAGGGAAGAGAGAGGAAGGGGAGGGGCGCTGGTAGTCGAGGAGAGCGACAGGTTGTTGCCATAGGCCATGGGTGGTCGGAGTGGGGCTACGGTGGACTAGAAAGGGGTGTAGCGGGTTTTGGGCGACGTGGGGCTTGGGGAGGAGAGAGAAAGAGGAGGAGGAGGCAGGATGGCCGGAGAAGGGGCGCGCGGCGTTGGTTGGCCGGAGGTGGCGGGGTGTTAGAGGTAGGGCACGAGTTTGAACGATTTGGGGATGGGAGGATTTTTGTTTGAAGAAAATATATGAAGGGGAAGGGAAGGACTTAGAGAGAGTTAATATATATATATATAATTATTTAGTTAAATTTTCCAAAAAGTGGACTTTTTCAATCGAACCTCGATTCGAGCCGAACGACTGTCGCACCTAGCTAATTACCCCCATTTCGAACACAATGGGATATGTTTCGCAAGCCAGTTCGATCGTTTCGACTGGTTTTCGTTCAAATTAAAATATAAATCTATATATATTCAATTTGAATGCATATTTTAATTTACCGGGCCACATACCAACTCTAAAAATTCCCAAAAAAATCATTTCTAGCTTTGTATTGATGATACGGTCTTAACAAAACTAATTTCGTCAAATTCTGAGACTGTTTGAAATATGGCCATTTTCCAGTCGATTAAAATCAACTGAAACTAGTCAAACGCGTTTTCCTTTGCCACGCTCACATATTAATTCAGAAATTTACGAATTTTAAAACTTAGCAATAATTTGACATTCCAGATCCAACAAAAGTGGTTTCGTCGAAAACCGAGGTCGTTTGCAAAATTTTCATTTTTAAGGGCCAAAATTCCATAGCGACTATTCTGAATTTTCATCTGGGCATAACTTTTTATCCCCGCTATGAAATTTTGATTTTTCGGATTTGTTGGAAAGATATTCTCAATTAGATTCAAATATTTTTTATTTCGCCAAAATCCGGTTTATTTTGAATCCTGTACATTCATTTGAACTTTGAAATCGAAATTTCAAACTATCACGCCATTTTCAATTCCTTTTATAATTAAAAATAAATATTTATATTCTAACGACGATTCAAACAAGTATATACGTTCTAATTCTATTCAAAATAAATTTCTTGTTGTTTTTATTTAAAATAATTCATTTTAAATATCCAAAATTCACTAAAATTGCCGAAATAAAAATTTTAAATTGGCTCAGATTTCCGGGCTATTACATTCCATTTCAATTATCGGTGTTAAAACCGATTTTACTTCTCAATATAAATTCTAATTTATATATTCAATTTATCAAATGATAAATAGTTCCATTGTGTACGGCCACATACTAACTCCAAAAATCACGAAAAATTGAAATCTAATAATAATTTAATATTCTGGATCCAACAAAATTAGTTTCATGGAAAACAAAGCTCGCTTGCGAAAGTGGCTATTTTCAAAGCTCTAAATAAGTCCATTTAAATATTAATATATTTAAAAATAATTAAATTAAATAAAAATAAATCAATATTACCATATATTGTAACACCACGTAATTTTAAAATATTAGAACTGAAAAATTTAAGAATACTTAGTTTTTAGAAGAAGAGTTAAGTGAAACGGGTTACGCCATTGCGTTCGTATCGGAATTCTTCTTGAGATAGATTCCGAGTTTGTGTAAAACGGACAACGTATGAAGAAGTTATGAAGCCGGAAGATTTAAAGTTTAAAGTTGTAAAACAAGTCGACCGCCCAATTTTCACCATTTGACCGTTTATAAGTCGACTGCCCATTTATCACTATAATTTGTAACGAGCTCCAATTCACTCCCAGTCAGTTCCATTGTGTAGCCACCGCCCATACGATCCACAGATAATGGCAGATTCTGGGCAGTTTCCTGATGATGTGTTTTTCTAATTTGAGTGGTTCGGATGGTTCCTAATCAATCTAAAGGTCCTAATTCACCTAATACATCTATAAATAAACACCTAAACCTAACCCTAATTTCTTCAACCTTAATCCATGGCGCCTCCATGCTGCTACTCCAACTCAAATTAATTTAGCTTTTCTTCTTCAACAATCGAAGAAGAGGTTATTCAAGATCAGATTTGCTACAACAACGCCTAATTCTCTTTTCTAAGAATCCTATCGCTGTGAGTTTATGTTACTTTCACATATAATTAAATTAAAACATAATTGTGATAGGATTGTAAATTGGATCTAATGTATATGCTTGTAAATAAGATGAATCATATCAAGTTTTATAATTTTTTATCCTTCAGATTCATACCCAATTTCTATTATAATATGCTTGTCTGGTCTATCTTATCATTATTCATTTCACATGCCTATTTATATGTTTATGCCAATTTTGACGTTTGATTCTCTTCCCTTCTTCTTTTCCTTTTAAGATTAGGCTAACTTCGAGCCTAAGCATTTTACTTTGAGACTTACGTACGAATAACGTTGGGATGATTGGGAAAAGTTTGGGAAAAATGTAATGAAATGAGATTTGGCATAAATTGTTGATAACTTTGAAATTTATTTGGGCATAATTTGGTACAACTTGTATACATGGAATTATAGGCATTACTTGAATTAGCATTATAAGCATAATTGGAAATTATGGCAATTGGAATACATTAATTAAAGATTTGAAATTTGGCATGAATAAAAAGGAAAAGATAATGAACGTTAAAGACATGAGATTAGATTGGGTTGCGGTAGAAGTCTGCCCAGAACCGCCCGACATATCTAGCAACCAAAAATGGCAATCTAATGTGAGAGGTCAAAGGTAGAAATTAGATGTGTAATAGTGCTAAGACACGAGGTTAGATTCAGATTTCGGTAGAAATCTTCCTGGAACCGCCCGGCACATCCAGCAACCGCAAACGGCAATCTAATGTGGGACGTCTTACATAATTACTGGTATAATGAATTAATGAACACTTAAACAAAGGTAAGACATGGGTATAATAAAAGGGTTAAGTGGGTGACATGGGTAGCATGTGACACATAATTAAGAGCACTTAACCATAATGAGACATGTGGTAAGATATGGGAGTAATAAAAGGGGTTAAGTAGGAAATCCTAGTGGGGACCAAGCGTTGGAGGGAAGCTTGTGTCAAGTATGGGGACCCTTTTCAACCATTAACCTATTTTTAGTATTTATATCAGCTCAAACTAGGTCGAGGACGGGACACGCTTATTGGGGTTGATTGTAAGAGGTCAAAAGAGTAATGAGCGATGGCAACGCAAGTCCAATGGAATCATGTGCGTGCGTGGGCCCGGGCTAGTAGGTAAGACGTTGTTGCATCGTGTAGGTATAAGCCGTGCATTTTAGTAGTATCGATTTGCCACTTTAGGGAGTGATACACCTTACTGTGGGGCCAGCATGGGTATCTACGAGTTAGGGAGCCGATCAAATGGGGAGGGTAGTGGGTACAACTAGTGGAGGTAGGAGCAAGTGGGCACCTACGAGAGCAGCTAGGAGTACACGAAGCTACCATTATTATGATTAGTAGGGAGGGATCACCTTTTAGTGTGAGACAAGTATTGGTGCGGTGGAGGAAATTTCTTATAGTGGTTAGAAGCGCAATCGATGTTATACCTTGTTCATCTTGTTTAACTTGTCATACTTGCTTATGTTACAGTCATTTCTTATATCCAGTTTATGTTCTTATCATGTTACTTTACTAATTATATTGTTAAAGTCATTGGAATCGTCAAACTTTATGTCTGACCCTTTTTGTCTCACAACTTTTCTTTCCTTTCCACCCCCCCAGGTTCTCAGGGTGGGACTAGCGAGGCTTGATTTGGATTTCTCTCTCTCTCTCTACTAGAAGTGCTGAAAGCAATGCTTAGCTTTGTTTCTTTCTCATATGGCATTTTGGAATGGGATTATTGGTTTGCTTTTATGTACTCTGATAATAATTTTGTTCAAGATGGATATTTGTGTACTTGGCTTTAGTATGTGGTTTTGATGTTGTAACCAGACATGTTTTGCTTTACCGCTGAAATGAATAAATTTTGAATTTTTGAAGTACCATTTTATACATCTGTCTTGTGATGTTCTGTTCTATACACATATAACGCTCCGTGAAATTTAATGCATTCCCTTAGTGAGTGACATTAATGGACATGGGGAGTCACACGTGGTATCGGAGCTAAAGGTTACCAGAACAAATAAAAAATTTTGAAAACCGTTTTCAAAAGCATTTTTGAGAAAAAATAAGTATCTTCAAAAACATGTTTTAAAGAAGGTATTTTCAAGAGAAAGGTTTATTACGAAAAACATAATCCCCAGAAGCCATATATCTTTCTTTTGATTCTTTATTTTGAATCTCTTCCTTTTTCTTTCAGCATGTCTGGGGAACCCGATATACCCGAGGGTGTGCAGATACCAAGCTGGTTCAGAAGGTATTTGGAGGCTAGGGCTACTACCGTAGGCCCAACAAACCTTCCTCCTCCCCCAGCTGCAGCCTTCGTTCCACCTCTTCCTCCGCCTGTAGGTGTTATTTATAAGATATGTAAGGACTTTCGTGCAATGGGCGGAAAACCGTTTCATGGGACTGAGATGTTTGTCGAGGCTAGAAATTGGCTCAAGGAAGTGGACTTGTTTGGTATCTTTGATGTAGATGATGGAAGGAGGGTTCAACTAGCTGCTTGGTTAATGAAGGATGAAGCTTCATTTTGGTGGTAGGTCACGAATGGAGAACGTGCAATGGAGACATGGATGCGGATTTCAAACAGAGGTTCAAGTTGAAATTTCATTCAAAAGTAGAAGAAAGTTTATACATGGAGAGGTTCTTGGCTTTGAAACAAGGAAACTTGTTTGTTAAGGAGTATGTTAACAAGTTTAATTAGTTGACAAGATTTGGTTTAGAGTTGGTGAACACGCCGCATAAGAAAGCGTTGAGATTTGCTAAGGGCTTGAACGAACCGCTTCACGGGTTGGCTATGTCCCACATTCCTATGGGAGCTACTTTTGAGAAACTTGTTGATATGGCATTGATGAATGAGAAGGAGAAAGGTGCTAAAATGGATAGGACATGGGATAAGTAAGTGGATCCAAAGAAGGCACAACAACAACAAAAGAAAGGCGGTAAGGATAACAAAGGCCAAGAGAAAAGGAAGTGTCACAATTGTGGAATACCTGGCCACTTAAAGAAAGACTGTAGAAAGAAGAAGAAGCCTAGTTGTTACCATTGCAGTGAGGAAGGACAAATGATTAATGATTGCCCGAGGAGGCAAGGACAAGGGCAAGGGCAGAGGACAGAATCTACTTCTGGAGGGAAGGTTCATGCTCTCATGGCACCGGAGCAATAAGGAGGTAGAAACATTTCTGTCGAAACTTTGATTTTCCTTTTTGATCATCCTGTTCGAACTTCGTTTGATTATGGCGCTTCACATTCATTTATATCTGCTTCGTTAGTTGAAACACTGCGCCTAAATACTAGTATGGATCCCCATTGTAGTCTCAAATCCTATTGGTGGTTCGGCTCATTTATCCATGAGTTGTCGGGATTTGAGATGTCTATCTTAGGCGTTAAGTTTGAATACAATGCCTACGTTCTTGGTTTCATATGCTATGATTTGATTCTAGGGATGGATTGGCCAGCCAGGTATGGTGCCATCCTAGACTGTGAAAGGAGGGTAGTTAGACTGTGGACTCATTGTGGAAGGACCCTTGATATTTCTTGTGACCCTAGGGGTTCAGTGATGATTAGCTACCTAGAATCACTTGACGCATCCATCGATGATTTGCAATCTATTCGATTAGTCCGTGAGTATGATGACGTCTTTGATGAGGTTCGGGGTTTACCACCGAGGCACGAGATAGACTTCCGTATTTACATGGTAGATAATGCAAAGCCAATTGCATTGCCAGTGCACCACAAGGATCTGAGAGAGAGGAAGGAACTCAGTAAACAAGTAGGGGAGCTGCTTGAGAAAGGGTTCATAAGAAGAAGTATTTTGGAATGGGGTGCTCCAGTTGTTTTTGCTACGAAGGCAGATGGTTCGCTTAGATTGTGTGTGGACTATAGGGAGCTAAATAAACTCACGAAGAAAATAGACACCCATTACCGAGGATAGATGATTTGTTCGATCAACTGGTTGGCGCTTCGCTTTTCTCGCAGTTCGACTTAGCGACATGATTTCATCAGTTGAGGGTAGCTGAGGATAGTATAGATAAGACTGCTTTTAGGACTCCCGACGGTTTCTTTGAATGGCTCGTCATGCCTTTTGGTTTGACGAATGCACCTGCATATTTTGTAGACTTGATGAGTAGGGTGTTTAGCAGTTTCTAAACAAGTTCATGGTAGTCTTTGTGGATGATATCTTAATATTCTCTAGAAGCGAGGAGGAACATGCCCTACATCTTAGGGAAGTCTTAGAGACCCTTCGAGCACATCAACACAAAGCTAAGTTCTCCAAATGTCATTTTTGGAGGAAGGAAGTGAGGTTCTTAGGACACGTGGTCTCTAAGGAGGGGATAGCAGTAGATCCCGCGAAGGTGGTAGCAATCCAAGATTGAAAGGTTCCTAAAAATACAACATAAGTAAGAAGTTTTATAGGGCTGGCAGGCTATTATAGGAAGTTTGTTAAGGACTTCGCAAAGATATCAGCCCCACTTACAAAGTTGACAAAGAAGAATTTGACCTTTTCTTGGGATGTCGACCGTGATGATGCTTTCCAACGTTTAAAGAGGGCTTTGATGACAGCTCCAGTTTTAGTTTTGCCGGATGGGAGTAAACCGTAAACAGTGTATATTAATACTTGTGGGATAGGTCTTGGCGCAGTTTTGATGCAAGAGGGAGGGGTGATATGCTATGGTGGAAGGCAGTTGAAGGTCCATGAGAAGAATTACCCTACCCACGACTTAAAGTTAGCTGCCATATTTTTTGCCCTTAAATCTTGGCATCACGATTTGCTTAGAGAGAGGTTTGAGTTGTATACAGACCATAAGTCACTAAAATACTTGTTATATCAAAAAGACCTAAACTTAAGGCAACAGATGTGGATGGAGTTCTTAGCATCCTACGATTTTGAGATTGCATATACCCCTGGCAAGGGTAACGTTGTAGCTGACGCCTTGTGTAACACCCCGTGAATTCTATAACACTAAGTTTCACAAATTAAAGTATAGTTAATTCTAAATGTGGGAATTAAGGGAAACGTGTTGTGCCATTGCGTTCGTCTCGGAATTCTGCTTGAGATAGAGTCCGAGTTTGCGTAAATCGGACTCTGTATGAAGGAGTTATGGCCTTCCGAAGTTCCAGAATAAAATTTAAAATTTAAACAGCTCGGTTTCATGTTCAAAATTCGAAAAATAAGCTCAAACTGGACTGGGCGGGAAAATTCCCGCCCAGGGACCAGGTTGACCATAGGGTCGACCATGGTGTCGACCTGGTCACCCCCAGGTCGACCATAGTGTCGACCTGGGTGTCGACCTGCCAGTTAACCTGCCTGGTTGGCCTGGTTTGTCTGATTGGGTCCTGGCTTGAATTTCTGGCCCTGATCTTGTCACTAGGGCTGAGTTGTCTTCTTTTGATTGGCTTCTCTTTAGAACAGATGGATTTGATTAAACCTGGCTTCATCGACGGCTCTAATTAACTTGCATCTCTATAAAAACACCCTAGGTCTCCGACTAAAATTCACACAATAATAAGAACTTGAGCCGCCATGATGTCAGAAGAAAACTAAGGAGAGCCTCCGCTTGAAAAGAGACGAACAACAAATCAACTCAAGCTAATTCAAATTTGAGATTAAAGCTACTAATAAAATCAAAACAACAACATCTACCCAAAGGAACGCATCTCAATTTCAGAACCTCAGATCTTAGAAAAACAAGACTGTCTTGCGTTGTAAGTATAGTGGCTCTTTAGATGGGAATTCGATTAAGACATGATTTGTTGTAAATTGTAATATGGAATTATATCATTATTAACGATGTTGTTTTATATTTGTTATTTGTGATAATTTGAATGATTGTGGTGATTGAATCTTTTATGTATTGTGAATCAAACAATCAACACCTTATGCGAATTGTATGTATACAGTTAGATCTAAATATATGCTTATGCAAGTTATAGGTTGCAAGTTAGATTTACATTACATGATTCATGGAGATTGTATTATGCTAGAATAAAAATTTAGATCAACTTATATGTCTCATGTTCATATGCAAATAGACTCGTTCACATGATTCTTATGCAAGTAAAAGGCTTGGATTTGGATCCATGTTCACATGATTTTATAAGTTCCATGTTTGACCCATATTTATAGATATGTTAATGTCGACAAACTATACATGTTTTATGGACATATTAAAATGTTGTCACATGCTAGTTTTATGTTTGAGGTTATGCTTAGATCAATACATTTATAGTCATGCTGCGTTGTATTGGATTCATGCGACACCTATTTTGCTATACCATGTTATACCATGTTATATCTTTATAATAGTCTAAAATTTATGATTCACGTGACACCTATCTAACTAGATCCAATATTCATGTGCAAGTTTGTGACATGTTATGCAATGTTATGATTCATGTTATGCAAGATCACCTTATTTATCTAGTTACACCTTTATGTCACACGCTAATCGATAACTATGTTTAGGCCAAATTTCATAGTATAGGTTCATTGAACCTCTGTTCCCTTCTTTACTTTGTTTATGGATTGGGCCTATTAGCGGGCCCAATATCTTCATACGATTAATATGAATAATCGAGCGAGGTTAATGTTGGGATTAACTATTAAATTAAAATATGTTAATAAGTAGGCGGGCCTAAAAACCATGAAATGGGTTAAGGCCATAAATGGTATTAATTATGTACCATTAGTTTGGAATAAAACATGTGACATGAAATATTTACATAAGTGAAAATGTAAATTTAGACAATACGAATATGCTTAACCCAATGTTGGATTGAGTTGTGATGTAAACCTGCCCGGACCCGCTCGGCTGTCCAGTAATCACAACAATACCTATCCAATGTGAGAGGTTAAGGCATTGAGCCCAATAAAGACCCGAGGTTAGACTGAGTTGTGGCGTAAGACTGCCCGGAACCGACCGGCATATAGGCAGCCACAACAATAACTATCTAATGTGAGTGGTTGGTGCTTTAATAAGACAATTAAAGCTAAGTTAGGATTGGTGGGGTTAAGTTAACTAAAACACTTAACCAACTTAACATGTTAACAAGACAAGACTTGTAGAGGTTAAGTAAATTCAGGACACTTAACCGTTATAACCTGATAATTAGATAAGTGGGTGAGGTTAAGTAAATTTAGAATACTTAACCGTTATAACACATTAGCTAGATAAGTGGGTAAGGCCAAGTAAATACACTTAGCCAATTTAATATGTTAGCTGGACTAGAGGGTAGGATTAAGTAAACTTAGAACACTTAACCATCATAGTGTGATAAATTGAACAGGGTTAAGTTGAAACATGAAGGGACAATACCTAACCATTAGAACATGTTAACTAAACAGATGTTAGGGTTAAGTTAACTAAGGGAACTCTTAACCGTTATAACATGTTAGTTAAAACAGATGGGCAAGGTTAGGTTAAAAGGGACACTTAACCAATACAAGATGAATGGGTAGGGTTAAGTAATAAGAAATACTTAACCAATATAACTTGGTTTATGATAGGGTTAAGTCTACATGAACTACTGATAACACTTAGCCAGTTTAATATGACAAAGGAATGGGTTAAGCTAACTTGAATTGACTAATGACACTTAACCAATCCAACATGACGAGAAAGAGGGCTAAGTAGTAAACCTTAGTTAAGAAAACAATCGAGAACGGGAGCTAAGTTGAAATCCCCAGTTAAAGAAACTAAGTGATAAACCTTAGTTAACAAGATTTATGGGAAAAGAAACTAAGTGGTAAACCTTAGTTGAGAACAACTAAGTAATAATTCTTAGTCAAGAAAACTGAGCCGTTCCATAATAGATGAATAACCCGATATGGTAGATCATCGCTTAACAAGTACATGAGGAGGAGCAAACGTTTATCTGATTTAGAAAAAGGTTCCAGCGGACGGGGTTTAGAAGCACGTAGCTTCAGGGGACGTGAGGGTACTCTTGGTATCCCTCTATGAGGTTGCAGATGATCCGCCTGGGCTCACAGAGGTTAAGGTCTGCGGTAGAAGAACCAAGGGTATGCCTTGGTTGCAGTATGAGCAACCTAAAGACTAGGGTGGATCAACGTGGGTCAGCGATACTTAGTTTAGCCATGTGATAACACGTCGTCGACTACCTACCATCTTCAGTCAATCATAGTACGCATGCGGAAAGGCAGAGAACTCCCAACAGACCATATACTTGCTATCTAGTTATGGGTGAGGCTGGCCAATAGGAAAGTGGGGCATAGGTGGCAGAAGTATAGTTCTCGTGCTTGATTTTCTTGGATTGCCTTTCATTAGTTGAGGGAGGGGTCACGTGGGACCATAACCACTGGTAGAAAAACAGACCTTAGTATCTGCATCGGCAGATAACCTAAAGCTCCCAACCGAGTTCCGTGTTTCTAGAATAGACCTGCCACGGGACTCGGGTCGCACATTTCAGGACATGTGCATTTAGACAGCGATAAACGATTCGCGACACATTCGTGGGGAAAGTCTAGGAACATATACCACTCTAGGTAGTGTGTCCTAGACTAGGGCATCGTTCGACAGGTAGTATAATCCCTAGTTGGACCTAGGTGGCATAAATCCTGAATCCGAGAAGTATTAAATAGGTCGCATAAACCCTAGTTGAATCTAGGAAGCGCTCGATAAGAAAACCCTAGATTAGATCTAGGTAATAAATAATAGATGTACACCTAAAGGCAACCGCAATTACAAGGATTGGGATCACTTTATCATCTTTATACAGATTACTAGTTGGGATACTAGTTAGGTGGTGCAGAGATATAAAATGGGGTGTGATAGTATATTCGGTTTAAACTGTCTTGCTTTGGTTTATATTAGTCTGTTATTATGGTACCGTCCCATTTTCCAGTTTACTCCTGTCATGAACTTTATCCTGTTCACATGCTAAAAGCCACTAGACTTACTTAGGCTTTATGTCTGACTCTGTTTTTCTTTCGTCTTCTTCTTTTCCGTCCCCCCCACAGGTAGTCGGGTAGGGAATAGCTCTGCTTAGTATGGACTGTTGCTCTTTCCAAGCTTGAAGACTCTTGGATATATCGCTTCAGACTCTCTTTTCCGCTGCTATGGCTGGCTTATGCTACATTTGGGAATATAAATGTTATTTTATGCTTCTTTATTTTGTAAGACAGATGATACTTTGGTATTGGAAAGCCACTGTTGTACAAACTATTTTATCAATAAAGTAAAGATTTATTTTCCGCTGTTTTAATTTCTTTTCTGTCTTGTAATTTATCTGCATCTTTTACCTTAAATGCTCCACAGAACTTTGTGTATTCCCTTTGTGAGTGACACTAAAGGATGTGGGGTGTTACACGTGGTATCAGAGCTGAAGGTTACCGGATCAGATAAAAGATTTGAAAATTTATTTTCAAAACGGGTTTAAAAGAAGCATTTTCAAAAGAAAAGTTTTGTTTTAAAGGCATATTCCCCAAAGCCATATGCACTATCTTTTGATTCTCTGTTTGAGTCCTTGTTTCCTTCTTTCTTGAGTCTCTGGGGCTTCTGGCTTTCTGGGAGGTAACCTCATCGAAGGGTGAAGTATTGCCCGACTTCCATCTATAGCCATAATAGTTTCACCTGCGGCTAGTTTTCTTTCAGGCTTTGTAGGGTTTTCGGTACGATGGAGGCAGCTTTCGAGAGATTTGTCAACATGATTACACAAGGAAGAGGATGAGGAGTTTGGCTAAGGGGCATAACCCAAGGATGAGGAATTCATGAATATGGACTTGGCTCACGAAGGAGGAAGGAATTATAAAACCTAAGACAAGAAGAAGTAGCGTTTCTATGGTATAATAGGGCATATAATTAAGGACAAGGGCAAGGACGAGGGAAAGGAGTTTCTAGAGGACGAGTGTGTGCTTTCACCACCAGAATACCTGGGAGAGAGATAGTAAAAGTCTCCATTGGAAAAGTTTAGCTTTTCATTTAATCAACCTGTTAGTACTCTTTTGATCTTAGCGCTTCGCATTCGTTTATACCTGCTTCCATAGTTGAGTCTCTGCACCTAGGTACTTGTATAGTAGAAGATCCCAATTAGTCTCAGATCCAAATTGGTGGTTCGGCCCGTTTACCTTTGGTTTGTAGGGATTTGAGAACAGCTACATTAAGTGTTGAGTTTAAGCGTAATGTTTTGGTTCCATGGGCTATGAGTTGATCCTAGGCATGGGTTGGTTGGCTAGTAATTCTGAAAGTTAGACTTTTTGACTTGCCTCGGAAATACCCTCGAGATTACGTGATCCTAAAAGGATCGGTTTGGCTTAGCTATCTAGAATCACTTAATACATTTATCGATGATTTGCAATCCGTTAGAATAGTCCATGAGTACGCAGATGTTTTGATTAGGTTAGGGGTTTACCCCTAAAACAAGGGATAGACTTCCGCATATATCCTGTTGACAATGAAAAGCCAGCTATCCGATCAATGACAGTTTTGGAAATGGAGGTCAAGAAGCTTCACAATCGTGAAGATTAACTAGATAAGGTACGGTACAGAGAAGCTCAAGAAGATGCGACTTAGAAGACTGAAGACTAGATACGTGCATCATACCCTTTTTCTTAAGGGTATATCCTTTCTCTAGGAGTTTTATGCCTACTTGTTTCTAGCTTTTAAAGTATATCCTCTAGGATGTATCATCGATGCTTAGGTAGAAGCCAATGGATGTAAACGTGTATTCGAAACATGTTATGATTGATGGTTGCAAGTGGTTGCTCGTGGGTGCTTATACACACTATATGCACTAGAACGACTTAGTCACTTTCATATTGCATTCGCATATATGTATTTTCTTAACAGATTTAATTTGATATGTTATCATATGGATGTTGCATATGGATGTATGGCTATGCACACATCTAGCATTTACATAACTAGGACGCTTGCATACATGATTGGATGCATGGCACTGATATAATTCGCATTAAGGAGGTCAACTGAATCAGTAGACCGCCTGATTTCTGCATTAGATAAGGACATGTACACACACTATGCATATGATCGCGAAGCATTAGAAGTCTTTTAAGGATAGTGGACGCTTGTGTTTGTTGTAGTAGATGGACGGTTGGATGGTAGGATATACATTCTTCCTAACTTGAAGATTTCGGGGACGAAATCCTTTTAAGAGGGGGAGAATGTAACACCCCATGAATTCTATAACACTAAGTTTCACAAATAAAAGTATAGTTAATTCTAGATGTGGGAATTAAGGGAAACGGGTTACGCCGTTGCGTTCGTCTCGGAATTCTTCTTGAGATAGAGTCCGAGTTTGCATAAATCGGACTTCGTATGAAGGAGTTATGGCTTTCCGAAGTTCCAGAATAAAATTTAAAATTTAAACAGCTCGGTTTCAAGTTCAAAATTCGAAAAATAAGCTCAAACTGGGCTAGGCGAGAAAATTCCCGCCCAGGAACCAGGTCGACCATAGGGTCGACCATGGTGTCGACCTGGGCACCCCCAGGTCGACCTGGGTGTCGACCTACCAGTCGACCTGCCTGGTCTGCCTGGTTCGTCTGATTGGGTCCTGGCTTGAATTTCTGGGCCTGATCTTGTCACTAGGGTTGAGTTGTCTTCTTTTGATTGGCTTCTCTTTAGAACGGATGGCTTTGATTAACCCTGGCTTCATCGATGGCTCTAATTAACTTGCAACTCTATAAAAACACCTTAGGTCTCCAACTAAAATTCACACAAAAATAAGAACTTGAGCCGCCATGATGTCAGAAGAAAACTAAGGAGAGCCTCCGCTTGAAAAGAGATGAACAACGAATCAACTCAAGATAATTCAAATTTGATATTAAAGCTACTAATAAAATCAAAACAACAATGTCTACCCAAAAGGAATGCATCTCAATTTCAGAACCTCAGATCTCAGAAAAACAAGACCGTCTTGTGTTGTAAGTATAATGGCTCTTTAGATGGGAATACGATTAAGACATGATTTGTTGTAAATTGTAATATGGAATTATTAATTATTAACGATGTTGTTTTATATTTGTTATTTGTGATAATTTGAATGATTGTGGTGATTGAATCTTTTATGTATTGTGAATCAAACAATCAACACCTTATGCGAATTGTATGTATACAGTTAGATCTAAATATATGCTTATGCAAGTTATAGGTTGCAAGTTAGATTTACATTACATGATTCATGGAGATTGTATTATGCTAGAATAAAAATTTAGATCAACTTATATGTCTCATGTTCATATGCAAATAGACTCGTTCACATGATTCTTATGCAAGTCAAAGGCTTAGATTTGGATCCATGTTCACATGATTTTATAAGTTTCATGTTTGACCCGTATTCATATATATGTTCATGTCGACAAACTATACATTCTTTATGGACATATTAAAATGTTGTCACATGCTAGTTTTATGTTTGAGGTTATGCCTAGATCAATACATTTACATGTCATGCTGCGTTGTATTGGATTCATGCGACAACTATTATGCTATACCATGTTATATCTTTATAATAGTCCAAAATTTATGATTCACGTGACACCTATCTAACTGGATCCAATATTCATGTGCAAGTTTGTGACATGTTATGCAATGTTATGATTCATGTTATGCAAGATCACCTTATTTATCTAGTACACCTTTATGTCACATGCTAATCCATAATTATGTTTAGGCCAAATTTCATAGTATAGGTTCATTGAACCTATGCTCCCTTCTTTACTTTGTTTATGGATTGGGCCTTTTAGCGGGCCCAATATCTTCATACGATTAATATGAATAATCGAGCGAGGGTAACGTTGGGATAAACTATTAAATTAAAATATGTTAATATGTAGGCGGGCCTAAAATCCATGAAATGGGTTAAGGCCATAAATGGTATAAATTATGTACCATTAGTTTGGAATAAAACATGTGACATGAAATATTTACAAAAGTAAAAATGTAAATTTAGACAATACGAATATGCTTAACCCGAGGTTGGATTGAGTTGTGATGTAAACCTGCCCGGACCCGCCCGGCTGTCCAGTAATCACAACAATACCTATCCAATGTGAGAGGTTAAGGCCTTGAGCCCAATAAAGACCCGAGGTTAGACTGAGTTGTGGCGTAAGACTGCCCGGAACCGACCGGCATACAGGCAGCCACAACAATACCTGAGTGGTTGGTGCTTTAATAAGACAATTAAAGCTAAGTTAGGATTGGTAGGGTTAAGTTAACTAAAACACTTAACCAACTTAATATGTTAACAAGACAAGACTTGTAGAGGTTAAGTAAATTCAGGACACTTAACCGTTATAACCTGATAATTAGATAAGTGGGTGAGGTTAAGTAAATTTAGAATACTTAACCATTATAACACGTTAGCTAGATAAGTGGGAAAGGCTAAGTAAATACACTTAGCCAAATTAATATGTTAGTCGGACTAGAGGGTAGGGTTAAGTAAACTTAGAACACTTAACCATCATAGTGTGATAAATTGAACAGGGTTAAGTTGAAACATAAAGGGACAATACCTAACCATTAGAACATGTTAACTAAACAGATGTTAGGGTTAAGTTAACTAAGGGAACTCTTAACCGTTATAACATGTTAGTTAAAACAGATAGGCAAGGTTAGGTTAAAAGGGACACTTAACCAATACTAGATGAATGGGTAGGGTTAAGTAATAAGAAATACTTAACCAATATAACTTGGTTTGTGATAGGGTTAAGTCAGCATGAACTACTGATAACACTTAGCCAGTTTAATATGACAAAGGAGTGGGTTAAGCTAACTTGAATTGACTAATGACACTTAACCAATCCAACTTGACGAGAAAGAGGGCTAAGTTGTAAACCTTAGTTAAGAAAACAATCGAGAACGAGAGCTAAGTTGAAATCCCCAGTTAAAGAAACTAAGTGATAAACCTTAGTTAACAAGATTTATGGGAAAAGAAACTAAGTGGTAAACCTTAGTTGAGAACAACTAAGTAATAATTCTTAGTCAAGAAAACCGAGCCGGTCCATAATAGATGAATAACCCGATATGGTAGATCATCGCTTAACAAGTACATGAGGAGGAGCAATCGTTTATCTGATTTTGGAAAAGGCTCCAGCGGACTGGGTTTAGAAGCACGTAGCTTTGGAGGACGTGAGGGTACTCTTGGTATCCCTCTGTGAGGTTGCAGATGATCCGCCTGGGCTCACATAGGTTAAGGTCTACGGTAGAAGAACCAAGGGTATGCCTTGGTTGCAGTATGAGCAACCTAAAGACTAGGGTGGATCAGCATGGGTCGGTGATACTTAGTTTAGCCATGTGATAGCACGTCGTCGACTACCTACCATCTTCAGTCAATCGTAGTACGCATGCAGAAAGGCAGAGAACTCCCAACAGACCATATACTTGCTATCTAGTTATGGGTGAGGCTGGCCAATAGGAAAGTGGGGTATAGGTGGCAGGAGTATAGTTCTCGTGCTTGATTTTCTTGGATTGCCTTTCATTAGTTGAGGGGGGGGTCATGTGGGACCATAACCACTAGTAGAAAAACAGACCTTAGTATCTGCATCGACAGATAACCTAAAGCTCCCGACCGAGTTCCGTGTTTCTAGAATAGCCCTGCCACGGGACTCGGGTCGCACATTTCAGGACATGTGCATCTAGACAGCGATAAACGATTTGCGACACATACGTGGGGAAAGTCTAGGAACATATACCACTCTAGGCAGTGTGTCCTAGACTAGGGGCATCGTTCGACAGGTAGTAAAATCCCTAGTTGGACCTAGGTGGCATAAATTCTGAATCCGAGAAGTATTAGATAGGTCGCATAAACCCTAGTTGAATCTAGGAAGCGCTCGATATGAAAACCCTGGGTTAGATCTAGGTAATAAATAACAGATGTACACCTGAAGGCAACCACAATTACAGGGATTGGGATCACGTTATCATCTTTATACAGATTACTAGTTGGGATACTAGTTAGGTGGTGCAGAGATATAGAATGGGGTGTGATAGTATATTCGGTTTAAACTATCTTGCTTTGGTTTATATTAGTCTGTTATTCTGGTACCGTCCCATTTTACAGTTTACTCCTGTCATGAACTTTATCCTGTTCACATGCTAAAAGCCACTTGACTTACTCAGGCTTTATGTCTGACTCTATTTTTCTTTCGTCTTCTTCTCTTCTGTCCCCCCCAGGTAGTCAGGGAGGGAATAGCTCTACTTTGTATGGACTATTACTCTTTCCAAGTTGGAAGACTCTTGGATATAACGCTTCAGACTCTCTTTTCCGCTGTTATGGCTGGCTTATGCTACATTGGGGAATATAAATGTTATTTTATGCTTCTTTATTTTGTAAGACAGATGATACTATGGTATTAGAAAGAAATTGTTGTACAAACTATTTTATCAATAAAGTAAAGATTTATTTTCCGCTGTTTTAATTTCTTTTCTGTCTTGTAATTTATCTGCATCTTTTACCTTAAATGCTCCACAGAACTTAGTGCATTCCCTTTGTGAGTGGCACTAAAGGATGTGGGGTGTTACACCTTGAGTGAAAGAGGTTGACTCTGAGTCCTTTGTTTGTCGAGTGGCAAAGTTTAGAGTACATATCTGCCTTTGACTTTAGACCCTCTATCGATTATGTACCCGGTTTGTTGGCATCGTTAGAGGTGCAACTTATGCTTTTGGGATAGATAGGAGCGGCGTAGCGAGATAACCTGCAGCTGATAAAGATAGTAGACAAGCTCATAAGAGGGGAGTTTTCGAGCCATCTTAGTAGATATACTATAGATGAAAAAGGTTGGTTGTGTAGGGATGTGAAGACCTTGCATATCACGAGACGAAAGCTTGAGGAGGACGATCCTTGAAGACCTCAAGCTTTCGTCTCGAGATATGCAAAGCCTTCACATCCCTACACAACCAACCTTTTTCTTCTATAGTATATCTACTAAGATGGCTCGAAAACTCCCCTCTTATGAGCTTGTCTACTATCTTTATCAGCTGCGGGTTATCTCGCTACGCCGCTCCTATCTATCCCAAAAGCATAGATTGCACCTCTAACGATGCCAACAAATCGGGTACATAATCAATAGAGGGTCTAAAGTCAAAGGCAGATATGTACTCTAAACTCTGCCACTCGACAAACAAAGGACTCAGAGTCAACCTCTTTCACTCAAGGTGTAACACCCCACATTCTTTAGTGTCACTCACAAAGGGAATGCACTAAGTTCTGTGGAGCATTTAAGGTAAAAGATGCAGATAAATTACAAGACAGAAAAGAAATTAAAACAGCGGAAAATAAATCTTTACTTTATTGATAAAATAGTTTGTACAACAATTGCTTTCCAATACCATAGTATCATCAGTCTTACAAAATAAAGAAGCATAAAATAACATTTATATTCCCCAATGTAGCATAAGCCAGCCATAACAGCGGAAAAGAGAGTCTGAAGCGTTATATCCAAGAATCTTCAAGCTTGGAAAGAGTAATAGTCCATATAAAGTAGACCTATTCCCTCCCTGACTACCTAGGGGGGGCAGAAGAGAAGAAGACGAAAGAAAAACAGAGTCAGACATAAAGCCTGAGTAAGTCTAGTGGCTTTTAGCATGTGAGCAGGATAAAGTTCATGACAGGAGTAAACTGGAAAATGGGACGGTACCAGAATAACAGACTAATATAAACCAAAGCAAGACAGTTTAAACCGAATATACTATCACACCCCATTCTATATCTCTGCACCACCTAACTAGTATCCCAACTAGTAATCTGTATAAAGATGATAACGTGATCCCAATCCCTGTAATTGCGGTTGCCTTCAGGTGTACATCTATTATTTATTACCTAGATCTAATCTAGGGTTTTCATATCGAGCGCTTCCTAGATTCAACTAGGGTTTATGCGACCTATCTAATACTTCTCGGATTCGGGATTTATGCCACCTAGGTCCAACTAGGGATTATATTACCTGTCGAACGATGCCCCTAGTCTAGGACACATTACCTAGAGTGGTATATGTTCCTAGACTTTCCCCACGTATGTGTCGCAAATCGTTTATCGCTGTCTAGATGCACATGTCCTGAAATGTGCGACCCGAGTCCCGTGGCAGGGCTATTCTAGAAACACGGAACTCGGTCGGGAGCTTTAGGTTATCTGTCGATGCAGATACTAAGGTCTGTTTTTCTACTAGTGGTTGTGGTCGCACATGACCCCTCCCTCAACTAATGAAAGGCAATCCAAGAAAATCAAGCACGATAACTATACTCCTGCCACCTATGCCCCACTTTCCTATTGGCCAGCCTCACCCATAACTAGATAGCAAGTATATGGTCTGTTGGGAGTTCTCTGCCTTTCCGCATGCGTACTACGATTGACTGAAGATGGTAGGTAGTCGACGATGTGCTATCACAGGGCTAAACTAAGTATCACCGACCCATGCTGATCCACCCTAGTCTTTAGGTTGCTCATACTGCAACCAAGGCATACCCTTGGTTCTTCTACCGTAGACCTTAACCTCTGTGAGCCTAGGCGGATCATCTGCAACCTCACAGAGGGATACCAAGAGTACCCTCACGTCCCCCAAAGCTACGTGCTTCTAAACCCAGTCCGCTTATCACCCTCAGACGGATGGTCAAACAGAAAGAGTGAATAGGATTCTAGAAGATCTTTTGAGGTTATGCATCTTGGACTTTGGAGGGACATGGGAGGAACATCTTCCATTAGTAGAGTTCTCCTACAACAACAACTATCAGACTAGCATTGGCATGGCACCTTTTGAAGCTCTATATGGACGACCTTGCCGATCACCGACTTGTTAGTGGAAATCTATGAATAAGATTTTTCTTGGGCCTGAGATGGTTAGGGAAACCTCGGAGAAGATAGACTTGATTCAAAGACGCACGAAGATGGCACAAGACCGACAAAAGTCATACGCTGATAAGAGACGAACCAATCTTGAGTTCGATGTTGGAGACACAGTTTTTATTAAAGTATCACCATTGAGGAACGTAGTTCATTTTGGATCTGTAGGGAAATTGGCACCAAGATTCGTAGGGTCATTCCTATTACAGAAAGAATTGGATAGATGGCCTACAGAGTGAATTTGCCTGAGAAGCTTAGTGGTGTTCATGACGTATTTCACACATCGCATTTGAGGAAGTGTTTACACGATACTACGGAAGTAGTAGAGCCGAGCATGCTTAAAGAAGTGGAAGTAGAGGGAGATGCCACGATTAGACGAGTTCCAACATGCATCCTTGGATCAGAGGTCAAGAAGTTACGCAACCGAGAGGTCAAGTTGATTAAAGTCCAATGGGGAGATGATCAAGGAGACGCGACTTGGGAAACGAAAGACAAGATACGTGCGTCGTACCCTTTCCTTTTTGAGGGTATGTTCTTAACTTCTCCTTTTTCCACCGCTTTGTTTATGCTGGTTCTATCATTCAATGTATCCTCTCGATTATATCTTTGATCTTTTGGTAGAAAATCCTATGGTAGTAAACATGTGTTTGAGACATGTTATGTTTGGTAGATGCAAGTGGATGTAAGTGTTTGCTAGTGGTTGCTCGTGGATGCATTTACACACACATTAGGCACTAGATCGGCTCAATCACTTTCATATTGCATATGGACGAGTGTGCATATTTAAATTAATGGATTTATATTGAATGTGTAATCATATGGATGTTGCATTTGGATGAATGGGTGTGCACTCATATAGAAATGATATGTATCATTAGGATTCTTTTGCATACATAATGGACGCATGGCACTATCATGTTTGTCATTAAGGAGGTCAACTGAATCAGTAGACCGCCTAATGCAGGGACATATACACACACTTTGCATATGTTCATGAAAGCAATAAAAATATTTTAAGGACAATGGACGCCCGTGATTGATGGATGAGTAGATGGATGATGGATGGTAGGACATACATACTTCTTAACTTGGAGATTTCGGGTATGAAATCCTTTAAGTAGGGGAGAATGTAACACCCCGTAATTTTAAAATATTAAAACTTAAAAATTTAAGAATACTTAATTTTTAGAAGAAGAATTAAGTGAAACGAGTTACGCCATCGCGTTCCCCTTGGAATTCTGCTTGAGATAGAGTCCAAGTTTTGTAAAACGGACACCGTATGAAGAAGTTATGAAGCTCGGAAGATTTAAAGTTTAAAGCTGTAAAACAAGTCGACTGCCCATTTTTCACCATTTGATCGTTTACAAGTCGACCGCCCATTTATCACCAGTCGACCTTTTTTAAGCAGAAGTGAAAACTGTCGACCGGTAGAAATTGGCCAGTCGACTGCTTGATTCTGGGCAGTTTCCTAATGATGTGTTTTTCTAATTTGAGTGGTTCAAACGGTTCCTAATCAAATTTAAAGGTCCTAATTCACCTAGTACATCTATAAATAAACACCTAAACCTAACCCTAATCTCTTCAACCCTAATCCATGGCGCCTCCATGCTTCTGCTCCAACTCAAATTAATTTAGCTTTTCTTCTTCAACAATCAAAGAAGAGGTAATTCAAGATCAGATTTGCTACAACAACGCCTAATTCTCTTTTCTAAGAATCCTATCGTTGTGAGTTTATGTTACTTTCGCATACAATTAAATTAAAAAGTAATTGTGATAGGATTGTAAATTGGATCTAATGTATAAGCCTGTAAATAAGATGAATCATATCAAGTTTTGTAATTTGTTATCCTTCAGATTCATACCTAGTTGCTATTATCACATGCCTGTCTGATCTGTCTTATTGTTATTCATTTCACATGCCTATTTATATGTTTATTCCAATTTTGATGTTTGATTCTCCTCCCTTCTTCTTTTCCTTTTTCCTTTTGAGATTAGGCTAACTTCGAGCCTAAGCATATTACGTTGAGATTTATGTACGAATAACGTTGGGACAATTGGGAAAAGTTTGGGAAATATGTAATGAAATGAGATTTGGCATAAATTGTTGATAACTATGAAATTGATTTAGGCATAATTTGGTACAACTTGTATACATGGAATTATAGGCATAACTTGAATAAGCATTATAAGCATAATTGGAAATTATGGGCAATTGGAAAACATTAATTAAAGACTTGAAATTGGGCATGAATAAAAAGGAAAAGATAATGAACTCCTAAGACACGAGGTTAGATTGGGTTGCGGCAGAAGTCTGCCAGGAACCGCCCGGCATATCCTGCAACCGCAAACGGCAATCTAATGTGAGAGGTCAAAGGAATAAATTAGATGCGTAATAGTGCTAAGACATGAGGTTAGATTTAGATTGCGGTAGAAGTATGCTCGGAATCGCCCGGTACATCCAGTAACCGCAAATGGCAATCTAATGTGGGAGGTCTTACATGATTACGGGTATAATGAATTAATGAACACTTAACCAAAGGTAAGACATGGGCATAATAAAAGGGTTAAGTGCGTGACATGGGCAGCATGTGAAACATAATAAAAAGCACTCAACCATAATGAGACATGTGGTAAGACATGGGAGTAATGAAAGTGGTTAAGTGGGAAATCCTAGTGGGTACCAAGCATATAAGGGAAGCTTGTGTCAAGTATGGGGATCCATTTCAACTAGTAACCCATTTTAAGTTTCTATATGAGCTCGAACTAGGTCGAGGATGGGACACACTTACTGGGGTTGACTGTAAGAGGTCAAAAGAATAAAGAGAGATGGCAATACAGGACCAACAGAGTCATGTGTGTGCGTGGGTCCGGCTGGTAGGTAGGACGTTGTTGCATCGTGTAGGTATACGCCATGCATTTTAGTAGTATCGGGTTGCCACTTTCGGGAGTGATACACCTTACTATGGGGCCAGCACGGGTATCTACGAGTTAGGGAGCCGATCGAATGGGGAGGGTAGTAGGTACAACTAGTAGGGGTAGGAGCAAGTGGGCACCTACGAGAGCAGCTAGGAGTACACGAAGCTACCATTATTATGATTAGTAGGGAGGGATCACCTTTTAGTATGAGACTAGTATTGGTGTGGTGCACGAAATATCTTATAGTGGTTAGAAGCGCAATCGATTTTATACCTTGTTCATCTTGTTTACCTTGTCATAGTTGCTTATGTTACAGTTATTTCTTATATCCAGTTTATGTTCTTATCATGTTACTTTACTTATTATAATGTTAAAGTCACTAGACTCGCCAAACTTTATGTCTGACCCTTTTTGTCTTGCCTCTTTTCATTCCTTCCCCCCCCCCCCCCCCCAGGTTCTCAGGGTGGGATTAGCGAGGCTTGATTTGGATTTCTCTCTCTCTCTAGCCACTGGAAGTGCTGAAAGTAATGCTCAGCTTTGTTTCTCTCTCATATGGCATTTTGTAATGGGATTATGTTTTTGCTTTTATGTACTCAAATAATAATTTTGTTCAAGATGGATATTTTTGTACTCGGCTTTAGTATGTGGTTCTGATGTTGTAACCAGACATGTTTTGCATTTCCGCTACATTGAATAAATTTTGAATTTTTGAAGTACCATTTTATATATCTATGTTATGATGTTCTGTTCTATACACTTATAACGCTCCATGGAAGTTAATGCTTTCCCTTAGTGAGTGACATTAATGATGTGGGGTGTCACATATATATTCACAACAGAATATCATACAGCCCCCAAAATATTCCTATCTGAATATAACTCGATATTTCAAATCCAGTGTTAAATCAAAATTCAATTTATATTTATATTACATCCTTTTATAGTATAAATAAATCATTATAAATTATAAAGGAATTCCATAGCGACTTTACTAAAATTTGATTTGGACACAACTCACAATCTATACAACGAAATCCCGATTTTTCTCTTCCATTAGAAAAATATACTTTACCAGCTTCGAACGTTTCTTGTTTCACAGAAATCCAACTTAAAATGGATTCTATATATTCGTTTAAAGCTCGAATCGCCAAATTACGAACTACCGCGCCATTTCGAGCTCGATTATAATTATAATATAATTATACGTTCAACTGCGTTTATATAATATATTCGTTAATATAATTCAACTCTAAACTGAAATATATATTATAAATGATCCAATTCACACAATATTGTGAATTCCACTATTTCCGACTATTTCAAAAATTAAATATATTATTCTATTATTTATATTAATTAAATATTCAGTATTATTTAATTTTGGTCATTTTAAATTACCAAACCATTATTTAAATAATTAAATAAATTATTTATTTATTATCCGTTAAATATGCGGGTCGTTACATATCCCTTTTTTATACATATTATAAATGTGTAGAGATTTAGGAATAAAAACCTAAAAGCTGTTATTTAAATCTTGGATTTTGGAATAGATTTTAGGTGAGTGAGAAATATATACATTCTTTCTAATATCAAATCTAGTTCGTTGGTGTAAATTCGAATTCATATGCCTAAATCTAATTTTTATTTGTAGGCTCTTAAATTAGTAATATTCTAATTTTGCCTACAATTCTTTCTTCTATCTTATGGTTATTGTTTATACCTTAACTTTGAAATCAGTCCCCAATTTTTTTTGAAGTTTGTGTAATTGTTTATTCCAGATTTGTAAAATTGGATAATTGTAAGATTTGTGTGAATTACCATTGTTAGTTTGTGAATCTATCTATGTTTTGGATTGTTTAGGGCTTTTGCTTGATTATTTTGTAAATTATCCCTTTTTGTTCTTTTTCTATAAAAAGACAACGTTTGAAATTATAAGGAATGTGACAAATCATATAGGAGGAGATGGGTACACTCGTGTATTTTATACGTAGTTTATACTACCGATTGCAAATAAAATATTATTTATTCCTTGTGATTTTAAATATGTCAAATTTTCTTCTTTTAATATGTTTGGTCAAAACTTACAAGAATTAAAGAAAATAACTTTTTTTGGATTTTGAATCTCCGCAAGTCAAAACACAGGAAGATTGTTCTAGTCAGTAGTTTGGATTAGCATGTAAAATGATTAAAATTTAAAATAATTAGTAACTACATATATATATTTCCCTAGTGTGTATATATATATACTTCAATTTATCCATCCAAAAATATACATAAACAATGCTAGTATTATTATAATAAAAAAATTGGCAAGGCTGACCAGTTTTTATAGTAACTGTAACACTTATTATTATAACACAAGGTACATGAGTTTGACAGATTTCCAACCAACTAGAGACTATTTTCATAGTGGACCGACTACTGCAATTATACAAGTTTATAGAGCTAGAATACTTATCTGGACTACAATAATCAAGGCAACTCATAGAATGTAAAACAAGTTGTCTAGGTAATCACAGTACAGATTACATAGCTCCACACAGGGAGAGATATTTCAAACTTCACACAGGAAGAGTTACATAGCAGAACCATATGTTTCCATAACAAAGCTAGTTGAAACAGAAAACCGCATAGCACAGAATGGCATAACTTGGTGAAACAGCAAAACTAGCAAGCAATACAACTTGAAAGAAAAGCATATTGCATAACATAGAGGCAAAGCTCCAAATTGACCTAGAGATAAGAGCCAGAAAGCCACAACCCAAAGATTAACCAAAGATGAAGACTACGAGAGCAACATCACCAGAAACCTTAATGAGATCAGCTAACAAAATAGCAGCCAAGGCAGAGATGCCAAGGCGATCACAAGATCTGGTACTAAAACACCAACTATAGCATAAATGAGAAGATGGAAGGAAAAAAGTAAGACCACCCACAAAATCTAGAAAAACCGAGAGTAGAGCTTCACCTTGATTGTCGAACATGGTGAAAGTGGAGAACTGTGAAACTGGACACCATCAACTTGGTATAACCCACCCAAAAACACCAGATCCAGACACGAAAAAAGCAAAATAGATACAGTCGACTCGCATAACAACTACAATGTCACATCACATACATGAACACTCAACTGCACAAAATAAACCTAAATCAATTCAATTAACAAATAAACTAACACCCTAACAAAGGAAAGATCAACCAAATAACCAACTGAAATCAAAAAGTAAACATACCAAAGCTACATGATATTCTCACAAAAACAAAACCCCAACTAGCACGTCAATATACATCGATCCACAACCGAAAAGCCTGCCTTTCGATAGAGGGAGAGTGTTAGAACGAGTGAAAACAACATGAAACACTAGAGAAAAGTCACAAATAGATGGTGAACAAATCAGTGAAGAGGCACAGGAATAGGCGAGGAAGCGTAGTAGGGAGTAGGAAGAAAAAGTGTAAACAAGGCTAGGGTATTTCAATTAATCGCAAGAGTTGAAATACGAGACAACATATCTGAAAAGCTCGAAGTGAAAAGTGAATATGGATCTGAGAATGGAGAAGCTGGTATTATTATAAATTGGGTAAATGTTAAAATAGAACTAGATTTGAGTGCCCTCCATTTATAATAAGTATATGGAAATGTTTCCCATAATAAATGGAAATAAATGTTTGTAACCTTTGAATTGATTAGCAATAAATATGGATTTAATTGCAGTAGTTGCAAAGGTTAAAACTAACTTAAATGAGAATTAAGATTATATCCACGAATTTTATGGGTAAATAAATATGACAATAAATGTCAAAAGGTTACAATTAAACTAAATAGGGAATAAATAATATAACTTCAATTTAGGCTAATTAATGTTATAAAGATGAATATGTTATGTGTGTGTGTATATATATAAGAATTAATAGAATAAACAACGGTATCCTAATAAATGGGAGTTACAATAAACTAAATTAATGAAATTAAATGTAACTGATATAATGGTATTTATTTGAAAGTCTATTACCTTAAGAAATTGATCATTATGGTCGTTAATGCAATATGACAGTTATGATAATAATTTAATTTATTAATGCAAATTAGGTAGTAATTATCATAATTAATACTAAGTCCAACAAATCATCTTAGAGCTAAAATCATATCTCACAGGAATAACATTTTATCTCATCTTTAGTTTAATTCTAGGAATTATATCTCCGATTTATATAAGAATTGGACCTGCTAGTAGGTTAATGATGTAAAGTCAGTTACGTTATTCGATAGAGAACTTCACTTTCCAACAGGCGGATATATGTACAACTGATGTGAGATATCATCAACCATAGGAGCTAGTGACAATAATTATTATCGAAACATTGAATGTTCCTAATGGTTATTAAAAATATTAAAGTCTTAAGTGGCTGCTGGGCCCGCCTCCCTCCTAAAAGAAAAAACCTAAAGGGACAATCTAATAGCCCATCCTACATATGAACTAAGGTCTTAAGTAATGAGATCCAAGTACTAGGGTATTAAGTGATTGGATTCACCCTTTCCCTTAAAGGTAAGGCTAGAATCATGGGTTTCACCCTTATCAGGCACTAAGTGATCAAATAGCACACCTTCTTCCGAACAATAACTATTACATGGCTAATTTGTACAAAATCGAAAATCACTGCGAGGGTCTGCTATGTAAGTGAGTGGGTTAATTCCACCCTGTGATATGATATTAACGACCGTTACAAAAGTACTAAAGGTTTGCCTATCCTACGGAAATTAATAAGTGGCTTAGGGATTATCCAATAAGGTCAGTTAGATAGTAAAAAAGGGGTCCGTCGGGGAAGGTCACAAATGACGGTTGGTTATCTACCTATGCTGTAGGTAACAACTGGCTGCTTACTATCTCTTGTTTTATACAGGGTTGGGATACATGAATGACAGAAGCCTTATTTATGAGTTAGGAGGTTTAGTAGCCAGCATCTTCTAATTTGAATCGATGTGCTTGTAAACAACCTAGGTATTAAGTGATCATAGGGGATCCAACTTTTACATTATATCGTGAGTGAGGTCATAAGTGGTTGTACAACGCACTCTTTTATTAGTAAGGTATTAAATGGTAAGAAAGCCCGTTTTTTAGTTATTGGTTTGCAGGTGGTTTAAAGGTTTTATGTATGTGTAAAGGTTTTATCTCACTATATAATAATAATAATAATAATTTATCTTTGAGAAGTGCTACCTCGGGTATTGTAATTATTCGTTGTGTGTAATCTTTATAAGATTAGGTTAGAATCACTAACCTTGTTCGAAATATAGTTTGGGTGAAACCATGTGGGAATGCATTTGTTTATTGTAGATAGTGTTATACATTTCCTATTCACGAGAACTTGTTGTTCTGACCCGCTCCTCATAATAGCTCTCAGGTTTATCTTGAGGAAGACAAGTTATTGGATGTGTTCTTGTTTGATTTTCGTTCCTGTTCTTCATGCCTAGTATTGATGTTACAATTCACTATTTAGGTAGTCAATATTTGTTATCCTATCTTGTTTGCGTTATGAGTTAGTTTTATTGTACTTTGATTATGCTTATTATCTGCGGGCATCAGATTTATGCAATCCGTATTTAAATGAGTTTGAGTTTCGATTTTAGTCCAAAATCAATCTCTGGAAAGTATGGGGTGTTACATGACGCGTTAGACGCGCCCGACACCGACTTGGTTGTTTCCACCAGTTGCCTATATATTTGTGCCACATCTCATTCATTTCATCAAACCTGAAGCTTCTTTCCAACTTTCAGCTTCTTGAATTTTTTAGACTAGTAATGCAATTTTTTAGGTAATTTTTTTGCCTTTATACTAATTTTTAAGTTTCATACAGCATACATTTTTTTCTCCTTTTTTAGACATATTTGAAATTTCATATTTTCCGAGTTGTGGCTAACTCATCGCCTCTACTGCTGCTTCGCCCATGCCTATCGCAAACTGAATGGGAGAATGCATGTTTGTTGGCTGCTAACATTAAAAAGTTGTCGTTTCTTACGCTAACACCTGAATCCAAATAGCCCAGTCACAGAGTACCAAAAATGAATAACACTCGATATTTGTAGTCGTTCGGCAAGTGTGCCTACGTCCAATTTGAAGTAACTTCATATATTTATACTTTATATGGATACAAGTATAATCCTTTTGGTTATAAAGTTAAGATCCAACAATTCCTCCTCTTAACATTGTCCAAAAGGTCCAAGATTATACTACAATGTCCACAAAAGTCCATGTAGCAAGCTAAGTGTCAAGATCCAAGCCAAATCTAAGAGGAAGTTCACCAATCCAAAGATGATTTTAAAGTCCATAAATCCACGAGAGAAGCCATTAAACGTCTCCAACATATCTCTAAGCTCCCAAGTATCCAACCATCCAAAAAATCCCAAAAAATACCCAGCAAGGAAGTATTTATAGCAGTAGAGGACTACAACCCACAAGGGCACGAGGTCTAAAATTCATCTTCCAGATCGGTATCGATCCCAAAAGCCTTAGCCGAATTCTACTCCATCTTCAAATGCCTTGATTCCATTGCCAACCTCCAATTCGTACCGATCTCGGAAAATTCTTTGACTTGCACCGATTTGGAAGAATAGAAGGCAAATATGGATCCTGCATACCTTAGATAAATCCATGCCAAATTAGGGATATGAATACCATGCTACCAGGAATATTGATCCTGGAATACGAATAGTTTAAAAAGATCCCGGGATATTTATTGAATTTCCACATCCATTCCATCGTGAGTTGTACCGATCGTAAGTGTTTCTTTGGGAATATGCACCGATCCTGAAACACTTAGCCGAGAGTTCAAGTTTTTCATGAATTCCGCGACTTCGTCTAAATTTCTCTGAGTTTTCCCAAGTCCGTACTCAAGTTTTGATTACTTAAATAGCCATATATCTGAAGCGTGACTGGCTTATAAAAAGACGGGTCTGGGCTTACCCATCAAAACACGTCCTTCGGTGGAAGACGCATTTTGTATAACACAGAAATCCGTTAATCTAGAAGTTGCAATACTAGAAAAGTCCAAACAGAAATCCATTAACCGAAAACCAGAAAACCATGATTGCATTGAATCATATTAATAGAATACCAAAGTTCGAATCCAAAGAAATCCCAAGATCACTTTGTATCGTATTATAAGACAAAGCCAAATCAGAACGTTCGGAATCTGAATCCAAGAATTCCAAGTATTAGGAAAACCAGAGAAATCCAATCTGAAGTTTATGACCTCATCGGGACTAACCTAAGAAAGTATAACCCATACTTGTGACAAACCAAGTGAATCGTCTTGTTAAGTCCCGAAGAAACCACCCACATCCAATAGAGTATAGTCCGTAATCGAGCCGTAACAGAACGATCTTGCCAAGTCCTGACAAGACTATTCAAATCCAAAATCTAATTGAGTATAGTCCACATACGACCCTAGACCGAACGATCTTGCCTAGTCCTGACTAGACAGTTCAGACCCAAGCAAGCATAGCCCATACCAGAGCCATGACCAAGCGATCTTAATAAGTCCCGATATGACAGCCTAGTCCTTCCCAAGCATAGTCCATACTTGGGGACCACTTTAAGAGTTGTATGCTTGATGAGCATAGTCCATACACACTAAGTCCTTAAAGTTTGAAATTCCAATTCTTGATTCTGTACTTTACATTCATAGTCCATACAAGCAAAGCAATTTTATTAAAGTTCAAAATGTTATAATTTTTTATAAATCCAAAGAAAGCTAACGAATTATTAACGATACACAGAGCACGCCCAGGGATCTGTACATGCGTAAGCCGATGTAGTCATTTTTTATTACAAATTTATTAAATAGGGGTAGATGGTTGCAAAGAGCATGACTAAGAATCTCAATGGATTTTGTACATGGATAGGCAGACTTAGCCATCTGCATCCAAAAGCAGGAAAACCAAAAAAAACAACATCCAAAAGCCTAAAAACAAGAGAATTGTAACGACCCGGAAAAATGCGACCTTGATTATCCGATATACAACACATATCAAACATCAAGAGTCGAACATACTAGATGGTTAATGAAAGAAATTAGAGGGTGAGGAAAGATAAGAGAGAAACTTAGAATAGAAGAAGAAGAACACAACATCAGAGTAACACGAACCTCATAGCGGAACGAATAACATATAATATATGTTACATAACTTTGAAATATAAATCTGTACTTTAATATACATCATTATCAAAGTACAGCACTTACAACACAACAGAAATAAACAATAGCTATATGATCCTGAAGCCTCCTGCTCCAGCTCTTCATGTATCTGTAAATCCCGACTACTTAACTGCCCATACAAAATTGGGCATCCAAGAGTTTACGAAAAAAAAAACAAAATAAACTCCGGGTCAGTCATGGGACAGGTATGAGTAAAATAGTTTAAGAAGGTAAATGATATCTCATAAGACCACGCCGTATAATGGAACGGGTTTTTCCCTTGTGAGAATACAAATTATCTTTATATCAAAAACCTTTTGATATTATAATAATGTCTATCAACCACAATATAATAATCATCTAGCAGAAACGCTTTCATCTCACGTTCTACATACATAGTATACAATCAAAACTGCAAGCACGTATTAGGTAATGGATTTCCAACTATAACAAGGCATGGAACTACCTTTCGCTAGTGTACCTCTAGAGAGGAATACACTGGGTTCAACAAGAACATCTTGCAACCTGGCCACACATGGCCGACCACTCATTTTGCTTGAGTGTATCGAATGTATATCACCAACGGTTGTGATCAGCAACCGTTTCCCGAATGGGACAGAATCAACGATAGATTTTTAGAAGTAAATGAAACTCTAGATCAGGTGATTATACACCCTACTTCGGAGCGACCGACTTAGCCATGCTGCCTGCCCGATTTCTGTCATTTACCGGTTGATGAGGCTTGAGGTTACACTTCATCATCGCATCAGATTCACTTCGAATGCCACATTCTTAGATCCATCGAAAATCACTAATTGACGTCTATAACAGTACATTACGTGCTAGCTAAAGAAGTTTCCTTCTCCGCTTCCACTCTGGGTACGGTTGAAGAAATCAATGTACGTGACCTTTCTGGAAATACTCTGTCAGACATTCATCCATACAAGTTATCCAGGAACAGGATGAACCGAAGGAACTATTCAGTATATCCATCTTAGGCACTGTTATCTAAGATTTATACAACAGCCCTTGCACTTTACTTCGTCTTCAATTATCTTTGGCATATATGATTCGCAACGCTTATGCCAATACAGAGTGGTTCTTTGGATAATAATCCAACCGGTCTCTCCATATTAACAACGTTAAATAGTCAAAACTTCGATAGTCGGTGAGTTAACTATCAAAGAAAAATACGTGTGCAAACAACGATATTATTTCCAGATGGAAATTATATCGATCAAACATCATTTAACATTTTATCTCTTAAGTTCATTTTTCATCTCCTGTTTCCCTATATTCAACATTTGCTATTTTATAAATATACGTTATTTACATTGGGAACATTTCCATTTCTTGTTTTATGTATTAGAAAACATTTTTAATTCTTGTTTGGGAAAACAATTCCAAAACTCCTACGTTTGGATTAAACAGATGTTTAGATAAAACATCGCTATGCCAACTCAAACCATTTCCTTTAATTACTAAATTCACTTAACCATCCTTTACTGCCGAACCTTAACCATTCCTTAGTTAAAAACGAAGCCAATCAAGTTGGGGCAGAACTACCTCTCAGACCTTAACTGAACAACATTTCTAACTTTTAAATAGGCAAGGTTCACTTTATATTTCTTTAACTAACTTCCTTACTTAACCTTTCTTTTCGAGTAACTATATTCGATTAGCTCCTTTTTTGATTAGCTCTATTTGATTATCTCTATTTGATTTACTCTATTCGATTTACCCTATTGCATTCACTTTAACCGATTAACTTTATTTGATAAATTCTTCTCAAGTAATCCTTTTCGATTTATTCTTTTTGAATAAACTATATTCGAATAACTCATTTCGAATAAACTATATTCGATATCTCCTTTCGAATAAACCATATTCGATATCGCACTTCGAATAACTTATATTTGATTATCTCATTTGGATTACCTCGGTTTGATTAACTCATCTTGACTAACTCAACTTGATTTACATACTTGATTAACTCAACTCGATTCGATCAACTAGGCTCGACTAACTTGGTTCGACCAACTCGATTCGACTAACTCCTTTAGATTAACGCACTTTGACTAACTTCTTTGGATTAACTAATTCGACTAACTCCTTTAGATTAACTAACTTCGACTAACTCCTTTGGATTTACTAACTTCGACTGACTCCTTTAGATTTACTAACTTTGAATAACTCCTTTAGATTAACTAACTTCGACTAACTCCTTTGGATTTACTAACTTCGACTAACTCCTTTGGATTAACTAACTTCGACTAACTCCTTTGGATTTAACTCACTTCGAATAACAAATATTCGATAACTCCTCTGGATTAACTACTTCGACTAACTCCTTTGGATTTAGCTCACTTCGACTAACTCCTTTGGATTAACTACTTCGACTAACTCCTTTGGATTTAACTCACTTCGAATAACCAATATTCAATAACTCCTCTGGGTTAACTACTTCGACTAACTCCTTTTAGATAATGTTTATTCATTTATAAAGATTTACTTTTAGTAACGGTTCTTCACTTTATAAATGTTCTCTTTAATAATGTTACTTCACTTATACAAGTGTTGTGAACATATTCTATTTAAAACTATCGGTGTTGAAACCAATATCTCTTCTCTATATAAGTTCAGACTTATATATTCCAATTATCAAATGATAAATATTTTATTTTATTTATAAACTGTTATTTATAAATAAATCTTTTTTTATCTGTTAAAAACAGATTTCCATTTTTCTATTTATTTAACAAATAAATATTCCTTTTTATCCTTCCTATTTATTTAACCAATAAATATCTCTTCTTGATTTTTATTTATTTAACAAATAAATAATCCATTTTAGAGTATCTTATCTATTTATACTAAATAAATAATTCACTTTATAATATTCCACTTATAAATATCCTTTTTATAAATATTTATTATTTATAAATATTCCTGTTTATAAAATCTTCTTTGATTTTATAAATAATTTCCTTTTATAAAATCCTTTGATTTTATAAATAATTTATTTTCAAATATCACTTTGAAAATTCCCTTATCAACATTTCGGTATGTTATGGTATTTAACATATCAAATCACGTTGTCCAATATCATTCAAAACACACATAATCAACAACAGTTTATAATTCACATCATATATCAAAATATATGAAAAACAATAAAATAAATGTTGAGGAATCCAGTCGGATTCCTCCAACCTGTTTCCCTGCATCCACAGATGTTACACAATAAAATCAACATCACTTTCAGTTCCATATGATATATTTTGTTAAACAGAATAAATATAGAAATTCAGTAACTGGCTAGCAATTCAATAAAACAGTTAACACATAGTCAATCAGCCAACATTTAACAGTTCTAAAAACACAACATGAAATTATAAACTGTTCAGAGTTAGTGAGATTTACTCACATTGGACGATCACCGTTAATAACGATAACCATCGCTTTATTCGGACGGACAATTTATTTTACAATAAATTGTAACGAGCTTCGATTCGCTTCCCGTCAGTTCCATGGTATAGTGTCCGTCCCTACGATCCTAATGGATTTGAGCATTCACAATTCTGACAATGTACGATATAGTTATACAATTTTACAAATTTATCTACTATTTAACCTAAAATTTAAATTAAAGATAATTTAATTTGGGGCTTTAACCTTTAATTCTTGGCCCAACATCCAAATCAAAAAGCCCACACATCTGTTTAGAAAAACCCAGCTCCGGATAAAACTTCTTCCACCTCCATTATTGAAAACAAGAATTTCTGAAGCTACCCAACCCCCAAACCTTACAGAAGGTCACGCACTTTAATCTCCCCCGTACAAACGCATGATGCTAACCTCTTCCCACCTCAACATTCCATCTCGCATGCTCCTGTCAACACAACTCCCAGTCACCTTCTCCTTCCATTTACGTCGGCCACAACCGAAACAACCCATGCACCTTCCTCTCTTCGAATTCCAGTAAGAAACCCAACCCATTTTTCCAAGTGAAAATTAGTGTCACATCCCTATTATGTTTCAAAATTAGGCTCACATCCAGTCATAAACTTATTGTAAATTTGGTCCCTGTTTTCATTTTTTAATGTTATTCATAATATTTGCACACATGTACGCAAATATTATGAATGAATATTTGCATATATGTATGCAAATATTTTGAATTTTTGCATATATGTATGCAACTATTCTGATGAATTTTTGCATACATGTATGCAAATATTCAAAATATTTGCATACATGTATGCTACTATTCTGATAAATATTTACATGTATGTATGCAAATATTCTAAATTTTTGCATACATGTAAGCAAATATTCAAAATATTTGCATATATGTATGCAAATAAAGTTGAACTAATGCTCATGAATTGTTTCAGAAATGTATGCAATTTTTCTAAATAGGAAAATAGGGACAAAATTTACAATAAGTTTATGACCGGATGTGAGCCTAATTTTGAAACTTAATAGGGACCTGTGCCAAACGGACCCTTTTTACAATGAAGACAGTAAAAGCTCACCTCATATTCCACTCAAGAAAATACCAAATAATAATCGGTCCACCTCCATTCTTATGAACCCGATAGCAAAAAAAACGAACAAAAAAAGTTCAAACTCACCATAGTTCAACAGCTTCGCCACCGACGTTAAACTCGTTGGATTCCACCATTAACGCCCCTCCTTCCCTTAACAGTTCTTCCAAATGTCTTGCAGCTCCTCTCGCACCCACCTTAGATCACTGCTCCCCTTTGAAATATACAACTCTTCTGCATTTTGAAATACACGTCCCCCTTCTGGTGCTCATATATAACGCACTTCACACCTTACCTTAGATCCACTGCTCCTCTTCTTTTCGTTTGGTCTGAGTTTCTCTTTTCTTTTCTCTTTTCGTGGCCATTTAATTTGTTTCGGTTTTCCAGTTTTTAGAAGATAGTGTGGCAGCCGATGATTGAAGAAATTAGGTCGAAAGGATTTTTAGGAGGGGTATATATAGGTTAGATATTTATTTGTGTGGAGAAAATTGGTTCCACGTTGCCGAGAAAAAGAAGGATGGTGGCATCAATTCTAACCATGACAATGAAGAAAAATTTAGTTTTAAATTATAAACTTAGTACACATCTCTATGAAATATTTCGTTCCTATATGAGTCGTTATGGACATATATAAAAATACCGCTATGTCCAGCGAGGTGTCACGATTCCAAAGGTATAAAAATACCGGTAGATTAACTCATATTGTGTAACCCCAAATTGCTGATTAATGGTGCAAAATAATTCGAATAAAAATTTGCTTATTTAATTAATTAAAAATTACCATCAAATTCTAAAAATTAAATTATCATTACGTCTCAAAAGAACCTTGTCTAAATTCAAAAACGGTAACTAGTTATATCGGTTAAACCATTACGGTCGATAAACGATTCTATAACGACTATTTTATAACTTGATTTGGACATAAATTAAAATCTACACGACGAAATCCCGATTTTTCTCTTCCACTAGAAAGATATACTCCACCGGCTCCACACGTTTCTTGTTTCACAGAAATCCGATTTAAAACGAATCTTGTACATTCAGTTGAAGTTCGAATTGCCAATTTACGAACTGCAGCGCCATTTCGAGCTCAATTTTAATTATATTATAACTCTACGTTCAAACTGTCGTTTATGTAATATATTCTTTATTCAAATTCAATTCTAAACTGAATTAAATATCACAGATGATCCAGTTCACACCATATCGCCATTTCAGCAAATTCTGATTATTTCAGAATTAAATATATTATTTAATTTATATTAATTAAATATCCAAAGTTATTTAATTAAATGACCATTAAATTCACTATATCACTATTTATATAATTAAATAAATTAATTATAATACCTCTGCAAATGCGGGTCATTACAATCTTCCCCACTTAAAATAATTTCGTCCTCGAAATTGCTAAGGTAGAGAACGACCCTATCGACTGGATAGAACATATTTGTTCACTTCTTAAATTCAGTTTCAACTGAACCAATTTAATTTCAGTTAAAAATTTATTTAATTCTTATCAACGAAAATTTCCAAAAATCCTGAAAATTTTCTAACACCTTAACTTTTCGAAAAATTTCGTCAGCACCTCCTTTGTACTGGTTAATCGGTCAAACTCCAACTCGCCTTTCGGGGCCATCTCCAACCCAAAAGAAAATCAAACAGCCAAGCAGCTTGCCAATTCGGCTCATAAATCTCATGCTTATATCGAATATAAACTTGTACCTTTTTGTCGGGCATATCAACTCTATCACTTTCACCTGCTGTCAATTCAGCGGATACAAGGATCATCCCAATCAAATTCCAATCTGCTTTTATCCATGACACAACCATTCGCTTATATCCGAGTCAAATATCATTTCAACTCGAGTTTCTCCTCGATTCTCAACTCTTAACTTGATTATCACATTACAATTCAAATTTGAATCTCACAATCCAATTTGTCTTGATATCATTCTAATTCAATCTCAGTTACCACTTTACTGGCTTTACTTTAATTCAATTTTGCTTTCACAAATTTCTGTTAAATTTATTTTTAATTCAAACAGTCTTTCCCTGGGAGTTTTTTTAAACAGTTTACTCTTTTCAAAAATCAAATTTTCCTTTTTGAAATTCAACACAACTTGTCTTTCCCAAAACAAATTCAAAACAGTATCTCTGGTAGTAATTCGTCACTTACAACTCGAAAATGAATACTGATGATGCAGCTGTCATCATCAGAATCTATTTTCCAACGATCGAAGTGAGTTCAATACTATAAAACCATTTCTAAACATTTCCACTTTGAAATTCATTTCAAAATATAATTCACACTACTTGTAAAACAATTTTAAAATCTCCCAGGATCTTAAATTTTCCTTATTTTTAATCCAAATCCATTTACAAACACTTATCCAATTTTTTTTCCAGAGTTTTAATTCTATTTCTGGTTTAAATTTCAGATTTAATTTAATTCATTCTACTTATCTGAATTCTGATTGGTTATTTACATAACAATTTAATTTATAATCTTACTTGATTATAATAACAACCAATATATCCATTATATTATAAATTTTGATATGTATATATATATATATATCTTCTCTATATCAAGATATACCTTGGGTAAACTTATTTTAATTTACCTCTTTTGAAAACATATCGTGTCGACCCATCGTATTCGAATGTTTATAAACTCCTACCAATACAGTGGATCAAACTGATCAACCAGAACCCATAAACAACTCAACCAATAAATCACCACAATATGAAATAATTTTTATATATCAATAACAAATACGTTCACTCGTACATATACACTCAACTCAATCTAGGGTACTGCTAACCCTATCTCTACTGAGTCACGCCACAAAGCCAAGGTAATTCACTTAACCTTATGCACTGATACCAACTGTAACGACCTGGAAAAATGCGACCTTGATTATCCTATATACAACACATATCGAACATCAAGAGTCGAAAATACCAGAAGGTTAATGAAAGAAATTAGAGGGTGAGGAAAGATAAGATAGAAACTTAGAATGGAAGAAGAAGAAGAACACAACATCGTAGTAACACGAACCTCACAGCGGAACGAATAACATATAATATATGTAACATAACTTTGAAATATAAATCTGTACTTGAATATACATCATTATCAAAGTACATCACTTTCAACACAGTGGAAATAAACAATAGCTATATGATCCTGAAGCCTCCTGCTCCAGCTCTTTATGTATCTGTAAATCCCGACTACTTGACTTCCTGCACAAAATTGGGCACCCAAGAGTTTAGGGAAAACAAAATAAACTCTGGGTCAGTCATGGGACTGGTATGAGTAAAACAGTTTAAAATAGTTTAAGCAGGTAAATGATATCTCATAAGACCACGCCATATAGAGGAACGGGTTTTTCCTTTATGATAATCCAAATTATCTTTATATCAAAAACCTTTTGATATTATAATAATGTCTATCAACCACAATATAATAATCATCTAGCAGAAACGCTTGCATCTCACGTTCTACATACATAGTATACAATCAAAACTGCAAGCACGTATTGGGTAATGGATTTCCAACTATGACAAGGTATGGAACCACCTTTCGCTAGTGTACCTCTAGAGAGGAATACACTGGGTTCAACAAGAACGTCTTGCAAACCGGCCACACGTGACAGACCACTCATTTCTCTTGAGTGTATCGAATGTATATCACCAACGGTTGGGATCAGCAACCGTTTCCCGAATGGGACAGCATCAACAATAGATTTTTAGAAGTAAACGAAACTCTAGATCATGTGATTATACACCCTACTTCGGAGCGACCGACTTAGCCATGCTGCCTGCCCGATTTCTGTCATTTACCGGTTGATGAGGCTTGAGGTTACGATTCATCATCACATCAGATTCACTTCGAATGCCACATTGTCAGATCCATCGAAAATCACTAATTGACGTCTACAACAGTACATTATGTGTTAGCTAAAGAAGTTTCCTTCTCCGCTTCCACTCTTGGTACGGTTGAAGAAATCATTGTACGTGACCTTTTTGGAAATACTCTGTCAGACATTCATCTATACAAGTTATCCAGGAACAGGATGAACCGAAGGCACTATTCAGTATATCCATCTTAGGCACTGTTATCTAAGATTTATACAACATCCCTTGCACTTTACTTCGTCTTCAATTATCTTTGGCATATATGATTCGCAACGTTTATGCTAATACAGAGTGGTTCTTTGGATAATAATCCAACTGGTCTATCCATATTAACAATGTTAAATAGTCAAAACTTCGATAGTCGGTGAGTTAACTATCAAAGAAAAATACATGTGCAAACAACGATATTATTTCCAGATGGAAATTATATCGATCAAACATCATTTAACATTTTATCTCTTAAGTTCATTTTTCATCTCCTATTTCCCTATAATCAACACTTGTTATTTTCTAAATTTGGAAAATATACGTTATTTATATTGGGAACATTTCCATTTCTTGTTTTCTATATTAGAAAACATTTTTGATTCTTGTTTGGGAAAACAATTCCAAAACTCCTACGTTTGGATTAAACAGATGTTTAGATAAAACATCGCTATGCCAACTCAAACCATTTCCTTTAATTACTAAATTCACTTAACCATCCTTTACTGCCGAACCTTAACCATTCCTTAGTTAAAAACGAAGCCAATCAAGTTGGGGTAGAACTACCTCTCAGACCTTAACTGAACAACATTTCTAACTTTGAAATAGGCAAGGTTCACTTTATATTTCTTTAACTAACTTCCTTACTTAACCTTTCTTTTCGAATAACTATATTCGATTAGCTCCTTTTTTGATTAGCTCTATTTGATTAGCTCTATTTGATTTACTCTATTCGATTTACCCTATTGCATTCACTTTAACCGATTAATTGTATTTGATAAATTCTTTTCGAGTAATCCTTTTCGATTAATTCTTTTCGAATAAACTATATTCGAATAACTCATTTCGAATAAACTATATTCGATATCTCTTTTCGAATAAACCATATTCGATATCGCACTTCGAATAACTTATATTCGATTATCTCATTTGGATTACCTCGGTTTGATTAACTCATCTTGACTAACTCAACTTGATTTACTTACTTGATTAACTCAACTCAATTCGATCAACTAAGCTCGACTAACTTGCCTCGACCAACTCGATTCGAGTAACTCCTTTAGATTAACTCACTTCGACTAACTCCTTTGGATTAACTAACTTCGACTAACTCCTTTAGATTAACTAACTTCGACTAACTCCTTTGGATTTACTAACTTCGACTAACTCCTTTAGATTAACTAACTTCGACTAACTCCTTTGGATTTACTAACTTCGACTAACTCCTTTAGATTAACTAACTTCGACTAACTCCTTTGGATTTACTAACTTCGACTAACTCCTTTAAATTAATTAACTTCGACTAACTCCTTTGGATTTACTAACTTCGACTATCTCCTTTAGATTAACTAACTTCGACTAACTTCTTTGGATTTACTAACTTCGACTAACTCCTTTGGATTTAACTCACTTCGAATAACCAATATTTGATAACTCCTCTGGATTAACTACTTCGACTAACTCCTTTGGATTTAACTCACTTCGACTAACTCCTTTGGATTAACTACTTCGACTAACTCCTTTGGATTTAACTCACTTCGAATAACCAATATTCGATAACTCCTCTGGATTAACTACTTCGACTAACTCCTTTTAGATAACGTTTATTCATTTATAAAGATTTACTTTTAGTAACGGTTCTTCACTTTATAAATGTTCTCATTAATAATGTTACTTCACTTATACAAGTGTTGTGTACATATTCTATTTAAAACTATCGGTGTTGAAACCAATATCTCTTCTCTATATAAGTTCAGACTTATATATTCCAATTATCGAATGATAAATATTTAATTTTATTTATAAACTGTTATTTATAAATAAATCTTTTCTATTTATCTGTTAAAAACAGATTTCCATTTTTCTATTTATTTAACAAATAAATATTCCTTTTTATCCTTCCTATTTATTTAACCAATAAATATCTCTTCTTGATTTTAATTTATTTAACAAATAAATAATCCATTTTATAGTATCTTATCTATTTATACTAAATAAATAATTCACTTTATAAGTATTCCACTTATAAATATCCTTTTTATAAATATTTCCTATTTATAAATATTCCTGTTTATAAAATCTTCTTTGAATTTATAAATAATTTCCTTTTATAAAATCCTTTGATTTTATAAATAATTTATTTTCAAATATCACTTTGAAAATTCCCTTATCAGCATTCTGGTATATTATGGTATTTAACATATTAAATCACGTTGGCCAATATCGTTCAAAACACACACAATCAACAACATGTTATAATTCACTCATATATCAAAATATATGAAAAACAATAAAATAACTGTTGTGGAATCCAGACGGATTCCTCCAACCTGTTTCCTTGCATCCACAGATGTTACACAATAAAATCAACATCACTTTCAGTTCCATATGTTATATTCTGTGAAACAGAATCAATATAGAAATTCACTAACTGACTAGCCGTTCAATCAAACAGTCAACACACAATCAATCAGCCAACATTTAACAGTTCTAAAAATACAACATGAAACTATAAATTGTTCAGAGTTAGTGAGATTTACTCACATTGGACGATCATCATTAATAACGATAACCATCGCTTGATTCAGATGTGCAATTTATTTTACAATAAATTGTAATGAGCTTCGATTCGCTTCCCGTCAGTTCCATAGTGTAGTGTCCGCCCCTATGATCCTAACGGATATGAGCATTCGCAATTCTTACAATGTACGATACAGTTATACAATTTTACAAATTTATCTACTATTTAACCTAAAATTTAAATTAAAGATAATTTAATTTGGGGCTTTAACCTTTAATTCTTGGCCCAACATCCAAATCTAAAAGCCCACCCGTCTGTTTAGAAAAATCCAGCTCCAGATAAAACTTCTTCCACCTCCATTATTGAAAACAAGAATTTCTGAAGCTACCCAACCCCCAAACCTTACTAAAGGTCACGCATTTTAATCTCCCCCTTACAAACACATGATGCTAACCTCTTCTCACCTCAACATTCCATCTCGCATGCTCCTGTCAACACAACTCCTAATCACCTTCTCCTTCCATTTACGTCGGCCACAACCGAAACAACCCATGCACCTTCCTCTCTTCGAATTCCAGTAAGAAACCCAACCCATTTTTACAATGAAGACAGTAAAAGCTCACCTCATATTCCACTTAAGAAAATACCAAATAACAATCGGTCCACCTCCATCCTTATGAACCTGACAGCAAAAACAACGAACAGAAAAAGTTCAAACTCACCATAGTTCAACCGCTTCGCCACCGACATTAAACTCATCAGATTCCACCATTAACGCCCCTCATTCCCTTTACAGTTCTTCCAAATGTCTTGCAGCTCCTCTCGCGCCCACCTTAGATCACTGCTCCCTTTTGAAATATCCAACTCTTCTCCAATTTGAAATAGACGTCCCCCTTCTGGTGCTCATATATAACGCACTTCACACCTCACCTTAGATCCACTGCTCCTTTTCTTTTCGTTTGATCTGAGTTTCTCTTTTCTTTTCTCTTTTCGTGGCCATTTAATTTGTTTCGGTTTTCCAGTTTTTAGAAGATAGTGTGGCGGCTGATGAATGAAGAAATTAGGTCGGAAGGATTTTTAGGAGGGGTATATATAGGTTAGATATTTATTTGTGTGGAGAAAATTGGTTCCACGTTGCCGAGAAAAAGAAGGATGGTGGCATCAATTCTAACCGTGACAATGAAGAAAAATTTAGTTTTAAATTATAAACTTAGTACACCTCGCTATGAAATATTTCGTTCCCATACGAGTCATTATGGACAGATATAAAAATACCGCTGTGTCCAGTGAGGTGTCACGATTCCAAAGTTATAAAAATACCGGTAGATTAACTCATATTGTGTAACCCCAAATTGCTGATTAATGGTGCAAAATACTTCAAATAAAAAGTTGCTTATTTAATTAATTAAAAATTACCATAAAATTATAAAATTAAATTATCATTACGTCTCAAAAGAACCTTGTCTAAATTCGAAAATGATAACTAGTTATATCAGTTAAACCGTTATGGTCGATAAACGATTCTATAGCGACTATTTTAAAATTTGATTTGGACAAAATCAAAATCTACACGACGAAATCCCGATTTTTCTCTTCCACTAGAAACATATACTCCACCGGCTCCACACGTTTCTTGTTTCACAGAAATCTGATTTAAAACGAATCCTGTACATTCAGTTGAAGTTCGAATTTCCAATTTACGAACTGCAGCGCCATTTCGAGCTCGATTTTAATTATATTATAACTCTACGTTCAAACTGTCGTTTATATAATATATTCGTTATTCAAATTCAATTCTAAACTGAATTAAATATCACAGATGATCCAGTTCACACCATATCGCCATTTCAGCAAATTCTGGTTATTTCAGAATTAAATATATTATTTAATTTATATTAATTAAATATTCAAAGTTATTTAATTAAATGACCATTAAATTCACTATATCACTATTTATATAATTAAATAAATTAATTATAATACCTCTGCAAATGCGGGTCATTACAAGAATCATATCCAAAAACCAAAAGACCAAAATGCCAAGACCTAAAAACTAGAAAACTAAATTGTCATAGTTCAAAAGCCAAAAAAACAAGAGTGTCAGAAAGCCAAAATCCAAAAGATACAAATCCAAAGGGTCTAGAAAATTACAAATTAGTCAATGACTAATACACGTAGTCTAGGCCTTAGCTTCCTCTTGGGAGGCTTTCTGAAGAGAGCAATTAGGTGAATATCCAAGTATATTTCTACCAAAGAAGAAGTAAGTTAAGAAGGGAATTTAGGTTCCCTCCATTGCTATGTATTTTGATCATTTCCAAATAAGACCATCCCTTTGCCTTTATCCTTATTCTTTCCATATATGGATGATCCTTCGCCCTTAAACATAATAACCTTGATAATTTCCTTATCAGACCTTGCATCCTTTTCCCGTTGAAATCTATTTTCTTTAAAGTAATATTCACCAAGGTCCCTTGGTTGATTCCATTGAAGCGCTTCTTGAAATCCGTCTTATCTAGAATTCCAGAAACAATAGCCATCAGTACCATAGAGGAGTCTGATCGATCAACCAAAGGAACAGTCGCATTAAACCTTTCCAAGAATTTCCCCAAAGTTTCTCCAGACCTTTGCTTGATTGCAGTGAGAGTCATAATATTCTTGGGTCCAGAAATGTGATACCCCACGTCCGTTAATGTCACTCATAAGAGAATGCATTAAGTTTTGTGAAGCACAATAGGTAAACAGTAACAAAATTTCACAAGATAAATAGAAATAAGTAACGGAAAAAATAGACTTTATTATTGAAAATAGAAAATTGTCCCTAATCAAGTTACATCATCATGCTAGTTACATTAAAATCTGTCTCATAATGCAAAATAACATAGTATAGTAATATAACACCATATCCCTCATAGCAATCCATAACCCAGAAGAAAGTAAATCAAAGCTATACATCTTAGAATGTCCGGATCCAAGCTGAAAGAGAAAGTCCTAGTCACTGAAGAACGCTACCACTTTGAGGACCTGAGGGGGGAAGGAAGAGAAAGAAGCAAAAACAAAAGGGTCAGGCATAAAGCCAAGCGAGCTTCGGTGATAAATACGCATAACATAGAGATATCAGGATAGATAAACAAGACTGGATGAGAAAGTACAGTATCATATAAGGCAGCAGGTAAACAAGAAATACAGAACAGTAGGATAAACAGTGAACAAGTAAGCTTCTCATTTATATTCTAAAAATCGGTTTCTGCACTAATACTAGTATAATGGGATTAGGCGTTGACCTAATTACACAACAAGAACATGATTCGGTGTTAACGTAATTACATAACAAAAACAACAGGATTACAAAAGGATTACAACAGGATTAGGTGTTACCTTTATTACATAACAGGATTAGGTGTTACCCAAGTTACTACTCATGTGATCGACTCCCTACTATGAGAATACCCTGTGTCATCCCCAGCAATAGGGTGTATCACTCCCTAACCCGACAACTTATATAACATAGAATTATTTACTGGTGTTACAGCGGCTTAGTTTCCCTAATCGGACTCATGCACGCTCATGACTCTGCTGGAACACTCCCATACCCACCTTCCTCGTTTGAACCTCTTACTATCCGGTTTAGTAAAGTGTGCCCTGGCCCTTACCTAGTGTGAAGTCCTATAACAAAATACCAACAGGTATACTAACTGATATGGGTTCCGCACAGCAAATTGACACAAGCCAAACCCCCTAAGCGTGTGCCCCCAAGTATTACTTGGATTTAAGAGTCCCTAACCTGATACAACAACAGAATGAGGGACAACTTAGCTTGTTAATAATCAAGTTTAACCTAGTAGGTTTAGGTTTACTAATAAGCATGGTTTTAATATTACATGTTATTATGTTGTACAACCCATCCCCAAAAACACCAGCCCAGATGTATATATAGTTACTATAGTAATTTAGTTTACCTAACTGCATCTAGTACTTACATTATTCTAACATGTCCTTTACTTAATGTCTATATTAAGTCAAATCTAACATGTTTATATATGCATATTATTCCAAATTACAACAAGTACAAGTATATGCATATTATCCCTTTTCCAAATTATAGTAAAAAAGTCTTCAATTTAACAATATGCCCAAATTCTCCTTTTTCATTGTCATTTCATATTATCCCAAATTTAATTGTACACAATCTTAAATCGGACATGGCCTAGGCTCAGCGTAAATAAAAAGGAAAAAATAGAAGAAGAAGAAGAATAGAACCAAATCAAACTATATAAAATAGACATATAGGCAAGACTGGAAATAAATTAAAACAGCATAAATAGGGACAAAGAAGATAGATACGCATAACTAATTAATCAACTAATAGTAAAAGAACATATGATACTGTAACAATGGCATAGGTGAATAACAGGTATAACTTATAGGTATTGTATGTCCTAGATACAATTTTTTTACTGTCATGATGTAATTCTAAGTATCAAATTTGAAAATAACATGAAACTCAAAGTGGGTCTTGGTGAAGAAGAGAATACATCTCTTTATATATATATATATATATATATACCGTTATAGAAAAAGTTGTATGTAGCGTTGTATGTTGACTAAAGGTTTGGAGGTTGATTAAAGATCTTGAATCTTCTTTGTTAATCTAGATTTCAGCACCATATACTCATTTTATTATTTAATTTAGAATATGTCATGGAGGCAGAGAGAGGTGAAGAATAATTGTGTGTAGATAAAATGAGAGAGAAATACTCTTTATTGATTAACAGAGCCAATTCCTAATCGTTAGATATTAGGTTTTGAATCTAAGCCATACACATAGCGTTGAGTCAGCGAATGAACCTAGCAAACAAAACAATCCAAGTGGAAAAGGAAAAATTCGCCCAGCATGTTGCTAGGTCGACCCACCAACTTATTGGGTCAACCCCTCCTATGCATGAGTCGAACCATGGGTCGACCAAGGTAAGGGTCAGATCATCCCCCAACGGTCTTTTCTACGCGTTGATTCTGCATTGTTTTCATGGTTTGAATTATTTTGAATATGTTTATATATAACCCTCTTATATGTATGCAAACTTCAAAGGTTCATAAATTCTTCATACATCATCGGATTTACGCAAACTTGGGGTTTATTTGGACAAGAATTTTGAGATGAACGCAATGGTAAAGCCTCTTTTACTTAATTCTAAATATTTGATTAAGTAGTTCCCAATTTATTATCTTTACTATATGGTTATAGTGTATTAAATTTTGGGTTGTTACATTCTCCTCTATCTAAACGATTTCGACCCCGAAATCTCCAAGTTAAGAAGAATGTTATTATGTTAAACAACCACCTACAACTATCTAATCATCCATCATCTATTGTCATCCATTATCATTAAGAATTTCTAATGCTTATATAAACATATGCAAAGGCTTTGTGTGTACATGTCCCTGAATTAAGGCTAAAATTAGGCGGTTGAATGATTCAGTTGACCTTCTTAATGCAACATATGTCTATGCTATGTATCCAATATGTATGCAAAAAGAGTCCTACTATAACATATAAGCTCTGTATGTTTGCACAATTGCTCACCAAAATGCAACATTCATATGATGATTCGCCCATTTCCATTCGTAGAAAATTAAAATGCATACACATCTATATGCAATATGTAAGTGCTTGAGCCGATTTAATGCCTAGTGTGTGTATATGCATCCACGACAACCACTAGCAAACACTTGTATCCACTTGCAACCATCAATCATAACATGTCTCAAACACATGTTTCAAACCATTGGATTCTACCTAGGGATCGAAGGTTCGAATGATAGGATACACATACTTGAATGATAGAAGCAAATGTGAATTTAAAAGCTTGGAAAAGAAATGCATTCTCAAAAATAAAAGAGTAAGAAGTGTGAACCTTGTCTTCAAGTTCCCACGTCGCATCTTCACGGTCTTCTCCCCACTATACCTTCACCAATCTGATTTCTTTGTTGCGTAATTTCTTAACCTCTGATCCAAGAATATGAGTTGGAACTCTTCTCACTGATGCTTCCTTCTCAACTTCCACATTTTCAAGTGTGCTCGGCTCCACTATCTCTGTTGCATCGTATAGACACTCTTCAAATGGAAAACATGAAACACATTGTATACGCCTGTTAGCCGGTCCGGTAGTCTGATCCTATAGGCCATCAGGCCTATCCTCTCCACTATAGGGGATGGCCCTACGTATCTCGGCGCCAACTTCTCTGCTGAGTCAAAGCGAACTACATTCCTCAACGGTGATAATTTAATGAAGACCGTATCTCCTACTTAGAATTCCAAATAGGTCCTCCTTTTATCGGCATACGACTTCTATCTATCCTGAGATGCTTTCATTCTTCGGCGGATAAGATCAATCTTCTCAGAAGTATCTCGAATCATCTCAGGTCCAAGAAGAAGTCTGTCCGTAGACTCCCACCAACAAGTCGGCGATCTGCAAGGTCGTCCATATAATGCTTCAAAGGGTGCCATGCCTTTGCTCGAGTGATAACTATTGTTGTAGGAAAATTCAACCAATGGAAGACGCTCCTCCCAAGTCCCTCTGAAATCTAAGACACACAGTCTCAGAAGATCCTCAAGAACTTTATTCACCCTCTCAGTCTGTCCATTGATCCGAGGGTGGTATGCCGTGCTCAAACATATTTGTCTATCTAACGACTCTTGTAAGCTCTTCCAGAACTCACCAGTGAAGATGGGGTCATGGTCGCTTATTATACTGGAAGGTATCCTATGAAGTCGGACTATCTCACGAAGATATACCGATGATAGACAAGCTGTCGTCCTCTTACTCTTGACAAGAATAAAGTGAGTTCTCTTCGTAAGTATGTCCATTATCACCCAAATGCTCGTATTCTCCTTCCTTGATCTGTGCAATCCATCGATGAAATCCATAAGGATGCTTTCCAACTTCTATTGTGGGACATCCAAGGGCTAAAGCAATCTGTTAGGTATCCTTTGTTCAGTCTTTACTCGCTGGTAAGTCAAACATCAGGCTACGAATTACGCCGTGTCCTTCTTTGTACCGGTACAAAAGAAAACTCTCTTCATATCTCGATACATCTTGTCGCCTCCTGGATGGATAGTCATCCGAGAATGATGAGCTTCCTCAAGCACTGCTTTTAGCAATTCCCCAATTCTGGGGACACATTGCCTTCCATCTCGTCTTAACCACCCTTTCTCATCCACAATATATATAGTTAGGTAATTAAAAGTCTATCCTCTACCAACCTGTCCAAGGTGTCTGCTATCTGCGGGTCCTCTCGCTGCATAGATTCAATATGCGCCATGAGAGTAGGTCGCACCTCCAATGATGCTAGCAATCCAAATGTGAAATCCGTAGATGGCTTAAAATCGATGGTAGATACAAACTCCAAGCTTCGCCTCTCTACGAATTGAGGACTCAAAGTCATCCTCTGCCAACTAACTAGCACTACATTACCCTTGCCTGAGGTATAAGCTATCTCAAAGTCGTAGGACGCTAGGAACTCCATCGACTATTGCTGCCTTAGGTTGAGATCCTCCTGTGAGAACAAATATTTGAGCGACGTATGACCTATGTATAGCTCAAATCTCTCTCCAAGTAGGTAATATAGCTAAGACTTTAATGTGAATGCTATTGCAGCCAACTATAGATCATGGGTAGGGTAGTTCTTCCCATGAAATATCAATTGTCTGCTACCATAGCATACTACCCTTCCTCCTTGTGTAATAACGGCACCAAGTCCTATGCCACAAGCATCTGTGTAAACCGTGAACATCTTGCTTCCATTGGGGAGAGTCAGAACTGAGGCTGTTGTCAGAGCCCTTTTCAATCTCTGAAAGGCATCGTCGCAACCAATGCTCCATGAAAAAGCTAAGTTCTTATTCGTCAATGGGGTGTGTGGGGATGATATCCTTGCAAAGTCCTTGATAAACTTTCTATAATAGCCCGCCAAACCTAGAAACTTCTCACCTCCATCACATTCTATAAAGCCCTCCAATCTTGGACTGCGATGACTTTGGCAGGGTCCACTGCTATCCCTTCCTTAGAGACTACATGCCCTAGGAACCCTATTTCCTTTCTCCAGAAGTGACACTTAGAATTTTTTTTCTTGAGCTGGTACGAACTGAAAGTGCGTAGAACCTCTCCTAAGTGTAGGGCATGTTCCTACTCATTCTTTGAGAAGATCAGAATGTCATACACAAGTACCATCGTAAACTTGTTTAGAAACTCCCTAAAAACACTACTCATCAAGTCCACAAAGTAGCTGGGTGCATTGGTTAGCCCAAAAGGCATAACCAACCACTCAAAGAAACCATCTGGAGTTCTGAATGCAGTCTTATCAATATAGTCATCTGCCACCCTCAACTGATGAAATCTCGTGGCCAAATCCATCTGCGAGAAAAATAATGCGTCTATTAGCTGATCAAACAAGTCGTCAATCCTCGGAAGTAGGTGCCTATTCTTCTTGGTGAGCTTATTCATCTCTCTATAATCCACACATAGATGAAGTGATCCGTCTACCTTAGTTGCAAAGACGACTGAAGCTCCGCACTAAGATATGCTTCGTTTAATAAATCGTTTCTCGAATAGCTCCCCTACTTGCTTGTTGAGCTCCCTCCTCTATCTAGGAGCCATGTGGCGCACCGATAGAGTGACTGGCTTCACATTCTCTACGAAATAAATTAGGAAGTTTATTTCTCGCCTTGGAGGTAATTCCCTAACCTCATCAAACAAGTCCGAATAATCTCTAACTATGGGTACTGATCGCAAATCATCAACAGATGTATCAAGTGAATCTAAGAAACTAAGCATAACTGACCCCCTGGGTCACAGGAAATCTTGAGAATTCTTCCTTGGCAAGTGTGACGGCCCGCTCCGCACCAGCCTGCATTTCCTCCGAAGGTGCGCTGTACACATGCCCGACTAGCACGGGACAGTCGTTAGAAGAAAGGAAAGAAGGGAATTAACTAATCAAGAACCTGTAGAATGTCTCACAGCGCATGGAGTAAAATATAATAATAATAACATACTTGACATAAAACAGGTGAGACAGTGCATAAGCTGATAACTAAAATCAACGTCAACATCAGAGCAGCGGAAATCCAAATACAGCTTATTACAACTTTCCAATTTTACCGTCTCTAAACAAAAGAAAGCTAAAGTAGAAGATGCACCACTAATGCCCAAGCAGTGATCTTCAACAACACAGGGAGAATACTATATATATATATTACGTGGAAGCCTCCTGCTCGTCTCCGGATCATCTACCCGTGCATCACCAGCTAACCTGTCTCTAGTCTGCTCGTGTGAGCACTCAGAGTAATAAGAGGAGACACAAAACTCTGGGTCAGACATAAAGCCTGGTATGAGCGATAAGCATCTAAGCAGAACAATAACAGGTATACTAAACCATACCTAAACCTGGACCTACAACCAAAGAGTTAGTACCACATACCGTACAATACTCTAAGTGTCACTTCTGGAAGAGGGAAGTGTTGAGAACATTTAAGAATAGTGATGGAGGTGTTGAGAAAACACCAATTGAAAGCAAAGTTTTCTAAGTGTCACTTCTGGAAGAGGGAAGTGAGGTTCTTGGTCCATGTTTTATCAGAGAATGGTATTGCCGTAGACCCGACGAAGGTGGCTACGGTACAGGATTGGCCTACGCCCAAGAATGCAACAGATGTAAGAAGTTTCTTGGGGTAAGCTGGATATTATCGTAAGTTTATCCAAGGTTTCTCCAAGATAGCAGCACCATTGACCCAGTTGACTAAGAAGAATCAAGCTTTTGTCTGGGATGAAAGGTGCGAGAATGCATTCAAGAGTCTAAAGGACAAGTTGACAAGCGCACCAGTGTTAGTCATTGCTAAGGGGATTGAAGAGATGACGGTATACACGGATGCCTGTTGTAACACCCCACACCCGCTACGGTCACTCACTAAGGGAATGCCATAACATTGGTGGAGTATTTTAAGTGAATATAGAACAGAAAAATTACAACAAGACAGATATAAGTAATACTTGAAAATTTAAATCATCATTTCATTGCAGCGGAAAGTAAAACATGCTTGGTTACATCACAAAACCATACAAGAGTCAAGTACAAAATATCCATCTTGATAAAAATAAGTACATAATCCCACCAAGTAAACAACAGCCATAAAAGGAAAGATGAACTGAGCTTTACTTCAACGGTCCAAGCTCCAAAGGATAGATACAGCAATTCGATCAAGGCCCACTAGCACTAGGCCCACTCTGATAACCTGGGGTTGGGGAAAAAAAGATAAAAACAACGGGGTCAGACATAAGTCTGAGTGAGTCCTATAACTTTAACAATACAATCATTAAAGTAACCAGAGAAGACATAAGTTGATATACAGTAACGCCTGGGGATGAATGGCTACACTAAGCAGCTTGGCAAACTTAGGATAAACTAAGATAACCGTAAAGACGCATTTATCCACCCAAGGATAATTACTAGATTACACCGCCCCAGACCTATCCACCCAAGGATAGTTTCTACACTGCACCACACCAGTTCTACCCACCAAGAGTAATTCCTACTTAAAGGTTGATCCCTCCAAGGACTTAGAAAATTTCCCCAGTAGATTCGTGTACTCCTAGCCCACTACATAGGTGCCGTCTGCCCCTATCTCCACTAGGTGTACCTAGCAATTTAACCCAGTAGTTTCGTGTACCCCTACATAGGTGTCGTCTGCCCCTATCTTTATTAGGTGTACCCACTACTCCCCATCGATCGGCTCCCTACCGTAGATACCCGTGCTGGTCCCACAATTGGGGTGTATCATTCCCCAACGTGGCCACCTGATAATATTAATGGTGCACGGCTTTATATCTACACGATGCAACAACGTCTTACCAACCAGCCCGGGTCCACACACGCATATGAAACCCGTTGGTCCTGCGTTGCCACCGCTAACCCCTTTTGGCCACTTATAGTCAAGCCCAATATGCGTGTCCCGTCACCCGACTAGAGTCGGGCCCACAAAGATACGTTTGGGATATTGGTTGAAATGGGCCCCCACAAGCTACTACTTAAGCTTGCAATTTTCATCTAGTGCATCCCACTTAACCCCTTTTTATAATCATGCCCCCTTACATGTTAAGATTTGGTTAAGTCATCAATCATATTTCAATTGCCACTAAGGGCACCCACTAGATTTCCACATGCCACCCAAAGCACTTACTTAACCCTTCACCCATGTTTTAATTACATGTTCCTCTTTGGTTAAGTATTCTAATCATATTTTCTATCGCCACATTTAGTTTGTGACTAAGACCTCTCACATTGGGCCAATCATTTGTAGCCGCTGGATGGCCGGTCGGTTCCGGGCAGACTTCCGCTACAAAAAGGGTCCAACCTCGTGTCTTAGTTGATTAATTACACCTAATTAATCACCCCCACAATTAATTATCCCTAATTAATTACACATTCACATTTTTCATAACATGGGTAGACCTAACTCAATAGGTAAATTCCCATGGGGTAGACCTAACTCAATAGGTAAATTCCCACTTATGTTAATTTATTTTTTTATGGTATGCTTAATCATACCCAATCATACTTTTATTAACATATTTATTACCCCATCGTTCCCCACGTAAATCGTTCTCATTTCACGACATAATAAAGGGAAAGATCCATCACAAATATCATGGGTTTAGCATATAACTTTGTCATGGGTTAAGAAGATGTCGACTTGCATATATGAGCATATATTAACCCAACTACATTTAACCCCAAACTTGCATATTATCATACACATGACTTGCATAACATGTTGAACTTGCATATAAGCATTCTCACAACTTGCATAACATGTTAAACATGTATTTAAGCATACACATAACTTGCATAAGCATTCACATTCTTGCATAAGCATTCACATACTTGCATATTAACTCATAAACTTGCATAATGTGTCATCATGAACTTGCATATTAACAAACATGTAACTTGCATAGCATATCTTGCATATTAACATACATATAACTTGCATAGCATATCTTGCATATTAACATACATGTAACTTGCATAGCATATTTTGCATATTAACATACATGTAACTTGCATAGCATATCATCATGGACTTGCATAACATGTATATGATCACATAGCCCACAACTTGCATATTTAGCATCATGTAAACATAACATACATCATACTAAACTTGCATAAACTTACATACTCAACATGCATAAACCCACTTGTTAAACATGCATAAACCAACTTATTAATCATGCATAAAACCACTTATCAAATATGCATAAACCAACTTATTAAATATGCATAAACCAACTTATTAAATATGCATAAACCAACTTATTCAATATGCATAAACATAGAAAAACATAGAGTAACATATCATTACAAATGATTCAAACTCACTAATCCGCATTCAAGACCATAAGTCTCATTACACCTAATCTACTTGCTTTAACAATTGATGTTAAAGTGATAGAAACTCACAACTAGCAATTTGCACTCCAAATGAAGAAGATTAAGATGCTTAGAATGGATTGGAGGTTGATTAGAGCTTGCTTTCCTCTTCATTGATTTGTGGTGGCCATGATCAAGTTTCATTTTGCCATAGTTTAGTTACAAGATCTAATTATGAATGAATTAGGATAGGGTTAGGGTCTTATTTATAGGATTAGGTTGCATTTTAGACCCTTAGATTAACCCTAGATTGGATTAGGACCCTTAGATTTAGGAAATCTCTAGAACCAGCCCTCCAAGCCAGCCTAGAACCCAACCTGGTGCAACCTGGTGCACCCAGGTTCTCTGGACGGCGCACCCTGTCGACAGGCAAGTCGACACCCCCTGTCGACAGGCCTGTCGACAGCCCTGTCGACATGGGTAGGGCGGGATTTTTCCCGCCTGACCCCACTTGTCCAATTTAAAATCTGAATTTTAAATTCTTAATTCTGTTTTTAGTTTTGAATTTTCTGCAAACTTCATCGGGCCATAACTGGGCCATACGGACTCCGATTTTCGAAAACTCGGACTCTATTTTGCGTATTTTTCCGAGACGAACGCAATGACGCAGCCCGTTTCCCCCGATTCCCACATCTGAGATTATTTATTCTGCAATTAGTGAATTTTAGCATTAACCCAAAATACGGGGTGTTACATTCTCCCCTCCTTAAAGGATTTCGTCCCCGAAATCTCTAAGCTAAGGAGAATGCATATCCTACCATCCAAACAACCATCTACTCAATCCATCAAACTCGGGCATCCATTGTCCTTAGAACAATTTCTAATGATGTATGAGCACATGCAAAGAGTGTGTGTATATGTTCCCTATCTAATGTATGAACATATGCAAACCATGATAGTGCCATGCATCCATTATGTATGCGAAAGAACCCTATCGACACATACAATATCTACATGAGTGCACAATCATTCACCAAAATGCATCATCCATATGATAACACAATCATTAAACATCCATAGATATAGCTTCCTACACACAATTTTATGCAATATGCAATATGAAGTGATTGAGCCGATCTAGTGCCTAGAGTGTGTGTATATGCATCCACGAGCAACCACTTGCATCCACATGCATCCACCAAACATAACATGTCTCAAACACATGTTTTAACCATAGGTTTACCCTATCTAAAGGTCAACGGTACTAACGAAAGGACATACTAAGGATAAGATAAGCACAAGATATGCGATGAAGGAGAAGCAAAAGGATATACCCTCCGAAAGGAAAAGGGTACCTCGAACGCATCTTCGCTTCCGTCTCCCAGGTAGCGTCGCTCTCTTCATCTCCCCTTCGTACTTTGACTAGTTGAACCTTTCAAATCTCTGACCCAAGGATGCAAGTAGGAGCTCGTCGAATCGTCGCATCACGCTCTACTTCCACTTCTTTAAGCAGGCTCGGCTCTACCGCCTCTGCGGTCTCATGTAGGAACTTCCTCAAATATAATATATGGAATATATCATGTACACCACTAAGCCTGTCGGGCAACTCCACTCTATATGTCATCTGTCCAATCCTTTCCTTAATAGGAAACGGCCCAACAAACCTTGGTACTTACTTCCCAACAGATCCAAAGTGAACCACATTCCGTAATGGAGATATCTTGATAAAAAGCATGTCCTAATAACAAACTCAAGCTCTGTTCTCCTCTTGTCCGCATAAGATTTATGTTTATCTTGCACCGCTTTCCTCATTCTTCGAATCAAATCAATCTTTTCCCGAAGTCTTTCTAACCTTATCGGCCCAAGCAAGATCTCATCCATAGATTCCCACCAACGTGTAGGTGATCGACAAGGCCTTCCATAAAGAGCTTCGAAAGGTGCCATACCAATACAGGACTGAAAGCTGTTATTATATGCGGACTCCACCAATGGAAGATGCTCTTCCTATGTACCTCCAAAATCTAAGATACAAAAGCCTCAAAAGGTCTTATAGGACATGATTCACCCTCTCGGTCTGGCCGTCCGTCTGAGGATGATATGCGGTACTCAAACACAACTGAGTCCCCACTGCTTCTTGCAAACTTCTCCGGAACTCGCTAGTGAAGATAGGATCTCGATTACTCAATATGCTAGAGGGTACCCCATGCAATCGACTATCTCTCGAAGATACACAAAAGCTAGCCATGGAGTGGTCCTCTTGCTCTTCATAGGTATAAAAATGGGCGCTCTTAGTAAGTCTGTCTACCACCACCCAAATTCCCGTATTACCCTTTCTTGATCTGGGTAACCTGTCAATAAAATCCATCGAGACGCTATCCCACTTCCATTGCGGAACTTCCAATGGGTGAAGCAACCCACCTGGTTTCTTTTGTTCCGCCTTCACTTGTTGGCACACCAAGCATCAGGCGACATATTCGGCCACATTTTCTTCATACCGGCCCAGAAGAAAACCCTCTTCACGTCTTGGTACATCTTGTCCCCACCGGGATGAATGGTCATCTTAGAACGGTGTGCATCATCAAGAATAACCTTCCTCAAACCCTCGCCTTGCGGTACACAAAGTCTACCGTCTCTACGCAAGCACCCCCTATCGTCTAGGGTGTACCTACTCAAATGGCTGGACGACTCCCCCCCTTATGAGCTTCCCCACCAACTCAACCAACTGTGGGTCGTCCCTCTGTGCTTCTCCAATCTTCCCCAAAAGAGTAGGTCTAACCTCCAAGGAGGCTAGCAAACCGGGTACAAAGTCAATGGAAGGTCTAAAGTCAAACTTAGAAATAAACTCTAAGCTCCGTCGTTCAACGAACAATGAACTCAAGGACAACCTTTTTCTACTTAAGGCGTCCGCTACCCTATTTCCCTTGCCATGGGTGTACGCTATCTCAAACTCATAGGATGCTAAGAATCCCATCCACCTTTGTTGTCTTAAGACAACGCGCTCAAAGAGTTTCCAACACTTCCCTAAGATGTAGGGCATGCTTTTCTCCACTCCTAGAGAAAATCAGGATTTTCTCCCATGCAAAATCGTCACACTATCCATCTCTCACGCAGACCACCCTGGTCGAACTCGACATCCCTCAAATGCAAGCCCCAAAGGCCTAAACCAATATCAGACAAACACCCAAGGGATACCTCCTTCGAATTCAGACGACCTACGTGAGATGATACTAGTAAAAATGGCCAAATAATTGAGCCCTTGTCCAACTCTGGATGTCCTTGCCAGTCTCGCTCTAAAACCACCGTTTTCCCATAACTGGCTTTTGCTCATCCTATTGAGCACATACGAAAACTTATTCCGCTTCCTAGAAAAGACCCAGATGTCATCTACAAAGACCATCACGAACTTATTTAGGTACTCCCTGAACACCCTTCTCATCAAATCAACAAAGTATGCGGGGGCGTTCGTCAAACCCAATGGCATCACCAGCCACTCATAAAAGAAATCATCCGGAGTCCTAAAGGCAGTCTTCTCTATACTATTCTCAGCCACTCTCAACTGATGAAATCCCGTGGCTAAGTCCTACTACAAAAATACTGAGGCGCCAGCCAACTGATCAAAGAGATCATCAATCCTCGACAATTGGGTGTCTATTCTTCTTTGTGAGTTTATTTAGTTCTCTTTAACCTACACAAAGTCTGAGGGACCCATCCGCCTTCGTGGCAAAAACTACCGGAGCACCCCACTCCGATATACTTCGTCTTATGAACCCCTTCTCAAGCAAATCGCCTACTTGCTTATGGAGTTCCCTCCTCTCACGAGGAGCCTTGTGGCACACTGGCCAAGATACTGGTTTGGCATCATCTACCAGATATATTCGGAAGTCAATCTCCCGCTCCGGAGGTAAGCCCTTCACCTCCTCAAAACACATCCGAGTATTCCCGGACCACTCTAACAGATCGCAAACTCTAGACCGACGTGTCAAGCGATTCTAGATAACTTAGCATAACAGATTCTATGGGATTACAAGAGATCTCGAGAGTGTTACCCAAGCGGGTCATAAGCCTAATAACTCTCCCTTCAAAGTCAAGAACGGCACCTCTACTGGATAACCAGTCCATGCCCAAAACTAGCCCATAGCCCGTGAAGCCCAACAAGCATCACACCTAAGCTCAACGCTAAGTATAGAAACTTTCAAACCCAAACACATCATGGAGCCCAATTGGGTTTGAAACAACTAAGGGATCATCTACCAAACTGGTGTCTAAGTGCAGTGACTCAACTAACAATGATGAGATAAACGAACTCGATGCGTCAGTATCAATTAAAGTTCGAATCGGATAATGAAGAAATCCAAATTCCAACCTAGACGGTCCTATCCCCCTCAGGTACCCTAGTCGCGAGGGAATACAACTACCCTCCAGGAGATTCCATAGCTTGCCTATGCCCCTTTGGACAATCCTAATAAGATGTCCCATTCTTTCCCAAAAGGATAACTACTAGCCTTCTCCTTCCCATTCTCCCATCAATGAGGTTCCGTCCTTCATTAACCAAACAACTATTTGAACCTTCCTCCCATCGTCCATCCAATAGATACCTACCAGTCCTCCTCCTTCTTGAACCAACTTCTAATCCGACTAACGTCTAAGTCCCTTGAAGTGGTTTTCCATTCTTATCTATCATAGAAAGATCACCTATATACGGAGGGGAAACTCAAAATGAGAGAGGAAGAGATTCAAACGGAGAATTCGAAAGATAAAGATATGGCTATCGGGGATTATGCTTTTCTTTCAAAAACCTTTCTCTTAAAAGACATGTTTTTGAAAATACTCCTTTCAAAAATATTTTTCTAAAAATTTTATCTGTTCTGGTAACCTTTGCTCTGATACCACGTGTAACACCCCACACCCGCTACGGTCACTCACTAAGGGAATGCCATAACATTGGTGGAGTATTTTAAGTGAATATAGAACAGAAAAATTACAACAAGACAGATATAAGTAATACTTGAAAATTTAAATCATCATTTCATTGCAGCGGAAAGTAAAACATGCTTGGTTACATCACAAAACCATACAAGAGTCAAGTACAAAATATCCATCTTGATAAAAATAAGTACATAATCCCACCAAGTAAACAACAGCCATAAAAGGAAAGATGAACTGAGCTTTACTTCAACGGTCCAAGCTCCAAAGGATAGATACAGCAATTCGATCAAGGCCCACTAGCACTAGGCCCACTCTGATAACCTGGGGTTGGGGAAAAAAAGATAAAAACAACGGGGTCAGACATAAGTCTGAGTGAGTCCTATAACTTTAACAATACAATCAGTAAAGTAACCAGAGAAGACATAAGTTGATATACGGTAACGCCTGGGGATGAATGGCTACACTAAGCAGCTTGGCAAACTTAGGATAAACTAAGATAACCGTAAAGACGCATTTATCCACCCAAGGATAATTACTAGATTACACCGCCCCAGACCTATCCACCCAAGGATAGTTTCTACACTGCACCACACCAGTTCTACCCACCAAGAGTAATTCCTACTTAAAGGTTGATCCCTCCAAGGACTTAGAAAATTTCCCCAGTAGATTCGTGTACTCCTAGCCCACTACATAGGTGCCGTCTGCCCCTATCTCCACTAGGTGTACCTAGCAATTTAACCCAGTAGTTTCGTGTACCCCTACATAGGTGCCGTCTGCCCCTATCTTTATTAGGTGTACCCACTACTCCCCATCGATCGGCTCCCTACCGTAGATACCCGTGCTGGTCCCACAATTGGGGTGTATCATTCCCCAACGTGGCCACCTGATAATATTAATGGTGCACGGCTTTATATCTACACGATGCAACAACGTCTTACCAACCAGCCCGGGTCCACACACGCATATGAAACCCGTTGGTCCTGCGTTGCCACCGCTAACCCGTTTTGGCCACTTATAGTCAAGCCCAATATGCGTGTCCCGTCACCCGACTAGAGTCGGGCCCACAAAGATACGTTTGGGATATTGGTTGAAATGGGCCCCCACAAGCTACTACTTAAGCTTGCAATTTTCATCTAGTGCATCCCACTTAACCCCTTTTTATAATCATGCCCCCTTACATGTTAAGATTTGGTTAAGTCATCAATCATATTTCAATTGCCACTAAGGGCACCCACTAGATTTCCACATGCCACCCAAAGCACTTACTTAACCCTTCACCCATGTTTTAATTACATGTTCCTCTTTGGTTAAGTATTCTAATCATATTTTCTATCGCCACATTTAGTTTGTGACTAAGACCTCTCACATTGGGCCAATCATTTGTAGCCGCTGGATGGCCGGTCGGTTCCGGGCAGACTTCCGCTACAAAAAGGGTCCAACCTCGTGTCTTAGTTGATTAATTACACCTAATTAATCACCCCCACAATTAATTATCCCTAATTAATTACACATTCACATTTTTCATAACATGGGTAGACCTAACTCAATAGGTAAATTCCCATGGGGTAGACCTAACTCAATAGGTAAATTCCCACTTATGTTAATTTATTTTTTTATGGTATGCTTAATCATACCCAATCATACTTTTATTAACATATTTATTACCCCATCGTTCCCCACGTAAATCGTTCTCATTTCACGACATAATAAAGGGAAAGATCCATCACAAATATCATGGGTTTAGCATATAACTTTGTCATGGGTTAAGAAGATGTCAACTTGCATATATGAGCATATATTAACCCAACTACATTTAACCCCAAACTTGCATATTATCATACACATGACTTGCATAACATGTTGAACTTGCATATAAGCATTCTCACAACTTGCATAACATGTTAAACATGTATTTAAGCATACACATAACTTGCATAAGCATTCACATTCTTGCATAAGCATTCACATACTTGCATATTAACTCATAAACTTGCATAATGTGTCATCATGAACTTGCATATTAACAAACATGTAACTTGCATAGCATATCTTGCATATTAACATACATGTAACTTGCATAGCATATCTTGCATATTAACATACATGTAACTTGCATAGCATATTTTGCATATTAACATACATGTAACTTGCATAGCATATCATCATGGACTTGCATAACATGTATATGATCACATAGCCCACAACTTGCATATTTAGCATCATGTAAACATAACATACATCATACTAAACTTGCATAAACTTACATACTCAACATGCATAAACCCACTTGTTAAACATGCATAAACCAACTTATTAATCATGCATAAAACCACTTATCAAATATGCATAAACCAACTTATTAAATATGCATAAACCAACTTATTAAATATGCATAAACCAACTTATTCAATATGCATAAACATAGAAAAACATAGAGTAACATATCATTACAAATGATTCAAACTCACTAATCCGCATTCAAGACCATAAGTCTCATTACACCTAATCTACTTGCTTTAACAATTGATGTTAAAGTGATAGAAACTCACAACTAGCAATTTGCACTCCAAATGAAGAAGATTAAGATGCTTAGAATGGATTGGAGGTTGATTAGAGCTTGCTTTCCTCTTCATTGATTTGTGGTGGCCATGATCAAGTTTCATTTTGCCATAGTTTAGTTACAAGATCTAATTATGAATGAATTAGGATAGGGTTAGGGTCTTATTTATAGGATTAGGTTGCATTGTAGACCCTTAGATTAACCCTAGATTGGATTAGGACCCTTAGATTTAGGAAATCTCTAGAACCAGCCCTCCAAGCCAGCCTAGAACCCAACCTGGTGCAACCTGGTGCACCCAGGTTCTCTGGACGGCGCACCCTGTCGACAGGCAAGTCGACAGGCAAGTCGACACCCCCTGTCGACAGGCCTGTCGACAGCCCTGTCGACATGGGTAGGGCGGGATTTTTCCCGCCTGACCCCACTTGTCCAATTTAAAATCTGAATTTTAAATTCTTAATTCTGTTTTTAGTTTTGAATTTTCTGCAAACTTCATCGGGCCATAACTGGGCCATACGGACTCCGATTTTCGAAAACTCGGACTCTATTTTGCGTATTTTTCCGAGACGAACGCAATGACGCAGCCCGTTTCCCCCGATTCCCACATCTGAGATTATTTATTCTGCAATTAGTGAATTTTAGCATTAACCCAAAATACGGGGTGTTACACCTGTGGTACCGGACTGGGTGTTGTATTGATGCAAGCCGGTAGGGTTGTAGCTTATGCAAGTCGGCAATTGAAACCGCACGAGAAAAGATACCATACCCATGATTTGGAATTGGCAGCGATCGTGTTCGCGTTGAAGATGTGGAGACACTATCTCTTGGGAGAAAGATTTGAGCTATTTACAGACCATAAGTCGTTGAAGTATCTCTTCTCCCAGAAGGATCTAAATCTCCGGCAACAAAGGTGGTTAGAATTCTTGGCTTCCTATGATTTTGACATCGCATATACACCGGGAAAGGGAAATGCAGTGGCTGATGCATTGAGTAGGAGACATTCCAGCTTAGGGGCTATGTTTCTAGAATGGAAGCAACTGGAGTACATCGCTGGGTATGATTTCAGACCAAATTGCGAATTGGATCCAGAAATGTTAGCAAGTTTGACGATCAGACCCACTTTGATTGAGCGGATCGGCTCTAGTCAGAGGGACGATCCTAACCTATTGGAAATCATCTCCAAGTTAGAGATGGGTATCGATGTGGAGATGAACAAGTATGGGCTTGATCGAGATGGATGGCTTAGAAAGGATGGAAGATTAGTCGTACCCAATGTCAATGGATTGAGAGATGAAGTACTTAGAGAGTGTCATCACTCAAAACTGACTATACACCCCAGTAGTAAAAAGATGTATCGAGACATGAAGCAGACCTACTACTGGGAAGGGATGAAAAGAGACATTGGGAAGTTTATATCCAAGTGCATGAATTGCCAGCTAGTTAAAGCCGAGAAAAAGAAGCCTAGTGGGTTGTTACAGCCATTAGAAATTCCCGAATGGAAATGGGAGCAAGTCTCGATGGATTTCATCGATGGTTTACCAAGGACTAGATCGGGACATGATAGCATTTGGGTAATCGTGAATTGATTGACTAAGAGTGCAAAATTCATACCAGTCAAATCGACCAGAACGGCAGCTAAGTTAGCAGAATTGTATATGAAGTGGGTAGTGAGATTTCATGGAGAACCTAAAAGCGTTGTGAGTGACCGAGACCCGTTGTTCACTAGTGGGTTTTGGAAGAGCTTACAAGAGACTCTAGGGTCAGAGTTACATCTCAGTACCGCATATCATCCCCAGACCGACGGTCAGACGGAGAGGGTGAATCGTATTTTGGAAGATCTTTTGAGAACATGTGTATTGGATTTTGGTGGATCATTGGATGACCATCTGCATCTAGTAGAGTTTGCATATAATAATAGCTACCAATCCAGTATTGGTATGGCTCCATATGAAGCTTTGTACGGAAGACCGTGCAACTCACCATCATGTTGGATAGAGACTGGCGAGAAGTTTATGCTTGGACCAGATGTGGTGAGGGAAACTTCAGATAAGATTAAGAACATTCAACAACGAATGAAGGTTGCCCAAGATAGGCAGAAGAGTTATGCTGAGAAGAGGAGAAGAGACCTAAAATTCTCCGTTGGCGACTTGGTGTTTGTCAAGATTTCTCCGTTGAAGAGCGTAATACGATTTGGCAGGAGAGGCAAGTGGGCACCAAGATTTGTTGGCCCATTCCCTGTTCTTGAACTAGTCGGGAATCTGGCATACAGAATTGACTTACCAGAGAAGATGGCGGGAGTTCACAACGTATTTCATGTTTCCCAACTAAGGAAGTTCGTTCACGACCCAGATATGACTATTTCACCTGATCAGTTAGAGGACTTCGAAGTAGAACCCGAGGCGGTTGGGAACCGCAAGCCGGCCCGTATTGTCGAGCACGACATGAAGCAACTTCGAAGGAAGGCGGTGAAGCTAGTCAAGGTTCAGTGGAGCGAGGACGAGAATGATTGTACTTGGGAGACAGAGGAGAACATTAGGAAGACATACCCAGAACTCTTTGCCTGGTAAGATTTTGACTTCGATTTAGTTTTCCGCATGCTAGGATAGGCTTGTTTGCTGGTTTTGCATGTTTGATTGTTGTATGTGGTTGTTAGGCATGCGGCATCTTTTGTATGTTTTGGGTTAAGGAATTTCGGGGACGAAATTTCTTAAGGGGGGGAGAGTGTAACGACCTGTATTCTACGCATCATAGGATCGTAGAATATTTATTTCTTTCACATACGAAGTCGTGTGGTCATGTAACTTTGGAAGACGACTATTGGGGTCATTTCCCATGTTCATGATTTTTCCCGATTTTTAAATGACCATTTTACCCCTAGTTGGCACTGTTTTGGCCATAACTTTTGACTGGAAAATAATTTAGACCTGAAACCACTTCCATTGACTCTGGATGATGGTTTCTCTTTCCGTAGAGTGGTCACATTAGCCAAACGGAGTCACCGTTTGGGAGATATGGCTGAAACAAGTTTCAGATGATGAAAAACAGCTTAATTGGGCTTAATCGGGTGATTAGCAGCTAGGCCCAGAGGGGAATTTCGGGTTTAGAGGCATAGGAGGGCTGATAAGGGTTAGGAAATCACTTTCATTTCAGTTTTGAGCCGCCACAAACCTTCTTGAGACCTTAGTAATAGCTTCCATCCTCTAAAACCACTCCAAAACACATTTGTAGTGAAGATTAAGCCTAAACTACATCAAAACAAGGCCAAATAGCAACAGAGCAAGGTTGGAGCTGCTGCTATACATAGGAATTCGACCCAAATAGAGAGTATTTCAGATTTGGTGTTTTATTTTGTGGCAAAGGTGAGTGATTTGCATGATTTCTCACTAATTACGGTTGATTAAGGGGTAATTAGCGTTAATTAGCGAATTTACACATACATAAAATCTGGAAAAATATTGATAAACTCGAATATGATGTTTTATGCCTCTGTTAGAAAATTTGGACGATTTGATTAGGTTTTACTAAGTATGTACTTAAACATGATTAAGTGAGATTATGGGAAAATGTGAGGTTTTAGCCACTTTTGATCCATTTTGATTCATTTGAATTGTTGTTTTGCTGTTTGTAGTTGCTATTACATGTTGCTATGACTCTATGGTGTGTTTTATGATTGATTAGAAGTGTTAGATTTGTCAAAAATGCCGTCGAATGGCGTAAATTACTTGCTGGAAGAGTTGCAGTAAAGTGCAGGTTCTGGACCGGATCGGATATGGAGGCTCGGATCGGATGAGTTGAACTGGGCAAGGGATCTGATCGGATCGGAACTTGACACTTGAGACAATTGGAAAAAAGGAAGGCCACGCTAATTGAACTGGGATCGGATCGGATAAAGGAGGAGAGATCGGATCGACTTAAGGATGAAGGGCTCGGATCGGATCGACTGAAGGATGAAGGGCTCGGATTGAAGTAAGGCGAAGGAATCGGATCAGAGCAAATGAAGGAACGAGGGAGCGGATCGGAGCAGAAGCACGAACTGGAAGGGAGATGGCAACCGACCCGACCCGGAGGAGGACATCCAACCCGACCCGAAGTGGAATACCCGACCCGAACCGATGCGATGCTGTGGACCCGAACCGAACCGCTACAGGAGAAGACTACGACCTGACCCGAAGTGGAATACCCGACCCGAACCGATGGCTAGAGGGAGAACCCGACCCGATCCAGTATTGACCAATAACCCGAGATGCAAAGGTAGTCCAATATGGGAAGTTAGAGTTCAGGATCCAGTTGGGAACCGATGAGTTCACTTCATGATTGGGCTTTGTCGCGGGACGTGTGCCAAGGGGCAGTCGATGTTTATGACTTTGGATCACTATGTATGAGAAGTATGTGAATGGAATCAGGGACGAAATGGTCTAGGTACGACTAAAGGGCTATAAACCAATGAAGTGGGGTCATTTGTAAGGATTTGGTCATGACCCCATGTGGTAAGCTTAGTTGTAGCAGTAGTTGTACAAGTCGAACTCCGTCACTACTTCGATGGGTCTAGTGATTGACAGTAGTGGACATCGTATGCTTTACGCACCGAGTGAGATATGTGAGGATGGTTGCTATGGATGATTTGTTTTCCATCATTATGACATGCACACCCCACCCCCGTATTCTTACACTATTTATTATGGCACCTTAGAGTATTGTACGGTGTGTAGTACTAACTCTTTGATTGCAGGTTCAGGTATGGTTTAGTATACCTGTTATTGTTCTGTTTAGATGCTTATCGCTCATACCAGGCTTTATGTCTGACCCAGAGTTTTATGTCTCCTCTTATTACTCTGGGTGCTCACACGAGCAGACTAGAGACAGGTTAGCTGGTGATGCACGGGTAGATGATCCGGAGATGAGCAGGAGGCTTCCACGTAATATATATATATATAGTATTCTCCCTGTGTTGTTGAAGATCACTGCTTGGTCATTAGTGGTGCATCTTCTACTTTAGCTTTCTTTTGTTTAGAGACAGTAAAATTGGAAAGTTGTAATAAGCTGTATTTGGATTTCCGCTGCTCTAATGTTGATGTTGATTTTAGTTATCAGCTTATGCACTGTCTCACCTGTTTTATGTCAAGTATGTTATTATTATTATAATTTACTCCATACGCTGTGAGACATTCTACAGGTTCTTGATTAGTTAATTCCCTTCTTTCCTTTCTTCTAACAACCATCCCGTGCTAGTCGGGCATGTGTACAGCGCACCTTCGGAGGAAATGCAGGCTGGTGCGGAGCGGGTCTTCACACTTGGTATCAGAGCTCTAGGTTGCGTAGTTAACCTAGGGAAGTTATCAGGGAGAGATAATATACATATACGAGAGAGCGTATTTGTGATTATTTTTGTTTTTTTTAAAAGCTATATATATATTATTAGTAGTATAAGAATGAAGTCGTGTTGCACTAGCACCACTATGGGGTCGTTAATCGTTTCCCTTTACAGATTGACGATGAGCCGATATGTTAGAGGTACCGGTAGAGGGGCTAATAATGGGAATGCTGCTGACATGAGGACGATGTTTACTGACCTTATGAGAGAGATGCTTAGGGACGTACATAGGGCAGCTCCCAATGGTGGAAATGGTTGTGGTCCAATAGTGCAGGCGCCGAGGGTCGACTTCGCCAAGCTGAATAAGGATTATACTAGCCTTGGTGGGAAGCCGTTCCACGGAACGGAGTCGGCTACGAATGTTCAGGATTGGTTGGATAGTTGCGAACGTATCTTCGAGGATTTGGGTATCGAGGATGCGATGAAGAGAAAGTTAGCGTCCCGTCAGTTGCAAGGGCGGGCAATGAATTGGTGGAGTGCTATAAAGGCAGCTACTCCCGAAGATCAGATTACTTGGGAGCAGTTTAAGGTTCGCTTTAGCGAGAAGTTCATTCCAGCTGCTCAAAAGTCAGTGCTGTTTAACAAATTTTTGGAGCTCAAGCAGAATGGCAGAGTTGTCTCAGAGTATATTGCTGAATTCGACACTTTGTCAAAATATGGGCTATCTCTTATTGATACTGCCGAGAAGAAGAATGAGAAATTCATAACTGGTTTGGATCAATACTTGGGGGAAAGGCTTATTAACCACATCGATGAGTCGTTCGAGTCGATTGTGGGGAAAGCTTTGAGGTCAGAAAGTCTCTACCCTAAGCCGAAGACTGAGGTTGCATCTGCAGAAGAGCCAAAACCACAAGTAAGTGGTGGAGGCAAGGATGGTTCCCAGAATAAGAAAAAGCAGAATCAGACTAAGGATGGCCAGAAGAAAAATAATAAGCAAGATGTTGAGTGCTTCAGCTATGGTAAGAAGGGCCATTATGCTAGTAATTGTCGGGCCAAGCCAGCGGATAGGAAGTGCTTCAACTATGGCCAAATGGGACATCACAAGGACAAGTGTCCGCGGCCCCCTAAAGAAAAGCAAATGGTGAAAGCATATGCTCTTAATGCTATTCCTTCTTCGTCGAATGCCCCAACTACGGCGGAGAAAGGAAAGAATGTCGTCATTCAAGGTATGCTTTCTGTTTATGATGTTCCTGTTAGAGTTTTGTTTGATACCGAAGCTTCCAGTTTTTTCATATCTAGTGACCTGGTAGATAGGTTGGGATTGGAGCCCGAGATTGTCGATAGACCTTTAGTAGTGACGAACCCGATTGGTGGTTCGACTAGCCTTAGCATGATTTGTCGTAATGTGGTCTTATCGAGTCATGGATGCATGTTTGTTTGTGATTGCTTTGTTTTGGGCTTTACTGGGTTTGGCATTATTTTGGGAGTAGATTGGCTCCGAAGCTACGGGGTGGTGGTAGACTGTGAGGGATTTTTGGTGACAGCTAGAGTGGATGATGGACGGAGGATAGTGTTTGGTGGTCTACCCAGTAAGGGGGTATTGGCTAGTTTTCTAAACTCCCTCGATATTCCGCATAGTGAGTTGTCAGGTTTGCCCGTGGTTGGCCAGTATCCGGATGTTTTCGAAGAAGTGATCGGGCTTCCACCACACCGAGAGATTGAGTTCCGTATTGATTTGGTAAAAGATGCCAGACCTATAGTGATGCCACTTCGTCGTATGGCACCAAGGGAGTAGCGAGAGCTCGAGGTGCAAGTCAGCGATCTTTTGAAGAAGGGATTTATCAGAAGGAGTGTTTCTGAATGGGGAGCACCAGTTGTGTTTGATACCAAGGCGGATGGTTCCCTTCGTTTGTGCGTAGACTACCGCGAGTTGAATAAAGTGGCGAGGAAGAACAAGTATCCTCTACCGCGGATAGATGATTTGTTCGATTAGTTGAGTGGCACGAGAGTATTTTCTCAGTTGGATCTCGCGATAGGTTCTCATCAGCTTAGAGTGGAAGCTGAGAGTATAGCTAAAATGGCATTTCGGACGCCGTCTGGGTTTTATTAGTGGTTGGTCATGCCATTTGGGTTGACCAATGCCCCAGCATATTTTGTGGATCTTATGAATAGGGTATTCAGAGATCAGTTGGATAAGTTTGTCCTTGTGTTCGTTGATGATATTTTGGTCTACTCGAGGACAAAGGAAGAACACAAGGAACATTTAAGAATAGCGATGGAGTTGTTGAGAAAACACCAATTAAAAGCAAAGTTTTCTAAGTGTCACTTCTGGAAGAGGGAAGTGAGGTTCTTGGGCCATGTTGTATCAGAGAATGGTATTGCCGTAGACCCGGCGAAGGTGGCTACGGTACAGGATTGGCCTACGCCCAAGAATGCAACAGATGTAAGAAGTTTCTTGGGGTTAGCTGGATATTATCGTAAGTTTATCCAAGGTTTCTCCAAGATAGCAGCACCATTGACCCAGTTGACCAAGAAGAATCAAGCTTTTGTCTGGGATGAAAGGTGCGAGAATGCATTCAAGAGTCTAAAGGACAAGTTGACAAGCGCACCAGTGTTAGTCATTTCTAAGGGGAATGAAGAGATGACGGTATACACGGATGCCTGTGGTACCGGACTGGGTGCTGTATTGATGCAAGGCGGTAGGGTTGTAGCTTATGCAAGTCGGAAATTGAAACCGCACGAGAAAAGATACCCTACCCATGATTTGGAATTGGAAGCAATCGTGTTCGCGTTGAAGATGTGGAGACACAATCTCTTGGGAGAAAGATTTGAGCTGTTTACAGACCATAAGTCATTGAAGTATCTCTTCTCCCAGAAGGATCTAAATCTCCGGCAACAATGGTGGTTAGAATTCTTGGCTTCCTATGATTTTGACATCGCATATACACCGGGAAAGGGCAATGCGGTGGCTGATGCATTGAGTAGGAGACATGCCAGCTTAGGGGCTATGTTTCTAGAATGGAAGCAACTGGAGTACATCGCTGGGTATGATTTCAGACCAAAGTGTGAATTGGATCCAGAAATGTTAGCAAGTTTGACGATCAGACCCACTTTGATTGAGCGGATCGGCTCGAGTCAGAAGGACGATCCTAACCTATTGGAAATCATCTCCAAGTTAGAGATGGGTATCGATGTGGAGATGAACAAGTATGGGCTTGATCGAGATGGATGGCTTAGAAAGGATGGAAGATTAGTCGTACCCAATGTCAATGGATTGAGAGATGAAGTACTTAGAGAGTGTCATCACTCAAAACTGACTATACACCCCAGTAGTAAAAAGATGTATCGAGACATGAAGCAGACCTACTACTGGGAAGGGATGAAAAGAGACATTGGGAAGTTTATATCCAAGTGCATGAATTGCCAGCTAGTTAAAGCCGAGCAAAAGAAGCATAGTGGGTTGTTACAGCCATTAGAAATTCCCGAATGGAAATGGGAGCAAGTCTCGATGGATTTCATCGATGGTTTACCAAGGACTAGATCGGGACATGATAGCATTTGGGTAATCGTGGATCGATTGACTAAGAGTGCAAAATTCATACCAGTCAAATCGACCAGAATGGAAGCTAAGTTAGCAGAATTGTATATGAAGTGGGTAGTGAGATTTCATGGAGTACCTAAAAGCGTTGTGAGTGACCGAGACCCGTTATTCACTAGTGGGTTTTGGAAGAGCTTACAAGAGACTCTAGGGTCAGAGTTACATCTCAGTACCACATATCATCCCCAGACCGACGGTCAGACAGAGAGGGTGAATCGAATTTTGGAAGATCTCTTGAGAGTATGTGTATTGGATTTTGGTGGATCATGGGATGACCATCTGCATCTAGTAGAGTTTGCATATAATAATAGCTACCAATCCAGTATTGGTATGGCTCCATATGAAGCTTTGTATGGAAGACCGTGCAACTCACCATCATGTTGGATAGAGACTGGCGAGAAGTTTATGCTTGGACCAGATGTGGTGAGGGAAACTTCAGATAAGATTAAGATCATTCAACAACGAATGAAGGCTGCCCAAGATAGACAGAAGAGTTATGCTGATAAGAGGAGAAGAGACCTAAAATTCTCCGTTGGCGACTTGGTGTTTGTCAAGATTTCTCCGTTGAAGAGCGTAATACGATTTGGCAGGAGAGGCAAGTTGGCACCAAGATTTGTTGGCCCATTCCCTGTTCTTGAACTAGTCGGGAATCTGACTTACAGAATTGACTTACCAGAGAAGATGGCGGGAGTTCACAACGTATTTCATGTTTCCCAACTAAGGAAGTTCGTTCACGACCCAGATATGACTATTTCACCTGATCAGTTAGAGGACTTCGAAGTAGAACCCGAGGCGGTTGGGAACCGCAAGCCGGCCCGTATTGTCGAGCACGACATGAAGCAACTTCGAAGGAAGGCGGTGAAGCTAGTCAAGGTTCAGTGGAGCGAGGACGAGAATGATTGTACTTGGGAGACAGAGGAGAACATTAGGAAGACATACCCAGAACTCTTTGCCTGGTAAGATTTTGACTTCGATTTAGTTTTCCGCATGCTAGGATAGGCTTGTTTGCTTGTTTTGCATGTTTGATTGTTGTATGTGTTTGTTAGGCATGCGGGATCTTTTGTATGTTTTGGGTTAAGGAATTTCTGGGACGAAATTTCTTAAGGGGGGGAGAGTGTAACGACCTGTATTCTACGTATCATAGGATCGTTGAATATTTATTTCTTTCACATATGAAGTCGTGTGGTCATGTAACTTTGGGAGACGACTATTGGGGTCATTTCCCACGTTCATGATTTTTCCCGATTTTTAAATGACCATTTTACCCCTAGTTGGTACTGTTTTGGCCATAACTTTTGACTGGAAAAGAACTTAGACCTGAAATCACTTCCATTGACTTTGGATGATGGTTTCTATTTCCGTAGAGTGGTCACATTAGCCAAACGGACTCACCGTTTGGGAGATATGGCTGAAACAAGTTTCAGATGGTGAAAAACAACTTAATTGGGCTTAACCGGTTGATTAACAGCTAGGCCCAGAGGGGAATTTCGAGTTTAGAGGCATAGGAGGGCTGATTAGGGTTAGGAAATCACTTTCATTTCAGTCTTGAGCTGCCACAAACCTTCTTGAGACCTTAGTAATGGCTTCCATCCTCTAAAACCACTCCAAAACACATTTTTAGTGAAGATTAAGCCTAAACTACATCAAAACAAGGCCAAATAGCAACAGAGCAAGGTTGGAGCTGCTGCTGTACACAGGAATTCGACCCAAATAGAGAGTATTTCAGATTTGGTGTTTTATTTTGTGGCAAAGGTGAGTGATTTGCATGATTTCTCACTAATTACGGTTGATTAAGGGGTAATTAGCGTTAATTAGCGAATTTACACATACATAAAATCTGGAAAAATATTGATAAACTCGAATATGATGTTTTATGCCTCTGTTAGATAATTTGGACGATTTGATTAAGTTTTACTAAGTATGTGCTTAAACATGATTAAGTGAGATTATGGGAAAATGTGAGGTTTTAGCCACTTTTGATCCATTTTGATTTATTTGAATTGTTGTTTTGCTGTTTGTGGTTGCTATTACATGTTGCTATGACCCTATGGTGTGTTTTATGATTGATTAGAAGTGTTAGATTTGTCAAAAACGCCGTCGAATGGCGTAAATTACTTGCTGGAAGAGTTGCAGAAAAGTGCAGGTTCTGGACCGGATCAGATATGGAGGCTCGGATCGGATGAGTTGAATTGGGCAAGGGATTTGATCGGATCAGAACTTGACACTTGAGACAATTGGAAAAAAGGAAGGCCACGCTAATTGAACTGGGATCGGATCGGATAAAGGAGGAGAGATCGGATCGACTTAAGGACAAAGGGCTCGGATCGGATCGACTGAAGGATGAAGGGCTCGGATTGAAGTAAGGCGAAGGAATCGGATCGGAGCAAATGAAGGAATGAGGAAGCGGAAGCATGAACTGGAAGGGAGGTGGCACCCGACCCGACCCGGAGGAGGACACCCGACCCGACCCGAAGTGGAATACCCGACCCGAACCGATGCGACGCTGTGAACCCGAACCGAACCGCTACAGGAGAAGACTACGTCCCGACCCGTAGTGGAATACCCGACCCGAACCGATGGCTAGAGGGAGAACCCGACCCGACCCAGTATTGACCAATAATCCGAGATGCAAAGGTAGTCCAATATGGGAAGTTAGAGTTCAGGATCCAGTTGGGAACCGATGAGTTCACTTCATGATTGGGCTTTGCTGTGGGACGTGTGCCAAGGGGCAGTCGATGTTTATGACTTTGGATCACTATGTATGAGAAGTATGTGAAAGGATTCAGGGCTGAAATGGCCTAGGTACGACTAAAGGGCTATAAACCAATGAAGTGGGGTCATTTGTAAGGATTTGGTCATGACTCCATGTGGTAAGCTTGGTAGTAGCAGTAGTTGTACAAGTCGAACTCCGTCACTACTTCGATGGGTCTAGTGATTGACAGTAGTGGACATCGTATGCTTTACGCACTGAGTGAGATATGTGAGGATGGTTGCTATGGATGATTTGTTTGCCATCATTATGACATGCACACCCCACCCCCGTATTCTTACACTATTTATTATGGCACCTTAGAGTATTGTACGATATGTGGTACTAACTCTTTGGTTGCAGGTCCAGGTTCAGGTATGGTTTAGTATACCTATTATTGTTCTGTTTAGATGCTTATCGCTCATACCAGGCTTTATGTCTGACCCAGAGTTTTATGTCTCCTCTTATTACTCTGGGTGCTCACACGAGCAGACTAGAGACAGGTTAGCTGGTGATGCACGGGTAGATGATCCGGAGACGAGCAGGAGGCTTCCACGTAATATATATATGTGTATAGTATTCTCCCTGTGTTGTTGAAGATCACTGCTTGGGCATTAGTGGTGCATCTTCTACTTTAGCTTTCTTTTGTTTAGAGACAGTAAAATTGGAAAATTGTAATAAGTTGTATTTGGATTTCCGCTGCTCTGATGTTGATGTTGATTTTAGTTATCAGCTTATGCACTGTCTCACCTGTTTTATGTCAAGTATGTTATTATTATTATTATATTTTACTCCATGCGCTGTGAGACATTCTACAGGTTCTTGATTAGTTAATTCCCTTCTTTCCTTTCTTCTAACGACCGTCCCGTGCTAGTCGGGCATGTGTACAGCGCACCTTCGGAGGAAATGCAGGCTGGTGCGGAGCGGGCCGTCACACTTAACCTGTCTCTAGTCTGCTCGTGTGAGCACCCAGAGTAATAAGAGGAGACATAAAACTCTAGGTTAGACATAAAGCCTGGTATGAGCGATAAGCATCTAAACAGAACAATAACAGGTATACTAAACCATACCTGAACCTGGACCTGCAACCAAAGAGTTAGTACCACATACCGTACAATACTCTAAGGTGCCATAATAAATAGTGTAAGAATACGGGGGTGGGGTATGCATGTCATAATGATGGCAAACAAATCATCCATAGCAACCATCCTCACATCTCTCACTCAGTGCGTAAAGCATACGATGTCCACTATTGTCAATCACTAGACCCATCGAAGTAGTGACGGAGTTCGACTTGTACAACTACTGCTACTACCAAGCTTACCACATGGAGTCATGACCAAATCCTTACAAATGACCCCACTTCATTGGTTTATAGCCCTTTAGTCGTACCTAGGCCATTTCAGCCCTGAATCTGTTCACATACTTCTCATACATAGTGATCCAAAGTCATAAACATCGACTGCCCCTTGGCACACGTCCCGCAGCAAAGCCCAATCATGAAGTGAACTCATCGGTTCCCAACTGGATCCTGAACTCTAACTTCCCATATTGGACTACCTTTGCATCTCGGGTTATTGGTCAATACTGGGTCGGGTCGGGTTCTCCCTTTAGCCATCGGTTCGGGTCGGGTATTCCACTTCGGGTCGGGTCGTAGTCTTCTCCTGTAGCGGTTCGATTCGGGTCCACAGCGTCGCATCGGTTCGGGTCGGGTATTCCACTTCGGGTCGGGTCGGGTGTCCTCCTCCAGGTCGGGTCGGGTGCCATCTCCCTCCCAGTTCGTGCTTCCGCTCCGATCCGCTCCCTCGTTCCTTCATTTGCTCCGATCCGATTCCTTCTCCTTACTTCAATCCGAGCCCTTCATCCTTCAGTCGATCCGATCCGAGCCCTTCGTCCTTAAGTCGATCTGATCTCTCCTTCTTTATCCGATCCGATCCCAGTTCAATTAGCGTGGCCTTCCTTTTTGCCAATTGTCTCAAGTGTCAAGTTCCGATCCGATCCCTTGCCCAGTTCAACTCATCCGATCCGAGCCTCCATATCTGATCCGATCCGGTCCAGAACCTGCACTTTTCTGCAACTCTTCCAGCAAGTAATTTACGCCATTCGACGGCGTTTTTGACAAATCTAACACTTCTAATCAATCATAAAACACACCATAGAGTCATAGCAACATGTAATAGCAACCACAAACAGCAAAACAACAATTCAAATGAATCAAAATGGATCAAAAGTGGCTAAAACCTCACATTTTCCCATAATCTCACTTAATCATGTTTAAGCACATACTTATTAAAACTTAATCAAATCGTCCAAATTTTCTAACAGAGGCATAAAACATCATATTCGAGTTTATCAATATTTTTCCAGATTTTATGTATGTGTAAATTCGCTAATTAACGCTAATTACCCCTTAATCAACCGTAATTAGTGAGAAATCATGCAAATCACTCACCTTTGCCACAAAATAAAACACCAAATCTGAAATACTCTCTATTTGGGTCGAATTCCTATTTACAGCAGCAGCTCCAACCTTGCTCTGTTGCTATTTGGCCTTGTTTTGATGTAGTTTAGGCTTAATCTTCACTAAAAATGTGTTTTGGAGTGGTTTTAGAGGATGGAAGCCATTACTAAGGTCTCAAGAAGGTTTGTGGCAGCTCAAAACTGAAATGAAAGTGATTTCCTAACCCTAATCAGCCCTCCTATGCCTCTAAACCCGAAATTCCCCTCTGGGCCTAGCTGTTAATCACCCGGTTAAGCCAAATTAAGCTGTTTTTCACCATCTGAAACTTGTTTCAGCCATATCTCCCAAACGGTGAGTCTGTTTGGCTAATGTGACCACTCTACGGAAAGAGAAACCATCATCCAAAGTCAATGGAAGGGGTTTCAGGTCTAAATTCTTTTCCAATCAAAAGTTATGGCCAAAACAGTACCAACTAGGGGTAAAATGGTCATTTAAAAATCGGGAAAAATCATGAACATGGGAAATGACCCAGTAGTCGTCTCCCAAATTTACATGATCACACGACTTCGTATGTGAAAGAAATAAATATTCTACGATCCTATGATGCGTAGAATACGGGTCGTTACAGCAAGTCAGAAGTTTAACCACTCTCATCTCATAGTCTAGGATGGCACCATACATGGCTAGCCAATCTATTCCTAGAATAAAACCATAGCCCATAAAGCCCAGCACGTATGCGCCGCATTCAAACTCGATACCCAAGATGGAAATTCTCAAACCTCTACATATCATGGACAAATGAGTCGTAACTCCAATAGGGTTTGAGACTTACACATGATCAGAGACTATACTGGTATTAAGGTGCAGACTATTTACTAATGAGCTGGATAAAAATGAATGAGAAGCACCAAAATCAAAGAGGGTTCTAACAGGATAATCAAAAAGGGAAATCAAACCTTCAACAATGAATTTCCTACGTCGATCAGGCCCATTATCCTCAAGAGCATGTACTTTCCAGAAGATCATGCCCTTTGTCCTTGCTTGCGAGGGAATTTCTTAGTGAAGTGTCCCATTTGACCACAATTAAAGCAGGCTTCCTTTGTCTTTCAACAGTCTTTCACAAAATGACTCATAGCTCCGCAACTATGGCACTTGATATCTTTCTTGATCTGAGCCTTGTCAGGCTTCCCTCCGTTCTTTTGTGCTTCCTTCTTGGGCCATCACTTCTTTTTCTCATCCTTATCCTGTGTCTCCTCAGCCTTACTGTCTTTCTTCTCATCCTTGCCATCTTCGTGCTTTAGAGCCATATCAACCGGCGTCTCAAACATTGTCCCCATCAGTATATGAGATAATACAAGTCCTTGGAGAGGTTGACTCAACCCTCTCGCAAACCTAAGAGCCTTCTTATGGAGTGTATTCACCAAGTCCAGGCCAAATCTTGCCAGCTGATTAAGCTTATTAACATAATCCTTAATAGACATGTTCCCTTGTTTTAAAACAAAGAATCTTCCCATCTGTAATCCTTCTTCTGCCTGAGATAAAAACTTAATCTCAAATATCTGCCTGAAATCATCCCAAGTAGCTATGGGTTGTCCTGCCTGTGTCACCTCCCACTAGTATGAAGCTTCGTCCTTCTGTTTCCATGAGGCCAACTGTATCTTCCTTTTGTCATCGAGCTCAAAAGACCAAACACGTTCTCTGTTTCTTTAAGCCAACTTCGCACCTCAACAAATCTCTAAGTACTACAGAATAGTTTTCCTCCTATAGCGCAAAAGTCCTTACTAAGTCAAAAAAAGTTATCTACTCGCAGAGGTGGAGCTACTGCGGCTGCAGATGGGGGAAGGGAATCTCCTTAAACTCCAGCAGGTGTCGTGGCCTTGAGATACCTACGGAACCATGTTGGTACTGGAATGCCCTCAAGAAGATTGGCCGCCCCAAACATGCTGAAAAGAGAAGGAACAAAAGATTCAACAAGAGATCGAGTGAATATTGAATATGGCTTGAGGGGATGTGTTTTTCCAAAAGCAGATTTTTATTTGAAAATACTTTTCTTTTGAAAACAATTTTCCAAAACTTTTCTCTGATCTTGTAACCTTCAGCTCTAATACCAAATGTGACACCCCACGTCCATTAATGTAACTCATAAGACAATGAATTAGTTTCACGAAGCACAATAGGTAAATAGTAACAGAATTTCACAAGACAGATAGAAATCAGTAGCGGAAAAAATACTTTATTATTGAAAGTAAAACATTGTCTCAAATCAAGTTACATCATTAAACCAGCTACATCAAAAACAAAGAACCTCAAATCTGTCTCATAATGCAAAATAACAGAGTGCAGTAATATAAAATCATATCCCTTATAGCAAGCCATAACCAAGTAAAAAATAAATCAAAGTGGTACATCTGAGAACGTCCAGATCCAAGCTGAAAGAGAAAGTCCTAGTCACTGAGGAGTGCGACCACTCTGAGGACCTAAAGGGAGAAGGAAGAGAAAGAAGCGAAAACAAAAAGGTCAGAGATAAAGCCTGGCGAGTTCCAGTGATTCTCAAATATGAATATAACAGAGATATTGTGATGACCCCAAACTCCCGTAGTACGAAAGAAAGGATAATCATTGGAATATAACACATAAACAATAACAACAAGACAGAAATATAGAATTACAACAGATAATGTACATCAAATTACACAGGGAATAATATATCATCAGAGTTACACCGCATAATAGGATCATACTTAGTACATAATACAGTTTTCAACTTAATATAAAATGTCTGCAGTGGAATCAAACATAATATACTAAATGAAGTCTGAACAGCATAATAGAAACAATAAGATCCATCTTCAGCTTCATAGCTATCCAGAATGAGTCTGCTAAAACCTAAGTACAAGGCTACCCATGTGGAAAGAGGGCACCAGAGTTTGCAAAGTGAAACAAACTACGAGTTAGTCATGGAACTGGTATGAGAAATCTACTTAACCTAATTAATAATAAGGCTAATCACAGGACCACGCCGCTAACACTGAATGGGTTTACTCCATTGGATTTCCAGTGCATAAATAAAGTAAATCGTTAAACAACACAATGCTTTTTAGAAAAATGAAACCTTTATAAGACTCAAGTCCCATCACATAATGCAATGCAAACTGGAGATAGAGTTTTACCTTATTATGCTCAAAAATGCTTGATACGATAAAATGGATTTGATATTATTATTAGTGTATATATGTTTCAAAAATATTCCAATCATAATGTATCAATCATAGATGGCATAGCTACCATATACTATGTCCCCATACTAGTTTTACAACCAAAACCATATGGTGTCGTATTGGAAGTTGGATTTCCATCATGAACCAAGGCAAGGGATCGTCCTTATCGAATTCGAGACACTCTAGCCTGTGCCTCAGGAACATAACGCACCGTCCCTTAGAGCCACAGGGTCGGTCCACAACTAATGTTAGTGGATTATATACAATTCCTGAACAATACGTCTCCCCGCCCTATAGGGTGTAAATAAAGAGCCACTAGGGACTCCAATCCGAGGTACCTCGCTTTTCATCATCCAAATAAGTAAAAATTTCTGGGCTCCATACCATGATACCACTTCTAGCTAGAAAGAAACGCATGTTCTCCCGTTTCTGGTTCATACCGGGTGTGAAGCTCACGAAGCAACGCTATACACAAAGATGTGCTAAATAAAGTTGTGCTTTGAACATCAACCACAAGGCTCTGCTTTTCAACAATAATCCTTAATCCTTTGCATCTTGGCATGCCACATTGACAATTCATGCCATGCGACTGATATCTATCAATATATAACCTCTGAGCTCGTACGTCTGAGAGAAGGGTGTTAAGCAAGAGAATAAATTCTCCACCACCAAACAGATATATATTAAATAGAAATCAATCAGCACAGAATAAAATCCAATGTCATACATACATCCATTTACAAGTCTGTTCCGGATCTGATAGAAAGCGGAGACACCTTATTCCTCGTTCCATATGTCCAATACGGAAGAGAGGCTCTCGCATATCCAAATGATCAAAAAGTACATCCAGACAAATACCACGGTAACCCTTTCAAGGCAGCAACTCCAATCAAAGGTACCAGTAGTCATCCATTCGATGTGAAGATCGTCGGTCTTCAATTACCGTCTTCAAATTTTCGACTTTCAATCATCGTATAATTATTTGAAATAAGATTTAACTCGGCCTTTTCAAATAATTCTCGAATTTATATAATTTAAATCAATTCCTTTCATTCCATATCGTTTATAATATTTTATAACGATTTATCACTATTTTTATTTATTTAAAAATAGCGATTTTTAATTAAACGGCACTTCAGGTCATTACATGGCCCTGGCGCTGTTTTCATCAAAATTTGATTTACACATTTCTCAAAATCTGACTGTTGGATCTTAGCAAATTTTATATCGCTGGAAAGATCTTTCCAAAACGAACCCAATGGTCCCAGTTTTGGGAAAATTCGACAGTCGGATCTTTCGGTATAATTGTTTGAAGTTACGATTTCAAAACGCGAACTACAGTAGTGAAATTCGTTTTGTTTTAATTTATATTTTTATATAAATATATAAATATAAATCGTTCAATGATTTCAATGCTATTTTCATTTCAACATTGATTTCTTTTATGTGAAATCATATACTACATTAAAATGAAATTTTTAATGTTAAAACAAAATTTATCACAACTTGAATCTTTCATATGATTTCACACTTACATAAAAATGTGAATTTTTTTCCTTCATTCTTTTATTACGTTGAAAAATGTAATCTTTTATTTCAATCTATTATTACATTTGAAAATGTAATCTTTTATTTCAATCTGTTATTACATTAAAAAATGCAATCTTTTATTTCAATATATCATTACACTGGAAAATGTAATCTTTTATTTCAATCTATTATTACATTCGAAAATGTAATCTTTTATTTCAATACATTATTATATTGAAAAATGTAATCTTTTATTTCAATCTATTATTACATTGGAAAATGTAATCTTTTATTTCAATATATTATTACATTAAAAATGTAATCTTTTACTTCAATCTATTATTACATTGGAAAATGTAATCTTTTATTTCAATATATTATTTAAAATAAATTATTTTAACTATTCAAAATTCAATAAAATACCAAAAATAAAATTTTTAAATTGGTTCTGATTTTTCGGGTTGTTACAATCTCCCCCACTTAAAAACTTTTCGTCCCCGAAAAGGAAACAATAGCAAAGTAGGAAACAAAACTGAAAATGTAAAATATTATAAATGTACCTTGCATTAGAGCTAGTCAGAGATATCCATGCAGCACTGGAGATAATCTTGTTTAATGTTATCCTCGGTCTCCCATGTACATTCTCTAGGGTCTCTGCTCCACTGCACTTTGACTAGATGGATTCTTTTGTTCCTCAGAACTCGGGTTTCTTTGCCAATGATCTTTACCGGCTCCCTTCTCACTGCTAAGCTCGGGGTAATCTCCAAATGTTGCTGTGTAGCTTCCTCCACAATCAAGTCTGGATTATGTGCATGTTTCCGAAGTTGGGACACATGGAATACATCATGAACCCCTGACAACCAGTCAGGCAACTGAACCTTGTAGGTGAGAGTTCCAATTCTTTCTAGAATATGGAATGGACCAATAAATCTAGGAGCCAACTTCTCAGTCTTCCCAAAACGAACTACTCCTCTCAATGGGGAAACACTCAAGTACACATAGTCGCCAACAACAAATTCTAGATCCCTTCTTCTTGAATCTGTACAACTTTTTTGTTGGCTCTGAGCTGCTTGTAATCACTTCTTAATGAAATTAACTTTATCCGAAGCTTCTCGAATCATGTTGGGACCCAATACTAGTCTATTGCCTGGTTCAACCCAACATGCAGGAGATCTACAAGGCCTGCCATACAATGCTTCGAATGGCGACATTTGCAAGCTTGTTTGGTAACTGTTACTATAAGAGAACTCAACCAAATGCAAGTGATCTTCCCATGATCCGCCGAAATCAAGAATGCATGTCCGCAGCAAGTCTTCTAGTATATAGTTCACCCTCTCAGTCTAGCCATCTATTTGAGGATGATAAGCGGTGCTCAGATTTAACTTTGTTCCCAGCTCCTCTTGGAATGCTTCCCAGAATTTACTAGCGAATATAGGGTCACGATCAGTAACAATGCTACTGGGAACTCCATGTAGTCGGACAATTTCTTTGAAATAAATTTTCGCCAGACTTTGAGCTGTTCTAGTTGATTTGATAGGAATAAAATGGGCAGACTTCATGAAACGATCAACGATCACTCAAATACTGTCATTACCTTTCCTGGTTCGGGGCAAGCCATCAATAAAATCCATGGAGATTTGATCCCACTTTCAACTTGGAACTTCTAGTGGTTGAAATAATCCGACAGGTTTCTGCTTCTCACTCTTGCCTTATTGGCAAGTGGAACACCTACTAACATAAATGGAAATGTCTCTTTTCATATATTTCCACTAGAATGTGCGTTTGAGATCAAGATACATCTTACTCACCCCTGGATGAATACAAAGCTTGGATTTGTGACATTCATCCATTACTTCCCTTCCGAGCTTATGAATATTCGGGACACAAATTCTGCCTTTTAACCTCAGAACTCCCTTGTTATCAATTTAGAAACTCGAGGGTTTGCCTTCCTGAAATCTTTTAATAATTCTCTGAATAAATTCATCATCTTTTTGGAGAGCAGAGATCTTATCAATCAATGTAGGTGTAATGATGAGATTGGCAATGATAATATTAGCGACAACCGCATTCTTTCTGCTGAGCTCACCAGCTGCAACATTGGCTTTCCCTGGAGTATACAAGATGTCCAAATCATAGGCCGCAAGAAATTCTAACCAACGTTGCTGCCTCAAATTCAAGTCCCTTTAGGTGAACAGATACTTCAATTATTTATGATCTGTATATAATTCGAACTTCTCACCCAAAAGATAGTGCCTCCATATTTTTGAAGCAAACATGATGGCCAACAACTCAAGATCATGAGTAGGATGTCTCTTCTCATGTGGCTTCAATTGACGGCCAGCTTAAGAAACTACTTTGTCTCTTTGCATTAATACCGCACCAATACCTTCAATAGAAACATCTGTCCAAACTTTCAAATCTTGATTGCCATCAATAATGGTCAACACTGGAGCAATAGTCAATCTCAATTTTAGCTCTTGGAAAGTTGCCTCACATTCAGGTGTCCAATTAAACTTTGTATGCTTCTTTATAAGCTTCGTTAATGGACAAGATAGTTTCGAAAAATCCTTAATGAATTTCCGATAATAGCCAGCCAATCCAAGGAAACTTCTGACTTCTGTAGGAGTGCTAGGCTGCTTCCAATCTTGAGTGGCTATGATCTTGCTAGGATCCACTGAAATTCCTTCCTTCGATACTACATGACCGAGGAACTTTACCTCTTCTTGCTAGAATATGCATTTAGAAATTTTGGCTTTTAAAACATTCTTTCTCAGAATTTCCAAAACTTGTTCCAAATGTTTCTCATGCCCGGCAGTTGATTTAGAGAAGATTAAGATGTCGTCAATGAAAACCAGCATAAATTTATTCAAAAAATCCTGAAATACTTTGTTCATTAAATCGACAAAGAAAGCAGGAGCATTGCATAAACCTAACGACATTACTAACCACTCATAAAATATGTCTGGACCTCTGAAATATGTCAACGGAACACATTCTTCAGCAATCCGCAGTTGATGGAAACCTGTAGCTAGGTCCATTTTAGAAAATACTTTCGCTCCATTCAACCGATCCAACAAATCATCTATACGGGGCAATGGATATTTATTCTTGAGCGTCTGTTTGTTTAAATCTTGGTAATCCACATACAGTCTGAGAGTACCGTCCGACTTTGGAACAAACACTACTACTGCACCCCAATTTGAAAAGCTAGGCCTGATCAGACATTTCCATAAAAGTTGTTTATTTTGATTGCCCAATTCTTCTTTCTCTTTCCATGTCATTCTTCGAATAGGATGCACCACCGGCCTTGCATTCGGAACTAGATCAATCCTGAAGTCAATTTCTCTTCGCGGAGGTAAGCTATCAACTTCTTCGAACACATCCGCATAATTCTTAATGACGGCAATATCTTCAATAGCAGTGGGAGAAACCTCAATAGCAGTCCAAAATTCTTTTCTGTCCAAATCTAAGCCTACATAAGGTATAACAACATTGGAAAGCTTCGTTTTAATTCTAACAACTCTTTTTTCACATTTAACTTCAGCCTTATATTTGGTTAACCAGTCCAGCCCAAGAATGATGTCAAATTCCGAAAAGTCCATAACAATCAAAGTGCAAGGAAACCGAAAATAGGAAAAAGAGACGGGCACTTTATAATACACATCGAGAATAAGAGAACCTCCTATCGGATTATGAACTCTAACCGATTCCTTAAGGTTCCTTAGTTTTAACTTCAACTTCTTGACTGTATTACTCGAGATGAAGCTTTGCGAGGCGCCCGTATCGGACAATACTGTAACTGGAATATTGTTGACAGTGAGCGTGCCTTCCAAAACATCTGGCCTTTGCTGACTAGCCGAGGATGTTGGAGTTTCTGCTACTTCATTTACATGAGCAATTACAGACTCCTTTAACAGCAGGCAATCCCTTGCAATATGACCTGTCTGATGGCACTTATGGCACTTCCTTTTAATATGAGATCTCTTTTTATTCTTAAGATCCATCATTCTTTCATTTCTTCGAAGATTTGTAATTCCTTAACAAATGCCCTTGCTTATGGCTTTATTAAGTATGGCAGTCGTTAACGGTTCTTCTTTAGAATCAACCTCTTTCTTATCAGCTTTAGGCTTCTTACTGACCTCAGGCTTTGTGCTTGCATCAGGGCTATCAGTTTCAAACTTCCTTTTGCTGCTAGAGCTGCTTTCTTCTTCATCTTCCGGACCATGTTGCTTATCAATATACTCATAGCGATAAACCATTTGTATCATCTCAGAAAATGGAAGATTCACATGAGCAAGTACTCTACCTTCATATTTCTTTTGAAGTCCTTCGATAAATCTCAGATTCTTCCTTGTAGGATCTCGAATTAGTTTTGTGGAAAAGCGAGAAAGTTCACTGAATTTATTCTAATATTTTTGGATGGTCATATCTCCTTGTTTCAGATTGTAAAACTTATCATATAGTCGCTCAGTTGCTTCTAGAGGAATAAATCTTTCTTTGAAAATTTCATTAAATCTATCCCAGGTAATATTACCTTCTGGATTCTCCTCAGTAATTGTTTCCCACCAGATTAGAGCTTCGTCTTTGAGTGCCCAAGATGCCAGTAATATTTTCTGATCATCTCTCAGCTTTAAGCCTTGAAAGATTCTCTTAGAAGAACGCATCTGTGCTTGTGTTTCAATCACGGACTCTTTGCCCAAGAATTGTAGTCCACCCAGATTTCGATACTTCATTACTCGAGCTTCTAGATCTGGTTCTGGTTGTGGGAGCATGATTGGCTCATTAGATTGTCGAACCATAGAATTACTTCTTTTGTTTCTGCCACTCATTTTCTATTATGTCTACAAATAACAGACAAAGAGTCAGGCCAACTGTAAAGATATTGTAAAGCATAGAGACATATATTTAATTGTAAATGAATATATGGGGTGTATTTTATTCTGTTGTATTCATTCTAGGACATTACTAGTCCTATTTATGATGAGTAATTCGAGTTAGAATACTGCTGATTATATTTCTATCAAGTTTGAAAATATGTTATATTCTGAGCTAAGTTTAACCAAAGCTCAGATACCAACTTTGATGACCCCAAACTCCCGTAGTACGAAAGCAAGGATAATCATTAGAATATAACACATAAACAATAACAACAGATCAGAAATATAGAATTACAAAAGATAATGTACATTCACTGAAAAAAAATATCATCAAAGTTACATAGCATAATAGGATCATACTTAGTATATACTACAGTTTTCAACTTAATATAAAATGTCTGCGGCGGAATCAAACATAATATACTAAATGAAGTCTGAACAGCATAATAGAAATGATAAGATCCATCTTCAGCTCCATAGCTATCCAAAATGAGTCTGTTAAAACCTGAATACAAGGTTGCCCATGTGGAAAGAGAGCACCCGAGTTTGCAAAGTGAAACAAACTACGAGTCAGTCATGGGACGGGTATGAGGAATCTACTTAACCTAATTAATAATAAGGCTAATCACAGGACCACGCCGCTAACGCGGAATGGGTTTACTCCATTGGATTGCCAGTGCATAAAGTAAATCGTTAAACAATGCAATGCTTTTTAGAAAAATGAAACCATTATAAGACTCAAGTCCCATCACACAATGCAACGCAAACCAGAGGATAGTGTTTTACCGGTCAAAAATGCTTGATACAATAAAACGGATTTGATATTATTATTAGTGTATATATGTTTCAGAAACGTTTAAATCATAATATATCAATCATAGATGGCATAGCTACCATATACTATGTCACCATACTAGTCTTACAATCAAAACCGTATGGTGTCGTATTGGAAGTTGGATTTCCATTATGAACCAAGGCAAGGGATCGTCCTTAGCGAATTCGAGATACTCTAGCCCGTGCCTGAGGAACAGAACGCATCGTCCCTTAGAGCCACATGGTCGGTCCACAACTAATGTTAGTGGATTATATAATTCCTGAACAGTACTTCTCCCCGCCCTATGAGACGTAAATAAAGAGCCACTAGGGACTCCAATCCAAGGTACCTCGCTTTCAATCATCCACATAAGTAAAAATGTATGGGCTCCATACCATGACACCACTTCTAGCTAGAAAGAAACGCATGTTCTCCTCGTTTCCTTCTCCCATTTCTGGTTCATTGCAACAACCTGGAAAATCCAAGGCAATTTAAAATTTTTATTTTGGCAATTTTAATGAATTTTGAATATTTAAAATTATTTATTTTAAATAATAACGATGAGAAATTTATTTTGAATAGAATTAGAACGTATATATTTATATAGATCGTCGTTAGAATATAAATATTTATTTTTAATTATAAAAGGAATTGAAAATGGCGCGGTAGTTCAAAAATTCGATTTCAGATTTCAAATGAGTGTGCAAGATTCAAAATAAAACAGATTTTAGCGAAACCAAAAACATTAGAATCTATTTGAAAATATCTTTCCAACAAATCCGAAAAATTGAAATTTCATAAAAGGGATTAAAAGTTATGCCCAATTAAAAATTTAGAATAGTCGCTATGGAATTCTGGCCCTTAAAAATGGAAATTTTGCAAACGACCTCGGTTTTCGACGAAACCAATTTTTTTGGATCCGTGATGTCAAGTTATTGCTAGGTTTCAAAATTTATAATTTTTGAAGTCAATATGTGAGCGTGGCGAAGTTAAACGTGTTTTAACAGTTTTAGTCAATTTCGATCGACCAGAAAATGGCCATTTTGCAAACGGTCTCAGAATTTGACGAAATTAGTTTTGTTAGAACCGTATCGTCAATACGAAGCTAGAAAATATTTTTTGGGAATTTTTAGAGTTAGTATGCGGCCCCGGTAAATTGAAATGCACGTTCAAATTCAATATATAGATTTATATTTTGATTTTGACGAAAAATGATCGAAACGATCGAATTGGCTTACGATATATATCCAATTGTGTTCGGAATGGGGGTAATTAGCTTGGGATGAAAGGCGGTGGGTTTCGTTTCGAGGTCAAAATAGAAAGGTACCTTTTTGAAATTAAATTAAATATATATATTTATATTTCTCCTTAACTCCCCCACCAACCGTTGACTTCAGAATAAAATAAAATGAAAAAAAAGGCAAGGGCGTCGTGCCCTAACCCTGTCGTCGCGCCGCCAGGTGGGGCAACCGTCGCTGCCGAAGCTGGCGTGCCCACCCCCCCTCCATCGCAGTCCCCTCCCTCCTTCCCTCGCCGACGTGAAAACCCTTCCCCTCAAATCACCTGAAACCCCCACGCGAGCCTGCCACCCACCTCCAACGCACCAACCCGCCAGTGCCGCCATGACAGAGCTCCATCGCCGCCATCTCAGCAACTCCGATCCCCCACCCCCTCATTTCAGCTGTAAGTTTTTATTTACTTATTTTTTTCTGATTTAATGTATTAGAGAAAAGGAAAAAAAGACATGATCTTTAATATGATAAAGAAGTGATTTTTAATTTTTAAAGAAAGGATTGATTTTTAATTTTTAAAGAAAGTTTTGATTTTTAATTTTTAAAGAAAGGTTTGATTTTTAATTTTTAAAGAAAGGTTTGATTTTTAGTTTTTAAAGAAAGTTTGATTTTTAATTTTTAAAGAATGGTTTGATTTTTAATTTTTAAAGAAAGGTTTGATTTTTAATTTTAAAGAAAGGTTTGATTTTTATTTATATAGAAGCTTTGATTTTTATCTATTTAAAAGCTATGATTTTTATTTATAAAAATACGGGTTTTAAATAGAATAATGCTTTATAAAGATTAAATTTTTATATGGGGTTCAAGAGAGTAAAGATTAGATTTTTATTATCAAAAAGATTTGATTTTTTTTATGTGAAGTAGCGTTATAAAAATACGACATTTATATGAAAGATTTTGAAATAGAAATATAATTTTTAACTATAAAATTAGTATGATAAAAATATGATTTTTATATAGTAGAGATTATAAAATATGATTTTTATAAGATAGAGAATATAAAAATACGATCTTTAAATTTAAAAATGTGATTTTTATATAGAGAATAGCGGTATAAAAATAGAATTTTTATCTATATAGTAGCAGTATAAAAATGTGAATTTTATCCATATAGCGTGGTTATAAAAATGTGACTTTTATATACATAGCAACAATATAAAAATGTGATTTTTATATATGTAGTGAATACGGACAACGAAAGTGACAAAAGGCGAGCACGACGAAGATTTTCTACATAAGAAAAGTCGTGGTGTATTGGATTAGCTAGTCGGTGTGAACTTCTCACTTTTATTTTAATTTTCTAGTTAAAATATATACTAGGACGCAGACGGTGCTTAGCAGCACCCGACACCCGTCGTCCACAGACCATGGATGACGTGTATGCTTGTTTGATGTGTTGTGAAGTTTGTTTGTGACGTTCATGTGAAATGGATAATATAACATTCATGTTTTGAGAATAAAATATTTTATTGTTAAAAATATAATCTTTAACGTGTGTGAATAAAATAAATATTCATTTACAAATCGAACGATTTGTTTATGTACACCCATTTGAAGGATATTGATTGGGACGATAAATTTTACACATCGCCCAACTGCACAAATAAAAATCTGTGTTTGTTGATTTGAAACCCCACACGGGTGTTGGGATGATATTTGGCGTACACTAATCCCAATTGTTTAGTTGTATGTCAGTCGATAGGTTGACAGACCGTGTAAGCGTTAGTTTATGTTTAATGCTTAGACAGTTGTGTAGTGCACTTTGGATGATGGTTGATTATTTATCATTGCTATTATATACATGTGTTATATGGAATCCATATAATTAACATTATATGGTAATTGATTGGTCCTCATTCCAATTTGGAAAATAAAGAATATTATAAAATAAAGATTCATGTATTAAATAGAATAAATAGTCATGTGTTGACGATACTCATGTGTTGAGAATATTCATGTGTTGAAACTTATCATGTGTTGAACGAAATATTTTAACAATAAAATTTACATCTTTATCATATATAAAATTAGAAACTAACTGGAAACTAGATAGGATGAGTGGTTTCCTGGGTATTGATCTGATGTTGGTTTCGGCCTTCGAGGTTAATACTTAGGGAATCGTTCTCTTACTAATTTACGGTTGGAGCCTGATTAAGAATTAAACGATAGAAATCAAAATTTTATAAAATATATTAAATAGATTAAATAGTCATGTGTTGATGATACTCATGTGTTGAGAATATTCATGTGTTGAATAAAGTGTATATTCATGTGTTGAAGAAAATATTCATTTGTTGAATAGAATAACGAATTTATTCAAATATATAAAGCCGTGTTGATTAGATATGCGCCATTTTGACGCAAACGATATTTATATCGATTATATTCGTTTTTATAATGAATATAGAAAAGGAAGTGATTTCAAAATATAGCGTTTTTAAAATATTATCATTTATATATTAATGATATGGAATATTCAATTTTGATTTAAAATTGAATATGAAGTTGAAATCGTTTTTAAAACGAATTTAAACCGATTTATAAAATACGTTTGGAACTGTAATCGACAAAATAATATATATATATATATATATATATTATATTAAATGGCCTGAGTAGAATGCGCCGCGCCGCGGCGGTTCGCGAATTTCGACCATTGACTTCGAGTTGACGTTACGGGAGATCTGACCGTCGGATTCTCCTGAAACCCATATCGAAAAGAGCTTTCCAATGAATATTAGAAATTTGAAAACTAACAGTTAGATTTGGAAATATGTCCAAATCAAATTTGGAAAAGGTCGTTGTAAGTGCAGTTATATGTCCAAATCAAATTTGGAAAAGGTCGTTGTAAGTGCAGTTCGGTGGCTGTTATTGAAAACCGACTGTACGGGCCTTGATAAAATTATTAAAAATATTAATGATTTGTGTAAAATCATAATGTATGAATTGGAAAGAACTGGGATGAAAAATTCCACATTTGAAAAGATAAAAATACATTTTTATCGAAATGAACTAGTTTTGAACTAGATTTGAAATGGTTTTAAAAATAATCAGAATTTGCAATATACGAATTGGAATAGATTTGAATCGAAATTATCTTGGAATATTTTGATGTTGGATTTCGTGATTATACAAATATGGTTGTGGAATTTTGAAAGATATATTTATATCGTTTTTTCCAATATGATATTTGTTGGTTTCAGAATTTGATATTGAATATAAGCCATATATTTTCTATCCAGAGCCTTATATTTAATTTCAAATGGGATTTTGGGTTCGTCGTGAATGGTGTCTTAAATAACACTGTTTTTGAACCCAGTTTAGAAAAGAATAAATCTTTTAATTCAGATTTAGTGAAATTGTCCAGTTAATTAGTATTTAATTGGAATTGAGTTTAAATTGGTTTTTGGGTTTATTGTGAGCGGTGTTTTGAATAACACATGTTCTTTAACCCGATTAACAACGGAAAGTGATTTTGGGTTTATCGTGAACCGTGTTTTAGATGACATTGGTTCTTTAACCTTGTTAAAGATAGGATATTGATTTTTGGGAAGATTAAAACTAAGTGTAATTTTAATGAATCTTTAATTAGATTAAAGTGATCGAGAATGGAGTATCGCCAGTTTTGCTCCAAAGCGATAGTCAAATCTTTAATTAGATTTGAACGTGAAATGGTAATTAATATTTACCGATAACACCGTGGTGTTAGATATGGAGTATTATCAGTTTTTCTCCATGGGATGAATAGGTTGGGATTGGGAAATAAATGATTACTTCGGTGTGGTTCGCTAATCCCGACTAGTTTGGAAAATCTTAACATGGTTTGAAATGATATCCAAAGGAAGATTAAAGAATAAATTTAGAAGAATTTATCTTTGATAATATTAATGGGAACCTTTCCATAAGAATGTGAATATTTGAATAAAGAATATCCTGAATTGGAATGAGGTGTATGTTGCATTTGTGTAACACTTGTTTATTATATACGCAGGTTATTTGGAAAGGCCAGGTTTATTCCCATTCTGAATAACCGATTCGATGATAAGCCGAAGATGAAGACGGTGGTTGAAGACCGGAGGTCTTCACATCGTTTGGATGATTATTGATTGTCTTGATTGGGTTGTACACCCAAGAGGAGGGAATCAGTTGGTGATCGTCCAAACGTACTTGGAGATCAATGGATATGTGAGGAATAAGGTTCCTCCGGTTCCGTTCAGACCCAGAACGAACTTATAAATGGACTATGTGTCTGACATTGGATTTTATTCTGTGTGACTGATTTCTATTAAATACATATCTGTTTGGCAGTGGAGAATTTATTCTCTTGCTTAACGCCCTTCTCTGAGACGTACGAGCTTAGAGGTTATATATCGATAGATATCAATCGCATGGCATGAATTGCCTGTGTGGCATGCCTAAGTGGAAAATGATCAAGACTTCTGTTGAAAAGCAAAGTCTTGTGGTTGATGATCAAAGCACGACCTGTGTGGCATAGCTTTGTGTATAGCGTTAATTCGCGAGCCTCACACCTCGATATGAGTCAAAAACGAGACCATTGGGAGAACACGACGTTTCTTTCTAGCTATGGGTGATGTCAGTGACCTACCAGCCCTGACATTTATATACTTTTACCTGTGTGGTTGTTGGAATGCGAGGCGCCTCGGATATAGGTCCGACAAGACCGGGAAACGTGTGTTCAGGAATTGTCAATCCTCAAAAGTAAGAGAGGACTGACCCAACTGATTCCAAGGATCGTTGTGTGTGTTCTTGAGACATTTGCTATAGTGTCTCTAACAGAGGGGAGCTTGCCCCTTGCCTCGACTCATGACGGAGATCCATTTTCCAATACGTGATATTTCGGTTTTGATTGTAGAGCCTAGTATTGGCGACATGATATATGGTACCCATGCCGCCTATGATTGATACATTTATATTTGAAGTTGTTTTCTTCACTTATAGTAATAATAAAAGATGAAATTTAGCGTATCAAGCATTCTTTGGCTATTATAAGGTAAAACCCTATCCTCCGGCTTGCGTTGCATTGTGTGATGGGACCTGGGTCTTATAATAGCTTCATTTTCTTTATTTAGCATTGCGCTGTTGTTATATGCACTGGTATTCTTGGGGTAAAAACCCGTTCCGTATTATACGGCGTGGTCCCTTGATTTACCTAACTTTAAAATAAAGATTGATAACTGTTTTAGTTCTCACACCAGTCACATGACTGATCTGGATTTTGTTGTTTTAACCTAAACTCCGGGTGCCCTTATTTTTTGCACGGGCAGCTAGTAGTTAGTTTTTGCAGGTTTATATTCACAAGATCCTGGTTTACAGCTGGAATGATATTCGGAAAGCTTTGTATCCGTATATCGCCTTCAGTTGTGTTTTGTATTATTTTCCACTACTATGTATTTAAATGTAATTTAAATCTCTAATGTTTGTCGAATGTATATTTATTCATACTCTGTATATTCTTTACTCTAATGGAATTGTTGTAATAAACAATGAAATGTTCTTCTGTTTTCATTCTGATGTGTGTTCTCTCAAAGCAATCCGGGCTTTCCATCCGGGGAAGTTCGGGTCGTTATATTCATACCGGGGTGTGAGACTCGCGAAGTAACGCTATACACAAAGTTGTGCTAAATAAAGTTGTGCTTTGATCATCAACCACAAGGCTCTTCTTTTCAACAATAAGCCTCGATCCTCTGCATCTTTGAATGCCACACTGGAAATTCACGCCATGCGACTGATATCTATCAATATATAACCTCTGAGCTCGTACATCTCAGAGAATGGTGTTAAGCAAGAGAATAGATTCTTCGCAACCAAACAGATATATAATTAATAGAAATCAATCAGCATAGAATAAAATCCAATGTCAGACATCCATCCATTTATAAGTCCGTTCTGGGTCTGAACGAAACCGGAGACACCTTATTCCTTGTTCCGTATGTCCAATACGGAAGAGAGGCACTCGCATATCCGGAGGATCAACAAGTACGTCCGAACAACTACCACTGTAACCCTTTCAAGGCAGCAACTCTAATCAAAGGCATCAGTAGTCATCCATTCGATGTGAAGATCGTCGGTCTTAAATCACCGTCTTCAAATCTTCGACTTCCCATCGTCGTATAATAATTTGAAATGGATTTAACTCAGCCTTTTCAAATAATTCTCAAATATATATAATTTAAATCAATTCCTTTCATTTCATATCATTTATAATATTTTATAATGATTTATCGCTATTTTTATTTATTTAAAAATAGCGATTTTTAATTAAACGACGCTTTAGGTCATTACATGGCCCTGACGCTGTTTTCAACCAAATTTAGTTTACACATTTCTCATAATCTAGCCATTGGATCTTAGCAAATTTTATATCGTTGGAAAGATCTTTCCAAAACGAACCCAACGGTTCTAGTTTTGGGAAAATTCGACAGTCGGATCTTTCGGTATAATCGTTTGAAGTTACGATTTCAAAATGCGAACTACAACAGCGCGATTCATTTTATTTTAATTCATATTTATATATAAATATATAAATATAAATCGTTCAATGATTTCAACACCATTTTCTTTTCAACATTGATTTCTTTTATGTGAAATCTTATATTACATTAAAATGAAATTATTAATGTTAAAACAAATTTTATCACAACTTGAATCTTTCACATGAATTCACACATACATAAAAATATGAATTTTTTTCCTTCATTCTTTTATTACATTGAAAAATGTAATCTTTTATTTCAATCTATTATTACATTGGAAAATGTAATCTTTTATTTCAATATATTATTACATTGGAAAATGTAATCTTTTATTTCTATCTATTATTACATTGGAAAATGTAATCTTTTATTTCAATATATTATTACACTGAAAATTGTAATCTTTTATTTCAATCTATTATTACATTGGAAAATGTAATCTTTTATTTCAATATATTATTTAACATAAATTATTTTGACTATTCAAAATTCAATAAAATAGCAAAAATAAAAATTTTAAATTGGTTTTGATTTTCCGGGTTGTTACAAATATCAAGACATGTAAACAAGACTGGATGAGATAGTGCAGTATCATATAAGGCAACAGGTAAACAAGATAAACAGAACAACATGATAAACAGTGATCGAGTAAGCTTCTCTTCTATACCCTAAAAATAGGTTTCTGCACCCATACCAGTGTAACAGGATTAGGCATTGACCTAATTACACAACAGAAACAAGATTAGGTGTTAAACCTAATTACTTAACAAAAACAGTAGGATTACAACAGGATTAGGTGTTACCCTAACTACATAACAAGATTATGTGTTACCCTAATTACTCCCCATGCAATAGGCTTCCTACTACGTCCCCGACAGTAAGGTGTATCATTCCCTAACCCGACAACTTATATAACACAGACCTATTTACTGGTGTTACAACGGCTTAATTTCCCTAATCGGACTCATGCACGCTCATGAGTCTACCGGAACGCGCCCGTATCCATCTTCCTCGTTTGAATCTCTCACTATCCAGTTCAATAAGCGTTCCCTGGCCCTTATCTAGCTATGCCCTCTAACAAGATACTAACAGGGATACTAACTGATATGGGTTCCACACAGCAAGATTCATACAATGCAAACCTCCTGTGCTTGTGCCCCTAAGCAACTAGGATTTTAGAGTCCCCAAAATCCGATACAATAGCAGAATGAGGGACCTCTTAGCTTATTAATAATCAGGTTTAACCTAGCAGGTTTAGGTTTACTAATAAGCATTGTTGTAATATTACATGTTATTATGTTGTACAACCCTTCCCCAAAAACACATGCCCAGATGTATGTATAGTTACTATAGTAATTTAGTTTACCTAATCTACATCTGGTACTTACATTTTTTTAACATGTCCTTTACTTAATGTCAGTATTAAGTCAAGTCAAACATGTTTTCATATGCATATTATTCCAATTACAGCAAGTAGAAGAATATGCCCATTATCCTTTTCCCAAATTACAGTTAAAAAGTCCTTAATTTAACAATATGCTCAAGTTCTCTTTTTTCATTGTCATTTCATATTATCCCAAATTTAATTCTATGCCATCTTAAATCAGACATGGCCTGGGCTGAGCGTAAATAAAAAGGTAAAAATAGAAGGGGAAGAATAATCAAACTATATAAAATAGGCATGTAGGCAAGAGTGGAAATAAATTAAAACAGCAAAAATAGGGAAAAGGAAGATAGACACGCATAACTAATTAATCAACTAATAGTAAAAGAACATATATTACTGTAACAATGGCATAGGTGAATAATAGGTATAACTTATAGGTATTGTATGTCCTAAATCCAAATTTATTTACCGTCATGATGTAATTCTATGTATCAGATCTGAAAATAACATGAAACTCACAACGGGTCTTGATGAAAAAGAGATTATATCTCTTTATATATATATATATTATTGTAAAAAAGGTCGTATGTAGTGTTGTATGTTGATTGCAGGGTTGGAGGTTGATTACAAATCTTGAATCTTCTTTGTTAATATAGATTACAACAGCATCTCCCTATTTTATTATTTAATCGAGAATATGTCGTGAAGTCAGAGAGAGGTGAAGAATAATTGTGTGTAGATAAAATGAGAGAAAGACTCTTTTTATAGATTAATATAGCCAATTCTTAATCGTTAGATATTATGTTTTAAGTCTAAGTTATACATGTAGCGTTGAGTCAGCGAATTAACATAGAAAACTAAACAGTCTAGGTGCAGCATGAAGAATGCGCCCAGCATGTTGCTGGGTCGACCTTTGGGTCGACCCCTCCTATGCATGGGTCGACCCATGTGTCGATCCAAGTAAGGGTCGGATTGTCCCCCAACGGTCTTTTCTGCGCATTGATTCTGCGCTGTTTTTCTTGTTTGAATTACTTTGAGTATGTTTATATATAACCCCTTCATATGTATACAAACTTCTATGTTTCATTACTTCTTCATATGTCATGCAATTTACACAAACTTGGGGTCTATTTGAACTATAATTCCGAGACGAATGCAACGGTAAAGCCAGTTTTACTTAGTTCTGAATATTTAATTATTATCTTTACTGTATGGTTATAGTGTATTAAATTTTAGGGAGTTACAAGAAATGTTGACCTTGAATTGTTCGATAAACTTTTCAACCAAAACATTCCAGCTGCCGAAACCACATACAGTAACATTTGTACGATAAAGTGGGAAACATTTTGCCACGATGTTATCTGACATTGTTGGCACTTTCATATGGATCATATAGTGCATCAAGTGAACAGTAGGATCATTCCTACCATTATAAGCAACCAAACCCGGTAACTTGAAGTCTAATGGTTCTAAGAATTTCTGATAGCCTAAGTGAATAGGTTGAGATAAACACGATCTAGATATGAGCGAGACGCTCCGCCTCAAGTAAACCATCAAATCACATCAGTGATTAAAATTCTTTTTCCAAGCAACTACCTCTAATCTTTCGAACCAACACTGGTGCCCCTATTGTCTAATCCAACATGAGCCGTTTTTTGATTCCCGACATGAACATATGTTCCAACCCTAACCCGAGGAGCCGTCACGGGTGGAAATCTAACTTTCAAAGCCATAGGAGTTCTTCCGATCTTTCTACCCTTGTGCAATGCTTGGGTCATAATTCCAACTCCAGATCCCATAGCTTAACCAACCAAAACATCGGGAACCACACTTCCATCAAGATTGGGGGAGCTGCCCCCTAACGAGTTAGATCGGTACTGATCCCGGGACCGATTCCGACTCGAGGCTGATTTAAGAGAACTGTCCCTAAGTCTTGCAAACCTTGTGTGCCTTGTGCACTTGTTCCAACAACTATACTTTAATCGATCTGCATTCCAAATCCTTCCATCCGAGTAAGAAATGTATTCAATATCTGAGAAGTTCTTCCTGTTGTTGCATGCGTACATGCAATTCCTTAACCACTCCATCAATCTCTTCCCGATTTAGATAGATGGAGGGATTCCTGGTTAAGGAAACCTCTTAGATTCCTTTCAATCTAGCACCTTCGGCTTGATTTGTAGCATCAAACTTTCTCCTTTTCACCATTGTTGAAAACCAAGCAATCCAAAGGTTTTTGTCCCCTCCTGATGTACCAAAATATTAATGTTGAAAAATTATTGGTTCTCACGCTAGCACCCAAATCCAAATAGTCTAGTCACAGAGTACTAAAAAAGTAAATAACACCAGAGATTTACAGTGGTTCGGTAAGTGTGCCTACAACCACCTTGAGGTAACTTCGTATAGTTATACTGTATGATTACAAGTATTGTCCTTTTGATTACAAAGTCAAGATCCAACAAGTCCTCTTAACATAATCCAAAAGTCCAAGATGATGCTTTAATATCCTCAAAAGTCCAAGCAGCAAGCAAAGTGTCAAGATCTCCAAGCAAAATCTAAGAGGGAATTCACAAGTTCAAAGATGATTCCAAAGTCCATGAAGCCATTAGAGAAGCCATTAAAAGTATCCAAGATATATCCAAACTCCTAAGTATCCAGCCAACCAAAAGATCCCAAAAAATAACCAGTAAGAGGGTATTTAAAGCAGTAGGGGACCACATACCATAAGGGCACGAGGTCCAAAATTCGTTTTTGGGGATCGGTACCGAAGCCGAGATCTTTAATGATCCCATACGCCTTAGCCAAATTCTATGTCATCTCCAAATTCCTTGATTCCAATGCCACCCTCCATTTCGTATATGGGGATATGAATTAACCATAACCAATCCTAAAGCCCCTTCGACTTGCACTAATCCAAAAGAATAGAGGGAAAATTCGATCCCACATTCCTTGGATAAATCCATGCCAAATCGAGGATACGAAATCCCATGCCATCAAGAATAACAACCCTGGGATACAAAAAGTTTATACCGATTCCGGGATAGTGAATTTCCACACTTATCCCTTTGTGAATTATACCGATCCTAAAGTGTTTCGGGAATACGCATCGATTCCAAAACACTTTGCCAAATATCCAAGTTTTTCTTGAATTCGGCGACTTTTTCCAAATCATTCCGAGTTTTCCCGAATCCATACTCAAGTTCTGAGCAATCCGATAGCCAGAAATTCGAAGTGTGACTCCCTTTAGATCAATAAAGGTGCCTTTTGAAATTGATCTGATTGGTTATCTTAGTTATCTTATGAATAGGTGCTGCCATAATTAGTAGTAGCATATCTGTAATTTATTTGGCTTATTGTAGATTAGGTGTTCAGTTTGTTTTGTAATTCATTTGTTTCGCTGGTATTTGAGTAAAAAATGTGTTGTTGTGATTAGATGAAACATCAAGTTTGCTCTGTTGTGTTTTATTTTTAATTGTTAAACTTATGTTATGTTGTTAAATAGATAATTAATTAACTATACAACAATAAAAAGCACAAATTTAAATATCGCGTTTAAATTCCCAGCTAGAAACCGCAAACACATTCCCCATTTAACTCTCAGCCCTGTTCAAATGTTTCGTTTCCATTTACCATGAACGTAGTCAACGGTACTATATTTAACAGTAATAGCTAATTCATTTCGATAAAACAAACGTCTTTAACAAGAGCCAACCGTGTTATGCGCATGGGGTTCAAAAGATATTTTGAATTATTATTTTAAGTGTTTTTGTGGTTACATGATGGTAAAACATATGTTTTAGAATTGTAATTTTTTTACATTTGTTTTTTTTCGAAAACAACTAATTAACCTTTGATAAAAAAACGTATTTAAATAATTTCAACAAGCACAATGTATAACTAAAACTTTGGACAAAATGATGCAATATAATAGAAAAGCGTACTAAAGTAATTTCAAAGTAAATACGTAAAGCTTAAACTTTGGATAAAATGATACAATATTACAGACACTAACATCAACTATAAGTCATTCTTAGCTTCGAAGCGTTACATTTCTAATAATGCCAACTTTTTAAGTTGGATGATTAGTCATTAAATCCTTTTTGTCTACTACATGATAAAATTACTTCATGTGACTCTGATTTAACATAGAATTAACTTAGACAGTTGAAAATGATGATTAATCAAAACTAATTGTATCACATTCTAGCCAAAATTTAGGTGGAAAATATATTTATCATAGTTAAAGGTGCGATATACACTAAATTCACTTTGACTTAGATATGACTATCATACACACAAAAATTCAATGCTAATCAATGTAAAATAGGTATCTTATATATTTTTAGTGTGGTGCTAAGGGCACCCCAATATGTTCTTCTTAATACCGCAATTAAAAAAATAAAACTCATTAAATTTTGTATGCTTCCTAATACCACAATTCCTTTCCATTATAATCTCTTATTCAATCATTAATTATCAAACTAATCACATACTAAGCTAATCTAAAAACCCTAATATCTTGTAATTGTTGTCTTATTTGCATCTCTAGTCGGAAAATTCAAATTTGTACGGTAATCTCTCAATTGTTTGGTGATCTGGAAACCCTAATCTCTCACTTCCTCTTCTAGTTTGCTTAATTCAAACCTTATTCACGACTATTGTATATTCCTCGGCATTGCGGCATCGAATTCGTTGATCGGTTACAGATAAAGGGTTTAGCTCGTTGATCGGTTTTAGAAATGAGGATGAACGAATATCAAGCAAAATAGAAATAGGGTAAAACAGTGTGGTAGCCCCCGTGCGTGGTATTAAAAAAGTGTAATACTAATTCTTGTGGTATTTTTAGTCGCGGTATTAGGAAGAACATATTGGGGTGCCCTTAGCACCACACTATTTTTATATGCAATGTGATATTAAATTACAGTAAACATATTTCCTTTTAGTTTTGTGTTTAGCAAAATAGAGAATAAAATACACATACCTATAGTTAATTACAATTACTATATCTCTAGTGTTATTCCAAATTGAATTAGGGAAGTAAAAACACATTAGTTCTATAATTAATACATATTAATGCTAATTTAATAAATTAGTAACATTAATGGCTATACTCATTTCGGTAGAAACTAGTTACGTTCATATCAAAGATAAAAACATGGTAACATGCGTTTATAATATCAGTACTTAAACTAAGAAATAAATAAATTACTAAAATTTTAAATTAGCTAAATTACACTTCTTCTCAATTAAACTAATATAAAATATTACTTAACTTATATATAATAAGAAATTGTATAGCTATTTACACATAAAATTACATAGGATATAAAAGGTATTGTATATAGTTTAACACCATCGTAGTACCAAAACTAGTTTAAAATTCTTGAATATTGTAGTGGTTTTACATAATAGATTTGAATATATCTATCATGTGGAATCTATAATAAATAATGTTATTTAGTGAATTCTATAAATTATAACATTTTCTTACTTCATTTCTAATAGATGCTCAACTATATATATCTGAAACGCAAAAATAAAATTACAGCTAAAATAAAAAAGTCAACAATCTTAATACTACCAGAAAAACAGTGATTTTCAATGGATACGGGCAGTTAGCGGCCTTTGTAAAGCGGTTAATATTCACTTCAACGGCTATCAACTGCCTCTGACGCCTTCAACGGCTAATTTCCGACAGCCTCCAACGATTAATTTGGACACGTTGAAGTAATAACTGACCAGAGAGTCATTGGAAAACATTGCAATTTATCGTCGAAAGCCATTGAAAATTGATGACCTGAAAGCCAATTGAAATCTGCGTATTTTTTCTAGATTTTAGATTTCTTCCTTCCAACCACCCCCACAATCTCAAATATATCATAAGAGCACCATTTCTAGCATGTATATAATAATCACACTCACATATATGCCTAAGCATAATATTAAACCAAAATCATACACATACATTGTAGTATACATAACATAAAACCTATATATACAAGTATCTAACAAACCAACGTCATAAATTGAACATAAACCAACATCCAACAAAATGTCTAAACCAACATCACCATCACAACAAAAATATATATGAACCATTATAATGTATCAGCCAAATCCTCACCCACTCAAAAAGTATATGCACATATAACAAAAGGACATAACAAAAAATACCAAAAGTCACTCTCCTCTGGAACCACCAGATGATGGTAGAAACTGCCTATACTGGGATATGAACCCTGCCAAACATTGGTTCAGCTGCTCTGTCTGTTCTTCAAGGCGGCGATCATGTTCTTCAAGCGCCGCGATCTGGGCTCATAACTGTGCGATCTCTTCCTTGTCCTAGGCCATCTGGTACGCCTTCTGAGATAGCTTTACCTGCAAAAAAATTTAGATTTTTAGTGTTTTATAATTGCAATTCATGTACATTTCAGTTTCTATTAAATTACCGCTAGGTTCCTAAATCCATAGCACCTATTGCGGGTTGGTGGATCCATGGCAGCCTCAAAAATCATATCCTTCTCATCAATGGTCAAGTGGGCTTATCCAGTTTGCTCGAGCATCTGTACCTGTTGTTGTTGGAACCGTTCCTGTTATGCAAAAAAAAAATTGAATTTAGATAACACTATTTTAATTAAATTATAACTTTAAGTTAACTATGTTATACTTACATATGCAATACGAGCTTTAACATCATGGTCCCAGAAGTAGGAAACTAATCCTAAATCATTAGTTTGACTCACCGCATGAGTATGTACGAAAACATCCCAATACGACACACGAGCACTGCACTGTCTGTCCCGAAGTATGCATATATATATATATATATATGGTCTGTCTTTTAACAACTTAGAACTTAAAATCTTTAACTGTTTAATTAATAAATATACCACGTCCTCGCGATGATGCTGAAATGACTTTGAACCACCACGATGTGTAGTCAGGTTTTTACTTCCATTAGCTAAATTTCTTTGAGAATCCTTTAACTAAAATATTGTTCATTTTTGAAGTGAAAAAAAAGAGAAATGCTCTGGTACCTTTATCCTTTATCTCCCTCTATGAATTTAATTTAAAAAATGGTTTACAATTCTAATTTATATATTAATTGAGCAGATCAATTTAAATTAAATATGTAATAAATATATCTGAAATGCCTCGTTGCTACCCCAAGTGACAAAATCATCCCATACATTAGCACTCATCCAACTAGGCTTTTTTCTAGATGATTTTATGCTATTTAACATTTATCTTTAATTGTTTTCCACTTTACTATTTCAGTGGAGCTAGACGAGGGAAATATCAGATTCTTAGAGGTCCACTGAACCCTGCACATTTGAGAAATAGTATAAACATTAATTGATCATATTCTTATAAAGATGAATTGATATTTAAACCTAAGAAGTAAGAGATACAACAAATCGATATACATGACTACTTAATGTAATAATTGACATATCGCATGTACCAAAAAATCTACTAAATAGTCTCCTTGACATTATCTGGAATCAAGGTCCACTTAAGCAAAAATGATGTCATGAAACTCAGGTAAGCCTATCGTGATATCCCCAGGACTATGGTGGAAGGATCTAACTCATAACCATTGTGTTAAACGAAAAAAACATTTAATATTTCATGACTACTATATACATTTATAATATATTGTACAAAATGAAATTTAATTTTGAAACTTAATACTTATCCTTCATTGGCTTTTGGCTGAAGCCACACCACAGGACGTGATAGCTCCTGTGATGGACCATCACAACCATCACCACCAGCTGGAGGATGAGAAGTAGAAGGAGATCCAGAATGTGAAGATGCACGTCTATGTGATATCATATCTGTAGCATCTGCTACAGACAAACATTATAACATAACATAAAAGGACTATGTAAAACAAACATTATGGCATAACTATGCGATACTTATCATAGTAGCATAACATATCAGTTTAAGAAAATAAGATAACATTAAAAAATATAAATTTACCTTCTTAAAATGAGGATTATTTATCAAACCTCGTCACTTTTAGATTCTGACTCTATTTTTTTCCTCAGTAGTCTCAAATGCTTCAATTAATGCATTTGATTCATCGTTTAGAGGTCCAAAATCCATTTGATCGTCGGTTATTACTATTCCTCTGTTTTCCTCGATATTTGCTTAATAAGCTTGTTTGTCGGGAATATTCCATCCATCAAATGTAAACCTTGCCTTTGCGTTAAAAATAGCTGTAACAACCCGGAATTTCAGAACCAATTTATAATTTTTATTTTAACTTTTTCAATGGAATTTGAATATTTAGAATGATTTATTTTAAATAATAACGATTTAAAATTCATTTAAATCAAATTTAGAATGTATAAATTTATATTTATTACAAAACGAGCTTGAAATGGCGCGGTAGTTTGAAAATTCGATTTTAAATTTCAATTGAATGTACAAAATTCAAATAAATCGGATTTCGGTAAAATAAGAAATATTTGAATCTGTTTAATTATATTTTTCTAACGATCTAAGAAATTGAGATTTCATAATATAAATTGAAAGTTATGTCCAGTTTAAAATTTAAAATAGTCGCTATGGAATTTATATATATTTTAATATAATATATAGCCCCTTAAAAATAGCCATTTTGCAAACGACCTTCGTTTTCGACCAAACCCTATTTGTTGGATTCGGAATGTCAAATTATTGCTATATTCCAATTTTCATAATTTTGGGAATTAATATGCGAGCGTGTTAAATTTAAACCTGTTTGGTAATTTCAGTTGAATTTAATCGATTGGAAAATAGCCATTTTGCAAATGGCCTCCAAATTCGACAAAATTAGTTTTGTTAGGGTCATATCATCAAAACATAGCTAAATTTATTCTTTGGGAATTTTTAGTGCCAGTATACAGCCACGGTAAATTAAAATCTACGTTGAAATCAATTTTAAACGTTATATTAATTTATATTTTAATTTTAACGAAAACTGGTCCAAACAGCCAAATTGGATTACGTGACATATCCCATTGTGTCCGGAATGAGGGTATTTGGCTAGGGGAGATAGTCGTTGGGTTCGATTTGGGGTTCAAATAAAATTTTAACCTTCTGGAATTAAATTTAAATAAATATATATTTATATATAAAGTGTCAACTCTCTTTATCTCTGCCCACCTCAGTCAAACTCGTCATTTTTATATATTAAAAAAACGATCCACAATCCCACTATTGGCCCTGTCATCGCCCCCCTCCCCCAACGTCGGACTACCGCCGCTCTAGCCAGTGTCGCTGCTCTCTGACTGGCCACCTCCTCCTCATCCCTTATCCAATTCGAAATTCCCCAAACCCCTTTCCTCGGTCCAAACCACACCGCCGACCACCATAGCTGCCTCTGCCGCACCTGCACCACCCCCGCCACCACCAGCAATACCCACCGCCTCTCCTCCGCTACCCAGCACAGCCGTGGGACCCCCCATTCGTCAAAAACCCAATTTTCAACATTTACTATTTTGCAATAAACACCCTGACCTTCCCACCTCCATATCTTTCAAACCGAGCACTTCAGGACAAAACTGCACAGTGCCAAAATCGAAGAGCAAAATTTTCTCTTCGATTTGACTATATGGACGTCATATTTTGGATTGCGGAGTTGTCCAGAAAACGCGTCCAAATACTGTCTTTTCGTGATTTCCGGCGAACTGGAGCATTTTCGGGAAAATGTCCCTTAGGCGAAAGATGTCGTGAATGGCGCGTTTAAGCTGTAAAAAATGATGGTGTGAAGAATGGAGCTCATTTGCAAATTCTGGAACCAGAACAGCAAATCAGAGCGTCAGAAAATAACGGTGGAGTGCATCCCAAAGTGAGAACACCTTCTCACTCAACTTATTTTACAGTTAAATATATACTAGGTTGCAGACGGGGCTTAGTAGCCCCCGACACTATTTATTGTATAAACCATGGTTGTTGTTTGGATTTTGTTGCGGAAAATTGGCTGTATTGTGATTATTGATTGTATGGTGGTTTTGTTGTTTGGGTTGAATATTGTGTATGGCGCGAGCCAGTATCAGAAGAGGGGTAACGCTGGACATTACTCCGGTTCCAATATCGCTGTTATAATGCCGAATTTTTTTGAAATAAATATTGTTCATTAAAAATATAATTTTTAATGTGTATATGAACTACATAAAATATTCATGTGTTGAATAAAATGTTTGAATAATAAAAATATCATTTTTATTGAATATATGAACTCTATAAAATAGTCAAGTGTTGAAATAAATATTTTATCGTTAAAAATATAATTTTTAACGTATATGTGAACAACATAAATTCTCCTGAATGAAAATAAATATTCATTTATACACCCATTTAACTATCATTGATTGGGACAACAAATTTTACACATCGTCCAACTGCACAAATAATATTCAGTATTTGTTGGTTGAAACCCCACACGAGTATGGGATGATATTTGGCGAACACAAATCCCAATTGTTTAGTTGTATGTCAATCAATTGGTTGACAGACTGTTGTAAGTGTTAATTCTTTATATTTAATACTTATGCAGTTGTGTAGTGCACTCTAGCTGATGGTTGATTATTGATCATTGTTGTTGTATATATGCGTTGTATGAAATCAATATAAATAACATTATATGGTAATCGATGGGGTCTGATTCCAATTCAAAAATAACAAATATTTTAAAATAATGAATATTATAAAATAATATTCAATAAAGGATTAAAATGTCAATTTGATGTCCGATTTTGGATGGACACAAAAATATTAAAGTACGTGAAGCCGTGTTGATTAGATTTGCGCCATTTTAACACGAACGATATTTATATCGATTTTGTTCATTTTTATAATGAATATCGGAAAGAAAATGATTTCAAAATCTGATATTTTGAAAATATTATCATTTAAATATTATAATGATAAGAAGTACTCAATTTTGATTTAAAATTGAAGTGAAAGTGGAAATCGCTTTTAAAACGAATTTATAAAATACGTTTTTTAATGAAATATATATTATATATTTTAATAATATATATATTAATGGCTTGAATAGAACGTGCCGCGTCGCGACCGTTCGCGAATTTCGACCATTAACTTCGAATTGACATTACGGAAGATCCGACCGTCGGATTCTCCTAAAACAGGAACCATTGGGTTCGTATCGAAAAGATCTTTCCAATGAATATAAGAGATTTGAAATCTAATGGGTGGATTTGGAATTATGTCCAAATCTAATTTGGAAAAGGTTACTATGGATGCAGTTCGGTGGCCGTTATTGGAAACTGACGGTACGGGCCTTGATAAAATTATTGAAAATATTAATAATTTGTGTAAAATCATAATAAATTATTTGGAAAGAATTGGGATGGAAAATTCCATATTTGAAAAGATAAAAATATATTTTTATCAAAATGAAGTAGTTATTAACTAGAAAGATAATCCAACATTTTTAAATAAATAAATGGGATTTGTGAATAGTTTTAATCTAACCAGAATCTTCCAATTATATTACTGGAATGGATTTGAATAGAAATCATCTTCAGGATATTTCGATATTGGATTCTGTGACTATACAGATATTGTGGAGGAATTTGGAAGATAGATATATATCGTTATTCCCCATACGATATGTGTTGGTTTCAGAATTTAATACTGAACATAAGCCGATATAATTTCTATTTAGAGCCTTATATTTAATATCAAATTGGATTTTTGGTTTGTCGTGAATGGTGTCTTCAGTAACACTGTTCTTAAACCCCGTGGAGAAAAGAATAAATCTTTTAATTAAGATTATAAGAGTTTCCAATTATATTTTGTAATTGGAATAAAATGGAATGTGGTTCGGGTTTATCGTGAACTGTGTTTTAAATAACATTGGTTCTTTAACCCAGTTAAAGACAGGATTACATGTCTAACATTGTATTTCGAACTGTATAGTTGATCTTTGCTAAATATATATCTGTTTGGTGGTAGAGAATTAATTCTCCTTCTTAACACCCTTCTCTGAGACGTATGAGCTTAGATGTTATATATTGGCATAAATCAATGGTAGGGTGTAGATTGTCGATGCGCCATGTTTGATTTCCCAATGTTAAATAATCATTAATAATGATTTTTTGGAAGATTAAAACTAAGTGGAGTTTTAATGAATCTTTAAATTAGATTGAAATGTGAATGTGATAATTTTAAATTACCAAATTTGGAAAATGATCGAGAATGGAGAACCACCGGTTTTACTCCAGGCGATAGTTAAATCTTTAATTAGATTTGAATGGAAAATGGTAATTAATTTTACTGATAACACCGTGGGTGTTAGATATGGAGTACTACCGGTTTTATTCCATGGGATGAATAGGTTGGGGTTGAGAAAATAAAATAAATGATTACTTCAGTAAGGCTCGCTAATCCCGACTAGTTGATAAACCTTAATTTGGTTTAGAGTTGTTAAAGGATAAAATCTTTTAAAATGGACATCCAAAGGAAGATTAAAGAATAATTTTAAAGAATTTATCTTTGATAAAATTAATGAGAACCTTTTTCTGAAAATGTGAATACTTGAAAAAAGAATATTCTAAATTGGAATAAGGCGTATGATGTGTTTTTAAAGCACTTGATTATTGATTATAAAATATGTGGGTTATTCGGAAAGACCGGGTTTATCATATTCTTAATAATCAATACGATGACTGAAAGTCGACGATGAAGACAGTGGTTGAAGACCGGAGTTCTTCACATCATTTGAATGATTACTAATGTCTTGATTGGGTTGTACACCCAGAACAAGGTAACAAGTGGTGGTCATCCAGACGTACTTGGAGGTCGACCGGGTATGCGAGTACCTCTCTCCTGTATTGGACATATGCGACGAGGAATAAGGTGCCTCCGGTTTCGTTCAAACCCAGAACGGGATTGTAAATGGATGTGTGTCTGACATTGGATTTCATTCTGTATTGATTGATTTTTATTAAATATATATCTGTTTGGTGGTAGAGAATTTATTCTCTTGCTTAATACCCTTCTCTGAGGCGTACGAGCTAAGAGGTTATATATCGATAGACATCAGTCGTATGGCGTGAATTGACAGTGTGGCATGTTGAGATACAAATGATCAAGGCTTTTGTTGAAAAGCAGAGTCTTGTGGTTGATGATCAAAGCACGACTTTAAATAGCTTAGCTTTGTGTAGCATTAATTCGCAAGCTTCACTCCTCGGTATGAAACAGAAACGGGATGAAGGACAGCAGGGAGGACATGTGTTTCTTTCTAGCTAGGAGTGGTGTCATGGTATGGAGCCCAGACATTTTTTTATTTATTTGGATGTTGGAAAGCGAGGTACCTCAGATTTGAGTCCCTAGTGTGTAACACCCCACGTCCATTAATGTCACTCAAAAAAGGAATGCATTAACTTCCATAGAGGTTTTAAGTGAGTATAGAACAATAAAATTACAACAAAACAGATATAAAATAGTACTTGGAAATTTAAAACTTTATTTCATTGCAGCAGAAGTCAAAACATGTATGATTACATCATAATACCATAAATCAGAGTCAAGTACAATATCTATCTTGATAAAACAAAATACATAATCCCATTACATAAATAGCCATTAAACAAAAGATAACAAGCTGGACTTTACTTTAGCAGTCCAAGCTCTCCAAAAGAGATAAGCAATCCAATCAAAGACCACTAGAGCTGGGCCCAACCTGAGGACCTGGAGGGGGAAAAAGATAGAAATAGAGGGGGTCAGACATAAAGTCTGGCGAGTATGACAATTCTAACAATACTATTTTCAAAGTAATCAGACTAAGGCATAAGCTGGAGAATAAGGAAATGCCTATGAACTATTGGGTGTGACAGAACAGGCAAAGGAAATGAGGTTAACCATGGTAACATTAAAGGCATACCTACTAAAGAATAATTACTACGCTGCACCACACCCGTTACTAATCACTAACGTTAATGACGCTTCCTAATCAATATAGGATAATTACTATACTCTACCGTACTGTACCGTGTTGTACTGTACTAGCACTAACTGCACCCCTACTAGTCACTTTGATCCCTAAATAGAATGATGATAGCTTCGTGTACTACTAGATGTACCCACTGTCCTCCACGTTTGACTGTGTATCTCAAGTTGCTATCCTAGGTACCCAACGTGTACCTATCCCTACTAGACGTACCCCCTTAATAATGGTAATTCCACGTACTCCTAGCTGACGTCATAGGTGCCGTCTGCCCCTATCTCCACTAGGTGTACCCTTTTAATACTTAATTAATAATGGTAGCTTCGTGTACTACTAGGTGTACCCACTACCCTGCCCCATTCGATCGGCTCCCTAACCCGTAGATACCCGTGCTGGCCCCATGGTGGGGTGTATCACTCCCCTAAAGTGGCAACCCGATACAACTTAAGGATGCACGGCTTATACCTACACGATGCAACAACGTCTTACCTACCAGCCCGGGTCCACTCACGCATATGAACCCGTTGGACTTGCGTTGCCACCGCTAACCCGTTTTGGCCTCTTATAGTCAAGCCCAGTATGCGTGTCCCGTCCTCGACTTGGGTCGAGCTCACAAAGATACGTTTGGGATACTGGTTGAAATGGGCCTCCCACCAAGCTTCCCACCTAGGCTTGGTCCCCTCTAACACATTCCACTTAACCCCCTTCATGTCCACTTACATGTTTTAAATTTGGTTAAGGGTTTCTATTAGTAATTCCACATGCCACCCAAGGCACCCACTTAACCCCTATGTCCCACTTACATATTTAATTTGGTTAAGTGTTACTAATCATATTTTCTCATGCCACCCAAGGCACCTACTTAACCCTCTTCTTAGTCATGTTCATTTGCATGTGTGTTTGGTTAAGTCTTACTAATCGTATTTCAAATGCCACTAAAGGCAACCACTAGATTCCACATGCCACCCAAAGCACCCACTAGATTCCCATGTCCCACCACATGTTTTCTTTCTAAATTCAAGACCATCCCATTCATTGGGTCAGTTAGGGATAGCCGGGGATGGCAGGAAACTTGTTTTCCAAACCCAAGCCTAAACACTATCCTCTCTGTCACCCTAGAACCTTCTAGTGTATGTAGATAGAAAGAATGTTAATTATCTTAAGTGATTAATTAATTAATTAATCTTTCCCAAATTTGAATTAACTTCCCTATCCAAATTAATAATTTATTCAAAATTTAATGATGTCCATAATTGACTCAATTATGTCCATCCATTTATGGTATGATAAATCATACCCTTTTTCACCACAAATTCATTATATGCCATTAAAGGCATTTTACACCAATTTCTCAATCCCTATTCAAATTCAAATTAATCCATAATTAACTTATGACCATTTCTACACATTAATTTTCCAATTAATGTCTTAATTCCATTTTTCGCCTTTTAAGGCAATTCACATATCTCAAATTTGTTATATGCCTTTTTAAGGCTATTTCGTGCAAATTCTCAATATTAATTCTTTTAATATCACCCCTATCCCACGTTGTACGTTCATACGTCAAACGTAAAATATACGTTAGACTCGAATAGTCTAACTCATAGCACAAAGATAAATTATCACAACAACAACATATATGTATATGACTAAAATAGATCTACTCATAAAAAGGGGTGAAACTTGCATATGTGATAGAGGTCCAACACTTAAACTTGCATAAGCTAAGACTATAACTTGCATAAGCTACACATGTTAAAGGTGTCAACTTGTTTGGTTAAATGTCACAGTCTACATAATATAACCCAAATTCATGTATAAACTTGCAACATAATGGTGGTGTGAACTAGTATAGAACTCACACATGTCATGGATCTAATTTTAGATCTAAAATAAGTGTCATGAAACCTACACAATTTTTATTAATCAGTGCCAAAACTTGCATAGGTACATGTATGAATCATCATAGCCCAAACATATATAATATCATGATTTGACTAACATGAACTAACCAACATGGATACTAACATCGTGACTATGTAACATATGTGACATCATTTACAACATATCATCATCTAACTTAATAACATAGGTTCATGTATATGGGTACATCTAACTTAATAGACAAATTCCCATAATAAAAATTCATTTAGTCATAGATTCATGCATATGGGTACACCTAACTTAATAGGCAAATTCCCATAATCATGATCCATTTAATTTTTAGAAAAAAAAACATAAACTTTAAAACATGATCCAATTTGCATAAATAACAACATCATGATTTTACAACTTGTACGATTCAACACAACTTAACATGATATCATAATCATATAACTTATGGATTTCCAACATATGTGTTAACATGAGATCTACAACATATATAAAATTTATGACATAACATAGCATGATTTACACATAGCATAGCATGATAGCATAACATAGCATAGCATGATTTTCATCATAGCATGGCATGATAGCATAACATAGCATAGCATGATTTTCATCATAGCATAACAAAACATTTAGAACATACATGATAACATAAGATTTTACAATAACATATATGACAATTCACATCATTTTCTTATGTTCCATTTACAACTTAATCAAATTAGTTTGCTAATAATCTTGTGAGAATCATCATACTCACAATTTAAGAAGAAAGAGAGAGTCTAGATTGCTTAGAATTGATTAGAATTGGATTAGATTAGCTTTCTTCTACTTTGATTTGCGGCGGCTACTCGGAGTTCCATGGCGACGGCATGACGGCGGCTTCTCTAATTTTTCATATGAATTAGAATGAGAGACTACCCACTTATTTATAGAATTTAGGATTCATTTAGGCCATTAGATTTAACCTAGAAGGAACCGCAGCCGTTCAGACAAGATGGGGTTTATCTTATTGACTCAGCAATGAGTCAGAAGTGACTCAGCAAACACTCAGCAAATTAATAAACTTCTATTCATGTTTACATTAACTGCCCATAGATATATATATATACACACACACACACACGCACCTATTCATGAATTCAAATAATTCAAATTAATTGCTTGCCTGAAAAAAAGGAAATCGAGCATATAATTTAATTTCCCCTTTTTTCCTCTACTTTCCTTGCAACATGCAAAATCAATGCATAATGAAGTTACCTACATACATACATATCTACTTATGCATAAATCTTTCCCTCCAAATAAATTGACTGTATTTATCTTCTCAATTATATATACATACATATATATATTCAGTATATATATATATTTAATTTTTTTTTGAACCGCGTTCACACTAAGCCGCTTTTTAGCCATTCCCCTAAAACAAAAATATGGCATTGGCGGGGATCGAACTCTTCACCTCTTGTATGCAAGTCACATGTTCCAACCAAATGAGCTATTATGTCTTTTGCTTACAATTATTAGAACAATGCTAAACATTATTCTTTTCTCATTCCTCTTTTTCCATGTTTTGCTGCAATATTTAATTTAAGGATATCTTTTTTATACGGAGTCCAATTTACGCAAACTCGGACTCTATCTCAAGCAGAATTCCGAGACGAACGCAACGGCGCAACCCGTTTCACCTAATTATTTTTCTAAAAATTAATTATATCTTGATTTTTTTTATGTTCATAGAAAATACGGGGTGTTACATTCTCCCCTCCTTAAAAGATTTCGTCCCCGAAATCTTCAAGTTAGGAAGAATGTGTCCTACCATCAAATCATCCATCTACTCAACCATCAGGCACAGGCATCCATTGTCCTTAAGAGACTTCTAATGCTTTCATGTTTATATGCATAGTGTGTGTACATGTCCTTATCCAATGCAAAAATCAGGCAATCTACTGATTCAGTTGACCTCCTTAATGCGAACCATGATAGTGCCATGCGTCCATTATGTATGCAAAAGATTCCTAATGATACATATTATTTCTATATGCGTGCACAACCATTCATCTTAATGCAGCATCCATATGATAATACAACCACTATTCATTCATTAATTTAAATATGCACACATATTTATATGCAATATGAGAGTGACTGAGCCGATCTAGTGCCTAAAGTGTGTGTATATGCATCCACGAGCAACCACTAGCAAACACTTGCATCCACTTGCATCCATCAAACATAACATGTCTCAAACACATGTTTCAACCAAAGGACTACCCTTCTAAAGGTCAAAGACTTAAACGAGAGGATGTACTAAAGATAGGACAAGTATAAGCTAGGCGATAAAGGAGAATATAAAAGACATAACCCCGAAAAGGAAGGGGTACAACAAACGAATCTTCTCTTCCATTGCACTTTGACTAGCTTGACCTCTCGGTTCTCAACTTCTTAATCTCCGACCAAAGAATGCATGTAGGAGCTAGTCTGATCGTGGCATCTCGCTCTACTTCCACTTCCTTAAGCGTGTTCGGGTCCACCACTTTCACCGTATCATATAAACACTTCCTCAAACTTTCGTCCCGTAATATACAAAGTTTACCGCCCCTACGCAACCAACCCTTATCATCTAGGGTATACCTACTAAGATGGCTTGATGACTCCCCTCTTGTGAGATTCTCTACTAACTCAACCAACTGTGGGTCAGCTCGCTGTGCCTCTCCAATCCGTCCCAAAAGCATAGGTCTGACCTCTAAGGATGCTAGCGAACCAAGTACAAAATCAATGGATGGTATAAAGTCAAAGGTAGAGATAAACTCTAAGCTACGCCGCTCAACAGACCAAGGACTCAGTGTCAACCCTTTTCTACTTAAGGCCCCCACCACAACGTTACCCTTGCCAGGGGTATATGCTATTTCGAAATCGTAGGACGCCAAGAACTCCATCCACCTTTGCTGCCTCAAGTTCAGATCTTTCTGAGAGAACAAATACCTTAGCAACTTATGGTCTGAAAGCAACTCCTAAGTCGTGGGTAGGGTAATTCCCCTCATGGACTTTCGATAGTCTTCCTCCATAACACATCACCCTTCCCCAGAGGCTTCCCTAAGATGTAGGGCATGCTCTTCTCCGCTTCTAGAGAAAACCAGGATATTATTCCATGCAAAATTTGTCACAACTGTCCATCTCTCACGCAGACCATCCTAGTCGAACTCGACATCCCCCAAGTGCAAGCCCCAAAGGCCTAAACCAATATCAGACAAACACCCAAGGGATACCTCCTTCGAATTCAGATGACATACATGAGATGATACTAGTAAAACGGCCAAATAACTGAGCACTTAACGGACTCTGGCTTTCCTTGCCAGTCTTGCTCCAAAACCATCGTTGATCTCATAACTGGCTTTGCATTATCCACTAGGCACACACGAAAGCTTACTTCGCTCCTCTAGGTAAACCCCGCTCTACATCGAAGACATCCCCATACTCACGGACCACACAAACAGATCCCAAATCATCGTTGGATACATCAGAAGATTCTAGGCAACTAAGCATCACTAAACTCCTATGGTCACAAGAAATATGAGGGTCTTTTCATAACGAACCAATAGTCTAACTACCCTCCTTCCCCAATCTAGGATGGCACCACGCCTGGCTAGCTAATCCATCCCTAGAATCAAACTATAGACCGTGAAACCAAGAATGAAGGCGATGCATTCAAACCCAATGCCCAAGATAGACACTCTCAAATCCCGACAAACCATTGAAGGATGAGCCGAACCACCAACAGGATTTGAGACTAGGATGGGATCCTTAACTAGACTAGTATTTAGGTGCAGTGTTTCAACTAACGAAGCAGATACTAACGAGTATGAAGCGCCAGAATCAAACAAGGTTCGAACAGGATGATAAAGAAAACCAAATTTCAACCTAGACGGTCCTACCCCCATCAGGTATACCAGCCGTGAGGGAATACAACAACCCTCCAGAAGATCCTGTACTTTATTCTTGCCTCTTTGGACAATCCTAATAAGGTGTCCTATTTCTCCAAAACAACTAGCCTTCTTCTTCACATTCTCCATTTGTGACCTCCCACCAAGATGAGGTTTCGTCCTTTATTAACCTAACAGCTATTTGAACCTTCCTCCCATCGTCCATCTTAAAGGTTCCCACAACCCTCCACCTCCTTGGACTAACTTCTAGCCCGACAAACGTCTAATTCCCTTGAAGTGGTTCTTCCGTCCTTCGTACGGAAGTCCTTATTTATCTTAGAAAAAGCATCTATACGCGGAGGGGAAATTCAAAAAGAGAAAGAGGAAGAGATTCAAAACGGAGAATCGAAGGAAGGATATATGGCTCTTGGGGATTATGTTCTCAAAATAAACCTTTCTTTCAAAAATACTCTTCTACAAACATATTTTTGAAAGTATTCTTTATAAAAATGCTTTTGAAAAATAGTTTTTCAAAATATCTTATCTGTTCTGGTAACCTTAAGCTCTGATACCACGTGTAACACCCCACGTCCATTAATGTCACTCAAAAAAGGAATGCATTAACTTCCATGGAGGTTTTAAGTGAGTATAAAACAGTAAAATTACAACAAGACAGATATAAAATAGTACTTAGAAATTTAAAACTTTATTTCATTGCAGCAGAAGTCAAAACATGTTTGATTACATCATAATACCATAAATCAGAGTCAAGTACAATATCTATCTTGATAAAACAAAATACATAATCCCATTACATAAATAGCCATAAAACAAAAGATAACAAGCTGGACTTTACTTTAGCAGTCCAAGCTCTCCTAAAGAGATAAGCAATCCAATCAAACACCACTAGAGCTGGGCCCAACCTGAGGACCTGGAGGGAGAAAAAGATAGAAATAGAGGGGGTCAGACATAAAGTTTGGCGAGTATGACAATTCTAACAATACTATTTTCAAAGTAATCAGACTAAGGCATAAGCTGGAGAATAAGGAAATGCCTATGAACTATTGGGTGTGACAGAACAGGCAAAGGAAATGAGGTTAACCATGGTAACATTAAAGGCATACCTACTAAAGAATAATTACTACGCTGCACCACACCCATTACTAATCACTAACGTTAATGACGCTTCCTAATCAATATAGGATAATTACTATACTCTACCGTACTGTACCGTGTTGTACTGTACTAGCACTAACTGCACCCCTACTAGTCACTTTGATCCCTAAATAGAATGATGATAGCTTCGTGTACTACTAGATGTACCCACTGTCCTCCACGTTTGACTGTGTATCTCTAGTTGCTATCCTAGGTACCCAACGTGTACCTATCCCTACTAGACGTACCCCCTTAATAATGGTAATTCCACGTACTCCTAGCTGACGTCATAGGTGTCGTCTGCCCCTATCTCCACTAGGTGTACCCTTTTAATACTTAATCAATAATGGTAGCTTCGTGTACTACTAGGTGTACCCACTACCCTGCCCCATTCGATCGGCTCCCTAACTCGTAGATACCCGTGCTGGCCCCACAGTGGGGTGTATCACTCCCCTAAAGTGGCAACCCGATACAACTTAAGGATGCACGGCTTATACCTACACGATGCAACAACGTCATACCTACCAGCCCGGGTCCACTCACGCATATGAACCCGTTGGACTTGCGTTGCCACCGCTAACCCGTTTTGGCCTCTTATAGTCAAGCCCAGTATGCGTGTCCCGTCCTCGACTTGGATCGAGCTCACAAAGATACGTTTGGGATACTGGTTGAAATGGGCCTCCCACCAAGCTTCCCACCTAGGCTTGGTCCCCTCTAACACATTCCACTTAAACCCCTTCATGTCCACTTACATGTTTTAAATTTGGTTAAGGGTTTCTATTAGTAATTCCACATGCCACCCAAGGCACCCACTTAACCCCTATGTCCCACTTACATATTTAATTTGGTTAAGTGTTACTAATCGTATTTTCTCATGCCACCCAAGGCACCTACTTAACCCTCTTCTTAGTCATGTTCATTTGCATGTGTGTTTGGTTAAGTCTTACTAATCGTATTTCAAATGCCACTAAAGGCAACCACTAGATTCCTCATGCCACCCAAAGCACCCACTAGATTCCCATGTCCCACCACATGTTTTCTTTCTAAATTCAAGACCATCCCGTTCATTGGGTCAGTTAGGGATAGCCAGGGAGGGCAGGAAACTTGTTTTCCAAACCCAAGCCTAGACACTATCCTCTCTGTCACCCTAGAACCTTCTGGTGTATGTAGATAGAAAGAATGTTAATTATCTCAAGTGATTAATTAATTAATTAATCTTTCCCAAATTTGAATTAACTTCCCTATCCAAATTAATAATTTATTCAAAATTTAATGATGTCCATAAATGACTCAATTATGTCCATCCATTTATGGTATGCTAAATCATACCCTTTTTCACCACAAATTCATTATATGCCATTAAAGGCATTTTATACCAATTTCTCAATCCCTATTCAAATTCAAATTAATCCATAATTAACTTATGACCATTTCTACACATTAATTTTCCAATTAATGTCTTAATTCCATTTTTCGCCTTTTAAGGCAATTCACATATCTCAAATTTGTTATATGCCTTTTTAAGGCTATTTCGTGCAAATTCTCAATATTAATTCTTTTAATATCACCCCTATCCCACGTTGTACGTTCATACGTTAAACGTAAAATATACGTTAGACTCGAATAGTCTAACTCATAGCACAAAGATAAATTATCACAACAACAACATATATGTATATGACTAAAATAGATCTACTCATAAAAAGGGGTGAAACTTGCATATGTGATAGAGGTCCAACACTTAAACTTGCATAGGCTAAGACTATAACTTGCATAAGCTACACATTTTAAAGGTGTCAACTTGTTTGGTTAAATGTCACTGTCTACATAATATAACCCAAATTCATGTATAAACTTGCAACATAATGGTGGTGTGAACTAGTATAGAACTCACACATGTCATGGATCTAATTTTAGATCTAAAATAAGTGTCATGAAACCTACACAATTTTTATTAATCAGTGCCAAAACTTGCATAGGTACATGTATGAATCATCATAGCCCAAACATATATAATATCATGATTTGACTAACATGAACTAACCAACATGGATACTAACATCGTGACTATGTAACATATGTGACATCATTTACAACATATCATCATCTAACTTAATAACATAGGTTCATGTATATGGGTACATCTAACTTAATAGACAAATTCCCATAATAAAAATTCATTTAGTCATAGATTCATGCATATGGGTACACCTAACTTAATAGGCAAATTCCCATAATCATGATCCATTTAATTTTTAGAAAAAAAACATAAACTTTAAAACATGATCCAATTTGCGTAAATAACAACATCATGATTTTACAACTTGTACGATTCAACACAACTTAACATGATATCATAATCATATAACTTATGGATTTCCAACATATGTGTTAACATGAGATCTACAACATATATAAAATTTATGACATAACATAGCATGATTTACACATAGCATAGCATGATAGCATAACATAGCATAGCATGATTTTCATCATAGCATGGCATGATAGCATAACATAGCATAGCATGATTTTCATCATAGCATAACAAAACATTTAGAACATACATGATAACATAAGATTTTACAATAACATATATGACAATTCACATCATTTTCTTATGTTCCATTTACATCTTAATCAAATTAGTTTGCTAATAATCTTGTGAGAATCATCATACTCACAATTTAAGAAGAAAGAGAGAGTCTAGATTGCTTAGAATTGATTAGAATTGGATTAGATTAGCTTTCTTCTACTTTGATTTGCGGCGGCTACTCGGAGTTCCATGGCGACGGCATGACGGCGGCTTCTCTAATTTTTCATATGAATTAGAATGAGAGACTACCCACTTATTTATAGAATTTAGGATTCATTTAGGCCATTAGATTTAACCTAGAAATAACCGCAGCCGTTCAGACAAGACGGGGTTTATCTTATTGACTCAGCAATGAGTCAGAAGTGACTCAGCAAACACTCAGCAAATTAATAAACTTTTATTCATGTTTACATTAACTGCCCATATATATATATATATATATATATACACACGCACCTATTCATGAATTCAAATAATGCAAATTAATTGCTTGCCTGAAAAAAAGGAAATCGAGCATATAATTTAATTTCCCCTTTTTTTCCTCTACTTTCCTTGCAACATGCAAAATCAATGCATAATGAAATTACCTACATACATACATATCTACTTATGCATAAATCTTTCCCTCCAAATAAATTGACTGTATTTATCTTCTCAATTATATATATATACATATATATATTCAGTGTGTATATATATATATATATTTATTTAATATTTTTTTTGAACCGCGTTCACACTAAGCCGCTTTTTAGCCATTCCCCTAAAACAAAAATATGGCGTTGACGGGGATCGAACTCTGCACCTCTTGTATGCAAGTCACATGTTCCAACCAAATGAGCTATTATGTCTTTTGCTTACAATTCTTAGAACAATGCTAAACATTATTCTTTTCTCATTCCTCTTTTTCCATGTTTTGCTGCAATATTTAATTTAAGGATATCTTTTTTATACGGAGTCCAATTTACGCAAACTCGGACTCTATCTCAAGCAAAATTCCGAGACGAACGCAACGGCGCAACCCGTTTCACCTAATTATTTTTCTAAAAATTAATTATATCTTTATTTTTTTTATGTTCACAGAAAATACGGGGTCTTACATAGTGGCTCTTGATTTACGCCCCATAGGGTGGGGAAACGTATTGTTCAGGAATTGCCAATACTCAAAATAAGAGAGGACCGACCCTGCGTTTTTCTAGGTGTAGTTGCGACTGTATCCTGAGGCTCGGGCTTGAGAGTCTCAAATTCAGTAAGGATGATCCTTTGCCTTGGTTCATAGATGAAATCCAATATCCAATACGCGACATTTCAGTTTTAATTGTAGAACTGGTATGGAGACGTAGTAACATGGGATACCATGCCGTTTATGATTGATACATTTATATTTGAACTGATTTTGACACTATACACTTATAGTAATATCAAAATGTTTTTTTTAAATACCAAGCATGTTTGCCTGATATAAGGGAAAAATCTATCCTCTGGCTTGCATTGCATTGCGTGATGGGATTGAGTCTTATAATAGCTTCATTTTTTCAAAAAAGCATTATGATGTTTGTTTTATGCACTGTTATTGTTGGGGGTAAACCCATTCCGCGTTATACGGCGAGATCCCTTGATTTACTCTATTTTAAAGTAAAGTTAATAACTGTTTTTAGTTCTCACACCAGTCCCATGACTGACTCGGAGTTTATTGTTTTAACCTAAACTCTGGGTGCCCATATTTTCCACACGGGCAGCTAGTAGTTTTGGTTTTCGCAAATACTTCTTAACACAGGATCCTAGATTTACAGCTGGAGCTATATTCGGGAAGCTTTGTGTAACGTCCTGCCTTTTTGACCGTTTCAAATCGGTAATTAAACCAACTTGAAACATTCAAAACGACGGAGCGTTTTTATATTACAGAGTTTAAAAACAAAATTAGCACAGAAATACAGAATAAATAAATGACACAGTATTGAACAGCAGAGTAAAATTTTTATTTATTAGTCAAATTTTTGAATACAAGATATTTATATACAACAGAATTTAAAACAATTTGGATACAGTGAAAAATATTTGTTGTTTAAAAATCTTCAGAGTGCACCGCCTCTGGAATCCCCAGCTTCGCCGATCTTTGAATCCTACGCTGTAATCTTTGAAAGCTGTACTGCTCAGGTCTGACCCGAGCATTCTACGCAAAAACATAAAACACTCGAGTCAGGATTAATCATTTATTCAAGTAAATTAATTCCAATAGAAACTGAAATATCATATTTAACTCTGCCATCGATGTCATACACAGAATAAACAGTTGTGGTATTTGTTCATATCAGTTATATTTACAGGGACAAACGGTATCGGGTGTTTGCGAGTGTACATGTGCATACATATGTATGTCGCCTCAACGTCTGTAACCGAAAATAAATATGGCATAGGGAATTCCAGAAGATTGCATATACACGTATGTGTATATGTACACATACGTATATTGCCTCAACATCCTAAAAATGAGCACGAGATAAAAGGTGCAGGCATGAAGAGGGAATGCCGCATAACAAGATGACATAAATGGTCCTGATAATAGTAGTGTCTGTTTATAAATGTGCAACGGTATATATGATATATAGGCTCACTAAAGTGAAAAAATATATCTGCATATACATGTGGGTTCAGTTTTCTAAACATGTATAGGTTCCTTCGGAAATAAGAGGACAGATAACATGTATATATCAACTAACAGTAGGTTATAATTATCATGGCCAAAGATCTATTCATGTCTAAACCAGTATGCTAGATGGAGCATCACGTCAGCACGGTGTAATAGTTCCAATGCTATGCAGTGCAACTAAAAATCCAAATGCTCATAAATCCAACAATGTCAACATGTTTAACTCAGTTGCACTGGCTAGGCTAATGAGATATCAAGACTGAGGTGTATGAGCTAACATATCTATTTCAGCTTTGATTCATGAATAAATTGTTAGATTAATATTTACACATGCAGTTCTAGGTTATCAAATAATACAAGGATTTGTACCTTACTTCCCCACAGGTCAGAGTGTGCACTAACACATTGGTTCAGGGACAAAATAAATGTGAATTCAATGCTTTCAAATTCCAAATAAGACAAACATGTCATTTCCTTGGAAATCCGAGGTAAAAAGAAAAAATACCCCTGAAATACTTGTTATAACACATGTATTTACTTAGTGTAAAATCACTGTCACCTGGAAAATTCCTGATATGCAATACTAGTGTGGCTAAGGCGGGGGTCAAAACATGGGTAATCTTGTTATATATACTGTTTTCCACAAAGTATAGGTCGTATCGCAACAAGTTGTTAAATTTGCTACAAACATTTACAAAATGAGACAATCATGGTCCAGCTATGCATCAGGCCAACCAATATTTTATAGGCACATGAAGATATGCAGTAACATGTAAATATGAACAAGTCAACAGGATATATAAGCCCAAAAATACTGTGAATGGTGCTACAGGTGTATATAACAGATATGCGTAAGCTAAATGTGCATAAGCGTGCCAATGCATAAACACATATGAGTTCACCTATATGTACAACTAGCCATGTAGTAAAAGAAAGGGGTTTTCATCTTTATAAATGCGCAGGGAGATCCAAAATATCCTATTCATGTGTGAGTAAAAACGTATATATATCAAACAAATGGAACACATACATAGAAAACGCAGCAGCTAGCCCTTAAGTAAACATGAAGTTTGAGCTGTACACAGTAGTAGGAAGTAATATATATATATATATATGTATGTATGTATGTATGTCTATGTTTCAAATTTCACAAAGTTCAAGTGGCTGGGCATGACACTAAAGGCAGAAGGTCAAATCTGTTAACCCAAATTAGTCTCACCATTTCATTCATCTTTGTAGGTCTAAACTCAGTAGCATTTTGGTTTAGTATGCTAATTTACAAGGGATTAACATATATGTGATTGCTAGCGGAATTTTTGTGTATGAAATGACTGACTAAATCACTGAGAAGTTGCATGCAAGAAGTGAGCAAGACTAACTCATTGCATAAAACAAAAATGTACAAAAATATGCAAAAATATAGTAATAAATTATACAATGTGTACACAGGTACAAATATGTATGTACGATGATATACAATTAGTAACAACCAGTACATACATATGTTTGAATCAATATTGTAGGCACGTACAGATTAGCACACATATGATTTGAATGTACTGGAGTCAATATAAAATAGTTAAAGAATTTTTAAGATGGTTACTCAAAATTGTCATACTGGTTCACTGTTTTATATTACGCTTTCTCAGGTTTCATGTGTTCTGTTATTCCCAAACTACCTTACTTAAGTAATTGGATCGACATTCGTAGACACACATTAACACATATATGGGTTTAAGGCTTCCAGTATAAGTTGTATATATGACAGTTTTGTATCATAAATGAATGGCAAGTTAGAGGTATTTTCTTCCAGGTGTAGCTACTACACTATATGTAACGAACTGGGATTTTTGACTCCGAAAATCAACAGCAAACTACTATGTTGACCATTCAGACATCGAACATTCCATACCATTAATAGAAAGAAGTTAGAGGGTGAGAATAAATAAAATAGAAAATTAGAATAGAAGAAGAAGATCACAATCAGAGTAAACATGAATCTCACAGCGGAACGAATAAGATATAATATATAACATAACTTTGCAATAAAACAGTATATATATACAATGTTTATCAGAGTACAACACTTACACACAACGGAAATACCAATAGCTATATAATCCTGAAGCCTCCTGCTTCGAGCTCCCCCAAGTATAACTGTAAAGACCTGAACTACTTGATTGCCCATACAAATTTTGGGAACCCAAGAGTTTAGGAAAAAAAAATAAACTCTGGGTCAGTCATGGGACTGGTATGAGTAAACTCAAATCATTTGGTTTAACTTTTCAAAATCCTTTTCAAAGAAAAGATAATCGTAAGACCGATCCACACATAAACACGGACGGCTTTTACCTTACGATAACCCAAAACAGTTTTGGAAATCAATACTCCTCTGATATTATAATATTGTCTAATCACAAGTAATTAGAATCTAGCAGAACGCTTGCATCTCACGTTCTACATATATAGTATACAAACAAAAGCGCGAGCGCTTATTGGAGATTGGATTCAACAAGAATGTCTTGCAACCCGGCCCACACATGACCGACCACTCATTTCGCTTGAGTGTATCGAATGTATATCACCAACGGTTGCGAGCTACCCACCGTTTCCCGAAAAGGGACAGCATCGATCATAGATAATAGAATGAAATGGATTATCTCAAGATAGGCGATATACACCCTAATGGGAGAGACCCACTTAGCCATGTTGCCTGCCTGATTTCTGTCATTTCCCGGTTGATGAGGCTTGAGGTCATTACGTATCTTTTGAAACACTTGACCACCATTCACTCTGAATGCCACATCGTCATACCCTCAAATCACAAATTGATTTCTTCAAAAATACCACGGGTATAAAGCTAAGAGAAACGAATTCCTCCGCCATCAAACGTAAGTACATTTGAAGAGATCAACTTACACGATCCGTTAGATATACTTTGTCAGAAATTCGTCCATTCACGTTTGTCCTGGGACTGGGCAAACCGAAGGCAGTATTCTGTAAGCAGTATAGCCCTTGCATAACTCCACCTTCGAATATTTTTATCATATTTGATCGTAATGCTAACGTCCATACATAGTGGTTTCCAGATAAAAATCTGATCTCGGTCTCTCCGTATTGACGACGGAAAAATGGTCAAAACTTCGATAGTCGGTGATTTAACTATCAAAGAAAAATAGGTGTACAACCAACGATCTTATTTCCAGATAGAAATTCGATCGATCAATCATCAATCAACATTAATATCCTTTAATTTTATTTATCATTGATTTATTCATTTCCCCTTTCTATATACTCAACATTTCTTATTTTCTAGATTAGGAAATATATGTCATCAATCATTGGAAAACATTTCCATCTCTGTTTCACGTATCACTGTCATTCCAGTATTTTTTCTCATCAACCTTTCATTTTCTATGATTAGAAAATATCTCTGATCATATTTGGAAAATGTTTCCAAAATTTATTCATTTGATTAAAATAGATGTTTAAATAAAACATCACTAAGCCAATTTAAACCATTACACTCATTAAATAAATTCACTTAATCAATCTTCACCATCGAACCTTACCCATCCCTTAGTTAAAAACGAAGTCAATCAAGTTGGGGTATAATTACCTCTCAGACCTTAACTGAACAACATTTCTAACCTCGAAATAGACAAAGTTCACCTTTTAAACCTTTAACAACTTCCTTACGTAACTCGGATTCTATTTATGAATCCCCTTCTTTATTTTAAAACATTGATTTTAACTATAGCATTATAATTCCTTTCTTCTTACATATCCAACTTCAAAATGTAACTTTTACTCCTTAATTTAACTAAATAACTAAACCACTAATCTATTAATAAATAAGTAAATCTTTATTAAACAGGAAAGTAAATATTACTTTCCCGAATTCGATATATTCGAATTCAATGTATAATTCTCTTTTTCGAATAATTTCTATTCGATAGCTCCTTTTCGAATAAACTATATTCGATAACTCTTTCTTCGAATAACTATATTCGATAGTATCTCTTCGAATGATTTACATTCGATTAATCTCTTTTCGAACAAACTATATTCGATTAACTCCTTTAATTCTATTCGAATAAACTATTTCGAATAACTCTTTTGGATTAACTCATCTGGACTGACTCGGTTTAATTAACTCATCTTGGCTAACTCAACTCGATTAACTCAACTTGATTAACTTACTTCATTAACTCAACTTATCTAACTCAACTTATTTAACTCCTATTTAATAACTAATATTCGATTAATTTGTATTCGAATAACTATGTTTGTTTTAACTTTATTCGAATGGCCAATATTCGATTTAACTCCATTCGCTTGACTCTAGATCGCAGCGATCACAATGGTTACACCTGATTCCCTCAGGAAACATCCGACCGTCGTAGGCTATCTGCAGCCCTGCGAATTACGCTAGCAGTCGTACGAAATGACAACTCATCCTGAATAACTATGTTTGACTAACTCTATCTCAAATAACTATATTCGATCAACTCTAATTGAATAACTAATATTCAATTAATTCTAATTCGATTAACTTTGTTCAGTTAACTCTAATTCTATTAATTCTAACTCTAATCAATTTACTCTAACTGATTAACTCCTACTGATTATTCAGTTTCAAATATCGATATTGAAATCGATTCTTACTTCTCTATATAACTCCTGACTTATATATTCTATTTATCCATGATAAACATTTTATTTGATTTATAAAATATTATTTATAAAATTATCTTCTCAATCCATCGGTTAGAATAGATTCTATTTAAAATCTTTGCTTTAATTCCATATCGTGTTATACCCGTGTGCGAAGCACGGGTCTAAACCTTCCAAAGGGAAAATTATCCTTTAATATATTTCTAGTCACTTTTCAAGTATTTCCTTTTAAAATCTATTTCTTTACAAAATAAACCACCTTTCGATTATTCTATTTATTTAAAAAAAAATCCTTTTTATAAAATCTATTGATTTTATAAGTAATTCCTTTGATAATCTAACTATTTTCTTTTTCTATTTACTTTACACCCATTTCCCCCTTTCTATTCTATTTATTTTTCAAATAAATATCCCTTTTCAATTCTATTTATAAATAGTTTACAAATATTTCTTTTTCAATTCTATTTGTAAATGTTCACAAATATTTCCCTTCAATTCTCTCTATTTGATTAACAAATAAGTATTCCCTTTCTAATCTATTTATTTTCTCAATAAATAGTTTTTCTTTTTATAAATCTTTTGATTCTATAAATATTTCTTTTTCAATAGAACATTGAAAATTCTTTTTTTAACATTCCAGTATTCCTTATGGTATTTAACGTACCATATAACAATGATCGGTATCATTCAACCATATAAAATCAACAACAGAGTTCATATCACATCATATAACACAATATATGAAAACAGTAAAATAAATGTTGAGGAACCCAGTTGGGTCCCTCCAACCTGTTTCCCTGCATCCACAGATGTTAGACAACAAAATTTACATCAATTCCATTTCACTATGAAGTATTCTGCTAAACAGAATCAATAGTTGATTAACGATTTATATCTATATCGTTATCTATATTTCAAGCAACTGACTAGCAGTTCAACCAAACATCCAACACACAGCAAACAACCATTATTTATAACTTATAAAAATATTAACTGAGCAGAGTTAGTGAGATTACTCACATTTCGCGTTAACCGTTAAATAACGATTTGCGTTAGTTGATTCTGATCAGACAATTTATTTTGCCATAAATTGTAACGAGCTCTAATCCACTCCTAGTCAGTTCCATCGTGTAGTGTCCGTCCATACGATCCCATCGGATCCAGTTTTGTCCAATTCTGATTACGTATGACAGAGTTATATAGTTTATAAGTTACTATACAATTTAAATAAAAATAATAACTAATTTTCTTTTCTATTGGGCTTAACTTGTTTTTAAGCAACCCATTCATCAACAAACCACCATTAAGCTTCTTCTCCTCCGAACTCTTGCTCTAGGGAATTCACGCAACACTTCGCAGGACATGGCCGAACTTCCTGTTCACCATTCTCCTCCCATACTCGATTTAAACTCAAACTAACAACACTATTTAACTCCTCTTGCCGATCTCCATCTATCCACCACCATTCATTCAAACTCGTCACTTCGGTGACAGTCGCGACCCCAGGTACCCACGTACACTGTAAAACCACCAAACAAAGTTGATCCCAAACCAACCCAAAATTTCACCGCAACAACCACTCTCCCCCGTAAGTTCGAATATGAAATCGAATTGATGCAAAAATCCCTAAATCGCTCGCAGCGACGAACCCTAGTTCACCAGGCAAAACCCGATGTCGACCAAACATGAATCGAATACCACCTTATAGGTGCGAAATCGAACTGCTACTCCCTACGAATCCAAAGAGACCGATCTTGTAATTTATTGGATTTTATTTCCAATTCTTTGAATTTTATTTCTCACGAGTTTACTGAAAGAAGATGGAGGCGCAGATGGAAATTGACCACGGGAGTTTTTTTTCTAGGGTTGTTGACCTGAAGAGGGTTATATATAGAGAGAAAATATTATTTTTATGTTCACTATTCAAATTATTTTAATCACTACGCTTGTTTGTAATTGTCCTTAAAAATTCCTGTGATCACATACGATACCCAAAAATCACGAAACTGGACATGCAGCTACAGTTCGACATTGCGGACCCAACGAAACTGGTTTCGTCGAATTCCGATTTCGTTTGTTCACACAGCGTATTTTTAACCATCAAAATACTGAATGTTTTTCGCATTAAAATCATGTACGGCCACACAGTGACTCCAAAAATAACGGAAATTGAAATCTAGCAATAATTTAATATTGCGGATCCAACAAAATTAGTTTCGTCGAATTCTGAGGTCGTTTGCAAAACTGGCTATTTTTAAAACTCTAAATAACCCTTTTAAATATATAAATATATTTAAAAACAATTAAATTTAATATTTAAAAATAAATATTATTATATATATTCGCAGTGGAATACCATACAGCTCCACTGGGATTTATAACTCGATATTTCAAAATTCCCAGTTATATCGATATTCGATTTATATTGAAAATCCTTTTTATAATATAAATAAATCGATACAAATTATAAAGGAATTCCACAGCGACTTTTCTAAAATTTGATTTGTAAATAACTCAAAATCTACACGACGAAATCCTGATTTGTCTCTTCCATCAAAAAAATATACTTCGCCAGCTCCTAGCGTTTCTTATTTCACAGAAATCCGATTTAAAACGAATCTTGTACATTCAGTTGAAGTTCAAATCGCCAAATTACGAACTGCAACGCCATTTCGAGCTTGATTGTAATTATAATATAAAATATATATTCAACTGTCGTTCAAATAATATATTCGTTATTCTAATTCAATTCTAAACTGAATTAAATATCACAGATGATCCAGTTCACACCATATTGTGAATTCCACTATTTCTGACTATTTCAGAAATTAAATATATTATTTATTTTAATTAAATATTCAATATAATCTAATTCAACGACCATTTCAATCTCTCAATCCCTCTTTATATAATTAAATAAATTAATTATTATACGGTAGAAATGCAGGTCGTTACATTCTTCCCCCCTTAAAATAATTTCGTCCTCAAAATTGCTAAGGTAGAGAAAAAACCCTATTGACTAGTACAAATTTATTTGTTTACTTACCAACTTTAATTTCAACAAAACCAATTTGATTTCAATTAAAATATTAATTAATTCTTATCAACGATAATTTTATAAAATCCTGAAAAATTTCTAACGCCCGAAATTTTCGAAAAAATTCGCCAACACCTCCCTTGTACCGGTCAATAGTTCAAACCCCAACTTGCCTCTCTAGGCCCTTTCCTTTCAAAAAGAAAATCAAAAAGCCAAGCGGCTTGCCGATTCGGCACATAAAACCTTATATGGAATTTTGAACATGTACCTTTTTGTCAGGTATATCATTATATCATTTCCATCTGCTACCCTGTCAGCATATACAAATGCAATTCCAAACCAAATTCCAATTTTTCCCTCAAAACCAAATCATTCACATATCCAAGCCAAATTCTATTCCAAACCAAAGTTCCATCCTTAATTCCAACCTCCTAACTCATAAATTCAATACCATTTCAGATCCCTGTCTCACAATTCAAAATCTGATTTTACTTCATATATTATATTCCAATTCAATTTCTAGTTAATTGGTTTCAATTCAATTCATATTCTCTTTCACCGATTCCTGTTTAAATTTGTTTTTAATTCAGACGATCTTTTCCTGGGAGTTATAAATAACTTTACTTTTCGCAAAAAATCAAATATTTCCCTTTCGAGATTCAAAACAATAGTTTTCCTCAAAACAATTCAACACAAAATCTTGGTAGTAATCCGTCACTTAGGACTCGAAAATGAACACTGGTGATGTGGCCAACATCATCAGAGTTATTTCCAAACTATCGAAGTGAGTTCAATACTATATAACTTTCAAAACCATATCTAAACATTTCCATTTTGAAATAGATTTCAAAATATCATTCACGATGCTTGTAAAACAATTTAAAATCTCCCGGGGTTTTAAAATTTTCTTATTCTTAACTCTAATCCACTTACAAACACTTCTCCCGGTTTTCAGAATTTTAATTCCAATTCTAATTTAATCCAGATTTAATTAATCTGCTTTTAAATTATATGAACTCAAATTGGTTATTTATATAACCATTTCAATTATAATCAACCAACACATCCAATATATGATAATAATTCCAAGATATACCTTTCTTTTATATCAAAATATATTTTGGGTAAAATTATTTCATTTACCCTTTTTCAAAACATACTGTGTCGGTTTATCGTACTTGAGTGTTTAGCAACTCCTATCGACAGAGTGGATCAAACTGATCGACCAAAATTCATAAACAACTCAATCAATAAATCTCCACAATACAAAACAATTTTATAAAATTTACAAATACGTTCACTCGTATATATACATTCAAACTCAATCTAGGGTATTACTAACCCCATCTCTACTAAGTCACGCCAAAGAGCCAAGGTAAATCACTTAACCATATGCTCGGATACCACTGTAACGAACTGGGATTTTCGACTTCAAAAATCAACACCAAACTACTATGTTGACCATTCAGACATCGAACATTCCAGATCATTAATAGAAAGAAGTTAGAGGGTGAGAATAGATAAGATAGAAAATTAGAATAGAAGAAGAAGAAGATCAAAATCAAAGTAAACACGAATCTCACAATGGAACGAATAAGATATAATATATAACATAACTTTGCAATAAAACAGTTTGTATATACAATGTTTATCAGAGTACAACACTTGCACACAGCGGAAATAACAATAGCTATATAATCCTGAAGCCTCCTGCTTCGAGCTCCCCCAAGTATATCTGTAAAGACCAGAACTACTTGACTGCCTGTACAAATTTTGGGCACCCAAGAGTTTAGGGAAAACAAAACAAAATAAACTCTGGGTCAGTCATGGGACTGGTGTGAGTAAACTAAAATCATTTGGTTTAACTTTTCAAAATCCTTTTCAATGAAAAGACAATCGTAAGACCGATCCACACATAAAAACGGACGGCTTTTACCTTACGATAACCCAAAACAGTTTTGGAAATCAATACTTATCTGATATTATAATAATGTCTAATCACAAGTAATTAGAATCTAGCAGAACGCTTGCATCTCACGTTCTACATATATAGTATACAAACAAAACCACGAGCACTTATTGGAGATTGGATTCCAACTATGACAAGGTATGGGACCACCCGCCGATAGCGTATCTCTAGAGGCAAATACACTGGTTCAACAAGAACGTCTTGCAACCCGGCCCACACATGACCGACCACTCATTTCGCTTGAGTGTATTGAATGTATATCACCAACGGTTGGGAGCTACCTACCATTTCCCGAAAAAAGACAGCATCGATCATAGATAAAAGAATGAAATGGATTTTCTCTAGATTGGTGATATACACCCTAATGGGAGCGACCATTTAGCCATGATGCCTGCCCAATTTCTGTCATTTCCCGGTTGATGAGGCTTGAGGCCATTACGTATCTTTTGAAACACTTGACCACCATTCACTTTGAATGCCACATCGTCATACCCGTCAAATCACAAATTGATTTCTTCAAAAATACCACGGGTATACAGCTAAGAGAAACGAATTCCTCCGCCACCAAATGTAAGTACGTTTGAAGAGATCAACTTATGCGATCCGTTAGATATACTTTGTCAGACATTCGTCCACTCACGTTTGTCCTGGGACTGGACAAATCGAAGGCACTATTCTGTAAGCAGTATAGCCCTTGCATAACTCCACCTTCAAATATTTTCATCATATTTGATCGCAACGCCAACGTCCATACAGAGTGGTTTCCAGATAAAAATATGATCTCGATCTCTCCGTATTGACGATGGAAAAATGGTCAAAACTTCAATAGTCTGTTATTTAACTATCAAAGAAAAATAGGTGTACAACCAATGATCTTATTTCCAGATAGAAATTTGATCGATCAATCATCAATCAACATTAATCTCCTTTAATTTATTTTATCATTGATTTATTCATTTCCCCTTTCTATATACTCAACATTTCTTATTTTCCAGATTAGGAAATATACGTCATCAATCATTGGAAAACATTTCCATCTCTGTTTCACGTATCACTGTCATTCCAGTATTCTTTCCCATCAACCTTTAATTTTCTATGATTAGAAAATATCTCTGATTATATTTGGAAAATGTTTCCATAATTTATTCATTTGATTTAAATAGATGTTTAAATAAAACATCACTAATCCAGTTTAAACAATTACGCTCATTAAATAAATTCACTTAATCAATCTTCGCTGTCGAACCTTACCCATCCCTTAGTTAAAAACGAAGTCAATCAAGTTGGGGTATAATTACCTCTCAGACCTCAACTGAACAACATTTCTAACCTCGAAATAGACAAATTTCGCCTTTTAAACCTTTAACAACTTCCTTACGTAACTCGGATTCTATTTATGAATCCCCTTCTTTATTTTAAAACATTGATTTTAACTATAGCATTATAATTCCTTTCTTCTTAAATATCCAAATTCAAAATGTAACTTTTATTCTTTAATTTAACTAAATAATTAAACCACTAATCTATTAATAAATAAGTAAATCTTGATTAAACCGGAAAGTAAATATTACTTTCCCGAATTCGATATAATCGAATTCAATGTATAATTCTCTTTTTCGAATAATTTCTATTCGATGGCTCCTTTTCGAATAAACTATATTCGATAACTCTTTCTTCGAATAACTATATTCGATAATCTCTCTTCGAATGATTTACATTCGATTAACTTTCTACTAATGATTTACATTCAATTAATCTCTTTTCGAACAAACTATATTCGATTAACTCCTTTAATTCTACTCGAATAAACTATTTCGAATAACTCTTTTGGACTGACTTGGTTTGATTAACTTATTTTGGCTAACTCAACTCGATCAACTCAACTTGATTAACTTACTTGATTAACTCAACTTATCCAACTCAACTTATTTAACTCCTATTTAATAATTAATATTCGATTTATCTGTATTCGAATAACTATGTCAGTTTTAACTTTATTCGAATGGCCAATATTCGATTTAACTCCATTTGCTTGACTCTAGATCGCAGCGATCACAATGGTCACGCATGATTCCCTCAGGAAACATCCGACCGCCGTAGGCTATCTACAGCCCTACGAATTATGCTAGCAGTCGTACGAAATGACAACTCATCCTGAATAACTATGTTTGACTAACTCTATCTCAAATAACTATATTCGATCAACTCTAATTGAATAGCTAATATTCAATTAATTCTCATTCGATTAACTATGTTTAGTTAACTCTAATTCGATTAATTCTAACTCTAATCAATTTACTCTAACTGATTAACTCCTACTGATTATTCAGTTTCAAATATCGATGTTGAAATCGATTCTTACTTCTCTATATAACTCCTGACTTATATATTACGTAACAACCCGAAAATCTGGGCCAGTTCAAAATTTTTATTTCGGCAATTTTAACGAATTTTGAACATTTAAAATGAATTATTTTAAATAATATCGACGGGAAATTTATTTTGAATATAGAATCGAACGTATATATTATATGCGTCGTCGTTAGAATATAATAATTATATAGATGTAAATTTTATTATTAAAATATTTCGTTCAACACATGACTAATCTCAATGGATGAGTACTGTCAACACATGAACCTTTATTTTAAAATGATAAAGATATAAATTTTATTATTAAAATATTTCGTTCAACACATGACTAATCTCAACGGATGAGTACAGTCAACACATGAACCTTCATTTTATAATGATAAAGATATAAATTTTATTATTAAAATATTTCGTTCAACACATGACTAATCTCAACGGATGAGTACTGTCAACACATGAACCTTTATTTTATAATGATAAAGATATAAATTTTATTATTAAAATATTTCGTTCAACACATGACTAATCTCAACGGATGAGTACAGTCAACACAAGAACCTTCATTTTATTCTTTATCATTATAAAATGAAGGTTCATGTGTTGACTGTACTCATCCGTTGAGATTAGTCATGTGTTGAACGAAATATTTTAACAATAAAATTTACATCTTTATCCTATATAAAATTAGAAACTAATTGGAAAATAGATAAGATGAGTGGTCTCCTGGATATTGATCTGATGTTGGTTTTGGCCTTCGGGGTTAATATTCAGGGAATCATTCTCTGACTAATTTACGGTTGGAGTCTGATTTAAATCAAACGATAAATACCATAATTTTTATAAAATATATTAAATAACAATGAAATGTTCTTCTGTTTGCGTTTTGAATTGTCCTGTTCTCAAACGATCAGGGGTTTTCGAACGGTCTTAGTCGGTTTAACGATCGATTCGGATCGAGCGAAATTCCTTGCCGTTACAGTTTATAAAAATCGATTTTTATATATTGAATAGCAATATAAAAATGTGATTTTTATATGTGTAGTGAATACGAGCAACGAAAGTGACGAAAGGAGAGAACGACGAAGATTTCTATAAATGAAGAGTCGTGGCGTTTGGATTAACTATTGGTGAGAGTTTCTCACTCTTCAATCTCTTTTTTTGGTTATATATATATATATACTAGGATGCAGACGGTGTTTAGTAGCACCCGACACCCGTCATCCACAAACCATGGATGGCTTGTTTGTTTGATTGATGTGTTGTGAAATTGTTTGTAATGTTGATGTGAAATCGATAATAAAATATTTATATAGGAAAAAATATTTTATCGTTAAAAATATAATTTTTAACGTGAATATGAATCAAGAAATATTTGTAAACAAATCGGCCGATTTGTTTATATACACTGATTTGACTGATATTGATTGGGTCGATAAATTTTACACATCGCCCAACTGCACAAATAAAATCTGTGTTTGATTGTTTGAAACCCCACACGGGTATTGGGATACAATACGACATACACTAATCCCAATAATTACTATCATGCGTGAATGTGAATACTGTAAGAACCCGTTACTTCCCCATGAAGGAAAGAGCGGATACTTTGAGAACAACACACAAAAGAACGCAGATGGAAGAACATTTCATTGCTATTACAACAATTCCATCAGATACAAGAATATACAGAGTATAAATGAATAAATTACATTCGATAAATATCAGAGATTACAATAAATTACATAGCAGCGGAAAATAATACAAAGCACAACTGAAGGTAATATACGGATACAGAGCTTTCCGGATATCATTCCAGCTGTAAACCAGGATCCTGGGAATATAAATCTGCAAAACCAAAACTACTAGCTGCCCGTGTCGAAAATAAGGGCACCCAGAATTTAGGTTAAAACAATAAACTCCAGGTCAGTCGTGTGATTGGTGTGAGAACTAAAATAGTTATTTAAAGCTTTACTTTAAAAGAGAGTAATTCAAGGGACCACGCCGTATAACACGGAACGGGTTTCCTCCCAAGAATACCAGTGCATATCAATAAACAACGCAATGCTTTTTCGAAAAATGAAGCTATTATAAGACCCAGGTCCCATCACACAATGCAACGCAAGCCGGAGGATAGGGTTTTCCCTTATAATAGCCAAACATGCTTGGTACGTTTAAAACAAATCACTTGATACTATAATAGGTGTATAGTGTCGAAACAATTTCAATCATAAATATCAATCATAGATGGCATGGGTACCATATATCATGTCGCCATACTAGGCTCTACAAATAAAACCGAGATACACGTATTGGAAATTGGATTTCCGTCATGAGTCGAGGCAAAGGGCAAGCTCCTCTCCGCTTCGAGACACTCTAGCAAATGCTCAGGACTACACACTCTGGGCAGCCACTTGGATCGGTTGGGTCGTTCCTCTCTTACGTTTAAGGATTAATTATTCCTAAACACACATTTCCCGGTCCTTACAGACCTATAATCGAGGCGCCTCATTCCAACAACCACAAAGGTGAAAAGTATATAAATGTCAGGGCTGGTAAGTCACTGACACCACCAAAGCTAGAAAGAAACGTCGTGTTCTCCCAACGGTCCGTATCCCGTTTCTAACTCATACCGAGGTGTGAGGCACGCGAATCCACGCTAAACACAAAGCTATGCCACGTAGTCCGTGCTTTGATCATCAACCACAAGACTTTGCTTTTCAACAGAAGCCTTGATCTATGCAACTCAGCGTGCCACACAGGCAATTCATGCCATGCGATTGATATCTATCGATATATAACCTCAAAGCTCGTATGTCTCAGAGAAGGGCGTTAAGCAAGAGAATAAATTCTCCGCCGCCAAACAGATATATATTTAACAGAAATCAATCAACACACAATAAAATCCAATGTCAGACACACAATCCATTTACAAGTTCGTTCTGGGTCTGAACGAAACCGGAGGCACTTTCCTCGCATATCCATCGATCTCCAAGTACATCTGGACGACCACTAACTATTTCCATCCTCTTGGGTGTACAGCCCAATCAGGATCATCAGTAATTATCCAAACGATGTGAAGACTTCCGGTCTTCAACCACCGTCTTCATCTTCGACATATCGTCGAATCGGTTATTCAGAATGGGTATAAACCCGGCCTTTCCGAACAACTCACGTATAATAAAACAAATAATTACTCCGGTGTGGTTCGCTAATCTCGACTAGTTTGGAAAACCATAATTTGGTTTGATACGACATCCAATGGAAGATTAAAGAATAAATTTTAAAGAATTTATCTTGGATAAAATTAATGGGAACCTTTCCCTATGAATTGAAATTTAGAAACTAGCTGTAGGTTAGTTAAGAAGAATGGTTTCCTGGGTATTGATCAAGCCGGAGGATAGGGTTTTACCTTATAACAGCCAAACATGCTTGGTACGTTTAAAACAAATCATTTGATACTATTGTAAGTGTATAGTGTCAAAACAATTTCAATCATAAATATAAATCATAGACGGCATAAGTGCCCCATACCACTATGTCGCCATACTAGTTCTACACTTAAAACTGAAATACACGTATTGGAAATTGGATTTCCGTCATGAGTCGAGGCAAGGGGCAAGCTCCTCTCCGCTTTCAAGACACTCTAGCAAATGCTCAGGACTACACACTCTGGGCAGCCACTTGGATTGGTTGGGCCGGTCCTCTCTTACGTTTGAGGATTAATTATGCCTGAACACACGTTTCCCGGTCCTTACAGACCTATAGTCGAGGCGCCTCATTCCAACAACCACAAAGGTGAAAAGTATATAAATGTCAGGGCTGGTAAGTCACTGACACCACCAAAGCTAGAAAGAAACGTCGTGTTCTCCCAACGGTCCGTATCCCGTTTTTAACTCATACCGAGGTGTGAGGCTCGCGAATCCACGCTATACACAAAGCTATGCCACGTAGGCCATGGTTCGATCATCAACCACAAGACTTTGCTTTTCAACAGAAGCCTTGATCCATGCAACTCAGCGTGCCACACAGGAAATTTATGCCATGCGATTGATGTCTATCGATATATAACCTCTAAGCTCGTACGTCTCAGAGAAGGGCGTTAAGCCAGAGAATAAATTCTCCGCCGCCAAACAGATATATATTTAACAGAAATCAATCAACATAGAATAAAATCCAATGTCAGACACACAATCCATTTACAAGTTCGTTCTGGGTCTGAACGAAACCGGAGGCTCTTTCCTCGCATATCCATCGATCTCCAGGTACGTCTGGACGACCACCGACTATTTCCATCCTCTTGGGTGTACAACCCAATCAGAATCATCAGTAATTATCCAAACGATGTGAAGACTTCCGGTCTTCGACCACCGTCTTCGTCTTCGACTTATCGTCGAATCGGTTATTCAGAATGGGTATAAACCCGGCCTTTCCGAACAACCCGCGTATATTAAAAGCAAATGTTACACAAACACAACATACGCCTCATTCCGATTCATTAGTCACTAACCGTAAATCTATAAGAGAGAAATTTCCCAAACATTAACCCCGAAGGCCGAAACCAACATCAGATCAATACCCAGGAAACCATTCTTCTTAGCTAACCTACAGCTAGTTTCTAAATTCCACATTCTTAGGGAAAGGTTCCCATTAACTTTATCCAAGATAAATTCTTTCAAATTTATTCTTTATTCTTCCATTGGATGTCGTATCAAACCAAATTATGGTTTTCCAAACTAGTCGAGATTAGCGAACCGTACCGAAGTAATTATTTATTTCCCAATCCCAACCTATTCATCCCATGAAGAAAAACTGGTAATACTCCATATCTAATACCACGGTGTTATCGGTAAAATTAATTACCATTTCACGTTCAAATCTAATTAAAGATTTAACTATTGCTTTGGAGCAAAACTGGGGATACTCCATTCTCGCTCACTTTCTAAATTTGATAATTTAAATTATCAATTCACATTTCAATCTAATCGCGGATTCATCAAAACTCCTTTTACTGGGTTAAAGAACTAATGTCATTTAAAACACAGTTCACGACAAACCCAAATCACATTCTATTTATTATCGGGTTAAAGAACAAGTGTTGTTTAAAACACCGTTCACGATAAACCCACAAATCAATTTTATTTAAAACCCATTTCAAATCCAATTTATTTATTTAAAAATAAACGGGTTTTAATTTCAGTTCAAAACTAGCTCATTTCGATAAAAATCTATTTTTATCTTTTCAAATATGGAGTTTTTCATCCCAATTTTTCCCAAATCATTTCTTATGATTTTACGCAAATTATTACTATTTTTAATAATTTTATCAAGGCCTGTACAGTCGATTTCCATCAACGGCCATTGAACTGCACTTTCAGCGACCTTTTCCAAATTTGATTTGGACGTATCTCCAAATCCAACCGTTAGATTTCAAATTTCTAATATTCTTTAGAAAGCTCTTTTCGATACGAACCCAACGGTTCCGGTTTTAGGAGAATCCGACGGTCGGATCTCCCGTAATTTCCGTTCGAAGTTAATGGTCGAAATTCACGAACGGCCGCAGCGCGGCGCGTTCTGTTCAGGCCATTATATTGTATATATAATATATATAATATATATTTCGTCGATTACCTTTTAAAACGAATTTTATAAATCGTTTTCAAAACAAATTCAACTTCCTATTCCATTTCGGATCAAAATTGAATATTCCATATTATTCGTTTTAAATTGATTTCAATTCGAATTCAATTCGTTTTCTATTCAATTCAATTCGAATTCGTTTTCTATTCAATTCAATTTGAATTCGTTTTCTATTCAATTCAATTCGAATTTGTTTTCTATTCAATTCAATTCGAATTCGTTTTCTATTCAATTCAATTCGAATTTGTTTTCTATTCAATTCAATTCATTTCAAATTGATTCAATAAAATTTCAATTTGAATTTTAATCTAATTTGATTTGAATTTCATTTCAAAATATTAAATTTTGAAATCACTTTTCAATATTCATTGTAAAACGAATAAAATCGATATAAATATCGTTTACGTCAAAATAGCGCAACTCTAATCAACACGGCTTTATATATTTCAATAATTCCGTTATTCTATTCAACAAATGAATATTTATTTTTGTCAACACATGACTAATCTCAACGAATGAGTACTGTCCACGTGTGACTATTTTTGTTATTTAATATATTTTATAAAAATTATGGTATCTATCGTTTGATTTCAAATCAGACTCCAACCGTAAATTAGTAAGAGAACGATTCCCTGAATATTAACCCCGATGGCCGAAACCAACATCAGATCAATATCCAGGAGACCACTCATCTCATCTATTTTCCAGTTAATTTCTAATTTCATATATGATAAAGATGTAAATTTTATTGTTAAAAATATTTCGTTCAACACATGACTAATCTCAACGAATGAGTACAGTCAACACATGAACCTTTATTTTATAATATTCTTTATTTTCTAAATTGGAATGAGGCCCAATCAATTACCATATAGCGTTAACTATATGGATTCCATACAACACATGTATATAATAGCAACGATAAATAATCAACCATCATCCAAAGTGCACTACACTGTATAAGCATCAAATATAGATATCTAACGCTTATAACAGCATGTCAATCAATCGATCGACATACAACTAATTATTGGGATTAGTGTATGCCGTATTTTATCCCAATACCTGTGTGGGGTTTCAAACAATCAAACACAGATTTTATTTGTGCAGTTGGGCGATGTGTAAAATTTATCGTCCCAATCAATGTCATTCAAATAGGTGTACATAAACAAACCGTCTGGTTTAGCTTCGTATTGACGATACGGTCCTAACAAAACTAGTTTTTGAACTAAAATTAAAACCCAACAATTTTTAAATAAATAAATTGGATTTAAAAAGGGGTTTTGAATAATCGGAATTTCTAATATATTTGATTGAAATTAAATTAGAAGTGATTTGTGGGTTTATCGTGAAGGGTGTTTTACATGACACTTGTTCTTTAACCCGATAAATAAATATAATGTGATTTGGGTTTATCGTGAACTGTGTTTTAAATGACACTAGTCCTTTAACCCTGAAAAAGGAGTTTTAATGAATCTGCAATTAGATTGAAATGTGAATTGATAATCTAAATTATCAAATTTGGAAAATGAGCGAGAATGGAGTATCACCAGTTTTGCTCCAAAGCGATAGTTAAATCTTTAGTTAGATTTGAACGTGAAATGGTAATTAATTTTAACGATAACACCATAGTATTAGATATGGAGTATTACCAGTTTTGCATCATGGGATGAATAGGTTGGGATTGGGAAATAAAATAAATAATTACTTCGGTGTGGTTCGCTAATCTCGACTAGTTTGGAAAACCATAATTTGGTTTGAAATGACATCCAAAGGAAGATTAAAGGATAAATTTTAAAGAATTTATCTTGGATAAAATTAATGGGAACCATTCCCTAAGAATATGAAATTTAGAAACTAGCTGTAGGTTAGCTAAGAAGAATGGTTTCCTGGGTATTGATCTGATGTTGGTTTCAGCCTTTGGGGTTAATATTTGGGAAATTGTTCTCTCGCTGATTTACGGTTAGTGACTAATGGATTGGAATGAGGCGTATGTTGTGTTTGTGTAACATTTGTTTTTAATATACGCGGGTTGTTCGGAAAGGCCGGGTTTATACCCATTCTGAATAACCGATTCGACGATAAGTCGAAGATGATGACGGTGGTCGAAGACCGGAAGTGTTCACATCGTTTGGATAATTACTGATGATGCTGATTGGGCTGTACACCCAAGAGGATGGAAATAGTTGGTGGTCGTCCAGACGTACCTTGAGATCGATGGATATGCGAGGAAAGTGCCTCTGGTTTCGTTCAGACCCAGAACGAACTTGTGAATGGATTGTGTGTTTGACATTGGATTTTATTCTATGTTGATTGATCTCTATTAAATATACATCTGTTTGGCGGCGGAGAATTTATTCTTTTGCTTAACGCCCTTCTCTGAGACGTACGAGCTCAGAGGTTGTATATCGATGGACATCAGTCGCATGGCATGAATTGCTAGTGTGGCATGCCTAAGTGGCGATTGATCAAGGCTTTTGTTGAAAAGCAAAGCCTTGTGGTTGATGATCAAAGCACGGCCTACGTGGCGTAGCTTTGTGTATAACGTGAATTCGCGAGCCTCACACCTCGGTACGAGTTAAAAACGGGATACGGACCGTTGGGAGAACACGACGTTTCTTTCTAGCTTTGGTCGTGTCAGTTTGGAATCATAACAATAAATCTATCTATATAAGTTTTGGTTCTCACACCAGTCTAATGGAAATATATAAATATCACACCTTCGTCACTCGAAAATAAATGCTGATGATGTTTCGAACCACCATCAGAACATCTTCGGGCTACTAGAGTATACGTATATTCTGTATAAACCTGGCTCTGATACCAAATGAAGCGACCCGAACTTCCCCGGTCTCCGAAGAGATGAGAAAGAACGAATTACTGTGAGGACAAGACAAATCAGAACGCGGACGGAAGAACATTTCATTGCTTATTACAATAATTCCATCAGATACAAGAATATACAGAGTATAATTGAATAAATTACATTCGATAAATATCAGAGATTACAATAAATTACATAGCAGCGGAAAATAATACAAAACACAACTGAAAGTGATACACGGATACAGAGCTTTCCGAGCATCGTTCCAGCTGTAAATCAGGATCCTGTGAATATAAATCTGCAAAACCAAAACTACTAGCTGCCCGTGTCGAAAATAAGGGCACCCAGAGTTTAGGTTAAAACAATAAACTCCAGGTCAGTCATGTGACTGGTGTGAGAACTAAAACAGGTATTTAAAACTTTACTTTAGAAGAGAGTAATTCAAGGGACCACGCCGTATAACACGGAACGGGTTTCCTCACAAGAATACCAGTGCATAGAATAAACAACGCAATGCTTTTTCGAAAAATGAAGCTATTATAAGACCCAGGTCCCATCACACAATGCAACGTAAGCCGGAGGATAGGGTTTTCCCCTATAATAGCCAAACATGCTTGGTACGTTTAAAACAAACCATTTGATACTATCATAAGTGTATAGTGTCAAAACAATTTCAATCATAAATATCAATCATAGACGGCATAAATGCCCCATACCACTATGTCGCCATACTAGGCTCTACAAATAAAGCCGGAATACACGTATTGGAAATTGGATTTCTGTCATGAGTCGAGGCAAGGGGCAAGATCCTCTCCGCTTCGAGACACTCTAGCAAATGCTCAGGACTACACACTCTGGGCAGTCACTTGGATCGGTTGGGTCGGTCCTCTCTTATGTTTGAGGATTGGCAATTCCTGAACACACGTTTCCCGATCCTTACAGACCTATAATCGAGGCGCCTCATTCCAACAACCACAAAGGTGAAAAATATATAAATGTCAGGGATGGTAAGTCACTGACACCACCAAAGCTAGAAAGAAACGTCGTGTTCTCCCAACGGTCCGTATCCCGTTTTTAACTCATACCGAGGTGTGAGGCTCGCGAATTCACGTTATACACAAAGCTACGCCACAAAGGTCGTGCTTTGATCATCAACCACAAGACTTTTCTTTTCAACAGAAGCCTTGATCCATGCAACTCAGCATGCCACACAGGCAATTCATGCCATGCGATTGATATCTATCGATATATAACCTCTAAGCTCGTACGTCTCAGAGAAGGGCGTTAAGCAAAAGAATAAATTCTTCGCCGCCAAAAAGATATATATTTAACAGAAATCAATCAACACAGAATAAAATCCAATGTCAGACACACAATCCATTTACAAGTTCGTTCTGGGTCTGAACGAAACCGGAGGCACTTTCCTCGCATATCCATCCATCTCCAAGTACGTCTGGACGACAACCAACTGATTCCCTCATCTTGGGTGTACAGCACAATCAAGATCATCAGTAATCACCCAAACGATGTGAAGACTTCCGGTCTTCAACCATCGTCTTCATCTTCGACTTATCGTCGAATCGGTTATTCAGAATGGGTATATACCCGGCCTTTTCGAACAACCCGCGTATATTAAAAACAAATGTTACACAAACCCCCGCACTCTGAGAACCCGTTACTAATTCGATTTTTATATACTGAATAGCGAAATAAAAAATATGATTTTTATATATTGAATAGCGAAGTAAAAATTCGATTTTTACATATGTAGAGAATACGGGCAACGAAGGAGACAAAAGGGCGAGAACAACGAAGATTTCTATAAATGAAGCGTTGTGGAGTCGGGATAGCTATCAGTGAGAACTTCTCACTCAAAATTTCTTTTTCTAGTTATATATATATATACTAGGATGCAGACGGTGCTTAGCAGCACCCGACACCAGTCGTCCACAGACCATGGACGGCTTGTTTGTTTGATTGATGTGTTATGAAAATTAATTGAGTTGTGGAATGGTTGAATAATAAAATATTCTTGTGTTGAAAGGAAATAAAATATTTATATAGTTAAAAATATTTTATCGTTAAAAAATATAATTTTTAACGTGAATGTGAATAAATAAATATTCATTTACAAACCGGACGGTTTGTTTATGTAGGCATATTTTAAGGACATTGATTGGGACGATAAATTTTACACATCGCCCAACTGCACAAATAAAATCTGTGTTCGTTGATTTGAAACCCCACACGGGTATTGGGATAAAATACGACCTACACTAATCCCAATAATTAGTTGTATGTCGATAGATTGATTGACAGGCTGTTATAAGCGTAAGATAACTATATTTGATGCTTATGCAGAGTGGTGCACTTTGGATGATGGTTGATTGTTTATCGTTGCTATTTATATACATGTGTTATATGGAATCCATATAGTTAACGTTATATGGTAATTGATTGGGCCTCATTCCAATTTGGAAAATAAAGAATTTTATAAAATAAAGGTTCATGTGTTGACAGTACTCATCCGTTGAGATTAGTCATGTGTTGAACGAAATATTTTAATAATAAAATCTACATCCTTATTATATATAAAATTAGAAACTAATTTCTTTATAAAATAAAGGTTCATGTGTTGACAGTACTCATCCGTTGAGATTAGTCATGTGTTGAATGAAATAATTTAACAATAAAATTTACATCTTTATCATATAGAAAATTAGAAACTAACTGGAAAATAGATAAGATGAGTGGTCTCCTGGATATTGATCTGATGTTGGTTTCGGCCTTCGGGGTTAATATTTAGGGAATCGTTCTCTTACTAATTTACGGTTGGAGTCTGATTTTAAATCAAACGATAGATACCATAATTTTTATAAAATATATTAAATAACAAAAATAGTCACACGTGGACAGTACTCATTCGTTGAGATTAGTCGTGTGTAGACAAAAATATAGATTCACATATTGAATAGAATAAATATTCATTTGTTGAATTGAATAACGGGATTATTGAAAGATATAAAGTCGTGTTGATTAGAGATGCGCTATTTTGACGCGAACGATATTTATATCGATTATATTCGTTTTTGAATGGAATTGAATATATAACGAATTCGAATTGAATTGAATATAAAACGAATTGAATTTGATTTGAATAGAAAACGAATTGAATTTGATTTGAGTATATAAAACGAATTGAATTTGATTTGAGTATATAAAACGAATTGAATTTGATTTGAATAGAAAACGAATTTGATTTGAATAGAAAAAGATTTCGAATTGAATTGAATATATAACAATTTCGAATTGAATTGAATATATAACAATTTCGAATTGAATTGAATATATAACAATTTTGAATTGAATTGAATATATAACAATTTCGAATTGAATTGAATATATAACAATTTCGAATTGAATTGAATATAAACCAAAGTCGAATTGAATTGAATATAGAATGAATCGAGATTTGAATAGAAAACGAATTTGATTTGAATAGAAAATGATTTCGAATTGAATTGAATATATAACAATCTCGAATTGAATTGAATATAAACCAAAGTCGAATTGAATTGAATATAGAATGAATCGAGATTTGAATTGAATTGAATAGAAATGAATTCGAATTTAAATCAATTTGAAGTGAATTTAAAGCGAATTATATGGAATATTCAATTTTGATTCGAAATTGAATAGGAAGTTGAATTTGTTTGAAAACGAAATTAAAACGATTTATAAAATTCTTTTTAAAAGGAAATCGACGAAATAGATATAATATATATTATATATATAATATAATGGCCTGAATAGAACGCGCCGCGCCGCGGCGGTTCGTGAATTTCGACCATTGACTTCGAATTGACACTGCGGGAGATCCGACCGTCGGATTCTCCTAAAACCGGAACCGTTGGGTTCGTATCGAAAAGAGCTTTCCAATGAATATTAGAAATTTGAAATCTAATGGTTGGATTTGTAATTATGTCCAAATCAAATTTGGAAAAGGTCGCCGTAAGTGCAGTTCGATGGCCGTTGTTGGAAATCGACTGTACGGGCCTTGATAAAATTATCAAAAATAGTAATAATTTGTGTAAAATCATAAGAAATGATTTGGGAAAAATTGGGATGAACAACTCCACATGTGTAAAGATAAAAAAAGATTTTTATCGAAATGAACTAGTTTTGAACTAAAATTAAACCCATTTATTTTAAATAAATAAATTGGAATTGAAATGGGTTTTAAATAGAATTGATTTGTGGGTTTATCGTGAAGGGTGTTTTAAATAACACTTGTTCTTTAACCCGATAATAAATAGCATGTGATTTGGGTTTAGCGTGAAATGTGTTTTAAATGACATTAGTTCTTTAACCCAGAAAAAGGAGTTTTAATGAATCTGCAATTAGATTGAAATGGGAATTGATAATTTAAATTATCAAATTTGGAAAGTGAGCGAGAATGGAGTATCACCGGTTTTGCTCCAAAGCGATAGTTAAATCTTTAATTAGATTTGAACGTGAAATGGTAATTAATTTTACCGATAACACCGTGGTGTTAGATATGGAGTATTACCAGTTTTGCTTCATGGGATGAACAGGTTGGGGTTTGGGAAATAAAATAAATAATTACTCCAGTGTGGTTCGCTAATCTCGACTAGTTTGGAAAACCATAATCTGGTTTGATATGACATCCGAAGGAAGATTAAAGGATAAATTCTAAAGAATTTATCTTGGATAAAATTAATGGGAACCTTTCCCTAAGAATTGAAATTTAGAAACTAGTTGTTGGTTAGTTAAGAAGAATGGTTTCCTGGGTATTGATCTGATGTTGGTTTCGGCCTTCGGGGTTAATATTTGGGAAATTGTTCTCTTGCTGATTTTACGGTTAGTGACTAATGAATTGGAATGAGGCGTATGTTGTGTTTCTGTAACATTTGTTTTTAATATACGCGGGTTGTTCGGAAAGGCCGGGTTTATACCCATTCTGAATAACCGATTCGACGATAAGTCAAAGATGAAGATGGTGGTCGAAGACCGGAAGTCTTCACATCGTTTGGATAATTACTGACGATCCTGATTGGGCTGTACACCCAAGTGGATGGAAATAGTTGGTGGTCGTCCAGACGTACTTGGAGATCGATGGATATGCGAGGAAAGTGCCTCCGGTTTCGTTCAAACCCAGAACGAACTTGTAAATGGATTGTGTGTCTGACATTGGATTTTTTTCTGTGTTGATTGATTTCTGTTAAATATATATCTGTTTGGCGGCGGAGAATTTATTCATTTGCTTAACGCCCTTCTCTGAGACGTACGAGCTTAGAGGTTATATATCGATAGATATCAATCGCATGGCATGAATTGCCTGTGTGGCACAATGAGTTTCATGGATCAAGGCTTCTGTTGAAAAGAAAAGTCTTGTGGTTGATGATCAAAGCACGGCCTACGTGGCATAACTTTGTGTTTAGCGTGGATTCGCGAGCCTCACACCTCGGTATGAGTTAAAAACGGGATACGGACCGTTGGGAGAACACGACGTTTCTTTCTAGCTTTGGTGGTGTCAGTGACTTACCAGCCCTAACATTTATATACTTTTCACCTTTGTGGTTGTTGGAATGAGGCGCCTCGATTATAGGTCTGTAAGGACCGGGAAACGTGTGTTCAGGAATAACTAATCCTCAAACGTAAGAGAGGACCAGCCCAACCGATCCAAGTGGCTGCCCAGAGTGCGTAGTCCTGAGCATTTGCTAGAGTGTCTCGAAGCGGAGAGGAGCTTGCCCCTTGCCTCGACTCATGACGGAAATCCAATTTCCAATACGAGATATTTCGGCTTTATTTGTAGAGCCTAGTATGGCGACATAGTGGTATGGGGCACTTATGCCGTCTATGATTTATATTTATGATTGAAATTGTTTTGACACTATACACTTACAATAGTATCAAATGATTTGTTTTAAACGTACCAAGCATGTTTGGCTATTATAAGGGAAAACCCTATCCTCCGGCTTGCGTTGCATTGTGTGATGGGACCTGGGTCTTATAATAGCTTCATTTTTCGAGAAAGCATTGCGCTGTTTATTCTATGCACTGGTATTCTTGGGAGGAACCCCGTTCCGTGTTATACGGCGTGGTCCCTTGAATTACTCTCTTTTAAAGTAAAGTTTTAAATAACTGTTTTAGTTCTCACACCAGTCACATGACTGAACTGGAGTTTATTGTTTTAACCTAAACTCTGGGTGCCCTTATTTTCGACACGGGCAGCTAGTAGTTTTGGTTTTTGCAGATTTATATTCACAGGATCCTGATTTACAGCTGGAACGATGCTCGGAAAGCTCTGTATCCTTGTATTATTTTCAGTTGTGTTTTGTATTGTTTTCCGCTGCTATGTAATTTATTGTAATCTCTGATATTTATCGAATGTAAATTATTCATTTATACTGTGTATATTCTTGTATCTGATGGAATTGTTGTAATAACAATGAAATGTTCTTCCGTCTGCGTTCATTTGTGTGTTGTTCTCAAAGTATCCGCTCTTTCCTTCACGGGGAAGTTACGGGTTCTCACATTGTATAGTGTCAAAACATTTGTTTTAAACGTACCAAGCATGTTTGTTGTTATAAGGTAAAACCCTATCCTCCGGCTTGCGTTGCATTGTGTGATGGGACCTGGGTCGATAAATTTTACACATCGCCCAACTGCACAAATAAAATCTGTGTTTGATTGTTTGAAACCCCACACGGGTATTGGGACTAATCCCAATAATTAGTTGTATGTCGATCGATTGATTGACAGGCTGTTATAAGCGTTAGATATCTATACTTAATGCTTATACAGTGTAGTGCACTTTGGATGATGGTTGATTATTTATCGTTGCTATTATATACATGTGTTGCATGGAATCCATATAGTTAATGCTATATTGTAATTGATTGGGCCTCATTCCAATTTAGAAGATAAAGAATATTATAAAATAATGGTTCATGTGTTGACTGTACTCATCCGTTGAGATTAGTCATGTGTTGAACGAAATATTTTAACAATAAAATTTACATCTTTATCATATATAAAATTAGAAACTAATGATTTTTAAAATAGAAAAGGCGAGAACGACGAAGATTTCTATAAATGAAGAGTCGTGGCGTTTGGATTAGCTATTGGTGAGAATTTCTCACTCTTCAATCTCTTTTTCTGGTTATATATATATATATACTAGGATGCAGACGGTGTTTAGTAGCACCCGACACCCGTCATCCACAGACCATGGATGGCTTGTTTGTTTGAGTCATGTGTTGAACGAAATATTTTAACAATAAAATTTATATCTTTATCATTATAAAATAAAGGTTCATGTGTTGACTGTACTCATCCGTTGAGATTAGCCATGTGTTGAACGAAGTATTTTAACAATAAAATTTACATCTTTATCATATATAAAATTAGAAATTAACTGGAAAATAGATGAGATGAGTGGTTTCCTGGGTATTGATCTGATGTTGGTTTCGGCCTTCGGGGTTAATAATCAGGGAATCGTTCTCTTACTAATTTACGGTTGGAGTCTGATTTAAATCAAACGATAGATACCATAATTTTTATAAAATATATTAAATAACAAAAATAGTCACACGTGGACAGTACTCATTCGTTGAGATTAGTCATGTGTTGACAAAAATATATATTCACGTATTGAATAGAATAAATATTCATTTGTTGAATAGAATATTGGAATTTTTGAAATATATAAAGCCGTGTTGATTAGAGATGCGCTATTTTGACGCGAACGATATTTATATCGATTATAAACGAATTGAATTTGAATTGAATAGAAAACGAATTTAATTTGAATTGAACAGAAAACGAATTGAATTTGAATTGAATAGAAAACGAATTTGATTTGAATTGAATATATAACGAATGTGATTTGAATTGAATATATAACGAATTTGATTTGAATTGAATATATAACGAATTTGATTTGAATTGAATATATAACGAATTTGATTTGAATTGAATATATAACAAATTTGATTTGAATTGAATATATAACGAATTTGATTTGAATTGAATATATATAACGAATTTGATTTGAATTGAATATATAACGAATTCGAATTGAATTGAATTGAAAAGAAAACGAATTCGAATTGAATTGAAAAGAAAATGAATTCGAATCGAATTAAAATCGATTTGAATTGAAATCAAATAGAAATGAAAGTAAAAAGAATTTGTAATAGAAAATTCAATTTTAATTTGAATTTGAAATAAAGGTTGAAATTGTTTTTGAAACGAATTCAAAACTATTTATAAAATTCGTTTTAAATAGTAATCGACGAAATATATATTATATATATTATATATATAATATAATGGCCTGAATAGAACGCGCCGCGCCGCGGCAGTTCGCGAATTTCGACCATCGACTTCGAACGGACATTACGGGAGATCCGACCGTCGGATTCTCCTAAAACCGGAACCGTTGGGTTCGTATCGAAAAGATCTTTCTAACAAATAGTAGAAATTTGAAATCTAACGGCTGGATTTGGAGATACGTCCAAATCAAATTTGGAAAAGGTCGTTGTAAGTGCAGTTCGATGGCCATTGTTGGAAATCGACTGTACGGGCCTTGATAAAATTATTAAAAATAGTAATAATCTGCGTAAAATCATAAAAAATGATTTGGGAAAAATTGGAATGAAAAACTCCATATTTGAAAAGATAAAAATAGATTTTTATCGAAATGAACTAGTTTTGAACTAAAATTAAACTCGTTTATTTTTAAATAAATAAATTGGATTTGAAACGAGTTTTAAACAGAATTGATTCGTGGGTTTATCGTGAACGGTGTTTTAAATGACACTTGTTCTTTAACCCGATAAATAAATAGAAAGTGATTTGGGTTTGTCGTGAACTGTGTTTTAAAAAGACATTAGTTCTTTAACCCAGAAAAAAGGAGTTTTAATGAATCTGCAATTAGATTGAAATGTGAATTGATAATTTAAATTATCAAAATTGGCAAATGAGCGAGAATGGAGTGTCACCAGTTTTGCTCCAAAGCGATAGTTAAATCTTTAATTAGATTTAAACGTGAAATGGTAATTAATTTTACCGATAACACCATGGTGTTAGATATGGAGTATTACCAGTTTTTCTTCATGGGATGAATAGGTTGGGATTGGGAAACAAAATAAATAATTACTTCGGTGTGGATCGCTAATCTCGACTAGTTTGAAAACCATAGTTTGGTTTGATATGACATCCAAAGGAAGATTAAAGGATAAATTTTAAAGAATTTATCTTTGATAAAATTAATGGGAACTTTTCCCTAAGAATTGAAATTTAGAAACTAGTTGTAGGTTAGTTAAGAAGAATGGTTTCCTGGGTATTGATCTGATGTTGGTTTCGGCCTTCGGGGTTAATATTTGGGGGATTGCTCTCTTATTGATTTACGTTTAGTGACTAATGAATTGGAATGAGGCGTATGTTGTGTTTGTGTAACATTTGTTTTTAATATACGCGGGTTGTTCGGAAAGGCCGGGTTTACACCCATTCTGAATAACCGATTCGACGATAAGTCGAAGATGAAGACGGTGGTTGAAGACCGGAAGTCTTCACATCGTTTGGGTGATTACTGATGATCTTGATTGGGCTGTACACCCAAGATGAGGGAATCAGTTAGTGGTCGTCCATACGTACTTGGAGATTGATGGATATGCGAGGAAAGTGCCTCCGGTTTCGTTCAGCCCCAGAACGAACTTGCAAATGGATTGTGTGTCTGACATTGGATTTTATTCTGTGTTGATTGATTTCTGTTAAATATATATCTGTTTGGCGGCGGAGAATTTATTCTCTTGCTTAACGCCCTTCTCTGAGACGTACGAGCTTAGAGGTTATATATCGATATATATCAATCGCATGGCATGAATTGCTTGTGTGGCATGCTGAGCTGCATGGATCAAGGCTTCTGTTGAAAAGCAAAGTCTCGTGGTTGATGATCAAAGAACGGCCTACGTGGCAGCTTTGTGTATAGCGTGGATTCGCTAGCCTCACACCTCGGTATGAGTTAAAAACGGGATACGGACCGTTGGGAGAACACGACGTTTCTTTCTAGCTTTGGTGGTGTCAGTGACTTACCAGCCCTGACATTTATATACTTTTCACCTATGTGGTTGTTGGAATGAGGCGCCTCGATTATAGGTCTGTAAGGACCGGGAAACGTGTGTTCAGGAATAATTAATCTTCAAACGTAAGAGAGGACCGGCCCAACCGATCCAAGTGGCTGCCCAGAGTGTGTAGTCCTGAGCATTTGCTAGAGTGTCTCGAAGCGGAGAGGAGCTTGCCCCTTGCCTCGACTCATGATGGAAATCCAATTTCCAATACGTGTATTTCGGCTTTATTTGTAGAGCCTAGTATGGCGACATAGTGGTATGGGGCACTTATGCCATCTATGATTTATATTTATGATTGAAATTGTTTTGACACTATACACTTATTATAATGTCAAATGATTTGTTTTAAACGTACCAAGCATGTTTGGCTGTTATAAGGTAAAACCCTATCCTCCGGCTTGCGTTGCATTGTGTGATGGGACCTGGGTCATATAATAGCTTCATTTTTTGAAAAAGCATTGCGTAGTTTTTTCTATGCACTGGTTTTCTTGGGAGGAAACCCGTTCCGTGTTATACGGCGTGGTCCCTTGAATTACTCTCTTTTAAAGTAAAGCTTTAAATAACTGTTTTAGTTCTCACACCAGTCACATGACTGACCTGGAGTTCATTGTTTTAACCTAAACTCTGGGTGCCCTTATTTTTGACACGGGCAGCTAGTAGTTTTTGTTTTGCAGATTTATATTCACAGGATCCTGATTTACAGCTGGAACGATATCCGGAAAGCTCTGTATCCGTGTATCTCTTCTAGTTGTGTTTTGTATATTTTTCCGCTGCTATGTAATTTGTTGTAATCTCTGATATTTATCGATTGTAATTTATTCATTTATACTCTGTATATTCTTGTATCTGATGGAATTGTTGTAATAACAATGAAATGTTCTTCTGTTTGCGTTCTGAATTGTCCTGTTCTCAAACGATCAGGGGTTTTCGAACGGTCTTAGTCGGTTTAACGATCGATTCGGATCGAACGAAATTCCTTGCCGTTACATATTCTATTTATCCATGATAAACAATTTATTTGATTTATAAATATTATTTATAAATTTATCATCTCAATCCATCGGTTAGAATAGATTCCATTTAAAATCTTTGCTTTAATTCCATATCATGTTATACCCGTGTGCGAAGCACGGGTCTAAACCTTCCAAAGGCAAAATTCTCCTTTTATATAATTCTAGTCACTTTTCAAGTATTTCCTTTTAAAATCTATTTCCTTACAAAATAAACCCCCTTTCGATAATTCTATTTATTTTAAAAAAAAATCCTTTTTATAAAATCTATTGATTTTATAAGTAATTCCTTTGATAATCTAACTATTTTCTTTTTCTATTTACTTTACACGCATTTCTCCCTTTCTATTCTATTTATTTCTCAAATAAATACCCCTTTTCAATTCTATTTATAAATAGTTTCCAAATATTTCTTTTTCAATTCTATTTGTAAATGTTCACAAACATTTCCCTTCAATTCTCTATTTTTGATTAACAAATAAGTATTCCCTTTTTAATCTATTTATTTTCACAATAAATAGTTTTTCTTTTTATAAATATTTTGATTCTATAAATATTTCTTTTTCAATAGAACATTGAAAATTCCTTTTTTAACATTCCAGTATTCCATATGGTATTTAACGTACCATATAACAATGATCGGTATCATTCAACCATATAAAATCAACAACAAAGTTCATATCACATCATACAACACAATATATGAAAAACCGTAAAATAAATCTTGAGGATCCCAGTTGGGTCCCTCCAACCTATTTCCATGCATCCACAGATGTTAGACAACAAAACTTGCATCAATTCCATTTCACTACGAAGTATTCTGCTAAACAGAATCAATATTTGAGTAATGATTTATGTCTATATCGTTATCTATATTTCAATCAATGGACTAGCAGTTCAACCAAACAGCCAACACACAGCAAACAACCATTATTTATAACTTCTAAAAATATTTTATAAAAATATTAACTGAGCAGAGTTAGTGAGACTACTCACATTTCGTGTTAACCGTTAAATAATGATTTGCGTCAGTTGATTCTGATCACACAATTTATTTTTCCATAAATTGTAATGAGCTCTAATCCACTCCCACTCAGTTCTAGCGTGTAATGTCCATCCATACAATCCCATCGGATCCAGTTTTGTCCAATTCTGATTACGTATGACAGAGTTATACAGTTTATAAGTTACTATACAATTTAAATAAAAATATAAATTAATTTTCTTATCTATTGGGCTTAACTTGTTTTTAAGCGGCCCATTCACCAACAAACCCAAACCGTTAAGGCTCTTCTCCTCCGAACTCTTGCTCCAGGGAATCCACGCAACACTTCATAGGACATGGCCGAACTTCCTGCTCACCATTCTCCTTCCATACTCAATTTAAACTCAAACTAACAACACCATTTAACTCCTCTTGCCAATCTCCATCTGTTCACCACCATTCATTTAAACTCATCACTTCCGTGACAGTCGCGACCCCAGGTACCCATGTACACTGTAAAACCACCAAACAAAGTTGATCCCAAACCAACCCAAAATTTCACTGCAACAACCACTCTCCCGCGCAAGTTCGAATATGAACTCGAATTGATGCAAAAATCCCTAAATCGCTCGTAGCGACAAACCCTAGTTCACCAGGCAAAACCCGATGTCGACCAAACATGAATCGAATACCAGCTCATAGGTATGAAATCAAAGTGCTACTCCCTGCGAATCCAAAGAGACCGATCTTGTAATTTATTGGATTTTATTTCCAATTCTTTGAATTTTATTTCTCACGAGTTTACTGAAAGAAGATGGAGGTGCAAAGGGAAATTGACCACGGGAGTTTTTTTTTCTAGGGTTGTTGACCTGAAGAGGATTATATATAGAGAGAAAATATTATTTTTATATTCACTATTTAAATTATTTTTATCATACGCTTGTTTGTAATTGTCCTTAAAAATTCCTGTGAAAATATTATTTTTATATTCATTTAAATTCAACGACCATTTCAATCTCTCAATCCCTCTTTATATAATTAAATAAATAAATTATTATGCGGTACAAATGCGGGTCGTTACACTATAGGGCTATGGAAACAACAAAAAGACATGCATAAGATTAATAGAATCATTTTGTTTCAGATTTTTATTATCATCATCCACATTGTTGCCATTATCATTATTGTTAATACAATTGTTATTACTATTTTTATTTTATACATATTTGATACAATTATAGCAAAAGATGTCATTTGTACTAAAGAAGGTATTTTTTATCCTTTTTCTTTTCATTCCACACCCCTTAAATGACAATGTAGGAAACTAAGATAAGGTTCATTTTAATACTTGACTGTCTTTCAAAATTTGCTACAAACTTCCTGGGATGTTACAATCTACCCCTCTTTAAAACTTTTCGTCCTCGAAAAGGAGCGATCGTTAGAGTCACACCAATGTATACTTCAAATTTTTACACTTGTGTAAAATCTTCCGAAAACTAATTTAAATATCAATACTTAAGTCATCGAACTCTTTATTTAACATATCCAATTAACTCGGGAAATCAAATTTCCTTTCAGAACCAATCTCTTCGTAAATTTCAAATCATGCATAAGCTGGATTTACGCATCTCAAATTATTACCAATTCCTTATAACCCTCATCTTCCAATGTTACTTATCCATCGTTGCAACTATAATGGGTCTAGGCTTAGCCACACTTAACTCAGTCTCCTTACATTCAATCCACTTAATCTTTTCCAACACTCATTGAAGAGTGTAAATAACATATCCTCTTCAAGTTACAAATTATTGACTTGAAAATTTAAAAAAAAATTCCAAAATCTTTTATAATAAAATATTCGTATTATTATCTCAAACCTATGTACTTGAAAATACTCTAAAATTATTTTTCATAACTTATTTAGGTACATTTTAAACTTCAAATTATTGATTTGAAAATATTTGATAACTCGTAGTTTGACAAGTCTATTGTCGTTCTCATAGATGTTAGGCATACACTGGCCAAGCGCACGACTAAAATCTCCAAGTATTAAAAATCCTTGTTTCAACTCCCAGTGAAAATATTTCAAAAATTCCTTTGAAAACAGACGGAAAGTACCAATGTGATATTGATATGTTGATTGTTCATGAATCGCAGATACACAATGGTTCCGTCTGGATTCCCCAGAAAACATCCGTACCCGTAGGAAATCACTTCCCTGCGAATTTCGTCATAGACAGATTAACAGAAGATATTTAGGAATCAAAAGAAAATCTGAGGTCATTGAGCGTTGGCTGCTCTCTCTCAGGGTCATGAAATTAAATCATCAAATGAGGAATATATATCCAGCCACGAGGACTGATCCAATCACGAAAACAAACCCAGTCATGAAGACAAATTCAGTTACAAAGATAAGTAACGATGACAAATTGCTGCATCAAACAGGTGGCTCACTATCACCAAGATAACTCAACTTCTCATGGCTCCATTCTACCTTTAGTAACTCTAGTGGTTACATCTCTTTCACTTGTAGATATGCCATGTGGACCGCAGGTACACAATGGTTATGCCTGATTCCCTCAGGAAACATCCATACCCGTAAGCTTTCACAGCTCTGCGGATTACGCCATCATCACGACTGTAGATCACAGTAGACACAATGGTTACGCTTGGTTCCCCCAAGAAACATCCGTCTGCTGTTAGACCCAAAAGTGGTTCTAACACCCAAATTGACTTGAAACAAGATAAAATGAGATAAAAATAAAAATGAACACGCAGGATTTATAGTGGTTCGGCGAACAAATGCCTACGTCCACTTATTTTTCACTATATTCAATAATTCAGTTGCAAATACAAAGTAATATTCACTCACAACTCACTTTTGTTCACTCAATTGACTAAAACAAGAAATGAAAGATGGTTTGGATTCTCCGGGAGTAATGGAGTTCGGATGACGGAGGTGATTGAATTCTCTAAGTGCTGAAAAAAGATCCTTCTCTTTGTCTCCAGATGGGGTATTTATAGGTGTGAATTTGCTTGAGACTTGATCCGGGTCGGGCCACGTGTCATCCATCGCACTCTCTTCGGGTTCGGATGAACTATCAGGTTGACAACGCATCAAAAGGGAGGACGTTAGGGGTAGGAATTAGTCATAGCCGGTCCGGTTCTCCAGGCGATTTTACAGGAGATTAACATGGATCATGGGTGCGGGTCGGAGACGTGCAGGTAAGGGGTTCGGATCGGGATACCCGATCCGAACCGGACTGGTTTGGGCGCCCCTCCTTCTCTAACCTATTCCGCTCCGCTCCAGTGTTGTGGGAAGCAGATGGCTTTCCGATCCATTCGAGATTTAGTTGCCTTCCAATCCGATTGGATATGCCCTACCAATCTATCCAGTGAGAGATCACCGATCCGAACAGAGAACTCTATCCGATCCGAACCAATATGCTGCTCTAACCCGATCCGAACAGGGGACCCTATCCGACCCGAACAACTGCAGCTATCAACCTGAATTGTAGTTTTTTCCTCCAATCCGAACCGAAGTCTTATAATTAAAAATACCATTTAATGTTTGGTTTCTTGACTTTGTGTTGCCTAGTTCACAAAGTAGGCTAACATTTTGCCCCCTCAAAGGATGCTTCTGTTGTACGAAGCGTGCTTTGATGTCGTTTAAATACTAGTCCTTGAATCAGAACAGTCAGGAGGAATGCACAGATTTCTATTCGGTTCGGTGTCCGACTCGAGCACATTTTCTTCATTTCTGAGCAAATTTGGGAATTTTTCTCGACATATAATGCTTCTTGCAGGTATACTCTTCCTTTATTCTTCTTCTCTTCAATTCGAGTCGGATGCTAAATTAATGTGTGAAATTTGCTCGGTTCGGATTCCGATCCGAAGCGCTTTCGTGGATTTGGTTCTTGGACATTGGGCCTTCAGGCAGAGTTGTGCTACTGGGCCTTCACTCCGGTTCGAGCGGGTGAGAAAGAATAGGAATACGAGGAGTCAACACTACCCCTTATATAAATTCACCACCATCTTCTTTCTTTTCTTCTTCTTTTCCGCCGCTGCTTCCAAACCTAGTATTGAAAACTTCAAAAACTCCAATATCCTGAAACCATTCCTTGTAGATTTCTCAAACCGAACATATAGGTAGCTTTTTTAATCTCGAATAACTTCGTTGTAACTGTTCTTGATTTCAATTCGTGGTTGATTGGGATGGTTTAGCCACGGGGCTTTGCTTGAACTCCACGTCGTTACTGGTGGATCCGCCATCACTTCGAGGCGTTGCGAGGCTGGAGAGGGCAAATACTTGTCCTTAACGGTAGCTTTGGTGATAGAACGGATTTGTTTGTGAGTAGGGGGGAAAGAGGAAGAAGATGAAGAGCGTGATGACAAATTGGAGTTGGCTCGGGTAGAAGACGAAGGAGCAAAAAGGAAGGAGAAGGAAAGGGGATCGGTTCGGGTTGCATACTTTAGAAAGATGGGAAGGAAGGAAAATGTCGGTTCGGGTCGGAGAAGAGAATGGGATAAGAGGTTGAAATAAATGGACTGGTTAAGTGATGCTGGTTCGGTTCGGATCAGGTCACCTGATCCGATCAGATCAGTCCTGCTTCCGAACCCATTGTTTCCCTCGTCTTGAACTGACCTTGCTTTAATGAAGCATCCGAACCGACCCTATATCTGTATTTGTATTGAGCCAATTATCATATGCATATCCGAACCGAACCGAACGTATCAAACTTGGCACATAAAGACTACCCAACTAATTCAACTAACATTTACTCTAGACGATAACTTCGCGGACAGTTAGGATAGTGCCCTGTGAACATAAACGAGAATTAAGAACAACTCTGACTATCACTTTCTCTTCAAAGCTTCGTCTTACATTGCTGTACTTTTATTTTGCATTTCCCACATTTGCTGCACACACTTTAGTTCACACACATACACAAAGGGGGGCACGGGATAATTTACTCTAATCCGTGCTATTGCTTCTTCAATAGTTCCATGACAATGAGGCCCAGACGCTCTTCCCGTCTAGCTGAGAGGAAAGAAGCTCCGGAAACTTCTAGCAAAATCACTCTTGAGGATATATCTTCTTCGTCCGATCCGGAATGGGACAGTGAAGGTCCGGATTACGGAGTTGGTCATCGGGAAAGCGACGAAGCGTCTTCAGAGAATGAAGTTTCCCTGGGCTTTGAGGAGGAAGGAGGGATTGGTGACAATCGAGCACCCGATGAATTTGACTCAGCCATTATATTGGAGTCACCTCCAGATTCCGTAGAATCGACAATCGACAATGACCGACTTGTTCGAATTTGCTTAAAGTATGGAATAATGAAAAGGGACACCATAGTGCCCTCACGCTCTGACCGTCCCCACAACCCTCCAGAAGGATATATGACGGTCACTCGATTGATGTGCATGGTCGGCGCCATTCCTCCGTTCTCGCCTTTCATCGTTGATTTCTTAAGACAAATGCGGATTGCCCCCATGCAGTTGCATCCCAATTCATATGCCTATTTGCACACCTTGTACATAGCATATCGTGAAATCCTAGGCCTAGAGCTCACATTCGATGACGTTCATTTCTTTTATAATTTTAAGCATCGGACTCGAGAGACTCCATCCTTCTGCTACTTTGAATCAGTCCCAAAGAGAAAGATAATCTCTGCACCATTTAGCAGTAAAGCTGGAGATTCCAGACTAGAATGGTTCTATATAAAGCAACAGTCTGGATGCGCCAGGAGATGGACAAAATCAAGTAAAGCGTTGATTTTCTGAATCCGGACTCTATACACTTGAATCATCACCTTGACCTGTTTTCCTTTTTATTTGCAGTTGACAATCCCAAACAGATATCAGATCAGGTGTTCTTTGATCGGATGCACCGACTTCTTAATGGTGATCAAAAATTCTTGACGATCGACGAGGTCCTTAAAGATGAATACCTTCACTTTCATGGGCTGCTATCTGTTTTTCGTAGCATTGGACATGGGACGGTTCCATACGCGTACATTCCTCCAGTGGAGGTGGTCCCAGAGATAGGAGAAGGTTCAGGAATTCCTACAGCTTCTCTTCACACTTCACCTTCTCCATCTTCAACGCAAGATGATGAATTGGCTAATCTGGCCAAAAAGCATCGTGAAGGGTATATTGCCCCCGAGGAAACTACTTCTCTAGACAAGTCAAAATCTTCCCAAGAGTCGCCACTTCACGCTTCCGAAGGGGATGTTCCTAGCACTGATGAGCACATATTTCAGGGTTTGGGGGATCTCCCCTTACCTGAGACTATATATACTTCAGAGGATTTCAGGAAGGACCCTTTAGTCTTCACTTCTTCTGAAGAAACTACTCCCGCTAAGGCCAAAGAGCCTGCCCGCACCAGTCTAGCTTCAGACTCGGGTTGGTTGGGGGGACACACACCACTTAGGATGCACTTTACACCACAGCATTAGCATTCATTGCACTTCTTTCTCCATGAATCCATTGATTCTAAACTTCGTTTATTTTATCGTGCAGGTACAATGTCTCGATCCTATTATGATATAAGAAAGCTTCGTCGCAGCATGTCCAATCCTCCTCAGGATGTCGAGTATGATCGCCGGGATGACCGTGGTAGGGAGGAAAGAAGATCTTATGATCCCTATCGATCTCGGCCCTCACGCTCCCGCTCACCAGTTCGACCGGAACAAGAAAAATACAAGAGCTATCAAGGTCGTAGGGAGGAGGATAGACCACCATCTAAGGATTCCACTTCCTCCCATGAAAAGCGGAGTAGAGAGAAAACTCCTCCAAAGGAAACCGGATCTCGAAGTAAGCAAAAGGTCCCTGCTACTAAACGACCTAGGACAGACAAGGGTTCTACAGAATCTTCTTCAGGAAGGGACACCGAATTAACAATCCTCGCTCCTCCTCCACCAGATGCTGGAACTGCAGTAAAGCTGGCATATTTAAAGGAGCAATTTCCCGAGCACTACTTCGAGACTCTGACCTTTCTACCTACCCTTGAACCTATTTCTTCTAATTGGGCAGATGAGGCCAAGGCAAAAATTGATTTGGTAGAAAAACAATATTCCGAGATGTTCAAGTATTCACGCAATCTTTCTAGAATCGTCCGCACTCTAATGACAAATGCTAACTCAATGCAAAAGACCGCGGAGGAGGATGCCAAGGCCTTAAAAACCTTAGGAAAAGACTTAGAAGACACTCAAGCTCAACTAGCTGTCGCTCAAAAGAATGCTTCTAATTTCAAACAACAGTTTGAGGACATGCAAAAGCGTTATCATGACTTGCTTGAGTCCCATACTCAGGAGCGCTCTGAACTAAAAAAGCAAGTTGACGAGGCCAAATCAGAAGCCGCTAAAACACACCTTGCTTATGTTGAGCTTGAACGGAAAAACGCCGAGTTAGCAAAAAGGAGTGCTGAATTAGAAAAGAAGAATGCTGACTTGGCTTCGAAGTTGTTGGAGGCAGAAAACAGGGCTGCTCTGGCCGAGGGCAATGTGGAATGTGCCATTAAATCTGCGGAGGAAGCCCGCAAGCAATTATCTGAGGCGGAGGTTGAGATTCAAAGTTTCGGCGAATTAATGATTGAATTCTTCGCACATATTATTCGTCGTCGAAACATTTCTTGGATCGAGGACTATCCATCCACTCTGGTTCAAGTATGGAATCAAATCGTTGAGTGGGAAAAAGAAGAACTTAAGGTCGATTCCCTTGATGAAGATAAGCTGATGGAGAAATACTTGAGAGACGATGAACCGGAGCGCCTAGCTGAAGGGCGCCGCCTAATTGCTGAGGCCATGGAAGAAGAGAGGCGGAAGTCTAAACAGAAGACCATTCCCGAAGCTGGCTCCTCGTCTTCTGCTCCTACAACTCCCGAAGTAGAAGGGTATGATCCCGAAAACCCGGGAATTTCCCGGACAACTTTGCTATCTCCCATTCCTGAAATAACTCCAGAGGTAGTAGTCACCCCCGCTGAAAAGTCTTCAGAAGGTACTCCTATCTTTTCTCCTCAATTTGCCAAGGCTACTACTACCTTTGGCTACGTGATTGAACATTCGATGAGAAACCCTTTGCTTTCGCCTGAGTTGATAACCGATGTTTCTCATTCTGTAGGTGTTGAATCATCCGCAAAGACAGATGTAGCTCAAGGAGCTACCGCTGGGACAAAGCCCGCAGATGGGGCCAAAAAAGGGGAAGACAAGGCTGCTTCTATAGACTTGGAAGAAGGAAATGAACCAACTAAGGTCACCACTCCCCATGATGAAGAAATGATCGCAGCTTTAAAAGACGACGGAGGAGACGAGGGGCATGATGAGGAACCGGAGGTTGCAATAACTGGGGAGTCGAAAAGCGCCGATGACGTTACCTTGGCGGCCATGAAGGCCGATCAAGACAAGCGCTTGCAATTAAAAGCCGAAGAACTAGACCCTGAGGTCCTCAAGCCCCTCGCAGTTGTGGATGCAGGTTCAAGGTTAGTTGTTAAGCTCTCAACTAGATCTATTACCGAAGAACTTGCTAAAAAATCTTCTCTTGATTCCAGTGCCCCGCCCTCCGGGAAGAAGTCTGCTGGCTCCAGTACCACATCTTCAGGGAAAAAGAAATCAAAACGAATCTTGACTGAAGCCGAGAAGGAAGCAAAGGATGCGGAAAAAGCTGCCAAGAAATCGAAGGCTCATCCCAAACCCAAATAGTGGGTTCCCCTGTGTCTTTTTAGCATCTTTGTGAACCAATAAGTGCTGCTACAAAAACAGCTTCCGCACTTTCTTTTTTAGCTATTTCCCTGTACAAATTCATTCATTTGTAAATAAAAATAATTCACTTTTTGCAATGTTTATTTGTTAGCAGTTCTGCACTTATGTAAAAATGCATGTCTATAGTTATGAAACAAAGTTGTGGAGGGGGGAAATATGTGTATGCATATGTGTCCCCAGTCAATTTCCATAAGTTATTCAATGCTTAACCATGCAATCTGAATGCTCCCAATTCTCTAACGGGATGGCATTTCCTGTGTCGTCAATACCTGTTGTTTTTCCCGGCATTTCTTTTATACTCTCTCTCTCTTTCTCTTGAGAGTTAGAGTTCGAGCTTAGTCATCTATTCATTCCCCGGTCTCTCAACGGGAAAAGATTTCTTTCTCGGCGCTCGGTCGGAGACGCCTTTATACTCTCTTTCTCTCTGGAAAGTTAGAGTTCGGAGTAGAATCTCTTTTTCAGCGCTCAGTCGGAGACGCTTTTATACTCTCTCTCTTTCTCTGGAGAGTTAGAGTTAAGAATAGAATTTCTTTTTCAGCGCTCAGTCTGAGACGCTTTTATACTCTCTCTCTTTCTCTGGAGAGTTAGAGTTAGAATGTCGTTTTCTCATTCTTTTACGTCTTATTGCACAAATAATCATTGTGCTTCTTTTTATGTCCAAACTATTTTCAACCTTTTTTAGGCTCTGAGTTATCCTGTATTTTATAATCACAACAGAACAACTAATGAATGTAAATGCATAAAAGTAAATAACACACAATATTTTTATAGTGGTTCAGCTAAGTCGTAGCCTACATCCACTTTATAGTCCTTTATTCATATCATCAGATTTTCCCAAGGCAAGGCATGTCTTGTTACAGAATTCACAGTAAAAATAACAAAAAATATAGCATTTCTAAACCAAATATCGCATTAAGTGTTGGGCATTCCATGCTCGAGGAACTTCTTCGCCATCTACGGTCGTTAACTTGAAGGTTCCTTTTTCAAGTTTCCGTTGGATGACAAAGGGTCCTTCCCATTTTGGGCCGAGGTGAGAAAGGGATGGAAAAACTCTCTTTAGCACCAAATCTCCTGGTTCAAAAGTTCTGAGGCGAACTTTTTTGTCATAATAGCGTGCCATCTGACGCCGATGTCTTGCTGCACGCAAGTCTGCTTCGTCCCTTTTCTCTTCGACTTCATCAAGAGACTCAAGTAAAAGTGCCTGATTCGTCATCGGGTCATAATACGTCACCCTGTGGGAAGGAACTTCCAGTTCAACTGGAATTACTGCTTCTGAGCCAAAGGAGAGAGAGAAAGGGGTATGACCGGTAGCCGTTTTAAATGTTGTTCGATATGCCCACAAAGCTAGGGGCAATTCGTCAACCCATCTTGCCTTTGCACGCTCCAACCGTTTCTTGAGGATGGATTTTATAACTTTGTTTACTGCCTCTACTTGCCCATTCGATTGTGGATAGGCAACTGCAGTATATCGTTTGTCTATCTTATATTTCTGGCAAAAATTTCTGAATTCAGAGCTATCAAATTGGGTCCCGTTGTCAGTAACAATCGTCCTTGGGATCCCGAATCGGCATATAATATTTCTGACCACAAAACTTATCACCTTTCTTGTGGTGATCTTAGTCAAGGGCTCAGCTTCCACCCACTTTGTGAAATAATCCACAGCTACTATTGCATACTTAGCTCCTCCTTTAGCAATCGGTAAAACTCCAATGATATCAATTCCCCATGTGGCAAATGGCCAAGGACTCACCATCGATTTAAGCTGGGTTGACGGTGCCCTGGGGATTTTGGCGAATCTCTGGCACTTATCGCAGCGTCGTGAATAATCAGCCGCATCTTTGTTGATCGTAGGCCAGAAGTATCCGTACCGCAATATTTTCTTTGCTAAAGTTTGACCTCCTGTATGATCTCCACACTCACCTTCGTGCACTTCTCTTAGTACACGCTTGATGTCGTCGTGTGCGATACATCGTAACAGGGGCATAGAAAATCCTTGTCTATAGAGAGTATCATCTTGTATAACATATCTGGTTGCTTTGCGAACTACAGCTCTTTTCTCACTCTTCTTCGATGGGAGTGTCCCATTCTTAAGGAAATTCTTAATTGGAGTCATCCATGACTCCTTCTCTGGTTCCTCTTCAAGAGCGAATTCAATTTCCATTGACTCGAAGCTTGGCGACTCCAACGTTTCAATTGGAATTACCTCAGTCCCTTCTGGATTGTCAGAACTAGCCAGTTTTGCCAGTCTATCCGCTTTCTGGTTTTCAATTCTGGGAATATGTGTTATGTTGTACCGCTCTAAGCTATTCAATAGCTCTTTCACTTTCTTGAGGTAGGCGATAAGTCGAGGTCCTCGAGCCGCGAATTCCTCTCGCACTTGACAAACAACAATCTTAGAGTCACAAAATATGTCCATCATTTTTACTCCGAGGTCTTTAGCAAGTTTCAGCCCGGCAATCAGGGCTTCATACTCAGAGTCGTTGTTAGTTGCCGAAAATTCTAATCGCAGGGCGTAATATAACGACCGTCCCTCGGGAGTGACTAAGACAATTCCAGCTCCGGACCTTCGGTCATTTTTAGCTCCATCTGTATATAATTTCCACGGATTCATCTCTAGCTTATCCTCGGATTTGACCACTCGGTCATTGATTATTTCCTCCTCTGGAATGGTGAACTCCGCAATAAAGTCTGCTAGAGCTTGCCCCCTGATTGACTTTCGTGGTTGAAAATTCAAATCAAACTGGCTTAGTTCTATGTTCCATTTGATCAACCTTCCCGATGCTTCGGGTCTCTGCAACACCTGTCTTAACGGCTGGTCGGTGTATATGGTTATTGGATGGGCTTGGAAGTAGTGACGAAGTTTTCGGGATGCGATCAGGAGGCTGTAAGCAAGCTTCTCAATCTTTGGGTAGTTGCGCTCTGCCGCTGCTAATTTCTTACTCACATAGTACACTGTCCTTTGTACTTTGTCTTCTTCTCGAACCAGGGCTGTGCTGACAGCGTGAGCCGAGACTGCTAGATAAACAAATAATTCTTCGTGATCTACGGGCTTTGATAAGATTGGCGGTTTCTCTAACAGCTCTAACAGATTTTGAAAGGCCTCAACACAATCGGGAGTCCACTGGAAGTTCTTCTTTCCCCTTTTTATCAAATCAAAAAACGGAACACACTTATCTGTGGCTTTGGAGATGAATCTACTCAACGCCGCTACTTTCCCTGCCAGACTTTGGACGTCTTTAATTCTCCTCGGTTCTTCGATGTTTCTAATCGCTGCTATCTGGCTAGGGTTGATTTCAATTCCTCGGGAACTCACAATGAAGCCAAGGAACTTCCCCGACGCCACTCCAAACGAACATTTTAAAGGGTTCAGTTTCATACGGTATTTTCGCAAGATACCAAACATTTCCGCTAAGTCTTGCGTATGACTGGAAGACTGCTTTGATTTGACAAGCATATCATCCACATAAACTTCCATAGTGTTTCCTATTTGATCATAAAACATTCTATTTACCAAGCGCTGATAAGTAGCTCCAGCGTTTTTTAACCCGAATGGCATTACAACATAACAATATAGCCCCAAATTCGTAATGAAACTCGTATGCTCTTGGTCTGGTACATGCATAGGAATTTGGTTGTATCCAGAGTATGCGTCCATGAAAGAAAGAAGTTCATGACCTGCTGTCGAGTCTACAAGCTGGTCAATCCTGGGAAGTGGGAAACTATCTTTTGGGCAAGCTTTATTTAAATCTGAAAAGTCAATACAAGTTCGCCACTTTCCGTTTGGCTTCTTTACCAAGACGGGATTCGATATCCAGTCGGGATAAGTCGAATCTCGAATAAATCCATTTTGCTTCAATTTCTCTACTTCCTCTTTGAGAGCAGCCGACCTCTCTGGGCCCAGCATGCGTCTCTTTTGCTTCACAGGCGGATGCTTCGGATTTACATTCAATTTGTGACTGATAATGGAAGGTGATATCCCACACATGTCAGCATGGGTCCAGGCGAACACATCTAAGTTTGCCTTCAAGAAGTCCGTCAGTTCTTCAGCACGACGTGGATCCAATTGAGAACCAATCTTCAAAACTTTCGTCGGATCAGCTTTATCAATGGGAATTTCCACTGTCGCTTCGTTAGGAGTTGCATTCCTAGCCTCTGGTTCCTCGTCTTTTCTAGGATCCAGGTCTTCAGGTGTTCCTTTGGGCAACTCCTTTGGGGTCAATTTCTCTAATTGCTATGCCGAGTCCCCCTTTGAGGGAGACGAGGCATCCTTACTCTCAGCATTAACTCCTTTCATCAACATCTTCAGTTCGGCCACATAGCAGGCCCGTCCAGAAACCTGATCCCCTCTCATTACTCCAGTCCCGGCTTCGGTTGGGAACTTTAGTAACAAGCACCAAGGGGCGATACAAACTCTAAATTCAGCGAGGGCAGGTCTCCCTAAAAATGCGTTATATGGCGAATCTACGTCCAATACTACGAACTGAAGCATTCGCACTCTTCTACGTTCTCCTTGCCCTAGGGTCACGGGCAACTCTATATATCCCATGGGAGCTGTCGTCGCTCCGTTGAAGCCTCTAATCCATCCTTCACAAGGTTTCAGATCTTCGGGCTCAAGCTTCATCTGATCAAATGACTTCTTAAACAAAATATTAACGGAACTTCCGTTGTCTACTAATACCTTATGGACCAAGGCCGGCCCAATGGTGGTAGTAATAACCAACGGATCATTGGTGGGAGATTGTATCCCCGTGTTGTCTCGGCTGCGAAATACCACGTCGTCGAACATGGTTTTTTGTTGTTTTACGGGGGTGACATCTTCCAAATCGTCACCTTCATTCACATCTAGATGCTTGGCAGCATTCACATATTGGTCCATTGACCTAAAACTTCGGATTGCCGGGTGAGGTCCGCCTACTATGGAGTTGATGACAATCCCTTTACCTTTCTGCTGCGCGGTAGGCTTAGGAGCAGGTAGGATCTGTTTTGGAGCCTGCTCTCCTTGCCCCCTGTCCCTCGGGGCAACCTTGTACTCATCCAACTTTCCTTCACGCAGCAGCTTTTCAATTACATCCCTCAAATGCCGACATTCATTGGTCGAATGTCCATGTGTTCCGTGAAACAAGCAAAATTTCCCTGTCGCCATTTCTTTCTCGGTCGAATCACGAGGTGGCGGTCTTTTGTACTGCAACACATTGTACGTATCCAGGTAAATATTTTCCAGGGTGTCATTCAATGGTGTATAGTTCTCGTAGTTCTGGAATCGGGGCCTTTTGTTAGGGTCACTTCCCCTATTTCTGTTTCTTCTGTTACCGTTCGAATTAAGGTTGTTGTTGTTTCCCCCATTTCCAGTATTGATGTTTCCACCCTTGTTTCCTACATTTACTTCAACCTTGCCAGAACTTTCCCCAGACTGCTTCACGGCAATATTACTCTGCACATTCTCCTTTGAAGCTGTCTCAGACTTTCTCTTTCGGTTTGCCCTGGCCTCCTCTCGTCTTAGATAAATATCGGCTTTTTCGTAGAACATCGCCCTTGTGGGGGGTGTTTTCCCAGAAAGGTAGTCTCCAAACTCGGATTCAGGATCGACTCCTTCCTTCAATGCCATCAGAATAGTGGGCTCGTGCGGGTCACTGACCTCAGTTACGGCTTGGTTAAAACGATCAAGATATGCCCTTAAAGATTCTCCTGGTGCCTGTTTGATTCTTGACAATTCAATAACACTCTTGGACTTTCGGGCATGTAGTCGGAACTGGTTCATGAAATGCTCGCTTAGTTCTTTGTAATTAGAAATTGAACGAGGAGGAAGTCGGGTAAACCAGAATAATGCCACATCTTCTAGGTAGATTGGGAATGCTTTGCACTTCACTTCATCAGGGGCAGCAGCGGCATTCATGAGCCACGAATACCGCATCAAATGCTGTCCTGGATCAGTCCTTCCGTTATACCTGTCCATTTGTGGCAAGTTAAAGCGTCGGGGAAATTGGAAGTCGAGGATATCGTCGGTGAACGGAGTATGGCTTCGTTCAATGCCATAGTCTTCATTTGTATAATTCCGGCTCTCGGACATAATTCGGCGAACCATTGCCTGTACATCAGCACTAGTTAGGGGCTGCTCAGGTTCCCTGGCCCTAGTATCCGAGTTCCTTCTGGGCTCTTGCTCAGGGGATGCCCTTCTTCTTCGAGCTGCCTCTGCTCGATTCCGTTCCCTGCGTTCCCGGTCGATCTCGGGAAGAGGGGATTGGAGTCTTTGCCCCCGAGTGGGGTCATCGTTTCCCAATGCTCGTGCAATATCCTCACGAGATCCCAAAGATCCAAATGTCAGCTGCTCCACGTTCTGAGGTCGTTCGAGTGGCCTTCGTTCACGGGGCCTCTCTTCCTCGGACGATGAAGATTGATCAACTGGTGTGTGACGAACCGGTGATGGAGTTCTCTGTCGATGGAGCTCATTGATCTCCCGACTCATGAGCCTCATATTTTCCTGCATCATGAGATTAGTGCGCTCATGAACTCTCATAGCTTCCCTTGCGCTCTCAAGCATGTCAAGCAAGCGCGAAAAATCTCCTTGAGTGATGGGCGCAGATGGATTGACCTGATCTCCAACCCTGGCAGCTGGAATTGGAGCATTCGTAGGGACTCGAGTAGAGGTTCCAGCTTCACCAAGCATCGGGTCGGGTCGGAGGTAAGAGGTCGGGTCGGATCGGAGCTGGGGTGCCTGGTCGGATCGGAGCGCAGCGGGCAGTTCAGGTCGGTTCAAATTGGGAGAATGCACTGCTTCAGAGTCTCCTACCCGGATCGGATCGGAGCTCTCCCCCTGCTGGCGGCTCGGATTTCCTGCATTGATTCTTCCTGCTGCTGAACTCTGCCCCCGAGACCTTGTTACAACAGCGCGTTGCTGATCTTCGCCAGCTCCATTTCCTTGAACAGACTGAACTTCCTTGCCTTTTCCTTTGGCCATGAGTCTTTGACAATTACTTCAACGAATGTAAGAAAACGGAGAAACTTAAGGATTCACTTCTTTGAACTCAACGGTCCAAAAAGTAGAAAGAGATCCCGGAAAATAAAGAATTTAGATGAGGGTTCTCAGTGAAAGCACCAAAATGTTAGACCCAAAAGTGGTTCTAACACCCAAATTGACTTGAAACAAGATAAAATGAGATAAAAATAAAAATGAACACGCAGGATTTATAGTGGTTCGGCGAACAAATGCCTACGTCCACTTATTTTTCACTATATTCAATAATTCAGTTGCAAATACAAAGTAATATTCACTCACAACTCACTTTTGTTCACTCAATTGACTAAAACAAGAAATGAAAGATGGTTTGGATTCTCCGGGAGTAATGGAGTTCGGATGACGGAGGTGATTGAATTCTCTAAGTGCTGAAAAAAGATCCTTCTCTTTGTCTCCAGATGGGGTATTTATAGGTGTGAATTTTCTTGAGACTTGATCCGGGTCGGGCCACGTGTCATCCATCGCACTCTCTTCGGGTTCGGATGAACTATCAGGTTGACAACGCATCAAAAGGGAGGACGTTAGGGGTAGGAATTAGTCATAGCCGGTCCGGTTCTCCAGGCGATTTTACAGGAGATTAACATGGATCATGGGTGCGGGTCGGAGACGTGCAGGTAAGGGGTTCGGATCGGGATACCCGATCCGAACCGGACTGGTTTGGGCGCCCCTCCTTCTCTAACCTATTCCGCTCCGCTCCAGTGTTGTGGCAAGCAGATGGCTTTCCGATCCATTCGAGATTTAGTTGCCTTCTGATCCGATTGGATATTCCCTACCAATCTATCCAGTGAGAGATCACCGATCCGAACAGAGAACTCTATCCGATCCGAACCAATATGCTGCTCTAACCCGATCCGAACAGGGGACCCTATCCGACCCGAACAACTGCAGCTATCAACCTGAATTGTAGTGTTTTCCTCCAATCCGAACCGAAGTCTTATAATTAAAAATACCATTTAATGTTTGGTTTCTTGACTTTGTGTTGCCTAGTTCACAAAGTAGGCTAACATCTGCCGTAGGCCATCTACAGCCCTGCGAATTACGCTACACGGTCGTGTTCTTCAAGGAACAATAACAACTCGAGTTTTATGTCCGGACAACCTACTACCACCAGTAGCACATTTCACTAAGCTCGAAGTTAAAAGGAGAAGGATGGTACTTCCCATATTTTACTTTGAAAATATATAAAACTCCGTACATATAGTACTTCATTTCATACATATGATTTTATTCTCAAATCATATTTCCAAATATAACATCTCAAACTAATTTCTCCCAATTAATTTTCACCGAATTCTCTATATTCTCATATATATTTTCCCATATAAGTTTTGAAAACTTCTATATCTCATATCCAAAATCGAATATCCTCAAATTACTTTCCCATTTAAAAATTCTAGTTTTGATTTCTTATCCAATTTAGATATTTGATATCCTTTCAGACTCAGATTTACAAATCTACTGGTTATAAACCAAATTTTCTTCCAAATCTCCAATTATTAAATTCATCACTTCATTTACATCTTTATTCTCTAAAAATTTCAGAATTTTTCTTCATATCACAAATTTTTCTTCACGCATTGTCACTCTTTCACGTTCACATCCTACGACTGTACATTAGCAAGCAAACAACTCCCTAAGCATCAATCCTAAAGGCCGAAATCAACATCAGATCGACACTCAGCAAGTTATCCAACTTGACCAATCTCCAGTCAGTTTCTTAATTTCTTCACTTCATTCTTAATTTCCTTAATTCCCTTTTTATTTATTTTATTTTATAGATATAATTTAAATTTAATTATAACCTCATCTCATCAATATTGACTTATTTACCACTTGGTTTATCAAACAAATAAGGATTTTTCCTATTCAAAATTCTCGAATAACTTCATATAACGCGATTAAAACACTAATCAAAATTTTCCATACCTATTTTAGTTAAATAATTATACATAGCCTTGATTTATTCTAAACATGTACATAGGGGATTACAAAGGGCAGTACAAAGTTAACTTAATTAGGATCCACAATCATCGATGATTGTCTGCTTTTGGATCCATATTCAACTGCTTCACTTATTCATCATTCTGGAGTCTCCACAAAAGGATTAGTGCATTCCCCAGCCACATGACCCCACTCCTTGCAGTTTTTACAATAATACGAGCTGGAGCCATCTTCATTTACGTACTTTACTGTTTTCTCTCTTGCGGGCCGCAACACTGCCTATCTTCCTCGTTGTCTCTCTAAATAGTTCCGAGCTATATGTCCAATTTGTTTACGATGATAACAAATGATTGGTTCATCTAGCTTATCAGAGATGACAGGCTTTTTCTTTTTCACCTTAAGACAACGACTGGGGAAATGTCCCCTCTCTCGACATTTAAAACATAAAATCTTGGATCAGTAAAATTTTCCTTCTTTCTTCCTTCCCTTGTCTCTCTCTCCGCACGTAGCCGCGTAATGTCCTTTTTCCTCACATCTGTAGCAGACGACATTGTCATATGGGCCAGCTGTCTGTTTTTCTTTAATCCTCTCCTCGTATTCCAATGTTAATTCTTCCCTTCTTTTACGTTCTCAACATGCGGCTTTTTTTTCTTCGGTTCTTGTCATGCTAATTTATCAAAATCCGTTAGTCTTTCCCGATTTTTTTTCTAAAATATTATTATATTTCTCAACTATAATTCTAGAAAATCACTTATTACCATTTGAAAACACTTCCAAATATTCACACACCTTTATTTTCCATAGAAAATATATTTTATTCGTCTCGGGAAACATTTCTAGATTCATTATTGGGATTAAAATAGATACTAAATAAAACACTGCTATTTTACTTAACTGCTGGTGCCCATTTACTTCATTTAACGACTCCTACTATCCAACATTAGCCATTACTTAGTCAATAATGAAGTCAGTCAAGTTGGGGTATTACCTCTCAAACCTTAACTAAACAGCATTATTAACTTCGAAATAGATCAAGTTCATAGCTTCGAAAATGAACAAATTATTCATTCTTGTAACTTCTGAATTCAAGTTAAAAATGTATTTCTTTCTCTAAAATCGTTGGTTATAACAATAATTCATACTTTCAGAATATTTAGCTTTAAATTATACTTTAATCTGAAAACATAGACAATTGATTAATATTTTATAATATATTAAATTTTGATTAAAAATGGAAAGTAAATAATATTTTCCTTCATAATCTCTTACTTGATAATATACTCCGAACTTTGGAAAAATCTCATTTGGCATATACTCCGAACTTCAGAATAACCTCACCGTACTTGCCAACTGCATTTCCTTTATCCCCATTTTCATTTGCAATATTTATTTATTTTTTCTTTCAATACTACTAAAGAGTAAATATTATCCTCTAAACTCGTCACATCAGATTATTTTTGATAGATACAAATCCCTGTCTTCATTCGTATCTCACTTCACTTATAACTCTCATTTACAATTCACTTATTGTTAATCAATCAACAAGTTTATACTTATTGATTCATAAATTCAATTACACATTATTGGTTCGAAACCAATTATTATTTATTGTGTCAAGTTCTGACTAAAATAAATTAGTAACACAAGTTAACACCGTCGAATTCTAATTATAACCTTTCCGTTTTTTTATTAATTTATATCCGAATATTGAAACAAAATTCATCGTCTCATTTTCTTGGAACGATTTCAAATCTTTCTTTTATTCAAATTCTTATTGGAATTCTCATTTACAAAAATTTCAATCGTCTTTTATTTCTAAAATACACGATTAGCGAAGTTAATTCGTTGATTCTCTTCTATTTATCTTCCTTAGATACCATTCAATGATGGATACGAATTTCAATCCTGAGGAAACTTATCGAAGAATAGCTATGGCAAACTAGATCCGAAGACGGGGGATTCCGAGACGAATTTTTAAATTTCAAAATAAATTTTTATTTCAGCTGTATTAATTTCAAAACGCTAATTTCAAAATAATTTAATATTCCCAAAATAATTTCTCAAATAATTGACCTTTAAAAACTTATTTCTTTGAAACATTCTATTTTCAAATCCACTTTTTCCTAGTGTCGATCCTATTCGTTTTAAACTCAATAAGCTATGCTTTGAATAAAGCAAAGCTCTGATACCACTTGTAACGTCCCGTCTTTTTGGCCGTTTCAAATCGGTACTTAAACTAACTTAAAACAATCAAAACGACGGAGCGTATTTAGCTTACAGAGTTTAAAAACAAAATTAGCACAGAAATACAGAATAAATATATGACACAGTATTGAACAATAGAGTAAAAAAATTATATATTAATCAAATTTTTTAAAATAAGATATTTATATACAATGGAATTTAAAACAATTTGGATACAGTGAAAAATATCTGTTGTTTAAAAATCTTCAGACTGCACCGCCTCTGGAATCCCCAACTTCACCGATCTTCGAGTCCTACGCTATAATCTTTGAAAGCTGTACTGCTCTGGTCTGACCCGAGCGTTCCATGCAAAAACATAAAACACTCGAGTCAGGATTAATCATTTGTTCAAGTAAATTAATTCCAATAGAAACTGAAATATCATAGTTAATTCTACCATCGATGTCATACAAAGAATAAACAGTTGCAGTATCTGTTCATATCAGTTATATTTACAGGGACGAACGGTATCGGGTGTTTGCGAGTGAACATGTGTATACACATGTACGCCGCCTCAACGCCTGTAACCGAAAATAAATATGGCATAGGGAATTCCAAAACTTGCATATACACGTATGTGTATATGTACACATACATATATTTCCTCAGCAACCTGAAAATGAGCACGAGATAAAAGGTGCAGGCATGAAGATGGAATGTCGCATAACAAGATGACATAAATGGTCCTAATAATAGTAGTGATCGTTTATAAATGTGCAACGGTATATATGATATACAGGCTCACTAAAGTGAAAAAATATATCTGCATATATGTAGGTTCAGTTTTCTAAACATGTACAGGTTCCTTCGGAAATAAGAGGACAGATAACATGTATATATCAACTAACAATAGGTTATAATTATCATGGCCAAGGATCTATTCATGTCTAAACCAGTATGCTAGATGGAGCATCACGTCAGCATGGTGTAATAGTGCCAATGCTATGCAGTGCAACTAAAAATCCAAATGCTCATAAATCCAACAATGTCAACATGTTTAACTCAGTTGCACTGGCTAGGCTAATGAGATATCAAGACTGAGGTGTATGGGCTAACAAATCTATTTCAGCCTTGATTCAAGAATACATTGGTAGATTAATATTTACACATGCAGTTCCAGGTTATCAAATAATACAAGAATTTGTTCCTTACTTCCCCACAGGTCAGAGTGTGCACTAACACATTGTTTCAGGGACAAAATAAATGTGAATTCAATGTTTTCAAATTCCAAATAAGACAAACATGTCATTTCCTTGGAAATCTGAGGTAAAAAGAAAAACATACCCCTGAAATACTTGTTATAAAACATGTATTTACTTAGTGTAAAATCACTGTCACCTGGAAAATTCCAGATATGCAATACTAGTGTGGCTAAGGCGGGGGTCAAAACATGGGTAATCTTGTTATATATACTGTTTTCCATAAAGCATAGGTCGTATCGCAACAAGTTGTTAAATTTTCTACAAACATTTACAAAATGAGACAATCATGGTCCAGCTATGCATCAGGCCAACCAATATTTTATAGGCACACGAAGATTTGCAGTAACATGTAAATATGAACAAGTCAATAGGATATATAAGCCCAAAAATACTGTGAATGGTGCTACAGGGGTATATAACAGATATGCATAAGCTAAATGCGCATAAGCGTGCCAATGCATAAACACGTATGAGTTCACCCATATGTACAACTAGCCATGTAGTAAAAGAAAGGGGTTTCCATCTTTGTAAATGTGCAGGGAGATCCAAAATATCCTATTCATGCGTGAGTACAAATGTATATATATCAGACAAATGGAACACATACATAGCAAATGCAGTAGCTAGCCCTTAAGTAAACATGAAGTTTGAGTTATACACAGTAGTAGGAAGTTAAATATATGTGTGTATATATATATATATATATCTGTTTCAAATTTCACAAAGTTCAAGTGGCTGGGAATGACACTAATGGTAGAAGGTCAAATCTGTTAACCCAAAATAGTCTCACCATTTCATTCATCTTTGTAGGTCTAAACTCAGTAGCATTTTGGTTGAGTATACTAATGTACAAGGGATTAACATATATGTGATTGCTAGCGGAACTTTAGCGTATAAAATGATTGACTAAATCACTGAGAAGTTGCATGCAAGAAGTGAGCAAGACTAACTCATTGTATAAACCAAAAATGTACAAAAATATAGTAATAAATTATACAATGTGTACACAGGTAGAAATATGCATGTACGATGATATACAATTAGTAACAACCAATGCATACATATGTTTGAATCAATATTGTAGGCACGTACGGATTAGCACACATATGATTTGAATGTACTGGAGTCAATATAAAATAGTTAAAGAATTTTTAAGATGGTTACTCAAAATTGTCATACTGGTTCACTGTTTTATATTACGCTTTCTCAGGTTTCATGTGTTCTGTTATTCCCTAACTACCTTACTTAAGTAATTGGATCGACATTCGTAGACACGCATTAACACATATATAGGTTTAAACCTTCCAGTATAAGTTGTATATATGACAATTTTGTATCATAAATGAATGGCAAGTCAGAGGTATTTTCTTCCAGGTGTGGTTACTACACTATAGGGCTATGGAAACAACAAGAAGACATGCATAAGATTAATAGAATCATTTAGTTTCAGATTTTTATTATCATCATCCACATTATTGCCATTATCATTCTTGTTAATACAATTTTATTACTATTTTTATTTCTATACATATTTGATACAATTATAGCAAAAGATATCATCTGTACTAAAGAAAGTATTTTTATCCTTTTTCTTTTCATTCCACACCCCTTAAATGACAATGTAGGAAACTAAGGTAAGGTTCATTTTAATACTTGACTGTCTTTCTAAATTTGCTACAAACTTCCGTACGATAATATCCTCACTAAGCTGTTAACACATACATACTTAGATGCAAACATATATAAACAACTCAACAACAACAATCAGTAAGGCAACAAACGTATAGCGAGGTAATCCAACCCGAACGACCCGAATTAACTATTGTATTCAAATATATTACTGAAGTTAATGAACTTGAATCAAAGATTAATCATGAGTGGATGCTCACCTTAAATCCCAGTGGCGAAGTGGGAAAAGATGGCAACTTTAGTGAAGATGCTGAAGCTAGCAATTAGATGCTTGGATCTGCGGTGGATGGCAGCTTGTATCACGACGCGGTGGAGTTAGGGTTTTTACGATAGAAATTTATTTGAAGAGAACAGGTCTTGATTTAGGGAAAGAAAAATCATGGAGAGCGGTGCAAGAATGATTTGGGGATGGAGAGATTATCGGCCATCATTATGATTTGAGGAAGATTGAATTAAAATAAGAAAAGGAATGATTTTGCTAAGAAGAATGGGGAGGAATACCGGATTTTTATAGAAGTAAATGCTGAAGATAAGAACGAAGTTCAATCATAGGTAATTAGGGTAGCGAACTAGGTCGGCTAAAATTCTTAATTGAGGCGGTTTATACTTAAGGTAGATAATATTCGGGTACAGTTAAATATAAATCTTTACCGCTAAATTATCGTTGAACGTTCAGAACCCATACCCAAAACACAGTCTCCAATTGCGACAAAATTGTATGTATCTCTCCGTCTTTGCGTTTTAAATCAAAATTATTCTGGTTGAAATCCAACTTTGTCTGTACACGACGTTGTTTTATTTTTAAATTATTTAACCGTCCACCGATTTTATTTTGTTTGTCCATTAACAGCTCCGTTCATTTCCAAATTTTGAAACGTTAAATTTAATTTTTCATACATGTATCCAACCAATTTTCCAAATAAAATCTCCAAACTTTTTTATCGTCAATAACGTATATTTTTAAATTCAACCATTCATATTTTCAATCGAATCCAATTCAAATACTCAATAAAATTCCATTCAAATGTTCAACAATAAATATTTTATTTTCACCAACCATTTGAATTAAATATCGAATTGAATCCATACACAAACAATATTTTATATTTTAAATTTCTAACTCCGGTTTCAATATGAAAATGATCATTAATGTTTAAATCTTCAATTAATTTCACATTCCAGTTGCCGAAATTTCTGGGACGTTACACTTTGTATCTGCGTATTCATTCTAATTGTATTATTTGTTATTTTCCGCTACGCATTGTACTTATGTATTATTTTCCGTTGCTATGTATTTTAATCTCTGATATTATTTTATTTTCGCTGTGTAATATTTATTCATACTCTGATATATTCTTGGACTTTGATGTAAATTGTTGTAATAGCAATGAAATGTTCTATTGTTTATGTTCTGATGCGTCATGTTCTCAACTCAATCCGAGCTTTAACGTAAGGGCGAGTTTGGGTCATTTCATCATGGTATCAAAGCTTTGGTTTACAGAGCTCGAGAACAAGAAGCATTAGAAACGAACGAAAGAATTCATCAGAGATTGGATTAGTAATATCCAATGAGAATGACTCGTTAAAGATGGGATCAGTAGTATCCTAGAATTAGTTTCAAAGCGTGTTATTTATAAAATAAAAATGAAAACAAATTTTGTTTTGAAAATTTAAACCTCATTATATGTATTTGAGTATTTTAAATTGATTTTGGACAATCGAGTATATGATGATTTTGCATATACGCCTTGCAAACGTGTATACAAAGTCTCAAATATACTGGGTAAATATAGAATCACACTCTAGTTGCCCGGAGATGATCCTGGTGATTAATCGATTATCATCAGGTTCTTTGTTCGAGTTTCGAAAGTGGAATGTCTATATATTTCCAATTGACTGGTGTGAGAACCAAAACTTAGTTAGATTTTACTGTTTGTTATTTGGCATTAAAGGTATGATTTTTGAATATATATAAAGTTATATATTTGAAAAGCTAATCAACTAATTGATTGCTAGTTGTGATGTTTGATTATTTGTTAACTAATGAAACCAATAAGGGAATGAAAGGTGAATTAAGCCGAATCAAATATTGAACTGAATTGAAAATTGATTAGAATTGCATATATCTACATGTATATATAATGAACAGGTCATAGCATGGAAGCTAAGAAGAGGAATAAAATTGTATGCCCGACAAGTAGGTACATGTTTATGTATTTCTTGGGTTTTGATGATTTTATGAGACGATTGGCAAGCTGCTTGGCTTTTTCTTTTTAGATGATGAGGGCCCTGTGAGGTAAGTTGCGGTTTTAAAGGTCTCCCCGTACAAAGGAGGTTATGGCGAATTTTTTTGAAAATTTAGGGTGTTAGCCAAATTTTTGAGAAACTAGAAAATTCTTAGAAACTGAAAAGTTAAAGAATGAAAGCCACAATGAAAGTTGAGTTGGTTCGTTAAACAACTTTCAGCTCCATTCTTTTTCAAGGATGAAAAGATTTTAAGTGGTGGAGATTGTAACAACCCGGGATTTCAGAACCAATTTAAAATTTTTATTTTAGCTATTTTAATGGATTTTGAATATTTAAAATGATTTATTTTTATATAATAACGATTTAAAATTTATTTAAATCGAATTTAGAATGTATAAATTAATATTTATTATAAAACGAGCTTGAAATGGCGTGGTAGTTTGAAAATTCGATTTTAAATTTCAATTGATTGTACAGAATTCAAAATAAATCGAATTTCAGTAAAACACGAAATATTTGAATCTGTTTAATTATATCTTTCTAAAGAATGTAAGAAATTGAGATTTCATAATATAAATTGAAAGTTATGTCCAGTTTAAAATTTAAATATAGTCGATATGGAATTTATATGTATTTTAATATAATATATAACCCTTAAAAATAGCCATTTTGCAAATGACCTCCGTTTTCAACGAAACCACATTTGTTGGATCCGGAATGTCAAATTATTGCTAAATTCCAATTTTCATAATTTTTGAAATTAATATGTGAGCGTGGTAAATTTAAACGTGTTTGGTAATTTCAAATGAATTTAATCGACTGGAAAATAGCCATTTTGCAAACGGCCTCCAAATTCGAAGAAATTTGTTTTGTTAGGACTGTATCGTCAAAACATAGCTAGATTTAATTTTCGAGAATTTTTGGAGTTAGTATGCGGCGCTGGTAAATTAAAATGTACGTTGAAATCAATTTTGAACGTTATATTAGTTTATATTTTAATTTTAACGAAAACTGATTGAAATAGTTGAATTGGCTTACGGGACATATCCCATTGTGTCCGGAAACAGTCGTTGGGTTCGAATTGGGGTTCGAATAAAAATTTAACTTTTTGGAACTAAATTTAAGTAAATATATATTTATATATAAAGGGTCAAACTCCCTTTATCTCTCCTCACTTCAGTCAAACCCGTCGTTTTTATATTAAAAAAACGATCCCCAATCCTGTCGTTGACCCAGTTCCCCCTACCGTCACACCACCGCCGCTCCAGCCGGAGCCGCCACCCTCCGATCGGCCACCACCTCCTCCTCCCTTCTCCAATTCGAAATTCCCTATACCCCTTTCCTCCGTCCAAACCACACCACCAGCCACCCTACCCGCCTCCGTCGCACCTGCACCACCCCTACCACGACCAGCAACATCCACCATCTCTCCTCCGCCACCCAACACCTTCGTGGGACCCCCCATTTGCCAAAAATCCAATTTTCAACATTTATAGTTTTGCAATAAACACCCTGACCTTCCTACCTCCATATCTTTCATACCTAGCACTTTAGGCCAAAACTCCACAGTGCCAAAATCGAAGAGCACGGCCTTCTCTTCGATTTGACTATATGGAAGTCATATTTTGGATTGCGGAGTTTTCCGGAAAATGTGTCCAATGTCATTTCGCAATTTTCGGCGAAATGGAGCATTTTCGGAAAAGGTCCATGAGGCGAAAGTTGTCCAGAATAGCGCGTTTAAGCTAAGGAAAAAGACAACGTTAAGATTGGAGCTCGTTTGCAAATTCTGGAACTAGAACAACAAATCAGAGCGTCAGAAAATAACGGCGGAGTGGATCCCAAAGTGAGAACAACTTCTCACTTAATTTATTTTACAGTTAAATATATACTAGGTTATAGACGGGCTTAGTAGCCCTCGACACTATTTATTGTACAAACCATGGTTGTTGTTTGGATTGTATTGTGGAAAATTGACTGTATTATGATTATTGATTGTATGGTGGTTTTGTTGATTGGATTGAATATTGTGTATGGCGCGAGCTAGTTTCAGGAGAGGGGTAATGCTAGACATTACCAAGGTTCTAATATCACGCCGTTATAATGCCGAAATTTTCTGAAATAAACATTGTTCATTAAGAATATAATTTTTAATGTGTATATGAACTATATAAATTATTCATGTGTTGAATAAAATGTTTGAATAATAAAAATATCATTTTTATTAAATATATGAACTATATAAAATAGTCAAGTGTTGAAATAAATAATTTATCGTTAAAAATATAATTTTTAACGTATATGTGAACGGCATAAATTCTCCTAAAATGAAAATAAATATTCATTTACAAATCGGACGATTTGTTTATGTACGCCCATTTAACTGACATTGATTGGGACGATATACTTTACACATTGCCCAACTGCACAAATAATATTCAGTATTTGTTGGTTGAAACCCCACATGGATATTGGGATGATATTTGGCATACATTAATCCCAATTGTTTAGTTGTATGTCAATCGATTGGTTGACAGACTGTTGTAAGCGTTAATTAATTATATTTAATGCTTATGCAGTTGTGTAGTGCACTCTGGCTGATGGTTGATTGTTGATCATTGTTGTTGTATACATGTGTTGTATGAAATCCATATAAATAACATTATATGGTAATTGGTTGGGTCTGATTCCAATTCAAAAATAACGAATATTTTAAATTAACGAATATTTTAAAATAATGAGTATTTTAAAATAATATTCAGTAAAAGATTAAAAATGAATTTAATGTTCGATTTTGGGTAGAACACGAAAATATTAAAGTATGTGAAGCCATGTTGATTAGATTTGCACCATTTTAACACGAACGATATTTATATTGATTTTATTCATTTTTATAATGAATATCGGAAAGGAAATGATTTCAAAATCTGATATTTATAAAATATTATCTTTAAATATTATAATGATAAGGAGTATTCAATTTTGATTTAAAATTGAAGTGAAAGTGGGAATCGTTTTTAAAATGAATTTATAAAATACGTTTTGAATGAAATATATTATATATATATATATATATATATATATATATATTAATGGCTTGAATAGAACGCGCCGCGCCGTGACCGTTTGCGAATTTCAACCATTGACTTCGAATTGACATTACGGAAGATCCGAGCGTCGGATTCTCCTAAAACAGGAACCATTGGGTTCGTATCGAAAAGATCTTTCCAATGAATATAAGAGATTTGAAATCTAATGGGTGGATTTGGAATTATGTCCAAATCTAATTTGGAAAAGGTTACTATGGATGCAGTTCGGTGGCCGTTATTGGAAACTGACGGTACGGGCCTTGATAAAATTATTGAAAATATTAATAATTTGTGTAAAATCATAATAAATTATTTGGAAAGAGTTGGAATGAAAAATTCCATATTTGAAAAGATAACAATATATTTTTATCAGAATGAACTAGTTTTTAACTAGAAAGATAATCCAACATTTTTAAATAAATAAATTGGATTTGTGAATGGCTTTAATCTAACCAGAATCTTCCATTTATATTTTTGGAATGGATTTGAATAGAAATCATCTTCGGGATATTTCGATATTGGATTCCGTGACTATACGGATATTGTGGAGGAATTTGGAAGATAGATATATATCGTTATTCCCCATACGACAAGTGTTGACTTCAGAATTTGATATTGAATATAAGCCGATATAATTTCTATTTAGAGCCTTATACTTAATATCAAATTGGATTTTGGGTTTGTCATGAATGGTGTCTTCAGTAACACTGTTCTTAAACCCCATGGAGAAAAGAATAAATCTTTAATTAAAATTATAAGAGTTTCCAATCATATTTAGTAATTGGAATAAAATGGAATGTGGTTTGGGTTTATCGTGAACTATGTTTTAAACGACATTGGTTCTTTAACCCAGTTAAAGACAGGATTACATGTCTAACATTGTATTTCAAACTGTATTATTGATCTTTGCTAAATATATATCTGTTTGGTGGCGGAGAATTTTGTAACACCCCACCTCCGCCAGGGTGTCTCTTGCAAGCACTCTGACTTTGGAGGGGCGTTTGAATCAGGTAAACATGCATAATGATATATCAAGGCAGAACAAGAACAAATGTATATATGTAAACAGAGTAAATAACATAGATTAAACAGCGGAAGATTTCAAACCATTTCAAACAAGTCTGGTACAACTTAGTGTCAACTTTCCAAATACACAAGTCTAGATAAAAACAACATTTCTGAAAAACTGAAATACATAAGTACTATCCCCAAAATAAGTGATAACCATAGCTAGCTTCATGTCAAGACCGTACATGAGCTAAAATCCCACAAGCAAGCGATCAGAAATCCAGCTAAGCTCCAATATTCCCTCCCTGAGAACCTGGGGGGAAACGGAAGAAAAGAGGCAAAAGAAAACAGGTCAGTCAAAAAGACTGAGTAAGCCCTACTACAATCAATGTAAACTGATAAAGTTAACTGTCATGAGCAGCAGGGATGAACATAAGGATAACAACATACTAGCATGATAATTAACTAACAAGGTAGATAAAGGTGTCATCGCATAATCAGGATTAAGGTTTTTGCACCACAGGTGTACTAGCAAACTAACATGACTTGAATAAACAAGTATTGATCCCTTGGCCCAAGCTTTGGCCCAATATCATGAATGACCCAAACCAAGGTCCAACTACGAAGTGTAGCTAAACTGTGCTAGGTCCATACAGAAATAGAGTTTGGGGAAAATGGGCTTTTACCATCCTAACAGATAAAATACAGAAACAGAATGCTAACAATAATGTGTACACTAGTAGTGGGCCTTTACCACCCTAACAGACGGTACCACGCAGAAACAGACGGATGTTACCACCCAACAAAACAGACAGTACCTACAGAATCAGACAGAGCTAAGTATACCCTAGATCCTACCCAAACGATTGGCTCCCTAATACATAAATATCCTATGTCGGCCCCACGATAGGGTGTATCACTCCCTAAAGTGGAAACCAATTGGCACAGGCATATTTACAGATGTCACGGCGTCTTACATCCTCAGAGGCAGACCGGGATCCATGCACGCACATGACCCGGTTGGGACGCACCATTAACACCCATCGCCATTATCAGAATGAACCACTTATAATTAGTTCAGTAAGCGTGCCCGGACCCTACCTACAGTTGGGTCAAAGTTTTTGATACCAGAAAGGGTTACTGACTAATATGGGTCCCAAACAACAGATGACACAAGTATTCCCCCTTGTGTCCCCAGACTATCAGATTCAGATTAACTTATTAACAGAGTTCAGACATACAAAGTTCAGACGATTTGTTTTCAGACTAACGGATCAGATAACAGATTTACTAACTTGCCTAACTTGGTGTGGGTCCTACAGATCTGCAAAACAGGTTCGTTTAATTTATCAACCAAGTTAGTTTATCCAGACCAGGTATCAAATCGGTTCTCAGCCTTATCAAATTACTGAATTGGATTGGTTAAGTATGGTTCAACTTAACCCCGTTAAATTACCGAGTTCGGATTGGTTAAGTGTAGGTTAACTTAACCCCGTTAATCTACCGAGCCCAAATTGGTTAAGTATTAAATGGACCATGACTTAACCCTAACCATGAGGCATTAATTAATTAATGCGCCTTAACCTCTCACATTAGACTTTGTTGTGGTTACTAGTTAAGCCGGGCGGGTCCGGGTAGCTTTACACCACAACTTGGTCTAACCTCGGGTTCAAGGTACAACATGGCCAACTTCTCACATTGGGTCCTATTGTTTGTAGCAACTAGTTAAGCCGGTCGGTTCCGGGTAGGTTTACGCTACAAACTCAACCCAACCTCGAGTTGGTCACACTTATATTTTCTAAGTGTCATGTCCATCATGTTTCCAAAACACATTACAAATTTTCAAGCAATTGGGTAGACCTAACTTAATAGGTAAATTCCCAATGGGTAGACCTAACTTAATAGGTAAATTCCCAAGCTTATGTTTTTATGTCTTTTAAGTTTACCCAACCCCAAACGCAATCCCATCGCTTACATATCGCAATAGCGCATAAAGGATAGAAAGAGGGAACTTGGCATAATCACGACATAAAGGTGTTGAAGCCACAAGTTCAACATGATGGCATGTGAAATGTACATATGTTCATATACTTGCATTAGGCCTCAAAAAGCATGCATAACTTGCATATCATATGACAACTTGCATATCAAACTTGCATAGCATAACTTGCATATCATATGACAACTTGCATATCAAACTTGCATAACATAACTTGCATCTCATATGACAACTTGCATATCAAACTTGCATAACATAACTTGCATCTCATATGACAACTTGCATATCAAACTTGCATAGCATAACTTGCATATCATATGACAACTTGCATATCAAACTTGCATACCATAACTTGCATATCATATGACAACTTGCATATCAAACTTGCATAACATAACTTGCATATCATATGACAACTTGCATATCAAACTTGCATAACATAACTTGCATATCATATGACAACTTGCATATCAAACTTGCATAACATAACTTGCATATCATATGACAACTTGCATATCAAACTCGCATATCATACGTTTAACTTTAAAGTTTAAGTATGAAAGTAGAATGGGGCTTACTATGCTTATGCGGACTCAAATGAGTATAGCAAATGTAAGAAAACCCTTATGCAACCAATTAAACCCCAAAAATGCAAGCAAAATTGATCAAAACTCTCTCTTTATGATGCAAAGATAGAAACTTGACTTGAATGCAAGCTAATGATGATCATACAAGTCTAAAAACACTTGTATGCATGGAAAATCTCATAAAAATTAGTTTAGGAATTTTATGAAGAGAGTGGAGGCCATGAGAGGTAAAATTTTGCCATAGTTTAGTTGTAGGATTGATTAATAATGATCTAGGGCTAGCTTAGGGTCTTATTTATAGATTAGGCAAGTGTTTTAGGCCATAGGATTAAACCCTAGTTCCAATCTCAGCCCTCAAAACCGAATCTGGCCCCCAAGCTCAACACAATCTCAAAATGGTGCACCAGGCAGGACTACCCGGCTGAGCCAAGTCGACAGCCAAGTCGACAGGGCTGTCGACTTGGTCCAACCAAGTCGACTCCCAAGTCGACAGGGTTGTCGACTTGGGTACTCTGGCGGGAACTTTCCCGCCTGGCCCAAACTGGCCCAAATTTTCAATTTCAAACTTGAATTTGAAATCTGTTTCTACTTTGAAATTTTCTGAAAACTTCGTTGAGCCTTAATTGGGTCATACGGACTCCGATTTTCGAAAACTCGGACTCTATTTCACGTATTTTTCCGAGACGAACGCAATGGCATAGCCCGTTTCTCTTGATTCAGATTTTAGGATTAAATTCTGCCTTGATTTACGATATAACATGTTATCAGAAATACGTGTTGTTACATTCTCCCCTCCTTAAAGGATTTCGTCCTCGAAATCTTCAAGTTAGGAAGAACGCGTTCTACCCTCCATCATCCATCTACTCAAATCATCATTCATGAGCAATCATTGTCCTTAAAGATTCTAATGTAGTATGAACATATGCAAAAGGTGTGTGTATATGTTCTTATCTAATGCAAAGATCATCAATGCAAAGTATGTTAGTGCAATGAATCCATTATGTATGCAAATAGTCCTAATCATATAATACTATATGTGTGCAAAAACATTCGTCCATATGCAACATCCATGTGCTGAATTAACCATCTTGCAACCATAAGAATTGAAAATGTACACACGTCCATATGCAATATGAGAGTGTATTTCAAGCCGATCTAGTGCCTAGTGTGTGTTTATGCATCCACGAGCAACCACTTGCATCCACTTGCAACCATCAAACATAACATGTCTCAAACACATGTTTACATCCATAGGATTCCTATCTTAACAAGATACAGTCGAGTGATGGAAGCGAGTACAGATAAAACAAAAACTTGGTACATATACTTACAGACTACTAGTACAGATCAGATTTTTCCCAAATGATTCTTAGGAAACCAAGCATGGTAGAAACCCAGAATGCATTCGTCATAGTCACCCTCATGCCCAACACAGATACTCTCAAACACCAATTTATCACAAACAGATGAGTTATAACTCTCAGGGAGTTTGAGACTATTACCAGATCAGAAGCAAGAATAGCATTAACGTACTGAGTTTCCATTACAGAATCAAAATACCAGAAAAAGAGTTTCAAACTGAAAATCAGACAAGGAAAATTAAACATCCTACAGACAAATTATTCTAGCCCTAATCTATTCACCCGCCATGCGAGTATTCACCGTTCCTTCCGATGTAGTCCCTTTCTTCTTCGGGCAGTCCCTAGTGAAGTGTCCCATCTCTCCACAGTTAAAGCAAGTGCCCTTCCTCTTTCTGCAATCCTTGTTTAGATGAGTTGAGCTTCCACAAGTAAAGCACTTCTTTTCCTTCTTATCTTCAGACTTCTCCTCCTTCTTTTGCATTTCCTTTTTGGGCCCCGTTTTCTTGTTTTGAGACTCATTCACCTTGACCTCATTATTTGCACTCTTGTTCTCTTCATTGAGTAGGGCCATATCTACCAAACTCTCAAACGTGGCCCCATGGGCACATGAGACATAGCTAACTCCTGTAATGGCTCATTCAATCCTCTAGCAAAACGAAGAGCCTTCTTCTGAGTAGTACTCACCATATCCAAGCCAAAACGAGCTAACTGATTGAACTTGTTCACATATTCTTTAACAGACATGTCTCCTTGCTTCAAAGCAATAAACCTTTCCATTTGCAAGTTCTCTTCAGTAGAAGACAGAAACTTTAGCCCGAATCTTGTCCTGAAATCGGCCCAAGTCTCAACGGGCCTAGTCGCGGTGGTGATCTCCCACCAATAAGTGGCTTCATCCTTCATAAGCCAAACCGCCAACAGGATCTTTCTCTGATCATCTAATCCAAAGATAGCGAATAAATCCTCGGTCTCTTTCAACCAATTCCGGGCCTCTACAAAAGTCTCGGTACCTAGAAAGTTCTTGCCACCCATTGCTTTGAAGTCCTTGCAAATCTTCGTGAACTCTACTGGAGGATGCTGAGGGGGAGGAGGAGGAACCTCAGCAACAGGAGGAGGAGGAACATTAACCACCGGAGGAGGAGTAACATTTGCGGGGCCGACTTCGGTCGCCCTAGCCTCCATAAGTCTCCTATACCAAACAGGAACTTGCACTCCCTCTGGGATAACAAAGTTATCGGCCATACTGAAAAGACGGAAAAGATAGATTCAGAACGAGGAAACTAAGAATAGATAACTAAGGATTGTGCTAATGGCTTTTGGGGAATAGCCTTTTAAAATAAACTAGACTTTTCTTTGGAAAATACTTTATACTTGGTTTTGAAAATAGTTTTACAAAAGTTTTAGAAACCTTTTTGTCCCTTCTCGTAAACCATATGCTCTGATACCAAATGTAACACCCCACCTCCGCCAGGGTGTCTCTTGCAAGCACTCTGACTTTGGAGGGGCGTTTGAATCAGGTAAACATGCATAATGATATATCAAGGCAGAACAAGAACAAATGTATATATGTAAACAGAGTAAATAACATAGATTAAACAGCGGAAGATTTCAAACCATTTCAAACAAGTCTGGTACAACTTAGTGTCAACTTTCCAAATACACAAGTCTAGATAAAAACAACATTTCTGAAAAACTGAAATACATAAGTACTATCCCCAAAATAAGTGATAACCATAGCTAGCTTCATGTCAAGACCGTACATGAGCTAAAATCCCACAAGCAAGCGATCAGAAATCCAGCTAAGCTCCAATATTCCCTCCCTGAGAACCTGGGTGGGAAACGGAAGAAAAGAGGCAAAAGAAAACAGGTCAGTCAAAAAGACTGAGTAAGCCCTACTACAATCAATGTAAACTGATAAAGTTAACTGTCATGAGCAGCAGGGATGAACATAAGGATAACAACATACTAGCATGATAATTAACTAACAAGGTAGATAAAGGTGTCATCGCATAATCAGGATTAAGGTTTTTGCACCACAGGTGTACTAGCAAACTAACATGACTTGAATAAACAAGTATTGATCCCTTGGCCCAAGCTTTGGCCCAATATCATGAATGACCCAAACCAAGGTCCAACTACGAAGTGTAGCTAAACTGTGCTAGGTCCATACAGAAATAGAGTTTGGGGAAAATGGGCTTTTACCATCCTAACAGATAAAGTATAGAAACGGAATGCTAACAATAATGTGTACACTAGTAGTGGGCCTTTACCACCCTAACAAACGGTACCACGCAGAAACAGACGGATGTTACCACCCAACAAAACAGACGGTACCTACAGAATCAGACAGAGCTAAGTATACCCTAGATCCTACCCAAACGATCGGCTCCCTAATACATAAATATCCTATGTCGGCCCCACGATAGGGTGTATCACTCCCTAAAGTGGCAACCAATTGGCACAGGCATATTTACAGATGTCACGGCGTCTTACATCCTCAGAGGCAGACCGGGATCCATGCATGCACATGACCCGGTTGGGACGCACCATCAACACCCATCGCCATTATCAGAATGAACCACTTATAATTAGTTCAGTAAGCGTGCCCGGACCCTACCTACAGTTGGGTCAAAGTTTTTGATACCAGAAAGGGTTACTGACTAATATGGGTCCCAAACAACAGATGACACAAGTATTCCCCCTTGTGTCCCCAGACTATCAGATTCAGATTAACTTATTAACAGAGTTCAGACATACAAAGTTCAGACGATTTGTTTTCAGACTAACGGATCAGATAATAGATTTACTAACTTGCCTAACTTGGTGTGGGTCCTACAGATCCGCAAAACAGGTTCGTTTAATTTATCAACCAAGTTAGTTTATCCAGACCAGGTATCAAATCGGTTCTCAGCCTTATCAAATTACTGAATTGGATTGGTTAAGTATGGTTCAACTTAACCCCGTTAAATTACCGAGTTCAGATTGGTTAAGTGTAGGTTAACTTAACCCCGTTAATCTACCGAGCCCAAATTGGTTAAGTATTAAATGGACCATGACTCAACCCTAACCATGAGGCATTAATTAATTAATGCACCTTAACCTCTCACATTAGACTTTGTTGTGTTTACTAGTTAAGCCGGGCGGGTCCGGGTAGCTTTACACCACAACTTGGTCTAATCTCGGGTTCAAGGTACAACATGGCCAACTTCTCACATTGGGTCCTATTGTTTGTAGCAACTAGTTAAGCCGGTCGGTTCCGGGTAGGTTTACGCTACAAACTCAACCCAACCTCGAGTTGGTCACACTTATATTTTCTAAGTGTCATGTCCATCATGTTTCCAAAACACATTACAAATTTTCAAGCAATTGGGTAGACCTAACTTAATAGGTAAATTCCCAATGGGTAGACCTAACTTAATAGGTAAATTCCCAAGCTTATGTTTTTATGTCTTTTAAGTTTACCCAACCCCAAACGCAATCCCATCGCTTACATATCGCAATAGCGCATAAAGGATAGAAAGAGGGAACTTGGCATAATCACGACATAAAGGTGTTGAAGCCACAAGTTCAACATGGTGGCATATGAAATGTACATATGTTCATATACTTGCATTAGGCCTCAATAAGCATGCATAACTTGCATATCATATGACAACTTGCATATCAAACTTGCATAGCATAACTTGCATATCATATGACAACTTGCATATCAAACTTGCATAACATAACTTGCATCTCATATGACAACATGCATATCAAACTTGCATAGCATAACTTGCATATCATATGACAACTTGCATATCAAACTTGCATAGCATAACTTGCATATCATATGACAACTTGCATATCAAACTTGCATAACATAACTTGCATATCATATGACAACTTGCATATCAAACTTGCATAACATAACTTGCATATCATATGACAACTTGCATATCAAACTTGCATATCATATGACAACTTGCATATCAAACTTGCATAACATAACTTGCATATCATATGACAACTTGCATATCAAACTCGCATATCATACGTTTAACTTTAAAGTTTAAGTATGAAAGTAGAATGGGGCTTACTATGCTTATGCGGACTCAAATGAGTATAGCAAATGTAAGAAAACCCTTATGCAACCAATTAAACCCCAAAAATGCAAGCAAAATTGATCAAAACTCTCTCTTTATGATGCAAAGATAGAAACTTGACTTGAATGCAAGCTAATGATGATCATACAAGTCTAAAAACACTTGTATGCATGGAAAATCTCATAAAAATTAGTTTAGGAATTTTATGAAGAGAGTGGAGGCCATGAGAGGTAAAATTTTGCCATAGTTTAGTTGTAGGATTGATTAATAATGATCTAGGGCTAGCTTACGGTCTTATTTATAGATTAGGCAAGTGTTTTAGGCCATAGGATTAAACCCTAGTTCCAATCTCAGCCCTCAAAACCGAATCTGGCCCCCAAGCTCAACACAATCTCAAAATGGTGCACCAGGCAGGACTACCCGGCTGAGCCAAGTCGACAGCCAAGTCGACAGGGCTGTCGACTTGGTCCAACCAAGTCGACTCCCAAGTCGACAGGGCTGTCGACTTGGGTACTCTGGCGGGAACTTTCCCGCCTGGCCCAAACTGGCCCAAATTTTCAATTTCAAACTTGAATTTGAAATCTGTTTCTACTTTGAAATTTTCTGAAAACTTCGTTGGGCCTTAATTGGGTCATACGGACTCCGATTTTCGAAAACTCGTACTCTATTTCGCGTATTTTTCCGAGACGAACGCAATGGCATAGCCCGTTTCTCTTGATTCAGATTTTAGGATTAAATTCTGCCTCGATTTACGATATAACATGTTATCAGAAATACGGGTTGTTACAAATTTATTCTCTTGCTTAACACCCTTCTCTGAGACGTATGCGCTTAGAGGTTATATATTGGCAGAAATCAATGGTACGGTGTAGATTGTCGATGCAGCATGTTTGATTTCCCTAAGTTAAATAATCATTAATAATGATTTTTTGGAAGATTAAAACTAAATGGAGTTTCAATGAATCTTCAAATTAAATTGAAATGTGAGTGTTATAATTTTAAATTACCAAATTTGGGAAATGATCGAGAATAGAGGACCACCAGTTTTACTCTAGGCAATAGTTAAATCTTTAATTAGATTTGAATGGGAAATTGTAATTAATTTTACCGATTACACCATGGGTGTTAGATATGGAGTACTACCAGTTTTACTCCATGGGATGAATAGGTTAGGATTGGGATAACAAAATAAATGATTACTTCGGTAAGGCTTGGTAATCCCGACTAGTTCACAAACCTTAATTTGGTTTAGAGTTGTGAAGGATAAAATCTTTTGAAATGGATATCCAAAGGAAGATTAAAGAATAAATTTAAAGAATTTATCTTTGATAAAATTAATGGGAACCTTTCCCTAAAAATGTGAATATTTGAATAAAAGAATATTCTAAAATTGAATGAGGCGTATGATGTGTTTTTATAGCACTTGATTATAAAATACTCGGGTTATTCGGAAAGACCGGGTTTATCCCATTCTGAATAATCGATACGATGACTAAAAGTCGATGATGAAGATGGTGGCTGAAGACCGGAGTTCTTCACATCGTTTGGATGATTACCGATGTCTTGATTGGGTTGTACACCTAGGACAAGGTAATAGGTGGTGATCATCCAGACGTACTTGGAGATCGACCGGATATGCGAGGACCTCTCTTCTGTATTGGACATATGGGATAAGGAATAAGGTGCCTCCAGTTTCGTTTATACCCAAAACGGACTGGTAAATAAATGTGTTCTGACATTGGATTTCGTTCTGTATTGATTGATTTCTATCAAAAATATATCTGTTTGGTGGCGGAGAATTTATTCTCTTGCTTAACACCTTTCTCTGAGACGTACGAGCTTAGAGGTTATATATCGATAGACATCAGCCGTATGGCGTGAATTGTCCATGTGGCATGCTGAGATGCAAATGATCAAGGCTTTTACTGAAAAGCGGAGTCTTGTGGTTGATGATCAAAGCATGGCTTTAAATAACATAGCTTTGTGTAGCGTTAATTCGCGATCTTCACACCCTGGTATGAACCAGAAACGAGATGAAGGACGGCAGGGAGGACATGCATTTCTTTCTAGCTAGAAGTGGTGTCATGGTATGGAGCCTAGACATTTTTTACTTATGTGGATGTTGAAAAGCGAGGTACCTCAGATTTAAGTCGCTAGTTGCTCTTGATTTACGCCCCATAGGGAGGGGAAACATATTGATCAAGAATTGCCAATCCTCAAAAGTAAGAGAGGGCCGACCCTGAATTTTCCTAGGTGCAGTTGCGGCTGTATCCTAAGGCTCGGGCTAGAGAGCCTCGAATTCGGTAAGGACGATCCCTTGCCTTGGTTCATAAATGGAATCCAATTTCCAATACGTGACATTTCGGTTTTAGTTGCAGAACTAGTATGGCAACATAGTAGCATGGGATATTATGCCGTTTATGATTGATACATTTATATTTGAAGTGATTTTGACACTATACACTTATAGTATTGTCAAAATGATTTGTTTTAAAACGTACCAAGCATGCTTGGCTATTATAAGGGAAAATTCTATCCTCGGCTTGCATTTCATTGTGTAATGGTACCTGAGTCTTATAATAGCTTCATTTTTCCAAAAAGCATTATGCTATTTGTTTTATGCACTGGTATTCTTGGGAGAAAACCCGTTCCATGTTATACAGCGTGGTCTCTTGATTTAGTCTATTTTAAGTAAAGTTAATAACTGTTTTTAGTTTTCACACTAGTCTCGTGATTGACTCGGAGTTTATAGTTTTAACCTAAACTCTGGGTGCCTATATTTTCCACGGATTGCTAGTAGTTTTGGTTTTCGCAGAAACTTCTTAACACAGGATACTGGATTTACATCTGGAGCTATATTCGAAAAGCTTTGTATCCGTATATTTCTTTTAGTTGTGTCAGTTGTTATTTTCTGCTATGCATTGTACTTATGTATTATTTTCCGCTGCTATGTATTTTAATCTCTGATATTATTTTATTTTCGCTATGTAATATTTATTCATACTCTGATATATTATTGGACTCTGATGTAAATTGTTGTAATAGCAATGAAATGTTCTATTGTTCATGTTCTGATGTGTCATGTTCTCAACTCAATCTGAGCTTTCCCGTAAGGAAGAGTTTGGGTCATTTCAATAGCCGACCAATCTATTTTATCTCCTCTTAGAGATGGATAAGGAGCATAATAAACTTGAAGAGCTTGTTTGGCAAGTACAAAAAATCGTACTTATAATAATGCGAAGTATGTGTAATTTACATAACATTATACTTTGAGTGTGCGTTGATTCCAGAACCAAGAAAATTGCCGAACTAGTTGCATTTAAACAAAAATACTTCTTCCATGGGTCATGTGAAATATGTCAATTACTAAATCTGGGTTAGCACGCTATAAAGTGATTTATATGGTCATTTGGATCATCACTGCCTTTAACAAATACACCAGCACTGTTAGTTACTTTTTTTTAGCACTGCATTCTTTAGTATTGAATTTATATCCATTGATAAAGAATATTTGATATGTCTTGACTTTCCTTTTTGGTCTCATGGCTAAAAATTTTAATTCTTCATCTATAAAACAATTTGTTGTATCAAAAACATAATTAGAAAAATAAGCAGTGAATTCTTTGCCGATATCGCCATTTGGATGTTGTAATTCGTAAATGCTGCAATTATAGAACAAATGTTAAATTATGTTTAAGATACACATGTTTAGATGAGATAAACGTATCACTGCGAATATTAGTATATTACCTAATAAACGGTGCAACTTCAGAGTAGTTGAGAAGAATATGTGCATGTGTTGCGTGATAATCTCTATCATCTAACCATACTTCCACATATTTACCTGAAGGCCAACCATGTTTTTTGAAAATAGATAAAGTTGCTTGACAATCATCTTGATCAATGCCTTCATCATTACACATAGCACTTTCAAATGATATGTTCAGATGGTCACGAAAATAATAAGCGTGAAAAAACGAAGTTTCTTCTTCGATGTATGATTTGCAAATCGAACCTTCAACCCGAGCTTTCTGTCTCACTTTTTTCTTTAGGTGATTTAAGTACCTATTAAAAATTATTTTAAATTAATTTTTTTACACATTTAATTAACCAATATTTAATGAACTAAATATTAATATACCTTTCAAATGGATACATCCATCCATATTGCACAGGCCTTCGAAGATGTGCTTCTAATGGAAGATGAATAGGTAAATGCTCTATAACATTGAAGAAAACTTGGAGGAAATATTTTTTCCAGTTAGCAAAGAAATATAGGGATATCTTCCTCAAGATTACATAGACGCTCAATTTTTACCGTAGTAGAACAAAGCTCTTAATAAAATAGACTAAGTTCTGTTACAACAGTCTAAACTTTTACAAGCAACAGTTCTTTGAAAGCGATGGGCAACTAATTTTCCATCATGACATGACAATCATGGTTTTTCATCCCGATAAGTTTACTGTTCTTTTAGCTGACACATCTATGAAGATTAGAAGGTATACCATCCGGGAATATTAATCCTTCCACCTATTTTAAAAGTATTTTAACTTGAGTATTGTCAAACTCATAGCATGCTTTTGGTTTTTCGTATCATTTGGGTTTATATGAAGCCCAGGGCGATTACATATTACTTCAATATCACATATTGATTTCAAATCATCTTTTGTCTTCTCTTTGACATTCAAAATTGTATTAAACACATTGTCAAATACATTTTTCTCACTATGCATCACATCAATATTATGGCGAATCAAGAGATTTTCCAATAAGGCAACTCTAAAAATATGCTTCGTTTGCACCAATTATGAATTAGTAATTTACCTTGAATTTCAATTTGTTCTCCAGTTTCTTGTATCTTTGATAATCCTTTACAAGTTCATAAATATCTTTGCTTGACCAAACCATAGGTGGTCTCAAAATGTCATGCTTATTAGCTGTAAAACAATTCTTATCCCTTATAAAAGGATGACTAATACAAATAAAACATTAATGATACCCTAGCCATGAAATTTTCTTTCCATGAGGTAAAGAAAATGCTTATGTTTCTTCTATGCAGTAAGGAAAAGCTAGACGACCAGCCACTCCAACCTGAAATCATTGCATACGCAAGAAAATTACTGATTGTCCATAATAAAGAAGCATACATGCGAATGATTTTTTGCAAAATATCATATGTTTCTACTTCGTCGTAGCACAATATTTTTAATTCTTCAATCAAAGATTATAAATAAACATCGATTAATTATGTTGGATCATCGAGAGTAGGGATGACAATAGTGAAAGGAGTTCTCATACACATCCACGGAAGTAAATTATAAGGTGTGACAATTATAAGCCAAGACGAACATTCAGCACCAAATTGAGAAAATGGAGAAAATCCATCCGTACATAAACAAATCTAACATTAAGACACTCGGATACAAAATCGGTATATTTCTGGTCAAGATGCTTCCATGCTTCCTCATCAACTGGGTGTGTTAACGTACCTTCTTCCTGTGTTCTTGCACTTCACTATCTCATATCTTGCGCGGTTACAAAAGATGCATATAACCTTTAAAGTCCAGGATTAATAGGTAAATAATGCATATGTTTATACAAGACTTCCTTTCCCTTTTTATTTCTTGGTCTGTATCTTTTTTATTACATATTTTGCAATTCTTAAGGTTGATATCTTCCTTCCAAAATAGCTTGCAACCGTTTAGACATGTATTTATTTTTTCATATGGTAAACCAAAAGCCGACATTTTTTTTTTACTTCATAATGATTTATGCACATTAAATCATTGGGAGGCATATGCCGCTTCGCTGCTTGTACAACAGTTGTAAATCCAGCTTCTATGAGGTTGTATTTAGATTTCATCGTAATGTATTCAACAGTTATTGATAATTGGGTTTTGTTTGTATAGCCTTACTAAAGGGATTTTTTCTTGGCATCTAATAAATCTTTTTTTTTTGCTTTAATTTTTGGTTCTTCTTTAGTCATCATCAGTAAATTGTGGAACAAATATTGTACATAATGAATATAGATATCCGTTCTGTTAATAAAACGAATATCCACATAACGATCATATATAAAACTTATCAGATGTGTCAAGAAAAACTCTAAGGGTTTATGAATATAACATATTATATATTTTATACTTATTAAAATAATTGGCGTTCGACATATACGAAATCATGGAAATTTTCATGTTAAAATATATATATATATCTACTTCTGTAGTTTCCAATAATTTAATAACAAGGATGTGTACATTAAAAATCAACTTATACGATTAGTGCTCTTTTTATCAATCTCTATGTGAAGCAACAAGTTTTAAACCAAATAAGCCTTAAACAACTTAATTTCAATCTAACCGTATATATATGTAGTTTATCACATATACACACATTTTCAAAAGTCAATCAAACTTTAACGTCCCACCTTTTTAACCGCTTCAAATCGATAATTAAACCAACGTAAAATGTTCAAAACGACGGATCGTTATTTAGCTTATAGAGTTAAAAAAAGAATCAACACAGAAAACACAGAATAAATAGATAACACAATATCGAACAGGGAAATAAATTTTTATATATTATTCATAATTTTTATACAAGAATTTTCCATATAGCGGAATTTAAAAACACTTTGAATACAAGAAAAATCTTTATAGTTTTAAAAACTCTAGAGTTCGCCATCTTCGGAATTCCCAGCTTCGTCGATCTTTGAATCTTAAGCTGTAATCATTAAATCTGTAATGCTCGGTTCTGACCCTAGAGTTCCATGCAAAAACATAAAACACTAGAGTCGGGATTAGTCTTTGTTCAAGTAAATTAACTGCAATAGAAACAGAAATATAATATTCAGTCTTCAAATTGTTAAATTTTGAGTACTTCGAACCCAAGAGAGACTGTCGAAATATAATATAGCAACTTAGAATAAAAAAATCTGGTACAGCATGTATATCTATGTATACACGTATGCCGATGACATGTATATACACATTCGATAATATATATATACACACACACACTTATACATCGGCCACTACATATATATATATGTCAAAGTCATGCTTCGACTGAACATGAAATACACAGTAGCATATATATTTATATATACACGTATGCCGATGATATGTATATACACATACGATAGTATATATATGCAAATATGCATTGGCCACCACGTATATATATGTCAAAGTCTGTGTATGCAGTTTCAAATTGTCAAGCCAGAATGAAACCATAGTAGACACACAATAGTGGATATAAAAATGTGTACATTTAAACAAAGTAAAGAAGGGATAAAAGGGATTAATTTCCTACTGGATTCAAAGAATGGTTTGTTGTAATAAATGCAAACATATATGCACACAACATAAGCATGCCTCAAGTTCACAGTATGGGGAGAGCTTACAACCTGGCATCGGGTTTAGTGCTAAATACATGTGCACCAAGTGAAAACAGTAACTCAAGTGACATGTATAGCAATAATAATTACAAATTCAAGTCTGTATCGGCCAAGCAACGGTTCAGCAAAACTGAGACAAAGGGATAACTTTTATAAAATGGCATAAGACACCAGTCTGAAGTGCAATAAGCATAAGCTAATGCCACAAAAATGTTAAACACTACCATAAATTGAAGCTTAGCCTCAGCTCAACCTGGCAGTGAAGTTATACAAGAAGTACAGCAGGCTTGCACAAGGCACAAGTTCACGGTCCAATGAATGCTCAAGACAAGTGTAAGTCATAATTATAGGTACACATAGTTTTAGGTTCAGACATAGTAAAAAGCATATGCAAAGTGCACCTAGTTTCAAACATGCATATAGTAATGCATGAGGCACCAGACACAAAGCTTAGGGAAAATTTGTTCATGTGGCAGTAATATGCAGTACAAGCAAATAGTTTCAAAGAGCTTCAGGACAACAATCAAGATATATCAATGACAGTCGAATGTACACATGGTACATGACTCAAAACGAAGATTTTTAAGTCAAGATTGTAATGACAAGCAATGACTAAATGCAATCCATAACAATATCAGGTTCGTATGGCGGATAGCTCAAACAGGAGCAATGGAGTAGCGTTATGCCCAGATTAGGTAATAAAGACACAACAAAATACACAGGCAAATAACGTACAGACAAGGTATCATCCAAGTATAGATAAAGTACTGTGATGAAGCACAAAAGTAGGAATGATACAAAGATTACAATAAGTACCAAGTAGACAGTTAAGTGGCTTAAATCAGAGCAACATGGACTCAATTTCGAGCAAGAGGTAAACTATTCACACGATCAGGGTTGAGCATGTAGGATCAATATTAATCCTAGAGGGGGGTGAATAGGGCTTAACAGTAATAAAAACAATCACAGAGTAATGAAAAATTGCAGTAAAGGAAAATCACACACACAGATACCCAGCTTCGGCAATTTGTGCCTACTACTTCCTTTCTAAGATTTCTACTAGGAGTTACAAACAGATCCCGCTTACAATCCTATGTAAACTTGCAACGCCTGCTCCTGTCCTAACCCTAAGCTCAAAATCCTAGACTGGCCTGTGTACCCTAGACCAAATTTTCCCCAGAATACAGACCAGTAATCTGTAAACCCTAGTTTTATTTGAAACTAGAAAAACAAGAATTGAAGTTAGAAAGGTAAAACAAAACGAATACAATAAAAACAAGCCCTTAAATAAAAACTCCCTTTGTATCTTTAATTATAAATCGTCCGTCCACTTTGTCTTTTATTTTCCAGGCCCAAAAAGAAATTGGTGGCTAGGGTTTCTATGAATTGTCTAGGGCTTCTTCAAAAATTGAATCACCATGGTTCGATGTTCCTTCAATTGATTGATTCTGCCTTCAAGGTCAACTCTGATCTGTTCTCTGCTTCAATAGAACACTGTAGGTTCTCTGATTTAAGCTTTTGAGTTGTTTTTGAATGGGTAGGATGATGTCGATGATGAAATCGTGTGTATTTATAGGGGTTCTGAAACCCGTGCTCTCTGATTTCATACCAATGACTTGCCTGGTTCCATTTCCTTTGATTTGTGTGATTTTATATTGGGTTATAGTAAACCCTAGGTACTCTGATTTCTTGATGTAATTCATTCTGGTTGATTGTGTGTTTCCTCTCTTTGATTTCCTTGATTGACATGGATTTGCTTGGCTTAAATGACTTTCCCTTTTTTATATTCTTGGCTTTGATTAACTTGCGCGACTGTTGTGATGCATCCAGACATGTTTTCGATCTTTAATGAATCTGGAATATTTATTTCCTCTTTTTCCTGAATTGTGACAATTTTATTTTGAAGTGTTGCCTTCTATTTCTTTGATGATTTCATGCCGAAAATGATTGATACTTCATTGTGAATTCAGAAATACGATTGTGTGATAACATGCCAAATTTGTCACTTATTGTATACTTGCCAAAATTCTCTTTTCCAAAAATTGGAAACACTGATTTCTCGCCTTAAAAAGAACTTTAGAAACATATTTTTACCGAGAAAAAAGAATGCCAAATTTATTGAATTTTCACACACTTTGAAATACAGTGAACTTTTAAAGAAAAACTTTTTGCACTGCCACAAATGTTCATGCTGAAATGCTTTGCTTACTTTCATGTACACATGTATACTACATATAGCTGTGTCACTCATGCACCTGTGTTCCCATTTGCACTATTTGTTTTACTGTGTTGATGCTTGGTTATGTCCTTGACCATTTTGAACTACCCCTTGTCAAAAAAAATGTTCTGCTTCGACACATTTGAACTGTGTTATAGCACCATTTTTACACTTGTATTACAGCACCATGTACACATGCTTTTTCTATCCCATTTATTTCACTGAGCTTGACCATTCAGTTTGTATGTGCTTCACTTTGACTTGGAACTGAGATGTACCATGCTTGTATCTCCACTTTGCTCGACCATGATTATCCTTGTGCTGTGTACACTACTTGTACACATAAACCTGCACCATGTATTTTGTTGTGCCATTAAGACCGGCCCAGATTTTTTTGACAGTATACCCATGTTCATGCTATGTTTACACAATGCTTCATGAAGACTTGCTTATTTAGTTTGCACCATTATGCTTCACTGTCTGAACTGCATTACACTCATGCATGTACACTGTTTGTAGGTGATGCTCAACCCTGTACTGTGTATGCTGCATTGTTGACCTGTCATGATTTCCAGTTTGTGTTTGCTGATCCGAAATTTTGCATTTCCATTTATCTTTTGATTTTTGACCTGTCTTCTATATGTGACACTATAATTTACTTCAACATACTTACTGTACTGTGTTGGGGATGGTCGGAATCAGCTGAGTTTGATGTTGGTTCTGATCAGCAAACCAATATGGTTATGTCGAGGCTGATCAAGTCAAAAAGATGATGAGAAAAACACACAGAAAATCTGAGACAAATAAAAAAATTGTAAAATAAAATTTTATTTGTTCAGTGCCTATTTTTTGTTCTAGTCTATCGTGTGTATTTCTTTTCCTGACAGGTTTCAGGATGATGTCATAGGAGCAGAGATAAGATGAAGAGAGTAAGAGTACATAGAAAAAATTCTTGAGTAAGAGAGAAAACTGTAGTGAGGTCCAAAAGTAGAGAATTAATGTATGAATATTTGTATAGCTGAGAGTTCAAAAGACTTGTACTGCTTTTTGGTAGTGAAATAAAAATTTGTTTTTGAATAATAAACGCTTGTGTAAATTTTCAATTTTTGTGTAGAAGCATTACTAGACAAAAATATTTTTATTCCAGTATGATGTGAAGAACAGAAAACAATACAAAAATAAAATATGTTTGTTATCATCAAACAAAAAACCGCAGGCTCAACAATCTCCCCCTTCTGATGATGACAAACATACTTAAGATTTTGAATATAACAGAATGTGTTTGAATATGAACTCCCCCTATATATGTGCTCCCCCTATAACACAGCTTCCCCTACAACTGTAAGCAGGCATAAATAAAGACTTGAAAAGAAATAGAAAAATAATTAAACACTTAGCATTAATGGCAAAATAAAATCTATAGATGTCTGTATTCAAATCAAAATCTTAACTCCTTCTCCCCCTTTGTAATCATCAAAAGATGAACAGATTTGGACATTTGTAAAGGATATGGACTATAGTAAGAAGTCAAGTCATTTGACAGAATCAGAGACCACAAACCCCAACCAATCAAACAAAAAATTATAATAATCTGTAAGATAGGAACGCATTTCACAATTGAGAAGATAAAATGGAAAGTTAGTTAATACATACTAGGGAGGATTTTTTAATATATATATATATATATGTATGTATGTATGTATATATGTATGTATGTATGTATGTATGTATGTATATTTCAAAAGCACACTAACCACGCATAACCAGAGCTTGGATTTTTAAATGGGATTTGTTGCAGCATGAAACTAAATAAGTAAACTCACAACCATGCATGACCAGAGCTTGGATTTTTAAATGAGGTCACAGAAATACTTATTATTATTATTATTATTATATATACAAAATCCCCTTAATATATAAAAACAATAATGGATGATAGAAGAGTGATAGATATAGAGATGGATGTGAAAAGAATTCCTAAATTACTCATATTGCAAAATATATTTAATCTAATCGGGGTTGTAGAGAAGCTTTCATCCATCTCATATTATGAAATCTAACACAGTCACAATTTTATTATAAATGTCCAAAATGAGCTGTTCTTTTCTTGATGATTTGAAGATTGGATTAATTTGTCAGAAAATGAAATCAATAACAGAACATCTTAAGAAAAATTTAACCAAAAATGCAGAGAGATTAATTAATTTCTATAATCCCCAAATCTAATCGTAATCTGCAAAATCTATCTTCAGGAAGGGGTTTACTAAAAATATCCATAAGTTGAGATATAGTTGGAATAAATTCAATACAAATTTCCTCACTAGCAATATAATCTCTAATGAAATAGTGTCTCACATCAATGTGTTTTGTGCGTGAATGATGTACAGGGTTATTTAATAAATCTATTGCACTCTTACTGTCACATTTCAAAGGAACTTGTTTATAGAATATCCCAAAGTCAGATAGTTTGCATCATCCATAAAATCTGTGCACAACAACTTCCTAATGCAATATACTCAGCTTCAGTGGTGGATAATGCAACACAATTTTGTTTACGACTTGACCAAGAAACAAGAGAATGTCCAAGCATGAAACAAGTTCCACTAGTTCTCTTCCTATCAGTGAGTGAACCAGCATAATCAGCATCAGTAAAACCAACTAAATCAAAATTATCACAAGATGGATAACACAAGCTAAGTTTTGGTGTGTGCAACAAATACCCAAGAATACGTTTTGTGGCTTTTAAATGAGATTCTTTTGGATTAGAATGAAAACGAGCACATAAGCAGACAGTAAACATAATATCGGGTCTAGAAGCAGAGAGATAGAGAAGTGAACTGATATACCGCGGTATTGTTTCTGATCAACAGCAACACCTTTTTCATCTTTGTCAAGTTTAGTTGTTGGACTTATTGGTATTCTCATTGGTTTGGAATCTTCAACTCCAAATTTCTTCAACAATTCCATCACATACTTTGTCTGAGGAATGAAGATTCCTTTGTTGCTCTGTTTGATTTGAAATCCAAGAAAGTATTTTAGCTCTCCAACCAAGCTCATCTCAAATTTGTCCTGCATGACTTTTTCAAATTACTCACACAAAATATCATTAGTTGCACCATAAATGATATCATTAATATAACGACCTGAACTTCCCCGTGAAGGAAAGCGCGGACTGCTTTGAGGACAAGACGAATCAGAACACAAATAGAAGAACATTTCATTGTTTATTACAACAATTCCATCAGAATACAAGAATATACAGAGTATGAATAAATATTACACATTTACTAAATATCAGATATTTAAATTACATTTAAATACATAGCTGCGGAAAAATAATACAAAACATAACTGAAAGAAATACACGGATACATAGCTTCCCGAATATCACTTCAGCTATAAATCAGGATCCTGTGAATATAAATCTGCAAAACCAAAACTACTAGCTGCCCGTGCGGAAAATAGGGGCACACAGAGTTTAGGTTAAAAACAATAAACTCCAGGTCAGTCATGTGACTGGCGTGAGAACTAAAAACAGTTATTCATCTTTATTTTTAAAGTTAGGTGAATCAAGTGACCATGCTGTATAACACGGAACGGGTTTCCTCCCAAGAATACCAGTGCATAAAACAACCAGCGCAATGCTAAATAAAGAAAAATGAAGCTATTATAAGACCCAGGTCCCATCACACAATGCAATGCAACGCAAGCTGGAGGATACGGTTTTACCTTATAATAGCCAAAGAATGCTTGATACGCTAAATTCCATCTTTTATTATTACTATATAAGTGTATAGTGTCAAAACAATTTCAATCATAAGTATCAATCATAGACGACATAGCTACCATCTACTATTTCGCCATACTAGGTTCTACAAATAAAACCAAATTATTATGTATTGGAAGTTGGATTCCATCATGAGTCGAGGCAAGGGGCAAACTCCTCTCCGTTCGAGACACTCTAGCAAATGTCTCAGGACCACACACAGCGATCCCTGGATCTTCCAAGGCCGGTCCTCTCTTACTTTTGAGGATTGACAACTCCTGAACACATGTTTCCCGGTCCTATAGGACATATATCCGAGGCGCCTCGCATTCCAACAACAACATAGGTAAAAAGTATATAAATGTAAGGGTTGGTAGGTCATTGACATCACCCATAATTAGAAAGAAACGTCGTGCACTCCTTGGGTCCTTATCCCGTTTTTGACTCATACCGAGGTGTGAGGCTCGCGAATTCACGCTATACACAAAGCTATGCCACACAGGCCGTGCTTTGATCATCAACCACAAGACTTTTCTTTTCAACAAAAGCCTTGATCATTTGCCACTTAGGCATGCCACACAGGAAATTCATGCCATGCGATTGATATCCATCAATATACAACCTCCGAGCTCATACGTCTCAGAGAAGTGCGTTAAGCAAAAGAATAAACTCTCTGCCGCCAAACAGATGTATATTTAATATAAATCAATCACATAGAATAAAATCCAATGTCAGACACACAGTCCATTTACAAGTTCATTCTGGATCTGAACGAAACCGGAGGAACCTTATTTCTCGCATATCCATCAATCTCCAAGTACGTCTGGACGTTCACCAACCGATTCCCTCCTCTTGGGTGTAGAGCCCAATCAAGATCATCAGTAATCACCCAAACAATGTGAAGACCTCCGGTCTTCAACCACCGTCCTCATCTTCGACTTATCGTCGAATCGGTTATTCAGAATGGGTATAAACCCGGCCTTTCCGAATAACCCGCGTATATAATAAACAAGTGTTACACAAACGCAACTTAGGCCTCATTCCAATTCAGAATATTCTTTTATTCAAATTTTCACATTCTTAGGGAAAGGTTCCCATTAATTTTACCAAAGATAAATTCTTCTAAATTTATTCTTTAATCTTTCTTTGGATATCATTTCAAACCATGTTAAAGTTTTCCAAACTAGTCGGGATTAGCGAACCACACCGAAGTAATTATTTATTTTATTTCCCAATCCCAACCTATTTATCCCATGGACCAAAACAAGTAATACCCCATATCTAACACCACGGTGTTATCGGTAAAACTAATTACCGTTTCATGTTCAAATCTAATTAAAGATTTAACTATCGCTTTGGAGCAAAACTGGTGATACTCCATTCTTGATCACTTTAATCTAATTAAAGATTCATTAAAACTCCACTTAGTTTTAATCTTCCCAAAAATCAATATCCTGTCTTCAACTGGGTTAAAGAACCAATGTCATCTAAACCACGGTCCACGATAAACCCAAAATCACTTTCCATTGTTAATCGGGTTAAAGAACAGGTGTTATTCAAAACACCGCTCATGATAAACCCAAAAACCAATTTAAATTCAATTCCAATTAAATACTAATTAACTAGACAATTTCACTAAATCTTAATTAAAAGATTTATTCTTTTCTAAACTGGGTTCAAGAACAGTGTCATTCAAGACACCATTCACGATGAACCCAAAATCCCATTTGATATTAAATACAAGGCTCTGAATAGAAAATATACCGGCTTATATTCAATATCAAATTCTGAAACCAACAAATATCGTATTGGAAATAACGATATAAATATATCTTTCAAATTTCCACCACCATATCTGTATAATCACGAAATCCAACATCGAAATATTCTAAAGATAATTTCGTTTCAAATCCATTCCAATTCACGTATTGGAAATTCTGATTATTTTCAAAACCATTTCAAATCCAATTTATTTATTCAAAACCATGGATTACAATTCTAGTTCATAACTAGTTCGTTTTGATAAAAATTTATTTTTATCCTTTCAAATGTGGAATTTTTCATCCCAGTTCTTTCCAATTCATACATTATGATTTTACACAAATTAGTAGTATTTTTAATAATTTTATCGAGGCCCATACAGTCGGTTTTCAATAACGGCCACTGAACTGCACTTACAACGACCTTTTCCAAATTTGATTTGGACATAATTCCAAATCCAACCGTTAGATTTCAAATTTCTAATATTCTGTAACAACCCGTATTTTTGAATAACATGTTATAACATAAATCAAGGAAGAATTAAACTGTAAAATCTGAATCAAAGGAAACTGGTTGTGCCATTGCGTTCGTCTCGGAAAAATACGCGAAATAGAGTCCGAGTTTTCGAAAATCGGAGTCCGTATGGCCAAGTTATGGCCCGTCAAAGTTTTCAGAAAATTACAAGTTCAAAAACAGTTCAAATTTGAATTTAGAATTCAAATTCAGCCAAAACAGACTGGGCGGGAAAACTCCCGCCCAGACAGGTCGACAGGGGGGTCGACACTAGGGTCGATCTCCCCCCCAACCAGGTCGACACTAGAGTCGATCTGGGGGTCGACCTCCTTGGTCGGCCAGGTCGCCCTGGTGCACCTATTTTGGCTGTTTGGACCTGTTTTGGAGGCATGTGACGTGATTTGATGGCTCGGATTGAGTCTAGGGTTAATCCTATGGCTAATACTATCCTAATCTTCTATAAAAAGACCCCTAAGCCTAGCCTAAATCACCATTATTCAACCCTACAACTAAACTATGCCAAATTTGTTCCTCTCATGGCCTCCACTCTCATGCTAAAATTTCTAAGTTTACTTATATGAGAGATTTTGAGTTCATACAAGTGTATTCAAGCTTGTATGAGTATTCTTAGTTTGCATTCAAGTCAAGTTGCAACATTTCTATTACAAAGCAAGGGTTTTTATTGATTGGCTCAAGGGTTTTTCATGTGGAGCTTGCATATTTGGGTTTTTTTGGTGATTGCATAAGGGCTTCGTCTCAATCTTTATAATAAATATTCATTTGTGTCTTCATAGCATTGTAAGCCCTTTTCTACTTTCTTTTTTGAACTCTAAAGTTAAATGAATGATGCAAGTTTGGGTTGATCATTATGATATGCAAGTTTGGTTGATCATTATGTTATGCAAGTTGGTTTAATCATATGTATGACACATGTTGCTATGTTATACAAGTTTGGGTTGATCATCATGATATGCAAGTTTGGTTGATCATTATGTTATGCAAGTTGGTTTAATCATTATGTATGACACATGTTGCTATGTTATGCAAGTTTGGGTTGATCATTATACACATGTTATCATGTTATGCAAGTTAAACTTGAGTTTGTGAGCTTAAAGCTTCAAGCTTTATATTAAAGGTTGCATTGTGGCAACATGGAAGTTATCATATCCCTTATGATAACTTGCATGTGAGGCTAAATGCGAACTTCTAGCAACTTCTACATGTCATTTATCACCATGTATCACTTATATGCTAAGTTTGGTTTTATGCATACTTTCGAAGCCTAATAATGCAATATGCAAGTATATGAACATATGTACATTTCATATGCCACCATGTTAAACTTGTGGCTTCAACACCTTTTTGTCATGATTATGCCAAGTTCCCTATTTTATCCTTTATGCGTTGTTGCGATTGTGTAAACGATGGGATTACGTTGGGGTTGGGTAACATTATGACATGAACATGGTTTTTATAACATGACGTGATATGTTAGCTTGTAATTATGTTTTGGAAACATAATGGACATGACACTTAGAAAATATGAGTGTGGCCAACTCGAGGTTGGGTTGAGTTTGTAGCATAAATCTACCCGGACCCGCCCGGCTTAACTAGTGGCTACAAACAATAAGACCCAATGTGAGAAGTTGGTCATGTTGTGCTCGAACCCGAGGTTAGACCAAGTTGTGGTGTAAAGCTACCCGGACCCGCCCGGCTTAACTAGTAACCACAACAAGGTCTAATGTGAGAGGTTAAAGCGCATTAAGTTAATTAATGCCTCCTGATTAGGGTTAAGTCGTGGTCCACTCAATACTTAACCAATTTGGGCTTGATGGGTTAATCGGGGTTAAGTCATGAACCTTGGGTACACTTAACCAATTTAATCCACGTTAGTATCGGGTTAACCACATTTAACCCGTTAAGAAACCCTAGTGGCATGGTCCTTTTCAACAGTAACCCTCTTGATGGTATCATTAGACCCTAGGGGCTAGGCTAGGGTGGGGCACGATTACTGGCCTGACATGTAAGCGACCAAAACGACGGCTGAGTAGGTACGCCGGTGTAGGTCCAGGCGGACTATGGTCATGAACATAGTCCGGAGTTGGAAAATCAGGCACGGGTACCAGTAGATCTAGACTGTGCATACCTGATTTGTGTCCGAGGTTGACACCCTAGGGCTTGATACACCCTAGGGTGGACCTAGCGCAGTTAACTACATTTCATGTTTGGGCCGTATGACACCGACACTTGACGAGTTAGGCTTATAGGGAGCCGATCAACTAGACCGTGTAGTTGGACCTTGATTTAGGTCACCTCATGATATTGGGCCAAGCTTGGGCCAAGGGATCAACTATTGTTTTTACTTGACATGTTAGAATGCTAGTACACCCGTGGTGCAAAACTTAACCTTGATTATGCGATGACACCTTTATCTATCTTGTTAGTTAATCATCATGCCAGTATGTTGTTATCCTTACGTTCGTCTCAGCTTCTCATGGCAGTTAACTTTATTCGTTCATTGACTGATAGTAGTTAGGGCTTACCAGTCTTTTTGACTGACCTGTTTTCTTTCGCCTCTTTTCTTCCGTTCCCCCCCCCCCTCAGGTCCTCAGGGTGGGAACATTGGAGCTTAGCTTGGATCTTTATAGCTTGCTTACGGGGTTTGCTCATGTACGGTTCTGGACATTGAGCTTGCTATGGTTTATCACTTCACTTTGGGGATAGTACTTTATGTATTTCAGTTTTTCAGTTTATGCTTTTCTCTAGACTTTGTTTGTTGGAAAATAATGATCAAGTACTTTGTTGTAACGTGACTATGGTTTTGAAATGCTAGTTTGATCCGCTGCTTTATTTACTCTGTTTTACTTACATGTTCTGTCTTGTGATATCTGCATGCATGTTTACCTTGTTTAACGCCCCTCCAATGCTAGTGTACTTGCAAGAGTGACCCTGGCGGAGGTGGGGTGTTACATTTGGTATCAGAGCATAAGGTTAACAAGATTCGAGCAAAAGGTTTTTAAACTCACCTTTTGGAAAACTATTTTCAAAACCAATTAAGTATTTTCCAAGAAAAGTCTAGTTATTTTAAAAGGCTATTCCCCAAAAGCCATTAGCACTATCCTTCGTTTCCTCGTTCTAAGTCTATCTTTTCCTTTTCAGTATGGCCGATCTTAACCTTCCCGAGGGAGTGACCATTCCCGGATGGTTCCGGAGGTACTTGGAAGCTAGGGCCAACGATGTGGGCCCAGCAAATACCCCCAATATAACTGAGGTTCCTCCTCCTCCCCCTCCTCGAAATCCACAAGCGGATTTAGCAAAAGTTTGCAAAGACTTTAAGGCGATGGGTGGAAAGAATTTCATTGGGACGGAGACTTTTGTGGAGGCACGAAATTGGTTGAAGGAAACTGAAGATCTTTTCGCTATCTTTGATGTGGAAGACCATAGAAAGATTTTATTAGCAGCATGGCTATTAAAAGAAGAAGCTGCTTATTGGTGGGAGGTCACCAATGCTACGAGGCCTATAGAGACTTGGGCCGACTTTAGGACGAGGTTTGGGCTTAAGTTTCTATCATCAGCTGACGCAAATCTGCAATTGGAGAAGTTTATATCTTTGACGCAAGGGGACATGACAATAAGGGAGTATGTGAATGAGTTTAACCAGCTCGCCCGATTCGGTTTGGACATGATTAATACTCCCCAGAAGAAGGCTTTGCGCTTTGCACGAGGGTTGAACGAGCCATTACAAGGTTTAGCTCTATCTCATATACCCATGGGGGCCACTTTTGAAGGCCTAGTGGACATGGCATTGCTTCAAGGAGACAATAAGAATAGCAAGAAGGAAGACAAGACTAATGAGACTCAAGCCAAGAAGACAGACTCCAAGTGGGAAGGAAATCAGAGCAATCAGAACAACAAAAACAACAAGAACAACAAGGGCAACAAGGCCAAGGCAAAGGATCCAAGAAAATGCCACTACTGTGGGAATGTTGGGCACATAGCTAAAGAATGTAAGAAGAAGAAGAGGAAGTTGGGCGAATGCTTTCATTGTGGAGAGACCGGACATTTTAGCAAGGATTGCCCCAAGAAGCAAGGGCAGAATCAATGTGCATGACCTTCTGGAGGGCAAGTGCATGCTCTCAACGCTGCTCCAGTTCAGGACCGAGGTAGTATTTCTGTAGAAAGTCTTGTTTATATTTCTGATTTTCCTATTTGCACCTTATTTGATTCTGGCGCATCGCATAGTTTTATCTCTTCTGACATTGTTGAAAGTTTGCACCTAAGTACTAGTCTAGTTGAGGATCCCGTTTGTGTTTCAAATCCAATTGGGGGTTCCGCCCATCTATCTATGATTTGTGTGGATTTGAAGATTTTTATCTTGACCGTAGAATTCACGTGTAATGCTTATGTTCTCGGGTTCACGGGATATGGGTTGATCTTGGGCATGGATTGGTTGTCCAGTTATGGAGCCATTCTCGATTGTGAACCTAGGGTGATGAGGCTCATGACTCCCCTCGGTAATACCCTAGAAATTTCTTGTAACCCTAGAGGTCCCGTCATGTTATGTTATCTTGAATCTCTCGACTCGTCCATCGATGATATGCAATCTGTAAGGGTGGTCCGAGACTATCCTGATGTCTTTGAAGAAGTTAAGGGGTTACCCCCTAAACGAGAGATAGATTTCCGCATTTATCTAGTTGACAATGCCAAGCCAGTATCATTGCCCGTTAGGCACATGGCCCCACGTGAAAGAAGGGAGCTCAGTAAGCAGATCAAGGAGTTGCTTGAGAAGAATTTTATTAGGCGAAGCATTTCTGAATGGGGTGCTCCGGTGGTATTCGCTACTAAGGCGGATGGTTCGCTTCGCCTATGTGTTGATTATCGAGAGTTGAACAAGATGACAAAGAAGAATAGGCACCCTTTACCGAGGATTGATGATCTCTTTGACCAGCTGGTTGGCGCTTCTGTTTTCTCTCAGCTCGATCTAGCCACCGGATTCCATCAGCTTAGAATAGCTGAGGATAGCATTGATAAAACTGCGTTTAGGACTCCAGATGGATTCTTTGAATGGCTTGTCATGCCATTCGGATTGACTAATGCACCCGCCTACTTCGTAGACTTGATGAGCAGGGTGTTCAGGGAGTTCCTTAACAAGTTTGTTGTTATCTTCGTGGATGATATTCTGATCTTCTCAAAGGATGAGGAAGAACATGCTAGGCATCTGAAGGAAGTGATGGATACGCTTAGAGCGCATCAGTTGAAAGCCAAGTTCTCCAAATGTCATTTCTGGAGAAGGGAAGTTCGGTTTCTTGGACATATAGTTTCTAAGCAAGGCATAGCGGTGGATCCCGCGAAAGTGGTTGTGGTTCAAGACTGGAAGACTCCTAGGAATGCAACCGAAGTAAGAAGCTTTCTCGGTCTGGCAGGCTACTATAGGAAGTTCATCAGGGACTTCGCTAAGATTTCGGCCCCTCTTACTAAGTTGACGAAGAAGAACTTAGTCTTTGCATGGGACTTGGAGTGTGAGCTTGCTTTTCAAAAGCTCAAAAGAGCCCTTACCTCAGCTCCAGTTTTGGCATTACCCGATAGTGGTAAGATGTTTACCGTGTACACAGATGCATGTGGCACGGGGTTAGGGGCTGTTCTGATGCAAGAGGGAAGTGATATGTTATGGGGGTAGGCAACTTAAAGTTCATGAGAAGAACTATCCCACTCATGATTTAGAGTTGGCGGCGATCGTCTTTGCACTCAAATCCTGGCGCCACTATCTTCTAGGAGAAAGGTTTGAGTTGTATACTGATCACAAGTCACTCAAGTACCTCTTCTCGCAAAAAGATCTTAATCTAAGGAAGCAAAGGTGGATGGAATTCTTGGCATCTTATGACTTCGAGATAGCTTATACCCCTGGCAAGGGTAATGTTGTGGCAGATGCATTAAGCAGAAGGAGGTTGACTTTGAGTCCCTTGTTTATTGAGATGAAGAACTTAGAGTTCTTGGCAACTTTTGATTTCACGACGGCTGTTGAGTCGATGATAGGTTCATTAGCATCCCTTGAGCTTAGACCCACACTTCTTGATCAAGTAGGGACTTCACAGAAGGAAGACCCGCAGATAGTTGAGATCATGGACAAGTTGATCCGTGGTGAGACGTCTAGCCACCTTGCTAGATATACTATTGATGATAAGGGTTGGCTAAGGCGTGATGGAAGGCTATGCATCCCACAAGTAGGAGACTTGGTGCATAAAGTTCTTGAAGAAGCACATCACTCAAAGATGACTATACATCCGGGAGGAGATAAGACGTATAGATATATGAAGCGCATTTTCTTTTGGGCCGGAATGAAGAAAGACGTGGCAGAGTATGTTTCAAAGTGCATGGTGTGCCAACAAGTGAAAGCCGAGTCAAAGAAACCAGGTGGGCTATTACATCCATTGGAGGTCCCGCAATGGAAGTGGGAGAGTATTTCTATGGATTTTGTGGATGGATTGCCTAGGTCAAGGAGAGGGAACACGAGCATATGGGTCATAGTTGACAGACTTACGAAGAGTGCTCACTTCATTCCAGTAAAAAGCAAGAGGACCGCATCAGGGCTAGCATCTATTTATCTTCGAGAGATAGTACGGTTGCATGGAGTTCCTTCCAGCATAGTTAGCGATCGTGACCCAATTTTCACTAGCCAGTTCTGGAATAGTTTGCAAGAAGCAATGGGTACGCGATTGAATCTGAGTACGGCCTATCACCCCCAGACGGATGGCCAAACCGAAAGGGTGAATAGAGTGCTAGAAGATCTTTTGAGGCTCTGTGTTCTTGACTTTGGTGGTACTTGGGAAGACCACCTTCCTCTTGTAGAGTTTGCTTATAATAATAACTATCAAGCTAGCATAGGGATGGCACCATTTGAAGCTTTGTATGGAAGGCCGTGTAGGTCACCAACTTGTTGGTGGGAGACGACAGATGAGCTTATACTTGGGCCCGATATGATTAGGGATACATCCGAGAGGGTAGAGTTGATTCGAAGACAGATGAAGGCGGCCCAAGACAGACAGAAATCCTATGCTGACAAGCGAAGGGCAGATTTGGAATTCGAAGTGGGAGACATGGTTTTCGTGAAGGTTTCTCCTTTACGTAATGTGGTTCGTTTTGGAGCAGTTGGGAAGCTAGTACCAAGGTTCGTAGGACCCTTCCCTATCATAGAAAGAATTGGAAAGATGGCTTATAAGGTGGAATTGCCCGAGAAGCTAGCCAGAGTGCATAATGTCTTTCATGTCTCGCATCTCCGAAAGTGCCTTCATGAGTTCGCTGAGGTGGTTGAACCAAGCATTCTAGATGACATTGAGGTAGAGAAAGAGGCAACCTTGAGAAGAGCTCTGATTCGTATCTTGGGAACGGAGATCAAGAAGCTAAGGAATCGAGAAGTCAAGTTGGTGAAGGTTCAGTGGGGTGAAGCCGAAGAGGACGCAACTTGGGAAACCGAGGAGAAGATGCGTGGGCTTTATCCATTTCTTTTTTAGGGTACATTCTCGATCTCTTTTCCTATCTTTCTTTTGTCATCCATGTTTACCTTGTTTGTCTAGTTATCTTGTTAATCTTGTCATGAGAACCTTAGGTAGAAACCCTTTGGATGAAACATGTATTTGAAACATGTTATGCTTGATGGTTGCAAGTGGTTGCAAGTGTTTGCACGTGGATACTCGTGGATGCATGATACACATTAGGCACTAAGATCGGCTCACACACTTTCATGTTGCATATGCATGAGTGCTTATACTTATTCATGGATGAAACATGTTATGCTATCACGTGGATGTTGCATATGGATGAATGTTATGCGCACTCATGTAGAGATTATAAATTATGTTAGGAATTTGCATACATATGGACTCATTTCACTAGCATGTTTTGCATTAAGGGGGTTTACTGAATCCGTAACCTCCTGATTTTCGCATTAGATAAGTACATATACACACACCTTTGCATATGATCATACAGCATTTAGAATCCTTTAAGGACAATGACTGCACGTGGATGATGTTTTGAGTAGATGGATGATGGATGGTAGGATACGTTCTTCCTAACTTGGAGATTTCGGGGACGAAATCCTTTAAGGAGGGGAGAATGTAACAACCCGTATTTTTGAATAACATGTTATAACATAAATCAAGGCAGAATTAAACTGTAAAATCTAAATTAAGGGAAACGGGCTGTGCCATTGCGTTCTTCTCGGAAAAATACGTGAAATAGAGTCCGAGTTTTCGAAAATCGGAGTCCGTATGACCAAGTTATGGCCCGTCAAAGTTTTCAGAAAATTACAAGTTCAAAAACAGTTCAAATTTGAATTTAGAATTCAAATTCAGCCAAAACAGACTGGGCGGGAAAACTCCCGCCCAGACAGGTCGACAGGGGGGTCGACACTAGGGTCGACCTCCCCCCCAACCAGGTCGACACTAGAGTCGACCTGGGGGTCGACCTCCCTGGTCGGCCAGGTCGGCATGGTGCACCTATTTTGGCTGTTTGGACCTGTTTTGGAGGCATGTGACGTGATTTGATGGCTCGGATTGAATCTAGGGTTAATCCTATGGCTAATACTATCCTAATCTTCTATAAAAAGACCCCTAAGCCTAGCCTAAATCACCATTATTCAACCCTACAACTAAACTATGCCAAATTTGTTCCTCTCATGGCCTCCACTCTCATGCTAAAATTTCTAAGTTTATTTATATGAGAGATTTTGAGTTCATACAAGTGTATTCAAGCTTGTATGAGTATTCTTAGTTTGCATTCAAGTCAAGTTGCAACATTTCTATTACAAAGCAAGGGTTTTTATTGATTTGGCTCAAGGGTTTTTCATGTGGAGCTTGCATATTTGGGTTTTTTTGGTGATTGCATAAGGGCTTCGTCTCAATCTTTATAATAAATATTCATTTGTGTCTTCATAGCATTGTAAGCCCTTTTCTACTTTCTTTTTTGAACTCTAAAGTTAAATGAATGATGCAAGTTTGGGTTGATCATTATGATATGCAAGTTTGGTTGATCATTATGTTATGCAAGTTGGTTTAATCATATGTATGACACATGTTGCTATGTTATGCAAGTTTGGGTTGATCATCATGATATGCAAGTTTGGTTGATCATTATGTTATGCAAGTTGGTTTAATCATTATGTATGACACATGTTGCTATGTTATGCAAGTTTGGGTTGATCATTATACACATGTTATCATGTTATGCAAGTTAAACTTGAGTTTGTGAGCTTAAAGCTTCAAGCTTTATATTAAAGGTTGCATTTTGGCAACATGGAAGTTATCATATCCCTTATGATAACTTGCATGTGAGGCTAAATGCGAACTTCTAGCAACTTCTACATGTCATTTATCACCATGTATCACTTATATGCTAAGTTTGGTTTTATGCATACTTTCGAAGCCTAATAATGCAATATGCAAGTATATGAACATATGTACATTTCATATGCCACCATGTTAAACTTGTGGCTTCAACACCTTTTTGTCATGATTATGCCAAGTTCCCTATTTTATCCTTTATGTGTTGTTGCGATTGTGTAAACGATGGGATTACGTTGGGGTTGGGTAACATTATGACATGAACATGGTTTTTATAACATGACGTGATATGTTAGCTTGTAATTATGTTTTGGAAACATAATGGACATGACACTTAGAAAATATGAGTGTGGCCAACTCAAGGTTGGGTTGAGTTTGTAGCATAAATCTACCCGGACCCGCCCGGCTTAACTAGTGGCTACAAACAATAAGACCCAATGTGAGAAGTTGGTCATGTTGTGCTCGAACCCGAGGTTAGACCAAGTTGTGGCGTAAAGCTACCCGGACCCGCCCGGCTTAACTAGTAACCACAACAAGGTCTAATGTGAGAGGTTAAAGCGCATTAAGTTAATTAATGCCTCCTGATTAGGGTTAAGTCATGGTCCACTCAATACTTAACCAATTTGGGCTTGATGGGTTAATCGGGGTTAAGTCATGAACCTTGGGTACACTTAACCAATTTAATCCACGTTAGTATCGGGTTAACCACATTTAACCCGTTAAGAAACCCTAGTGGCGTGGTCCTTTTCAACAGTAACCCTCTTGATGGTATCATAAGACCCTAGGGACTAGGCTAGGGTGGGGCACGATTACTGGGCTGACATGTAAGCGACCAAAACGACGGCTGAGTAGGTACGCCGGTGTAGGTCCAGGCGGACTATGGTCGTGCACATAGTCCGGAGTTGGAAAATCAGGCACGGGTACCAGTAGATCTAGACTGTGCATACTTGATTTGTGTCCGAGGTTGACACCCTAGGACTTGATACACCCTAGGGTGGACCTAGCGCAGTTAACTACATTTCATGTTTGGGCCGTATGACACCGACACTTGACGAGTTAGGCTTATATGGAGCCGATCAACTAGACCGTGTAGTTGGACCTTGATTTAGGTCACCTCATGATATTGGGCCAAGCTTGGGCCAAGGGATCAACTCTTGTTTTTACTTGACATGTTAGAATGCTAGTACACCCGTGGTGCAAAACTTAACCTTGATTATGCGATGACACCTTTATCTATCTTGTTAGTTAATCATCATGCCAGTATGTTGTTATCCTTATGTTCATCTCAGCTTCTCATGCCAGTTAACTTTATTAGTTCATGGACTGATAGTAGTTAGGGCTTACCAATCTTTTTGACTGACCTGTTTTCTTTCGCCTCTTTTCTTTCGTTTCCCCCCCACCCTCAGGTCCTCAGGGTGGGAACATTGGAGCTTAGCTTGGATCTTTATAGCTTGCTTACGGGATTTGCTCATGTACGGTTCTGGACATTGAGCTTGCTATGGTTTATCACTTCACTTTGGGGATAGTACTTTATGTATTTCAGCTTTTCAGTTTATGCTTTTCTCTAGACTTTGTTTGTTGGAAAATAATGATCAAGTACTTTGTTGTAACGTGACTATGGTTTTGAAATGCTAGTTTGATCCGCTGCTTTATTTACTCTGTTTTACTTACATGTTCTGTCTTGTGATATCTGCATGCATGTTTACCTTGTTTAACGCCCCTCCAATGCTAGTGTACTTGCAAGAGTGACCCTGGCGGAGGTGGGGTGTTACATATTCATTGGAAAGCTCTTTTCGATACGAACCCAATGGTTCAACTTTCATGAGAATCCGATGGTCGGATCTCCCACAACATCAATTCGAAGTCAATGGTCGAAATCCACGAACTGCCGCGGCGCGGCGCGTTCTATTCAGGCCATTTGATATATATAATATATATTATATATATTTCATCGATTTCAATTCAAAATGTATTTTATAAATTGTTTTAAATTCGTTTTCAAAACAATTTCAACTTCATATTCAATTTCAAATCAAAATTGAATATTCCATATCATTAATATATAAATGATAATATTTTCAAAACAATATGTTTTGAAATCACTTCTTTTTCTATATTCATTATAAAAATGAATATAATCGATATAAATATCGTTCACGTCAACATGGCGCAAATCTAATCAACACGGCTTTATATATTTCAATAACTTCGTTATTCTATTCAACAAATGAATATTTTCTTCAACACATGAATATATACTTTATTCAACGCATGAATATTTATTAATTCTTACTTATAATAAAAATGTGAATTTTATTGTATAAATATTTTATTCAACACATGAATAGTTTCAACACATAGTTCCAACACATGAATATTCTCAACACATGAGTATCATCAACACATGACTATTTTTGTTATTTAATATATTTTATAAAATTATGATAAAAATGTAAATTTTATTGTTAAAATATTTTACTTAACACATGAAAATATATTTTATTCAACACATGAATATTTATTCTATTCAACACCTGAATTTATATTTTATAATATTCTTTATTTTCCCAATTGGAATGAGGCCCAATCAATTACCATATAATGTTAATTATATGGATTCCATACAACACATGTATATAATAGCAATGATAAATAATCAACCATCATCCAATGTGCACCACACAACTGCAAAGGCATTAAACATAAATAATTAACGCTTACACAGTATGTCAACCTATCGATTGACATACAACTAAACAATTGGGATTAGTGTATGCCAAATATCATCCCAACACCCATGTGGGGTTTCAAATCAACAAACACGGTTTTTATTTGTGTAGTTGGGCGATGTGTAAAATTTATCGTCCCAATCAATATCAGTAAGATGGGTGTACATAAACAAATCATTTGATTTGTAAATGAATATTTATTTATTCACATACACATTAAAAATTATATTTTTAATGACCAAAATATTTTAAACTATATAAATATTTTATTTCATTTCACATCACACAATCAATTTTCACAACCACATACAATCAAACATACAAACCATTCATGGTCTGTGGGCGACGAGTGTCGGGTGCTACTAAGCACCATCTGTATCCTAGTATATAATTTTAACTAGAAAAAAAGATTTAAAGTGAGAAGTTCTCACCCATAAGCTAAACCAATTAGTCGCGATTCTTCTAATGTAGAAAAATTTTGTTGCCGCGCTCGCTTTTGTCATTCTCCGCACTAGAATTCGCCTTTTTGGCTCTAGGACTTGCATACGGCCTCCAAACTTCACCAAACTTTGTCACTAGCTGAAACGCGCCATTCCGGAAAACTTTGGTCTAGGGGACTTTCTTCCAAAACTGCACCAATTCGCCGGAAATCGCCAAAAACAGCCGTAGGTCCATCGACTTCGAACGCGTTTTCCGAACAGCTCCGCAATCCAAAATATGACTTCCATATAGCCAAATCGAAGAGGAGAGAGTGCTCTTCGACTTTGGTCTAGTGGAGTCTTGGCTAAAATTGCACAGTTTGTAATTTATTGGCGAAATAGTGACAGGGTGTTATTTGCAAAACGAGAAGTTTGTGAAAAATGTGATTCTTGAGGAGGGCCCACGGCCGGAGTTGGGTGGCCAGGGGGAGGCACTGGGCCTGATTGGAGGTGGGGAGGGCACTGGTGGGTGGCGGTGGTGGTGGTGGGGCCCATGGTGGTGGATTTGGGTGGTGGCTTAGGCTAGGGTTCACAAAACAAGAGAGAGAGGAGGAGGAGAGGGAGTGGCCGGAGGTAGTGGTGGCGGCCGGAGTTGGTGGAGGAGGGACGGCAGCGGGTTTGGGGAGGAGGTCTCCATTTTTGACCTTTTTGAAGAGGAAGAGAGAAGTGAAATTATGAAATAGAAAAGGAGGAAAATTGATTATATGCTAGTTTCTCGCGTATAGTTTGAACGCCGATGATATCCAATTGCCGCGGATTTCGGACACGACATAGTAGACGTGAAGATGAGTCCAACGAAACAAGTTTCGTCGAATTCCGAGTTCGTTTGACCGTCCGTTAAAATTCTCAAAAATGCTCAGATAAGCTCTAAAAATGCGATTTTGGCGCACCATTTCTTCTTGCACGCTCACATGCTAACTCCAAACATCATGCCCTTTCGGATTTAACCATTATTACACGATATGAATCCAAAATAAAAGGGAATCGAATTCTGAGTTCGTATCAACAACGTTTCTTTGTAAAATGACTGTCTGTTTTACCCTGAGCTGTCTTAGCTTGCACGGCCACATACTAACTCCGTTCGACGCGCCCTTTGGAACTCAACAATGATTTGTCGTTATGAATCCAGAAAAATTTATCTCGTCGAATTCTTAGCTCGTATGCAAAATTTCACTTTTTAAGGGCTATGTATTGCTAACCGAAAACCACAGCCAATTGTCACTATTCCGGATCTCGGAATATATTGAAGTTTATACTTTTTGGAGTTGTAAACGGCATTTTGAACTCAATGGAAGTGTTTTCGAGTTCAAATTCATCCTTATGCAAAATTGTTATATTTAAGGGCTATATTTCCATAGCGACTATTCTGAATTTTCAACTGGACATAACTTTTTATTACCGCTATGAAATTTTGATTTTTCAGATTCGTTGGAAAGATATTTTCAAATAGATTCTAATATCTTTGGCTTCGCTAAAATCCGGTTTATTTTGAATCATGTACATTCATTTGAAATTTGAAATTGAATTTTCAAAATACCGCGCCATTTTCAATTCCTTTTATAATTTAAAATAAATATTTATATTCTAACGATGATTCAAATACATATATACTTGTAATTCCATTCAAAATAAATTTCTCGTCATTATTATTTGAAATAATCCATTTTAAATATTAAAAATTCATTAAAATTGCCAAAATAAAAATTTTAAATTGGCTCAGATTTTCCGGGTTATTACAATCTCCCCCACTTAGAACTTTTCGTCCCCGATAAGGAACGAAGCTGAAAGTTGTTTTATTAATCAACTCAACTTCCATTATTTTCTTTACGGCTTAAGTTCTTTAACTTTTCAGTTTCTAAGAACTTTTCAAATTTTTCAAAAATTTGGCTAACACCCTAAATTTCCGAAAAATTTCGCCATAATCTCCCCTGCACCGGGAGCTTTGGGATATTTCAAATAGCCTCCCATGGCCCTTACCAATCCAAAAAGAAAAAGAAACAGCCAAGCGGCTAGCCAATCAGCTCATAAAATCATCAAAACCCCAAGAAATACAATAAACATGTATTTATTTATCGGGCAAACAATTTTATTCCTCTTCTCTAGCTTCTTTGGTATAACCTGTTCAATAGATATACATGTATATGCATGCAATTGTAATCATTTTTCGATACAGTTCAATATTTGGTTCCATTAGGCTAAATGGTTCAAAATTTTAAACCAATAATCAAACAACACAACCATCAACCAATTAGTTGGTTAATTTTTCAATCATATAACTTTGATATATATACAGAAAATCATGTTTTCGATGCCAAATCACAACAATAAACCTATCTAGTTTTGGTTCTCACACCAGTCTAATGGAAATATATAGATATCTCACTTACGAAGCTCGAACATAAATGCTGATGATGTTTCGAACCACCATCAAAACATCCTCGGCTACTCGAGTGAGATTCTATATCTATCCAGTATATTAAAACTTTGAATATACATTCATGACGCGTATATGCAAAATCTTTATATACTCGATTGTCCAAATTCAATACAAATAAAATATTATAATATGTACAATTAGATATAAATCTTCAAAACAAAGTTTGTTATCAATTTTATTTTAAAAATATACTCTTCACACTCGTTCTAGGAAACTACTAATCCCATCTCTAACGAGTAATTCTCATTGGATATTGCTAATCCAATCTCTGATGAATTCTTTTGTTCAGTACTAATGTGTCTTATTGTCGAGCTCTGTAAACCAAAGCTCTGATACCACTCTATAACGACCCGAACTTCCCCGTGAAGGAAAGCGTGGATTGCTTTGAGGACAAGACGAATCAAAACACAAACAGAAGAACATTTCATTATTTATTACAACAATTCCATCAGAATACAAGAATATACATAGTATGAATAAATATTACACATTTACTAAATATCAGAGATTTAAATTACATTTAAATACATAGCAGCGGAAAAATAATACAAAACATAACTGAAAGAAATACATAAATATAGAGCTTTCCGAATATCACTTCAGCTATAAACCAGGATCCTATGAATATAAATCTGCAAAACCAAAACTACTAGCTGCCCATGTAGAAAATAGGGGCACCCAGAGTTTAGGTTAAAAACAATAAACTCCAGGTCAATCATGTGACTGGTGTGAGAACTAAAAACAGCTATTCGGCTTTATTTTTAAAGTTAGGTAAATTAAGGGACCACGCCATATAACACGGAGCGGGTTTCCTCCCAAGAATACCAGTGCATAAAACAAACAGCGCAATGTTAAATAAAGAAAAATGAAGCTATTATAAGAACTAGGTCCCATCACACAATGCAACACAAGACGGAGGATCGGGTTTTACCTTATAATAGCCAAAAAATGCTTGATACGCTAAATTTCATCTTTTATTATTACTATATAAGTGTATAGTGTCAAAACAATTTCAATCATAAGTATCAATCATAGACGGCATAGCTACCATCTATTATGTCCCATACTAGGTTCTACAAATAAAACCGAATTATCACGTATTGGAAATTGGATTCCATCATGAGTCGAGGCAAGGGGCAAGCTCCTCTCCGTTCGAGACACTCTAGCAAATGTCTCAGGACCACACACAGTGATCCCTGGATCCTCCAAGGCCAGTCATTTCTAACTTTTGAGGATTCACAATTCCTGTACACACGTTTCCCGGTCCTATAGGACCTATATCCGAGGCGCCTCGCATTCCAACAACCACACAGGTAAAAAGTATATAAATGTCAAGGCTGGTAGGTCACTGACATCACCCATAGCTAGAAAGAAACATTGTGCACTCCTTGGGTCCTTATCCCGTTTTTGACTCATACCTAGGTGTGAGGCTTGCGAATTCACGTTATACACAAAGCTATGCCACACAGGCCATGCTTTGATCATCAACCACAAGACTTTGCTTTTCAACAGAAGCCTTGATCATTTCCCACTTAGGCATGCCACACAGGCAATTCATGCTATGCGATTGATATCCATCAATATACAACCTCTAAGCTTGTACATCTCAGAGAAGGGCGTTAAGCAAGAGAATAAATTCTCCGCCGCCAAACAGATGTATGTTTAATAGAAATCAATCACACATAATAAAATCCAATGTCAGACACACAGTCCATTTACAAGTTCATTCTGGGTCTGAACGAAACCGGAGGAACCTTATTCCTCGCATATCCATCGATCTCCAAGTACGTCTGGACGATCACCAACTGATTCCCTCCTCTTGGTTGTACAGCCCAATTAAGATCATCAGTAATCACCCAAAAGATGTGAAGACCTCTGGTCTTCAACCACCGTCTTCATCTTCGACTTATCGTCAAATCGGTTATTCAAAATGGGTATAAACCCGGCCTTTCAGAATAACCCGCGTATATAATAAACAAGTGTTACACAAACGCAACTTACGCCTCATTCCAATTCAAAATATTCTTTTATTCAAATTTTCACATTCTTAGGGAAAGGTTCCCATTAATTTTATCAATGATAAATTCTTCTAAATTTTTTCTTTAATCTTTCTTTGGATATCATTTCAAACCATGTTAAGGTTTTCCAAACTAGTCGGGATTAGCGAACCACACCGAAGTAATTATTTATTTTATTTCCCAATCCCAACCTATTTATACCATGGAGCAAAACTGGTAATACCCCATATCTAACACCACGGTGTTATCGGTAAAACTAATTACCATTTCGCGTTCAAATCTAATTAAAATTTAACTATCGTTTTGGAGCAAAACTGGTGATACTCCATTCTCGATCACTTTAATCTAATTAAAGATTCATTAAAACTCCGCTTAGTTTTAATCTTCCCAAAAATCAATATTCTGTCTTTAACTGGGTTAAAGAACCAATGTCATCTAAACCACGGTCCACGATAAATCCAAAATCACTTTCCATTGTTAATCGGGTTAAAGAACAGGTGTTATTCAAAACACCGCTCACAATAAACCCAAAAACCAATTTAAATTCAATTCCAATTAAATACTAATTAACTGGACAATTTCACTAAATCTTAATTAAAATATTTATTCTTTTTTAAACTGGGTTCAAGAACAGTGTTATTCAAGACACCCAAAATCCCATTTGATATTAAATACAAGGCTCTGAATAGAAAATATATCGGCTTATATTCAATATCAAATTCTGAAACCAACAAATATCGTATTGGAAATAACGATATAAATATATCTTTCAAATTTCCACCACCATATCTGTATAATCATGGAATCCAACATCGAAATATTCCGAAGATAATTTCGATTCAAATTAATTCCAATTCACGTACTAGAAATTATGATTATTTTCAAAACCATTTCAAATCCAATTTATTTATTCAAAACCATGGATTACAATTCTAGTTCATAACTAGTTCGTTTTGATAAAAATATATTTTTATCCTTTCAAATATGAAATATTTCATCCCATATCTTTCCAATTCATACACTATGATTTTACACAAATTATTAATATTTTTAATAATTTTATCAAGGCCCGTACAGTCGGTTTTCAATAACGGTCACTGAACTGCACTTACAGCGACCTTTTCCAAATTTGATTTGGACATAATTCCAAATCCAACCGTTAGATTTCAAATTTCTAATATTCATTGAAAAAATCTTTTCGATATGAATCCAATGGTTCTGGTTTCATGAGAATCTGATGGTCGAATCTCCCGCAACGTCAATTCGAAGTCAATGGTCGAAATTCACGAACAGCCGTGGCGCGGCACGTTCTATTCAGGCCATTTGATATGTATAATATATATATTATATATATTTCGTCCATTTCAATTCAAAACGTATTTTATAAATCGTTTTAAATTCGTTTTGAAAACAAATTCAACTTCATATTCAATTTCAAATCAAAATTGAATATTCCATATCATTAATATATAAATGATAATATTTTCAAAACGTTATATTTTGAAATCACTTCTTTTTCTATATTCATTATAAAAACGAAAATAATCGATATAAATATCATTCGCGTCAAAATGGCGCAAATCTAATCAACACGGCTTTATATATTTCAATAACTTCGTTATTATATTCAACAAATGAATATTTTCTTCAACACATGAATATATACTTTATTCAACACATGAATATTTATTAATTCTTACTTATAATAAAAATGTGAATTTTATTGTATAGATATTTTATTCAACACATGAATAGTTTCAACACATGAATAGTTTCAACACATGAATATTCTCAACACATGAGTATCGTCAACACATGACTATTTTTGTTATTTAATATATTTTATAAAATTATGATAAAGATGTAAATTTTATTGTTAAAATATGTTACTTAACACATGAATATTTTCAACACATGAATATATATTTTATTCAACACATGAATATTTATTCTATTCAACACCTGAATTTATATTTTATAATATTCTTTATTTTCCCAATTGGAATGAGGCCCAATCAATTACCATGTAATGTTAATTATATGGATACCATACAACACATGTATATAATTGCAATGATAAATAATCAACCATCATCCAATGTGCAACACACAACTACATAAATAATTAATGCTTACACAGTCTGTCAACCTATCGATTGACATACAACTAAACAATTGGGATTAATGTACACCAAATATCATCCCAACACCCGTGTGGGGTTTCAAATCAACAAACACAGTTTTTATTTGTGCAGTTGGGCGATGTGTAAAATTTATCGTCCCAATCAATATCAGTAAAATAGGTGTACATAAACAAATCGTCTGATTTGAAAATAAATATTTATTTATTCACATACAAGTTGAAAATTATATTTTTAACCACCAAAATATTTTTAACTGTATAAATATTTTATTTCATTTCACATCACACAATCAATTTTCACAACCACATACAATCAAACATACAAACCATTCATGGTCTGTGGACGACGAGTGTCGGGTGCTGCTAAGCACCGTCTGCATCCTAGTATATAATTTTAACTAGAAAACTAGATTTAAAGTGAGAAGTTCTCACCCATAAGCTAAACCAATTCATCGTTATTCTTCTAATGTAGAAAATCTTTGTCGCCGCGCTCGGTTTTGTCGTTCTCCACACTCGAATTCGCCTTTTTGGCTCTAGAACTTGCATACGCCCTCCAAACTTTGTCACTAGCCTAAACACGCCATTCCGGACAACTTTGGTCTAGGGGACTTTCTTCCAAAACTGCACCAATTCGCCGGAAATCGCCAAAAACAATAGCAGGTCCGTCGACTTCGGACGCGTTTTCCGGACAGCTCCACAATCCACAATATGACTTCCATATAGCCAAATCAAAGAGGAGAGAGTGCTCTTCGACTTTGGTCTAGTGGAGTCTTGGCTAAAATTGCACGGCTTGTGAGTTATTGGTGAAATAGTGACAGGGTGTTATTTGCAAAACCGGAAAATGTGAAAAATGTGATTTTTGAGGAGGAGGGGCCCACGGCCAGAGTTGGATGGCCAAGGGGCGGCGCTGGGCCTGATTGGAGGTGGGGAGGGCACTGGTGGATGGCGGCGGTGGTGGGGCCCATGGTGGCGGATTTGGGTGGTGGCTTAGGCTAGGGTTCACAAAACAAGAGAGAGAGAGAGAGGAGGAGAAGAAGGAGGAGGAGACGGAGTGGCCGGAGGTAGGTGGTGGCGGCCGGAGCTGGTGGTGGCGGGTGGAGGAGGGGCGGCAGCGGGTTTGGGGAGGAGGTCTCCATTTTTGATCTTTTTTAAGAGGAAGAGAGAAGTGAAATTATGAAATAGAAAAGGAGGAAAAGTGATTATATGCTAGTTTCTCGCTTATCGTCCGAACGCCGACGATATCCAATTGTCGCGGATTTCGGACATGACATAGTAGATGTGAAGACGAGTCCAACGAAACAAGTTTCGTCGAATTCCGAGTTCGTTTGACCGTCCGTTAAAATTCTCAAAAATGCTCAGATAAGCTCTAAAAATGCGATTTTGGGGCACCATTTCTTCTTGCACGCTCACATGCTAACTCCAAACATCATGCCCTTTCGGATTTAACCATTATTAGATGATACGAATCCAGAAAAAAAAAGAATCGAATTCTGAGTTCGTATCAATAACGTTCCTTTATAAAATGACTGCCTGTTTTACCCTGAACTGTTTTAGCTCGCACGGCCACATACTAACTTCGTTCGACGCGCCCTTTGGAACTCAACAATGATTTGTCATTATGAATTCAGAAAAATTTATCTCGTCGAATTCTGATATACACGTAAATGTGTATATTTTATCCGCTTATTTATCTAGTTTTCTATTTAAAATAATTAATATTGTGTATTTATAGCTGTGTTTTCATATTGTTGATAAAAAGCTTGGTTTAGAGCATTTGATGGATAAAGCATGAAAAATTTGCTTAAAAAGAGTGAAGTTGAAATTACTAAAGCTTGAAGAGTTTAAAGCTTGAAGAACGGTTGCAAATAGAGTTCAGTTGGGTAGATTTGGCTCACTAAAGACTCATGTTGCGTTCACATTGGCTCATTTGCAGACCATCTCACTCATGTTGTGTTCACATTAGCTCATTTGCAAGGCCTCTCACTCTACAGCTGCGTTCACACTAGCTTATGTGTTAGTTGGGTTAATTCTTTAGTCCCACATTATGGAATTTGCCAAGTAGCCTTTGTTATATCAGCTATAAATACACTTTATCTCATTCATTGTAAAACACACTTAGTTTTATTCTGTAATACTCTTCTTGGAATAAAACTCTTCTTCTCCATTTCTCTTAGTTGTTATTTTATTTTATTTATGTTCAGGTTATTTAGTTTCTTTTTATTTTATTTTCTTTTAGCTATGTCTAGCTAATCCTCTTTAATCAGGGGGTGATGACGCTGATAGATATGATTCAATATGAATCGCATAGCCAAAAGATTTGAATTTCATGTATGTAGATCTAGATATGAACTAAGGGTTAGATCTCAACCTTCATACCCTGTGTCGTTTAAGAGTTGTGCTCCTTCACAGGGTATATTCGAGTTCGATCTAACACTTATCAGATTTAGATTTAATATTTAGGGTTTTAGAAATAAAATAGTGAATCTGTCCCGATAGCCTATGGTTGTTTAAAATAGGGAATCTATGTCATTACTCCCTAATTACTTTCTTTATTGTTAAAAACTCGCTTTTTGTTTATTTTCTGTCAATTTGCAATTCAATCAAAATTCTGGAATAACCTGAGTGGATTTATTAATTAAAATATTTTTTGTCCCAGAGTTCGACACCCTCTACAACAATCCTTGTTGTTTAGGAAAACCGAACGGATTTTACAGTTGTTTACAACTGTTTGATTTGTTCGCTAACAAATTTTGGCGCCGTTGCCGGGGACCAAAATAATTTTTGCTTTTAAATCCTTCGGTTTATAATTTTCTTTTTCTTAATATAAAAAAAACACAAAAAAATATTTTTATTTTATTTTGTTCCCTTTTGTTTTCTAGCATAGATAAAAAAAATCTTGTTGGTTGATTTGGTATTTGATTTGTGATACCGTATATCTACCAAATAAGAGAAAAAAAAACTCTTGCCTTTTGTTTTGCTTCCTTTCTTTGTTGTTTTCCTTCTTTCTTGACATCTCTCCATAATTTTTTTTTTTCCTTTTTACAATTTTTATATAAAAAAAAATAATCTTTTTGTGATTTTCTTTCCTTCTCTTTTATTTCTCTTCCTCCTTGCAATTGTTTCACAAATTGATTTCTTTCCAAGTTTCTAAAAAATAAAATTTTGCCAATTTTTCTAATTAATGTCCATTCAATTTCTTTCCATCTATTTCTATCCTAATCTTTCATTTACTTCTTTCCGATTTTTCTTTTACACAATCTCTTCTCTCTCTCTTCTATTTTGACAACAATAAAAAAAATAATTGCATTTATTTATTTATTTCTTTCCACTTTTATTTGCATCTTGCTTCCTCCTTTCAACATTTCCATATAAAAAAATTCAACTTTTCTAACAATTCCTTTCTTTTAATTCTTTTCTTTTTCTTTCAAATTTCTTTCCACCTTTCCACACCTCTACTTTTACAACAATTCTAATTAAACAAAAAAAAAACTTGCAAATTTAGTTTGATCTCTTTCCTTTTCTACTTTCTTTTCTATTCATTACCATTCTTCCTTCATTTATTTCTTTCCCTTTCTTTCATTAATTTTGTTCCAACTTTTTCCAATTTCTTTCCCCTCTTTTCCATTATTTCTTTCCAAATTTCTACAATCTCTTTCTATTTTTCAGCAATTCTATAAAAAAGAAAAAAAATTGCTTTTATTACAATTCCTTTCCTTTCTTTTCTTTAATTTCTTTCCAAACTTCTCTACTTTCCAATATTCCTTGTATAAATACATTCCTTTTCCCAAAAAAAAAAATCCTTTTTCGATTCTTTCCAATTTTCTTTCTTCTGTTCTGCATATACCCATCCTCTCCAACCTCTTCATCACAAATAATAGTCACCACAACCACTTCTCAAACCAATACCCCATCCTCTTCCTTTGTTTTTTCTTCTTCTCATAGTTTATAGTTCTCCCTGTTCCCTTTAAAAAAATCCTTTTCTCTTCTTTGAATTTTGTAAGTTGGTTCTAGCTTTCTTTTCCCAAATCCTTTTTTAAAAAAAAAATTGTTTTCTTTGTTTGTTATATATTTTCTTGTGTTTCTTAAAAAAAAAAGGAAGAAAGAGATTTCATCTCTTTGTTTAATTTTTTTTATTAGCCTTAGTTTTCTTTTGTTTTTGTTTTAGTGCCATTTTAGTTTTCCTTTCAAAAAAAAGTCAAAAAAGAGAAAGACAGAACTCAAACAAAGGCCAAAGCAGAAAGAATTCAAGGCTCAAGCAAACAAATCAAGGAATCGAAGTCAAGCAAAGAAATCAATTCAAAAGCCAACGAGAAGTGAAGAGTTCAGCCAAGTGATTTGCAAACAGATTTGATTGGAGCGGTTGCACACCAAGTGGGGTGTGAACGCGCTAGCGCTACTCAACTGCACTGGACGGACTGCCGATCGAGGTGAGATTTTTCTAAACTCTACAGGGACTGCTGTTGCAAATAAACAAAAATATATAGACATTGCTTGTAAAAATCTTCTACAGGGGCAGCGGCTTTCTTGTAAAATATTTTATCTTCTGTGATTATTATTTCTGCATCTGTATTCATTCTGTTAAGGGCAATACCCCAATTCACATAAGGTGAGGGATTTCATCACCCTTTCCTTAGCCCACAAACTGCATTCATTGTAGAATCTGACTAACAATAACGGTTAGACGTTGGACCTAAGGGTGTCACGGGCTCATATAGGGCTTAATTATATTTTGACAGTTGATTCATTTGGAACGAATTATTTCTTGGTGTCTAGACTACGGCAGAGAAATAACCATTTATATATATTACGATGATTCGTAAATATTATATCGGTTGTTACTTTGAAGGTACTTAAACCTTCGGCTGCATTGCTAGGGTGATTCTTGGTGCACCGATAACTCCTGTCCGTTAACTGGCTGAGAAATCTTTTGGTCTAAGTAATCAAACGTGTCACTATACAATTTTGAGTTAGGAGCCATTAAGGACAGAAAATTTCATTATAGCTAATTTCTGTGTGTGATTGGTTTGTAAAAAAAAAAAAAAATCAAAACTCCTCCAAAACAAATAAAAATTTGAAAAACAAAAACAAATAAAAAAAAATTAACAATTTTTTCTTCTTTTAACCCTCTCTAATCTATAAGTCGTACTTTTCCAAAAAAAAAAAAAAAAAAACTCCCATTGTCTAAATTTCCTTGACAAACTCTCTTTTTCCTCTTTCTAGTGCATGCAAACTTGGACCCGTGACCAAGAATCTCGTCGTTTAGTTAGAATCGAACCAACTTCCCTTTCCTCAAAAACCAATTTTCCTGAACAACCTTTAGAAATGGGTAACGAACCCGCACCTCGTACCCTGATGGTCAGAATTCTTCCCGATAGAGTTACTGTCCCTTCTTGCATTCAGTTACCCAATCCTGTGGGTAACCACTTTGAAATCCGATCGAGTCAGATAAACATCCTTCCAAAATTTGGAAATTTTTCTCATGATGAACCATATAGTTTCTTAACGAAATTTGAATATGCTTGTGCAACCTTTAAATTACAACAGTTATGTGAGGACGGTATTAAACTTCGTTTGATTCCATTCGCACTAACTGACTCCGCAGAAAAATGGTTTCGCAGCTTACCCCCAAATTCGATTAAAAAATGGGATGAATTTATAGCAGTTTTCCTTAAAAAATTCTACCCCCCAGAAAAAACAGCTAGATTCAGAAATGAAATCACCAATTTCCACCAAAAAGGGGGTGAATCTTTTTGGCAATACTTCGAAAGATTTAAAGAACTGCTGTTAAGTTGTCCCCATCATGGTTATGAAACTTGGTCATTGTGTCAAACTGTATACGATGGACTGGATAATAGTTCTTGAAAAATGTTAGAATCCATGTGTCAAGGCAATTTTCTAAAACAGACTGATGTAGAAGCTTGGGAATTTCTGGACGAGTTAGCAGAAAAATCGAAACAATAGGAACGAACCAATGAAAAGTCTCTCTATTCGCGATCCAGTAGTAATTCTGTTGAATCCTCTTCTTCTTCTTCTAATACTCTTGTTGATGCCATACTGAACGTTGTTAGAACACACACTCAGTCTAATAACGCTTCCCAAGCCATGTGTCACATCTGTCTTGACTCCAATCATATGGCTGATGACTGTCCCCAGTCCCTTGAGCAAGTAAACGCTTTCAACAGACCCAACAACTACCCAAATCTTTCTTATGGTCCAAATAACCCTCTGATGAATAGACCCTCGAATCGAGCATTTCCGAACAATTCTTCGAACCCTCCTCTTAGGCAAAATCAGTACACTTCGAACCAGGCGCCTTTCAACAATCAAACGGTTGCACATGTTGAGGTTATTTAGTTCATATATGCAAAGTGTTGAGAATCAAAACAAGTTAGACAACACGTTACACTCATATATGCAAAACACGAATCAACAAATGAGTGAACTCCAAAAACAAATGTCTCAGCTTAACGCTAGATTAAGTGAACGGGAAAAGGGTACTTTTCCAAGTCAACCCATTCAAAACCCTAGAGGACAAAATTCAAACCCCAACCAAATTCACATCATTCAAGATTCAAACGTTAGTCAATTGAATGCTGTCATGACTCTTAGATCCGGCAAAAAAATTGACAACCATGTGGTCAACACGAATGCTTTACCAGACGATCTTTCAAACCCTCTCGAAAATTCGATCAACTCAGATCAAAACATTGAGCCAGTTTCTGACAAGGACCATTCTCAAACTCAAGTAGCCCAACCTACTGAGTTGTCTGCTCCATTTCCTCATAGAATCCGACCTAGGAAAAAGACGGATCAGTTAGAAAAGGCCCTTGAAATATTTAAGCAAGTTAAAGTGAACATTCCTCTTTTAGATATTATATAGCAAGTTCCACAATACGCAAAATTTCTAAAAGATATGTGCACTCAAAAACGTCATACATTCTGAGCGAAGTCTTGTCCCAATCGATGCCAGTGAGATCCTGGTTGCCCCACAATATCATGTACTATTGGGGACAAGAAAATCGATAGATGCCCGCTAGACTTAGGTGCTAGTGTTAACTTGCTTCCATATTCCGTCTATCGCCAAATAGGGCTAGGAGAACTGAAACCCACCAAGGTTACCCTTCAACTTGCTGACCGGTCAATTAAGAAACCTGTGGGCGAAATCGAGGATGTGTTGATCAAAATTGGCGAATTCATCTTTCCAGTTGATTTCATTGTCTTAGAAACTCAACAGGTTAGCAATCTTGCAAACCAGATCCCTTTGATTCTAGGACGACCCTTCTTAGCAACCTCTAATGCTCTTATCAACTGTAGAAATAGGTCTATGAAACTTTCTTTCGGTAACATGACTGTCGAGCTAAACATCTTTAGAACTGAAAACTCTCCTAACTCTTATATGGACCAGTTTTCTAAAATCCATGCTGTCAACGATAATGAATCTGAGCTCGACCATCTGAATAACGAAATTGAATAAAATTACGAAACTTTGTTTCAAGATATTCCCGAAAATGTCTCTGATTCAATTCCTGTTGAGCCTCTCACAAATGAGTCTATCCCTCAACCAATTTCTTCGGTTGAGTTGTCCCCAAAATCTGAACTCAAAGTATTGCCCAGTCATCTTAAGTACGCTTACTTAGGAGATAATGAAACTTTTCCTGTCATTATCGCTTCTGACCTTACTTTAGAGCAGGAACAATTGCTCCTTCCCATCCTTAAGAAAAATAAGGAAGCACTTGGTTGGTCCATGGCTGATATTAAGGGGATTAGTCCTTCGATTGTCCAACATCGAATCCAACTTATAGATGATGCCAAACCCACTCGGGATCCCCAGCGTTGACTAAACCCTATCATGAAAGAAGCAGTTCGTGCTGAAATCCTTAAATGCCTTGACAACGGAATCATCTACCCGATTTCTGATAGTCAATGGGTTAGTCCGATTCATGTCGTACCTAAGAAATCAGGGATTACCATGATCCAAAATGAAGCTAACGAGCTTATCCCAACCCGCACCCAGACTGGTTGGCGTGTTTGCATTGACTATAGGAAACTTAACGTTGCAACACGTAAGGATCATTTCCCTCTGCCATATATCGATCAAATGTTAGAACGGCTAGCCGGCATGAGTACTATTGCTCCCTTGACGGGTACTCGGGCTATAATCAAATCCCTATCGCTCTTGAGGACCAAGAGAAAACCACTTTCACTTGTCCGTTTGGTACATTTGCGTACCAAGGTATGCCTTTTGGTCTCTGTAATGCACCTGCAACCTCTCAGAGGTGCATGATTAGCATTTTTTCTAATATGATCGAGCAATTTTTGGAAGTGTTCATGGATGAGTTTTCCATATTTGGTGATTCTTACTCTGAGTGTTTACATCATCTTGATCTTGTTCTTAACCGTTGCAAAGATAAACACTTAACTCTTAATTGGGAAAAGTGTCACTTCATGGTCAAACATGGCATTGTTTTAGGACATGTCATCTCTAATAAAGGAATTGAAGTAGACAAAGCTAAAATTGAGGTTATCTCGAATCTTCCCATTCCCAAATCCGTTAAGGACATCCGATCCTTTTTAGGTCATGCTGGTTTTTACCGTCGCTTTATAAAAGATTTCAGCAAAATCACTCGACCTTTGACCAATCTTCTTGGTAAGGATGTTCCTTTCGACTTCAATTCTGATTGCATTTCATCTTTTGAGCATCTTAAAAATGAACTTGTCTCGGCTCCGATCATCTGCTCTCCCAACTGGAAGCTGCCTTTTGAAATCATGTGTAATGCCTCAAATTTCGCTGTTGGCGCTGTCTTAGGACAACGCGTCGATAAAATTCTTCATGTCGTTTACTACGCGAGTAAGATTTTGAACGATGCCCAAATTAATTATACGACCACTGAAAAGGAACTCTTGGCAGTTGTTTTTGCTCTAGAAAAATTCAGGCCTTATCTAGTTGGCTCACACATCACGGTTTATACCGATCATTCCGCACTTAGGTATCTTTTCTCTAAAAAGGATGCTAAGGCTCGTCTCATTCGTTGGATCCTTCTACTTCAAGAATTTGACCTTACCATTAAGGACAAAAAGGGATCTGACAATGTTATTGCAGACCACTTGTCTCGTCTTCCAAATGCCCCGTCTTCTCCTCTTCCGATCAACGAGAATTTCCCTGATGAACACTGATCCTTGGTTCGCTGACATTGTCAACTACTTAGTCACCAAGCAGACCCCTTCTTTTTGGTCTAAGCAGGATAAACACAAATTCTTTTCCCAAGTGAAACATTTTTATTGGGACGACCCCTATCTTTTCAAGTATTGTCCCGACCAAATCATTCGAAGGTGTGTTCCCGACACTGAAACTCACAGTGTCCTCTCTTTCTGTCATGACCAAGCCTGTGGTGGTCACTCCGGTTCCAAAAATACAGCTTAAAAGGTTCTCCAATTGGGTTTCTACTGGCCCAACCTTTTCAAAGACGCATACGAATTTTGCAAAACTTGTGATCGATGTCAATTCTTAGGGAAAATTTCTAAACGGAATATGATGCCCCTAAACCCCATTCTAGAAGTCGAAATTTTTGATGTGTGGGGTATAGACTTCATGGGACCCTTCCCTAATTCTTTTGGGAACCTGTACATCCTCTTAGCTGTCGATTATGTTTCCAAATGGGTCGAAGCTGTTCCATGCAAAACAAACGATAACAAGGTTGTTGTGCGCTTCTTGAAAGAAAATATCTTCTCTAGGTTTGGCACACCTCGCACAATAATCAGTGATAATGGAACACACTTCTGTAATCGTTCTTTTGAAGCTCTCATGAGAAAGTATTCGATAACCCACAAGTTATCCACTCCGTACCATCCTCAAACTTGTGGGCAGGTTGAAGTATCGAATAGGCAGATTAAACAAATCCTTGAGAAAATTGTGAATCGAAATCGTAAAGATTGGTCTCAAAAATTAACCGATGCTCTTTGGGCTTACCACACTGCTTTCAAAACAAACTTGGGTATGTCCCCTTATCGATTGATTTTTGGTAAGCCATGTCACTTGCCAGTTGAACTAGAACATAGGGCGTTATGGGCAATAAAAGCTTTGAATCTTGATTTAGAGCAAGCAGGTGAACATAGGAAGCTTCAACTTAATGAACTTGATGAAATTCGAAATGATGCCTATGAAAATGAACGAATTTACAAGGACAGAACAAAAGTTTTTCATGATAAATCAATTTTACGTAAAACTTTCATGCCAGGTCAAAAAGTTCTGTTGTATGACTCAAAACTGCATTTATTTCCAGGTAAGTTAAAATCTAGATGGACAGGACCTTACACTGTGCGGACTGTTTTTCCGTATGGTGCAGTTGAAATTGAGAATCCAACCGATGGATCGTCCTATAAGGTCATTGGTCAATGCCTTAAACCTTACTTGGAACCAATACCCAACCAAGAGGAAGAGCTCATGGTCCTCCATGAGCCAGATTACATTCGGTAAGACGCACTAACCCTCTTTTGTACATATGTAAATATTCTCTTAATTGTTTTTCCGTTTCACTAAGATATGTCTTATTAACGACTGTGAGGACACAGTCACACTCAAGTGTGGGGGGGGATTTACATTACATCAACAATCAAATTTTATGAACTAGGTCATTCATTGAACAAGGATTAACTTAAACTCATAAATAACACCTTGGTTCTTGTTTGATAAGTTGAATTTTTGGGTGATGGGAATGAACATTATTTATTCATTGAATTGTAATGTGTCTTTTTAAGATGCTAGCTTGAGACTGTGCAGACGTTAGTCGTGTTCTGGAGTAAGCGTGTCAACCCTTGTTATACGTGTTAGAATGTGCAAGTAAAAATAATCAAAAAAAAATCAAGAAATAAAAATGATTTTGCACCTACATTAGTTGGATTTTCTGAGTTCGTTTTCATGCATAATATTTTCTTTTCCACTCAAATTTTCAAAATCGTAAGTTCTAAAATCCACTTGGCCCAATTAAGGAGAAATGACTCATTGTAGCGTTCTTCTTCGATACCCCACATTATTCAAACCTAAGTTTTAGTCGATTTACATCCATGTTTTGATAAAATTTTCTTATATTGGTATACTCAAGAACCTTTTCACTGATTTATTTTCAAAGGTTAAATACGTCACTTTATATACCAGTATTACACTACCCATTCCGTACTTGTTTTAAGGTAGGATAACCATATACCACATATTATTTTATATGGGTTATCTATCTTATGAAACTTTGCTTATCATTCCTTTCAGCTTTTTGTATAACATCAATCCAGACTTGTGTGTTGAATTGGAGTTATAGAAGTAGAGTGACTAGGGCACAAAACTTTCCTTTCATGAAGTGTTGGTTATGATTGGTTTAGTAGAGGAGGAATCAAATGAAATAATACGATGTCATTCCATTCCATTTCCGCTCATCATTCATCATGCAAAAGAAAAAAAATGAAAAAAGAAAAAAGAAAAAAAAGGGAAAAGAAAAGAAAAAAAGAGAGAAAAAAGAAAAAAAATGAAATAAAGAGAGAGTCTCTCTGAATAAAATAGTCATTCATCATTCTTGACTATAAAAGCATTCAATTCCATTCCATCCACATCCATTCTACTGTACTTGGAAGTGAGGATTGTAGTAGACGAGATGAAAGGAAATAAAAATGTTCATATGTGCCTTAGTATTACTTTATCTTTTGTAATTTGAAGTTCAACTAATACACTTGCCCTCTTATCTAGAATATTTTTAGAACTTACAAATTTCTCCTTCATCTATGCATAACTCATATCCAATACATTACAGTTACATTGGTGCAAAATTATTCAAAAAAAAAAAAAAAAAAAAAAAAGAATAAAGAAATGATTGGGTGCACATTGTCGATGTGTAGAACTTTGGTTGACACCACGCTCTTAACCTTCAAGACAATTACAGTGTTATCAAGGAATTATGATTCAGCTTGAAAAAAATTTGTTCATTTTTGCACAAATTATGGGATGGACAATTTGGGGCTAAACCGTTATTATTGAAGTTAGGTGAAATCCTTGGAATGTGAAAGACCTTGAATATATTTTTTGATTGATCCGCGTACATAAGACGCTTTGGATTTTGTGGGTAGTATCCGCTGAAAACCCTCACGAGACAACACTCGTCCTACTGGGGACACCCAGAGGTTTAACGGCTTGTTGCATACGCTAAATGCAATCGTGTTTCCTACGAAAGTGTGACATATCTTAGTTTAGTTTATTCGAGGATGAATAAAAAGATAAGTGTGGGGGTATTTGATATACACGTAAATGTGTATATTTTATCCGCTTATTTATCTAGTTTTCTATTTAAAATAATTAATATTGTGTATTTATAGCTGTGTTTTCAGATTGTTGATAAAAAGCTTGGTTTAGAGCATTTGATGGATAAAGCATGAAGAATTTGCTTAAAAAGAGTGAAGTTGAAATTACTAAATCTTGAAGAGTTTAAAGCTTGAAGAACGGTTGCAAATAGAGTTCAGTTGGGTAGATTTGGCTCACTAAAGACTCATGTTGCGTTCACATTGGCTTATTTGCAGACCATCTCACTCATGTTGCATTCACATTAGCTCATTTGCAAGGCCTCTCACTCTACAGCTGCGTTCACACTAGCTTATGTGTTAGTTGGGTTAATTCTTTAGTCCCACATTATGGAATTTGCCAAGTAGCCTTTTTTATATCAGCTATAAATACACTTTATCTCATTCATTGTAAAACACACTTAGTTTTATTCTGTAATTCTCTTCTTGGAATAAAACTCTTCTTCTCCATTTCTCTTAGTGGTTATTTTATTTTATTTATGTTCAGGTTATTTAGTTTCTTTTTATTTTATTTTCTTTTAGCTATATCTAGCTAATCCTTTTTAATTAGGGGGTGATGACGCTGATAGATATGATTCAATATGAATCGCATAGCCAAAAGATTTGAACATCATGTATGTATATCTAGATATGAACTAAGGGCTATGTAACAACCCGTATTTTCAATAACCTGTTATAACATAAATCGAGGCAGAATTTAATTTATAAATCTGAATGAAGGGAAACGGGCTGTGCCATTGCGTTCGTCTCGGAAAAATACGCGAAATAGAGTCCGAGTTTTCGAAAATCGGAGTCCGTATGACCCGATTAAGGCCCAACGAAGTTTTCAGAAAATTTCAAAGTAAAAACAGATTTCAAATTCAAGTTTGAATTTGGAAATTAGGGCAGTTGGGCGCAGGCGGGAAATTTCCCGCCAGACTACCCATGTCGACAGCCTCGTCGACTGGGCAGTCGACATGGTTAGGCCCAAGTCGACAGCCCTGTCGACTTGGGTGTCGACTTGGTTCAGCCGCGCAGTTTTGCCTGGTGCACCATTTTGGGGTTTTGGTTAGGTTTTGGGGCCAGATTCGGTTTTAAGGGCTGAGATTGGAATTAGGGTTTAATCCTAAGGTTGAAACTAATCCTAATCTCTATAAATAAGCCCCTAACCAAACCCTAAATCATCATTATTCAACCCTACAACTAAACTATGGCAAAATCATTCCTCTCATGGCCTCCACTCTCTTCATAAAATTCTAAGTGATTTCTATGAGAGATTTTCCATGCATACAAGTGTTTTCAAGCTTGTATGAGCATCATTAGCTTGCATTCAAGTCAAGTTTCCATATTTACATCATAAAGCAAGGGTTTTGATCATTTTGGCTCAAGGGTTTTTCTATTAGAGCTTGCATTTTGGGTCTATTTGATTGCATAAGGGCTTTGTCATATTTTTGTGTCTTCATAAGCATTGTAAGCCCTTTTCTACTTTCATATTTAAACTCTAAAGTTAATGAATGATGCAAGTTGTGTTTGATCATTATGATATGCAAGTTTATCATGTTATGTTATGCAAGTATGCCATGTTATGATATGCAAGTTTATCATGTTATGTTATGCAAGTTTGTCATGTTATGATATGCAAGTTTATCATGTTATGTTATGCAAGTTTGCTATGTTATGATATGCAAGTTTGCCATATGATATGCAAGTTATGTTATGCAAGTTTGGGTTGATCATTTTGCTCATGTTATCATGTTATGCAAGCTTATCTTGGGTTTATGAGCTTAAAGCTTCAAGCTTTATGCTAAAGGTTGCATTTTGGCAACATGTAAGTTATCATATCCCTTATGATAACTTGCATGTGAGGCTAAATGCGAACTTATGGCCATTTCTACATGTCAATTATCACCATGTATCACCAATATTCTAAGTTTGGTTTTATGCATACTTTTGAGGCCTAAAAATGTAATATGCAAGTATATGAACATATATACATTTCATATGCCACCATGTTAAACTTGTGGCTTCAACACCTTTATGTCATGATTATGCCAAGTTCCCTCTTTCTATCCTTTATGCGCTATTGCGATATGTAAGCGATGGGATTGCGTTTGGGGTTGGGTAAACTTAAAAGACATAAAAACAGAAGATTGTGAATTTACCTATTAAGTTAGGTCTACCCATTGGGAATTTACCTATTAAGTTAGGTCTACCCAAAATGCTTGAAAACTTGTAATATGTTTTGGAAACATAATGGACATGACACTTAGAAAATATAAGTGTGACCAACTCGAGGTTGGGTTGAGTTTGTAGCGTAAACCTACCCGGAACCGACCGGCTTAACTAGTTGCTACAAACAATAGGACCCAATGTGAGAAGTTGGCCATGTTGTACCTTGAACCCGAGGTTAGACCAAGTTGTGGTATAAAGCTACCCGGAACCGACCGGCTTAACTAGTAACCGCAACGAAGTCTAATGTGAGAGGTTAAGGCACATTAATTAATTAATGCCTCATGGTTAGGGTTTAAGTCATGGTCCACTTAATACTTAATCAATGTGGGCTTGGTAGATTAATCAGGGTTAAGTCGTGAACTCATCGTTACACTTAACCAAGTTAATCCATGATTAGCAAGAGGGTTAAACCGTACTTAACCCACTAGAAAATCCTAGCAATGGGGGTCCACTCCAGCAGTAATCCCAAGTTTGTATCATCATGACCTTAGGGACTAGGCTAGGGTGGGGCAAGATTACTGGACTTGAGGTAAGCGACCAAAAACGACGGCCGGGTGGTATGCCGATGTAGTTCCGGACGGACTATGGTCGTGCACGTAGTCCGTATTTGGAGAAGTCACCCATGGGTACCAGTAGATCTAGACTGTGCACTTATGTTTATGGTGTCCAGGGGTTGACACCCTAGGGCTTGATACACCCGACGGGAGACCCAGCACAGTCTGACTACAATTATGTTTGGGCCATATTGACACCAACACGTGACGAGTTAGGCTTAGGGAGCCGATCGATTAGACCGTTTGGTTGGACCTCGTATTAGGGTCATTTCATGTTATTGGGCCAAAGCTTGGGCCAAGGGATCAATACTTGTTTATTCAAGTCATGTTAGCTTGCTAGTACACCTGTGGCGCAAAAACCTTAAACCTGAGTATGCGATGACACCTTTATCTACCTTGTTAGTTAATCATCATGCTAGTATGTTGTTATCCTTATGTTTATCCCTGCTTCTCATGCCAGTTAACTTTATCAGTTTACATTGATTGTAGTAAATCTTACTCAGTCTTTTTGACTGACCTATTTTTCTTTCTCCTCTTTTCTTCCGTTCCCCCCCCCCCCAGGTTCTCAGGGTGGGTATATTGGAGCTTAGCTTGGATTTCTGATCGCTTGCTTGTGGGATTTTAGCTCATGTACGGTCTTGACATGAAGCTAGCTATGGTTATCACTTATTTTGGGGATAGTACTTATGTATTTCAGTTTTTCAGTGATGTTGTTTTTATCTAGACTTGTGCATTTGGAAAGTTGACATTATGTAGTACCAGACTTGTTTTGAAATAGTTTGAAATCTTCCGCTGTTTTACTTATCTTATTTACTCTGTTTACATATATACATATGTTCTTGTTCTGCCTTGATATATCATTATGCATGTTTACCCGATTCAAACGCCCCTCCAAAGTCAGAGTGCTTGCAAGAGACACCCTGGCGGAGGTGGGGTGTTACATTTGGTATCAGAGCATATGGTTTACGAGAAGGAACAAAAAGGTTTTTATAACTTTTGGAAAACTATTTTCAAAACCAAGTATAAAGTATTTTCCAAAGAAAAGTCTAGTTTATTTTGAAGGCTATTCCCCAAAAAGCCATTAGCAAAATTCCTTCGTTTTTCTCCATTCTGAATCTGCCTTTTTCTTCGTTTTCAGTATGGCCGATAACTTTGCTATTCCGGAGGGAGTACACGTACCTGTTTGGTATAGGAGACTTTTGGAGGCTAGGGTGACCGAAGCCGGCCCCGCAGATGTTCCTCCTCCTCCTCCAGTAGTTAATGTTCCCCCTCCTCCTGTCGCTAATGTTCCTCCTCCTCCTGTCGCTGAGGTTCCTCTTCCTCCTCCCCCTCAGCATCCTCAAGCTGACTTCGCAAAGACTTGCAAAGATTTCAAAGCAATGGGTGGCAAAAACTTTCAAGGCACTGAAACTTTTGTAGAGGCCAGAAATTGGTTGAAAGAGACCGAGGATTTATTTGCTATCTTTGGGTTAGACGATCAGAGGAAGATCTTGTTGGAGGTTTGGCTTATGAAGGATGAAGCCGCTTATTGGTGGGAAGTCACCAATGGTACTAGGCCTGTTGAGACTTGGGCCGATTTCAGGGCAAGGTTCGTGCTTAAGTTTCTATCTTCTGCCGAGGAGAATCTGCAAATGGAGAGGTTCATAGCTCTAAAACAAGGAGATATGTCTGTCAAAGAATATGTGAACAAGTTCAATCAGTTAGCTCGTTTTGGCTTGGATATGGTGAGTACTCCTCAGAAGAAGGCTCTTCGTTTTGCTAGAGGATTGAATGATCCGTTGCAGGGATTGGCTATGTCACATATTCCCCATGGGGCCATGTTTGAGAGCTTGGTTGATATGGCGTTACTTCAGGGAGATGTCAAGAAAGAAATCAAGTTGAATGATACTCAAGCCAAGAAGACTGATTCCCAGTGGAAAGGAAATCAGGGTAATCCAAGTGGTCAGAGCAGTCAAGGCAATCAGAACAAGAACAAGAGTCAAGGCAACAAGGGGAACAACAACAAGGGCAATAACAACAAGGGGAAGTGCCATTATTGTGGTTCAGTTGGGCATCTTATTAAGGATTGTAAGAAGAGGAAAAGGAAGAATGGTGAATGCTTTTTCTGCGGTGAGACTGGACATTTCAGTAAGGATTGCCCGAAGAAGCAAGGGCAAGGCCAGGGTCAGACTCAGCGTGCTGGACCTTCAGGAGGGCAAGTTCATGCTCTCAATGCCGCTCCAGTTCCCGATCGAGGTAGTATTTCTGTTGAGAGCCTTGTATATATTTCTGATTTTCCAGTTCGTACCTTGTTTGATTCTGGTGCATCGCATAGCTTTATCTCATCTGATCTTGTTGATAGTTTGCACCTTAGTACTAGCTTGGTAGATGATCCCGTCTGTGTCTCAAATCCTATTGGGGGTTCCGCCCATCTGTCTATGATATGTGGGGATTTGAGGATCTCTATACTGAGTGTAGAGTTCTTGTGTAGTGCTTATGTTCTTGGTTTTAGGGGATATGGATTGATATTGGGCATGGATTGGTTGTCCAGATATGGAGCCATCCTTGATTGTGAGCATAGGGTTGTGAGGCTCGTGACTCGCCTTGGAAACACCCTAGAAATTTCTTGTAATCCGAGAGGTCCCGTCATGTTGTGCTATCTTGAATCACTCGACTCGTCAATGGAAACTCTTCAGTCTGTGAGAGTGGTTCGAGAGTATCCGGATATTTTCGATGAAGTTAGGGGGTTGCCCCCTAAGCGAGAGATTGATTTCCGCATTTATCTGGTGGATAATGCAAAGCCGGTTTCTTTGCCCGTTCGGCACATGGCTCCGCGTGAAAGGCGGGAGCTAAGTAAGCAAGTGAAGGAGTTGCTTGAGAAGAACTTCATTAGACGAAGTATATCTGAATGGGGAGCGCCTGTGGTATTTGCTACCAAGGCAGATGGTTCTCTCCGACTTTGTGTTGACTATCGAGAGTTGAATAAGCTGACTAAGAAGAACAGACACCCGTTACCGAGGATTGATGATCTCTTTGACCAGCTTATCGGTGCTTCTTTTTTCTCTCAGCTTGATCTTGCTACTGGATTCCATCAGCTCAGGGTAGCTGAAGATAGTATAGACAAGACTGCGTTCAGAACGCCAGATGGATTCTTCGAATGGCTTGTCATGCCGTTCGGCTTGACTAATGCACCCGCATATTTCGTGGACTTGATGAGTAGGGTGTTCAGGGAGTTCTTGAACAAGTTTGTCGTGGTCTTCGTAGATGATATTCTGATCTTCTCTAAGGATGAGGAAGAGCACGCAAGGCATCTCGTGGAGGTGATGGATACGCTTAGAGCGCATCAGTTGAAGGCCAAGTTCTCCAAGTGTCACTTTTGGAGAAGGGAAGTTAGATTCCTTGGGCATATAGTATCTAAGCAAGGCTTAGCGGTGGATCCCGCTAAGGTAGTTGCAGTTCAGGATTGGAAGACTCCAAGGAATGCAACCGAAGTGAGAAGTTTTCTAGGTCTTGCAGGCTTTTACCGGAAGTTCATCAAGGACTTCGCGAAGATTTCCGCTCCTCTCACTAAATTGACGAAGAAGAATTTAGTTTTTGCTTGGAGCATAGAATGCGAGCTTGCTTTTCAGAGGCTCAAGAGAGCTCTCACATCAGCACCTGTTCTAGCTTTGCCCGATGGAGGGAAGTTATTTACAGTATACACCGATGCATGTGGCACGGGGTTAGGAGCTGTTCTGATGCAAGAAGGAAGTGTGATATGCTTTGGCGGTAGACAACTCAAAGTGCATGAGAAGAATTATCCCACTCATGACTTAGAGTTGGCAGCAATAGTATATGCACTCAAGGCTTGGCGCCATTATCTTCTGGGAGAAAGATTTGAGCTTTATACCGATCACAAGTCATTGAAGTATCTCTTTTCTCAGAAGGATCTGAATCTGAGGCAACAAAGATGGATGGAATTCTTGGCGTCCTACGATTTTGAGATAGCTTATACCCCTGGCAAGGGGAATGTGGTAGCAGATGCATTGAGTAGAAAAAGTTTGATTCTGAGTCCTCTATTCGTTGAGATGAAGAATTTAGAGTATGTGGCAACCTTTTGATTTCTCTTTGGCGATTGAATCGATGACCGGTTCTTTAGCATCTCTGGAACTCAGACCTACCCTTCTTGATCAAGTTGGGGCTTCGCAGAGAGAAGACCCTCAGATAGTTGAGATTATGGATAAGCTGATTCGAGGAGAGGCGTCTAGTCATCTCGCTCGATATTCTATTGATGACAAGGGTTGGCTGAGGAGAGACGGAAGGTTATGTGTTCCAATGGTAGAAGATTTAGTAAGAAAAGTTCTTGAGGAAGCGCATCGCTCTAAGTTGACTATACATCCGGGTGGAGATAAGATGTATAAAGATATGAAGCGCATTTTCTTTTGGCCTGGGATGAAGAAGGATGTGGCAGAGTTTGTCTCTAGATGTATCATTTGCCAGCAAGTTAAGGCCGAGTCGAAGAAGCCCGGTGGGCTATTGCATCCTCTAGACGTTCCACTATGGAAGTGGGAGAGTATTTCCATGGATTTTATCGATGGGCTACCAAGGTCAAGAAAAGGGAATACGAGCAATTGGGTTATTGTGGATAGACTTACGAAGAGTGCTCATTTCATTCCGGTAAAGAGCAAGAGGACCGCATCTTGGCTAGCGTCTGTATATCTTCGTGAGATTGTGAGACTACATGGAGTCCCTTCTAGTATAGTCAGTGACCGTGACCCAATCTTTACAAGTCAGTTCTGGAATAGCTTGCAAGAAGCTATGGGCACGAGGTTGAATCTAAGTACAGCTTATCACTCACAGACGGACGGTCAAACTGAAAGGGTGAATAGGGTACTCGAGGATCTGTTAGGCTTTGTATTCTGGATTTTGGTGGTACTTGGGAAGACCATCTTCCTCTTGTTGAGTTTGCATATAATAACAGTTATCAGGCAAGCATAGGGATGGCACCATTTGAAGCTTTATATGGGAGGTCGTGCAAGTCGCCTACATGTTGGTGGGAGACTACAGATGAGCTTATACTTGGGCCTGATATGATCAGAGATACATCCGAGAAGGTCGAGTTGATTCGGAGACGGATGAAAGCGGCCCAAGACTGACAAAAATCCTATGCTGATAAGCGAAGAACTGATTTGGAGTTTGATGTTGGGGATATGGTTTTCGTGAAGGTTTCTCCTTTGCGGAATGTGGTCCGATTTGGAGCCGTTGGGAAGTTAGCACCGAGGTTTGTTGGACCATTCCCTATTATAGAGAGGATCGGGCAGATGGCTTATAGAGTGGAGTTGCCCGAGAAGCTTGCTGGAGTACACGATGTTTTTCATGTCTCGTATCTCCGGAAGTGTTTACATGAATCAGCAGAGGTTGTTGAGCCAAGTGTTCTGAAAGATGTGGAAGTGGAGAAAGAGGCTACCTTGAGGAGAGCTCCGATTCGTATCTTGGGGACGGAGACCAAGAAGCTAAGGTATCGAAAGGTCAAGTTGGTGAAGGTTCAATGGGGTGAAGCCGAAGAAGACGCAACTTGGGAAACCGAGGAGAAGATGCGTGGTCTTTATCCATTCCTTTTTGAGGGTACACTCTCATTCTCTTTTCTTTGTTAGCATATCTTTCTCATTGCTATCCATGTTTATCTAGTTTATCGTGTTAATCTCGTCATGAGAACCTTAGGTAGAAACCCTTTGGATGAAACATGTGTTTGAAACATGTTATGCTTGATGTTTGCAAGTGGTTACTCGTGGATGCATTATACACATTAGGCACTAGATCGGCTCACACACTCCTCATATTGCATATGCATGAGTGTTTACGCTTATTCATGGATGAAAATTTTTGTGTTATCACATGGATGTTTCATATGGATGTATGCTATGTGCACACATATAGATGTTATACATTATGTTAGGAATTGCATACATATGGATTCATTTCACTAACATAATTTGCATTGATGATATTTGCATTAGATAAGTACATATACACACACCTTTGCATATGTTCATACAACATTTAGAATCTTGTAAGGACAATGATTGCTCGTGGATGATGTTTTGAGTAGATGGATGTTGGATGGTAGGATACGTTCTTCCTAACTTGAAGATTTCGGGGACGAAATCCTTCAAGGAGGGGAGAATGTAACAACCCGTATTTTCAATAACTTGTTATAACATAAATCGAGGCAGAATTTAATTTATAAATCTGAATCAAGGGAAACGGGCTGTGCCATTGCGTTCATCTCGGAAAAATACGCGAAATAGAGTCCGAGTTTTCGAAAATCGGAGTCTGTATGACCCGATTAAGGCCCAACGAAGTTTTCAGAAAATTTCAAAGTAAAAACAGATTTCAAATTCAAGTTTGAATTTGGAAATTAGGGCAGTTGGGCGCAGGCGGGAAATTTCCCGCCAGACCACCCATGTCGACAGCCCTGTCGACTGGGCAGTCGACATGGTTAGGCCCAAGTCGACAGCCCTGTCGACTTGGGTGTCGACTTGGTTCAGCCGCGCAGTTTTGCCTGGTGCACCATTTTGGGGTTTTGGTTAGGTTTTGGGGCCAGATTCGGTTTTAAGGGCTGAGATTGGAATTAGGGTTTAATCCTAAGGTTGAAACTAATCCTAATCTCTATAAATAAGCCCCTAACCTAACCCTAAATCATCATTATTCAACCCTACAACTAAACTATGGCAAAATCATTCATCTCATGGCCTCCACTCTCTTCATAAAATTCTAAGTTATTTCTATGAGAGATTTTCCATGCATACAAGTGTTTTCAAGCTTGTATGAGCATCATTAGCTTGCATTCAAGTCAAGTTTCCATATTTACATCATAAAGCAAGGGTTTTGATCATTTTGGCTCAAGGGTTTTTCTATTAGAGCTTGCATTTTGGGTCTATTTGATTGCATAAGGGCTTTGTCATATTTTTGTGTCTTCATAAGCATTGTAAGCCCTTTTCTACTTTCATATTTAAACTCTAAAGTTAATGAATGATGCAAGTTGTGTTTGATCATTATGATATTCAAGTTTATCATGTTATGTTATGCAAGTATGCCATGTTATGATATGCAAGTTTATCATGTTATGTTATGCAAGTTTGCCATGTTATGATATGCAAGTTTATCATGTTATGTTATGCAAGTTTGCTATGTTATGATATGCAAGTTTGCCATATGATATGCAAGTTATGTTATGCAAGTTTGGGTTGATCATTTTGCTCATGTTATCATGTTATGCAAGCTTATCTTGGGTTTATGAGATTAAAGCTTCAAGCTTTATGCTAAAGGTTGCATTTTGGCAACATGTAAGTTATCATATCCCTTATGATAACTTGCATGTGAGGCTAAATGCGAACTTATGGCCATTTCTACATGTCAATTATCACCATGTATCACCAATATGCTAAGTTTGGTTTTATGCATACTTTTGAGGCCTAAAAATGTAATATGCAAGTATATGAACATATGTACATTTCATATGCCACCATGTTAAACTTGTGGCTTCAACACCTCTATGTCATGATTATGCCAAGTTCCCTCTTTCTATCCTTTATGCTCTATTGCGATATGTAAGCGATGGGATTGCGTTTGGGGTTGGGTAAACTTAAAAGACATAAAAACATAAGATTGAGAATTTACCTATTAAGTTAGGTCTACCCATTGGGAATTTACCTATTAAGTTAGGTCTACCCAAAATGCTTGAAAACTTGTAATATGTTTTGGAAACATAATGGACATGACACTTAGAAAATATAAGTGTGACCAACTCGAGGTTGGGTTGAGTTTGTAGCGTAAACCTACCCGGAACCGACCGGCTTAACTAGTTGCTACAAACAATAGGACCCAATGTGAGAAGTTGGCCATGTTGTACCTTGAACCCGAGGTTAGACCAAGTTGTGGTATAAAGCTACCCGGAACCGACCGGCTTAACTAGTAACCGCAACGAAGTCTAATGTGAGAGGTTAAGGCACATTAATTAATTAATGCCTCATGGTTAGGGTTTAAGTCATGGTCCACTTAATACTTAATCAATGTGGGCTTGGTAGATTAATCAGGGTTAAGTCGTGAACTCATCGTTACACTTAACCAAGTTAATCCATGATTAGCAAGAGGGTTAAACCGTACTTAACCCACTAGAAAATCCTAGCAATGGGGGTCCACTCCAGCAGTAATCCCAAGTTTGTATCATCATGAGCCTAGGGACTAGGCTAGGGTGGGGCACGATTACTGGACTTGAGGTAAGCGACCAAAAACGACGGCCGGGTGGTACGCCGATGTAGTTCCGGGCGGACTATGGTCGTGCACGTAGTCCGTATTTGGAGAAGTCACCTATGGGTACCAGTAGATCTAGACTGTGCACTTATGTTTATGGTGTCCAGGGGTTGACACCCTAGGGCTTGATACACCCGACGGGAGACCCAGCACAGTCTGACTACAATTATGTTTGGGCCGTATTGACACCAACACGTAACGAGTTAGGCTTAGGGAGCCGATCGATTAGACCGTTTGGTTGGACCTCGTATTAAGGTCATTTCATGTTATTGGGCCAAAGCTTGGGCCAAGGGATCAATACTTGTTTATTCAAGTCATGTTAGCTTGCTAGTACACCTGTGGTGCAAAAACCTTAAACCTGAGTATGCGATGACACCTTTATCTACCTTGTTAGTTAATCATCATGCTAGTATGTTGTTATCCTTATGTTCATCCCTGCTTCTCATGCCAGTTAACTTTATCAGTTTACATTGATTGTAGTAGGGCTTACTCAGTCTTTTTGACTGACCTGTTTTTCTTTCGCCTCTTTTCTTCCGTTTCCCCCCCCCCCCCCAGGTTCTTAGGGTGGGAATATTGGAGCTTAGCTTGGATTTATGATCGCTTGCTTGTGGGATTTTAGCTCATGTACGGTCTTGACATGAAGCTAGCTATGGTTATCACTTATTTTGGGGATAGTACTTATGTATTTCAGTTTTTCAGTGATGTTGTTTTTATCTAGACTTGTGTATTTGGAAAGTTGACATTATGTAGTACCAGACTTGTTTTGAAATAGTTTGAAATCTTCCGCTGTTTTACTTATCTTATTTACTCTGTTTACATATATACATATGTTCTTGTTCTGCCTTGATATATCATTATGCATGTTTACCCGATTCAAACGCCCCTCCAAAGTCAGAGTGCTTGCAAGAGACACCCTGGCGGAGGTGGGGTGTTACAGGTTAGATTTGAACCTTCATACCCTGTGTCGTTTAAGAGCTGTGCTCCTTCATAGGGTTTATTCGAGTCCGATCTAACACTTATCAGATTTAGATTTAATATTTAGGGTTTTAGAAATAAAATAGTGAATCTGTCCTGATAGCCTATGGTTGTTTAAGTGCTGAGCTCCTGCATAGGCTATACTTGTTGTTATTTACATATTTGTTTCTAGAAATCTAATTATCGTTGATTCATGTTTGTGACAGAAACATGAATTAGATATGTATTTATTCGATTGGCTATTGATGAATATTAATCTAATCTATGTCATTACTCCCTTATTACTTTCTTTATTGTTAAAAACTCGCTTTTTGTTTATTTTCTGTCAATTTGCAATTCAATCAAAATTCTGGAATAACTTGAGTGGATTTATTAATTAAAATATTTTTGGTCCCAGAGTTCGACACCCTCTACAACAATCCTTGTTGTTTAGGAAAACCGAACGGATTTTACAGTTGTTTACAACTGTTTGATTTGTTCGCAAACAAATTCTGAGCTCATATGCAAAATTTCATTTTTTAAGGGCTATGTATTGCTAACCGAAAGCCCCAGCTAATTGCCACTATTCCGGATCTCGGAATATATCGAAGCTTATACTTTTTGGAGTTATAAAGGGCATTTTGAACTCAATGGAAGTGGTTTCGAGTCCAAATTCATCTGTATGCAAAATGGCTATTTTTAAGGGCTATATTTCCATATCGACTATTCTGAATTTTCAACTGGACATAACTTTTTATTCCCGTTATGAAATTTTTATTTTTTGGATTCGTTGGAAAGATATTTTCAAATAGATTCTAATATTTTTGGCTTCACTAAAATACGGTTTATTTTGAATCCTGTACATTCATTTGAAATTTGAAATCGAATTTTCAGACTACTGCGCCATTTTCAATTCCTTTTATAATTTAAAATAAATATTTATATTCTAACGACGATTCAAATACATATATACTTCTAATTCCCTTCAAAATAAATTTCTCGTCGTTATTATTTAAAATAATCCATTTTAAATATTCAAAATTCATTAAAATTGCCAAAATAAATTTTTTAAATTGGCTCAGATTTCTGGGTTATTACAACTAATATAAATCTGAACAATCAAGAAACCATTACCATCATGTAATAGAAACAGAGTAGCGTCAGCACATACCTTTTTAAGACCATTTTCCAAAAGATATGAACAAAGACAATCATACCAAGCTCGAGGAGCCTGTTTAAGACCATATCATGCTTTTTCTAGTTTGTACACTTGATTTGGAAATTCATGACTCTCAAAACCAGGGGGTTGTTCAACAAAAATTTCTTCTTTCAGCTCACCATTCAAAAAGGCACTCTAAACATCCATTTGCTTAAGTCTAAAACCTTTAAAACATGCAAAACTTAGAAAAATTCTAATTGCTTCTAACCAAGCAACTGGAGCAAATGTTTCATCGAAATCAATGCCTTCAATTTGATTATATCCCTTAGCAACCAACCTAGCTTTGTTTCTAATTACATTTCAAGATTCGTCAAGTTTATTTTTAAACACCCATTTTGTTCCAACAACTGGATAGTCTTTTGGCCTAGGCACCAAATTCCATACTTTATTCCTCTCAAACTGGTTAAGTTCCTCTTGCATAGCTAAAAACCAAGATTCATCGTTAAGAGCAATATCATATGAACTTGGTTCTATTTCAAAAATAAAAGCATTGTGAATACAGAAAGCACAAACATTCTTATTGAGAGAAGAACGGGTGTGAACGCCAGCCGTTGGACTTCCAATTATCAAATCTGAAGGATGATTGGGTTTGAATTTCATCCTTTCAACTTCAGTTGTTGCTTCTGTGACTTCTTCGTTGTTTGCCTCAACTTCATTTCTATCTTTCTCGCCTTCTTGCACACCACCTTCATTTTATCCTTTTTAGAAGCTATCTCTATGTCTGATTCATTGAACTTCACATTAATGGTCTCCACAATTGTTCTTGATTGTTTATTGAAGACTCTGTAAGCTTTGCTCCTCGAAGAATAACCCATGAAGATTCCATCAACTGTTTTTGGTTCAAACTTTCCAAGTTGATCTCCTATGTTCATAATATAATAAGGGCATCCAAAAACTCTAAAATATGAGATGTTAGGCTATTTGTCAGACCACAGTTCATATGACGTTTTATTAAGTATTGGTCTAATCATGACTCTATTCATTACATAGCATGAAGTATTAACTGCCTTAGCCCAGAAGGTTTGAGGTATTTTATATTCACATAACATAGATCTAGCCATCTCTTACAATGTACGATTTTTTCTTTCGACCACCCCATTTTGTTGAGGTGTTCGAGGAGCAGAAAATTCATGTTTAAAACCATTTTCTTCACAAAAATTTTCAAAATCTAAGTTTTCAAATTCACCTCCATGTTCACTTCTCAAAGTTTTAATTGAAACACCTTTTTCATTTTGAACAAGTTTTGAAAACTTTGAAAAATAATCAAATGTTTCAGACTTTTTGGCTAGAAAATAAACCCATGTAAATCTAGAGTAATCAACAACCAATACATAACAATAACATTTACCATTTAAACTTGCAGTATCAGTAGGTCCAAACAAATCCATACGAATTAATTCAAGAACACGTGAAGTACTAATAACATTTTCTGGGTGGAATGACGAGCGACTAAGTTTAGCCATGGAGCAAGCCTTACACACTTTGTTATTTTTAAATTTCTGATGAGGTAAACCTCTGACAAGCTCATTTGATTCTAGTTTTTCAAGGAGATGCATACTAGCATGTGCTAGTCTTCAATGCCATAAAACTGCCTCTTCTTCAGTGGCAACCAAACTTCTAGAAACAATTACATCATCAAAAGAGAGCGTGTAGATATTCCCTTTTCTTTTACTAGTAAAAACAACTTTTCCAATGAATGTATCGATGATCTTGCAAATATCACTGTCAAAAACTACATTCATTCCTTTGTCACAAAGTTGGCTTATGGAAATAAGATTGTGATACAAATTATCAACATATAAGACATCAACTAAGGCAAAAATGTTGTTACCTACTTTTCCCTTACCAATAATCTTACATTTGTTGTTGTCACCTAATGTCACACTCCCACCTTTATATCTTTCTAGGCTAAGGAACAATTTCTTGTCTCCTGTCATATGTCTGGAGCAACCTGAATCCAAATACCAATTTTTTTGCTCTTTAGCCCGCCAACATACCTACACAAGAAGAGAGAACGATGACCTAGAGACGTTCCTAGGTCCAAAAATATCAGTGACTGAAGTATGATGAGAGCAAGGATCTTTTGGAACCCATATTTGTTTTTTTCTCTTATTTGTGTTCCAAAATTTATGGTAATTTTGTGCCAAGTGTTTAGGAACCCAAACTCTAGTGAATTTTCTGATTTTATTCCTATTCTTGCAATTTTCAGAATTATGGCCAATTTCCCCACACTTAACATACTTAGGAAAGATGCTTCTACCTTTCGCATTGTCATTCATAGTCACATCATCTTGTACTTTACCAAAACCAAGTCCTTTTCCATTGTTAGCAAACAATTGGTTTCCTAGCAACATTTTGAAAGATGTTTGTCCAATTGAAAACTTATTTAAGGTGATTTCAAGATTCTGGACTTTGGTTCTTAGTGCTGTATTTTCGTCCACAAGTGAAGTGCATCTTTTAATAAAATTCTCTCTCTTAATCTCATCAGTTTCTTTCAAGGTCAAAATTTCTTTTTCAATATTGTCAATGGTGGACTTGAGAGTCCATATTTCTAAAAAAAATCTTTAAGTTTTTCGACTTTTGTTTCTAATGTACGAATGATTTCAGAAAGATGTTTACACATTAAAAACAAATCATCATAACTATATACCTCAGTCGATTCCTCTCTATCGTCTTCTGAATCAGATTTTTCCATAAAGCATAAGTTTCTTTCTTCCTTGCTGCTACTTGAGTCTTCTTCTCCTTCCTCGTCATCCCAAGTTATAGAAATGGCTTTCTTTTTCTTCTTGTTTCTTTGTGCTGTAGAAGGGGATAGTTTGGTTTCAGATGCCCAGGCTTCTGACTGTTGTAGCAGAGTGGTTCCTCATCTGAATTGTCAGAGTTCTTCATCTTGTTGGATTTTGGTTTGTTTCTTCGAGGTTTAAATTTGCTCCACTTTGCGATTTGTCTGACGGCCATTGCAAGTTGTTTGATGGAGTCTTCTCCATCGCTATTGACAGTATTGGAAAAAGCAATGGACTTCTTCTTCAGATCAGAGTTGTTGCGATCTTCTCATGATTGTAGCTCCATTTCATATGTCATTAGATTTCCAACAAGCTCTTCCATGCTCAGATTACTCAAATCCTTTGATTCTTGAAAGGCTGTGACTTTTGCTTCGAAGTCCATTGGAAAAACACGCAGGATCTTCCTTACAAGTTCAACTTCAGTAAAGACTTTTCCAACAACTCTGGCATTGTAAACTAGCACAGAGAAACGTCCATACATGTCCTTGATACTTTCATCCTTTTGCATTGTGAAATTTTCATACTCATTGCTGAATAAAGCAAGACGAGATTCTTTCACTTGAGATGTTCCTTTGTGAGTGACCTCCGAAGTATGCCAGATTTCCTTAGGTGTGTTACAATGGGAAATTCTGTTATATTCAGTTTTATCTAAAGCACAGATCAAGGCATTCATGGCTTTAGAATCAATTGAGTACAATTTCTTATCATTGGCATCCCACCTTTCTTTTGGTTTAGGCATTTCAATTTCGTTAACAACTACAGTGGGTGGTTTAACTAGTTTCAATGATATCCCAGACATCATAGTCAATAGAAACAAGATAGATTTTCATTCTAGCTTTCCAATACGCGTAATCGCTACCACTAAACATGGGTGGTCTAGCAATAGATTGTCCTTTAGAAAAAGCATTATTCATTAATGTCATGACTCTAGAGTTAAAAAACATAGGCTCTGATACCAATTATAGGATCAATATTAACCCTAGAGGGGGGTGAATAGCGTTTAACAGTAATAAAAACAATCACAGAGTAATGAAAACTTATAGTAAAGGAAAATCACACACAGAGATACCGAGCTTCGGCAATTTGTGCCTACTACTGCCTTTCTAAGATTTCTACTAGGAGTTACAAACAGATCCCGCTTACAATCCAATGTAAACTTGCAACGCCTACTCCTGTCCTAACCCTAAGCTCAAAATCCTAGACTGGCCTGTTTACACTAGACCAGATTTTCCCGGACAGACCAGTAATCTGTAAACCCTAGTTTTATTTGAAACTAGAAAAACAAGAATTGAAGTTAGAAAGGTAAAACAAAAAAGAATACAATAAAAACAAGCCCTTAAATAAAAAACCCCCTTTGTATCTATAATTATAAATCGGCCATCCCCTTTGTCTTTTATTTTCCAAGCCCAAAAAGAAATTGGCGGCTAGGGTTTCTCTGAATCGTCTAGGGCTTCTTCAAAAATTGAATCACCATGGTTCGATGTTCCTTCAGTTGATTGATTCTACCTTCGAGGTCAAATCCGATTTGTTCTCTACTTCGATAGAATACTGTAAGTTCTCTGATTTAAGCTTTTGAGTTGTTTTCAAATGGGTTGGATGATGTTGATGATGAAATTGTGTGTATTTATAGGGGTTCTGAAGCCCTTGCTCTCTGATTTCAAATCAATGCCTTGCCTGATTCTATTTCCTTTGATTTGTGTGATTTTATATTGGGTTATAGTAAACCCTGGGCACTCTAATTTCTCGATGTAATTCGTTCTGGTTGATTGTGTGTTTCCTTTCTTTGATTTCCTTGATTTACATGGATTTGCTCGGCTTAAATGACTTTCCCTTTTTGATATTCTTGGCTTTGATTAACTTACGTGACTGTTGTGATGCATCCAGACATGTTTTAGATCTTTAATGAATCTGGAATATTTATTTCCTCTTTTGCCTGAATTGTGACAATTTTATTTCTTTGATGATTTCATGCCGAAAATGATTGATACTTCATTGTGAATTCAAAAATACGATTGTGTGATAACATGCCAAATTTATCACTTGTTGTATACTTGTCAAAATTCTCTTTTCCAAAAATTGGAAACACTGATTTCTCGCGTTAAAAAGTACTTTAGAAACATATTTTTGCCAAGAAAAAAATGCCAAATTTATTGAATTTTCACACACTTTGAAATACAGTGAACTTTTAAAGAAAAACTTTTTGCACTGCCATATATTTTCATGTTGAAATTCTGAAATGCTTTGCTCACTTTCATGTACACATGTGTACTACATATAGTTGTGTCACACATGCATCTATGTTCCCATTTGCACTACTGTGTTGATGCTTGGTTATGTCCTTGACCATTTTGAACTAACCCTTAAAAAAAAATCTGTTCTGCTTCGTCACATTTGAATTGTGTTATAGCACCATTTTGACACTTGTATTACAGCACCATGTACACATGCTTTTGCTGTCCCATTTATTTCACTGAGCTTGACCATTCAGTTTGTATGTGCTTCACTTTGACTTGGAACTGAGATGTACCATGCTTGTATCTCCACTTTGCTTGACCATGATTATGCTTGTGTTGTGTACACTACTTGTACACCCAAAACTGCACTATGTATTTTGTTGTGCCATTAAACTCGGCCCAGATTTGTTTGACATGTATACCCATGTCCATGCTATGTTTGCACAATGCTTCATGAAGACTTGCTTATTTAGTTTGCACCATTATGCTTCACTGTTTGAACTGTATTACACTCATGCATGTACACTGTTTGTAGATGATGCTCAGCCCTTTATTGTGTATGCTGCATTGTTGACATGTCATGATTTCCAGTTTGTGTTTGTTGATCTAAAATTTTGCATTTCCATTTCTCTTTTGATTTTTGACATGTCTTGTATATGTGACACTGTATTATACTTCAGTAGACTTACTGTACTGTGTTGGGGCTGGTCAGAATCAGCTGAGTTTAATGCTGGCTCTGATCAGCATACCAGTATAGTTATGTCGAGGCTGATCAAGTCAAAAATATGATAAAAACACACAGAAAATTTGAGACAAACAAAAAATTATAAAATAAATTTTTATTTGTTCAGTGTCTATTTTTAGTTCCAGTCTATTGAGTGTATTTCTTTTCCTGACAGGTTTCAGGATGATGTCATAGGAGCAGAGACAAGATGAAGAGACAATAAGAGTATATAGAAAAAATTCTTGAGTGAGAGAGAAAACTGTAGTGAGGTCCAAAAGTAGAGAACTAATGTATGAATATTTGTATAGCTGAGAGTTCAAAAGATTTGTACTGCTTTTTGGTAGTGAAATAAAAATATGTTTTTGAATAGTAAACGCTTGTGTAAATTTTTAATTTTTGTGTAGAAGCATTACTAGACAAAAATATTTTTATTCCAGTATGATGTGAAGAACAGAAAATAGTACAAAAATAAAATATGTTTGTTATCATCGAACAAAAAATCACAGGCTCAACATAGCATAACAAGGGAACATCTATAAAACGCCAAGTATGAACAAGTGGAGCTCAAAATACAATATGTCCAATAATATATACACCTGATTTCAATGGTGTACCTATTGAATGAATCATAATGGGTTACAAGTCACAACAGGCCACAACACAACATTGAGTGTCATATCCAGTGAAGCACACTAAAGGAGTTCAAGAAATTTAGTTCTAACATGCATATGGTAGTGCAAACCGGTGTATTGAGCAAGTGCATTTGATAGTACAATTGAAGAATAAGAAATAGTGGCAAGTGGCCTAATTGGTACATATCCAACTAGAAATAAGGCATGGGATGATCGGAAGCAGTGCATCTACACACACACACATACACACACACACACACACACATATATATATATATATATATATATATATATATATATATATGTGTATAAATACATATATACATATACAGATCCATTGTATATATGAATACATATATACATATACAGATCCATTGTGATATAACCGGTCATTAAGTGAAATCACTAGCAATAACCCTAGTTAATATACAACCAAAAAATGCAGCAATATCCTAGATAACAGAATTAGCTACTATATTCAAATTTAGTCAAATTCGAAATACTTGAAGTGAGAAAATCATGAGTTTAAAACTCACCTTGAATGCAACAGCAAGGAGGCGCAGGCCGTGGGCTCGACGCGGTTTCAAATTGGCTATAAATGGTGGACTACGCGACGGTGCTTTCGGCATTGAAAGAAGAAAGTTGCGATTTAAAGAAGAAGGGGAGAGGGAGGAAACTCGGCCAAAGGAGGAGCGATTTTCTCCTTCTGAATTGGTGATGAAACAATTTTTCAGAGGCCATTAAAAAGAAGAGGGTTCTCGATTTTGTGCTGAAGAAATTGGGGGACCAATGTGATTTTTATAGAAGAAAAAATGGTGGAGATAAGAAAGAAGTCAATCAATAGATATTAGGATATCTACACGTTTCAGAGTATAAGTTGGCGAAATATTTAACTGAGGTAGGTTATATTTAGTTTAATTTAATATTAATTCTACCGCGAATACCACAGAACGTTTTAATTTCGTACCGTCGGCACAATCTCTGAATGTAACGAAAATTATACGTACCTCTTCATCTTCGCGTTCCGAATCCAATAAAATTAGTCTGGCTGTAATCCGACTACGTTAGTATATAATGTTAATTTAATTCTAAATCATTTATCGGTTAACCGATTTTATTCCGTTTGTTCACCAACAACTCTGTTCATTTCCAAGTTTGAAACGTTAAGCTCAATTTCTTTATATACACAAATATAAACATATCCAAGCCGATATCCATATATTTCAACAAATAAAATTCCTTATTCATTTAATGTCAATAACATTTATTTTTAAATTTAACTATTTATAATTTCGGTCGAATTTCAAATCCAATTCAAATATCCAACCAAATTCAATTCTAATATTCAACCAAATTCCATTCAAATATTCAACAATAAATATTTGATTCCCAACTAACCATTCTGAATTAAATATTGAGTTCAAACAATATATTCGATTTTTAAATTCTAACTCAAGTATCAATATAATTTTGAATATTCACAGTTAAATCTTTAATTAATTTTATGTTCCAGTTGTCGAAATTTCTAGGACATTACAATCTCCCCCCCCCCTCCCCCAAAAAAACTTTTCGTCCCCGAAAAGGAGAGATTGTTAGAGTTATACCAATGTATGCTTCATATTTTTATATTTGCATGAAATTTTCCCATAATTAATTTAAATATTGATATTCAAGTCATCGATCTTCCTTATTTATCCATCATATTCAATTAACTCGGAAAAAAAATCAAATTTCCTTTCTTATAGTTGGAGATCAATTTTAATCAAACACAATTTTATTTATCCTACGAATCAGATTTTATTTATTTCCATGCTTTTTACAACTTTTTTCAATTTTCTTAAATCAATTTCTACCAAAATTATTTAGAGATATCTTCCAATTTCTCATTCTATCTAATCTTCTAAGAGATTCAAAATCATATAATCCCCTTTCAAAATCAATCTCTTTTTAAATTACAATTTCTGCATAAGTTTGATTTATGCATCTCAAATTATTCCGAATTTCTTTATAAACCTCATCTGCCAATGTTTACTCATCCATTATTGTACTTAATCCAAGTTCAACCAAATCTCCTTACATTCGATCCATTTAATCTTTCCCAGCACTCATTGAAGAGTGTAAATAACATCTCCTCTTCAAGTCGACAATTTGTAAATTGAAGGCTTGAAAATTTCCAAAATCTGAAATCTTATATAACTTTTATACATAACCCAAAATTCATACAGGAAATATTTGTATTATTACTCTAAAATTATGGAACTGAAATACTTTGAAATCCTCTTACTTACGTAGGCACGTTTTAATCTCAAATTATTGATTTGAACATATTTGATAACTCAAAATTTGACAAGTCTATTGTCGTTCTCATAGATGTTAGGCATACTCTGGCCAGATGCACGACTAAAATCTCCAAGTACTAAATATCCTTGCTTCAACTCCCAGTGAAATTTTTTTCAAAATTTCCTTTTAAAAAAAAACAGATACGGAAAGTACCACTGTGATGTTGATTGTTCATGAACTGCAGATATTCAATGGTTTCATCTAGTTCCCCCAGAAAACATCTGTATCCATAGGAAATCACTTCCTTGCGAATTTCATCATGGACATATCAACGGAAGACATTTAAGAATCAAAAGAAAATATGAGGTCACTTAGTGTGGCTGCTCTATCTCAAGGTCAAAAAAAACAAATTATCAAATTACGAAGATAAATCAAGTCACGAGGACCAATCAAGCCACAAAGAAAAATCAAGTCACGAAGACACAGTGTTGCATCAAACAGGTGGCTCAGTATCACTAAGATATCTCAAACATCACATGGCTCCATTCTACCTTTAGTAACTCCAGTGGTTACATCTCTTCCATTTGTAGATATACCATGTGGGTCGCATGTAAACAATGGTTTTGCCTAAGTACCCTAGGAAACATCCATACCCGTAAGCTTTCACAGCTTTGCGGATTACGCCCTTATAAAACGACTGCAGATAGCAACAGACACAATGGTTACGCTTGGTTCCCCTAAGAAACATTCGCCCACCTTAGGCCATCTACAGCTCTGTGAACTCGCTCACGGTCGTGTTCTTCCAGGAACTACGAGAACTCATGAGTTTTACGTCTGGACAACATACTACCACCTGCAACACATCTCAACTAAGCTTGAAATTCAATGGAGAAGGAAGGTACTTTCCTTATTTCAAAACATACGATACTATGTACAATCTTGTACTTATATATTTTCTTATCATATTTTCCAAATCATGCTTTTTAACCCATCATTGTTATATAAATTCTATCATATAAGATTTTATCTCAATCCATTACCTTTCAAATATTTTCGAATTCACAATATTCTTATATATTTTTCATATAATTTTCGAAAACTTCTATGTCCACTATCCAAAATCAAATATCCACAAATTTCTATTAAAATTTCAAAATTTTAGTTTTGATCTCTCAATCAATTCAGATACTTGATATCTTTTCAAACTCGGATTTATGAATATATTGGCTATAATTCAAATTTTCTTCCAAATACCAATTATTAAGTTCATCACTTAATTCAAATCATTATGCTCTCAAAAAATCAAATTTCTCATTCATGCACTATTACTCTTCCATATTCATATACTTCGGCCGTAAAATATCAAGCGAACAACTCTCTAAGTATCAACCCCAAAAGCCGAAACCAACTTCAGATCAACACTTAGAAAGTCATTCAACTTGAGTAATCTCCAGTCAATTTCTAATTTCCTTAACTCCATTTCTTAATTTCTTATCAAATCATTTCTTATGCAACTCTCGGATTCAATTCACAATCCACTTTTTCTACGAAAATCGTTGATTATAACAATAATTCACGCCTTTTTAAATATTTAACTTCAAAATATGATTTATTCACTAATCTAATACATAATTAATTAATTAATAATATATTAAATTTTGATTAAAACGGAAAGTAAATAGTACTTTCTTGAAATTCGACATAGTTGACTTCCATGAATAACTTTCTTTCGAACAATCTCTTATTTTATAATATATTCCAAACTTTGGAACAATCTCACCATACTGGTCAACTCCATTTCCTTTATCCCCAATTTCATTTGAAATAATTTTGCTTTCACCCATTATTTACTTCTACAAAGTGAATATTATTCTTTTTATAGGATTCTGGACTCGTCACATCAAATTAGCTTTGATTTCATTCAAATTTAGGTTTAAATATCTCTTCATTCATATTTCACTTCACTTATAACTATCGTTTACCATTCACTTCTTGTTAGTCAATTAACAAGTTTATAACTTATTATCGAATTCATATATTCAATTATAGATTATTGGTTCGAAACCAATTATAATTTATCTTGCCAAGTTCTGAATAATTCAGATAAATTAGTAACACAATTCAAAACAATCAAATTCCAATTATAACCATTTTGATTTTATTTATATTCCGAATATCAAAATAAAATTCATCGTTTCATTTTTGAAATGATTTCAAATTTCCCTTTTCATTCAGATTCCCATCTGAATTCTTGTTTCCAGCATATTTATGTTGTCTTTGATTGCTAAAATACGCAATTAGAGAAATTGATCCATTGATTCTCTTATACTTATTTTCCTTAGATACCATTCAATGATGGATTTGGGATTCAACCTAAGGGAACCTTGTCAAAGAAAAACTACCGCAAAAATCTGTTTCAAAGACTGAGGATTACGAAAAATTTTAAATCTCAAAATAATTTTTGTTTCCGCTGTATTAGTTTTAAAATACAAGTTTCAAAATATAATTTTTTTTAATGCTTTCAAAAATTTATGTTTCAAAACATCTTTTTCAAGATCCGTTTTAAACCCAATAAGCTAAGCTTTGAATAAACCAAAGCTCTGATACCCCTTGTAACGTCCTGCCTTTTTGATCGTTTCAAATAGGAAATTAAACCAACGTAAAACATTCAAAATGACGGATCATTTTTTATCTTATAGAGTTTAAAATAGAATCAACAAAGAAAACAAAGAATAAACAGATAACACAATATTGAACAACGAAATAAATTTTTATATATTAGCCAGAGTTTTTATACAAAAAATTTTATACAGCGGAACTTAACAACACTTTGAATACAAGAAAAATGTTTACTGTTTTAAAAACTTCAGAATGCGCCATCTTCAAATTTTCCAGCTTCGTCAATCTCGAATCTTAAGCTATAATCTTTAAATCTGTAATGCTCGGGTCTGACCCGAGCATTCCATGAAAAAACATAAAGCACTCAAGTCAGGATTAATCTTTGTTCAAGTAAATTAACTTCAATAGAAACTGAAGTATAATAGTCAACCCTACAAATTATTCAATTTTGAGTACATCGAACCCAAGAGAGACTGTCGAAATATAACATAGCAACTTAGAATAAACAAATCTGGACAGCATGTATATCTATGTATACACGTATGCCGATGATATGTTTATACACATACGATAATATATATACACACATATGCTTGGCCACAACATATATATATGTCAAAGTTATGCTTCTACTAAAAAAACAACAACATATATATATATATATATATATATATATATATTTATATATACATGTATGCCGATGATATGTTAAACACATACGATAGTGTATACACACACACACATGCATCGACCACCAAGTATATACATGTCAAAGTCTGTGTATGTAGTTTTAAATTGCCAAGCCAAAATGAAACTATAATGGACACAAAACAGTGGATAGAAAAATGTGTACATTTAAACGAAGCAGAGAAGGGATAAAAGGGATTAATTTCTCACTAGGTTCAAAGAATGGTTTCTTGTAATAACTGTGAATCATATATGCACAGGCATACCTCAAGTTCACAGTATGGGGAGAGCTTACGACCTGGCATCAGGTTTAGTGCTAGACATATGTGCACCAAGTGAAAAATGTAACTCAAGTGACGTGTACAGCAATAACAATTACAAATTCAAGTCTGCATCGACCATGCAGCGGTTCAGCAAAACAGAGACAAAGGGGCAACTTTTATAAAAAAGGCATAAGACTCCAGTCTGATGTGCAATAAGCACAAGCTAATGCAACAAAATGTCACACACTAGCATAAATTCAAGCTTATCCTCAGCTCAATCTGGCAGTGAAGTTATACAAGTACAAGGGGCTTGCACAAGGCACAAGTTCACGGTCCAGTGAATGCTCAAGAGAAGTGTAAGTCATAATTATAGGTGCATAAAGTTTTAGGTTCAGACATAGTAAAAAGCATATGCTAAGTGAACCTAGTTTCAAACATGCATATAGTTAATGCATGATGCACCAAACACAAAGCTTAGGGAAAATTTGTTCACATGGCAGCAATATGCAGTACAAGCAAATAGTTTCAAAGAGCTTCAGGAAAACAATCAAGATATATCAATTGCAATGGAATGTACACATGGTACACGACTCAACAACGAAGAGTTTTAGGTCAAGACGGTAATGACAAGAAATGACTGAATGCAAGCCATAACAACATCAGGTTCGTATAGCGGATAGCTCAAACAAGAGCAATGGAGTAGTGCCATGCCTAAATTAGGTAACCAAGGCACAAAAAAATACACAGTCAAATAACGTAGTAACAAGGTAACATCAGATTACAAATAAAGGAATGTGTTGAAGAATAAAGGCACGAATGATACCAAGATTACAATAAGTACCAAGCAGACAGTAAAGTGGCTTAAATCAGAGCAACATGGACTCGATTTTGAGCAAGAGGTAAACCATTCACACGATCAGGGTTGAGCATAACTGGGGCACATATATAAAATGCCAAGTATGAATAGGTGGAGCTCAAGATACAAGATGACCAATTATATATACATTTGTTTTCAATGGTGTACCTACTGAATGAATAACAGTGGGTTACAAGTAATAAACATGTATTTTCATCACCAATTTGTGGAATTATGTTAGGGATTGCAGAATGTATTGTTAACGCAAAACAAACACTAGAGGGGTGAATAGTGTTTTTGAGAATTTAAAAAAAGTCTAAAACTTACGTGAAATACTATATGGATCAAACACCATAAACACAATCAAAGAATCAAACATAAATATAAACAAAAATAAAATGGGAAAAAAAGAAAGAACACACGAGATTTTGTACTGGTTCGGAATTGCTCCTACATCCAACCCCACGCAACACTAGATTGCGCAGAGTTTTATTACTATATTAATAGTCAATTACAACCTTCTTGATTTCACAGCTACAAGGGATAACACTGATTCCAACCTCCTTGATTTCACGGCTACAAGGGATACCACCGATTACCTGTCCTCGATTTTGCGGCAACAAGGGATACCATCGATTACTTTACTCAACCCAAACAATTACAAACATCCCTATAACTCTTCGCCAGCACTTGATTCAGAGAGTAATGTGCAGAGAGTGTAGAGAGAAGAAGATTAGTGAAAACAGAATTGAATTCGGCAGAGTATAGGTCCAGAAATCATAAAAATGATAAGAAATAATGGTGTAATGAAAAAGAGTGAAAGTGGAGAAGAAGAAGTAGTAAAAAATCAAAATGTTGTGCTTTTCATAGTGTGTGAAAGGTTGCAACGCTTCACAATTGTCACAAATAGTGAAAAGTCATCTCTTTCAAAATTGAAAAAATGACATCTATATGTCGATATGTGTGTGTGTGTGTATATGGCGACATATATATGTGTAAATTTGAAAACATAAATATAAACTATATAACCATATTTATAAAATTATAAAGTTTAAAACTATAAATATTAATATAAAAATATAAATGTATAAAACTTATAAAACTTGAGTTTGAAAACAAAAGTAAAGTAAGAAAGGAAAAAATAGAAAAGATAGAAAACAAAATAGAGAGGATAGAAATTAAAGATAGAATATGAAAACAGAATTTTGAAAAACAATTTGAATTTGAATTTGAACCTGGAGTGCTATATAGAGTCTTACACAATCTACACTCTAGAACTATATTAGTCTTGAACTCTTGAATTCTTGAATACTCATGAGTCTTGAAATATCTCTGAATTCCGAATCTCTAACATCTTTAAAACTGTACAGTCTTCAGTATATAATTTCTGTATATAAATCCTGCATATGTGTGTGTATATATATATATTCTAGACAAAGGTGTTAGTATATATTTTATAATCAATTAATATTGAAATAAGGTTGTTGTCATCAAAACTCCATTCTCCAACAATCTCCCCCTTTTTTATGATGACAATTTAAGTTTATAAAATATCATACCTATGTATATCTGTTGAAGATGATCCTTCAAATACTCCTCTTGTCTATATGAATCCTATAAACTATGTCTATATTTTATTATTTCTCCCCCTTTGGAATTATTAAAAAGAAATTCTAAAACTACTCCCCTTAATTTGTATAACTATCTAAATAAAATTTATAAGAAACAAAGTAACTTCTAACCCAAAGTAGAATACTCCCCATAAGTAAAATACTCCTATAATAAATCTTATACTCCCCCTTAATTTTATATCCGCGTTACTTTATGCTAAGATGTATAACTACTTAACATAAACACAATCTACTATTATATTAAACTAGAATTTATACAAGCGACGGTACACAGATTTTTACAGTCACGATATATCGTAGGGACGAAAAATGAAAGAAAACCTTAAATACTAATTATTCTTGACAATGAGAGATTTGTGAATTGGACAATTCAGATAATGAAGACAAAAATCCCCATTTTGTTCAATCACATTCCCATTTTGGTCGAATAAGACCTCTCCTACACATACAACTTTGTCGTCATCTTCAAAAATCGTTTGTTGAGTCTCTTGATGTTCTTCTTCCTCCATCATTTCTTCTTCCTCTTCTGGTTCTTCTTTTGGTTCTTCCTCCTCTTCCATGGCTTGATTATCATCGTCAATGATAATCGGATTAGCCTGATTATCCATTATGAACTTAAGAAGGCTCCTTATTACTTTCCCTTGCCTATTTTTCTGTTGAATCATTCTAATCTGAAGTACTTGTATTTCAACCATTATTGGCAGAGCATACTCCATCTTTTATTCGATTTTGATAACACGAGAGAGCGTGGATCGTTGAAAAGGACCTCCGATGGTCCAACGAGTGAATCGGAGTTGATTTGGGTGTTTAGATAAGTGGAGGCCATTGTATATTTTAATTGAGAGTTTTTACAGGGAAGAGAAACGAAAATGAAGAAAAAAAGTTGAAGTAGAATGTTTAAATAATTGATATAACTAACTTTTGGTGGGAATTAAATTTAAAATTCTAGCAGTTATATGTCGACATATGCATAAATGTATGTTGACATGCTTTTGTATTAAATTTTGTTTTTCTGATTTTTTATGTTAATTATATATATATATATGATAGTATATTTAATTATTCTAACTCACTTAACGAACATATGCCTAATTCTTTTCTAAATTTTGTAAATGTTGCTTCGTTTAGTGGTTTTGTTAATGTATCCGCTATTTGTTTATCTGTTTCTATAAATTCAAGTGAAATTTTCTCTTTACTTACATTATCTCGTAGAAAATGATGTCTTATATTGATATTTTAGTTCTTGAATGATGAGTTGGATTTGTAGAATTATTTATAGCACTCGCATTATCGCAGTATCTCGGAGATTTATTTATTTTTAATCCAAAGTCATTTAAAGTTTGTTGCATACATATTACGTGTGAACAAGCCAAAGCAACAGAGATATATTCTGCTTCAGTTGTTGACAAAAATACAATATTTTGCTTTTTACTGAACCATGAGACTAATGAATGTCCTAAGAAGAGACAGGTTCCATTAGTACTTTTGCGATCGAATTTACATCATGCGTAGTCAGCATCACAGTAAGAAACAAAATCGAATGAATCATTCTTAGGATAAAATGATCCAAAGTCTTATGTATGTTTTACATACCATTGAATACGTTTTATGGCTTTTAAATGTGTTTCTTTAGGTTGCGATTGATATCTTACACAGAGACATACACTATGCATTACATCTGGTCTATTAGAAGTTATATATAATAACAATCCTATCATCCTCTATATAGGTTTTGATCCACATCTTTAGATGTATCATCTTTACTTAATTATATATTAGTCGCCATAGTGTTGGTCTTCCATTTGTTGTTGTTATATTATATTTATTAATTAGATCTCTTGCAAAAATTTCTTGATTAATAAATATTACATTCTTTAGTTGATGAATTTGCAATCCAAGAGAGAATGATAGTTCTCCCATATGACTCATTTCAAATTCTTGAGTCATAATATTTTAGAGTTCTTTGTTCATCTTATCCTTTGTTGATTCGAAAATTATATCGTCGACATATGTTTGTACTAATTGAATATGCTTTTTATTTTTCTTAATAAACAAAGTATTATCTAATTTTCCTATTTCAAAGTTTGATTATAACAAATAATTTCTTAATCTATCATACCAAGTTCTAGGAGCCTGTTTTAATCCATATAACGCTTTCTTTAACTTGTGTACATGATCTGGTAATTTTTCGTTTTCAAATAAAGGTGGTTGCTCTACATATACATCTTCTTTAACAAATCCATTTAAAAAAGCATTTTCAACATCCATTTGATATAATTTGAAATTATTATGGTTTTCAAAGGCTAGTAAAATCATAATTGCTTCTAGTCTTGCTACGGGGGCAAACGTTTCATCATAATCTATTCCTTCTTCTTGAGTATATCCTTGTGCTACTAGTCGTGCCTTATTTCTTATGACCGCACCGTGTTCATTCATTTTATTTTTATAAATCCATTTTGTTCCTATTATAGTTTTATCCTCTGGTCTAGGAACAAGTTCCCATACATCATTCCTAGTTAACGATTCATTCTTCTTGCGTAGCAAGTATCCATGAATAATCGGAAGGTGCTTCCTTTGGATTTTTTGGTTCAATAGTTGAAATAAAAGCAGTATTACTCATGTTATTTAATTGATTACGTGTTCTAACAACAGATTCTATATCTCCTAGTATATTTTCTACAGGATGATCTCTAAGTAACCTAATTCTTTTATTGGCTGATTATCTTCATGATTTATTTCATTAATTTCATTTTCACATTCATATTCATTATTTTGAGTTATACTTTTATAGTTCTCATCGAAAGATATGTTCAATGTTTCTTCCATGGTATTGGTTCGTGTATTGAAAACTCTATATGTTTTACTTCTTTTTGAATATCCAATAAAAATTCCTTTATCTGAATTCGAATCAAACTTGTCTAAATTATCTTTAGTATTAAGTATAAAACATTTACTTCCAAATATTTTAAAATATGATACTTTTGGTTTCTTGTTATACAAAAGTTCATATGGGGTTTTATGAGTTAAAGGTCTAATTAAAATTATATTTATAACATAACAAGCTGTTGCAACTGCCTCAGCCCAAAAAATCCTTGGTGAATTACTATCAGATTACATAGTTCTCGCACACTCTTGTTTTGTCCTATTTTTTATATTCTACTACTCCATTTTGTTGACGGGTTTTCGAAATTGAAAATTATGGGTTATTCCCTTTTTATTACAATATTTTTCAAAATTTTCGTTTTCGAATTCTCCGCCATGATCACTTCATATTGTTTTGATTTTGGTGATAATAAATTTTGAATTCTTTTAGAAAATGTTTTAAATTGATCAAAAGCATCAATTTTATTTTTAAGAAATAAATTCCAAGTAAATCTAGAAAAATCGTCGACTATTACGTAAACATACCTATTATGATTTATTGATTGAATTTGAGATGGACCAAATAAATCCATGTGAATTAACTCTAATGGTTTTGATGTAATGATTTCTTCTTTTGATTTAAATAAACTTTTCTTTAGTTTTCCGAGTTGACAGGCGTCACATAAACTATTTACTTTAAAGTTCATCTTGGGTAATCCTCTGATTGAATCTAATTTAGAAATATGTTTGAAATTTATATGACCAAATCTCTTATACCAGATACAGGGATCACTTGTATTGGCCATAGGACATAGGTTATTACTGGATATTTTCATACTCAATATATAAATATTTTTCTTTCTATCTCCTTCGAATATTACTTTTGAATTCCTATCTTCTATAAACATTTATCCTTTTCAAAGTTTATTTTATAACCCTTATCGCAAATTTGACTTATACTTAGCAAGTTGTGTTTTAAATTCCTAACTAATAAAGCATCAGAAATAGTAGGAGTTTCAGAATTAACGACACTGCCGATTCCAATAATGTATCCTTTAGAGTTATCTCCGAAGTTCACCATTCCACCATCTTCGTATTTTAAATTATTGAGGAGGTCTGGATTTCCCGTCATATGTCTCGAACAACCACTATCCAATATCCATTTGTCCTTTTTCATTTCCACCGATTGCTTTCTAGAATTTGAATTCTCAACATCCATGTAACACACCGGTTCGGGATTTGAATTTCCAACAGCCACTTTACCCATCTTTTCAACTTTTGAATTTTCAAAAGTCATAGAACACATATTTTCCTGAATTGAACAATATTTCAGTAGATCACAAGCCTTTTCAACATGATTATATTCAGACTCTTTCAACATTGATACAATGCATGAATTAATACTAGTGTTAACAAAAATTTCAAAATTTGCCATTTAAAAATGTTCAAAAATCAGATTATGAACTTTTTGTAAGACCTTGCTCTGATACCAATTTTTAGGGATTGCGAAATTGATCGTTAAGGCAAAACAAACACTAGAGGGGGGGTGAATAGTGTTTTTGAGAATTTAAACAAAATCTAAAAATTATGTGAATTATTATATGGATTAACCACCACAAACATAATCACAGACATAAAATCAAACATAAACACAATTATAAACAGAAATAAAATGCAGAAAAGGAAAGAACACGCCGGATTTTATACTGGTTCGGAATTGCTCCTATATCCAGTCCCACGCAACGCTAGATTGCGCACTTTTATTACTATATCAATAGTCAATTACAACCTCCTTGATTTCACGGCTACAAGGAATACTACTGATTCCAACCTTCTTGATTTCACGGCTACAAGGGATACCACCGATTATCCGTCCTTGATTTTACGGCTACAAGGGATACTACCGATTACTTTACTCAACCCAAACAATTACAAACAACCCTATAACTCTTCGATAGCACTTGATTCAGAGAGTAAAGTGTAAGAGTGTTGAGAGAAGAAGATCGGTGAAAATAGAATTGAATTCGGCAGAGTATAAGTGTAGAAATTATAAAAATGATAAGAAATAAGGGTGTAATGAAAGAGAGTGAAAGTGGAGAAGAAGAAGTAGTTAAAAATTTGAAATCGGTCCCTTTTATAGTGTGTGAAAGGTTGCAATGCTTCAGAACCATCACAAATAGTGAAAAGACACTTCCTTGAAAAAATGACAGTTATATGTCGACATGTATATATATGTATGTTGGCATGTACATATATATATATGTATGTATGTATGTATGTATATACACAAATTTGAACATTTTACAAGTGTTTTGACATATATATATATATATATAATTCTGGAAATTCTTGAATTAAAATATAGTGTTATAAATAAATATTATAAAGTAGAAAATCATATGAAAACATAAATATAAACTATATAAACATATTTATAAAATTATAAATTTTAAAACTATATAAATATAAAGTATAAAAATATAAATATACAAAACTTATAAAACTTGAGTTTGAAAACAAAAGTAAATTAAGAAAGGAAAAATACAAAAGATAGAAAATAAAATAGAGAGGATAGAAATTGAAGATAGAATATGAAAACAAAATTTTGAAAAATAGAATTTGAATTTGAATTTGAACCTGGAGTGTTATTCAGAGTCTTACATAATCGAGATTCTATAACTATATTAGTCTTGAACTCTTGGAATCTTGAATACTCATGAGTCTTGAAATATCTCTGAATTCTGAATCTCTAACATCTTTAAAATTGTACTGTCTTTAGGATATAATTCCTGTATATAAATCCTGCATATGTATACATATATATATATGTATATATATATGTATATATATACATACATATTCTAGACAAAGGTGTTAGTATATATTTTTTCCTTTTCTCCGCTATTTTTTTTCTCTTCGCTTTTTCTGTTTGTTACTATGAAAAAATAAAGCAACTGCTGCCCCTTTTTTTTATGCCATGTGCCCACGCACGGTTGGCACTGGGCTAAAACCAGTCCTAGTAGGGAGGAAGATTAGTTTTTCTTAACTTTAATTTGGAGCAAAGATTTTATAGACTCATCGTGGGATATGCCTACAAACATTTGTGTAGGATGATCAGCTTCATTGATGTTGCTTAGTTTCATGTAATTTGTCATGGAATCCGTTTATGGACTGTGTGGTTTTGATGCTACTCACAACGAGCATGTAATATTTCAGGTAGAATAGAGTTATCGTTTGGGTTTAGATCTAGCATCTTTTGAGATGTAATGGGCTATTGGAGGAGCTGTTGTAACAAATATATGTGTATTTTTATGTTAAGTATGTTGTTGTCCTTTTTACTTTATGTATTTGTTTTTGAGTTTATCCAAGTATGCCTTATGTTGTAAAACAAATGGGAATGTGTTTTTTCTTCTCTTGATTTTGTTGTTGGTTGCCTTACGAAGTCTATTATTATGTTGTACATAACCCTTGCAGGACCTAACGGCCAGTTGGAAACTATGAGATATTTGTTGATAATGAAAGCTATGGCCTTTATTTGCTATATAATATACTGAACAAAGCAGTTCAATTAGGTAGACAAAAAAGTTGTTATTTGACAACTTTTTTGATGTTTTCACTTGAACTAATGCATGGAAGTGTTATTAACCTCCTTAAGTCTGGAATCAATTATATTACCTGAGTAATTCACTTACGACAAGTAATTATTTCCTTTAATGCACTGCTTCACAACTAATATTAACCTTTGGTCACATTTACCTGTGTACACATCCATTAGAGTGCTTCCGTACTGGGGTTTTTGTGTGTGTGTATACTCCCTCTAATTCATAATGTAAGAAGTTTTAGAGGTTTGCATAATAGTTAAGAAAAAATAAGATGACATTTTAGCCCATACTTAAACGAGTTTTGTTGTACACATTAATTTCTCTTTTCATGAGTTCTTAATTACTATCCCTATTTCTATGCAAAGGTCAATTAATATTCTTATTTCCATTAACCACTTTTTACTTTTTCATGCATAAAAATACTCGTAAAGTAGCTTTTGAGTTTTATGTCATTTATTATGGATTAGGGATAAAGTTGGAATAACAAGCTTAAACATCCTATATTTTGAAACAATACAAACTTCTTATATTATGTAACAAAGGGAGTGTATGAGATAGGATCAAGAGCACCCCAAATAGCTAGCATTATTTTAGCCTCACTGATTTCTACCACATCCCGGTTTCTCTCTCTTTCCACTAATTCTTTATCCTTCAACTTAATTATTTAGTTATAAATGTGTGGCTATTATTGGGGTGCAAAAAGGGTGTCACGAAAGAGGGGTTTCATACAACCCTGTTACATATACACACACAATATGTTTCACGTCAAGATGAATTTTTTGTATATAAAACTAAAAATAATTGGACCGTTATTTTTCCACCACCTAAACAATTTTTTTGAATTTATGAAATTCAAAGTGTTCGAATTTAAGTAAACAAATACAAATCTAATAGCTACGATCTATAACGTGATCAAAAAGTTCAAATAAATGACTGAAAACTGCTAGACTCAAATTTTATTATATTACAACCCTAGGAAAAAAAATATCAACAATATCAATGTTAGTGTCAATGAACTAATGAAAAAAGAGAATATAGTAAATATTAAATAAATTACAAAATATCCGTATTTTACATTATCAAGAAAATATGCAGCATAAAATAAGATAACAGTGGATTTCAATCTTTAATTTCAGAGTGAAGATGACATTGCTTTTGAGGCCAAACAGTTGATGGGTAAGACAAAAAAAAATATTTTTCTAAATTTAGAAATTAAATGTAGGGTTTTGGTATTTTCCCTACACTTGAATAAATTATTGAGTTTGTTTTTCCCTAGATTTAGAAACTTTACCAAGGGTTTTAGGTTTTCCAATCAACTAAATAATAGTAAAGCAGAACCTCAATTCTCCCCTTGATTCTATGAGTTTTCTCTCTTCTCCTTACTTCTCTCTGAATGTTTTATTTTTAAATTAGTTTATCACTTTACACTTATTCACTATTTCTTTCATGTTATTTTACTTCTTCTGACATTTTACATTTTGATATGAACATTCCAAAGTCAACACAATTATTTTTTAACAGTTAGCTGCTAAAATTTTATATTAAGTCCACGTATTTAAATTAATTACAAAACCCAAAAATCAAGTAATTTGAATAAATTTAATTAAATAATATTCTCTTTTATATACTAAAAAAATTACAAAATTATCTTTTTTGGCATCAAATACCTACACTTCAATTTTTCAATAATCATTTATGTCCCGCTCAATTCATTTCTAATATTTTACGTTTAGTACCATATTTTACAATTAATTACATAATATTAACACTATTTAAATAACTTTAGCAAGCTATTTTTTTCATTTGTTCGTCTAATAAATAACATTAGAATTAACCAGATTCATATTAAAAAGTTAAAAATACCAAATATAAAAACATGTTAATCACATAACATAAGTTATACACATAAACAACTATCACAAGTTCAAAATTGAACTCATTTACATTAGTATATTTACCATGCATCGTATTGTAATATTAATGTCAAACGCCTACATTTTAATTTTTTTTTTTTTTTGGTTATTTACAAATAATGCACAAAATCAATTAATATTGTACATTTAAGTCAATATATTTAAATTAATTATGTAATTTTGAATTTAACAAATGGATTCAACCACTAAATTATTGTTAATTCAGCTAATTAATGTTAAGTGTGATGTTTTAAAATGTAGACCATGTTCATATGAACAAAAATGGCAAAACAATCTTTCTTTCAAACATAAAGTTAAATAAGTCACACAGTTTAAATAATGTAAACAATAATAAAAATAATAATATATTATACTTATTTCAATAAATTTATCATAAATTTAAGAAAACAATTTACGCTTTGAATACCTACATTTTGACATTTCTACAATTATTTGCTAAATCTTCTCAATTCTTTCATGATATTATATATTTTAATCCATATGTTTAAAATACTCATGAAATATTAAATTCTAATTATTTAAATAATCTTAGAGAATATTTAATTCATTTTTTTAAAAGCTTTTCAAAATATACGCTTATTTTACTATGTACATATACTCATATTAAAAAAAAGTAGTTTTCATGCAACTATAAAAATGTATAAATATCCGGTAATTTCAGCAGTGTATCAGATAATTGGTGGAGCTCCTGCGCTGGTGGATAGGGTGTAGATGACGATGGTGATGATTCTCATGATGAGCTTTAAATGATAGGTTTTATATATTTTTTTTGTTTTTTTTTTTTTGCCTGGTTTACTATTTTTGTAACGTATAGAATTTTCTTGAGTGTACATATGCACTCTTGAGCGTTATGTTTGACTTGTAACATCCGGGATATTGCTCGTTTTATGTGGAAAAAAAATATAAATCACATAACATGAATTATGTATGTAAACACCCCACCTCCGTTGAGGTCACTCTCAAAGGGAATGCCTTAACTTTGGTGGAGTATTATAGGTAAAAGTACAAGTAATTTACAAGACAGACATATAAACAGCGGAAAGACTAAATTTTATTTCATAAGCACGTGGTCCAGTCAAAACATTACAACAACTGTCTTAAAAACCAACTTCCAAAATCATTACAGTAAAGCCTCTGTCTTGACCAAAACATAAAGAAGCATAAACAATAATAAAGCAGCATAAATCCCCAATTAAGAGTGTAACCACAGCCATAGCCCAAGAAAAGAGAGTCCAAGCAATACGCCTACTTTCATCAAGCTGGAAAAGGTCTGGACTAAGTTGAAGTATTCCCTCCCTACGGACCTATGGAGGGGAATGAAAGACAAGAAGACGAAATAAAACGGGTCAGACATAAGCCTGGTAAGTCCAGTGATTATTTAGCATGTAAACAGGTAAAAGGATCATGATATGAATAAACTGAACCTAGGACAATACCCTAGAAATAAGATAACGATAAATAAGGCAAGGTAAACTGAATATACTTTCGCACTCATTTCTATTTCTCTGCACCTACTAACAAGTGTTTCAACTAGCACCATGTGTTCATGATAAAATGATCCCTTTATTGATCGGCTTCTACTTGCATGCATTTATGACTTGTGTCATTCGGCCCCGCTTGATTGCAGATACCTGTGCTGGCCAACCATGGGGTGTATCAATTCCTATGGTGGCGACTCGACACAAATTCAAGATGCACAATATATACTACTGATGCCCAGTGCCTGATTTGTC